>OY720160.1:19692704-21077718 GCA_963082805.1 Hemicrepidius hirtus | reverse complement strand
TGTATGTAGGTATGTAGTTATGTACGGATGTAGGTATGTAGGTATGTAGGTATGAAGGTATGTAGGTATGTAGGTATGTAGGTACGTAGGTATGTAGGTATGTAGGTATGTAGGTATGTAGGTATGTAGGTATGTAGGTATGTAGGTATGTAGGTATGTAGCTATGTAGGTATGTAGCTATGTATGTATGTAGGTATGTAGGTATGTAGGTATGTAGGTATGTAGGGATGTAGGTATGTAGGTATGTAGGTATGTAGGTATGTAGGTATGTAGGTATGTAGGCATGTAGGTATGTAGGTATGTAGGCATGTAGGTATGTAGGTATGTAGGCATGTAGGTATGTAGGAATGTAGGCATGTAGGTATGTAGGTATGTAGGCATGTAGGTATGTAGGTATGTAGGCATGTAGGCATGTAGGTATGTAGGTATGTAGGTATGTATGTATGTAGGTATGTAGGTAGGTATGTATGTAGGTATGTAGGTATGTATGTCTGTAGGTATGTAGGTATGTATGTATGTAGGTATGTAGGTATGTATGTATGTAGGTATGTAGGTATGTATGTATGTAGGTATGTAAGTATGTAGGTATGTAGGTATGTGGGTATGTAGGTATGTAGGTATGTAGGTATGTAGGTATGTAGGTATGTAGGTATGTAGGTATGTAGGTATGTAGGTATGTAGGTATGTAGGTATGTAGGTATGTAGGTATGTAGGTATGTAGGTATGTAGGTATGTAGGTATGTAGGTATGTAGGTATGTATGTATGTATGTATGTATGTATGTATGTATGTATGTATGTATGTATGTATGTATGTATGTATGTATGTATGTATGTATGTATGTATGTATGTATGTATGTATGTATGTATGTATGTATGTATGTAGGTATGTATGTATGTATGTATGTATGTATGTATGTATGTATGTATGTATGTATGTATGTATGTATGTATGTATGTATGTATGTATGTATGTATGTATGTATGTATGTATGTATGTATGTATGTATGTATGTATGTATGTATGTATGTATGTATGTATGTATGTATGTATGTATGTATGTATGTATGTATGTATGTATGTATGTATGTATGTATGTATGTATGTATGTATGTATGTATGTATGTATGTATGTATGTATGTATGTATGTATGTATGTATGTATGTATGTATGTATGTATGTATGTATGTATGTATGTATGTATGTATGTATGTATGTATGTATGTATGTATGTATGTATGTATGTATGTATGTATGTATGTATGTATGTATGTATGTATGTATGTATGTATGTATGTATGTATGTATGTATGTATGTATGTATGTATGTATGTATGTATGTATGTATGTATGTATGTATGTATGTATGTATGTATGTATGTATGTATGTATGTATGTATGTATGTATGTATGTATGTATGTATGTATGTATGTATGTATGTATGTATGTATGTATGTATGTATGTATGTATGTATGTATGTATGTATGTATGTATGTATGTATGTAGGTATGTAGGTATGTAGGTATGTAGGTATGTATGTATGTAGGTATGTAGGTATGTATGTATGTAGGTATGTAGGTATGTATGTATGTAGGTATGTAGGTATGTAGGCATGTAGGTATGTAGGCATGTAGGTATGTAGGTATGTAGGTATGTAGGTAGGTATGTATGTAGGTATGTATGTATGTAGGTATGTAGGTATGTAGGTATGTAGGTATGTAGGTATGTAGGTATGTAGGTATGTATGTATGTAGGTATGTAGGTATTTAGGTATGTAGGTATGTAGGTATGTAGGTATGTAGGTATGTATGTATGTAGGTATGTAGGTATTTAGGTATGTAGGTATGTAGGTATGTAGGTATGTATGTATGTAGGTATGTAGGTATGTAGGTATGTATGTATGTAGGTATGTAGGTATTTAGGTATGTAGGTATGTAGGTATGTAGGTATGTATGTATGTATGTATGTATGTATGTATGTATGTATGTATGTATGTATGTATGTATGTATGTATGTATGTATGTATGTATGTAGGTATGTAGGTATGTAGGTATGTAGGTATGTATGTATGTAGGTATGTAGGTATGTAGGTATATAGGTATGTAGGTATGTAGGTATGTAGGTATGTAGGTATGTAGGCATGTAGGTATGTAGGCATGTAGGTATGTAGGTATGTAGGTATGTAGGTAGGTATGTATGTAGGTATGTATGTATGTAGGTATGTAGGTATGTAGGTATGTAGGTATGTAGGTATGTAGGTATGTAGGTATGTATGTATGTAGGTATGTAGGTATTTAGGTATGTAGGTATGTAGGTATGTAGGTATGTAGGTATGTAGGTATGTATGTATGTAGGTATGTATGTATGTAGGTATGTAGGTATGTAGGCATGTAGGTATGTAGGTATGTAGGCATGTAGGTATGTAGGCATGTAGGTATGTAGGTATGTAGGTATGTAGGTATGTAGGCATGGCATGTAGGTATGTAGGTATGTAGGCATGAAGGTATGTAGGTATGTAGGCATGTAGGTATGTAGGTATGTAGGCATGTAGGTATGTAGGTATGTAGGTATGTAGGTATGTAGGTATGTAGGTATGTAGGTATGTAGGTATGTAGGTATGTAGGTATGTAGGTATGTAGGTATGTAGGTATGTAGGTATGTAGGTATGTAGGTATGTAGGTATATAGGTATGTAGGTATGTAGGCATGTAGGTATGTAGGCATGTAGGTATGTAGGTATGTAGGCATGTAGGTATGTAGGTATGTAGGTATGTAGGTATGTAGGTATGTAGGTATGTAGGTATGTAGGTATGTAGGTATGTAGGTATGTAGGTATGTAGGTATGTAGGTATGTAGGTATGTAGGTATGTAGGTATGTAGGTATGCAGGTATGTAGGTATGTAGGCATGTAGGTATGTAGGTATGTAGGTATGTAGGTATGTAGGTATGTAGGTATGTAGGTATGTAGGTATGTAGGTATGTAGGTATGTATGTATGTAGGTATGTAGGTATGTAGGTATGTAGGTATGTAGGTATGTAGGTATGTAGGTATGTAGGTATGTAGGCATGTAGGTACGTAAGTATGTAGGTATGTAGGTATGTAGGTATGTAGGTATGTAGGTATGTAGGTATGTAGGTATGTAGGTATGTAGGTATGTAGGTCTGTAGGTATGTAGGTATGTAGGTATGTAGGTATGTAGGTATGTAGGTATGTAGGTATGCATTTAACTTTTTGTTTAGTATACCAAAGCCCATCACTTGGCCAGATAATATATGGGGATTTCCAATTTCAAAAGTTCAGATTTACACAGGGATAAGAAAATCTCAGGAATACCTCACTTTCCTTAAGTGCCAATAACAGTGGTAATGAATGATTTTGGAACACTAGTTGCATTTAACTTTTTGTTTAGTATACCAAAGCCCATCACATGGCCAGATAATATATGGTGATTTCCAATTTCAAAAGTTCAGATTTACACAGGGATAAGAGCATCTCTAGACTAGCTCACTTCCTTTAGGTGCCAATGACAGTGGTAATGAATGATTTTGGAACACTAGTTGCATTTAACTTTTTGTTTAGTATACCAAAGCCCATCACTTGGCCAGATAATATATGAGGATTTCCAATTTCAAAAGTTCAGATTTACACAGGGATAGGGATAAGAAAATCTCAAGAATAGCTCACTACCTTTCGGGGCCAATAACAGTGGTAATGAATGATTTTGGAACACTAGTTGCATTTAACTTTTTGTTTAGTATACCAAAGCCCATAACTTGGCCAGATAATATATGGGGATTTCCAATTTCAAAAGTTCAGATTTACACAGGGATAAGAAAATCTCTAGACTAGCTCACTTCCATTAGGTGCCAATGACAGTGGTAATGAATGATTTTGGAACACTAGTTGCATTTAACTTTTTGTTTAGTATACCAAGGCCTATCACTTGGCCAGATAATATAAGAGGATTTCCAATTTCAAAAGTTCAGATTTACACAGGGATAAGAAAATCTCAACAATAGCTCACTTCCCTTAGGTGCAAATAACAGTGGTAATAAATGATTTTGGTATACTAGTTGCATTTAACTTTTTGTTTAGTATACCAAGGCCCATCACTTGGCCAGATAATATATGAGGATTTCCAATTTTAAAAGTTCAGATTTACACAGGGATAAGAAAATCTCATGAATAGCTCACTCCCTTTAGGTGCCAATAACAGTGGTAATGAATGATTTTGGAACACTAGTTGCATTTAACTTTTTGTTTAGTATACCAAAGAACATCATTTGGCCAGATAATATATGGGGATTTCCAATTTCAAAAGTTCAGATTTGCACAGCGATAAGAAAATCTCTAGACTAGCTCACTTCCTTTAGGTGCCAATAACAGTTGTAATGAATGATTTTGGAACACTAGTTGCATTTAACCTTTTGTTCAGTATACCAAAGTCCATCACTTGGCCAGATAATATATGAGGATTTCCAATGTCAAAAGTTCAGATTTACACAGGGATAAGAAAATCTCAAGAATAGCTCACTTCCCTTAGATGCCAATAACAGTGGTAATGAATGATTTTGGAACACTAGTTGCATTTAACTTTTTGTTTAGTATACCAAGGCCCATCACTTGGCCAGGTAATATATGAGGATTTCCAATTTCAAAAGTTCAGATTTACACAGGGATAAGAAAATCTCAAGAATAGCTCACTACCTTTAGGGGCCAATAACAGTGGTAATGAATGATTTTGGAACACTAGTTGCATTAAACTTTTTGTTTAGTATACCAAAGCCTACCACTTGGCCAGATAATATATGGGGATTTTCAATTTCAAAAGTTCAGATTTACACAGGGATAAGAAAATCTCTAGACTAGCTCACTTCCTTTATGTGCCAATAATAGAGGTAATGACTGATTTTGTAACGCTAGTTGCATTTAACTTTTTGTTAAGTATACCAATGTCCATCACTTGGCCAGATAATATATGGGGATTTCCAATCTCAAAAGTTCAGATTTACACAGGGATAAGAAATTCCCAAGAATAGCTAACTTCCCTTAGGTGCCAATAACAGTGGTAATGAATGATTTTGGAACACTAGTTGCATTTAACTTTTTGTTTAGAATACCAAGGCCCATCACTTGGCCAGATAATATATGAGGATTTCCAATTTCAAAAGTTCAGATTTACACAGGGATAAGAAAATCTCAAGAATAGCTCACTACCTTTAGGGGCCAATAACAGTGGTAATGAATGATTTTGGAACACTAGTTGCATTTAACTTTTTGTTTAGAATACCAAGGCCCATCACTTGGCCAGATAATATATGAGGATTTCCAATTTCAAAAGTTCAGATTTACACAGGGATAAGAAAATCTCAAGAATAGCTCACTACCTTTAGGTGCCAATAACAGTGGTAATGAATGATTTTGGAAAACTAGTTGCATTTAACTTTTTGTTTAGTATACCAAAGCCCATCACATGGCCAGATAATATATGGGGTTTTCCTATTTCAAAAGTTCAGATTTACACAGGGATAAGAAAATCTCAAGAATAGCTCTCTTCCTTTAGGTGCCAATAACAGTGGTAATGAATGATTTTGGAACACCAGTTGCATTAAACTTTTTGTTTAGCATACCAACGCCCATCACTTGGCCAGATAATATATGGGGATTTCCAATTTCAAAAGTTCAGATTTACACAGGGATAAGAGAATCTCTGACTAGCTCACTTCTTTTAGGTGCTAATAACAGTGGTAATGAATGATTTTGGAACACTAGTTGCATTTAACTTTTTGTTTAGTATATCAAAGTCCATCACTTGGCCATATAATATATGGGGATTTCCAATTTCAAAAGTTCAGATTTACACAGGGATAAGAAAATCTCTAGACTGGCTCACTTCGTTTAGGTGTCAATAACAGTGGTAATGAATGATTTTGGAACACTAGTTGCATTTAACTTTTTGTTTAGTATACCAAAGCCCATCACTTGGCCAGATAATATATGGGGATTTCCAATTTCAAAAGTTCAGATTTACACAGGGATAAGAAAATCTCTAGACTAGCTCACTTCCTTTAGGTGCCAATAACAATGGTAATGAATGATTTTGGAACACTGGTTGCATTTAACTTTTTGTTTAGTATACCAAAGCCCATCACTTGGCCAGATAATATATGGGGATTTCCAATTTCAAAAGTTGAGATTTACACAGGGATGAGAAAATCTCAGGAATAGCTCACTTCCCTTAAGTGCCAATAACAGTGGTAATGAATGATTTTGGAACACTAGTTGCATTTAACTTTTTGTTTAGTATACCAAACCCCATCAAATGGCCAGATAATATATGGTGATTTCCAATTTCAAAAGTTCAGATTTACACAGGGATAAGAGTATCTCTAGACTAGATCACTTCCTTTAGGTGCCAATAACAGTGGTAATGATAGATTTTGGAACACTAGTTGCATTTAACTTTTTGTTTAGTATACCAAAGCCCATCACTTGGCCAGATAATATATGAGGATTTCCAATTTCAAAAGTTCAGATTTACACAGGGATAAGAAAATCTCAAGAATAGCTCACTTCCTTTAGGTGCCAATAACAGTGGTAATGAATGATTTTGGAACACTAGTTGCATTTAACTTTTTGTTTAGTATAGCAAAGCCCATCATTTGGTCAGATAATATATGGGGATTTCCAATTTCAAAAGTTCAGATTTGCTCAGGGATAAGAAAATCTCAAGACTAGCTCACTTCCTTTAGGTGCCAATAACAGTGGTAATGAATGATTTTGGAACACTAGTTGCATTTAACTTTTTGTTTAGTATACCAAAGCCCATCACTTGACCAGATAATATTATTAAATCTAATGTATTAATCTTCAAACTTAAACTTTCAATGTTATCGCAGAGAAAATGTAAAAATAATATTTTTTAATTGTAAATAAACAATATTGAATATTTAAAAATTATTTTTAATCCATAACTTCTTTTCTTGTAAAAATTTTTCGATATGGTCAAAAATGAAGGTACTTTACTCTTGAACAAAAATGATATAATTATTTTTATTATGATACGACTGATATAATTTAATATCTGATGGTTGAATTTTAGGTTTTAGAACATGCAGAACTTTTTATGAAGAATAACGGTTTTTCATAAAATCAATAATAACAAAGTTTTCCATATGTAGCCAACTTACGCGGACACACTGTATATGAGGTTTTCCAATTTCAAAAGTTCAGATTTACACAGGGATAAAAAAATCTCAAGAATAGCTAACTACCTTTAGGGTCCAATAACAGTGGTAATGAATGATTTTGGAACACTAGTTGCATTTAACTTTTTGTTTAGTATACCAAAGCCCGTCACTTGGCCAGATAATATATGGGGTTTTCCAATTTCAAAAGCTCAGATTTACACAGGGATAAGAAAATCGCTAGACTAGCTCACTTCCTTTAGGTGCCAATAACAGTGGTAATGAATGATTTTGGAACACTAGTTGCATTTAACTTTTTGTTTAGTATACCAAGGCCCATCACTTGGCCAGATAATATATCAGGATTTCCAATTTCAAAAGTTCAGATTTACACAGGGATAAGAGAATCTCTAGACTAGCTCACTTCCTTTAGGTGCCAATAACGGTGGTAATGAATGATTTTGGAACACTAGTTGCATTTAACTTTTTGTTTAGTATACCAAAGCCCATCATTTGGCCAGATAATATGGGGATTTCCAATTTCAAAAGTTCAGATTTGCACAGGGATAAGAAAATCTCTAGACTAGCTCACTTCCTTTAGGTGCCAATAACAGTGGTAATGAATGATTTTGGAACACTAGTTGCATTTAACTTTTTGTTTAGTATACCAAAGCCCGTCACTTGGCCAGATAATATATGGGGTTTTCCAATTTCAAAAGCTCAGATTTACACAGGGATAAGAAAATCGCTAGACTAGCTCACTTCCTTTAGGTGCCAATAACAGTGGTAATGAATGATTTTGGAACACTGGTTGCATTTAACTTTTTGTTTAGTATACCAAGGCCCATCACCTGGCCAGATAATATATGAGAATTTCCAATTTCAAAAGTTCAGATTTACACAGGGATAAGAAAATCTCAAGAATAGCTCACTTCCCTTAGGTGCCAATAACAGTGGTAATGAATGATTTTGGAACACTAGTTGCATTTAACTTTTTGTTTAGTATACCAAAGCCCATCAAATGGCCAGATAATATATGGTGATTTCCAATTTCAAAAGTTCAGATTTACACAGGGATAAGAGAATCTCTAGACTAGATCACTTCCTTTAGGTGCCAATAACAGTGGTAATGATAGATTTTGGAACACTAGTTGCATTTAACTTTTTGTTTAGTATACCAAAGCCCATCACTTGGCCAGATAATATAAGAGGATTTCCAATTTCAAAAGTTCAGATTTACACAGGGATAAGAAAATCTCAAGAATAGCTCACTTCCTTTAGGTGCCAATAACAGTGGTAATGAATGCTTTTGGAACACTAGTTGCATTTAACTTTTTGTTTAGTATACCAAAGCCCATCAAATGGCCAGATAATATATGGTGATTTCCAATTTCAAAAGTTCAGATTTACACAGGGATAAGAGAATCTCTAGACTAGATCACTTCCTTTAGGTGCCAATAACAGTGGTAATGATAGATTTTGGAACACTAGTTGCATTTAACTTTTTGTTTAGTATACCAAAGCCCATCACTTGGCCAGATAATATAAGAGGATTTCCAATTTCAAAAGTTCAGATTTACACAGGGATAAGAAAATCTCAAGAATAGCTCACTTCCTTTAGGTGCCAATAACAGTGGTAATGAATGATTTTGGAACACTAGTTGCATTTAACTTTTTGTTTAGTATACCAAAGCCCATCACTTGGCCAGATAATATATGGGGATTTCCAATTTCAAAAGTTCAGATTTACACAGGGATAAGAAAATCTCTAGACTAGCTCACTTCCTTTAGGTGCCAATAACAATGGTAATGAATGATTTTGGAACACTGGTTGCATTTAACTTTTTGTTTAGTATACCAAAGCCCATCACTTGGCCAGATAATATATGGGGATTTCCAATTTCAAAAGTTGAGATTTACACAGGGATGAGAAAATCTCAGGAATAGCTCACTTCCCTTAAGTGCCAATAACAGTGGTAATGAATGATTTTGGAACACTAGTTGCATTTAACTTTTTGTTTAGTATACCAAACCCCATCAAATGGCCAGATAATATATGGTGATTTCCAATTTCAAAAGTTCAGAGTTACACAGGGATAAGAGTATCTCTAGACTAGATCACTTCCTTTAGGTGCCAATAACAGTGGTAATGATAGATTTTGGAACACTAGTTGCATTTAACTTTTTGTTTAGTATACCAAAGCCCATCACTTGGCCAGATAATATATGAGGATTTCCAATTTCAAAAGTTCAGATTTACACAGGGATAAGAAAATCTCAAGAATAGCTCACTTCCTTTAGGTGCCAATAACAGTGGTAATGAATGATTTTGGAACACTAGTTGCATTTAACTTTTTGTTTAGTATAGCAAAGCCCATCATTTGGTCAGATAATATATGGGGATTTCCAATTTCAAAAGTTCAGATTTGCACAGGGATAAGAAAATCTCAAGAATAGCTCACTTCCCTTAGGTGCCAATAACAGTGGTAATGAATGATTTTGGAACACTAGTTGCATTTAACTTTTTGTTTAGTATACCAAACCCCATCAAATGGCCAGATAATATATGGTGATTTCCAATTTCAAAAGTTCAGATTTACACAGGGATAAGAGTATCTCTAGACTAGATCACTTCCTTTAGGTGCCAATAACAGTGGTAATGATAGATTTTGGAACACTAGTTGCATTTAACTTTTTGTTTAGTATACCAAAGCCCATCACTTGGCCAGATAATATATGAGGATTTCCAATTTCAAAAGTTCAGATTTACACAGGGATAAGAAAATCTCAAGAATAGCTCACTTCCTTTAGGTGCCAATAACAGTGGTAATGAATGATTTTGGAACACTAGTTGCATTTAACTTTTTGTTTAGTATACCAAGGCCCATCACCTGGCCAGATAATATATGAGGATTTCCAATTTCAAAAGTTCAGATTTACACAGGGATAAGAAAATCTCAAGAATAGCTCACTTCCCTTAGGTGCCAATAACAGTGGTAATGAATGATTTTGGAACACTAGTTGCATTTAACTTTTTGTTTAGTATACCAAAGCCCATCAAATGGCCAGATAATATATGGTGATTTCCAATTTCAAAAGTTCAGATTTACACAGGGATAAGAGAATCTCTAGACTAGATCACTTCCTTTAGGTGCCAATAACAGTGGTAATGATAGATTTTGGAACACTAGTTGCATTTAACTTTTTGTTTAGTATACCAAAGCCCATCACTTGGCCAGATAATATAAGAGGATTTCCAATTTCAAAAGTTCAGATTTACACAGGGATAAGAAAATCTCAAGAATAGCTCACTTCCTTTAGGTGCCAATAACAGTGGTAATGAATGATTTTGGAACACTAGTTGCATTTAACTTTTTGTTTAGTATACCAAAGCCCATCATTTGGTCAGATATTATATGGGGATTTCCAATTTCAAAAGTTCAGATTTGCACAGGGATAAGAAAATCTCAAGACTAGCTCACTTCCTTTAGGTGCCAATAACAGTGGTAATGAATGATTTTGGAACACTAGTTGCATTTAACTTTTTGTTTAGTATACCAAAGCCCATCACTTGACCAGATAATATTATTAAATCTAATGTATTAATCTTCAAACTTAAACTTTCAATGTTATCGCAGAGAAAATGTAAAAATAATATTTTTTAATTGTAAATAAACAATATTGAATATTTAAAAATTATTTTTAATCCATAACTTCTTTTCTTGTAAAAATTTTTCGATATGGTCAAAAATGAAGGTACTTTACTCTTGAACAAAAATGATATAATTATTTTTATTATGATACGACTGATATAATTCAATATCTGATGGTTGAATTTTAGGTTTTAGAACATGCAGAACTTTTTATGAAGAACAACTGTTTTTCATAAAATCAATAATAACAAAGTTTTACATATGTAGCCAACTTACGCGGACACACTGTATATGAGGTTTTCCAATTTCAAAAGTTCAGATTTACACAGGGATAAAAAAATCTCAAGAATAGCTAACTACCTTTAAGGTCCAATAACAGTGGTAATGAATGATTTTGGAACACTAGTTGCATTTAACTTTTTGTTTAGTATACCAAAGCCCATCACTTGGCCAGATAATATATGGGGATTTCCAATTTCAAAAGTTCAAATTTACACAGGGATGAGAAAATCTCAGGAATACCTCACTTCCCTTAAGTGCCAATAACAGTGGTTTTCCAATTTCAAAAGCTCAGATTTACACAGGGATAAGAAAATCGCTAGACTAGCTCACTTCCTTTAGGTGCCAATAACAGTGGTAATGAATGATTTTGGAACACTAGTTGCATTTAACTTTTTGTTTAGTATACCAAAGCCCGTCACTTGGCCAGATAATATATGGGGTTTTCCAATTTCAAAAGCTCAGATTTACACAGGGATAAGAAAATCGCTAGACTAGCTCACTTCCTTTAGGTGCCAATAACAGTGGTAATGAATGATTTTGGAACACTAGTTGCATTTAACTTTTTGTTTAGTATACCAAGGCCCACCACCTGGCCAGATAATATATGAGGATTTCCAATTTCAAAAGTTCAGATTTACACAGGGATAAGAAAATCTCAAGAATAGCTCACTTCCCTTAGGTGCCAATAACAGTGGTAATGAATGATTTTGGAACACTAGTTGCATTTAACTTTTTGTTTAGTATACCAAAGCCCATCAAATGGCCAGATAATATATGGTGATTTCCAATTTCAAAAGTTCAGATTTACACAGGGATAAGAGAATCTCTAGACTAGATCACTTCCTTTAGGTGCCAATAACAGTGGTAATGATAGATTTTGGAACACTAGTTGCATTTAACTTTTTGTTTAGTATACCAAAGCCCATCACTTGGCCAGATAATATAAGAGGATTTCCAATTTCAAAAGTTCAGATTTACACAGGGATAAGAAAATCTCAAGAATAGCTCACTTCCTTTAGGTGCCAATAACAGTGGTAATGAATGATTTTGGAACACTAGTTGCATTTAACTTTTTGTTTAGTATACCAAAGCCCATCATTTGGTCAGATATTATATGGGGATTTCCAATTTCAAAAGTTCAGATTTGCACAGGGATAAGAAAATCTCAAGACTAGCTCACTTCCTTTAGGTGCCAATAACAGTGGTAATGAATGATTTTGGAACACTAGTTGCATTTAACTTTTTGTTTAGTATACCAAAGCCCATCACTTGACCAGATAATATTATTAAATCTAATGTATTAATCTTCAAACTTAAACTTTCAATGTTATCGCAGAGAAAATGTAAAAATAATATTTTTTAATTGTAAATAAACAATATTGAATATTTAAAAATTATTTTTAATCCATAACTTCTTTTCTTGTAAAAATTTTTCGATATGGTCAAAAATGAAGGTACTTTACTCTTGAACAAAAATGATATAATTATTTTTATTATGATACGACTGATATAATTTAATATCTGATGGTTGAATTTTAGGTTTTAGAACATGCAGAACTTTTTATGAAGAACAACTGTTTTTCATAAAATCAATAATAACAAAGTTTTACATATCGTCACCCTAATTCGCAAGTGTCGTAAGTCCACTTTTACTGGAAAATAAGGTTTTGGCTCCATCTGATAGATAGGTTACCTACCTATCGTTTGGAAAGTGCAGTATGTCCAGGAAAAAATTCAAACGCTTAAAACTCGTTATAATAAAATGTTGTAAGTCCACCTGCATGCACCAGTAATGCGCAGGTGTCGTAAGTCCATGAGTAGCCATAATAATAGACTGTGTCCTTAATGTGGTTGCGGTTGAATCATCTAAATTCACATATTTATTTCAAGTGTATTTTATTGTGAGTTGCTTTAATATATATTATCATGTATTTACACATCTTTTTCATGAACTTTATACATTTATTTGGTTATAATTGTTGCTTAAATTACAATTAAATTTAGAAAGGAGTTACGACAATTTCGTCACATATGTTATTTGTTACAGTAATATTCTTTGCCGGACTTACGTGATTTTCCGTTATCGTTTTTTGTGTCTCCTGTAAAATTTCGGTTTTGGCACTTACGACATTTGCGAATTAGGGTGACGATATGTAGCCAACTTACGCGGACACACTGTATATGAGGTTTTCCAATTTCAAAAGTTCAGATTTACACAGGGATAAAAAAATCTCAAGAATAGCTAACTACCTTTAAGGTCCAATAACAGTGGTAATGAATGATTTTGGAACACTAGTTGCATTTAACTTTTTGTTTAGTATACCAAAGCCCATCACTTGGCCAGATAATATATGGGGATTTCCAATTTCAAAAGTTCAAATTTACACAGGGATGAGAAAATCTCAGGAATACCTCACTTCCCTTAAGTGCCAATAACAGTGGTTTTCCAATTTCAAAAGCTCAGATTTACACAGGGATAAGAAAATCGCTAGACTAGCTCACTTCCTTTAGGTGCCAATAACAGTGGTAATGAATGATTTTGGAACACTAGTTGCATTTAACTTTTTGTTTAGTATACCAAGGCCCATCACTTGGCCAGATAATATATGAGGATTTCCAATTTCAAAAGTTCAGATTTACACAGGGATAAGAGAATCTCTAGACTAGCTCACTTCCGTTAGGTGCCAATAACAGTGGTAATGAATGATTATGGAAAACCAGTTGCATTTAACTTTTTGTTTAGTATACCAAAGCCCATCACATGGCTAGATAATATATGGGGTTTTCCTATTTCAAAAGTTCAGATTTACACAGGGATAAGAAAATCTCAAGAATAGCTCTCTTCCTTTAGGTGCCAATAACAGTGGTAATGAATGCTTTTGGAACACTAGTTGCATTTAACTTTTTGTTTATCATACCAAAGTCCATCACTTGGCCAGATAATATATGGGGATTTCCAATTTCAAAAGTTCAGATTTACACAGGGATAAGAGAATCTCTAGACTAGCTCACTTCTTTTAGGTGCTAATAACAGTGGTAATGAATGATTTTGGAACACTAGTTGCATTTAATTTTTTGTTTAGTATACCAAAGCCCGTCACATGGCCAGATAATATATGGTGATTTCCAATTTCAAAAGTTCAGATTTACACAGGGATAAGAGAATCTCTAGACTAGCTCACTTCCTTTAGGTGCCAATAACAGTGGTAATGAATGATTTTGGAACACTAGTTGCATTTAACTTTTTGTTTAGTATACCAAAGCCCATCACATGGCCAGATAATATATGGTGATTTCCAATTTCAAACGTTCAGATTTGCACAGGGATAAGAAAATCTCTAGACTAGCTCACTTCCTTTAGGTGCCAATAACAGTGGTAATGAATGATTTTGGAACACTAGTTGCATTTAACTTTTTGTTTAGTATACCAAAGCCCGTCACTTGGCCAGATAATATATGGGGTTTTCCAATTTCAAAAGCTCAGATTTACACAGGGATAAGAAAATCGCTAGACTAGCTCACTTCCTTTAGGTGCCAATAACAGTGGTAATGAATGATTTTGGAACACTAGTTGCATTTAACTTTTTGTTTAGTATACCAAAGCCCATCACTTGGCCAGATAATATATGAAGATTTCAAATTTCAAACGTTCAGATTTACACAGGGATAAGAAAATTGCTAGACTAGCTCACTTCCTTTAGGTGCCAATAACAGTGGTAATGAATGATTTTGGAACACTCGTTGCATTTAAGTTTTTGTTTAGTATACCAAAGCCCATCACTTGGCCAGATAATATATGGGGATTTCCAATTTCAAAAGTTCAGATTTACACAGGGATAAGAAAATCTCTAGACTAGCTCACTTCCTTTAGGTTCCAATAACAGTGGTAATGAATGATTTTGGAACACTAGTTGCATTTAACTTTTTGTTTAGTATACCAAGGCCCATCACTTGGCCAGATAATATATGGGGATTTCCAATTTCAAAAGTTCAGATTTACACAGGGATAAGAGAATCTCTAGACTAGCTCACTTCTTTTAGGTGCTAATAACAGTGGTAATGAATGATTTTGGAACACTAGTTGCATTTAACTTTTTGTTTAGTCTACCAAAGCCCATCACATGGCCAGATAATATATGGTGATTTCCAATTTCAAAAGTTCAGATTTGCACAGGGATAAGAAAATCTCTAGACTAGCTCACTTCCTTTAGGTGCCAATAACAGTGGTAATGAATGATTTTGGAACACTAGTTGCATTTAACTTTTTGTTTAGTATACCAAAGCCCGTCACTTGGCCAGATAATATTATTAAATCTAATGTATTAATCTTCAAACTTAAACTTTCAATGTTATCGCAGAGAAAATGTAAAAATAATATTTTTTAATTGTAAATAAACAATATTGAATATTTAAAAATTATTTTTAGTCCATAACTTCTTTTCTTGTAAAAATTTTTCGATATGGTCAAAAATGAAGGTACTTTACTCTTGAACAAAAATGATATAATTATTTTTATTATGATACGACTGATATAATTCAATATCTGATGGTTGAATTTTAGGTTTTAGAACATGCAGAACTTTTTATGAAGAACAACTGTTTTTCATAAAATCAATAATAACAAAGTTTTACATATGTAGCCAACTTACGCGGACACACTGTATATGAGGTTTTCCAATTTCAAAAGTTCAGATTTACACAGGGATAAAAAAATCTCAAGAATAGCTAACTACCTTTAAGGTCCAATAACAGTGGTAATGAATGATTTTGGAACACTAGTTGCATTTAACTTTTTGTTTAGTATACCAAAGCCCATTACTTGGCCAGATAATATATGGGGATTTCCAATTTCAAAAGTTCAAATTTACACAGGGATGAGAAAATCTCAGGAATACCTCACTTCCCTTAAGTGCCAATAACAGTGGTTTTCCAATTTCAAAAGCTCAGATTTACACAGGGATAAGAAAATCGCTAGACTAGCTCACTTCCTTTAGGTGCCAATAACAGTGGTAATGAATGATTTTGGAACACTAGTTGCATTTAACTTTTTGTTTAGTATACCAAGGCCCATCACTTGGCCAGATAATATATGAGGATTTCCAATTTCAAAAGTTCAGATTTACACAGGGATAAGAGAATCTCTAGACTAGCTCACTTCCGTTAGGTGCCAATAACAGTGGTAATGAATGATTTTGGAAAACCAGTTGCATTTAACTTTTTGTTTAGTATACCAAAGCCCATCACATGGCCAGATAATATATGGGGTTTTCCTATTTCAAAAGTTCAGATTTACACAGGGATAAGAAAATCTCAAGAATAGCTCTCTTCCTTTAGGTGCCAATAACAGTGGTAATGAATGCTTTTGGAACACTAGTTGCATTTAACTTTTTGTTTATCATACCAAAGTCCATCACTTGGCCAGATAATATATGGGGATTTCCAATTTCAAAAGTTCAGATTTACACAGGGATAAGAGAATCTCTAGACTAGCTCACTTCTTTTAGGTGCTAATAACAGTGGTAATGAATGATTTTGGAACACTAGTTGCATTTAATTTTTTGTTTAGTATACCAAAGCCCGTCACATGGCCAGATAATATATGGTGATTTCCAATTTCAAAAGTTCAGATTTACACAGGGATAAGAAAATCTCAAGAATAGCTCACTTCCCTTAGGTGCCAATAACAGTGGTAATGAATGATTTTGGAACACTAGTTGCATTTAACTTTTTGTTTAGTATACCAAAGCCCATCAAATGGCCAGATAATATATGGTGATTTCCAATTTCAAAAGTTCAGATTTACACAGGGATAAGAGAATCTCTAGACTAGATCACTTCCTTTAGGTGCCAATAACAGTGGTAATGATAGATTTTGGAACACTAGTTGCATTTAACTTTTTGTTTAGTATACCAAAGCCCATCACATGGCCAGATAATATATGGTGATTTCCAATTTCAAACGTTCAGATTTGCACAGGGATAAGAAAATCTCTAGACTAGCTCACTTCCTTTAGGTGCCAATAACAGTGGTAATGAATGATTTTGGAACACTAGTTGCATTTAACTTTTTGTTTAGTATACCAAAGCCCGTCACTTGGCCAGATAATATATGGGGTTTTCCAATTTCAAAAGCTCAGATTTACACAGGGATAAGAAAATCGCTAGACTAGCTCACTTCCTTTAGGTGCCAATAACAGTGGTAATGAATGATTTTGGAACACTAGTTGCATTTAACTTTTTGTTTAGTATACCAAAGCCCATCACTTGGCCAGATAATATATGAAGATTTCAAATTTCAAACGTTCAGATTTACACAGGGATAAGAAAATTGCTAGACTAGCTCACTTCCTTTAGGTGCCAATAACAGTGGTAATGAATGATTTTGGAACACTCGTTGCATTTAAGTTTTTGTTTAGTATACCAAAGCCCATCACTTGGCCAGATAATATATGGGGATTTCCAATTTCAAAAGTTCAGATTTACACAGGGATAAGAAAATCTCTAGACTAGCTCACTTCCTTTAGGTTCCAATAACAGTGGTAATGAATGATTTTGGAACACTAGTTGCATTTAACTTTTTGTTTAGTATACCAAGGCCCATCACTTGGCCAGATAATATATGGGGATTTCCAATTTCAAAAGTTCAGATTTACACAGGGATAAGAGAATCTCTAGACTAGCTCACTTCTTTTAGGTGCTAATAACAGTGGTAATGAATGATTTTGGAACACTAGTTGCATTTAACTTTTTGTTTAGTCTACCAAAGCCCATCACATGGCCAGATAATAAATGGTGATTTCCAATTTCAAAAGTTCAGATTTGCACAGGGATAAGAAAATCTCTAGACTAGCTCACTTCCTTTAGGTGCCAATAACAGTGGTAATGAATGATTTTGGAACACTAGTTGCTTTTAACTTTTTGTTTAGTATACCAAAGCCCGTCACTTGGCCAGATAATATTATTAAATCTAATGTATTAATCTTCAAACTTAAACTTTCAATGTTATCGCAGAGAAAATGTAAAAATAATATTTTTTAATTGTAAATAAACAATATTGAATATTTAAAAATTATTTTTAGTCCATAACTTCTTTTCTTGTAAAAATTTTTCGATATGGTCAAAAATGAAGGTACTTTACTCTTGAACAAAAATGATATAATTATTTTTATTATGATACGACTGATATAATTCAATATCTGATGGTTGAATTTTAGGTTTTAGAACATGCAGAACTTTTTATGAAGAACAACTGTTTTTCATAAAATCAATAATAACAAAGTTTTACATATGTAGCCAACTTACGCGGACACACTGTATATGAGGTTTTCCAATTTCAAAAGTTCAGATTTACACAGGGATAAAAAAATCTCAAGAATAGCTAACTACCTTTAAGGTCCAATAACAGTGGTAATGAATGATTTTGGAACACTAGTTGCATTTAACTTTTTGTTTAGTATACCAAAGCCCATTACTTGGCCAGATAATATATGGGGATTTCCAATTTCAAAAGTTCAAATTTACACAGGGATGAGAAAATCTCAGGAATACCTCACTTCCCTTAAGTGCCAATAACAGTGGTTTTCCAATTTCAAAAGCTCAGATTTACACAGGGATAAGAAAATCGCTAGACTAGCTCACTTCCTTTAGGTGCCAATAACAGTGGTAATGAATGATTTTGGAACACTAGTTGCATTTAACTTTTTGTTTAGTATACCAAGGCCCATCACTTGGCCAGATAATATATGAGGATTTCCAATTTCAAAAGTTCAGATTTACACAGGGATAAGAGAATCTCTAGACTAGCTCACTTCCGTTAGGTGCCAATAACAGTGGTAATGAATGATTTTGGAAAACCAGTTGCATTTAACTTTTTGTTTAGTATACCAAAGCCCATCACATGGCCAGATAATATATGGGGTTTTCCTATTTCAAAAGTTCAGATTTACACAGGGATAAGAAAATCTCAAGAATAGCTCTCTTCCTTTAGGTGCCAATAACAGTGGTAATGAATGCTTTTGGAACACTAGTTGCATTTAACTTTTTGTTTATCATACCAAAGTCCATCACTTGGCCAGATAATATATGGGGATTTCCAATTTCAAAAGTTCAGATTTACACAGGGATAAGAGAATCTCTAGACTAGCTCACTTCTTTTAGGTGCTAATAACAGTGGTAATGAATGATTTTGGAACACTAGTTGCATTTAATTTTTTGTTTAGTATACCAAAGCCCGTCACATGGCCAGATAATATATGGTGATTTCCAATTTCAAAAGTTCAGATTTACACAGGGATAAGAAAATCTCAAGAATTGCTCACTTCCCTTAGGTGCCAATAACAGTGGTAATGAATGATTTTGGAACACTAGTTGCATTTAACTTTTTGTTTAGTATACCAAAGCCCATCAAATGGCCAGATAATATATGGTGATTTCCAATTTCAAAAGTTCAGATTTACACAGGGATAAGAGAATCTCTAGACTAGATCACTTCCTTTAGGTGCCAATAACAGTGGTAATGATAGATTTTGGAACACTAGTTGCATTTAACTTTTTGTTTAGTATACCAAAGCCCATCACTTGGCCAGATAATATAAGAGGATTTCCAATTTCAAAAGTTCAGATTTACACAGGGATAAGAAAATCTCAAGAATAGCTCACTTCCTTTAGGTGCCAATAACAGTGGTAATGAATGATTTTGGAACACTAGTTGCATTTAACTTTTTGTTTAGTATACCAAAGCCCATCATTTGGTCAGATATTATATGGGGATTTCCAATTTCAAAAGTTCAGATTTGCACAGGGATAAGAAAATCTCAAGACTAGCTCACTTCCTTTAGGTGCCAATAACAGTGGTAATGAATGATTTTGGAACACTAGTTGCATTTAACTTTTTGTTTAGTATACCAAAGCCCATCACTTGACCAGATAATATTATTAAATCTAATGTATTAATCTTCAAACTTAAACTTTCAATGTTATCGCAGAGAAAATGTAAAAATAATATTTTTTAATTGTAAATAAACAATATTGAATATTTAAAAATTATTTTTAATCCATAACTTCTTTTCTTGTAAAAATTTTTCGATATGGTCAAAAATGAAGGTACTTTACTCTTGAACAAAAATGATATAATTATTTTTATTATGATACGACTGATATAATTTAATATCTGATGGTTGAATTTTAGGTTTTAGAACATGCAGAACTTTTTATGAAGAACAACTGTTTTTCATAAAATCAATAATAACAAAGTTTTACATATCGTCACCCTAATTCGCAAGTGTCGTAAGTCCACTTTTACTGGAAAATAAGGTTTTGGCTCCATCTGATAGATAGGTTACCTACCTATCGTTTGGAAAGTGCAGTATGTCCAGGAAAAAATTCAAACGCTTAAAACTCGTTATAATAAAATGTTGTAAGTCCACCTGCATGCACCAGTAATGCGCAGGTGTCGTAAGTCCATGAGTAGCCATAATAATAGACTGTGTCCTTAATGTGGTTGCGGTTGAATCATCTAAATTCACATATTTATTTCAAGTGTATTTTATTGTGAGTTGCTTTAATATATATTATCATGTATTTACACATCTTTTTCATGAACTTTATACATTTATTTGGTTATAATTGTTGCTTAAATTACAATTAAATTTAGAAAGGAGTTACGACAATTTCGTCACATATGTTATTTGTTACAGTAATATTCTTTGCCGGACTTACGTGATTTTCCGTTATCGTTTTTTGTGTCTCCTGTAAAATTTCGGTTTTGGCACTTACGACATTTGCGAATTAGGGTGACGATATGTAGCCAACTTACGCGGACACACTGTATATGAGGTTTTCCAATTTCAAAAGTTCAGATTTACACAGGGATAAAAAAATCTCAAGAATAGCTAACTACCTTTAAGGTCCAATAACAGTGGTAATGAATGATTTTGGAACACTAGTTGCATTTAACTTTTTGTTTAGTATACCAAAGCCCATCACTTGGCCAGATAATATATGGGGATTTCCAATTTCAAAAGTTCAAATTTACACAGGGATGAGAAAATCTCAGGAATACCTCACTTCCCTTAAGTGCCAATAACAGTGGTTTTCCAATTTCAAAAGCTCAGATTTACACAGGGATAAGAAAATCGCTAGACTAGCTCACTTCCTTTAGGTGCCAATAACAGTGGTAATGAATGATTTTGGAACACTAGTTGCATTTAACTTTTTGTTTAGTATACCAAGGCCCATCACTTGGCCAGATAATATATGAGGATTTCCAATTTCAAAAGTTCAGATTTACACAGGGATAAGAGAATCTCTAGACTAGCTCACTTCCGTTAGGTGCCAATAACAGTGGTAATGAATGATTATGGAAAACCAGTTGCATTTAACTTTTTGTTTAGTATACCAAAGCCCATCACATGGCTAGATAATATATGGGGTTTTCCTATTTCAAAAGTTCAGATTTACACAGGGATAAGAAAATCTCAAGAATAGCTCTCTTCCTTTAGGTGCCAATAACAGTGGTAATGAATGCTTTTGGAACACTAGTTGCATTTAACTTTTTGTTTATCATACCAAAGTCCATCACTTGGCCAGATAATATATGGTGATTTCCAATTTCAAAAGTTCAGATTTACACAGGGATAAGAGAATCTCTAGACTAGCTCACTTCCTTTAGGTGCCAATAACAGTGGTAATGAATGATTTTGGAACACTAGTTGCATTTAACTTTTTGTTTAGTATACCAAAGCCCATCACATGGCCAGATAATATATGGTGATTTCCAATTTCAAACGTTCAGATTTGCACAGGGATAAGAAAATCTCTAGACTAGCTCACTTCCTTTAGGTGCCAATAACAGTGGTAATGAATGATTTTGGAACACTAGTTGCATTTAACTTTTTGTTTAGTATACCAAAGCCCGTCACTTGGCCAGATAATATATGGGGTTTTCCAATTTCAAAAGCTCAGATTTACACAGGGATAAGAAAATCGCTAGACTAGCTCACTTCCTTTAGGTGCCAATAACAGTGGTAATGAATGATTTTGGAACACTAGTTGCATTTAACTTTTTGTTTAGTATACCAAAGCCCATCACTTGGCCAGATAATATATGAAGATTTCAAATTTCAAACGTTCAGATTTACACAGGGATAAGAAAATTGCTAGACTAGCTCACTTCCTTTAGGTGCCAATAACAGTGGTAATGAATGATTTTGGAACACTCGTTGCATTTAAGTTTTTGTTTAGTATACCAAAGCCCATCACTTGGCCAGATAATATATGGGGATTTCCAATTTCAAAAGTTCAGATTTACACAGGGATAAGAAAATCTCTAGACTAGCTCACTTCCTTTAGGTTCCAATAACAGTGGTAATGAATGATTTTGGAACACTAGTTGCATTTAACTTTTTGTTTAGTATACCAAGGCCCATCACTTGGCCAGATAATATATGGGGATTTCCAATTTCAAAAGTTCAGATTTACACAGGGATAAGAGAATCTCTAGACTAGCTCACTTCTTTTAGGTGCTAATAACAGTGGTAATGAATGATTTTGGAACACTAGTTGCATTTAACTTTTTGTTTAGTCTACCAAAGCCCATCACATGGCCAGATAATATATGGTGATTTCCAATTTCAAAAGTTCAGATTTGCACAGGGATAAGAAAATCTCTAGACTAGCTCACTTCCTTTAGGTGCCAATAACAGTGGTAATGAATGATTTTGGAACACTAGTTGCATTTAACTTTTTGTTTAGTATACCAAAGCCCGTCACTTGGCCAGATAATATTATTAAATCTAATGTATTAATCTTCAAACTTAAACTTTCAATGTTATCGCAGAGAAAATGTAAAAATAATATTTTTTAATTGTAAATAAACAATATTGAATATTTAAAAATTATTTTTAGTCCATAACTTCTTTTCTTGTAAAAATTTTTCGATATGGTCAAAAATGAAGGTACTTTACTCTTGAACAAAAATGATATAATTATTTTTATTATGATACGACTGATATAATTCAATATCTGATGGTTGAATTTTAGGTTTTAGAACATGCAGAACTTTTTATGAAGAACAACTGTTTTTCATAAAATCAATAATAACAAAGTTTTACATATGTAGCCAACTTACGCGGACACACTGTATATGAGGTTTTCCAATTTCAAAAGTTCAGATTTACACAGGGATAAAAAAATCTCAAGAATAGCTAACTACCTTTAAGGTCCAATAACAGTGGTAATGAATGATTTTGGAACACTAGTTGCATTTAACTTTTTGTTTAGTATACCAAAGCCCATTACTTGGCCAGATAATATATGGGGATTTCCAATTTCAAAAGTTCAAATTTACACAGGGATGAGAAAATCTCAGGAATACCTCACTTCCCTTAAGTGCCAATAACAGTGGTTTTCCAATTTCAAAAGCTCAGATTTACACAGGGATAAGAAAATCGCTAGACTAGCTCACTTCCTTTAGGTGCCAATAACAGTGGTAATGAATGATTTTGGAACACTAGTTGCATTTAACTTTTTGTTTAGTATACCAAGGCCCATCACTTGGCCAGATAATATATGAGGATTTCCAATTTCAAAAGTTCAGATTTACACAGGGATAAGAGAATCTCTAGACTAGCTCACTTCCGTTAGGTGCCAATAACAGTGGTAATGAATGATTTTGGAAAACCAGTTGCATTTAACTTTTTGTTTAGTATACCAAAGCCCATCACATGGCCAGATAATATATGGGGTTTTCCTATTTCAAAAGTTCAGATTTACACAGGGATAAGAAAATCTCAAGAATAGCTCTCTTCCTTTAGGTGCCAATAACAGTGGTAATGAATGCTTTTGGAACACTAGTTGCATTTAACTTTTTGTTTATCATACCAAAGTCCATCACTTGGCCAGATAATATATGGGGATTTCCAATTTCAAAAGTTCAGATTTACACAGGGATAAGAGAATCTCTAGACTAGCTCACTTCTTTTAGGTGCTAATAACAGTGGTAATGAATGATTTTGGAACACTAGTTGCATTTAATTTTTTGTTTAGTATACCAAAGCCCGTCACATGGCCAGATAATATATGGTGATTTCCAATTTCAAAAGTTCAGATTTACACAGGGATAAGAGAATCTCTAGACTAGCTCACTTCATTTAGGTGCCAATAACAGTGGTAATGAATGATTTTGGAACACTAGTTGCATTTAACTTTTTGTTTAGTATACCAAAGCCCATCACATGGCCAGATAATATATGGTGATTTCCAATTTCAAAAGTTCAGATTTGCACAGGGATAAGAAAATCTCTAGACTAGCTCACTTCCTTTAGGTGCCAATAACAGTGGTAATGAATGATTTTGGAACACTAGTTGCATTTAACTTTTTGTTTAGTATACCAAAGCCCGTCACTTGGCCAGATAATATATGGGGTTTTCCAATTTCAAAAGCTCAGATTTACACAGGGATAAGAAAATCGCTAGACTAGCTCACTTCCTTTAGGTGCCAATAACAGTGGTAATGAATGATTTTGGAACACTAGTTGCATTTAACTTTTTGTTTAGTATACCAAAGCCCATCACTTGGCCAGATAATATATGAAGATTTCAAATTTCAAACGTTCAGATTTACACAGGGATAAGAAAATTGCTAGACTAGCTCACTTCCTTTAGGTGCCAATAACAGTGGTAATGAATGATTTTGGAACACTCGTTGCATTTAAGTTTTTGTTTAGTATACCAAAGCCCATCACTTGGCCAGATAATATATGGGGATTTCCAATTTCAAAAGTTCAGATTTACACAGGGATAAGAAAATCGCTAGACTAGCTCACTTCCTTTAGGTGCCAATAACAGTGGTAATGAATGATTTTGGAACACTAGTTGCATTTAACTTTTTGTTTAGTATACCAAAGCCCATCACTTGGCCAGATAATATATGGTGATTTCCAATTTCAAAAGTTCAGATTTACACAGGGATAAGAGAATGTCTAGACTAGCTCACTTCCTTTAGGTGCCAATAACAGTGGTAATGAATGATTTTGGAACACTCGTTGCATTTAAGTTTTTGTTTAGTATACCAAAGCCCATCACTTGGCCAGATAATATATGGGGATTTCCAATTTCAAAAGTTCAGATTTACACAGGGATAAGAAAATCGCTAGACTAGCTCACTTCCTTTAGGTGCCAATAACAGTGGTAATGAATGATTTTGGAACACTAGTTGCATTTAACTTTTTGTTTAGTATACCAAAGCCCATCACTTGGCCAGATAATATATGGTGATTTCCAATTTCAAAAGTTCAGATTTACACAGGGATAAGAGAATGTCTAGACTAGCTCACTTCCTTTAGGTGCCAATAACAGTGGTAATGAATGATTTTGGAACACTCGTTGCATTTAAGTTTTTGTTTAGTATACCAAAGCCCATCACTTGGCCAGATAATATATGGGGATTTCCAATTTCAAAAGTTCAGATTTACACAGGGATAAGAAAATCGCTAGACTAGCTCACTTCCTTTAGGTGCCAATAACAGTGGTAATGAATGATTTTGGAACACTAGTTGCATTTAACTTTTTGTTTAGTATACCAAAGCCCATCACTTGGCCAGATAATATATGGGGATTTCCAATTTCAAAAGTTGAGTTTTACACAGGGATAAGAAAATCTCAGGAATACCTCACTTACCTTAAGTGCCAATAACAGTGGTAATGAATGATTTTGGAACACTAGTTGCATTTAACTTTTTGTTTAGTATACCAAAGCCCATCAAATGGCCAGATAATATATGGTGATTTCCAATTTCAAAAGTTCAGATTTACACAGGGATAAGAGAATCTCTAGACTAGCTCACTTCCTTTAGGTGCCAATAACAGTGGTAATGAATGATTTTGGAACACTAGTTGCATTTAACTTTTTGTTTAGTATACCAAAGCCCATCACTTGGCCAGATAATATATGAGGATTTCCAATTTCAAAAGTTCAGATTTACACAGGGATAAGAAAATCTCAAGAATAGATCACTTCCTTTAGGTGCCAATAACAGTGGTAATGAATGATTTTTGAAAACTAGTTGCATTTAACTTTTTGTTTAGTATACCAAAGCCCATCATTTTGTCAGATAATATATGGGGATTTCCAATTTCAAAAGTTCAGATTTGCACAGGGATAAGAAAATCTCAAGACTAGCTCACTTCCTTTAGGTGCCAATAACAGTGGTAATGAACGATTTTGGAACACTAGTTGCATTTAACTTTTTGTTTAGTATACCAAAGCCCATCACTTGGCCAGATAATATATGGGGTTTTCCAATTTCAAAAGCTCAGATTTACACAGGGATAAGAAACTCGCTAGACTAGCTCACTTCCTTTAGGTGCCAATAACAGTGGTAATGAATGATTTTGGAACACTAGTTGCATTTAACTTTTTGTTTAGTATACCAAAGCCCATCACATGGCCAGATAATATATGGGGTTTTCCTATTTAAAAAGTTCAGATTTACACAGGGATAAGAAAATCTCAAGAATAGCTCTCTTCCTTTAGGTGCCAATAACAGTGGTAATGAATGCTTTTGGAACACTAGTTGCATTTAACTTTTTGTTTATCATACCAAAGTCCATCAGTTGGCCAGATAATATATGGGGATTTCCAATTTCAAAAGTTCAGATTTACACAGGGATAAGAGAATCTCTAGACTAGCTCACTTCTTTTAGGTGCTAATAACAGTGGTAATGAATGATTTTGGAACACTAGTTGCATTTAACTTTTTGTTTAGTATACCAAAGCCCGTCACATGGCCAGATAATATATGGTGATTTCCAATTTCAAAAGTTCAGATTTACACAGGGATATAAGAGAATCTCTAGACTAGCTCACTTCCTTTAGGTGCCAATAACAGTGGTAATGAATGATTTTGGAACACTAGTTGCATTTAACTTTTTGTTTAGTATACCAAAGTCCATCACCTGGCCAGATAATATATGAGGATTTCAAATTTCAAACGTTCAGATTTACACAGGGATAAGAAAATTGCTAGACTAGCTCACTTCCTTTAGGTGCCAATAACAGTGGTAATGAATGATTTTGGAACACTCGTTGCATTTAAGTTTTTGTTTAGTATACCAAAGCCCATCACTTGGCCAGATAATATATGGGGCTTTCCAATTTCAAAAGTTCAGATTTGCACAGGGATAAGAAAATCGCTAGACTAGCTCACTTCCTTTAGGTGCCAATAACACTGGTAATGAATGATTTTGGAACACTAGTTGCATTTAACTTTTTGTTTAGTATACCAAAGCCCATCACTTGGCCAGATAATATATGAGGATTTCCAATTTCAAAAGTTCAGATTTACACAGGGATAAGAAAATCTCAAGAATAGCTCACTACCTTTAGGGGCCAATAACAGTGGTAATGAATGATTTTGCAACACTAGTTGCATTTAACTTTTTATTTAGTATACCAAAGCCCATCACTTGGCCAGATAATATATGGGGATTTCCAATTTCAAAAGTTCAGATTTGCACAGGGATAAGAAAATCTCTAGACTAGCTCACTTCCTTTAGGTGCCAATAACAGAGATAATAACTGATTTTTGAACATTAGTTGCATTTAACTTTTTGTTTAGTATACCAAAGCCCATCACATGGCCAGATAATATATGGTGATTTCCAATTTCAAAAGTTCAGATTTACACAGGGATAAGAGAATCTCTAGACTAGCTCACTTCCTTTAGGTGCCAATAACGGTGGTAATGAATGATTTTGGAACACTAGTTGCATTTAACTTTTTGTTTAGTATACCAAAGCCCATCATTTGGCCAGATAATATATGGCGATTTCCAATTTCAAAAGTTCAGATTTGCACAGGGATAAGAAAATCTCTAGACTAGCTCACTTCCTTTAGGTGCCAATAACAGTGGTAATGAATGATTTTGGAACACTAGTTGCATTTAACTTTTTGTTTAGTATACCAAAGCCCGTCACTTGGCCAGATAATATATGGGGTTTTCCAATTTCAAAAGCTCAGATTTACACAGGGATAAGAAAATCGCTAGACTAGCTCACTTCCTTTAGGTGCCAATAACAGTGGTAATGAATGATTTTGGAACACTAGTTGCATTTAACTTTTTGTTTAGTATACCAAGGCCCATCACTTGGCCAGATAATATATGAGGATTTCCAATTTCAAAAGTTCAGATTTACACAGGGATAAGAAAATCCCAAGAATAGATCACTTCCTTTAGGTGCCAATAACAGTGGTAATGAATGATTTTGGAACACTAGTTGCATTTAACTTTTTGTTTAGTATACCAAAGCCCATCATTTGGTCAGATAATATATGGGGATTTCCAATTTCAAAAGTTCAGATTTGCACAGGGATAAGAAAATCTCAAGACTAGCTCACTTCCTTTAGGTGCCAATAACAGTGGTAATGAATGATTTTGGAACACTAGTTGCATTTAACTTTTTGTTTAGTATACCAAAGCCCATCACTTGGCCAGATAATATATGGGGTTTTCCAATTTCAAAAGCTCAGATTTACACAGGGATAAGAAACTCGCTAGACTAGCTCACTTCCTTTAGGTGCCAATAACAGTGGTAATGAATGATTTTGGAACACTAGTTGCATTTAACTTTTTGTTTAGTATACCAAAGCCCATCACTTGGCCAGATAATATATGGGGATTTCCAATTTCAAAAGTTCAGATTTACACAGGGATAGGAAAAACTCAAGAATAGCTCACTTCCGTTAGGTGCCAATAACAGTGGTAATGAATGATTTTGGAAAACCAGTTGCATTTAACTTTTTGTTTAGTATACCAAAGCCCATCACATGGCCAGATAATATATGGGGTTTTCCTATTTCAAAAGTTCAGATTTACACAGGGATAAGAAGATCTCAAGAATAGCTCTCTTCCTTTAGGTGCCAATAACAGTGGTAATGAATGCTTTTGGAACACTAGTTGCATTTAACTTTTTGTTTATCATACCAAAGTCCATCAGTTGGCCAGATAATATATGGGGATTTCCAATTTCAAAAGTTCAGATTTACACAGGGATAAGAGAATCTCTAGACTAGCTCACTTCTTTTAGGTGCCAATAACAGTGGTAATGAATGATTTTGGAACACTTAGTTGCATTTAACTTTTGTTTAGTATACCAAAGCCCATCACTTGGCCAGATAATATATGAGGATTTCAAATTTCAAACGTTCAGGTTTACACAGGGATAAGAAAATTGCTAGACTAGCTCATTTCCTTTAGGTGCCAATAACAGTGGTAATGAATGATTTTGGAACACTCGTTGCATTTAAGTTTTTGTTTAGTATACCAAAGCCCATCACTTGGCCAGATAATATATGAGGATTTCCAATTTCAAAAGTTCAGATTTACACAGGGATAAGAAAATCTCAAGAATAGCTCACTACCTTTAGGGGCAATAACAGTGGTAATGAATGATTTTGCAACACTAGTTGCATTTAACTTTTTATTTAGTATACCAAAGCCCATCACTTGGCCAGATAATATATGGGGATTTCCAATTTCAAAAGTTCAGATTTGCACAGGGATAAGAAAATCTCTAGACTAGCTCACTTCCTTTAGGTGCCAATAACAGAGATAATAACTGATTTTTGAACATTAGTTGCATTTAACTTTTTGTTTAGTATACCAAAGCCCATCACATGGCCAGATAATATATGGTGATTTCCAATTTCAAAAGTTCAGATTTACACAGGGATAAGAGAATCTCTAGACTAGCTCACTTCCTTTAGGTGCCAATAACGGTGGTAATGAATGATTTTGGAACACTAGTTGCATTTAACTTTTTGTTTAGTATACCAAAGCCCATCATTTGGCCAGATAATATATGGCGATTTCCAATTTCAAAAGTTCAGATTTGCACAGGGATAAGAAAATCTCTAGACTAGCTCACTTCCTTTAGGTGCCAATAACAGCGGTAATGAATGATTTTGGAACACTAGTTGCATTTAACTTTTTGTTTAGTATACCAAAGCCCGTCACTTGGCCAGATAATATATGGGGTTTTCCAATTTCAAAAGCTCAGATTTACACAGGGATAAGAAAATCGCTAGACTAGCTCACTTCCTTTAGGTGCCAATAACAGTGGTAATGAATGATTTTGGAACACTAGTTGCATTTAACTTTTTGTTTAGTATACCAAGGCCCATCACTTGGCCAGATAATATATGAGGATTTCCAATTTCAAAAGTTCAGATTTACACAGGGATAAGAAAATCTCAAGAATAGCTCACTTCCCTTAGGTTCCAATAACAGTGGTAATGAATGATTTTGGAACACTAGTTGCATTTAACTTTTTGTTTAGTATACCAAAGCCCATCACTTGGCCAGATAATATATGGGGATTTCCAATTTCAAAAGTTCAGATTTACACAGGGATAAGAAAATCTCAGGAATACCTCACTTCCCTTAAGTGCCAATAACAGTGGTAATGAATGATTTTGGAACACTAGTTGCATTTAACTTTTTGTTTAGTATACCAAAGCCCATCACATGGCCAGATAATATATGGTGATTTCCAATTTCAAAAGTTCAGATTTACACAGGGATAAGAGAATCTCTAGACTAGCTCACTTCCTTTAGGTGCCAATGACAGTGGTAATGAATGATTTTGGAACACTAGTTGCATTTAACTTTTTGTTTAGTATACCAAAGCCCATCACTTGGCCAGATAATATATGGGGATTTCCAATTTCAAAAGTTCAGATTTACACAGGGATAAGAAAAACTCAAGAATAGCTCACTTCTTTTAGGTGCTAATAACAGTGGTAATGAATGATTTTGGAACACTCGTTGCATTTAAGTTTTTGTTTAGTATACCAAAGCCCATCACTTGGCCAGATAATATATGGGGATTTCCAATTTCAAAAGTTCAGATTTACACAGGGATAAGAAAATCGCTAGACTAGCTCACTTCCTTTAGGTGCCAATAACAGTGGTAATGAATGATTTTGGAACACTAGTTGCATTTAACTTTTTGTTTAGTATACCAAAGCCCATCACTTGGCCAGATAATATATGGGGATTCCCAATTTCAAAAGTTGAGATTTACACAGGGATAAGAAAATCTCAGGAATACCTCACTTGCCTTAAGTGCCAATAACAGTGGTAATGAATGATTTTGGAACACTAGTTGCATTTAACTTTTTGTTTAGTATACCAAAGCCCATCAAATGGCCAGATAATATATGGGGTTTTCCAATTTCAAAAGTTCAGATTTACACAGGGATAAGAAAATCTCAAGAATAGATCACTTCCCTTAGGTGCCAATAACAGTGGTAATGAATGATTTTGGAACACTAGTTGCATTTAACTTTTTGTTTAGTATACCAAAGCCCACCACTTGGCCAGATAATATATGGGGATTTCCAATTTCAAAAGTTCAGATTTACACAGGGATAAGAGAATCTCTAGACTAGCTCACTTCCTTTAGGTGCCAATGACAGTGGTAATGAATGATTTTGGAACACTAGTTGCATTTAACTTTTTGTTTAGTATACCAAAGCCCACCACTTGGCCAGATAATATATGGGGATTTCCAATTTCAAAAGTTCAGATTTGCACAGGGATAAGAAAATCGCTAGACTAGCTCACTTCCTTTAGGTGCCAATAACACTGGTAATGAATGATTTTGGAACACTAGTTGCATTTAACTTTTTGTTTAGTATACCAAAGCCCATCACTTGGCCAGATAATATATGAGGATTTCCAATTTCAAAAGTTCAGATTTACACAGGGATAAGAAAATCTCAAGAATAGCTCACTACCTTTAGGGGCCAATAACAGTGGTAATGAATGATTTTGCAACACTAGTTGCTTTTAACTTTTTATTTAGTATACCAAAGCCCATCACTTGGCCAGATAATATATGGGGATTTCCAATTTCAAAAGTTCAGATTTGCACAGGGATAAGAAAATCTCTAGACTAGCTCACTTCCTTTAGGTGCCAATAACAGAGATAATAACTGATTTTTGAACATTAGTTGCATTTAACTTTTTGTTTAGTATACCAAAGCCCATCACATGGCCAGATAATATATGGTGATTTCCAATTTCAAAAGTTCAGACTTACACAGGGATAAGAGAATCTCTAGACTAGCTCACTTCCTTTAGGTGCCAATAACGGTGGTAATGAATGATTTTGGAACACTAGTTGCATTTAACTTTTTGTTTAGTATACCAAAGCCCATCATTTGGCCAGATAATATATGGCGATTTCCAATTTCAAAAGTTCAGATTTGCACAGGGATAAGAAAATCTCTAGACTAGATCACTTCCTTTAGGTGCCAATAACAGTGGTAATGAATGATTTTGGAACACTAGTTGCATTTAACTTTTTGTTAAGTATACCAAAGCCCGTCACTTGGCCAGATAATATATGGGGTTTTCCAATTTCAAAAGCTCAGATTTACACAGGGATAAGAAAATCGCTAGACTAGCTCACTTCCTTTAGGTGCCAATAACAGTGGTAATGAATGATTTTGGAACACTAGTTGCATTTAACTTTTTGTTTAGTATACCAAGGCCCATCACTTGGCCAGATAATATATGAGGATTTCCAATTTCAAAAGTTCAGATTTACACAGGGATAAGAAAATCTCAAGAATAGATCACTTCCTTTAGGTGCCAATAACAGTGGTAATGAATGATTTTGGAACACTAGTTGCATTTAACTTTTTGTTTAGTATACCAAAGCCCATCATTTGGTCAGATAATATATGGGGATTTCCAATTTCAAAAGTTCAGATTTGCACAGGGATAAGAAAATCTCAAGACTAGCTCACTTCCTTTAGGTGCCAATAACAGTGGTAATGAATGATTTTGGAACACTAGTTGCATTTAACTTTTTGTTTAGTATACCAAAGCCCATCACTTGGCCAGATAATATATGGGGATTTCCAATTTCAAAAGTTCAGATTTACACAGGGATAAGAAAAACTCAAGAATAGCTCACTTCCGTTAGGTGCCAATAACAGTGGTAATGAATGATTTTGGAAAACCAGTTGCATTTAACTTTTTGTTTAGTATACCAAAGCCCATCACATGGCCAGATAATATATGGGGTTTTCCTATTTCAAAAGTTCAGATTTACACAGGGATAAGAAGATCTCAAGAATAGCTCTCTTCCTTTAGGTGCCAATAACAGTGGTAATGAATGCTTTTGGAACACTAGTTGCATTTAACTTTTTGTTTATCATACCAAAGTCCATCAGTTGGCCAGATAATATATGGGGATTTCCAATTTCAAAAGTTCAGATTTACACAGGGATAAGAGAATCTCTAGACTAGCTCACTTCTTTTAGGTGCCAATAACAGTGGTAATGAATGATTTTGGAACACTTAGTTGCATTTAACTTTTTGTTTAGTATACCAAAGCCCATCACTTGGCCAGATAATATATGAGGATTTCAAATTTCAAACGTTCAGATTTACACAGGGATAAGAAAATTGCTAGACTAGCTCACTTCCTTTAGGTGCCAATAACAGTGGTAATGAATGATTTTGGAACACTCGTTGCATTTAAGTTTTTGTTTAGTATACCAAAGCCCATCACTTGGCCAGATAATATATGGGGCTTTCCAATTTCAAAAGTTCAGATTTGCACAGGGATAAGAAAATCGCTAGACTAGCTCACTTCCTTTAGGTGCCAATAACACTGGTAATGAATGATTTTGGAACACTAGTTGCATTTAACCTTTTGTTTAGTATACCAAAGCCCATCACTTGGCCAGATAATATATGAGGATTTCCAATTTCAAAAGTTCAGATTTACACAGGGATAATAAAATCTCAAGAATAGCTCACTACCTTTAGGGGCCAATAACAGTGGTAATGAATGATTTTGCAACACTAGTTGCATTTAACTTTTCATTTAGTATACCAAAGCCCATCACTTGGCCAGATAATATATGGGGATTTCCAATTTCAAAAGTTCAGATTTGCACAGGGATAAGAAAATCTCTAGACTAGCTCACTTCCTTTAGGTGCCAATAACAGAGATAATAACTGATTTTTGAACATTAGTTGCATTTAACTTTTTGTTTAGTATACCAAAGCCCATCACATGGCCAGATAATATATGGTGATTTCCAATTTCAAAAGTTCAGATTTACACAGGGATAAGAGAATCTCTAGACTAGCTCACTTCCTTTAGGTGCCAATAACGGTGGTAATGAATGATTTTGGAACACTAGTTGCATTTAACTTTTTGTTTAGTATACCAAAGCCCATCATTTGGCCAGATAATATATGGCGATTTCCAATTTCAAAAGTTCAGATTTGCACAGGGATAAGAAAATCTCTAGACTAGCTCACTTCCTTTAGGTGCCAATAACAGCGGTAATGAATGATTTTGGAACACTAGTTGCATTTAACTTTTTGTTTAGTATACCAAAGCCCGTCACTTGGCCAGATAATATATGGGGTTTTCCAATTTCAAAAGCTCAGATTTACACAGGGATAAGAAAATCGCTAGACTAGCTCACTTCCTTTAGGTGCCAATAACAGTGGTAATGAATGACTTTGGAACACTAGTTGCATTTAACTTTTTGTTTAGTATACCAAGGCCCATCACTTGGCCAGATAATATATGAGGATTTCCAATTTCAAAAGTTCAGATTTACACAGGGATAAGAAAATCTCAAGAATAGCTCACTTCCCTTAGGTTCCAATAACAGTGGTAATGAATGATTTTGGAACACTAGTTGCATTTAACTTTTTGTTTAGTATACCAAAGCCCATCACTTGGCCAGATAATATATGGGGATTTCCAATTTCAAAAGTTCAGATTTACACAGGAATAAGAAAATCTCAGGAATACCTCACTTCCCTTAAGTGCCAATAACAGTGGTAATGAATGATTTTGGAACACTAGTTGCATTTAACTTTTTGTTTAGTATACCAAAGCCCATCACATGGCCAGATAATATATGGTGATTTCCAATTTCAAAAGTTCAGATTTACACAGGGATAAGAGAATCTCTAGACTAGCTCACTTCCTTTAGGTGCCAATGACAGTGGTAATGAATGATTTTGGAACACTAGTTGCATTTAACTTTTTGTTTAGTATACCAAAGCCCATCACTTGGCCAGATAATATATGGGGATTTCCAATTTCAAAAGTTCAGATTTACACAGGGATAAGAAAAACTCAAGAATAGCTCACTTCTTTTAGGTGCTAATAACAGTGGTAATGAATGATTTTGGAACACTCGTTGCATTTAAGTTTTTGTTTAGTATACCAAAGCCCATCACTTGGCCAGATAATATATTGGGATTTCCAATTTCAAAAGTTCAGATTTACACAGGGATAAGAAAATCGCTAGACTAGCTCACTTCCTTTAGGTGCCAATAACAGTGGTAATGAATGATTTTGGAACACTAGTTGCATTTAACTTTTTGTTTAGTATACCAAAGCCCATCACTTGGCCAGATAATATATGGGGATTTCCAATTTCAAAAGTTGAGATTTACACAGGGATAAGAAAATCTCAGGAATACCTCACTTGCCTTAAGTGCCAATAACAGTGGTAATGAATGATTTTGGAACACTAGTTGCATTTAACTTTTTGTTTAGTATACCAAAGCCCATCAAATGGCCAGATAATATATGGTGATTTCCAATTTCAAAAGTTCAGATTTACACAGGGATAAGAGAATCTCTAGACTAGCTCACTTACTTTAGGTGCCAATAACAGTGGTAATGAATGATTTTGGAACACTAGTTGCATTTAACTTTTTGTTTAGTATACCAAAGCCCATCACTTGGCCAGATAATATATGAGGATTTCCAATTTCAAAAGTTCAGATTTACACAGGGATAAGAAAATCTCAAGAATAGATCACTTCCTTTAGGTGCCAATAACAGTGGTAATGAATGATTTTGGAACACTAGTTGCATTTAACTTTTTGTTTAGTATACCAAAGCCCATCACTTGGCCAGATAATATATGGGGATTTCCAATTTCAAAAGTTGAGATTTACACAGGGATAAGAAAATCTCTAGACTAGCTCACTTCCTTTAGGTGCCAATAACAGAGATAATAACTGATTTTTGAACATTAGTTGCATTTAACTTTTTGTTTAGTATACCAAAGCCCGTCACTTGGCCAGATAATATATGGGGTTTTCCAATTTCAAAAGCTCAGATTTACACAGGGATAAGAAAATCGCTAGACTAGCTCACTTCCTTTAGGTGCCAATAACAGTGGTAATGAATGATTTTGGAACACTAGTTGCATTTAACTTTTTGTTTAGTATACCAAGGCCCATCACTTGGCCAGATAATATATGAGGATTTCCAATTTCAAAAGCTCAGATTTACATAGGGATAAGAAACTCGCTAGACTAGCTCACTTCCTTTAGGTGCCAATAACAGTGGTAATGAATGATTTTGGAACACTAGTTGCATTTAACTTTTTGTTTAGTATACCAAAGCCCATCACTTGGCCAGATAATATATGGGGTTTTCCAATTTCAAAAGCTCAGATTTACATAGGGATAAGAAACTCGCTAGACTAGCTTACTTCCTTTAGGTGCCAATAACAGTGGTAATGAATGATTTTGGAACACTAGTTGCATTTAACTTTTTGTTTAGTATACCAAAGCCCATCACTTGGCCAGATAATATATGGGGATTTCCAATTTCAAAAGTTCAGATTTACACAGGGATAAGAAAAACTCAAGAATAGCTCACTTCCGTTAGGTGCCAATAACAGTGGTAATGAATGATTTTGGAAAACCAGTTGCATTTAACTTTTTGTTTAGTATACCAAAGCCCATCACATGGCCAGATAATATATGGGGTTTTCCTATTTCAAAAGTTCAGATTTACACAGGGATAAGAAGATCTCAAGAATAGCTCTCTTCCTTTAGGTGCCAATAACAGTGGTAATGAATGCTTTTGGAACACTAGTTGCATTTAACTTTTTGTTTATCATACCAAAGTCCATCAGTTGGCCAGATAATATATGGGGATTTCCAATTTCAAAAGTTCAGATTTACACAGGGATAAGAGAATCTCTAGACTAGCTCACTTCTTTTAGGTGCCAATAACAGTGGTAATGAATGATTTTGGAACACTTAGTTGCATTTAACTTTTTGTTTAGTATACCAAAGCCCATCACTTGGCCAGATAATATATGAGGATTTCAAATTTCAAACGTTCAGATTTACACAGGGATAAGAAAATTGCTAGACTAGCTCACTTCCTTTAGGTGCCAATAACAGTGGTAATGAATGATTTTGGAACACTCGTTGCATTTAAGTTTTTGTTTAGTATACCAAAGCCCATCACTTGGCCAGATAATATATGGGGCTTTCCAATTTCAAAAGTTCAGATTTGCACAGGGATAAGAAAATCGCTAGACTAGCTCACTTCCTTTAGGTGCCAATAACACTGGTAATGAATGATTTTGGAACACTAGTTGCATTTAACCTTTTGTTTAGTATACCAAAGCCCATCACTTGGCCAGATAATATATGAGGATTTCCAATTTCAAAAGTTCAGATTTACACAGGGATAATAAAATCTCAAGAATAGCTCACTACCTTTAGGGGCCAATAACAGTGGTAATGAATGATTTTGCAACACTAGTTGCATTTAACTTTTCATTTAGTATACCAAAGCCCATCACTTGGCCAGATAATATATGGGGATTTCCAATTTCAAAAGTTCAGATTTGCACAGGGATAAGAAAATCTCTAGACTAGCTCACTTCCTTTAGGTGCCAATAACAGAGATAATAACTGATTTTTGAACATTAGTTGCATTTAACTTTTTGTTTAGTATACCAAAGCCCATCACATGGCCAGATAATATATGGTGATTTCCAATTTCAAAAGTTCAGATTTACACAGGGATAAGAGAATCTCTAGACTAGCTCACTTCCTTTAGGTGCCAATAACGGTGGTAATGAATGATTTTGGAACACTAGTTGCATTTAACTTTTTGTTTAGTATACCAAAGCCCATCATTTGGCCAGATAATATATGGCGATTTCCAATTTCAAAAGTTCAGATTTGCACAGGGATAAGAAAATCTCTAGACTAGCTCACTTCCTTTAGGTGCCAATAACAGCGGTAATGAATGATTTTGGAACACTAGTTGCATTTAACTTTTTGTTTAGTATACCAAAGCCCGTCACTTGGCCAGATAATATATGGGGTTTTCCAATTTCAAAAGCTCAGATTTACACAGGGATAAGAAAATCGCTAGACTAGCTCACTTCCTTTAGGTGCCAATAACAGTGGTAATGAATGACTTTGGAACACTAGTTGCATTTAACTTTTTGTTTAGTATACCAAGGCCCATCACTTGGCCAGATAATATATGAGGATTTCCAATTTCAAAAGTTCAGATTTACACAGGGATAAGAAAATCTCAAGAATAGCTCACTTCCCTTAGGTTCCAATAACAGTGGTAATGAATGATTTTGGAACACTAGTTGCATTTAACTTTTTGTTTAGTATACCAAAGCCCATCACTTGGCCAGATAATATATGGGGATTTCCAATTTCAAAAGTTCAGATTTACACAGGAATAAGAAAATCTCAGGAATACCTCACTTCCCTTAAGTGCCAATAACAGTGGTAATGAATGATTTTGGAACACTAGTTGCATTTAACTTTTTGTTTAGTATACCAAAGCCCATCACATGGCCAGATAATATATGGTGATTTCCAATTTCAAAAGTTCAGATTTACACAGGGATAAGAGAATCTCTAGACTAGCTCACTTCCTTTAGGTGCCAATGACAGTGGTAATGAATGATTTTGGAACACTAGTTGCATTTAACTTTTTGTTTAGTATACCAAAGCCCATCACTTGGCCAGATAATATATGGGGATTTCCAATTTCAAAAGTTCAGATTTACACAGGGATAAGAAAAACTCAAGAATAGCTCACTTCTTTTAGGTGCTAATAACAGTGGTAATGAATGATTTTGGAACACTCGTTGCATTTAAGTTTTTGTTTAGTATACCAAAGCCCATCACTTGGCCAGATAATATATTGGGATTTCCAATTTCAAAAGTTCAGATTTACACAGGGATAAGAAAATCGCTAGACTAGCTCACTTCCTTTAGGTGCCAATAACAGTGGTAATGAATGATTTTGGAACACTAGTTGCATTTAACTTTTTGTTTAGTATACCAAAGCCCATCACTTGGCCAGATAATATATGGGGATTTCCAATTTCAAAAGTTGAGATTTACACAGGGATAAGAAAATCTCAGGAATACCTCACTTGCCTTAAGTGCCAATAACAGTGGTAATGAATGATTTTGGAACACTAGTTGCATTTAACTTTTTGTTTAGTATACCAAAGCCCATCAAATGGCCAGATAATATATGGTGATTTCCAATTTCAAAAGTTCAGATTTACACAGGGATAAGAGAATCTCTAGACTAGCTCACTTACTTTAGGTGCCAATAACAGTGGTAATGAATGATTTTGGAACACTAGTTGCATTTAACTTTTTGTTTAGTATACCAAAGCCCATCACTTGGCCAGATAATATATGAGGATTTCCAATTTCAAAAGTTCAGATTTACACAGGGATAAGAAAATCTCAAGAATAGATCACTTCCTTTAGGTGCCAATAACAGTGGTAATGAATGATTTTGGAACACTAGTTGCATTTAACTTTTTGTTTAGTATACCAAAGCCCATCACTTGGCCAGATAATATATGGGGATTTCCAATTTCAAAAGTTGAGATTTACACAGGGATAAGAAAATCTCTAGACTAGCTCACTTCCTTTAGGTGCCAATAACAGAGATAATAACTGATTTTTGAACATTAGTTGCATTTAACTTTTTGTTTAGTATACCAAAGCCCGTCACTTGGCCAGATAATATATGGGGTTTTCCAATTTCAAAAGCTCAGATTTACACAGGGATAAGAAAATCGCTAGACTAGCTCACTTCCTTTAGGTGCCAATAACAGTGGTAATGAATGATTTTGGAACACTAGTTGCATTTAACTTTTTGTTTAGTATACCAAGGCCCATCACTTGGCCAGATAATATATGAGGATTTCCAATTTCAAAAGCTCAGATTTACATAGGGATAAGAAACTCGCTAGACTAGCTCACTTCCTTTAGGTGCCAATAACAGTGGTAATGAATGATTTTGGAACACTAGTTGCATTTAACTTTTTGTTTAGTATACCAAAGCCCATCACTTGGCCAGATAATATATGGGGCTTTCCAATTTCAAAAGTTCAGATTTGCACAGGGATAAGAAAATCGCTAGACTAGCTCACTTCCTTTAGGTGCCAATAACACTGGTAATGAATGATTTTGGAACACTAGTTGCATTTAACTTTTTGTTTAGTATACCAAAGCCCATCACTTGGCCAGATAATATATGGGGATTTCCAATTTCAAAAGTTCAGATTTACACAGGGATAAGAAAAACTCAAGAATAGCTCACTTCCGTTAGGTGCCAATAACAGTGGTAATGAATGATTTTGGAAAACCAGTTGCATTTAACTTTTTGTTTAGTATACCAAAGCCCATCACATGGCCAGATAATATATGGGGTTTTCCTATTTCAAAAGTTCAGATTTACACAGGGATAAGAAGATCTCAAGAATAGCTCTCTTCCTTTAGGTGCCAATAACAGTGGTAATGAATGCTTTTGGAACACTAGTTGCATTTAACTTTTTGTTTATCATACCAAAGTCCATCAGTTGGCCAGATAATATATGGGGATTTCCAATTTCAAAAGTTCAGATTTACACAGGGATAAGAGAATCTCTAGACTAGCTCACTTCTTTTAGGTGCCAATAACAGTGGTAATGAATGATTTTGGAACACTTAGTTGCATTTAACTTTTTGTTTAGTATACCAAAGCCCATCACTTGGCCAGATAATATATGAGGATTTCAAATTTCAAACGTTCAGATTTACACAGGGATAAGAAAATTGCTAGACTAGCTCACTTCCTTTAGGTGCCAATAACAGTGGTAATGAATGATTTTGGAACACTCGTTGCATTTAAGTTTTTGTTTAGTATACCAAAGCCCATCACTTGGCCAGATAATATATGGGGCTTTCCAATTTCAAAAGTTCAGATTTGCACAGGGATAAGAAAATCGCTAGACTAGCTCACTTCCTTTAGGTGCCAATAACACTGGTAATGAATGATTTTGGAACACTAGTTGCATTTAACCTTTTGTTTAGTATACCAAAGCCCATCACTTGGCCAGATAATATATGAGGATTTCCAATTTCAAAAGTTCAGATTTACATAGGGATAATAAAATCTCAAGAATAGCTCACTACCTTTAGGGGCCAATAACAGTGGTAATGAATGATTTTGCAACACTAGTTGCATTTAACTTTTCATTTAGTATACCAAAGCCCATCACTTGGCCAGATAATATATGGGGATTTCCAATTTCAAAAGTTCAGATTTGCACAGGGATAAGAAAATCTCTAGACTAGCTCACTTCCTTTAGGTGCCAATAACAGAGATAATAACTGATTTTTGAACATTAGTTGCATTTAACTTTTTGTTTAGTATACCAAAGCCCATCACATGGCCAGATAATATATGGTGATTTCCAATTTCAAAAGTTCAGATTTACACAGGGATAAGAGAATCTCTAGACTAGCTCACTTCCTTTAGGTGCCAATAACGGTGGTAATGAATGATTTTGGAACACTAGTTGCATTTAACTTTTTGTTTAGTATACCAAAGCCCATCATTTGGCCAGATAATATATGGCGATTTCCAATTTCAAAAGTTCAGATTTGCACAGGGATAAGAAAATCTCTAGACTAGCTCACTTCCTTTAGGTGCCAATAACAGCGGTAATGAATGATTTTGGAACACTAGTTGCATTTAACTTTTTGTTTAGTATACCAAAGCCCGTCACTTGGCCAGATAATATATGGGGTTTTCCAATTTCAAAAGCTCAGATTTACACAGGGATAAGAAAATCGCTAGACTAGCTCACTTCCTTTAGGTGCCAATAACAGTGGTAATGAATGACTTTGGAACACTAGTTGCATTTAACTTTTTGTTTAGTATACCAAGGCCCATCACTTGGCCAGATAATATATGAGGATTTCCAATTTCAAAAGTTCAGATTTACACAGGGATAAGAAAATCTCAAGAATAGCTCACTTCCCTTAGGTTCCAATAACAGTGGTAATGAATGATTTTGGAACACTAGTTGCATTTAACTTTTTGTTTAGTATACCAAAGCCCATCACTTGGCCAGATAATATATGGGGATTTCCAATTTCAAAAGTTCAGATTTACACAGGAATAAGAAAATCTCAGGAATACCTCACTTCCCTTAAGTGCCAATAACAGTGGTAATGAATGATTTTGGAACACTAGTTGCATTTAACTTTTTGTTTAGTATACCAAAGCCCATCACATGGCCAGATAATATATGGTGATTTCCAATTTCAAAAGTTCAGATTTACACAGGGATAAGAGAATCTCTAGACTAGCTCACTTCCTTTAGGTGCCAATGACAGTGGTAATGAATGATTTTGGAACACTAGTTGCATTTAACTTTTTGTTTAGTATACCAAAGCCCATCACTTGGCCAGATAATATATGGGGATTTCCAATTTCAAAAGTTCAGATTTACACAGGGATAAGAAAAACTCAAGAATAGCTCACTTCTTTTAGGTGCTAATAACAGTGGTAATGAATGATTTTGGAACACTCGTTGCATTTAAGTTTTTGTTTAGTATACCAAAGCCCATCACTTGGCCAGATAATATATTGGGATTTCCAATTTCAAAAGTTCAGATTTACACAGGGATAAGAAAATCGCTAGACTAGCTCACTTCCTTTAGGTGCCAATAACAGTGGTAATGAATGATTTTGGAACACTAGTTGCATTTAACTTTTTGTTTACTATACCAAAGCCCATCACTTGGCCAGATAATATATGGGGATTTCCAATTTCAAAAGTTGAGATTTACACAGGGATAAGAAAATCTCAGGAATACCTCACTTGCCTTAAGTGCCAATAACAGTGGTAATGAATGATTTTGGAACACTAGTTGCATTTAACTTTTTGTTTAGTATACCAAAGCCCATCAAATGGCCAGATAATATATGGTGATTTCCAATTTCAAAAGTTCAGATTTACACAGGGATAAGAGAATCTCTAGACTAGCTCACTTACTTTAGGTGCCAATAACAGTGGTAATGAATGATTTTGGAACACTAGTTGCATTTAACTTTTTGTTTAGTATACCAAAGCCCATCACTTGGCCAGATAATATATGAGGATTTCCAATTTCAAAAGTTCAGATTTACACAGGGATAAGAAAATCTCAAGAATAGATCACTTCCTTTAGGTGCCAATAACAGTGGTAATGAATGATTTTGGAACACTAGTTGCATTTAACTTTTTGTTTAGTATACCAAAGCCCATCACTTGGCCAGATAATATATGGGGATTTCCAATTTCAAAAGTTGAGATTTACACAGGGATAAGAAAATCTCTAGACTAGCTCACTTCCTTTAGGTGCCAATAACAGAGATAATAACTGATTTTTGAACATTAGTTGCATTTAACTTTTTGTTTAGTATACCAAAGCCCGTCACTTGGCCAGATAATATATGGGGTTTTCCAATTTCAAAAGCTCAGATTTACACAGGGATAAGAAAATCGCTAGACTAGCTCACTTCCTTTAGGTGCCAATAACAGTGGTAATGAATGATTTTGGAACACTAGTTGCATTTAACTTTTTGTTTAGTATACCAAGGCCCATCACTTGGCCAGATAATATATGAGGATTTCCAATTTCAAAAGCTCAGATTTACATAGGGATAAGAAACTCGCTAGACTAGCTCACTTCCTTTAGGTGCCAATAACAGTGGTAATGAATGATTTTGGAACACTAGTTGCATTTAACTTTTTGTTTAGTATACCAAAGCCCATCACTTGGCCAGATAATATATGGGGTTTTCCAATTTCAAAAGCTCAGATTTACATAGGGATAAGAAACTCGCTAGACTAGCTTACTTCCTTTAGGTGCCAATAACAGTGGTAATGAATGATTTTGGAACACTAGTTGCATTTAACTTTTTGTTTAGTATACAAAAGCCCATCACTTGGCCAGATAATATATGGGGATTTCCAATTTCAAAAGTTCAGATTTACACAGGGATAAGAAAAACTCAAGAATAGCTCACTTCCGTTAGGTGCCAATAACAGTGGTAATGAATGATTTTGGAAAACCAGTTGCATTTAACTTTTTGTTTAGTATACCAAAGCCCATCACATGGCCAGATAATATATGGGGTTTTCCTATTTCAAAAGTTCAGATTTACACAGGGATAAGAAGATCTCAAGAATAGCTCTCTTCCTTTAGGTGCCAATAACAGTGGTAATGAATGCTTTTGGAACACTAGTTGCATTTAACTTTTTGTTTATCATACCAAAGTCCATCAGTTGGCCAGATAATATATGGGGATTTCCAATTTCAAAAGTTCAGATTTACACAGGGATAAGAGAATCTCTAGACTAGCTCACTTCTTTTAGGTGCCAATAACAGTGGTAATGAATGATTTTGGAACACTTAGTTGCATTTAACTTTTTGTTTAGTATACCAAAGCCCATCACTTGGCCAGATAATATATGAGGATTTCAAATTTCAAACGTTCAGATTTACACAGGGATAAGAAAATTGCTAGACTAGCTCACTTCCTTTAGGTGCCAATAACAGTGGTAATGAATGATTTTGGAACACTCGTTGCATTTAAGTTTTTGTTTAGTATACCAAAGCCCATCACTTGGCCAGATAATATATGGGGCTTTCCAATTTCAAAAGTTCAGATTTGCACAGGGATAAGAAAATCGCTAGACTAGCTCACTTCCTTTAGGTGCCAATAACACTGGTAATGAATGATTTTGGAACACTAGTTGCATTTAACTTTTTGTTTAGTATACCAAAGCCCATCACTTGGCCAGATAATATATGAGGATTTCCAATTTCAAAAGTTCAGATTTACACAGGGATAAGAAAATCTCAAGAATAGCTCACTACCTTTAGGGGCCAATAACAGTGGTAATGAATGATTTTGCAACACTAGTTGCATTTAACTTTTCATTTAGTATACCAAAGCCCATCACTTGGCCAGATAATATATGGGGATTTCCAATTTCAAAAGTTCAGATTTGCACAGGGATAAGAAAATCTCTAGACTAGCTCACTTCCTTTAGGTGCCAATAACAGAGATAATAACTGATTTTTGAACATTAGTTGCATTTAACTTTTTGTTTAGTATACCAAAGCCCATCACATGGCCAGATAATATATGGTGATTTCCAATTTCAAAAGTTCAGATTTACACAGGGATAAGAGAATCTCTAGACTAGCTCACTTCCTTTAGGTGCCAATAACGGTGGTAATGAATGATTTTGGAACACTAGTTGCATTTAACTTTTTGTTTAGTATACCAAAGCCCATCATTTGGCCAGATAATATATGGCGATTTCCAATTTCAAAAGTTCAGATTTGCACAGGGATAAGAAAATCTCTAGACTAGCTCACTTCCTTTAGGTGCCAATAACAGCGGTAATGAATGATTTTGGAACACTAGTTGCATTTAACTTTTTGTTTAGTATACCAAAGCCCGTCACTTGGCCAGATAATATATGGGGTTTTCCAATTTCAAAAGCTCAGATTTACACAGGGATAAGAAAATCGCTAGACTAGCTCACTTCCTTTAGGTGCCAATAACAGTGGTAATGAATGATTTTGGAACACTAGTTGCATTTAACTTTTTGTTTAGTATACCAAGGCCCATCACTTGGCCAGATAATATATGAGGATTTCCAATTTCAAAAGTTCAGATTTACACAGGGATAAGAAAATCTCAAGAATAGCTCACTTCCCTTAGGTTCCAATAACAGTGGTAATGAATGATTTTGGAACACTAGTTGCATTTAACTTTTTGTTTAGTATACCAAAGCCCATCACTTGGCCAGATAATATATGGGGATTTCCAATTTCAAAAGTTCAGATTTACACAGGAATAAGAAAATCTCAGGAATACCTCACTTCCCTTAAGTGCCAATAACAGTGGTAATGAATGATTTTGGAACACTAGTTGCATTTAACTTTTTGTTTAGTATACCAAAGCCCATCACATGGCCAGATAATATATGGTGATTTCCAATTTCAAAAGTTCAGATTTACACAGGGATAAGAGAATCTCTAGACTAGCTCACTTCCTTTAGGTGCCAATGACAGTGGTAATGAATGATTTTGGAACACTAGTTGCATTTAACTTTTTGTTTAGTATACCAAAGCCCATCACTTGGCCAGATAATATATGGGGATTTCCAATTTCAAAAGTTCAGATTTACACAGGGATAAGAAAAACTCAAGAATAGCTCACTTCTTTTAGGTGCTAATAACAGTGGTAATGAATGATTTTGGAACACTCGTTGCATTTAAGTTTTTGTTTAGTATACCAAAGCCCATCACTTGGCCAGATAATATATGGGGATTTCCAATTTCAAAAGTTCAGATTTGCACAGGGATAAGAAAATCTCTAGACTAGCTCACTTCCTTTAGGTGCCAATAACAGAGATAATAACTGATTTTTGAACATTAGTTGCATTTAACTTTTTGTTTAGTATACCAAAGCCCATCACATGGCCAGATAATATATGGTGATTTCCAATTTCAAAAGTTCAGATTTACACAGGGATAAGAGAATCTCTAGACTAGCTCACTTCCTTTAGGTGCCAATAACGGTGGTAATGAATGATTTTGGAACACTAGTTGCATTTAACTTTTTGTTTAGTATACCAAAGCCCATCATTTGGCCAGATAATATATGGCGATTTCCAATTTCAAAAGTTCAGATTTGCACAGGGATAAGAAAATCTCTAGACTAGCTCACTTCCTTTAGGTGCCAATAACAGCGGTAATGAATGATTTTGGAACACTAGTTGCATTTAACTTTTTGTTTAGTATACCAAAGCCCGTCACTTGGCCAGATAATATATGGGGTTTTCCAATTTCAAAAGCTCAGATTTACACAGGGATAAGAAAATCGCTAGACTAGCTCACTTCCTTTAGGTGCCAATAACAGTGGTAATGAATGACTTTGGAACACTAGTTGCATTTAACTTTTTGTTTAGTATACCAAGGCCCATCACTTGGCCAGATAATATATGAGGATTTCCAATTTCAAAAGTTCAGATTTACACAGGGATAAGAAAATCTCAAGAATAGCTCACTTCCCTTAGGTTCCAATAACAGTGGTAATGAATGATTTTGGAACACTAGTTGCATTTAACTTTTTGTTTAGTATACCAAAGCCCATCACTTGGCCAGATAATATATGGGGATTTCCAATTTCAAAAGTTCAGATTTACACAGGAATAAGAAAATCTCAGGAATACCTCACTTCCCTTAAGTGCCAATAACAGTGGCAATGAATGATTTTGGAACACTAGTTGCATTTAACTTTTTGTTTAGTATACCAAAGCCCATCACTTGGCCAGATAATATATGGGGATTTCCAATTTCAAAAGTTCAGATTTACACAGGAATAAGAAAATCTCAGGAATACCTCACTTCCCTTAAGTGCCAATAACAGTGGTAATGAATGATTTTGGAACACTAGTTGCATTTAACTTTTTGTTTAGTATACCAAAGCCCATCACATGGCCAGATAATATATGGTGATTTCCAATTTCAAAAGTTCAGATTTACACAGGGATAAGAGAATCTCTAGACTAGCTCACTTCCTTTAGGTGCCAATGACAGTGGTAATGAATGATTTTGGAACACTAGTTGCATTTAACTTTTTGTTTAGTATACCAAAGCCCATCACTTGGCCAGATAATATATGGGGATTTCCAATTTCAAAAGTTCAGATTTACACAGGGATAAGAAAAACTCAAGAATAGCTCACTTCTTTTAGGTGCTAATAACAGTGGTAATGAATGATTTTGGAACACTCGTTGCATTTAAGTTTTTGTTTAGTATACCAAAGCCCATCACTTGGCCAGATAATATATTGGGATTTCCAATTTCAAAAGTTCAGATTTACACAGGGATAAGAAAATCGCTAGACTAGCTCACTTCCTTTAGGTGCCAATAACAGTGGTAATGAATGATTTTGGAACACTAGTTGCATTTAACTTTTTGTTTACTATACCAAAGCCCATCACTTGGCCAGATAATATATGGGGATTTCCAATTTCAAAAGTTGAGATTTACACAGGGATAAGAAAATCTCAGGAATACCTCACTTGCCTTAAGTGCCAATAACAGTGGTAATGAATGATTTTGGAACACTAGTTGCATTTAACTTTTTGTTTAGTATACCAAAGCCCATCAAATGGCCAGATAATATATGGTGATTTCCAATTTCAAAAGTTCAGATTTACACAGGGATAAGAAAATCGCTAGACTAGCTCACTTCCTTTAGGTGCCAATAACAGTGGTAATGAATGATTTTGGAACACTAGTTGCATTTAACTTTTTGTTTACTATACCAAAGCCCATCACTTGGCCAGATAATATATGGGGATTTCCAATTTCAAAAGTTGAGATTTACACAGGGATAAGAAAATCTCAGGAATACCTCACTTGCCTTAAGTGCCAATAACAGTGGTAATGAATGATTTTGGAACACTAGTTGCATTTAACTTTTTGTTTAGTATACCAAAGCCCATCAAATGGCCAGATAATATATGGTGATTTCCAATTTCAAAAGTTCAGATTTACACAGGGATAAGAGAATCTCTAGACTAGCTCACTTACTTTAGGTGCCAATAACAGTGGTAATGAATGATTTTGGAACACTAGTTGCATTTAACTTTTTGTTTAGTATACCAAAGCCCATCACTTGGCCAGATAATATATGAGGATTTCCAATTTCAAAAGTTCAGATTTACACAGGGATAAGAAAATCTCAAGAATAGATCACTTCCTTTAGGTGCCAATAACAGTGGTAATGAATGATTTTGGAACACTAGTTGCATTTAACTTTTTGTTTAGTATACCAAAGCCCATCACTTGGCCAGATAATATATGGGGATTTCCAATTTCAAAAGTTGAGATTTACACAGGGATAAGAAAATCTCTAGACTAGCTCACTTCCTTTAGGTGCCAATAACAGAGATAATAACTGATTTTTGAACATTAGTTGCATTTAACTTTTTGTTTAGTATACCAAAGCCCGTCACTTGGCCAGATAATATATGGGGTTTTCCAATTTCAAAAGCTCAGATTTACACAGGGATAAGAAAATCGCTAGACTAGCTCACTTCCTTTAGGTGCCAATAACAGTGGTAATGAATGATTTTGGAACACTAGTTGCATTTAACTTTTTGTTTAGTATACCAAGGCCCATCACTTGGCCAGATAATATATGAGGATTTCCAATTTCAAAAGCTCAGATTTACATAGGGATAAGAAACTCGCTAGACTAGCTCACTTCCTTTAGGTGCCAATAACAGTGGTAATGAATGATTTTGGAACACTAGTTGCATTTAACTTTTTGTTTAGTATACCAAAGCCCATCACTTGGCCAGATAATATATGGGGTTTTCCAATTTCAAAAGCTCAGATTTACATAGGGATAAGAAACTCGCTAGACTAGCTTACTTCCTTTAGGTGCCAATAACAGTGGTAATGAATGATTTTGGAACACTAGTTGCATTTAACTTTTTGTTTAGTATACCAAAGCCCATCACTTGGCCAGATAATATATGGGGATTTCCAATTTCAAAAGTTCAGATTTACACAGGGATAAGAAAAACTCAAGAATAGCTCACTTCCGTTAGGTGCCAATAACAGTGGTAATGAATGATTTTGGAAAACCAGTTGCATTTAACTTTTTGTTTAGTATACCAAAGCCCATCACATGGCCAGATAATATATGGGGTTTTCCTATTTCAAAAGTTCAGATTTACACAGGGATAAGAAGATCTCAAGAATAGCTCTCTTCCTTTAGGTGCCAATAACAGTGGTAATGAATGCTTTTGGAACACTAGTTGCATTTAACTTTTTGTTTATCATACCAAAGTCCATCAGTTGGCCAGATAATATATGGGGATTTCCAATTTCAAAAGTTCAGATTTACACAGGGATAAGAGAATCTCTAGACTAGCTCACTTCTTTTAGGTGCCAATAACAGTGGTAATGAATGATTTTGGAACACTTAGTTGCATTTAACTTTTTGTTTAGTATACCAAAGCCCATCACTTGGCCAGATAATATATGAGGATTTCAAATTTCAAACGTTCAGATTTACACAGGGATAAGAAAATTGCTAGACTAGCTCACTTCCTTTAGGTGCCAATAACAGTGGTAATGAATGATTTTGGAACACTCGTTGCATTTAAGTTTTTGTTTAGTATACCAAAGCCCATCACTTGGCCAGATAATATATGGGGCTTTCCAATTTCAAAAGTTCAGATTTGCACAGGGATAAGAAAATCGCTAGACTAGCTCACTTCCTTTAGGTGCCAATAACACTGGTAATGAATGATTTTGGAACACTAGTTGCATTTAACTTTTTGTTTAGTATACCAAAGCCCATCACTTGGCCAGATAATATATGAGGATTTCCAATTTCAAAAGTTCAGATTTACACAGGGATAAGAAAATCTCAAGAATAGCTCACTACCTTTAGGGGCCAATAACAGTGGTAATGAATGATTTTGCAACACTAGTTGCATTTAACTTTTCATTTAGTATACCAAAGCCCATCACTTGGCCAGATAATATATGGGGATTTCCAATTTCAAAAGTTCAGATTTGCACAGGGATAAGAAAATCTCTAGACTAGCTCACTTCCTTTAGGTGCCAATAACAGAGATAATAACTGATTTTTGAACATTAGTTGCATTTAACTTTTTGTTTAGTATACCAAAGCCCATCACATGGCCAGATAATATATGGTGATTTCCAATTTCAAAAGTTCAGATTTACACAGGGATAAGAGAATCTCTAGACTAGCTCACTTCCTTTAGGTGCCAATAACGGTGGTAATGAATGATTTTGGAACACTAGTTGCATTTAACTTTTTGTTTAGTATACCAAAGCCCATCATTTGGCCAGATAATATATGGCGATTTCCAATTTCAAAAGTTCAGATTTGCACAGGGATAAGAAAATCTCTAGACTAGCTCACTTCCTTTAGGTGCCAATAACAGCGGTAATGAATGATTTTGGAACACTAGTTGCATTTAACTTTTTGTTTAGTATACCAAAGCCCGTCACTTGGCCAGATAATATATGGGGTTTTCCAATTTCAAAAGCTCAGATTTACACAGGGATAAGAAAATCGCTAGACTAGCTCACTTCCTTTAGGTGCCAATAACAGTGGTAATGAATGATTTTGGAACACTAGTTGCATTTAACTTTTTGTTTAGTATACCAAGGCCCATCACTTGGCCAGATAATATATGAGGATTTCCAATTTCAAAAGTTCAGATTTACACAGGGATAAGAAAATCTCAAGAATAGCTCACTTCCCTTAGGTTCCAATAACAGTGGTAATGAATGATTTTGGAACACTAGTTGCATTTAACTTTTTGTTTAGTATACCAAAGCCCATCACTTGGCCAGATAATATATGGGGATTTCCAATTTCAAAAGTTCAGATTTACACAGGAATAAGAAAATCTCAGGAATACCTCACTTCCCTTAAGTGCCAATAACAGTGGTAATGAATGATTTTGGAACACTAGTTGCATTTAACTTTTTGTTTAGTATACCAAAGCCCATCACATGGCCAGATAATATATGGTGATTTCCAATTTCAAAAGTTCAGATTTACACAGGGATAAGAGAATCTCTAGACTAGCTCACTTCCTTTAGGTGCCAATGACAGTGGTAATGAATGATTTTGGAACACTAGTTGCATTTAACTTTTTGTTTAGTATACCAAAGCCCATCACTTGGCCAGATAATATATGGGGATTTCCAATTTCAAAAGTTCAGATTTACACAGGGATAAGAAAAACTCAAGAATAGCTCACTTCTTTTAGGTGCTAATAACAGTGGTAATGAATGATTTTGGAACACTCGTTGCATTTAAGTTTTTGTTTAGTATACCAAAGCCCATCACTTGGCCAGATAATATATGGGGATTTCCAATTTCAAAAGTTCAGATTTACACAGGGATAAGAAAATCGCTAGACTAGCTCACTTCCTTTAGGTGCCAATAACAGTGGTAATGAATGATTTTGGAACACTAGTTGCATTTAACTTTTTGTTTAGTATACCAAAGCCCATCACTTGGCCAGATAATATATGGGGATTTCCAATTTCAAAAGTTGAGATTTACACAGGGATAAGAAAATCTCAGGAATACCTCACTTGCCTTAAGTGCCAATAACAGTGGTAATGAATGATTTGGAACACTAGTTGCATTTAACTTTTTGTTTAGTATACCAAAGCCCATCAAATGGCCAGATAATATATGGTGATTTCCAATTTCAAAAGTTCAGATTTACACAGGGATAAGAGAATCTCTAGACTAGCTCACTTCCTTTAGGTGCCAATAACAGTGGTAATGAATGATTTTGGAACACTAGTTGCATTTAACTTTTTGTTTAGTATACCAAAGCCCATCACTTGGCCAGATAATATATGAGGATTTCCAATTTCAAAAGTTCAGATTTACACAGGGATAAGAAAATCTCAAGAATAGATCACTTCCTTTAGGTGCCAATAACAGTGGTAATGAATGATTTTGGAACACTAGTTGCATTTAACTTTTTGTTTAGTATACCAAAGCCCATCACTTGGCCAGATAATATATGAGGATTTCCAATTTCAAAAGTTCAGATTTACACAGGGATAAGAAAATCTCAAGAATAGATCACTTCCTTTAGGTGCCAATAACAGTGGTAATGAATGATTTTGGAACACTAGTTGCATTTAACTTTTTGTTTAGTATACCAAAGCCCATCATTTGGTCAGATAATATATGGGGATTTCCAATTTCAAAAGTTCAGATTTGCACAGGGATAAGAAAATCTCAAGACTAGCTCACTTCCTTTAGGTGACAATAACAGTGGTAATGAATGATTTTGGAACACTAGTTGCATTTAACTTTTTGTTTAGTATACCAAAGCCCATCACTTGGCCAGATAATATATGGGGTTTTCCAATTTCAAAAGCTCAGATTTACACAGGGATAAGAAACTCGCTAGACTAGCTCACTTTCTTTAGGTGCCAATAACAGTGGTAATGAATGATTTTGGAACACTAGTTGCATTTAACTTTTTGTTTAGTATACCAAAGCCCATCACTTGACCAGATAATATTATTAAATCTAATGTATTAATCTTCAAACTTAAACTTTCAATGTTATCGCAGAGAAAATGTAAAAATAATATTTTTTAATTGTAAATAAACAATATTGAATATTTAAAAATTATTTTTAATCCATAACTTCTTTTCTTGTAAAAATTTTTCGATATGGTCAAAAATGAAGGTACTTTACTCTTGAACAAAAATGATATAATTATTTTTATTATGATACGACTGATATAATTTAATATCTGATGGTTGAATTTTAGGTTTTAGAACATGCAGAACTTTTTATGAAGAACAACTGTTTTTCATAAGATCAATAATAACAAAGTTTTCCATATGTAGCCAACTTACGCGGACACACTGTATATGAGGTTTTCCAATTTCAAAAGTTCAGATTTACACAGGGATAAAAAAATCTCAAGATCAGCTAACTACCTTTAAGGTCCAATAACAGTGGTAATGAATGATTTTGGAACACTAGTTGCATTTAACTTTTTGTTTAGTATACCAAAGCCCATCACTTGGCCAGATAATATATGGGGATTTCCAATTTCAAAAGTTCAGATTTACACAGGGATAAGAAAATCTCAGGAATACCTCACTTCCCTTAAGTGCCAATAACAGTGGTAATGAATGATTTTGGAACACTAGTTGCATTTAACTTTTTGTTTAGTATACCAAAGCCCATCACATGGCCAGATAATATATGGTGATTCCCAATTTCAAAAGTTCAGATTTACACAGGGATAAGAGAATCTCTAGACTAGCTCACTTCCTTTAGGTGCCAATGACAGTGGTAATGAATGCTTTTGGAACACTAGTTGCATTTAACTTTTTGTTTATCATACCAAAGTCCATCACTTGGCCAGATAATATATGGGGATTTCCAATTTCAAAAGTTCAGATTTACACAGGGATAAGAGAATCTCTAGACTAGCTCACTTCCTTTAGGTGCCAATAACAGTGGTAATGAATGATTTTGGAAAACCAGTTGCATTTAACTTTTTGTTTAGTATACCAAAGCCCATCACATGGCCAGATAATATATGGGGTTTTCCTATTTCAAAAGTTCAGATTTACACAGGGATAAGAAAATCTCAAGAATAGCTCTCTTCCTTTAGGTGCCAATAACAGTGGTAATGAATGCTTTTGGAACACTAGTTGCATTTAACTTTTTGTTTATCATACCAAAGTCCATCACTTGGCCAGATAATATATGGGGATTTCCAATTTCAAAAGTTCAGATTTACACAGGGATAAGAGAATCTCTAGACTAGCTCACTTCCTTTAGGTGCCAATAACAGTGGCAATGAATGATTTTGGAACACTAGTTGCATTTAACTTTTTGTTTAGTATACCAAAGCCCATCACTTGGCCAGATAATATATGAGGATTTCAAATTTCAAACGTTCAGATTTACACAGGGATAAGAAAATTGCTAGACTAGCTCACTTCCTTTAGGTGCCAATAACAGTGGTAATGAATGATTTTGGAACACTCGTTGCATTTAAGTTTTTGTTTAGTATACCAAAGCCCATCACTTGGCCAGATAATATATGGGGCTTTCCAATTTCAAAAGTTCAGATTTGCACAGGGATAAGAAAATCGCTAGACTAGCTCACTTCCTTTAGGTGCCAATAACACTGGTAATGAATGATTTTGGAACACTAGTTGCATTTAACTTTTTGTTTAGTATACCAAAGCCCATCACTTGGCCAGATAATATATGAGGATTTCCAATTTCAAAAGTTCAGATTTACACAGGGATAAGAAAATCTCAAGAATAGCTCACTACCTTTAGGGGCCAATAACAGTGGTAATGAATGATTTTGCAACACTAGTTGCATTTAACTTTTTATTTAGTATACCAAAGCCCATCACTTGGCCAGATAATATATGGGGATTTCCAATTTCAAAAGTTCAGATTTACACAGGGATAAGAAAATCTCTAGACTAGCTCACTTCCTTTAGGTGCCAATAACAGAGGTAAAAACTGATTTTTGAACATTAGTTGCATTTAACTTTTTGTTTAGTATACCAAAGCCCATCACATGGCCAGATAATATATGGTGATTTCCAATTTCAAAAGTTCAGATTTACACAGGGATAAGAGAATCTCTAGACTAGCTCACTTCCTTTAGGTGCCAATAACGGTGGTAATGAATGATTTTGGAACACTAGTTGCATTTAACTTTTTGTTTAGTATACCAAATCCCATCATTTGGCCAGATAATATATGGCGATTTCCAATTTCAAAAGTTCAGATTTGCACAGGGATAAGAAAATCTCTAGACTAACTCACTTCCTTTAGGTGCCAATAACAGTGGTAATGAATGATTTTGGAACACTAGTTGCATTTAACTTTTTGTTTAGTATACCAAAGCCCGTCACTTGGCCAGATAATATATGGGGTTTTCCAATTTCAAAAGCTCAGATTTACACAGGGATAAGAAAATCGCTAGACTAGCTCACTTCCTTTAGGTGCCAATAACAGTGGTAATGAATGATTTTGGAACACTAGTTGCATTTAACTTTTTGTTTAGTATACCAAGGCCCATCACTTGGCCAGATAATATATGAGGATTTCCAAATTCAAAAGTTCAGATTTACACAGGGATAAGAAAATCTCAAGAATAGCTCACTTCCCTTAGGTGCCAATAACAGTGGTAATGAATGATTTTGGAACACTAGTTTCATTTAACTTTTTGTTTAGTATACCAAGGCCCATCACTTGGCCAGATAATATATGGGGATTTCCAATTTCAAAAGTTCAGATTTACACAGGGATAAGAGAATTTCTAGACTAGCTCACTTCTTTTAGGTGCTAATAACAGTGGTAATGAATGATTTTGGAACACTAGTTGCATTTAACTTTTTGTTTAGTATACCAAAGCCCATCACATGGCCAGATAATATATGGTAATTTCCAATTTCAAAAGTTCAGATTTACACAGAGATAAGAGAATCTCTAGACTAGCTCACTTCCTTTAGGTACCAATAACAGTGGTAATGAATGATTTTGGAACACTAGTTGCATTTAACTTTTTGTTTAGTATACCAAAGCCCATCACATGGCCAGATAATATATGGTGATTTCCAATTTCAAAAGTTCAGATTTACACAGGGATAAGAGAATCTCTAGACTAGCTCACTTCCTTTAGGTGCCAATGACAGTGGTAATGAATGATTTTGGAACACTAGTTGCATTTAACTTTTTGTTTAGTATACCAAAGCCCACCACTTGGCCAGATAATATATGGGGATTTCCAATTTCAAAAGTTCAGATTTACACAGGGATAAGAAAATCTCAAGAATAGCTCACTTCCGTTAGGTGCCAATAACAGTGGTAATGAATGATTTTGGAAAACTAGTTGCATTTAACTTTTTGTTTAGTATACCAAAGCCCATCACTTGGCCAGATAATATATGGGGATTTCCAATTTCAAAAGTTGAGATTTACACAGGGATAAGAAAATCTCTAGACTAGCTCACTTCCTTTAGGTGCCAATAACAGAGATAATAACTGATTTTTGAACATTAGTTGCATTTAACTTTTTGTTTAGTATACCAAAGCCCATCACATGGCCAGATAATATATGGTGATTTCCAATTTCAAAAGTTCAGATTTACACAGGGATAAGAGGATCTCTAGACTAGCTCACTTCCTTTAGGGTGGGCTTAGCTCGCGAGGGCGTCCCAACTTTCAATCCCGCCGCGGTGCTCTTCACTGAGTGTCGAGGCGGGCCGGCACGTTTACTTTGAACAAATTATAGTGCTTAAAGCAGGCTAAAAACTTCGCCTGAATACTGTGTGCATGGAATAATGGAATAGGACCTCGGTTCTATTTTGTTGGTTTTCGGAACCCCGAGGTAATGATTAATAGGAACGGATGGGGGCATTCGTATTGCGACGTTAGAGGTGAAATTCTTGGATCGTCGCAAGACGGACAGAAGCGTAAGCATTTGCCAAAAACGCTTTCATTGATCAAGAACGAAAGTTAGAGGTTCGAAGGCGATCAGATACCGCCCTAGTTCTAACCATAAACGATGCCAGCTAGCGATCCGCCGACGTTCCTCCGATGACTCGGCGGGCAGCTTCCGGGAAACCAAAGCTTTTGGGTTCCGGGGGAAGTATGGTTGCAATGCTGAAACTTAAAGGAATTGACGGAAGGGCACCACCAGGAGTGGAGACTGCGGCTTAATTTGACTCAACACGGGAAACCTCACCAGGCCCGGACACCGGAAGGATTGGCAGATTGAGAGCTCTTTCTTGATTCGGTGGGTGGTGGTGCATGGCCGTTCTTAGTTGGTGAAGCGATTTGTCTGGTTAATTCCGATAACGAACGAGACTCTAGCCTGCTAACTAGGCGTATTTCCGACATCTCGAAGGCCCGCCGGGCCGGCGTTCGCGTCGCGGTTGCGCGCGGTTTTTACTGTCGGCGTACAAACAATTCTTCTTAGAGGGACAGGCGGCTTCTAGCCCCACGAGATTGAGCAATAACAGGTCTGTGATGCTCTTAGATGTTCTGGGCCGCACGCGCGCTACACTGAAGGAATCAGCGTGTCTTCTCTGGCCGAGAGGCCCGGGTAACCCGCTGAACCTCCTTCGTGCTAGGGATTGGGGCTTGCAATTGTTCCCCATAAAATACAAAAATAAACAATTTATGTAAAACAGTAAAAATGTTTGTATTTGAATTACGGCTGTTCCCGCCGGCAATTGGGGATTTTCGCCAGGGTTGGCAGCGCGAGCACCAGTTTACAGTGAGCGGTGTCTGCGCGTTGACGGCAAGATTGACAGCTGACCTATGAACAAACGTAAAAGCAAATCTGCCTTGTTTTAATTAAATTGAAGGATTCAAATAAACAAAAGTTGCCCAGAGGCCAGAAGGGCAGTCTGGATCTTTGATTAAGTGTGAGGATAATGTACGGTGAGTAAAATGAATTAGGGAATTGAAAAGGAGTTTTTCTGAATTCAAGGTCCTCGACTCTTTGAAGTATAATTAATTCCAATGAATTCTTTTTAGGGATGATTAAAGAACAGGCCACTGAAACCTGTTCGATTCAACAACTCGAAAGCTATAAAGCTTGTTCGGATAGATTTAAAACAAACGAACCAAAGAAACGCTTTACACCCAGGTACTCGGGACAAGGTTTATTCGGGCTCGGAAGCAAAGAATACAGGTAGGACGTATTTTTACTTATAAGGGAATAATTAAACGGGAAGGGAAAACCAGGGTAGTACTAATGGACACCAGCACTGTACCCTGAGGGGAAAAGGCAGCGGTTTCTTACGGTAGATGGAACCAGGGCAGCACTAATGGACACCAGCGCTGTGTCCTGGGGGAACACACCTAGACCTCGCCAAGTTTGCGCAGGCGTGCTCGCTCTAGGTTAAGGATGAGACCTTTCGCTCAAGTTCTTCACGAAGCGGGTGGTCTCGGAAAGGAACGGTGACTGGTTCGGACTTCGGGTTTGTATCTGGATGTAAATTTTAAATGCTCTTAGGTCCACGGTTAATAAAATTTGCAATGAATTATCAAAAATAATTACAGAAATAAAACGGAATTAAATCAAAATTGATTAAAGGTAATAATAATAATAATACGGAAATATAAACGGATAATTTGAAAATATCGTAAAAATATTCATTCTGGCCTGGGGAGCTGGTTTTATGCTGGTTCCCCACCAAGCCAGGGCTGTGATTAGTGGACGGCACGGATCGGTGGTGGGAATCCTGTTCTTTGCGGTTTGTACTTGCAGCGCCACCCGCGCTCAAAACGTGAACTACCAGTGGAACACAAAATGGCGATGTTGGCCAACGCCCAAAAATAGCGCAAGGCGCGCGTTCTCGGACGTCGTTCGTCCGAGCGGCGCGGCCGTCGTGTCCTAGACAAGTCGAAGGATGAACTCGAGGGACGTCTGGCCCGCGCTCCGGACGCGTGCACTTCTCCGTTAGTAGGACGTCGCGACTCGTTGGGTGACGGTCTACGGCCCGCTCGGGAGCCCGTGCGGCGTGCGGTCCTTCGGGGCCGTATCGTCCGTACGGACCGACGAGGTGTCCCGACCGGCCCGCTCGACGGTACGCCAGAGACGTGGGGCCGCCTCCAGTAGGCCTCCGGCCCGTCGCAAGCGCGGCGAAGTTTCGCAAGTTCGAGCTCCGTACCGACTTCGGGACCGTCCGGCTGTTAGCGGCGCAGCTCTCGGACAGACCCAGATCACGTCCGTTGGCGACGCTATAGCTTTGGGTACTTCCAGGACCTGTCTTGAAACACGGACCAAGGAGTCTAGCATGTGCGCGAGTCATTGGGATTCTGTGCTAAACCTAAAGGCTAAATGAAAGTGAAGGCGCGCCAAGGGAGGATGGGCGAGAGTAAGAATCTCGCCCCGCACTCCCGGGGCGTCTCGTTCTCATTGCGAGAAGAGGCGCACCCAGAGCGTACACGCTGGGACCCGAAAGATGGTGAACTATGCCTGGTCAGGACGAAGTCAGGGGAAACCCTGATGGAGGTCCGTAGCGATTCTGACGTGCAAATCGATAGTCGGAACTGGGTATAGGGGCGAAAGACTAATCGAACCATCTAGTAGCTGGTTCCCTCCGAAGTTTCCCTCAGGATAGCTGGCGCTCGCATTTTGCGAGTCTCATCCGGTAAAGCGAATGATTAGAGGCATTGGGGTCGAAACGGCCTCAACCTATTTTCAAACTTTAAATGGGTGAGATCTCCGGCTTGCTTAAATACAAAAGTTGAAGCCGCGAGATCGAATCATAGTGCCAAGTGGGCCATTTTTGGTAAGCAGAACTGGCGCTATGGGGGGTTGGGATTAGTGGTGGGCGATATTGAAAATTTAATATCGGTTATCGATAACAAATTTCTTTCGATATTATCGATATATCGATATTATCGATAATATCGATAATATCGATAATATCGAAATATCGATAATATCGATAATATCGAAATATCGATAATATCGATAATATCGATAATATCGATAATATCGATATATCGATATATTTTTGTTAACTATCGGTGACCGATATTATGAATAATATCGATATTATCGATATATCCATAAATATTCCTAGCACTAGTAAGCTTTTAAAGAAATTTCTATCGATAACATCGATATATCTATAATGTCGATAATATCTATAATATCGATAATATTGATAATATCGATAATATCGATAAATATCGATAATATCGATAATATCGATAAATAACGATAATATCGATAATATAGATAATATCGATAAATATCGATAATATCGATAATATCGATAAATATCGTTAATATCTATGATATCGATATATCGATATTTTTTTTTAATTATCGGTGACCGATATTATCGATATATCGATAAATATTCCCAGAACTAGTTGGGATAGTAACGAATATTTATTTCATAATCAGTTCTATTTTGTATTTAAAAACAATAAACACAATTTTAATACTGCTCTCCAAAATACCTCTTTAATTTATATTTATTTTAATTATTATTGTAACATCCGTTACAGTACAATGAAATAAACGAATGATTGTTCTGGATTGATAATTAACAAAACAAATAATAATTAAACTGGAAAATGAATTTACTGAACACAACTATATGCCCTGTAAACGGAGTTGCTTTGCGGAACGTGACTTTTTAGTTTGTAAACAGCGGAACGCCTCAAATAGGTGTTTTGAACTAAAAAATAATTCCGTGCTACGAAATAATTCCTTTACTAAGGAAAACCGACACAAAGCTAATGAGAATAATTGCAAAGGGGTCCACGGACTATTTAAAAAGCAATTAAACAATATTAATGAAGTATATCACGGTCAGCAAACTTTTATAAAATTTGAGGTTAAATTTTTCAATGATAAATAATTGATTGGTGTTTTATTGTAGGGGATGCTAGGACAGATTGAATTATAGAACAATTGAATTACAATAAAACAATCTAGTCTGACTCTAAAGGTTCTAACAGGACTGTTAGCCGGGATGCTAGGAAAGTATTCTTTTGGGAACGGCAGGTAAAGGTTGAATTGTTTTGCAGTGTATAAAACTTCCCCAATTTGCACTGGGTTCCAGTTTTATATATAAAGTTTCCCCAATTTGCACTGGGTTCCAGCTTTATATTCTAAAACGACAGGAAGAGGTAAATACGGCTTACAGGGTATATAAAGCTTCCCCAATTTGCACTGGGTTCCAGCTTTAGATCAGAATGAACAGGGATATAGCGGAGTCGGTTGAATCGGAGTAAAACAATAAGGAATGCAAAGGTCGGTCTTGTTGAGTAAAAATCGGTCAGAAAAATCAAGGGGCAAAGAGGTCGGTTAAATTAAATGTCGGAAATCAAGGGTCAGGCGGTCGGTATAAAATTTAAATCGGTTTCGGAAAAATCTAAGCAAAAATATTAGAAGTGAGGCTTCTAACGGAATTCTCTCTATTTTGAGCTGCTCCGCTGTTTATAAAGGCGGCCCAAAAGCCCGCTCTTTGGGTTGAATGCTGCGCGGTCGTTTGTATGAAGAGGTGGAAACTGAAGTGGGGCGGTGTGACGTCAGCTGCGGTCTTGAAGGTTGGGAAGATAGCTACCGTTCTAAAATCCAATATGGCGACTGGACAACGCCCTCACTTGGTAGAACGGTAGCAACGTTACAGGTTTCGTGTGAGCAGCCGTTGCACAGGAGTCAGTCGATCTTAAGCCCTAGGCGAAAGCCGATGCCGATGAAGGCGAGCTTATCGCACACTTTAATTGTTGCTGGAAGCCGCGTCCGACGGGCGAAAGGGAATCCGGTTCCTATTCCGGAACCCGGCAGCGGAACCGTTAATAAGTCGGGCCCTCACAAGAGAGTTCGTCGGGGTAACCCAAAATGACCCGGAGACGCCGTCGGGAGATGCGGGAAGAGTTTTCTTTTTTGCATGAGCGTTCGAGTTCCATGGAATCCTCTAGCAGGGAGATATGGTTTGGAACGCGAAGAGCACGGCAGTTGCGGCGGTGTCCGCATCTTCCCCTCGGACCTTGAAAATCCGGGAGAGGGCCACGTGGAGGAGTCGCGCCGGCTCGTACCCATATCCGCAGCAGGTCTCCAAGGTGAATAGCCTCTAGTCGATAGAATAATGTAGGTAAGGGAAGTCGGCAAATTGGAACCGTAACTTCGGGATAAGGATTGGCTCTGAGGATCGGGGCGCGTCGGGCTTGGTCGGAAAGCGTGTACCGGCTCACGTGCCGGGCCTGGGCGAGGTGATGGCATGCGTCCCCGTCGGCGTTCGCGTCGGCGAGGCTCCGCATGTCCGGATCCCAGCTCGGTCCCGTGCCTTGGCCTCCCGCGGAATTTCCTTGCTGCGAGGCCCCGTAGGTTGGTTCGCCTATCCCGGGTGCACCTCTTCGGCCGCCATTCAACGGTCGACTCAGAACTGGCACGGACCGGGCGAATCCGACAGTCTAATTAAAACAAAGCATTGCGATGGCCCCAGCGGGTGTTGACGCAATGTTATTTCTGCCCAGTGCTCTGAATGTCAACGTGAAGAAATTCAAGCAAGCGCGGGTAAACGGCGGGAGTAACTATGACTTTCTTAGAAAGGAATTTGATTCCGTCTCGCATCAGAGCATTCTACGCAGCCTGCGAAGACTCTACGTGCACCCAAAGGTGATCCGTTACATCATGGATTCATATGCCAACTGTTCCACGACAATTGTGTGCCTCAATAAGAAAACCTCGCCCATTAAGATCAACAGGGAGATCCGCTGTCCCCAATCTTATTTAACATCGTAATGGATGAGCTGCTGGAAGAACTGAACAGTCTACCAGCAGGTCTCGCAGTAGGAGGCGACGCGAACACAAAGATACCGGTTCTAGCCTATGCAGATGATCTCGTCCTGATGGGCTCTTCTGCAGGTGAGACCAAGCTTCTACTTAAATACTGTGTGGAGTTCTTAGATGATAGGGGCCTACAGTTTAATGTAAGGAGGTGTACAGCTTTATCCGCCATCCTTGTACCCAAGAAGAAGAAACTATGCATAGGTACGACGCCGCTTTTCTACCTAGGCGGGGTACCCATCGCACAAGTGGGAGTGGCTGACCAATTTAAATACCTTGGGAAAATAATAATAATAAAATGGTTCGGTGTAACTAAAACAGACACAGACCAAATAGCGCAAAGCCTCCACAGAATCGTTAAAGCACCCCTAAAACCAGACCAAAAACTTAGAGTGCTGAAACAGTATCTAATACCCAGAATTCTAGACAGGCTGCAAACGTTAGATGTTTACCACTGCACGCTTAACTTTCGAGCGGGCGCGCTGGCGCACTGAGTGCGCCAATGCCAGATATTTAAGTATATTATTGTATGGGGGGTATATATGAGCATGCCGCTTTAGGTATTCCTCCATTTGCCTTTTGTGCTTAGGTAAACACGGGTGTGCAGTTCCATCCGAATAAAGTTTATTAGCAATTCGACCAATCTGCCGACGTGTGACAACTGGCGCACAAAGTGCGCCGCGCGCCCGGTCATGTCAGTGAAATTTTATCAGCCTGTTTCTTGTCAGTTGCTCTTGTTTCATGATCATTGTTATATCTATGTTCTTATGTTTTGTTATAATAATGCGGTATAAGTTTGTCAAGCTAACAATAACATTTTGTGAACAAATAAAAAAAAAATGTCGCCTTTTCTTTTTTTTACCAACAAAATTTTGTAGGGCTAGAAAATATCTTACGGACGATGAATTATTCAAAATTCTTCATGAAGAATCTTCAGAGGATGAATTACCGATTGAAGCTGAAAATGAAGAGATATCTGAAGATGAAGAAGTAGTGAATCTAAGCACCCATAACTCCGAATCCGAGCAAGAATATAACGACGATGAGAGTGAAGACAATGGACTTGAGGATGCAAATTTAGAAAATGAATCGGTCCGTCAAAGTGCCGCTAGTACCTCTGACAATGATCAAAGTATTGGAACGAATTGTTTCGTTGGTAAAGACAAAAAAACCAAATGGTGCAAAACCAATATATCTACCGTATCGAAAACAAAGAAGAAGAATTTGATAACAATGTTGCCTGGACCAAAAGCGGTTGCAAAGGGACTTACATCAGAGCTTGCAGCATTTGACAAGCTTATTGACACATTAATGATTGAAGATATTGTAAAGTACACAAACCTTTACATCGATTAAAATATGGTTTATTGTAAACGTTATTTTAACATTTGAGAAACGTATAGAAAAAAACCGTTTTTTTTGATACGTTTCCTGGACGTAATTTACACTACGATTAAAATATGGTTAATTGTAAACGTTATATTAACATTTGAAAAACGTATAGAAAACAACTATTTTTTTTGATAACTTTCCTGAACGTAATTTACACGACGATTAAAATATGGTTTATTTTAAACGTTATTTTAACATTTGAGAAACGTATAGAAAAAAACCATTTTTTTGATAACTTTCCTGAACGTAATTTACACTACGATTAAAATATGGTTTATTTTAAACGTTATATTAACATTTGAAAAACGTATAGAAAACAACTATTTTTTTTGATAACTTTCCTGAACGTAATTTACACGACGATTAAAATATGGTTTATTTTAAACGTTATTTTAACATTTGAGAAACGTATAGAAAAAAACCATTTTTTTGATAACTTTCCTGAACGTAATTTACACTACGATTAAAATATGGTTTATTTTAAACGTTATTTTAACATTTAAGAAACGTATAGAAAAAAACATTTTTTTTGATAACTTTCCTGAACGTAATAAACACTACGATTAAAATATGGTTTATTTTAAACGTTATTTTAACATTTGAGAAACGTATAAAAAAACCGTTTTTTTTATGTTTCCTGCACGTAATTTACACTACGATTAAAAATGGTTTATTTTAAACGTTATATTAACATTTGAGAAACGTATAGAAAAAAACCGTTTTTTTTGATAAGTTTCCTGCACGTAATTTACACTACGATTAAAATATGGTTTATTTTAAACGTTATATTAACATTTGAGAAACGTATAGAAAAAAACCGTTTTTTTTTATAAGTTTCCTGCACATAATTTACACTAATAAACCATATTTTAAACGTTATATTAACATTTGAGAAACGTATAGAAAAAAACCGTTTTTTTTGATAGGTTTCCTGGACGTAATTTACACTACGATTAAAATATGGTTTATTTTAAACGTTATATTAACATTTGAGAAACGTATAGAAAAAAACCATTTTTTTTGATAACTTTCCTGAACGTAATTTACACTACGTTTAAAATATGGTTTATTTTAAACGTTATTTTAAGATTTGAGAAACGTATAGAAAAAAACCGTTTTTTTTGATACGTTTCCTGGACGTAATTTACACTACGATTAAAATATGTTTTATTTTAAACGTTATTTTAACATTTGAGAAACGTATAGAAAAAAAACGTTCTTTTTGATAACTTTCCTGAACGTAATTTACACTACGATTAAAATATGGTTTATTTTAAACGTTATCTTAACATTTGAGAAACGTATAGAAAAACACCTTTTTTTTTGATAAGTTTCCTGTACGTAATTTACACTACGATTAAAATATGGTTTATTTTAAACGTTATATTAACATTTGAGAAACGTATAGAAAAAAAACGTTTTTTTTTATAACTTTCCTGAACGTAATTTACACTACGATTAAAATATGGTTTATTTTAAACTTTATTTTAACATTTGAGAAACGTATAGAAAAAAACCATTTTTTTTGATAAGTTTACACTACGATTAAAATATGGTTTATTTTAAACGTTATTTTAACATTTGAGAAACGTATAGAAAAAAAACATTTTTTTTGATAACTTTCCTGAACGTAATAAACACTACGATTAAAATATGGTTTATTTTAAACGTTATTTTAACATTTGAGAAACGTATAAAAAAACCGTTTTTTTTTATGTTTCCTGCACGTAATTTACACTACGATTAAAAATGGTTTATTTTAAACGTTATATTAACATTTGAGAAACGTATAGAAAAAAACCGTTTTTTTTGATAAGTTTCCTGCACGTAATTTACACTACGATTAAAACATGGTTTATTTTAAACGTTATATTAACATTTGAGAAACGTATAGAAAAAAACCGTTTTTTTTTATAAGTTTCCCGCACATAATTTACACTAATAAACCATATTTTAAACGTTATATTAACATTTGAGAAACGTATAGAAAAAAACCGTTTTTTTTTATAAGTTTCCTGCACGTAATTTACACTACGATTAAAATATGGTTTATTTTAAACGTTATATTAACATTTGAGACGCGTATAGAAAAAAAACGGTTTTTTTTTAAGTTTCCTGCACATAATTTACACTAATAAACCATATTTTAAACGTTATATTAACATTTGAGAAACGTATAGAAAAAAACCGTTTTTTTTGATAAGTTTCCTGCACGTAATTTACACTACGATTAAAATATGGTTTATTTTAAACGTTATATTAACATTTGAGAAACGTATAGAAAAAAACCGTTTTTTTTGATAGGTTTCCTGGACGTAATTTACACTACGATTAAAATATGGTTTATTTTAAACGTTATATTAACATTTGAGAAACGTATAGAAAAAAACCATTTTATTTGATAACTTTCCTGAACGTAATTTACACTACGTTTAAAATATGGTTTATTTTAAACGTTATTTTAAGATTTGAGAAACGTATAGAAAAAAACCATATTTTTTGATAACTTTCCTGAACGGAATTTACACTACGATTAAAATATGGTTTATTGTAAACGTTATTTTAACATTTGAGAAACGTATAGAAAAAAACCGTTTTTTTGATACGTTTCCTGGACGTAATTTACACTACGATTAAAATATGGTTTATTTTAAACGTTATTTTAACATTTGAGAAACGTATAGAAAAAAACCATTTTTTTGATAACTTTCCTGAACGTAATTTACACTACGATTAAAATATGGTTTATTTTAAACGTTATCTTAACATTTGAGAAACGTATAGAAAAAAACCTTTTTTTTTGATAAGTTTCCTGCACGTAATTTACACTACGATTAAAATATGGTTTATTTTAAACGTTATATTAACATTTGAGAAACGTATAGAAAAAAACCGTTTTTTTTGATAAGTTTCCTGCACGTAATTTACACTACGATTAAAATATGGTTTATTTTAAACGTTATATTAACATTTGAGAAACGTATAGAAAAAAACCGTTTTTTTTGATAAGTTTCCTGCACGTAATTTACACTACGTTTAAAATATGGTTTATTTTAAACGTTATATTAACATTTGAGAAACGTATAGAAAAAAACCGTTTTTTTTTATGTTTCCTGCACGTAATTTACACTACGATTAAAATATGGTTTATTTTAACCCTAGTTAGGTTAAGGTATATTAGTTACGTAGACGTATAAGGTGAGTCAGATGGACTCATATTCAGAATATTGTAAAATTAGTACCTGATTAAGTGTTATTTACTACTTGTTAGAAGATAAAGGTGTAGTAAGTTAGTATTTTGTTTATTTTTGAAAGTTATTTTTATTATACATTATTATTTACAATTAACACAAAGTCTGTTTATACTTGAATGTTCATTGCAGACGTTGTTCGAACATTTTTCACACTAACCAGAATTACATAAAACAAACCACTTCACGCCACAGTAACTTCAGAAATGAATAAACGAGGAATAAGATATTTATTTTGCAAGTTGCAACCTGCACAAACCTGCGTAACCGCGTAATAAATGCGTTAGTCCGCAAGAACTGTTTACCTACAAAAACCTAATTTAATTTTTTTTTTATTGATTTAGTACAGAATGGCTCGATATTCAACATAGTTATGCTTGTTGTTACCACTAACAAAGTCAAAAATCAACAAACCCCTAGAAAGATTATTAACAAAAATATTTAAATAATTAGGCATCGGTGAGTCCGCAAGACTCACCTTATACGTACTAGGGTTAAACGTTATATTAACATTTGAGAAACGTATAGAAAAAAACCCGTTCTTCTTTTATACGTTTCCTGGACGTTATTTACACTAGGAATAAAAGATGGTTTATTGTAAACGTTATCTTAACATTTGAGAAACGTACCTATAATAAAAAAACTGTTTTTTTTATACGTTTCCTGGACGGTATTTACAGTGCGAATAAAATATGGTTTATTTTTAAAAAATGCAGCAAAGAATCAAAAAAAGGGTGCTGGACTATTCCCACGACTGCTAAAATGTCCGTGTCATAAAATGAGATCCGGCTTGCAATATGCCGATTGCTATGTGACTAATATTGGTAGTAGTATTATAAAAATTTCTTTTACGACCAACACGTACAAATTGGGAAGGTTCTTCGACCCTACATTATTTTAAACTAGTACTTTTTAATGTTATTGAATTTAAAAATTAAACTATTTACTTAATATGTGTTAATATTTGCAAATTACAAGTAGAGCTATTGTTTGCGTTTAAAGCAGCAGGTAGGTATAAGTCTGTAAAATTTCTAACAAGCGTACACGTAAAATGGTATCAGCGTGAAAATGAAACCAAAACGAATTAAATGGTATTCACCTTGAAAAAAATTGATGACAACCTACATATGCTTGCATAATATAACTACTTTGTTTTAAAACAATGTCTGTTGAATCTATGAAACACATTTGTTCTGTTTATTTAATAGCCATATATTTCATTTTACATTACAGTAATTTATGTAACAATAAATATTATAAAATAAATCCTAAGTAAACAGCTAATTAACACTGTTTATTTCTAACCATCTCCTAGTTTTGAAGTTTCCAAATTTGCACATTTATTAAACTTTGAGAAGAAAAAAAATATAATTTGTGTTAATACCTAAATTTATTGTAAGAGAGTTAATAATTGTACGTAATTACAATAAATTGTGATATAATTCCAGTAATCAAACCAACCAATTATTGTTACTTAGTAGCAAAGTGAAGTACTGGTAGTGTATACAACTTCTCGTTTACATGAATATTAATGCATTTTGTATAGATTTCATTAGGTTTATGTATGCTATATTCACTTGGGTCTCGAGTTATATAACAATTCAAATTTTCGGATTTCGTTGGTTGCTTAAAAATATTATAATAAGATGTATATCCCCTACATACTAATAGTACATCTCCATTGTTGGTTTTTACAATATTAATTATGTTTACAATGTCGCCTGTTAATAACATTACACAGTCATCTTTATTATTGATGTTTAAAATCATGAGAGAGTTGTCTCTTTTTAAAATAATCTTCTGATATTGTTCTCCAACCAATCCGAAGGAAAATGCACTACATGACCGTTTCATTTCAAGTTGATAATTTTCAATTTCTGAAACATTGCTGCAAGATGGCCCATTCATTTCTTCCAGCAATCTTTTACAGACTTGTGTTAACACGTTTTGGCCGTTCCTAACAGTGTCTTTTATTTTGCCGAGATAATTTTCAAATTTAAAGGCACTAAATTTATCCAGCGATCCAAACTTTTTTACATCGTCACACAAATGTAATAGACCATGTACATTGTACACAACGAAAGATTTTCAGTAGATATAAATACGCTGATTTTGAATAAGGGCTCTTATGGGGTTTGTGTGTAAAATAAGGGCGCTTTATTCAGGTAAGTTTGTATGGGTGCGAGTGAGAAGGGTGCCTGTATTAGGGTGCGAGTGGGATGGAAGTAGTCCCTTCGTAGGCGTGTCTGGGCGTGTTTTGTGGGCGTATCGTCTGCCATCGGCCATTTTTGTTGTTGTTCGGCCATTTTTGTTCGGTCAGTAGGCGTGGTTTGTTAAAAACGTGGTTTTGTTTAAAAAGTGTGTGTGTATGCAACCGTGCATACTTTGTTTCTTGTGCGTTGTGGATTCGAACGCAGGTCCTGCTGAGTGGTAGTCTGTCGCGTTAAGCATGTGAGCTACCGGGGTGCGTCGTGGTTGTAGCGTTTGAAGTTGTTATATGAAGGTGTAGTTGATCGTGTTATTTTTTTTCGTTTTAGGTACTAGTTATGCGATATTAAATAATTTGGTATCGGATATTTAATATGGGATATTTGATTTTATTTGTAAGCAGTATAGTTCGGTTCGGCATCCATCGTCTCTATTCGTGTGCTGGTGCAGGGGCGGAGGAGGACTAGCATGAGACAGTTTGTTTAGTATCAAGTCGTTGTTGGTTGTGTAAAGTGCTACAAAGAAAAAGAATGGCATCGTACTCGTATGATGGATGTACTAGTATTGTTAGTGGTGGTGGAGGTGTTAAACGAAAATGTGCTGCTGCAGGTTACAAGTCACCTTTAGACGCACTGGATGAACTTGTAGACAGATTATTAAAATCTCAACATAGGTTAATTAATGCTTCGAGATATCAATTCAAAGAGGGATGTGTATCGAAATATATCGACGTGGGATTAGGACCTACGATGGGTAAGCAGGTTATGATGTAATTTAATGTAAAATTACATATCTCTCTCTCTCTCTCTAGATTTTGAACCGGTCGTTAAGATTGTGTGTGGAAAACAAGGATTATTATTTATGACCGTATCCGATTGGAAGGAGCTGTTGGAGAGCGAAACTTTTATAATGAGTTATTTCATGGATTTGGATGCTGACGTAATACCGGAAGCAATATACTTTAAAGACTTTGTGTTAAATTTTTCCTTGACCGATGTAACGCGTACCATGGATAGTTATAAGGTGATGGTAATGAAATGTCGAAGTATGCAGATTTGTATGGACTACCTGTTGATTAAGACGTTGTTTAATATTAAGGATGTAATTAATCAAAAAATTGTATTATTAGGTACCCAAAAATTTTAGTCATTACGTGAAAACAGAAATCCAACCTCTAATTGATACTTCCTCGAATTTAAACGAGTTGAAACATGTTGTACTATCTAAAGAAACTGACAATAACAATGTTAATGAACATGCTAATAAATTATCTTTGTTAGAGTACCTCACATATTATAGAAACAGTGATCTTTTTATGAAATTTTTTTTTGTTAAAGATGTTGCTGATTGTACTTTAAATGTCTGTACTTAATCCTAAAAAAATAAACTTTTTTTCTTAAACAACAACGTTTTTATTATTGTACAGGTAATTATAAATGGTATTAGCGTTATTTAAACTACAAATACATTTATTAAGATCGTGTGCAAAACACGGAGGTTTCATAGGTAACAAAGGTATGGTGTGGACATCAACGTTGTAATCCTCATCTTCATCTTCATCTAGGTCGTGAATATGAACATTCTTGACGTGTAGTTTTAGATATTCGGCCTTGTTCTTCCCCTTGCAATAAATTACGTTGTCGCGTTCAGTAGCCTGTTGTAGTATGGAATCAATTTCACTCAGATCAACGAATCCTGAATTCCACTTGAGACCGTGGTGGTACCTGGTTAACCATCTGACCTGACGTTGCAAGTTGGGCGTTGACAAGATATGGAACGGAAACGGCGGTTTAAATAAAAAGTGTGAGACGCGCTCGCCGTCCATGATGACCATCTCCTTAGGCGTAAACTGGGGGGTGTAAAACCCTTGAATATCAACAATCAACATATTGTTTTTATTATAGTTGTTGATTCAAAACGAGGTTGGTCAGGGGTTGATAGGTAACGAGAGCGTCGTGTAGTATGAGTACGTACGCGTAGGTGTTTTGTGGGAAACTGGCTGTTGCTTCTATCTCCAGTTTAATATCAACTGTTCCCGCCTTAATATCGTCTTGTTGTTTGGAACAGTCTATGACGAATATGGGGTTCTTTTTAAATTCCTGGTAGGAGAGGAGGGGCTGTGACAGTTTCTGATAGTAAGATGTTTGAAAGTCACAATAATTTTTGTAAGCCAATAGGTATCGGTTAAGGGAAAAGTCGAGATTCCATTTGGCATATGGGAACGCCTTCTCGTTGAGATACACCGTGATGTTGACAATGTTGAGAGGCTCAAAAACGCTGCTGTTTGCTTCCACGGTGTTCACCTTTCCGGTTTGAAAGCCTACGAGCGCGTACCTCGGTTTCGAGAACGGAGTTTTACTGCTCAGATTGATGAGTTCAACTTTGCTGTTTCTGACACCCGGTATGCTGTACAGATCCCATTTACGAAACGGCATGTGTACGGTACCGTCTTTCTCTAAATTACGTATAATCTTAAGTTTTTCCGCGTCGCCAAGTTTCAAATAGGGCACCCGCCACTCTATTTTATCGATGTTGATCTTGAGGTCCGTAGCCGTGCCCGTATAGCAATTGCTGTCGGTCCTGGAACGTCGCAGTACTAGGGTTTGTTTCATGTGCGCAATGACTTTGTTATAATCTTCGGCAAACCCCAAAAGGAACCGTAGGGGCACGATGGCGCTGAATCCTACAATTTTTTTGGTTTTAGAATCGTACTGTTCTATAATTAACTTGGATGCAAGGGGAGACCACCCTGCTATCTCTAGATATTTGCTCTCTTGCGGGGTAAGGGAAACTAAACCCTTTAGCGTGGTGGTTATGCCAGGATTCCGGTTGGTGTCGATGGTCTGGTCCCCCAACTCGAATCGTATCTCGTCAAACAGGAACGCTATTGGATTGCTGGTAAGCTCGTAGGTTTTGCCTTCCGCTGCTGCCGTCGTCGACACCGTCGCTTCTATATAGATAAAACTGTCGTAGGTGGCGGTAATTAAATCTTGGTGTTGGATCACGAAGCGTGCCTCGTCCGCCGGTCCCAATTTATTGGAACCGAAGGGTAGATGAGCGTGGTACTCACGTTCTATTATTCTATTATCGTAAACGACTGATTTATCAATGTTTAACTCCATTTTCGTTTATTTCTCTGCACCAACACTTTTAAACCGATAGACCTGAGGAATTGTAAATCTCCAGAGGATAATCTATTATTTTGGGTGGAGGAGGAGGAGGAACCACCGTTAATCAAAGCTGATCCCCTAATGACCGGTTGCTCTGTGACGGAGTAGTTTATATTTGGTGCAGCTGCAGCAGTAAAATCTATTCCCATTGTTTCAGTGCTAGACGAATTGATACTTGTTCGTTCCCGAAATTTATAGGTTTACCGTTCTGATCGGTGAGCCAGAGCACAATGTCCGAGAATGTTTTCGGAATTACGTTTAAATAGAGCACGGTGGAGGGCTCTTTGGCAACCATCTCGCCCGGTTCCGCGTCCAACGCGAATTCGAAGAGTGTGTGATCGGGAACTCCGTTTAAGAACGCACCGCCTGTAATGTTACACTGCACCCGTATATTAGTAGCCGGGGATATTTGCACGTCGACATCTGAACTGTGAATTGTTTGCTTTTAATACCACAGGTGAAAATCCTAGCATGCGTCCGATAGAGTCAGAATGCGTGAAATCAATTGCGTACTTGGGACAGTGGATGACGCATTGTAAAGTGTTTGTGTTGGCGCGAAGCGTGAACGCTCTCGCTTCCTCTCCCTCTTTACCACCAACCCTCTTTTTTCGTGGCGTGGTGGATCTCTTTTTAGTAGTAGTAGTGGCAGTAGCATGAGCCTCTTGTTCTTGTTCTTCTTCGAATTCCTGATGTACCATTTCCTTATTTATAAACTCGTTTAATGCGGTAATCTCATAAGCTCCGTTTGGAATTGTTATAATATGATAAGTACTATTTGGTTGTGGAGCATTGTCGTCATTGTTGTTAGCCTTGGAATAGTAAATTTTATTATTACCCGAGTAAATATTTTGTAAGGCGTTATAACTGTAGAAACCGATCAAACCGAGACCGTAGTCGCGATCCGGTGCTAGTTCTATAGGAGAATAAAAACAACAGCTCAGGTGATTACCTGACCCCGTCACACTAAATGTAGTGGTCATTGTTTCTTTCTTTCTTTCTTATGTCACGACGTGCTCAACGTTTGTCTTTCGATAGAAATGCTAGAGCCAGGTGACCGCATTTATACGATCGTGGGTCCTGTTCCCTTATCGCATTGTATAATATTTTAACCTTTGAACCTCCTCCTCCTCCTCCTAGGTATTCGACTAGCTCTGGTGGTGGCTTGAGATCACAGAAAGAATCGTATTATTCAGCACGACTTCCTACTTTTTTGTATGCTACCCAGTGAGTGCCCGGTCCTCTGCTGTCGTCTAAATTTAACACTCCACATTCGTTTTTCCGTACACGCTTAGGCAGAGAATCACGCATAAAGACACCCCTAAAGTGAGGTATTAGCGCCCCGGCATATTTCTTAATGTCAACGTCGGTCGGTCAGGGGACGTCGGGGCAACTTTAAAAGTTTTTTGAAGAGGGTTTCTTTGATAGATACAGACCAAAGCCTGATGATTTTTTCCTGGGGCCCATGTAGAGACCGCTACCGAGCGCAATACCTTCCAGTTTTTGGTTATGTCGTTTTTGTTCGGCTAGTTTAGCTTGAGCTGCTTGTGCTGCCTTCACTGATTTTGCTATGCCCGCTGCTCCGCCTGCTAGCGATCCTAGGGCTGTTAGCCCTCCGAAAAGGGCGGGTAACAAAGGTAGTATACCCCCGGAAGATTTTGGTACAGGTATGATACGCGGTAGTTTACGAATTTTTTTCTTTCCACCAGCCTTTTTTATTGCTTTCCTAGCCGCAACCAGAGCAACCTTGGAGGCCTCACCTAATTCAAACGGTATAACCTTTTTAACGGAAGCACGTGTATCGCGCACTACCGCTCCGAAAGTTGTGGTCGCCTTGTTCTTCTTCTTCTTGCTATACTTGCCGCCACGCTTTTTCTTTTTCCTCTTATTTTTACCTCTCAAGCCCATTCCTAATTTTGTTTTCGCTTTCATAATATTCGTCACTCCCCAAGCGGCTGCCTTTTCACCGAAAGTAGCGTCTTTAGATTTCACACGTTGCCACGCTTTTTCTGCAAGCACCGCGTCTGCACGATGTCGTTCTTTTAAATTATTCTCGTGCTGAGCGTACGCTATGTCGTGTTCTCTACACGCCGCGTCTAATTGATTTATGCCTCTGTCACCCCTTTGCAACCGCTTTTCTAGCTTTGTACCTAAAGAAGAAAGTGTTATAATAATAATTGTACACAGAAAAAAGCCATCTCTCTCTCTCTCACCTGGTCCACAGAAATTGTAACCTTTTAAATGTGCCTCAAAGGGTAACTTGTTAATTAGAGTGTTGACCACTCCTTCCCCCGTCGCGTGCACCAACATTTAAAAGGTAACGTGATGTAACACGCTTGTTATATACGTTAAGACGTCTGTTCTGATGGTGAGTGAGTGAGAGAGAGATGCCTTTAACGATTATTAAACAGCGACAGAAGCAACTAACGCTTCCTATTGATAAAAGTTGTGAATTTGCAAGCGGAGGCGGGGGAGTTCAAGAACTGCGTAGGCGACACGGTCCCTTGCTACCCTCCAGCATAAGATGCATAATCTGTGGTCCGTCCAATTGTGGAAAAACTCTGGCCATGATAAGTCTCTTAACGCACCCGAACGGCTTAAAATTTGAGAATGTGTACGTGTACAGTAGATCGTTACATCAACCTAAATATCAATACCTGGAGCAATTATTGAAACCGATTCGTGGCATAGCGTACCACGGTTTCAAAGAAAACGAAGTGATAGTGGAACCGAGCGCTGCAAAACCCAATTCCGTGTTTATATTCGACGACGTTTCCTGCGACAATCAACAACCAATGCGCCTCTACTTTTCTATGGGCCGTCACCATGTAACCGACTGTTTTTACCTGTGTCAAAGTTATGCGCGTGTCCCAAAACACTTGATTCGTGACAATGCCAACATGATAATTCTGTTCAAGCAAGACGTTCTCAACCTGAAGAGGGTGTTTAACGATCACGTAAGCACTGACATGGCTTTCGAGCGACTTTCCGAGATGTGTATAGAATGTTGGCGCGACGATTACGGATTTCTCACCATCGATAAGGATAGCGAATTAAATTTAGGCAGATATCGCAAATGCTTTGACGGTTTTATCGTAGTCGATGATAATAATAAAGCGCGGTAAATTGAAAGCTCATAATCTATTCGACAGCCTTGCCACACAGACAGACTCACGAATAGACATACAGACTGAACACTTCGCATCGTCGCAATGTCTCAATTGTTGCTAGCGGAGGGAGATCATAACAAGAAGGTGACGCAAAATCTATTGGAGGCAACCAAGTCCGTACGCAGAAAGTTAAAATCGTTAAGGGAAGGAGTAACGACTAACGAACGGGTCTTTGAGCGCATACACAAACCGATATTGGAACCCTTACGTAAAATTGCAGACAACAGCAAAAACCAAAAAAAACTACAATCCACCGCAGCTGCTGCTGCGGCAGAAATTACTCCTGCCTCCTTTGAGTTTAAGAGAAAACAGCCTAGATCGCCACTTCCACAACTGTTAACGTATCAACAACAACAACAACAAAAACAAGAAAAGGAAGAAACGGGCGAGGATCTAGACCGCACACACGAGGACGATCAGCAAATTAGGAGAAAGCTGCTGCAGGACCTTCTGGATCAGAGTATTTAGCACAATACAAATCGCTACCCCGAAAATACGTGAGTTTGCTCATTTTAGGAGGCAAGAATCTTGATAGAACTAATTTCGGTGTAAAGTTCAACGCTCAAACGGAAGCGTGGCAGTTTGGAGATTCGCGCGTAGAAATAGTAGGTAGAGATTTAAAGATCCGAGGTAAGATATATCCGGGTACGGACGGTCTATACCAACTGATGGTATTAAAAAATCCCACGGATTACAATGCTCACGAACTGTCCCAATACATCAACATTATATTTGATACAAACGCGTACCGGAGAGGAGCCGACTTTCAAGGGCCCGTGACCAACAGCAAAACTGACAAATACAGGAAAATAATTAAAACCCCGTTGTATAAAACACTTAACTCTTACGGTATATTACCACATTCATCATCGGGTCGAGGTCTTGACAAGATCAACAATAAAAAAAGGAAGCAGAAAAAGAAGAAGAAGAAGCCTACTAGCAATTTTTTAAAACAATTCAATAGTAAACCGGTCGAGTTTGTGTATTGGAACAAAACGTCAGAACTGGTGCAACGATTGAGACTTTTAATAGCGTCGCGTGCTGCAGGCCACTCCGACCACCGAAACGAAATTCAAAGTATCATAGAAGAACTCCGTGAAGAGGGAATAGTTGAATAATAATTAATAATAATGCCTGTGGATAAATTTGGTCGTTACATACAATCCAAGACACGCGTAGGCAGCAACGGTGACGTAACACGTATACCGCCACCACCAAATCAACCCCTATTGTTGGTGGCGGCCGAGGAAGGAGATTTGGACGTGCAATATAAGCGTTTACGGAACCTGGGTGATCCCATAGATGAAAGCGACGCCGTTACAAAACAGTTGGTGTTAACACAGATGGCAGAGGTCAGCTGCGAAACAGTTGTTAATCAGATTAACACATTCTACACTTCTCGTATTGATCCCAAGCTCGTTGAAATAAATAACGGTTTGGAGAAATTGAGACCTCTTGTAGCCGGCTACACGCAAGGTCAAATTCCTACGCAAAGTACCGTTACTGAAGCGTTGAAAAAACAAAAACTGGAGTTCGAGCAGCTACTGGATCAATCGATTCGACCCATCAACGAAGATTTAACAGATAGGTTGGGTAATCTAGAAGCAAAAGTAAATAATGGTACCACCTGGGACGACGGGAGTGTCAGAGGCCGCTCAAAAAAAACCAGCGCAAATACACGTAATTAATAAAAAACGATTGTTAACAAACGAACTTCATAAGCCGGCCAGGAAACATTTCAGTCGCCGTAAATTTATCACAGGCGGTTTGGATAATTTGTGGCAAGCTGACCTTGCAGATGTATCTTCCTACAAAGATATAAATAGAAGTCATCAGTTTATACTAGTGGTGATTGACAGTTATTCCAGGTACGCATGGACCGAGCCGCTTTTAAATAAATCTGCAGAATGTGTGGCGACAGCTTTCGAGAAAATCTTAAAGTCATCAGGCGGACGTGTACCTAGAAATCTGCTTACTGACCGCGGTACAGAATTCTACAACTCTCACTTTAGTAAACTTATGAACCGCTACAACATTGTGCATTATTCAACGTTTAGCTCACAGAAGGCATCCATGGCTGAAAGATTGATTCGTACCTTAAAAACTTGGATTTTCAAAGAGTTTAGCTATAATGGAAGTTATAAATGGATTGATGGTAGCAGAGACAGGAAGCAAGCGACGTCGTCGTCGGCAGGAGTACTTAGAAACGTAACAACCAAATATAACCAAAGAAAACATCGTAGTATAGGAATTTGTCCTGCTGATGTAAAGAAAAAAACAACATTTGTCCATCAACAAACGGCTGTGTCAACAGGAGCACTCAAAAAGAAAACCTCCCTAAAAAAAAAAACTTAAAAGTAGGCAACATTGTGCGTATCTCTAAATTTAAATCCCTTTTCACTAAAGGATATTTACTGTCTTGGTCTACTGAACTGTTTCGTGTTGTTAAAGTGACTTCGAATCACGATTTTAACGCCAGTCTTATCACTTATTTGCTTGAAGATTTAGAGGGAGAACCAATTAAGGGCTGCTTCTACCCGGAAGAACTGCAAAAAGTTGACGAACGTCTTAAAGACATTTATCTAGTGGAAAAACTGTTAAAAGAACGAGACAATAAATATTATGTTAAGTGGTTAGGTTTTGATTCTTCTCACAATTCATGGATTGAAAAAAACGACTTTGTAAAATAACTAAAAAACATGTTTTATTCTAATAAAAAAATATAAAAAAACATCAACTACAAGTTACACATTATTGTTTTAAAATTATTAAATATATAGTACCAATTCTTTTATTATTTTTTATTGTTTCATGTATTCTTTCAGCAATAGAAGGGGTTTTTTTTTACCTTCATAGTTCAATAAATAATAATATTCATCATCAACAAAAATATTATGAAAATGAATAAGTATTAAAAACCATCAATGACATACCCCTTCACCAGTGTCGAATAAATCTGTTACTGTAAGCTCGTTTGCTAACGAGGTTAGTAAGGTACCTGATGAAGGGAGTATGGAGCTGGAAAGTTCTGAAGATTACAGGTAAGTAGGTAAAAGGGCAATAATAGTCATAATAGGAAAATGAGGCAACCATTTCAAATTCCTGGTCAAAGCAATTTTGCACCAATCCATATAGCAACGTATTCGACGCGTAGTCCAAATCGTCAAGGTTCGAGTTCATCAACATTGGGGTGGCCTGCGTCGATTTCTATAATAGTCACAATCGAAAAATAAGATAAAAAAAGAAATCATGTAGGTACAGCTACATCCAATTTCAGGGGTCATTTCCATACAGTTCGAGTTATAAAGGAGACACCATCAACATTGGGGTGGCCTGCGTAGATTTCTAAAATAGTCACAGTCGAAAAATAAGGTTGATTTCCACCGCAAAATTTACATCAAGAATATAATAATAATAATAATCAGCCCATAAACACAAGATTTGTTCATCAACCAAAATAAAAAAAAGGGGTCATCTCCATAGAGTTAAGGAGACACCATCAACATTGGGGTGGCCTGCGTAGATTTCTAAAATAGTCACAGTCGAAAAATAAGGTTGATTTCCACCACAAAATTTACATCAAGAATATAATAATAATAATAATCAGCCCATAAACACAAGATTTGTTCATCAACCAAAATAAAAAAAGGGGTCATCTCCATAGAGATAAGGAGACACCATCAACATTGGGGTGGCCTGCGTAGATTTCTAAAATAGTCACAATCGAAAAATAAGATGAAAAAAAATTCATCAGGTATACACAACGTGTTATAATTAATATGATTATTGAAAAATGTGCTGTCCATCATCCTCATCATACTTTACCAGTTATCTTGGCTTTGACAAATTCCCATAAAGACAAAAAGTTTTATAAATCAAAAACCAACACTTCGTTAAATGAACCACGAATTGCTGGAGCAGAGATAAAGGAGACACCAGCGGCATTGGGGTGGCAGGTAGAACCCCTGGTCTTTTTTTTGTCTGCCCCCCAGCCCTCAAGCAGCGAGTTATATTTTAATGAGACGTCATCTGCTGACAAATAACATGTGGGGCAACAAAAACCCCTTATACTGCTAAAAGAATACATGAAACAAAAACAAAATAAAAAAGAAAACTACTCACCTCAATGTACAAACATCTCCAAATAAACTTACTAAAATAAAAAAAAATTAATGCTAGTCCCAACTAACGTAAACACTCCAATTAACCGAGTAAAGTTGAGTTAGATAGAATACATTTAATATATTAAAAATTAAAAAAAGATAATAATAACATAAGAAATACAAATAAAAAAAATTAATTATACACTTAGCAACAACAAAATAAATAAATATCAAATACAATAATTTATAGATGGGTGGATCCAACACTTTGGCTTGCAGGAGGAAAAAACAGTGAATGGGCGGATTCCGCACTTTTGCTTGCAGAGGGAAAAACCTTAGTGGTTGTTATTGTGGCGAAGGGGTGAGACGATGCAACAGGGTGAGGTGGATCCGACAAAAACAACAGGTGCTATAAAGTAAAAAAAGATTATTTTATTGACATTTTCAAGCAAAAATCCATAATTATAGAAATAATAAATATTAAACAAAATATCGATTTTAACGGGAAATAACAATATTAGCAAATAAATATTGTTATTTCCCTGTTAAAATCGATATTTTATTTATTATTTATTTCCACAAAATATAATTATAGTTTTGTATGAATCTATAGGTACTTACAAGGGGTAAACAAGTAGAAACCATCATTTTGATGTCACCGTGTAGTTTTTTTCTTTTGTTTTCGAAACTAACTGCTCGACGACGGGGGCGGCTTTGCAATGGTGGTAGAGGGATGCTAGCTGCAAGTTTAATAATTAAATGTATTTTAAAAAACTGAATTTTTATTAATAAAAATAATAAATATAATTTACGTTTCTTCGCGGGGGCAGCAGATGATGCCTCACAAATATATAACTCGATGCTGGGGGGGGGGTGAGGCGGCGGCGGTCTACGGCTAGAGCATGATGGCGGCAGTATTCCTGCCGCCAAATTATTAAAATATGTACCGCCGCCGCATGAAGGCAGGAGGCGGGCAGGAGTTGGTGTGGGGCCTCCTACCTCATTTTCCGATTATGACTATTATAGAAATCTACGCATTGTGCAACCCCTAACACCAGCACCACCAAGAATACATCGACTCGTAACCACATTGTAAAACGAACTATGGTGCACAGTGAAAACGTTTTGAATTTATACGAGATAAATTCCGATCATGTGCTTTCTTCAAAAAGTTAATTGCTACATTTGCATACATGTCTTGTATTTTTTAATATATAATTTCCATCTCGGCAAGAAAACGATTTTCTCGCTTGAGTTATTATAAGTAATGAGTTTGTTGTTTGTTGCAACAGTGCAGATAAGATGTTTTGAAAATAAACTATTTTTTTATGAGTAAGCAATTTATTTCATATAATTACATATAATTATACGATAGCGAGGTTATCGATGTATAATTTTTCATATAAAAAAAACGACTTGTAAAATTTCTAAAAGATCCTTTTGAAAATTTATTAGTAAATAACGTACTATTAAAAAGATTCGTTCGAAAATTTATTAGAAAATAAATCTTATACCTATAACCTTTTTTTTATCGATGTAAATAGCAAATAATATTTTTCTTAAAGTCCCAGGTATTACACTTAGATAATAAGAATTATAACGTAATAAATAAATCTTATTATTTCCTGTTGAAATAGATATTTTATTTAATATTTATTATTTAATCAGGGATTTTAACAAAGATACGCTTGAAAATGTCAATTAATACATGCATGTTTTAAAAAAACATGTTAAATTCCTTTAAAATAATTTACATAAACAGTCGATTATGCGATTTAATTTTAAAAAACCCGAACTAACCGATAATAATACATCAGTAAATCATCTTATTATTTTTAATGACCCGGTTTGAAGCCATCGAGCGATCGAGGTTTAACCTATCACCAATCTGCTTTTGTAAAAGTTGCTTTGCTGGCCTTTAGCTACTTACAATGTAGTTAATTTTAATTAAAAATTCGAAATCTGTTTACGTGCATGCATGTGTTATTTGAAAATATGTATGACCTACACACATTTTATTCGAAAGTGCTGCATGATTTTATCAATTTTTAAAATGTGAAACATTATATATAACCAGGAAGTTTATTTGTTTAATTCAGAGTGAATACAAGTTTCATTGTCAACGAGTGTATACGTTCAGGTATGTTATATTAATATTTAATTAAGTGCCTCCTAGGTTTCTTAATATCAAATTTATTTCAATATTTTTCGAGTTCAATTAATAATTCAATATTTTCAGAGATCAAGTTTATTTCATATGTAGTATGTTTCCCCCTGTATCTCTGTAGAAATATTAGACAAAATTGAATTTTTATTTTTTTCACTACCTACATTCTCTATTTTATTTTTAATGTGTATTATTTATTTAGCGCTACATAAGTGTATTCTTGTAGAAATATGGAATATTAAGGAAAACTATTATATTTTTTTCAATTTTAATTCAATATTTTCTATTTTTTTCAACCTGATATATTTTTCAGCAACATGTTTGGTTTACTCTTTCTTTACGCTGCTGGCCTTTGGTTTTTGGAAATTAATGGTAATATCAATCACACACCCATTTTGAACAGTAGCTATAATATCGAAACTGGATCAACCCTTATCGCACATAGAGTAAATAAATCGTTTTTGGTACAAAGCCAATGGACCCCCTTCAGTAACCCCAACGGATTCCATATGCAAGTTTATAAATCGAACTCAGATGGTCCTGTTCTAGTCAACAATGTTGCTGCTTTAGAAGGTAGTAAATAATATAATATTATTGTAATAATTTAGGAATAAAAAATTACTACATTATTTTTTTAGGAGCCACCACTACCTACTGCAACGAAAAAAACAGCACCGATTTCAAAACACGCTGGCTAGCGTGCGATAAAGATTTGTTAGAGCTTAACTCTAAACACTATGAGGATTCAGTGGCGTTCCAAAACTGTACCAATACGTTAATTACCGAACGGGCAAATATGGCAAATCTGCTTTCCGTCAATGTGGGACTGCTATACGAAATTGATGAATTAACGGAAATGGTTAATGACGCTTGGAGTGGGAAATATAACGAAAATCTGGAAAATTGTTAGGAGAAATGTAACCGCTTATACAATCGAAGGGAACGAGAGGGAAGTTGTAATACATTGGAGATATGTGAACAATACAGAGATGGATGTATTGAAAGGTGTCAGGCTGCACCACAAAAATTATCTAAACGACGTGATGGTACCACCAGGGTACACTTGTAATTTATTTGTGTTCTTTTTTTTTGATATTTTCAATACCACTGTTAATATTTTTACGTGTCGCAAGTATAAGGGGGTGAGGTGGAGGTGGTAAAGGATTTTTTTAGTATAAATTCAACAGCAAAATTTCAATAGCATCATTCAGTGTTTTCTAGCAGAACAGTTTTCTTCTAGTATACCTACGTACCCGTCTCTCTCTCTACAAGCATCAACATGTCATCTTCTGACCGTACAACAACAACCTCCACCTTGATTGAAGATGAGGATTTAGAAGTTTTTCCAAGGGAAATACTATCTCAAATACCTGAGTATGTGGACGTTGAAGTGGACGCTGTAGGTATGTTACTGCAGAAACCCGTATTAAAAATTTCCGATTTAAGGAAAGGCCATCCCTATCATTATACCGATGTACGATTTGTGAAAACACAATTCCATGAGAGGGCTGTCGTTTTGGAAATGGCCGAGTGCATTGTCTATTTACCACGTAGATTTACTGCGATGCGAGAAGACGAAATTGCAGTTTTAAATGTGCAAAAGGATTCTTTATTCTTTATTTTCGAGGGAGCCCATCCCATTAAAGGAAGTAATCCTACTTCATTAGTAAAATTCATCAAGAGATCGGAGTTTCTTAGTGGTAGTACTAGCAGTGCCCCCCCACCCACACCAAGCAAAAAAATTAAAAAAACGTAAGGTTTTTTCTTTTTTATTATAATAATATGCTTATAATATACTTGCGATTTGTAAAAAAAAATTAAAACATTGTACTACATTGAAAAATATTTAAAAAAAATTCAATAATCTTTGTGCGTGTAAGTAGTAGGGTTTTTTTTTGCTTTGATTTGTATAACCATTGATTTGTTTATTGATTTGTATAACCATTGATTTGTGTATGTAATCATGTACTACCTATAACAATAACAATAACATGTTTTGTATGTACTATAACATTTTTAATATTGATTTTTTTTGTAAAGTTATTATTGTATTGCTTTTTACCTATACTATATAATTATATATATGTACTACGATGTCTGGTTTTATTTTTTTAAGTTAGCAAGGTGCACAGGTGATTGTTGTAGTGGGATAGTTGCTATATCTATTGAGTTTTGAAACAACGTACGTTAGTAGTTGGTTGATGCAGGTACTAGAAGACCACTAGCAACACCACAAAAAAAAACAAAAAATGGAATATCAGAGGTTGGTTACAATTGTTCAAGAATTTTTGGGGGTGTGCGTAACGAGCCAGGAAGCAACTCGTATATACGAGTTGAACGAAAAAAATATAAAACTTATTCGAGAACTTATTATTAATGGAAAAAGCGAGACTGGTGAAAGCAGTGTAGGTAGAAAAAAACATCTGGAAACAGTGCTCGGTCAATTGTTGGGTTTACGTGTTCAAATACGAGCAAAGCTGAGAAGCGGAAAAGGTTTGCGAGATCGTAAGCCTAATCATAGTCTCGAATGGGCTCAGGTAATATTTATTATTAATTTTTCGTTTATTTTTTCTTAAAAATATACTGTTTATCACACACAGGTGGATTCTGCGTTTAAAAACAGACTGTCTACAGGCGTGATTATAAACCATTCCATACATAATCCAGGGGAATTTTTCGAGAATGCTTTACCCATTTTCATCCAAAAAATTAATGCAACTATTAGAAGAACCAGGAATAAAGCCATCAAAGTCAATGTAGCGTTCTGTTGCGATTATGTGAAAGGTCACGACCGTTCTGTGATTGCTAGGAAATATTTCAACACAGCCAACGTTCAAGTTACACGCTCCACTAACATTAGAAATATTTTTTTCACTCAAATGAGAGACAACATTCTTACACAGGTATAACTTTATTTGTTTTTTCTGTCTGTGTAACTGATTAAAATGGTTTTTTCTTTGTTTTTGATCTTTCAATAGATGGAAGAATGTGAAAGCGAAGGTAGCGGATGGATTTTACATAGAATAGTGAATCTAGCAGTCAATTTGTGTAAATTCGAGCCAATTCGTGGTGCCTCCAGCTACATTGACTTACCTGCACGCATCAAGGCGACAAAAGCAGTGGTAAACATTAGAAATTTAGATGACAGGTGTTTCGGTTTTGTTTTATTAGCCGCATTATATCCCCCTGCTAATGGAAGGAATGTATGCGCCCCTTCTTCCTACCCTCATCAAAATTTGGAAAATTTATTTAATTTTAACGGTATTACGTTTCCTGTAAAACTAACCGATATAAAACATTTCGAACGGAAAAATCCTACAATTTCTATAAACGTTTTTGGTTTGGATAAGAAACATGTGGTGATAGGTCCGTTATATCATACAAAAGAGGTCAAACAACGTCACGTTAACATGTTATATCTCACAGCTCGTGGTTGGAACGGACAAGCGGGTAACAATAAAAGTCACTATTGTTTGATTAAAAATCTTTCTCGTCTATGCAGCAAACAAATATCTAACCATCAACATACACAGTTTATTTGCGATAGGTGTCTAAATCATTTTTCTAGCGAACGTATTCTCAAACAACATTCCGAAGACTGCTCCAGGGTAGATCCAGTTAAACTTAGACTACCCAAACCGAATACGAAAGAATCAAAATTAACGTTTGACAAGTTTCAGTACGAAATACGACATCCGGTGGTTATTTACGCGGACTTTGAATGTTTAATTGAACCGGAGATAGGGATGAGGGGCGAGGAGGATGACGATGACGTATCATTTTCTTCATACACTAGACCCATTCAAAAACACGTACCGTATTCGGTGGGATATCAAGTGGTGTATTCTTACGATGATTCGTTGTCACATTACGATTTTTATAGGGGGAAAAATCCTGAAAAATGGTTTGTTAGGAGGTTACAGGAGGAGACGGACGCTATTAAAGAACAATTAAGTAATATTGTACCCATGTCGGTACCGTTAACACAGGAAGAACAGGCGCTCTTCGATAACGCAACGCATTGTCCTCACTGTAAACAAGCCTTTGACGAGGTAATAGTAAAATGTAGAGATCACGCGCACGAGACGGGGAAATTCAGGTTAGCATTGTGTCAGGGTTGCAATTTAAATTATAAAGTAGGCAAATACATACCAATCATTATGCATAATTTATCAGGCTACGATATGCATTTTATTATAAAAGAACTCGATTTTAACAGTCAACCCATTCAATTATTACCTATAACTAAGGAAAATTATATTTCGGTCACGAAAGTATATAACGGGTACAGGTGGCGTTTTATAGACTCATTTCGTTTCATGAAACAAAGCTTAGATAGTTTAGCTAAAAATTTAACTCCTGAAATGTTTAAGTATACACGCGAAGCGTTTCCTGATGACGCGCATTTCCAATTAATGTCGCGCAAAGGTACGCTGTGCTACGAATATTTAAATTCGTGGGCACGGCTCGAGGAAGGTCAACTGCCAGGTCGAGACCAGTTCTACAGTTCGCTCTCAGAAAGCACCGTCTCAGTAGAAAATTATGCACATGCAAAAAGTGTATGGAACACGTTTGGTGTTCAAACATTGGGAGAGTACAGCGACCTGTACCTGAAATGCGACGTCAAAATTTTAACAGACGTTTTTGAACAATTTAGAAATTTATGTTTAGATGTTTATACAATCGATCCTGCACATCACGTGACCGCCCCAGGGCTGTCTTGGAATGCTGCTCTTAAAAAAACGGGTATCTCGCTAGAATTATTAGACGATCCAAACAAAATTTTATTTATCGAGAAAGGCATTCGCGGTGGTCTAGTACAATGTTCACAGCGCTATTCAAGGGCTAACAATCACTACGACCCCGAAAATTACAATCCTACTCTACCGGAAAATTATTTGATGTACGTGGACGCGAACAATTTGTACGGATACGCCATGTCTCAACCCTTACCCTATGCTAATTTCGAATGGATCGAGAACGAAGATGAAATAACCTGTATAGAAAACAAATTAAAAAATATTAAACCAAATCCCGAGTCTGTGGTGTATTCTAATTATAGCGATGTCTCGTGTGCTGCGTTGCTATTTCCAACCAAGGACAACACTACCGCCGATAGCGTATCTTGTTTTCTAGAAGTTGATCTGTGGTATCCCCCCGAGATTCACGATGCCCACACGTTTTTACCATTCTGTCCGGAACAGCTGGCCCCGCTCAAATCTCGCTACGTAAAATTAATGGTCACCACTTTTGACAAGAAAAAATACATACTTCACGTTAGAAATTTGCTGCAATGCCTATTGCACGGTCTTAAATTAAATAAAGTTCACAGAATACTTAAATTCACCCAAAAACCTTGGTTAAAGGAATATATCGATCTCAACACTAGTTTACGTGCTAGGGCTAAGAATAACTTTGAGAAGGACCTATTTAATCGTTTAATAACTGTATTTATGGAAAGTCAATGGAAAATTTGCGCACCTAGCGTGTCGTACGATTGGCCACCACTTGGGAGCAAGCGCGTAAATTAATTGCAAAACCAAACTTTAAATCTTTCACTATTTTCAAAGAGAATATGGTTGCAGTAGAATTAAACAAAACGTCTATTCTTTATAATAAGCCCATCTATTTAGGGATAACTGTTTTAGACCTCTCCAAACTTTTAATGTACTCTTTCCATTACGAAGACATAATTCGTAATCCAAAATTGCGTCATCCGGTAACGTTGCTGTACACTGACACGGACTCGTTTATCTATGCCTTTCAAGACGACATTTACAAGTTTTTGAGGGACGAAATTGAGGAGAAGGGCAGTCAGGCACCCTTTGACACATTTGATTACCACCCTGAAAATTTATACAGAATTCCGCGCATAAATAATAAGGTACTGGGTAAATTCAAAGATGAATTAAAAGGGAAAGTTATAACGAGTTTTGTGGGTTTGCGTGCAAAAATGTACTCTTTAAAATTACAAAAACAACATAGAGATAACTCTGACGACGACGACAACGACGATGACAACGAAAACAATTACGTAATTAAAAAGGCCAAGGGTGTAGGTAGAGTAGCTCTAAAAAACAGAATCACCTTTCAATCATACTACGACTGTCTACACAATAATCAATCATTTTATACAACTAATACTACAATACGTTCTAAGAGACATCTCGTTTCTACTTTTATAATAAAGAAAAAAGCTTTAGACTCTTTCGACAATAAAAGGTATATATTACAGGATGGGATTAATTCTTTACCTTGGGGTGATTATGATATAACGGATCCTCCCTCAAACAAAAACATATTTTATACTAGGTTTTACCACTGCTTTTACACAAGAAAAAAAAAACGTGTTGAAACATGTTTGTGTGAACGACCACCGTAACCTCGGCCTTGAGGAACAAGCCGAGATCTCTCAATAGGGATAGCACCACGCAAGAACTTTTAGTTGTTGTGTGTCCGCGGTCGTGATAAATGCTAATAATTTTTTAATATGGCTACAGAGGACATGTATAGTGAAAAAAATCGCCTAGCAACATTCACCAGTTGGCCTCTGCGAGATCCTGAGCCCGAAGTATTAGCTAAGATGGTTGAAGATAGAGTACGCTGCCCATTTTGTTTATTATATGCAAACATTTATTGCACGCTTCTAACCCCCTGGGAAGCACATATACAATTTTCACCTGACTGTTCCATGATCACCGGAATAAACTGCCCCAACATTCCAATCTCCTTGGCAACGACCACCACAGATGATGCTGTAGGTATTCAACCACCTGCACCAACCTCTACTTTAATCACCGAATTCAATCAACCATCGACTTCATCGGATTCTTTTATTGAGATCAGGCCGAATAGTTTTCCAGAAAGTTACAGACCACACCCATCCGAAATTGTTATAGCACCTGCAGCCTCTAAGTTTATTAATAATGTTTGTAAAATGTGATTTAGTAACGGTTTAGATATTGTTTGTTTACCCTGTGGACACTTAACGTCTTGTATAGCTTGTTCACAACAAATTACCAAGTGTCCTGTGTGCAGTATATTTATTACTGGTACCATTCGAGTTTTTCTATCGTAAAATTGATTTTTTATTGTACTCTATGTGTAAAAATAAAACTTGTTTTCATTGTATGTTTTTTTTTATTAAATTCTATTACATTGCATAAGAGAGAGAGAGAGAGAGAGAGAGCGAGAAAATAAAACTAACATTAAACATGGTATGAATTGTAATATTTTTTAATTAAATAACGAATTGCCAAGGCTATCATGCACAAGAGTAAGTTCACACCGAGCATCAAAAGGCTCGCAAAAAAATATGTATCCACTTGTTTGTGAGGATTCGCTTGCTGTGGTACTTCTTCATCATTACAACCGATAGCATTCCATACAACAGGTACCCAATTAGAAAGGAACTCGACACGATTTCCTATTTTCTTGTTATAAATATACTTGGCCTTTACATAAATGAACCTTGCAGTCGGAGTTTCCGGTATGACAGAGGGCATTCGTTTTCCAACCACGAACAGCCCTCTAAATTGAAACGGTGTTAAATTAACCCATTCTCCAAGTTGTTCGCTTAGGTTTTGCTCAGTCAGAGACCCGTTGGAGAATCTAAGAGAAACGCTAACTTCTTCGACGTTGGGCGGGTAAGACAACAGCAGGGTGCTGTTCCATATCCCTGCTACCACAAAAACGGCTACAGCATTCATTTTTTTTGTTTGTTGTACTTCTTACTTCTTCAGCTTTCAAGTTTGTACTAAATTAATACGTGGTTCACTTTCTTATAATAATAATTTTAGTTAACGACGTAGTCGTCAGGTTGGCCGAGCGGTCTAAGGCATTTAACTTAAGTTTAGATTCTTGAAAGTAAGCGAGGGTTCGAATCCCTCACCTTACAATTTCTTTTTTGTTTGCTAATAAAGTCAAACTCTTTTACACGTGATTGCATCAATGAAAGATATAAAAAATTTGGAAGTAATCTCCAGATATATAGCCTGCAGGTGGTCAGGATTAATGCTGTCGCTGTCCTTAATTAATTCTTGAAACCACTCATCCAATACCGTTTCACAAATTACAACGGGTGGTACTTCAATACTAATTTCTTCCTCAATACCATTCCTAATAAAATTTACCGCTCCAATAATTTCTAAACGTCCACAATAAGAGTTTCGTAAAAACATGCTTATTTCATTTATAACGGTAGGTTTGAGTCTCTGCATACTGCTTTGAAAACTGTGACGTTGTGACACTTCATCTAATATAAATTCGAGAATAATTGTTTCATACATGTTTACAGCTCCGCTACAAATTTACAACTAAAGACATTAACTAAAATCAAATATCCCATATTAAATATCCGATACCAAATTATTTAATATCGCATAACTAGTACCTAAAACGAAAAAAAATAACACGATCAACTACACCTTCATATAACAACTTCAAACGCTACAACCACGACGCACCCCGGTAGCTCACATGCTTAACGCGACAGACTACCACTCAGCAGGACCTGCGTTCGAATCCACAACACAAGAAAAAAAGTATGCACGGTTGCATACACACACACTTTTTAAACAAAACCACCTTTTTAACAAACCACGCCTACTGACCGAACAAAAATGGCCGAACAACAACAAAAATGGCCGATGGCAGACGATACGCCCACAAAACACGCCCAGACACGCCTACGAAGGGACTACTTCCATCCCACTCGCACCCTAATACAGGCACCCTTCTCACTCGCACCCATACAAACTTACCTGAATAAAGCGCCCTTATTTTACACACAAACCCCGCAAGAGCCCTTATTCAAAATCGGCGTATTTATATCTACTATTTTCCATACACAGTAGAACACTGCAACACAAATTTTTCTAAATATAATTTGGCCGTGGACAACCCTTCATTTGAAATTAGAGGTGATAGCAAAAGTCTAGCAGATACATGCAATAACAAAAAATGCTCATACATTGCTTTACTTAATATTCCTTTAAGTACAAGTGGCCCGCTATATAACAAAAACTGTCCAAATTCTGTAGCTTTCCAGTCTTTGTACTCGCTGATTTTTGTTGGTGTCCTGCCAAAATCATTTGGAATATATTTAGAAATTTCCTTCAACTTATCATCAACTGCGGATATGTTTGATCTGCCTATTCTGTAATATCTAGGCCCTTTATCTACCCACCACGTAATTAATCGTTTCATTACACCTAAATTAAGCATATGCATGTAATCAGCGGGAAATGCACCTACCATATCTAGCTGGTCTACTGAAACTATTGGAGATGTCCCTTGATGATGTTTTGAATTAATTTGTTGTCGAAATGTAAAATCGTTTCTATTTTCAAACTCTGTTTTAAAATAAACCATCGTCCTTTCTTCTTTCAAATATGTACCCTTTGACGTACACTTATCGCATCCATAATAACCATTGTGACCTTTAATACGCTTTATGTAGGCCTTCGCTGAAGCATCACAAATAAACGCGCATTTCTGTATATCTATCGAAACTTTTTTATTTTCCACTAGTATACCATTAACAACAACATCTTGGAATTCTTCTAGAAATTCTTTCAAAAAGCTGTCCAGAGGGGTTGGTTTTGAAAATCCAGAATAAATGCCTACAGGGAACGGTGGCCCTTCGTTGACGGCACACAAAATAGGCCAAATGGAAAATCGCGAACGACTTTTAAACGGCTGCAACCCATCGATATTGATTTGTAGGTATATACTCGTACAATGATTAGGAATAGACATCTTCATTTTTAGAATAGACATAACGATGCCTTTTTTTAAACCAAAATGAACGTAATTACCTTTGGCATTAAAAATTTCCTTTGAAAAACTTATCTTCCTCGGTGTACTAAGTAGAGTACGGGGATCCAGTGGAAGATTCGGAAATGCTTTTCTAAGAGTTGGTTCGTGAAGCAATTCTTTTAAAGTTGAGTGATTGACATGCTTTCTTATTGCCCACCATCTCAAAAACTCTGAAAAATCGGCTTCATCTTTTTCGCTGGTGTTCGCCGTATGTTGAATATTTTCCATATAAATTTCTTGAGAAACTTCTGCTTCATATGCTTGAGCTTCCTCTGGTAAGTTTACTGGATAAGCCTCATTATCAGTATCGCCTTCAAAATCACAACTATCACTGTCACTATTGCTACTTCTGTCGCTATCAGTAGTATTGCTACTTAAATCATGGCTACGAATTACGATATTTTTGAGTTGATCGCTGCTACATTCGGGAGCACCATTTTCCCCAGTTGACGATAACAATGGAGAATTAACACGTTTCATTTTTCTTTGAATGGAGCGACGCGACGGGACAGTAACAAACCTCGCTTTCCCATTTTCCGATTCTGTAAAAAATACCCAATGAATTAACTCCGCTTAATCTGTCTTGATAATAGATCATATTGATAAGTAGTTCGTTAAATAACTATGGCTTATTTATAATTAGCTGTAAATGATTAAACTACATGTTCAAAAATTCTGAAGAAAAAACACTAATTAAGTGTTTTCCCATCTTGTTTGGTTTTAAACGTATGTAGCTTTAAACTTGAAGCAAGTTTCAAACATTATAATAGAGACACATAATCAGCGATGCAAAACTCAGGTTTACAGTACCATGTTTTCAAATCAATTAATAAGTTATTGCTCGTTTCTGTTAATTGTTTAATTACTACAAATTCCTACCTAGCAACTGGAACATTGATTTTTGCATCGCTAATACGTATGTAAATGCAATCGTTAAAATTTCTGCTCCTATACAGGGTGTCTCTAAACCTAGTACCATAAATTTACCAGCCGCTTCCTGACGCAAAAATAAGTCGAAAATGTCTATAAAAATTTTGTCCTAAACCGCAGCATAAGGAAGCTACAGGTCTTTGAAAATGGAGTTGAAAAAACGGAAAACAATTGCATTTTAAAAACGGTTTGAGATAAAAAAAAATCGAAATTTTGCAGGCAGCCTAACCTATTGAAGGTATAAACAGTACGAACACTTACTGTAACTATTTTTATTTTAATTTATTTTTCAATAAATTAATTTACATACAAATCCAGCATTCTAAATTGATTTTGGCTAAACAGAAAATCTGCATTTTATAGGAAACGGTTTGTCCAGGGGAGTTGAAACAAGAGTACCTTTTTTGTTAATTAGGCAACAGGGAATACAAGTCTCTAAACTAAAATGGAAAAAAAACAAAAGGTTAAGAAAAACGCGTTACAAGAAAAAGGTGATAACCCCCATTCGCACCGCCCCTGGTTAATTTACAAAAAAAAATAGTAGAAAGTTTATACCTTTAATAGGTTAGGCTGCCTGCAAAATTTCGATTTTTTATCTCAAACCGTTTTTAAAATGCAATTGTTTTCCGTTTTTTCAACACCATTTTCAAAGACCTGTAGCTTCCTTATGCTGCGGTTTAGGACAAAATTTTTACAGACATTTTCGACTTATTTTTGAGTCAGGAAACGGCTAATAAGTTTATGGTACTAGGTTTAAAGACACCCTGTATACATATACAGAGTGATGATAAAGTCTCGCACAAAAATCATATTCTGGTTATTTAATGTTTTTGCGGAAAATGCCCAGACCCGTCGATTTTTGTTTTTAAATCGCCCTTTAGACATATAATTTTCAACCCCCCACCCCTCAACCCCTAAGTGCTAGCAACCCCAACTTTAAAAATTTAAATAGAAAGACACCCTTTGTGATACCACTTTTGATAGGTCTTTTTATTCTTAATATAACAAAAACAAAGTTTTTCAAAATCGGTTGATAAATAACCGAGATATTTAACAAAATGTAATCAAATGAAAATGTCAATATTCGACAAGAAACGGCTCAAACACGCCGTAAATGGTAGCCCTTCCTGACCTAAAAGTGTGGTTTTGATCGGCCATTATTTCTACGCTGTGAAGTCATAATTTTTTTTTAAATCTCAACCCCATTTTTTACATTGATTACATTTTGTTATTTATCAACCGATTTTGAAATACTTTTTTTTGTTATGTTAAGAATAAAAAGACCTACTTCTTTCCATTTAAATTTTTAAAGTTAGGGTTGCTATCACTTAGGGGTTGAGGGGTGGGGGGATTACAATTACCTGCCTACATGGCAATTTTGACGGGTCTCAGGATTTGTGCCATTATTTCTACGCTGTGACGTCATAATTTTTTTTTAAATATCAATCCAATTTTTTACATTGATTACATTTTGTTAAATATCTCCGTTATTTATCAACCGATTTTGAAAAACTTTTTTTGTTTATATTAAGAATACGAAGACCTATCAAAAGAGGTATCACAAAGCGTATCTTTCTATTTAGATTTTTAAAGTTGGGGTTGCTAGCAGTTAGGGGTTGAGGGGTGGGGGGTTGAAAATTATATGTCTGAATGGCAATTTAAAAACAAAAATCGACGGGTCTCAGGATTTTCCGTAAAAACATTAAATAGCCAGAATATGATTTTTGAGCGAGACTTTATCATCACTCTGTATAACTTTCCGACAAAACAAGATATAGGAATAAACTTAATTAGTGTTTTTTGTTCAAAATACTGACCACACTGCATACTATGTAGTTTAATTTTTGCCACCTAATTATACATCATCCTGTGTACAAAACGTTCATTTTTAATCCAGTCTAAATTTCAAACGCCGAGATTCTGTGTCCAGCTCGCACAGAACTTCATCATTGTTTATATATCTCGATGAAAATCAGACAGATTCTTAATATTTAGGAAGAGTGAAAAGAGAAATACTTACTTCTTCGTGTCCAGTCCAGCAATTTCTAATATATAATATGTATAATATTGAGGGTATATGTTCAAAATTAACACTAATTTAATTATTAAAACTAGTAATATACACCGAATTTAATTTAACTATCACCCTATCACACACGACACAACATGACAACACCTACTGTCCTACGATATAACATACAATGAAAGTCAAAGTAAGATTAAACTGAAGGCTATTATAATAATAAATTGCTAAGGCACGATAAACATAAGGTGAACTAAATGAAACAGCAATTATAAGTAACATCGAAAAATGTGCAACTACCTACTTTTAGCGTGGTGGTGGTGGTTGGAAGGGTTTAAATTTTTGCTATTCCCCAAAATAAGGTATTTATTACGCGCTAAACACTCAAGAGTCTGGACATCCTGTCTTTACCTGCTATTTAAAATAGCATCAGGCTCGGTACTTTTTCTTCATTATTTTTGTAATCTTAAAATGTTTTTAGAAATTTGAGTACATGATATGATTCTACGTTCAAAATTACATAAAAATAGTACCCTTCCTTTTTTCTGTACGACTAGCCCTTCTTACGACAAAATGAACTTTAACATTTTTTTGGTCTTTATTACAATTATTTTTTGAGATTAAACGACTTACCTTAAGGAAGTTCAGTCGTAATTATGCTAGTTGTCACGTCCATTCTGATCACCCTGTAGTAGCGTCTCCAGGCGCGAATCTACACTATGTTTAAAAATTGAGAAAGAAACCATACCCCCGTCTCCCCAATCCCAGGTCCCACGCAACCTCATTGCCGTTTCATAGTGCGTCGACCCAAAAAGATCGCGCAAACTTGTAGGGTCTCAAAAATAAAATGCAACAGCTTTTGAGGTGGGAGGGTAGTGATCAGAATGGACGTGACAACTAGCATAATTACGACTGAACTTCCTTAAGGTAAGTCGTTTAATCTCAAATTATGCCACGTTGTCCCGTCCATTCTGATCACCCTGTAGATGTTGAAAGTTAATATAGCGATCTTATAGTCCTGAAAGACAATTAAATCAAACATACTTACAATAAACAACTATTTATTAGGAGAAAAATTAATAATAAAAGAGATATATTTTACCCATTACAGAAATCTCAACAATATTAAATTATATATCTAGGACAGCTTTTGCGTAACTATTGCTATCTTTTATTAAAGGTCTATTATAAAACTGTGCAAATACTTGTGAAGAAGAGGACCACCCAGCTGCGGTGCGAATGGTCTCGATACTTACTCCTGCTCGTGCAGTTGCCGAGGTGGAAGCATGTCGTGCACTATGTGCTTTAAATTTTGTGGTATCAATTCCACTCCGACCTAAAGTCGATTTTATCCATTGCGAAATCGTTTGCGCCGTAGCTGGGTGATGAGGTTTTTTATGCGTTAGGAATAATTGGTTATAATGTCCTCTAATATTCTTAGTAAACATAATATAGAACTTAAGTGTTAAGGCAATACAAAGTTGAGGTTTGTTACTAAAGAATGAAAGTATAATCTTTGGTTGGTCTTTAGTTGGCGCTGAAGTTTTTAATAACTCCGGAAACATAATTTCTATTCTATCCTCCGTCATTCGGACATTTTGGAGTGCTATTTTGGATAACGTCTGTACTCGTTGCCCTGTACCTAATGCAAGAAGAGTACATAATTTTGCATTGAGAGCTTCTAAATTTAATTTTTCCAAGGGAAACATAAGAGCCAATTGATTCAAAACGTTTTTTGGATCCCAAGACCAGGTGTACCTAGGGAAGACTGGTTTTAATTTAAATGTGCCCCTTAGGAATCTTTGTACCACCTTTTCTTCCTCAGTCCCGACCGAGAATAGTAGATTTAGCGCAGAGCGATGTGTATTCAATGTGGAATAACCAGCGCCCTTCGTCTGTTCCGTATGCAGAAAAGTTAATACATGCTGAAATATGGTAATAGATGGTCTACTCCCCGCGACTTACAATATGTCCACCATTTGTGGAAAGTGGTATTGTATTGTTTCAAAGTGTTGTGGCTCAATGAGGCGATTAATACTGGAATGACTTCCTCAGGGATATGTTTTCTTAAATAAGCTTCCCTGATAAGAACCCTACTACCAGGGTAAGTCTGGACCACAGGGGGTGCTGCGTCCTGAAAGGAGAAAGTAGCAAATCAGGTCGAGGCTTTAGTCGCAAAGGCGGTGATGTCAAAAGTTTCAGGAATGTCGGGTACCAAGGTTGAGTAGGCCAATCTGGCACAACCACCACCCCCTCCGCTTGATCTTGAATAATTTTATTTAATACCTTGGGGATAAGTGAGAAAGGCGCGAAGGCGTAAAAGAAAAAAGGAGTCCATGAAAGGGTGAAAGCGTCGATTGCAAAAGCGTCAGGATCTCTTTTCCACGACACATATGCTGGACATTTCCTATTTATCTTTGAGGCGAATAAATCAACCTGCGGAGAACCGAAGGTCTTTTGTATTGTTAAAAAGGCTGCCCCATCTAATGAATATTCGGTTTCTATTCTAGTACTTCTAGATTCCACATCAGCCTCTACATTATCGACAGATTTTACGTAAGAAGCGAATATCCATAAGTCACGTTTTTCACAAAACTGCCAAATTTTTCGTGCCATATTATTGAGTTTCTTGTATTTTACTCCCCCCATTCGATTAATATATGCCATAGTGGTTGTGTTATCCACTCGCAGTAGCAAGTTACAATTTTGTAATCTGGTGGCAAAACATTTTAAGGCATAGTAAGCGGCTTTTAATTCCAAAATATTTATATGATTCTCGGCTATGTCTGGTTTCCAAAAACCGCGAGCTACTTCTCCATTACAGTAGCCCCCCCAACCCGTTTTTGAAGCGTCAGAGAATATTTCTAAAACAAAGTTGGTATTATTGTGCAACTGGTTTGTGCTACTTGGTAGGTTCCGCAGCCACCAAGAAAATTCCTCTTTTATATGGTCGTCGATAGGATGTAACCCCTCGTAATTACCCTGGCAATGTTGGAGCGCCTTATATTTGTGATGTTCTAAAAATTTAGTATGCATCCAGCCATATTTGACTGCCGGGCACAGGGACACAAGATAGCCTAAAAGTCTGGCAAATTGGCGAATCTTACAGACTTTCTTTTGTAACACTCGGGATATTTTCTGAAGTGCTACATTTATTTTTCTTGGGGGAACAGAAATAGTGAGATTGGTGCTGTTAAATATAAAACCTAAAAATTTACACGCTCTGGAAGGAGATAATTGCCCAGCTAACACACGCTCCGTATTTAAATGGTTTTTTTCAAACGGTTTACTTCAAACCGTTTATACACGGTTTTCGTAAAATCGTTTTAACAAATACGTTATTTAAACCTTTGCGAAACGTATAGAAAAAAACCGTTTTTTCTGAAACGTTTCCTAAACGTAATTTATTACATAACAAAAATATGGTTTATTTTAAACGTTATATAAACCTTTACGAAACGTATAGAAAAAAACCGTTTTTTTCTGATACGTTTCCTAAACGTAATTTTTTTCAAAAAAAAATTATGGTTTATTTTAAACGTTATATAAACCTTTGCGAAACGTATAGAAAAAAACCGTTTTTTCTCATACGTCTCCTAAACGTAATTGTTATCATCAAAAAATTATGGTTTATTTTAAACGTTATATAAACCTTTGCGAAACGTATAGAAAAAAACCGTTTTTTCTGATACGGTCCCTGAACGTAATTTTTTTCATGAAAAAATTATGGTTTATTTTAAACGTTATATAAACTTTTGCGAAACGTACAGAAAAAAACCGTTTTTTCTGATACGTTTCCTAAACGTAATTTCTTTCATCAAAAAATTATGGTTTATTTTTAACGTTATATAAACCTTTGCGATACGTATAGAAAAAAACCGTTTTTTCTGATACGGTCCCTAAACCTGGGTGTTATCTTTGACAATAAGTTATCTTTCGATCTCCACGTAAAGCACCTCTTTCAAACCGTTTTTTATAAGCTACGTAACCTGTACAGCTTCAGGCACGAGTTGAATCCACAAACTAAATTAATGTTAGTCAAGTCATTAATTTATCCCCACCTGGATTATTGTATATCTGTATACTTTCCTAACTTAACAGCTTATAATAAGGCTAAACTACAAAGGGCACAAAATGCATGTATGCGTTTCGTTTTCAACATCCATTACAGAGATCACATCACTCCCCACTACATTTCTACCAAAGAATTGAATATGACACAGCGGTGTACATACCTCTTTACAATGTTTCTATACAAACTATTATCCAAGGAAATCCCTTCATACCTACTCGATCTGCTAATCAGAAGATCAAGTATTCACAACCTAAACATTAGGAGAGACAACTTTACAATACCCCTTCATCGCTCTTCTGGGTTTGAAGGCTGCTTTTCGTATATGGCGCCTAAATTACTAAACCAGGTATACGATTTTATTTCGCTTGCTCCTAATAGCTTTAAAGTTAAACTAAAAGCTTGTATATTAAATGTACGACTTTAGTTACCATAATTATAACTTTATATTTATGTTTTATAAATTTTCTATTTTTATAATTTTTTATAATTTCCACTGAATTAGTATGAAACCTTTATTTTGTTTATTATTGTCACGTTATAAATTAGTGACTGTCTGGATTGAAACACATCATTCATTAACAAGATTATATTTAGCAAAGATTACAAGTTTAATAATTTGCACCATTAAGGTGAGCTTACACAGTCCAATAGATCATAATGGTAGAGCAAGATGGTGTTCTGTGGCTGTCAGAGTCCTGTAGATCGGGTTGATAGAGCGAGATGATGTTCTTTGGTCTTCTTGTTAAGGGTTCAACCCTAGCACGGGTTAAACCCTGGTCAGGCCTGGCTTGGCTTGGTGGCTTGAGTGTGATGACTTGAACGTGATGTCTTGACTTCTTGGCTGGTAGTTGCACACTGAGCTAGTATGAAAGCTCGTTGTGCTTTTATACTAGTTTGAGCTTCCAAATATGGACATAATGGACTTAACCTTTGGTTGTTCTACATTCACCAGCTTTCTCATGAAACCTTGTGAGTCACCAGATTTGCATTGTGAAAGTATAATGTCAAGTCTAATGTCCAAGTGTTACAATAAACTGGCAGGTGATACCAGCATGCTAGCACGTGATGGTGGCATGTTTAGTTAACATTGACTTTATAAAGCTTATTCCAGGAATTCGTAATAAGTATTTAAAGCACTTCATGACATTTCTCCCCCTCTTAACTAAGCGAGAAGCTATGATCGCTTAAGGAAAGATGTTACGTCATGAAGTGATTATACAACATTGTAACGCTCACCCTTAATGGTTACATTAACAGATATTTGATACAAGCAGTAGTTTTAAATACATATGGTATACTACAATAAGTTGCGTAAGTTACATAAAAATTGATTATACATAGTAATAATGGTTATACATACAAGATATAGCATAAACGCAATGGTTACATATTATAATCACATATCAAGTTTAAATGCAACATTTCCTGTTACAATGCTACTTAAGTTGCATATACATACTATAAGTTATTAACATTGATCACCTTGTGGATGTTTAAGTTATGTGATACCTTTTATATCGGTAATGAAATAATTCGGCACTTCCAACAGAGGTCGCTAACATAAGTAAGTATAATACATTATTCATAATAATATGTAGCGGTCTAATTGTTATCATATGCGTTAATACTTAAGTTCGGTAAGTGACGTGTAGGTGGCGTGATATACATTATTAACGTTTATCAATATTTGAAAATGTAAGTAAACATATAATTATTTGGCTAAATGTTAATTAGAAGTTAGTTAGAATATTATGAAAATTAAACAATTGCCTTCCGACCATTTTCTGCACAAAAATTGTCATTACAAGTTGAAAAAATACTAAAAATTGAGAAAAGGATTTGCACCTGTCTTTTGCGTAGGAGGAATCTTTATCTTTTGCTGAAGTTGCATTTTTTATTGTATATAACCAATTGTTTCTTCCTGAAGGAGTCATTTCATTTTAAACCACCACCATTTTAAACTCCGTTATTAATAAGATGAACTTCGAGACTACGCAATTTTTAACACATACCGCATCCCCCATTGACGAGACCCTGCTTCCCCCAATTCGTAAGTAAAGAATTTGTGAAATTATAATTTTGTTTTTTGTTTTTTTCGTTTGGAATGCTGAACCTGATATAAGTCAGGAAAATAAAGGTTAATCAAAAAATAATTTTTTCTGTTTCCTTTTTAGAAATGTTTGAGGGATGGAGGATCCAGGAAGTGGTCGTGCGGGAGGGATATCCGCTGACCCTCATCGTGTCCGGCATTCAGTCGGAACTGGGCCAGGGAAGGATATTCCTCCTCGGGCGTCGCAGCAATTATGAAATGTACGGAATAAATGTTCCAGTGGACTTCGCCACTATCGCCATCAATGATATCGGGGCTGGGTTTGTGAAGATAGAATTTTTCTATCCCTACCCCGATATCGTGGTCGCCGGACCACCGGGTGGCGAAGTTCCACCAGCTCCTCCATCGCCGTCAATGTCTCCCTCTGTGTCTCCCATGCCTCCTTCACCTCCCGCGGCCGACTTTCCAGGTCTGCTACCCGATGATATCCTTGGGGATATCATAGCAGATCTGGAAAGAGGCTTTCCTATGTAAAAGTTCCTGTTCCTGTTTTTTCCTTTGTAAATAACTTTGTGTTTTATGTTTTATTAGTGTATATATATGTCAGTTTTGTTCTTTTTAATATTGTAAATATTTTTGTGCTTTTGTTTTTTCCGCTATTTTTGTAATAAATTGATATTTTTAAAGATTTTTGCGTTTATGTTTAGTATTTTTCTTTAATTTCAGGAAAAGCATAAAAAATAATTAAGACGAATAATAAATTCATTATTGGTTGTAAGGCAATGTTTGTATAAACGGTGGAGTTACAACCGTGCAGAACGTACTTTAAAATATAACCTTCAACACAATATTTTAACCACGTGTAGTTACAAGTTCGCACATGCAGTGGTTTTTAAGGTGGTCGTAATTGTGTGAACAAAGTGATTTAATGAAAGCCTAAAATTACGGTAAGTATTTAAGTCTACTGCTAATATAAAAATACTTATTCTATAATGACAAAGATATTGAAATTTCAAATTTTGCCAAAAAAAAATTAAGTACCTAGGTATATTTACTGTGTTTATAAAAACTATATCTTATAATTATATTTGGACTAGATTAACACTCGTTACAAAATCTCGACCCGAAGAAAATTATTTTCTTTTCTTGGTCAGAATTATGTTGCAGATATAATTGATAAAATAACAGAAATTTAAAGTAAACATCTATTATCTGACAAAAACATGAGGTTCAGTTGCTTTTTTAAAATTATTCATATTAAATAGGTGATTGCTTAAAAAAAAATCTCATAGTTATGTACCGTCGCTCAGAAAACTTTTAAAGTTAAGTAAAATTTAGATTTGTTGTACCTATCTAAAAATTTTGTATTCAACGCTGTGTACTGAGAAGGTACAAAAATTTATTATTTTATTACAAATAATAATGGTATTGACACGTTATGTTGTCTTGATTCAATTTTTTAGTCCTTGGAGATATCTAATAAGATCAATGGTAATTTATAATACTGTTTTACAACAAACTATGTCTGCGTTCTACAGGAGTATTTTGAATAGGTCTGCCTAATTCAACCATATTAAGATTTGTAGCTAATTCTTTTAAAGTAACACGGGTTCGCCGTATTTGTTTGCCTTTTAAGTACTTTAAGAAAATTCGAAACAAAATGTAGCAAATTGTCAGAATAATTACACTTAAAAGAAAATATTGAATGTGTGAGAAACTTCTGGCGTTAGAGTTTATTGAATTGTTAGTAATAATTTTTGTTGCTAACTCGTTGATTTCATCAAACCTATCACTTAGTACTCTTAAGTCATCTAAATTTTTTGGTATGGAACGATAATTTGCACTGAGATTCATTTGTGGTATAACGTTTTGAAAACTTTTGAAAACAGAGTGGTTAAGATCCAAATTAAGTGGAGCAACATATTCCAGCATAAGCTCTTTGCTTATTATTTCACTATGCGTTAATAAAACTACATTTTTTGTGTGGCCTGAACAACGTGAGGATAATATAATTTCGCCAACTCCCTTTAATGTTATGTCTTTAGAGAAGGTATCGTCACAAACAATTGTTAGAATTTCAAAATCTGGTATTACGAATATCCACGCATTTAATACTGACATTTGGGACCAAAGCGGATGATATAACTCAGTGATACGTTGGTCACAGGTTTTTGGTATTTGTTGGGATCCTTTAAATATCAAAATTTCACAAAGGTCACTTTGAGAGGATAGCATTAACGGTTGTTTTTGTTCACAAAGATAATTTTGCATTTTAAATTTTTTGCAATCTGTAAAGTCTTCACTTGATAATGTAAAAAATTGGTGTCTTTCAAGTGTTATTGCCACATACTTTGAAGAGGGTTGAATAAAAGTGTATTTTTTGTTACCAAGGGGTACTGGTAATGCAGAGATTTTCAATAATTCATACCGAATTGTATTCGATAAGGGAACATTTATTGTATATATTAAGTATGTGTTTTGAAAATAAACAGTCAATTTAATCAACTTTAATAGAATATTTGCGTTTTCTATTAAAAGGGTAACTGGAAATTCTAAGTGTTTTGGTAGTAAATGTGACATTTCTTGAAGTTCTTTTATAAATCTTTTTGGAGGCAAAATTGCAGGGTGTAATGTTCCTCGTGAAGCGAATAAGACTGCATTGAGTAAAGTTTTAACGTCGAATTCATATTCATGAAATAGTAAAGAAAATAATTGAATATATTCATTGATCATATTTTTGACATCAAGAAAATATACTGATTTAGATAGATTATGAATCTGATCTTCTGTATTTTGCAAACTTGTGGCTAACAAATTTTGATTAAAGTATAAGTCAGCTGCTGTTGTATTGAGGGTTGAAATTGCCGACTTTATCAGAGTAGTTTGTTCATTTATTAGCTTGACGAAATTTTTTCCTTGTTCTTCAAACTGTAAGATCTTTTGATTATAAAATTCACCATCACTACTATCAAGTGTACCAAAGAGCATTTTTAAAAGTGATCCACCTCCGTCTAAGGGACTTCGTTTTGCTCGTTTTTGTGCAAATCCTACCAGTTCTTCTAAATTATTTTGGTCAAATTCAACTCTCATAAGACCGACGGAAGCTGTTTGAATAAAATGGTCACACATTTTAAGATTGTCTATCATTTTTGAGCTATGGTACCATTTCTGTTCTCGCTCGAGCTCCAGAGAACAAATATGTTTAATCTTATTGAAGTAATTTTGCAAATAAGTAAATTTTTCATGACAATTTGACACACCCTAAACTGACCAATCCGGTTGCGTTTTACTCACTTGACAAGCCAATCAGCGCACTCCAAATTTGTATATTCTCGGATATTTAGGACTAGTACAAAATTTCAGCGATAATTTTTCTGTCAAAAAAAACTGCTTCCAAACCGAGGTGCGAGATATCACAGTATTCTTGGGAGTTTTACCTTCTTCAGCTTCGTTTATCTCTTCAAGTGTACTCTAGCCAAACCATTTTGCTTCCATTTTTCCGTAAATGTCACAAACCATACACAAAATACGTAGAAAGGAACATTAAATTTCATACAATTCTTGGGCGTTTTACCTTCTAAGCTTCCTCTATCTCTTCAAGTGTACTCTGTTGAACCCGTTTTGCTTCCATTTTACAGAAAATATCACAAAGTATGCACAAAATACATAGGTAGAAAGAAAAATTAAATTTGACTTTTGTCTGGTTTGTATATAAAACCATGGTTACGAAGAAAATTATTGTTAATCTGATTTGAAACTATAAAAATTTAAATTTGGTTCGTCAAATTGTCCTCCGAATACTACTCGTAACTACGAAATAATCCTGCAATTTTTGGACAGTACGTATTCGTACTTGATGCAGGATAATTCGCTATTCGTCCTTCGGACTCATAGCGAATTATCGCGCATCAAGTACTCTTACATACTGTCCAAAAATTGTCGGATATTTCGTAGTTACTAGTAGTATTATATATGATAATTTTTCATATTAACAAAAGCAACAATAGTTACCTTATTGTTAAATAATTGAATTTGTCCGATTTTTTCGTAGTGTAATCCAGGGTTGTATTTAAATTGTGTTACGTTATACTCTGCTAGGTGTGCTACAGCTTGAGCTCTGTAACAATTAAAATAGGCAATAGTTAAAATTTGGGATTGTATTGTAAAAATTAGAATTATGTGAAAATTGTAGTACTAATTAATGTCTTTTTATATGTTTTAGACAATTGCCATACTATTTTATTCATATGTAAAGATTTTATTTCCAAAGAGGATTGAACCTTCAACAGATGGTACTAGTCTAGACCAACACTTTTTTTTCCAATGAGGTTTGAATTTAACACCTGGAAATTTCTTATCAACAATATTTCCTGCAGGTACGTGAGTAGCCAAGGGACATGGTTCAACGGTTTGGCATGGTTACACGGTATATTTTTTCTTCTTTTTCTTTAATACATTGTTGCTTGATCATAAGCTTGCAGTAAATATAAATGCTGCAACTTTCATATTTGCAACGTTCCAAGTTATCTTTTATCCTTTTCTTTCTTGCACTTAGCGTAGGTACAAAATTATTCTTTTTAATTCAAGCTGTAGTTGAAAATATTACTATTACGTATTTACTCCATCTCTTTTTATTTGAATTAAAAAGGTGGTTAGCGATCTAACGACTAAACATTCCTTTCAATCAGGAATTTTCAGCTTCTTTTTCCCCTAACTCATATATGCGCGACTTTAATATACACAAATGTCGTTAGATTTCCTCTTGTCTTAAATTCTTAAAACTACTTCTTAATTTTCTTGTGGCGCCCCAGAAAACTTTCCATGCCTGGAGGATGGTAATTTTAATATAGAAAACAAGAGACTGTAGGTGTCTCAAAAAAAAATTGAAGCATACTTCCCGGCGAAAACAGGGGTTTCTTAATGTCTCTGACATATGTTATCAATAATAACTGGAAGTATGTCTTACCTATATAGGATTTCGGACAACCTCTTTGCCAAAACTCGATTATGCCTCTTTAATCAATTTGACAGAACTCATATACAGAGAAAAATCCATTTCTCTAAAATTAATGCTACAGGAAAGGTCCTTTTAATTCTAAAGTAAGTGAAAAGGATATTTCAATTAAATGAGAATCAATTTCCTGAGCTCGGCGAAGCTAACCCTTGTGTGACTTTATTATAACATTTATAACGTCATATTTACTTATTTGTATAACTTGGAATAAACTTGGACTGAATTAACTCGTTATCACTAAAGAAGCTAACAGACACGTGATAACAAAACTTCTTTTTGAGGCTAGCAACTCTTTCTTTTAATAAATTACTTTATATAAGCTAATACAGTTATATTTTTTAGAGCTTATTCAATATTCGAGCTCGTTTCTAATTCATCCGAAGGGCCAATCGGATTACTATCATTATTTGAAGTATCTATATCATCATTTTTGAAAGAGTTATCATCATCCACTGGAGGAAACCAGCTATCTTTATAAGGTAAAATTCGTGAAATATGTACAACTTCTTGTTTGGCATTTGATGCTTTACCTTTCTTAATTAAATAATCGACTTCAGATAATTGTTTTACAATATAATATGGTCCAAACCATCGTAATAAAAGTTTTTCACTTTTACCCACCTTTCGTACAGGTGTAAAGACCTTTACTTTCTGTTTAACTTCAAAATTTGTTAATCTATGTTTTGAGTCGTAACGACTTTTATCTTTTTCTTGTTGATTTTTAATATTTTGAACTGCTAAGTTCCTGGCGAATAATGCACGTTCGCGTGATTCTATAATATCGCTAGATTCAACAGGAATATTTAATTGAACATCCGTTGGTAATCGTGGTTGTCTACCATAAACTAACATGAATGGCGATAGTTTAGTCGTTTCTTGACGAGCTTCATTATAAGCCCATGTAACGTGGACTAGGTGATGATCCCAATCGGTTTGTTGTGTGTTTGTATAAACACTTAACATATCCACGATTGTATGGTTAGTTCGTTCAACTAACCCGTTACAAGCTGGATGATAAGCTGTCGTGAATCTACTATCAATACCCATAATTCTTAGTAATTCCGTTACTAGTTGGGATTGAAATACCTTTCCGCGATCAGAAATTATGTATTTTGGACTTCCATGTCTGCAAATAATTTGTTCTAATAGAAATTGTGCTACTGGTTCACTTTTACCGCTTGGTAAAGCCCGAGTTTCACAATAACGTGTTGCATAATCAGTAGGGACAACTATTGTTGTTTTGTCTCTTTGGCTTCTACGAAGTGGACCTACTAGATCGATTCCTATTTTTTCAAACGGTATTCCAATGGAAATTGGTTGTAGTTGACCCGGGGGTTTTTGAGTACTTCCTTTTCTTGCTTGACATGATTGACACCCCGAAACATACTTCGTTACATCTTTTAAAAGACCATCCCAATAATAAGTCATTTTTATTTTATGGTATGTTTTGGTAATACCTAAATGTCCTGCCATTGGTGCATCATGGTTATTATATAAAATTTCGAATTTAAGGGTATTTGGTACTACTAGAAGATACTGAGAACCTTCTGAACTACTATTTTTTTTGTAAAGTACATCATTTATTAATGTGAAAGACTTAGCTCGTTTTCGCTCGCTAATTGTTAATATTGTGTCATTAGCATTGTCTAATGCCATGAAAAGTTTATTTAATTTTGTATCTTGACGTTGTAGGTTACCGATATCAGCTGGTATTGTTACAAAAGTTGGAACATAATTTGCTTGAATTTCATCAAAATCCGTAGCGATTTGACAAGGATTACGAGATAAAGCGTCAACATCTTTATTCAAGACTCCTCGTTTATGTTTAATCGTATAATCAAAATCTTGAAGTCTTATGGACCATCGTACGAGACGTCCGCTCATACCTTTAGCGCTCCGTAACCAACAAAGTGCATGATGGTCTGTAACAATGGTTATGTGTTTACCGTAGACATAAGGTCGTAGGTAAGTTAAACTCCAAATAGCCGTTAGTGCTTCTAATTCCGATATGGAATAATTTTTTTCAGCTTTCGTTAGGCTTCTGGAAATGAATGCAATTGGAAAATATTCGTTATCAAATTTCTGTAGGAGAATAGATCCTATGCCTTCATGGCTCGCATCCATCCGTAATTCTGTTTCAGCCTCAGGATTATAATGGTGTAAAATTGGTGCAGTTGAAAATTTAGTCTTAAGCGTATCGAATGCATTTTGTTGAATTTCTTCCCAGGCAAATTTAACAGATGGTTTAGTAATTTCGTACAGTGGTTTAGCTATTCTGGCATAATTTTCTATGTGTTTTCTATAATAATTACACATTCCTAGGAATGATTGTACTTTTTTAGGTGTTGTTGGTGTGGGAAATTTTGTTATAGCTGATATCTTAGTATTGTCTGGCAAAATACCTTTTGCAGTTACTGTATGACCTAGGATAGTTAATTCTGTTTGTGCATAGCTGCATTTACTAGGCTTTAATGACAGGCTATGATAACGTAATTTATCAAAAGCATGTTTCAAGCGACTTAATAATGTTCGTCAAATGTTTTTGAAAAAATTATAATATCGTCCATGTATATAAGTAATTCTTTAAATTTTAGATCTGCAAAAACTTTATCTGCCATGTTTTGAAATGTCCTAGGCGCGTTTGTTAAGCCAAAACTCATTACATTAAATTCATATAAGCCATCGGGTGAAAAATTAATTTGAAAATATCCGCTAAACATATCTAGGGACCTAAAGTATTGATTATTACCTAAATAACTCAATATATCGTCAATTAAAGGAAGTGGGTAACTGAATTATTTGGTGACCCCATTTAATTTTCGATAATCAACGCAAAATCTAATAGAATTATCTTTCTTTTTGACTAAAACTATCGGAGACGCCCATGCGCTTTGTGATTCGCGAATTATGTTATACTTCAGCATTTCATCAATTTGTTCTTGAATAATTTGTCGTTCTTTATGGGACACTCTGTATGGTCTTGATTTAATTGGGTCAGAGTTTTCAACTATTATCTCATGTTCCACTAAATTAGTTGATCCCATTTCTGAGAAGTTAGTTGCAAAAATATCCTGATATTCATCTAGTAATTTTTGTAATTGTTTTTGTTGATTCGTTGTCAAAGTAGGATTCATGTTGTCTTTACTTTGATTAGGGTTTTCACAAACATCAAGAGTTGATACTAAATTCAAATTCTCAAGCATTTCAAGGTATGCCAATGTAGTTCCTGCTAGTAGACGTATCTTATTTGAATTGTTGGATTGTATTTGAATTTTCCAATCCATCAGGTTAATTTGTTCAATATTAGTAACGATTAATTGATACTTGAACAAGAGAATTTCTCGGAAACATATTTTATAGGGACTATATCATAAATTGTCAATATTTTTTAATTGTAAATCTACAGTGGTTACTGTGTTTGGTAAAATTTCTATATCGTTGATTAAACGTAATTTTCCCCTAACTTTTTGTTCATATGGCATATCAATATCGTATAAAAAGTTTCTGATTTTACAAAATAAATGTGAAGAATGTGGCCAAAGGTCCCTGATATTTGTTTTATGCCTATTAATTGTAATTGGTTGTACTGAAGTATTATTGAATGTAATAGTATGATTTTGAAAATTAATTATACTTTTGTGTTTTAGTAAAAACTTCATCCCGAGGATCAATGGTCTAGGTGAAGATTCTATTACTAATGCCGAAATTGTTGTTTTCCAATTTTGAATGCTTACATCTATCAATGATGATCCTAAGACGGATAATTTATGGTTATCTACTGTTGATAAAAATGAAATTGGACTAGGTTGTATTACTGTATGTACAAAATGATGATGAATTTGGTAATACATAATTGTTACGGGGATTGATTCTTCCCCATGTATTTGTATATAATGGTTGATTTTGTCGCGAATTGGCTGGGTAACCAGTTGGTTGTTTTTGTCTTGAAGTGGTATAGGATGAATTATTTTGTCTTGTTCTACACACGCTAATAGTATGTCCCGGTTTATGGCAATAAAAACAAATCGGTCTTCCGTCTGAAGTGCGTGTTGGGCGATAACTAATAAACTGTCCTCTTCTAGGATTGTTAATGTTACCCTGATCATCCCTATTATAGTTTGTAGGTTTTGTAAAAGTTCTTGAAGCATTTGCAGCATTAATGTTTAAAATTGGGGTTTCCGCCTTTTCTAGTTTAGATAAACTCTCGAGTTTCTTAACATCACTAATTTTAAGTACCAATCGTTTAAGTTTATCCAAATTCATGTCATCATCAGTTAGCACCGAAAATTGATACTGATACGATGGATGTAAACCACATTCGAAATATTCAATTATTTCTGATTCAGGCATGTTGTCATCTAAATTGTAGCATACATCTAGTATGTCATAAAAGAAACTATTAATGTCTTCAAATTCGCCTTGTTTTCGCGACCGTAATTTAAATTTGGTTTCGCGATTAACCGCAGCTCCGGCGTATTCTTTTAAGAAACAAGTTTTAATGTCTTCCCATTTCAAATTTCTATGAATAGGATTGGTAATGAATTTTTCGTACCATATTACTGCAGGTCCCATCAGAAAAGAGCCGAAAAAACAAATTTTATTCCCATCTGCCCAAGAATTTACAGCAGCAGCCCTTTCATATGACTTTAAAAATTTTGCTGGATTTTTATCCTTGACTGGATTAAAAGTTTCTGGACTTATAAATTTTGGTAAAGTTGGGTTTGCTGGTGTTATAAATGCTTCGGAAATTGTTACGTTTGCCATTGTTCTAATCGTACTTTCAGCTGATTTAAATAAATTTTTATTTAATATGACTCGTTCTACTAAATTTGGAACTTGAGTTTCGTTTTCTGGGGAATTAGACCCTACAGAACTTTCAAAAACTGTTTCTGGTGTTGCTACTAAATGAATAATATTTTGCTGATCGGAATCAACTATGTCTGACAAAGATTTTTGTTTGTATTTATCTGTATTACGTAATTCTAAATTTTTAGATCTCGTAACTGGTGGTGATCTTAAGGTCATTACCCGTGAACGAAAAATATCAGTTGGAGGAGATTTAATTGTATCCTCATATTCATAAAATGAACTAGACTTATTAAATACCTGAGAACTAGTATATTTTGGTTGAAAATTTGCTATATGCTCTGGAAGAGCTGTTGAAATTGATTGACCAGATTCAGTTTTCTTCTTCAGTACAGAGGGTTTTCTACTTGATTTATGCTTGACATGTTCAGATCCAGACATTGTACAGGGATTTAAAGCCCATTTTGAAATGCTTAATACAAGTTATAACATTTCAGAATGATCAACGCAACTTCTACCAATATGCTCAGTTTGAAATGTTTCACATCACACAATATACTATACTCAACATACCATACGCAACATACCATACTAACATTTCAAAATGACAATTGGTACTCTACCAAAATACTTTCATAAAAATGAAACTCGGCACTCCACCAAAATGTCACGTTATAAATTAATGACTGTCTGGATTGAAACACATCATTCATTAACAAGATTATATTTAGCAAAGATTACAAGTTTAATAATTTGCACCATTAAGGTGAGCTTACACAATTGTAGCAATCAGAGTCCAATAGATCATAATGGTAGAGCAAGATGGTGTTCTGTGGCTGTCAGAGTCCTGTAGATCGGGTTGATAGAGCGAGATGATGTTCTTTGGTCTTCTTGTTAAGGGTTCAACCCTAGCACGGGTTAAATCCTGGTCAGGCCTGGCTTGGCTTGGTGGCTTGAGTGTGATGACTTGAACGTGATGTCTTGACTTCTTGGCTGGTAGTTGCACACTGAGCTAGTATGAAAGCTCGTTGTGCTTTTATACTAGTTTGAGCTTCCAAATATGGACATAATGGACTTAACCTTTGGTTGTTCTACATTCACCAGCTTTCTCATGAAACCTTGTGAGTCACCAGATTTGCATTGTGAAAGTATAATGTCAAGTCTAATGTCCAAGTGTTACAATAAACTGGCAGGTGATACCAGCATGCTAGCACGTGATGGTGGCATGTTTAGTTAACATTGATTTTATAAAGCTTATTCCAGGAATTCGTAATAAGTATTTAAAGCACTTCATGACATTATTAACTTTATTTTCATTTTTTTGGGGGAATGGAAGACTGGCCTTGCCAAATTCCTCCCTTTTGTATACAAATTGTATTATTTGTGTATTATTTGTATTATTTCTCTGCGTGTATACAAATAAATATTATTATTATTATTATTAAAAACGTAATTTTTTTCATGAAAAAATTATGGTTTATTTTAAACGTTATATAAAACCTTTGCGAAACGTATAGAAAAAAACCGTTTTTTCTGATACGTTTCCTAAACGTAATTTTTTTCATCAAAAAATTATGGTTTATTTTTAACGTTATATAAACCTTTGCGAAACGTATAGAAAAAAACCGTTTTTTCTGATACGTTTCCTAAACGTAATTTTTTTCATCAAAAAATTATGGTTTATTTTAAACGTTATATAAACCTTTGCGAAACGTATAGAAAAAAACCGTTTTTTCTGATACGGTTCCTAAACGTAATTTTTTTCATCAAAAAATTATGGTTTATTTTAAAAGTTATATAAACCTTTGCGAAACGTATAGAAAAAAACCGTTTTTTCTGACACGGTTCCTAATCGTAATTTTTTTCATCAAAAAATTATGGTTTATTTTGAACGTTATATAAACCTTTGCGAAACGTATAGAAAAAAATCGTTTTTTCTGATACGTTTCCTAAACGTAATTTCTTTCATCAAAAAATTATGGTTTATTCTTAACGTTATATAAACCTTTGCGATACGTATAGAAAAAAACCGTTTTTTCTGATGCGGTCCCTAAACGTAATTTTTTTCATGAAAAAATTATGGTTTATTTTAAACGTTATATAAAACCTTTGCGAAACGTATAGAAAAAAACCGTTTTTTCTGATACGTTTCCTAAACGTAATTTTTTTCATCAAAAAATTATGGTTTATTTTTAACGTTATATAAACCTTTGCGAAACGTATAGAAAAAAACCGTTTTTTCTGATACGTTTCCTAAACGTAATTTTTTTCATCAAAAAATTATGGTTTATTTTAAACGTTATATAAACCTTTGCGAAACGTATAGAAAAAAACCGTTTTTTCTGATACGGTTCCTAAACGTAATTTTTTTCATCAAAAAATTATGGTTTATTTTAAACGTTATATAAACCTTTGCGAAACGTATAGAAAAAAACCGTTTTTTCTCATACGTCTCCTAAACGTAATTTTTATCATCAAAAAATTATGGTTTATTTTAAACGTTATTTAAGCCTTTGCGAAACGTATAGAAAAAAACCGTTTTTTCTGATACGTTTCCTAAACGTAATTTTTTTCATCAAAAAGTTATGGTTTATTTTAAACGTTATATAAACCTTTGCGAAACGTATAGAAAAAAACCGTTTTTTCTGATACGTTTCCTAAACGTAATTTTTTTCATCAAAAAATTATGGTTTATTTTAAACGTTATATAAACCTTTGCGAAACGTATAGAAAAAAACCGTTTTTTCTCATACGTCTCCTAAACGTAATTTTTATCATCAAAAAATTATGGTTTATTTTAAACGTTATTTAAGCCTTTGCGAAACGTATAGAAAAAAACCTTTTTTCTGATACGTTTCCTAAACGTAATTTTTTTCATCAAAAAATTATGGTTTATTTTAAACGTTATATAAACCTTTGCGAAACGTATAGAAAAAAACCGTTTTTTCTGATACGGTTCCTAAACGTAATTTTTTTCATCAAAAAATTATGGTTTATTTTAAACGTTATATAAACCTTTGCGAAACGTATAGAAAAAAACCGTTTTTTCTCATACGTCTCCTAAACGTAATTTTTATCATCAAAAAATTATGGTTTATTTTAAACGTTATTTAAGCCTTTGCGAAACGTATAGAAAAAAACCGTTTTTTCTGATACGTTTCCTAAACGTATTTTTTTTCATCAAAAAGTTATGGTTTATTTTAAACGTTATATAAACCTTTGCGAAACGTATAGAAAAAAACCGTTTTTTCTGATACGTTTCCTAAACGTAATTTTTTTCATCAAAAAATTATGGTTTATTTTAAACGTTATATAAACCTTTGCGAAACGTATAGAAAAAAACCGTTTTTTCTCATACGTCTCCTAAACGTAATTTTTATCATCAAAAAATTATGGTTTATTTTAAACGTTATTTAAGCCTTTGCGAAACGTATAGAAAAAAACCGTTTTTTCTGATACGTTTCCTAAACGTAATTTTTTTCATCAAAAAGTTATGGTTTATTTTAAACGTTATATAAACCTTTGCGAAACGTATAGAAAAAAACCGTTTTTTCTGATACGTTTCCTAAACGTAATTTTTTTCATCAAAAAATTATGGTTTATTTTTAACGTTATATAAACCTTTGCGAAACGTATAGAAAAAAACCGTTTTTTCTGATACGTTTCCTAAACGTAATTTTTTTCATCAAAAAATTATGGTTTATTTTAAACGTTATTTAAGCCTTTGCGAAACGTATAGAAAAAAACCGTTTTTTCTGATACGTTTCCTAAACGTAATTTTTTTCATCAAAAAGTTATGGTTTATTTTAAATGTTATATAAACCTTTGCGAAACGTATAGAAAAAAACCGTTTTTTCTGATACGGTTCGTAAACGTAATTTTTTTCATGAAAAAATTATGGTTTATTTTAAACGTTATATGAACCTTTGCGAAACGTATAGAAAAAAACCGTTTTTTCTGATACGGTTCCTAATCGTAATTTTTTTCATCAAAAAATTATGGTTTATTTTGAATGTTATATAAACCTTTGCGAAACGTATAGAAAAAAACCGTTTTTTCTGATACGTTTTCTAAACGTAATTTTTTTCATCAAAAAATTATGGTTTATTTTGAACGTTATATAAACCTTTGCGAAACGTATAGAAAAAAACCGTTTTTTCTGATACGGTTCCTAATCGTAATTTTTTTCATCAAAAAATTATGGTTTATTTTGAATGTTATATAAACCTTTGCGAAACGTATAGAAAAAAACCGTTTTTTCTGATACGGTTCCTAAACGTAATTTTTTTCATCAAGAAATTATGGTTTATTTTAAACGTTATATAAACCTTTGGGAAACGTATAGAAAAAAACCGTTTTTTCTCATACGACTCCTAAACGTAATTTTTATCATCAAAAAATTATGGTTTATTTTAAACGTTATTTAAGCCTTTGCGAAACGTATAGAAAAAAACCGTTTTTTCTGATACGTTTCCTAAACATAATTTTTATCATCTAAAAATTTTGGTTTATTTTAAACGTTATATGAACCTTTGAGAAACGTATAGAAAAAAAGCGTTTTTTCTGATACGTTTTCTAAACGTAATTTTTTTCATCAAAAAATTATGGTTTATTTTAAACGTTATATAAACCTTTGCGAAACGTATAGAAAAAAACCATTTCTTCTGATACGGTTCCTAAACGTAATTTTTTTCATCAAAAAATTATGGTTTATTTTGAACGTTATATAAACCTTTGCGAAACGTATAGAAAAAAACCGTTTTTTCTGACACGGTTCCTAATCGTAATTTTTTTCATCAAAAAATTATGGTTTATTTTGAACGTTATATAAACCTTTGCGAAACGTATAGAAAAAAACCGTTTTTTCTGACACGGTTCCTAATCGTAATTTTTTTCATCAAAAAATTATGGTTTATTTTGAACGTTATATAAACCTTTGCGAAACGTATAGAAAAAAACCGTTTTTTCTCATACGTCTCCTAAACGTAATTTTTATCATTAAAAAATTATGGTTTATTTTAAATGTTATATAAACCTTTGCGAAACGTATAGAGAAAAAACCGTTTTTTCTCATACGTCTCCTAAACGTAATTTTTATCATCAAAAAATTATGGTTTATTTTAAACGTTATTTAAGCCTTTGCGAAACGTATAGAAAAAAACCGTTTTTTCTGATACGTTTCCTAAACATAATTTTTATCATCTAAAAATTTTGGTTTATTTTAAACGTTATATGAACCTTTGAGAAACGTATAGAAAAAAAGCGTTTTTTCTGATACGTTTTCTAAACGTAATTTTTTTCATCAAAAAATTATGGTTTATTTTAAACGTTATATAAACCTTTGCGAAACGTATAGAAAAAAACCATTTCTTCTGATACGGTTCCTAAACGTAATTTTTTTCATCAAAAAATTATGGTTTATTTTGAACGTTATATAAACCTTTGCGAAACGTATAGAAAAAAACCGTTTTTTCTGACACGGTTCCTAATCGTAATTTTTTTCATCAAAAAATTATGGTTTATTTTGAACGTTATATAAACCTTTGCGAAACGTATAGAAAAAAACCGTTTTTTCTGATACGGTTCCTAAACGTAATTTTTTTCATCAAGAAATTATGGTTTATTTTAAACGTTATATAAACCTTTGGGAAACGTATAGAAAAAAACCGTTTTTTCTCATACGTCTCCTAAACGTAATTTTTATCATTAAAAAATTATGGTTTATTTTAAATGTTATATAAACCTTTGCGAAACGTATAGAGAAAAAACCGTTTTTTCTCATACGTCTCCTAAACGTAATTTTTATCATCAAAAAATTATGGTTTATTTTAAACGTTATTTAAGCCTTTGCGAAACGTATAGAAAAAAACCGTTTTTTCTGATACGTTTCCTAAACATAATTTTTATCATCTAAAAATTTTGGTTTATTTTAAACGTTATATGAACCTTTGAGAAACGTATAGAAAAAAAGCGTTTTTTCTGATACGTTTTCTAAACGTAATTTTTTTCATCAAAAAATTATGGTTTATTTTAAACGTTATATAAACCTTTGCGAAACGTATAGAAAAAAACCATTTCTTCTGATACGGTTCCTAAACGTAATTTTTTTCATCAAAAAATTATGGTTTATTTTGAACGTTATATAAACCTTTGCGAAACGTATAGAAAAAAACCGTTTTTTCTGACACGGTTCCTAATCGTAATTTTTTTCATCAAAAAATTATGGTTTATTTTGAACGTTATATAAACCTTTGCGAAACGTATAGAAAAAAACCGTTTTTTCTGATACGGTTCCTAAACGTAATTTTTTTCATCAAGAAATTATGGTTTATTTTAAACGTTATATAAACCTTTGGGAAACGTATAGAAAAAAACCGTTTTTTCTCATACGTCTCCTAAACGTAATTTTTATCATTAAAAAATTATGGTTTATTTTAAATGTTATATAAACCTTTGCGAAACGTATAGAGAAAAAACCGTTTTTTCTCATACGTCTCCTAAACGTAATTTTTATCATCAGAAAATTATGGTCTATTTTAAACTTTAAATAGAAGAATTTTTATTTAATTTTGTAGTAAATTTAGAAATATCTATTATGGGCCCAAGGTGTCGATTTTAACGATTCCCATGCCCTGTCGCAAACAGCTAATATTACTTTATTGCCTTGCCCTTCCTTCTTGTTTATGGTTGACAGCAATAAAACTCGATAGGATCCAGCTGGACAACCTGTTTGGAATATTCCTAAAATCTATCGATGTTGATTTGTAGGTGTATACAGTCATTGGGAACTTCATTTTGATAATAGCCATCACGATGTCTTTTTGTAAACCAAAATGAATATACTTGCCTTTGGCATTAAAAATTTCTTTCGAAATCTTTGTATATTCATTGAATGGCCTTTAGAAGGACTGGTTTATTTTACACAGGAATTGTCTTTATTTGTCCAAGTTGAAGTTTGTATAAAATTTCCAGGAAAAGGGTAAACTTTTAAAATAGATAACAGCATTTACTGAGAAAAGATTGAGAGAACTGACATTTACCATAAATAATTATATCATGTTATTGCCGCTGAATCCAAAAATTTAATTATTATGCAAATAAACGAGTGGTCTTACTGGTTAAATTTAATGTAGTTATTTCTAATACACCCTGTATGATATAATTACAATAATTCCTTCAATAATAAAATAAACCTACTCGAAAAACTTAACGGTGCATTAATTTTGAACAGCCCCAGGCAGCACACTGGTATATCTGTTTGATGTTTTTATTATATTTTCTAAATATTTTTAAAGCCGTTATGTTTCCTAAACATTTACTACATAAAATTGATATTTTAGAAATATTAGTAGAAAGTCTAAATGAAACATATTGAAGTAATGTTTTAAGATTCTTTGATTAATGTTTGTTAAGAAATGTTAAAAAGTGAGGTACAAGAAATATTTATATAAGATTATAAAAGAAGGGATTAAAAATATTCTTGAATAATGTTTTGGAAAACTTACTGTAATATTTTTAAGAAAGATTTTTATTAAAAATATACCAAACATTTCATAAATATTTTAGACAAAATAAATATGTTTCAAACATTTAGAAACATTTCTAAAGAAAATTTTATCTATGTATTTCTAGATAATGTTTCATTTTCTGCGTATAGAAAAATTTGTAAGTTTGGAAACTATCAATTATACTATTATTACTTTTTGTTTACATTTTTGAATAAACATGAAACTCAGACTTGAGAACCAAAGTTCACCTTTAAAAATGTGTTCCATTTAAAATATCAAGTTAGTTAAACGTCGATTTTACAAAGAAACTAAAGAAATAATTAGTATTTTTACAATCTATTGTACTTTTAAAATAATGGATTTTTTTTCTTATCGTTTTCAGAAAATTCTACGAAGAACAGCAGTATGTATAGACTATAGGTACTTACATAATTTTAGTTTAGTTCAGATAATACCTACGTATGTAGATATAGCATAAAAATAACATTTTTCTTTATTTTTATTATTATTTCTTTTCATTTTTATTTTTTCTTCTATTTATTATTAATATTATTAATTAGTTATTAATTTGTTTCTTTTTGTGGTCAACAAACATTATTATTATTATTATAACTGTAAATTTAATGCATCCATACTGGAGGTATTGGAAGAAAACCCATTGTTGGAAAAACCAACAATGGAGGACGTGAAAAAATATTTCCAGCAATGGTTGCAAAACAGCAAGTTCAGGAATGAAAAAAAACACATAAACATAGTGTATCTGTTAAGTAGAACTGTATAGGTATAAATTTTTATTATTATTGTACAGTATGATCAACAAATTTTCTGATCAGGCTTGGCCATGAAATGTCTATTGTGTAATTGATTTATTCCTGGTTATATTCTTGACAACTGTCTAAATCAGTTTTAGTTAAAACAGATTTTGACAACTGTCAAAATGGGTCAAATACTACGTTTTTTTATCAGCGATAGTCAATTTTGTTATTTTAAATTAAACACCCTGTATATTTTTGCATATTTGGATTCAGGGCGAAAATATTTTATAGTGTGCTTCATTTGTTTTTTTGATACCTACTCTATATACTTTTTTGCCTCTAGACAGCCGTGCGTTACCATAAAATTAAACGATACACTTGTGTTATCAACCAGGTGACAACAAATTTGAGCAATACTACCTTTTGTAGTTGTATTTAAATAATTATGTTTTCCAATAAAATTTTAACATTTCCGTTGTTTTTCACCGCACACTTGAAAATATTATGGTACCGTACGACTTGCCTACATGCAAAAAATTTAAAATTTTCAGAGTATGAAAAAAACAAATGCAGCACAGTACTATTATATGCAGAATTTCAACCTGAATCCAAATATGTAAAAATATACAGGGTGCTTTATTTAAAATAACAAAGTTGACTATCGCTGCTAAAATCTAGTAGGCCCTGAAAATGTTCGAACTACATCAAAAAGTAGTATTTAATGAGCTATTTTGATTGGTATACCGACCGTCGCAATGCGATCTAGAACTAGAATTATTTGTATATTATTTTTTTAATTAATTAATTCGTTTTTCAATTTAATTTTATTATTTTTAGTGTATTGTAGGAAGATACTATTTAGTTTTGAGGGTAATAAAATAACAATTGAATTAATAACTGTATAAATAAAAAATTTCAAACCTTTTTCAAATGTTTCAATTAAACCATTATAAAACGTTCCCAAAGAAACCGTAAATAAACGTATATTCGGAAACGTTTTCTATACGTTTCCAGCAAACGTTTAAAATATGTAATTTTCAAACCTTTTCCAAACGTTTAAATTAAATCTTTATAAAACGTTTCAAAGTAACCGTAAATAAACGTACATTCGGAAACGTTTTCTATACGTTTAAAGCAAACGTTTAAAATATGTAATTTTCAAACCTTTTACAAACGTTTAAATTAAACCATTATAAAGCGTTCCCCGGGTAACCTTAAACAAACGTATATTGGGAAACGTTTTCTATACGTGTAAAGCGAACGTTTAAAATACGTAATTTTCAAACCTTTGTGAAACGCATACAGTGACCGTATCAAATACGTTAGTGAAACGTAGAATCCAAACGTTTGAAAATTACCTTTTTTAAACGTTTACTTTAAAACGTTCTTTATACGTTTCAAAGGAAATGTTTATATTAGGTAATTTTCAAACCTTTTAGAAAGGTTGGAGAGAAATGTTTGACAAACGTTTGTGAGGGGTATAGATTAAACCGTTTATTCTATACGTAAAATAAAGCTTTGTCAAACGTTTGGATTTCACGAAAATTCGTATATTTTACACGTTTCACTAACATATCTGATACGGTCACGGTACGCGTTTCACAAAGGTTTGAAATAAACCTTTTAGAAACGTTTGGCGGTATTTTCTATACGGTTCACAAACGGTTTATAAACCGTTTTCTTGGTTTGTGTGTTAGCTGGGTGGCTCTTTTTATAGTTTATTAAAAATCCCAATTTTTCTAGAAGCGTTTTCGTAACTGAAATATTGGCCAAACATTCTTGTTCAGTTCTACCTATTAATAAAAAATCATCGAGGTAGTTTATTGACAAATGACCATTTGATCGAAGAAAATGTACCACGGGCTTTAATATCTTAGTAAAAACATATGGTGCTGTACATAATCCGAAAGGTAAACAGGTAAATTCAAATAGGTTGTTTTCGTATTGAAACCGTAAATATTTTCTGGAAGATTTCGAGATTGGTATAAAAAAGTATGCATCTGTAAGGTCTAGAGTAGCCATAAATGAATCTCTTACGAGCAATTCCCTAACAGACCTGTAATCCTCCAATTTAAATTTAGGTGCAATTAGATATTTGTTCAATTGTTTTAAATTAAAAACAAATCTATAATCCTTAACGTTTGGCTTCTTAATAAGAAAATAATTGGAAATGAATTCATCCTGGACGTGAGAGCAACGCTGTATAGCCCCTTTCTTTAGTAACGCATTGATAGTCTGTTTATAAATAGCCCTTTTGGCCGGAGATATAATTTTGGTCTTAGGTACACGCAATTGTTTAGGGCGATGCGTAAAAGGTAACAGATACCCAGACACCCAACTTAAAATATTAGGATCAGAGGTTAATGTTGACCATTGCGGATAAAAATATTTTAATTTTGCCGCGTATTTAACGTCATGAGATAAGTCAGACGATACCTTTATTGGCGACGGTGTTGATAATTGGAGGTCCGTTGGCGAGTCATGTTTCTGCGTCCTTCGTACGACGATGACCTCCATTTGCTTCTTGGCGGGGGGCGCTTGAAGTTTAAAGAAGCCGGATTCTGGTTCCGTGGTGCTGGTGGTGCCACTGGCTTGTGACTGAACGATCTAACTCTAATTATGTCCTTTCCCGATTTCTTCATGTGTTGCGCCGACTTACAGCGTTCTCCAAAATCAGTTCCAAACAACATCGAATCCGATTGGCTTTCTGTTGCCACTTTCTGAACTGAAGCTGCTAATTTAGGATAGATCTGATGCTTTCTGTGGCTTGATAATAAGTAATGAGCCTCTGTTATGAATTTTGCTGCGTCCACAATGTCAGCAACGCCTTCAGGGATATCGTTTTCTTTTAATAATAATTTATTAAGAGCCGAGCCCATGGCGGTTAGACCTTTGCCTAATTTGCCCTGAAGCTGGAGCAACACAGTATCCTTCTTAATATCTAAAGGTGTTAGTGCTCCTTCTATTTCCGGATTAAGTTTGGGCCCATTAAGCGTTTGAAGGTTTTCAGCAATCGTCCATTTCTGATTGAGCTCATCTCTGGTAGCTTTTTCCAGGCCTCTGCATAAATATGCTGTCCACCGAGAAGTTAAATCCTCTCGTAATAACGTACCGGTAGGCTTTTTGGTGGGGTCCTCCCCTAGGATGGCAGAAAAATCTAAACCGTCCGATGGGGAGTTTTCTTCATTGGGGTTTGCGCCACCTGTGTTGTCATAATCTGTTTCCGAGTCGTGGTCAGAACTGGATTCGTCATGGCCACTGGCGGTTTCAGAATCACCTGGAAGCACAGATCCATTAAGTACAATCAATGATATCTTGCTGAGTTCAGTATAAAGTGAACTTGTGAACATCCTCCTACATAAATAGGAAACGATCAACAGTGGCGGGTGAAAAGTACTTAGATCCACATAAATAGATCTAGATACGTTTCCGCAGCAGAAGGAAGTCCTGCATAAACAGAGACTTCTGAATTATAATCGGATACCAAAATAAAACAGTTTGGGTACCAATTGGAAATGCTACGTAGACAACAACAATTTATGGTACGTAATATGCTTTACATAAATAAAGCTAAAGAACAGCCTCGAGATTTCTCCGAATTGCATAAACAACTCGGTAACTCGGTAAGCAGACCCTCTTCTCAAGGCTGTGTTATTCACCGGCCTAATACGTAGCAATTTTCTACGAATTGAAGGCTATGCCTTGCTGTATCTAAGGACAAAAGAACAATACTTTTAAATTTGTACTTACTTGTTGGAACATCTTCGAGTAATTTCTCTAGCTTCCGCATCTTTGCTCTCAGCTTGGCAATACGGGCTTCCTCTAGTTTTTCGCGTTTGCGTTTGAACATCGTAATACCGTACCGGCACAATACACCCGTGTAGACTCGACGCACTATGAAACGGCAATGAGGTTGCGTGGGACCTGGGATTGGGGGACGGGGGTATGGTTTCTTTCTCAATCTTTAAACATAGTGTAGATTCGCGCCTGGAGACGCTACTACAGGGTGATCAGAATGGACGGGACAACGTGGCATAATAATTATTATATTACCAAATTACAAACGACTTATATTTACATTACAAAAAACTCCAAACTTCTTGGCGTGAGGAAGGGGGGCGTTTTTGTGATCGACGTAAATCCGTCGGTGTGCGTATATTGAAATACAACCCTGATCGTATCTAATGATTTCTATTTAGTAATTTTGCTTTAGAAGTTCCTTCGAATAATTTATAATAATCGCGATGGAAAAAAGTATCAAGAAAAGTACAACCACATGAAGTTTTATCCAGAGATTTTAAAATTATAAATTTGGATTTTTTATCCTTTGGATTGTTTTTCCACGGATTTTTATACCTCTTACCTATAGGCGTTAGCAACGGGATCATAGCCGTGAGCACAGGGGGGCAGGGAGTCCCTGGACCCCCTAATAAATCTAGAGTTTTGAACTGAATGAAATGTAAAGTATTTTTAAAAATGTTTTAGTTTACAACCCGAAATCCTAATATTCCCAGCAAATATTTGCATTCTTCGCCCTTCGGAGTTTATTTACTTGTCCAGATGTTTCTTTTCCAGGGGTTCTCTGATCTAAATTTGTTTCAAGTAGGTATAAACTGAATATATCCGTTCTTTAAAATTTTTCGGTACCGTTTTCCGTTTCTTATTTTTGTAACAAACTTTAGTTGTAAGTGCCGACATAATGGAAATGATTTTATGATATTTTATTAGAGGTGGCATGGATAGGATGGTGAGTTGGTGACAGACGGTCGCCGGTCCTGGTTTCTAGAAAGGGGATAATTTATATTTTAAAAAGGGCGAGATTGCGGGTAAATTTATGATGGTTAGTAGAATTAAAAGCAACAGGGACGTTGCTGAATATTCAACATTTTTAAAACTGATAAATATTTCAAAACAGTATAAAAAAATATATATGATTTCAAGTTTATACTGGGTGTAAAACAAGCGTGCCAAATGTTTAGGGCTTATAGTACTAACAAAAATAAAACAAAACCCTATTTCGAACAATCCTTCAAAGTCCTGATTAATAATTATTAATTACCATAGCTTCTTACACAAGAAAGGTGCTCTTGCTAAATGTCGATAAGAGTAACGATTTACGATAAGACCGAGTCAAACATTGTTGGGCCTTAAAGAGCTGTAAAGATTTTTCAACCAAAAACCACAATCGAAAACGATTATATTTTTTGACATTGTATTAAAACAACTTTTTAAAGTAGGAAACTGGTAATTTTTAATTTTAATACAGAATTTAAAAAAATTCCATATAAAAAAGTTAGAGAGGCAATAAATTAACAACGATACCCCCTGTAGTAAGGATGGCTCCGAACAATAATTTGAGAAGTTGACTTTCACCATTAAAATGGGCATAAACAATAAGTCTACATACAAAATTCCATAATTTTATTTTAGTCCTTCTCCAGATAGCACTGGAATTTTGGGATAAGCAAGCCCCTTAGATGGGGACCCGTATGGATGGTATCCGCTGCACCCCCTATTTGCATGACTGTGTACAGCAATACAAAATGTTTACATCGACCATCGAAAATAACAGAAATTACTTGCCTTCAACGTGTTGCGCCAAAAGACCTGAAAATCTCACACCACCTTTTTATATAAGTATAAAATGTAAATGGAGATAAAAAAATATATCCATTAATATGAAAACGTACTAAAAATAAAAATATATACAGGGTGATTTCTAACGTACGGAGGAAACTGAAAGGACAACTAGAGTGGACCATAAGTATTTTTTTACAATAAACTTTTGATCAAAAAAATCGAATAACAAGAAAGTTACAACGGTTCCACATACACACCTGTAGTTACGTCATTTTTAAAAATTAATACCTATAGTGATTTCCGGATTTTACAAAGTTCAACACCCTCGGTAACGAAGCATTTGCGGACCCATGTTAATAGGAACGTTTGCTCTTAGTTTCATAAAAGGAACATGCCTGGATACCGTTTGTTTTTGAGACACACTGTACTATATAAATATTAAACGATATTGTTAAAAAAACGTTCCACTAAAATAATCGTTTACATTAAATCGATATTAAAAATTGGAAATCGGTTGCGAATTAATCCATATCCTAAAACATCGATTCACTTGGTACATCCAACCAGTTATTAGGATGGTATCGAAATACTGACATATTAATTCACTATAGAGTCGACCAATCAGAGCCATACGTAACGAAGCATTTCCAGACATATTATGTTCATGGGAATGGGAACCGTTTTCTTATCACCCAAGGAATAACCCCATTTTTATTAGCAACATATCCCGTATAAAAATCAAAGTAGCCTTTTTTATTACAACTTATAATAGCCCATTTATTTTTTTTAAATTCACATTAATAGTCGGGAAGGGCCCTTATAAAATTTTGCGGCAGGGCCCAAAAATCCTAGTATAATAACAGTAATGCGTTAAATGCGGTCGCAATTCTGTTACATCAAAATTTGCATACAGAATCTGGGTGGCCGTTATGATCGAGGTGGCCGTTATGAACAAGGTGAACGTTGTGAAAATGCAAAATTTTCGGTCCCCCTGTCTAATTAGGTGGCCACTATGATCGAGGTGGCCGTTGTGAACACAGAATCTGGGTGGCCGTTATGATCGAGGTGGCCGTTGTGAACAGAGAAATAAGTTGGGTGTTGTGAACACGGTGGCCGTTGTGAAAAAACAAAATTCTGGGTGGCCCCTGTGAAAAGTGGCCGTTGTGATATGGACCCTGAAAAGGGTTTACTCTGAAAATTTTCAACAATAATTATTTGACGTGTAATACAGAATTTTACTCGCAAAATTAATAACGGTAATAACATTCGCAATAATTTTGCGAGTAAAATGCTGTATTACACGTCAAATAATTATTGTTGAAAATTTTCAGAGTAATTTTCACAATAATTTTCGGAGTACTTCTCCGACGTGTAAAAGGGCTCTAAGTTTAATACGCGTTATGTATGTGTGGTATAATTATGACGATGATATCATATAGTAATTATTATGTTACTAAATTAAACAATTTGATCCAAGTGAAAATACCGCATTTTTATTGCCCCTCAAATAAGAGAGAGTCTGCGCACCCCTATGAACGGGATCATTCATTTTTACATCGCTAATAGGCTAATAGGCTGCACTGATGTAAATGCAAATGTTAAAATTACTAATTGACTAACGAACTCCATAACTTTACAAAAATCAAGCTGTATGGGAAAACAGTTAATTAGTGTTTTTGTTCAGAATTTTTGAACATAGTAGTTTAATTTTTATCACTTAATTATAAATCACACTATATTTTAGAATTAACCTAAAGAAGTTACTCGTGGTATATAGCCGCGGATTTACCCATACGCTTAGTACGCACAAGCGTGGGGCCCCCGAGAAAACGGGTCCCCGAAAGGGCCTCCTCATATCTTGCCTTTACAGATGTGAGATGGTTTTTTTTTTCTTTGTTTATCAAAATGCATTTAAATGGAGGGAATTCTTAGTAGTCATAAGTCAGTGAAAACATGTAGCTAGGCTACTGAATACTGCTACTCAAGGCCCGTCGATACTCGGTTCGCGTTTACACCTCACTAAGAAATCCCTTGGTTGCATGTAGTAGTGCTGAACTGCGACCTTAGATAAGCAATTCCAAGTAAAACCCAAATTTTAAGCATCCGCTGAAAACTTTCTCTGCATTGATTTTGTTTGCCACCCTTAAGTATAAACAGCCAAATTGTCGGTAGTTTGTATCATTGTGTGAAATTATGGCTGTGTTTATCCTTTATTTCGGTGCTGTTTTTTAGTGTTTAAATTTTATACACTTGTTTTATATTTTTTATGTATTACTTATTGTAAGTTATTAACAAGAATAGCAAGGTATCAGTAAATTATTAAAGATTTACAGAAAATTTAAAATCCAGATTAACTTTTGACCTACAGAAAATTTTAAGATAATGTAATGAGTATTGTTTAAATCTCGATGAAATTTTTCTTTTCCTATACTACATAATAGATTTTTGTTAATGTATTTTAGATACAAAATGTCGCAACGGCAATACCTGAGCGGAGCTCAAAAAAGAAAATTGAAAGAGAAAAAGGAAGTAGAAAAAAAACAACATCAAAAATTAACAAAGTTTTTGATTGAAAAAAGGGAACAAACCTTAGAAAATGTGGGTTGCAATTCAAATTTAAACGACAGCTTGTTAAAATTTAATGCATCACCGAAAGACGGTAATTCAGAAGAAATGTTTGAAATTTCTGCAGATTTGGGCTTATGGCCAGATTATTTTAATGACAATTTTATAAATTTGTGTTTAGCAAAAGAAACATGCTATTTTCAAAATTTGAATAAAGAAAACAACTAGATAGAATCAGAAGTTTCATTTGGACAACGAAAACGGTATTTTTCCAACAAATATTTTGAAAAAACAATAAAAATTACAATCTGAGGGTGGGCCCTAACAAACAATAGAGCGTAGGGCCCCGAAAATCTTAAATCCGCCACTACGTACCTATATACAGAGTGTAGAATTGGTTCACGTACGATATGGATTTCAATGCAAAAATCTTTATGTTCATTTATTAGCTTCCCTAATTACTTTAGAGTTAAAGTGCGTTAGGTTTTTTGTATAGAAAAAAGAATACTACAGCAGTCGAGCATATTTACAACTGTCATTGCTGTCTGACGTTAATTAATAACGGATTATCGAATTTGCTGTGATTTACTATTTTTGCTATAATTTTGTTTGTTCTGTTTACAATAAATGTAAACTTGTTTCCTATTGTTTGTTATATGGTTTTTAAATTACAGTTTAAATAAGAAAAATTTAATAAGAGAATGTAAGTGTGCTTATACTGTTTGTTCGTTCTCATACTTCCATGGCATACTGATTTTTGTAGAAGTGGCAGTTTCAATTTTCCGGTTCCGGAAAATGGTAAATTGTAAACAAAAGTATGCACAGATACAGAATTTTTTCTCTAGATACAACCTTCATACAATTTAATTCTAAAATTATATTAGGAAAGCAAATAAAATAATGAGCATAAAGGTTTTTGTATTGAAATCCACATGGTGCGTGAACCAATTCTACACCCTTATATACCTATCTCACATTCATTATTTATAGTCAGCTATTTTTATATTTTATTTTGTATTAACTAAAAGTACACGACATTGAACGGGTATGATCAGTTCCTCAGGTCGGATATTTTCGGTTTAAAGTATTTTCTTGTATTATAAGGAAATTGAAGTGGGGATGGGTGTCAAGGAATCTTTACCCTGATCTTTACGGAGGCCGCCTTTATTTGGTGTCTTTACCCCATTGACATTCGAACAGAAGTGCGTTTTTGAGTTTACTTTAGGTGTTTAACTTTACATCGATTTTATTAAAATGGTAAGATTTTGCCTATAACTTTTATTTTTACAATATTATTCAATTTCAATCCTTACGGCTTTAAATAATAATAAATTTTTATTTCCAAAAATTTAAATTATTATCTGAAAACTGCAACAATTGATACTGCAGTTATGTTCTATCAAGCTTGAATTTTAGAATTCGTAAACAGAAGTCCGGGTACAGGAAATATGTACCTACAATGAAATAATTTCACGGTTTTTAGATATTTATCGAATCTTGAATTCTACTTTTTATTTAAATTCTTGTTACATCTTGTGAATTTGCACTTGTTTACGAAAGTATGTATTCATTTGCAGGCTAGTGTCGCAACGGACGAATTGTACGTCGTAGTACAATTCACTGTGGATCAGAGTACCCGGGCTATACCAAATAAGTGGTTACAAGGAGTAAAAAGAACAGGGCTGTTGGTGTGTTACTGGCCACCTAAAAAGACTACTGAAAGCAAACTAAAATATTATATAGAGAGTGCAAAGGATGCACAATCCAAATGGGACAGGGTCTCTTGTAAGGCGGTGACAATTGCTTGTAAGTATTGTAAAATAAAATTATACTTTGCTGTGGGTAGGTACTATTAACCATAAATGCACGTACCGACTTTTTACTAAATTCAAAATTTCAATTTCATATTTTTATTTTTTATTTCATAAGTCGTACGTAAATTTTGAAAGTTAAGTAAATTAGTGTATAAAAGAAAATTTTCAAAGTGTGTTGTACTTTTAGATTCTACTCTTAAGGCTGCGATTGAGGCGGAAGAACGGTTCCTTCGCGAAAATTCGGAACCAGAAACAGGAGGAAGCGTACCGAATCGTAAGTATTAACGAAAATAACGTTAAGAAAAAGAATGAAGTTTGTATTGTTTTTAGATTTAAACGAGGAAGATATTTCGTTTATTCTTTCCGACGACGGCGACGCTGGGGAGCCAACACGCATCGAAAAGGATGATCTGAAATCTCTGTCGGACAATAGGTAAATATATAAATCCACATTACAGTTTAGTTACTCTAAACCTTATGCTTGTTTTTTTTAGTGAGCGATTTACAACAACAAGTTGTGCAACTGTCGATTCAGCTGCAGACGTACATGGAGGACCACGGGGCGGTATTACGGAAACTTTGTTCCGTAATGGACATGAATAAGTTTGGGTCCCGTGGTAGCAGAGTAGCATTTACAGCATGCGCTCTTCCAGTGTCCACTCAGGAGGAACTAAAAGGATTGGATGCTGCCTTACGTTCAGAAGAACATAAAAAGAGTTTTGTAAGATTTTTTTTATAATCTACCTAGTGTATATTTTTATATTTCCACAAACATACTTAGTATCCGAAATGGCGTACACTGATAACTAGAGCTTATGGTACCCAAAATCTTCAGTAAAGGAGAATCTAAGAGATCAATTTGCTCATTCATTAAAGGTATGTTGTTTTTTGTGTGTTTATAAATTTCAAAAGCTTCTAAAATGTTTAATTTATTTTTGTTATCAGAAAAGTGTAAAAATTTAATTGTATTATTAGATGTTAATGTGTGATTTTGTTCTAACAAATGTTTAGCAAAATTTGATTTATGTGCATGTTTATATTTGTAACAACGGATATGTTCTTTTTGCCTAATACTGAAATTTCTAATTGTTTGACCTATATATACTGAATCACAATGTGAACAATTTAATTTATAAATACCTGATTTTAGCAAATCATTAATTTTGTCTTTAGCATTGAAAAGAGAGTATAGAATATTTTTATTTGTTTTAAAAATGACTTTATATTTATTTGTGTTATTTATAATTTTAGCAATCTTTTCTGAAATTTTACCAAAATATGGAATTGAAACGTATTTTAATGTTTTATCAGTGTTATTAATGGAATAAACTTTTTGAATAGCTAATTTATAATTTTTCTTTTTAATTAAAGTGTCAATAAGTGTAGTGTTATAACCATTGCTATATGCAATTTGTTTAATAATTGAAATTTCTCTATTAAAATTATTTTTATCTAAAGGAATTGTTATAGCTCTGTGTACTAAAGATTGATATGCTGCTAATTTATGTGTATTATGATGACAAGAGTTATGTGGTATGGTAATATCAGTTTGTGTAGGTTTCCTATAAATTGAGTATTCGAGTATGTTTTCTGAATTAATTTTTATGTTTAAGTCTAAAAAGTTAATAGATCTGTTTTGTTCAATTTCTAGTGTAAATTTAATTTTTTGGTGTAAAGTATTAATAAAAATTAAAAAGTCGTCAATGTATTCGAAAGAACTATCAAAACATGCCAAAATATCATCAACATAACGAAACCAAAATACAATTTTATTTGATAGATTTGATTCAAATATTTGATCTTCTATATTTTCCATAAAAATATTAGCCAATAGTGGTGAAATGGGACTACCCATTGGTAACCCATCTTTCTGAAGATAAATTTTATCATTAAAAATAAAATAATTTTGATTAATACAAAGTTCAAATAATTGAATCAACTCTATCCTTTTTGTTAATTCAATGTTATTGTTAACTAAAACATTTTCTAATAAAGGAATACATTCCTGTGGGGGTATTTGTGAAAACATACTCGTAACATCAAAACTAACTATTTTACATAGTGGTGGTAAGCTAATGTTACTTAATTTATTAATTAATTCAGAAGTGTTTTTAACTGAATATTTTGGAGTGTATCCTAAATTATTAATTATATTATTTAATGTTTTAGCTAGCATGTGGTTTGGTGCATGTATGTATGAAACTACAGGTCTAATAGGAATGTTAGGTTTATGTATTTTAACTAAACCGTATAATTTTGGTGGTTGTGGATTTGGATATATTATGTTATGTTTCTCGTATGGTGTTAAAGTAATTTCACAATTTTTAATTGTTTGTTTTATTTGGTTTTGGTATTTAATTGTTGGATCTCTATTTAAAATTTCTAGATTAGAATCTGTTATAAAATCATTGACTTTTTCTAAATAATCATTTTTAGGTAAAAATACTAAAGTGTTTCCCTTATCTGCCCTAACAGAAATTAAATTATTTACTCTAACTTTTTCCTTAATTGATTTAATTAATGAAATATTATTATTTGTATTATATCTAAATTTATCGTTTATCGAAATTCTTTTTAATAAATTAGAAATTTGAGACTTTGCATAATTTAAATGCCTCTCTTTTATAATATTTTTAGAATTGACTGCTAAAATTTCTTTTATATTATTATCTAATTTTGGAAAAGTCGAAAATTTAAAACCTTTATTTAGAAACGTCATTTCTTTGTCATTGAAAACTAGATGGTTGAGAGAAGAATCTAAAAGATGGTTCAGAATCAGAGACAATTTGCACATTTACTTAAAGGTACTATACACAGAACTAGTTAACAAATTACATAACATTGAATTTGACATTTTTGATAATGACATTAGAGAATTAGTTAGTAAAATTAAATTTAAAAAATATAATACACAAAAAGATAGAATTTCTAGATTAGAACGAGAACAAAAATCTATTGAACCTAAAAAACCTAATAAAATTATAAATTTTCATCCTCCTGTACTAAATTTATCTAACGTAATATTTAATGACAAAGAAATGACGTTTCTAAATAAAGGTTTTAAATTTTCGACTTTTCCAAAATTAGATAATAATATAAAAGAAATTTTAGCAGTCAATTCTGAAAATATTATAAAAGAGAGGCATTTAAATTATGCAAAGTCTCAAATTTCTAATTTATTAAAAAGAATTTCGATAAACGATAAATTTAGATATAATACAAATAATAATATTTCATTAATTAAATCAATTAAGGAAAAAGTTAGAGTAAATAATTTAATTTCTGTTAGGGCAGATAAGGGAAACACTTTAGTATTTTTACCTTAAAATGATTATTTAGAAAAAGTCAATGATTTTATAACAGATTCTAATCTAGAAATTTTAAATAGAGATCCAACAAATAAATACCAAAACCAAATAAAACAAACAATTAAAAATTGTGAAATTACTTTAACACCATACGAGAAACATAACATAATATATCCAAATCCACAACCACCAAAATTATACGGTTTAGTTAAAATACATAAACCTAACATTCCTATTAGACCTGTAGTTTCATACATACATGCACCAAACCACATGCTAGCTAAAACATTAAATAATATAATTAATAATTTAGGATACACTCCAAAATATTCAGTTAAAAACACTTCTGAATTAATTAATAAATTAAGTAACATTAGCTTACCACCACTATGTAAAATAGTTAGTTTTGATGTTACGAGTATGTTTTCACAAATACCCCCACAGGAATGTATTCCTTTATTAGAAAATGTTTTAGTTAACAATAACATTGAATTAACAAAAAGGATAGAGTTGATTCAATTATTTGAACTTTGTATTAATCAAAATTATTTTATTTTTAATGATAAAATTTATCTTCAGAAAGATGGGTTACCAATGGGTAGTCCCATTTCACCACTATTGGCTAATATTTTTATGGAAAATATAGAAGATCAAATATTTGAATCAAATCTATCAAATAAAATTGTATTTTGGTTTCGTTATGTTGATGATATTTTGGCATGTTTTGATAGTTCTTTCGAATACATTGACGACTTTTTAATTTTTATTAATACTTTACACCAAAAAATTAAATTTACACTAGAAATTGAACAAAACAGATCTATTAACTTTTTAGACTTAAACATAAAAATTAATTCAGAAAACATACTCGAATACTCAATTTTTAGGAAACCTACACAAACTGATATTACCATACCACATAACTCTTGTCATCATAATACACATAAATTAGCAGCATATCAATCTTTAGTACACAGAGCTCTAACAATTCCTTTAGATAAAAATAATTTTAATAGAGAAATTTCAATTATTAAACAAATTGCATATAGCAATGGTTATAACACTACACTTATTGACACTTTAATTAAAAAGAAAAATTATAAATTAGCTATTCAAAAAGTTTATTCCATTAATAACACTGATAAAACATTAAAATACGTTTCAATTCCATATTTTGGTAAAATTTCAGAAAAGATTGCTAAAATTATAAATAACACAAATAAATATAAAGTCATTTTTAAAACAAATAAAAATATTCTATACTCTCTTTTCAATGCTAAAGACAAAATTAATGATTTGCTAAAATCAGGTATTTATAAATTAAATTGTTCACATTGTGATTCAGTATATATAGGTCAAACAATTAGAAATTTCAGTATTAGGCAAAAAGAACATATCCGTTGTTACAAATATAAACATGCACATAAATCAAATTTTGCTAAACATTTGTTAGAACAAAATCACACATTAACATCTAATAATACAATTAAATTTTTACACTTTTCTGATAACAAAAATAAATTAAACATTTTAGAAGCTTTTGAAATTTATAAACACACAAAAAACAACATACCTTTAATGAATGAGCAAATTGATCTCTTAGATTCTCCTTTACTGAAGATTTTGGAATAAATATCTTTTTAAAACACTGATAAGCGACTGACCTCCGACGGGTTGACTGGGGCCAGCTGCTTCACGCAGTGTTAAAATAATAGAATCAAGGAGTTACTATATTTTTGCATTTGTTATAATATTTTATAATAGCTTTTGACAATGGCACAATGATGCCGAAATACGTATAAAGCGAATAAATCTTATTATTACCCGTTGAAATCGATATTTTATTTAATATTTATTATTTATATAATCATGGATTTCAACAAAGTGACGCTTGAGAATGTCAATAAAAATTAAATATTTTGCAAGCTTTTGAAATTTATAAACACACAAAAAACAATATACCTTTATTAATGAATGAGTATAAAGCAAATAAATATTGTTTCCCTTTAAAATCGATATTTTATTTAATGTTTATTATTTCTATCATGATTCAATGTTTAATTTTCAACAAATATTGGAGATCTTTCATAAAAATAATAATCGTTCGATAAAAATTATAAACGCTTACTAAATGGAGTAAATTCATGGTAAAAAGAGTACGCTAAAAACAATAAACGCTTATTAAAAATACATGCATGGTAAAGACGGTAAACGTTGGATATAATACATGGTTTTGGGATGACGTCGTTTACGGCTCTTCACGCCAAGTTTGCTTCTGGTGGTGGTACGACAATTTTCAGTCGTTTGACTAAATAATGAACTTGGAAATTCTATTACAATCACACTTTCCTTGATTCGAGTTTTTTATTATTTGGCAAGGTGGTAATCCAAAGTTTAAACTACCCTAGTGTGTATTCGTCAAAGAGTCAAAATCCATTTCCTGATATCTTTTCATGCAGTGTTCACAGAAATTGTATTTATCTTTTGATGGATTAAAAATTTAAAATATACATTTGCAGTCGCACAATATATTAAGCATTTATTATTTTTACCGTGCGAAATTTATCTAGAATTTGTATATACCTACCGGGTGATCATTTTCAATCCTGAACATAAGAGTTCTCAAAGGAATTTAGAAGCGAATCAGAAAAAATAGAGACAAAATAATAAAAAATAAATACAAAGTAAGGATGAAAAGCAAATTATAAACAACGTTTTCTTAAAAATTATAATAAAACTTCTAATAATAATATAAGTAAAATTCATTTTTCAAATTGAGTTTGACAACTTCGAAATACCATTATCAAAGATAAGCATGCGTTGTTAGTAGGTTTCGTTTGACAGTATAGTACTATAGAATGTTGCATGTTTCTGGCCTACATTTCCGATTTAAAATGATCAGGCGGTATATTATGCTTATAAATAATGAACAATGTATTGCGTAATGTAATGTATTGATCTGTTTCTAACAATGTTACTGGTAATAGTGTTCTCCCTGTACACCATTACAGATACACCTTGTATCTATCATTTCCACAAACACTTTCAACTATTTGTAATCATGTGCATATCTTTATAGTAAGAGACTGTTCGAAAATAATAATTGCTTTATTTAATATAGAATTCGCATTTAGATGAAACGCCCGATTGTTTAAGTATAATTTATGACTTTTAAATATCATTTTCATTAGTACCTATCATAAGTTGCGAATTGTATATACCGGCTATAACTTAAATGTGGTACACTCCAAATATATTTGCAATTATACGTATAGCTTTATGAAATTTGACCTTTTCTGGAAATAAAATACATAAAACTGGAGCTATAATAAAAATTTCATTTCCAGTGTAAGTGTAAATCACCTTAACTTTTTTATTATTATTATTTTTACTAAAGATCGACAGTTCTGTGTATTTTATTTCCGGAAAAAAAATAATAAACCGTATTTAGGAAAGCGTATAATTGTTCATTAATGTTAAATAATATAATAACTCCTGTGTTATTTAGATTTCTGTGATGTCTCGCTGCGGGGGAAACGAGATAAGGAAGGCTGTATACCTTATATTGGAGAAGATAATTGCACCGAACCTTGCGGAACACATTAATTGGGAAGGTCGGGGTTCGAAACAGCCAGTAAAATCCTTAGAAACTCTCATTGCATCCATTCTGGAAGTACTAGAAGAGAATCCATTGTTGACGAAGCCAACAATGGAAATTGTAAAGAAGTGCTTTCAGCAATGGATGCAAAATAGCAAAGCACGAAATGGAAAAAAAATAATAATAATTTAACTGAAATTTAACTTAACTTTAACTTAAATTTAAAAAAATAATTGTTTAGATTTTGTATACAAGCTGTTCTAAGTTAAGTCTGCACTATTGGTAACTTTGTTATTATAGGAGCTACGATGTCGATTAAATGGGCAAACTAGTAGGATTTTTTATGCCGATTATGATAGTAAATCAAAACAACAATTGAGCATCGCGTTTGCGAGATATTTACCAAAACATATTTTTTTAAATGCAACACCCTGTATGTTATTATACAAATGGATAAAGAATTAAATTATGAACAAAACAATGCTCATACCTTTTTACATTCACAATAACCGAGTTATTTGAATATCACTGTTTTAAACCTTAAAATCAAATAGCCATGAAACAAAATACATTTGTTGTCAATTATCCTAGTATCTCAAAATAATAATTATTGTGCGTATTATTTTCGGACATTAGGATAATTGACAACAACGAATGATTTTTGTTTCATAGCCATTTGGTTTTAAGGATTAAACAGTTATATCCAAATAACTCGCTTATTTTAAATGTTATCAAAAAATTTTATATGGGCATTTTTGTTCAGAATTTTATTTTCTATCCATGTATGTAAAAATATATATTCCATTTAAAAAAATATGTCTGGGTAAATATCTCGAAAATGCGATTCTCAATTGTTTTTTTTAAATCACTATCACAACCTGCATAAAAAATCCTGCTAGTTTACCCATTTAACCGACATTGTAGTTACTAATAGTGCAGACTGGACTTGGAACATCGTGTATATTCTTGTATATTTTTACTTAGAATTATTTGTTTATTATATTTATCATTGTTTTATCATTATAGCAATATTTTTAATTATTCATGTAGTTTATTATTATCATTGTTGTTTAACATTTATACATTTATATTTGTGCATATTATTTGTATTGTATTATTGTACCTACAAATTATACATAATTACTTTTGAGTTTTATAGCACATAATTTGTTTTAATATACGTTTTCTTTAACTTTTTTGTTTTTAGTCTATTATAGGTAGTACATCAATTTATTATTCGATTTTGGGTTTAATAAAGCAACAATTGAATATAAGTATCAAAAGTAGAAACGTAGGGTTCCCAAAGTAAGTTTATTCAAAAACGTGTTCTGTGCGTTTCAGGCAAGCGTTTAAAATATGTAATTTTCAAACCTTTTACAAAGGCATACATTCAACCATTATAGAATGTTTCCAAACAAACCGTAAATAAACGCATATTCGAAAACGTTTTCTATACGTTTGAAGCAAACGTTTAAAATACGTAATTCTGAAACCTTTTACAAAGGCATACATTAAACCATAATAAAACGTTTCCAAAGAAACCGTAAATAAACGTATATTCGGAAACATTTTCTATACGTTTAAGTAAATGTTTAAAATACGTAATTTTTAAACCTTTTACAAAGGTTCATTTCAAACCTTTGTGAAAGGCATACACTGACCGTATCAAGTAGGTTTGAGAAACGTATAAAATATTTTTACATGTAATCTATACGTTTGTCAAAGGTTTATTTTACATTTAAAATTAACCATTTAATTAATACCACCCTCAAACGATAGTCAAAGATTTCTCTCCAACCTTTGTGATAGGTTTCAAAATTACCTATTTTGAACATTTACTTTAAAACGTTTTTTATATGTTTTAAAGTAAATGTTTTAAATAGGTAATCTTCAAAGCTTTCACAAAGGTTGGCGAGAAATCTTTGACTAACGTTTGAGGGGGATATAAATTAAACGTTTATTCTAAATGTAAAATAAACCTTTAACAAACGTATATATTTCATGTAAATACGTATATTTTATACGTTTCACAAACGTACTTGATACGGTCACGGTACGCCTTTCACAAAGGTTTGAAATAAACCTTTTAGAAACGTTTGGCGGTATTTTCTATACGGTTCACAAACGGTTTATAAACCGTTTTCTTAGTTTGTGTGTTAGCTGGGACTCAAAAGCCTGACATAATCTTGGATTATAATGCAACCAAATCAGGAGTGGATACAGTTGATCAAATGTGTGGAACGTACTCTGTGAAAAGAGTAACAAGGAGATGGCCATTAGTGATATTTTTCTCGATGTTGGATATAGCAACTATCAATGCACCAGTGCTTTATAAAGCATAAGTCAATAATCCCGACATAAAACGGAGAGTATTTTTGAAAAATCTTGCGATGAGTCTGTTGAAGCCATATCTTGTTGAAAGAGCTTATATAACATCACTTTCCATTGATATACAGATTTCCTTGATAAAGTACAAACTAAACGGCAACAAGAATGAACCAATAATAGAACCAAAAAGGAAAGGGCGTTGTAATACATGTGGACGCAAAAAAAAACGTTAATACGACACTCAGATGCGACATATGTAACTCATTTGTTTGCAGGAAACATGCGATTACTCAATCTGTTTGCGGAAAATGCACTGAAGTACCTCAATCCGATAGCGATTGATTAGCAGATAGTGACTGATTTGATTTTTTATTATTCATTACTTTATGTTATTTTTACTTGTTTATTTTTTTTCTCTTGTTTGAATTTATGACTTGGTTTATGTTTATGTTTTTCATAATAAACAACAAAAAATAAGTGCATTTCTTTATTTGATTAATATGACGTTTTTATTTCAATTGGCGCACTAAGTGCGCCGCGCGCCCGGTGGTGTTAAGAAATCTGGCGCGCCCGCTCGAGAGTTAATAACGTCGATAATGCTGCGTCTAACGGCCAAGAAAATATTGCATATCCCCAGAACAACCCCAGACGCTGTCCTGTATGCCGTCCAGAGAGAAGGAGGGATCGGTCTCACCTGTTTCAGGGATGCCATACCCCTAATCTTGACTAACCGCCTCAACAACCTGGCCATTTGCGACCACAGGCACGTCACAGACGCTCTCAACACGCCTTGGGCAGAAGCCATTAGGAACCGTTTTGGAGTCAGAATGCCCCAACATGGCATTACAAGCAAAGTCATTAAAAAACACTGGAGCGACGAACTGCAGTCCTCCACCTCGGGAAACGGTCTTCGGCAAGGCCCAACCACCACCCATAGCCATTCTTGGATTGACCACCCCCCTACTTTTTGGTCGGGGAAGGACTTCGTAAAAGCTATTCAGCTAAGATCGAACACGCTACCAACAGTCGGGCCCCCCTACAACTACGGGCTTGCTTCACTATGCAGGGCAGGGTGCAACCGAAGAGAGACACTCTGCCACGTTCTGCAAGGATGCCCCCTTACCCACTGGCCCAGAATCAAGAGGCACGATAACATAGTCGCTAAAGTGGCAAAGGAAACTGGTAAAGCTAGGTGGACGGTTCTGGTCGAGCCCGTCATCCAAGGGACCAACTCTATCCGAAAGAAACCGGACCTAATCCTAAAGAAGGATAGAACGGTTATCATATCCGACGTTGGTATCCACTGGGAGGGCCTCGCAACCCTAGCAGCAGCGTACCGCAACAAACAGGCCTGCTACTCCACAGCACCTTTCTTGGAAGCGATCAAGCGAAAGTTTCCGGAATCGGACATCTACGTACTGCCACTAATTATAGGCGCTCGAGGCATATGGTGCAACTTAAACAACAACCTCCTCCACCAACTTCAAGTGCAACAATTAAAACCGCAGCATCTAGTGCAAAATGTGTTGGTGGGCGGTATAATTGTGCACGCGGAGTTTATGCGCACGGTGTGGCTCAGGCGTGCGGGTGTGCCTTGTTAAAGTGCGCGGCCTATATATATATATATATTTTGTAACTGTTTTAAGCGCATTAACCTTACATGTCACAGTTTTGTATATGTTCTAATACGTATCTTGATTTCTCTCTTATGTACTCTATTATGAGGAATTGCGGCCAGGAATATTGTTCTGGAACAGGCCTGACGCAACCTCGATACTTAAAAACTATAGGTTAGTAGATCAACATTTTTGTTTGCGTTTTAAATGTCAAAGACAATAATTAAAGGTTATGTTCCTGTTCATTTTTTTTAAATGGGGTCCTACCTTAACTGAAGTACAGTTTAGTGCTGACAATCAGTAATCCCAGTTAAATTACATGTGAAATGTGAAAATTTACTTTAATAGGATGATCTTGATGTATGAACCGAAGAATTTGATGCGATAATCAGCTTTATGATGAAACATGCTACAATGCTAATTGCATAAGACTGTATTAAAATGAAATCAAAGAAAAAGCGAATATTAATATCCGTTAGTGTGTACGAATATGAAATCTTTATTTCTACGGCAATTTAATGTGTTCAAATAATTGTTTCATTAAAAGTATTTGATTTTTAAGGAGCCGGATTCTTGCATACCACAAAGGAAAGTTTTCTAACACAGGACCACAGCATTATTTTATGTAGTACCTAGGTACTAGTATAATTTTCGTAATTTCATTTTCAGTTTCTAATAATGCATAACTTGCGAAAAGCCTTAATTGTTCACCTAATCCTTCATAATCTGAAAAAGATCTTAGAACCATAACGTCAACTGCAAACAAATTATTTTGTATTCATTACCTTTATAATGATACTCAGTCTCATTTAATTTAATTAAAACACTATCTACATTTACATGAACCAATTTGAGCAAATAATTAATAATTTTATTTCTAACTGATTTTCAAGAGCGCGGCTGTCAATTCGTAGGTATTGTAAATAATTGTTGAATCGTTTGTTAGTATAACGCACGCACGTATTACATTTGTATTAGCAAGCGCGTTAACCAACTGACATAACGACGTCGACGCTTCGACCAATTAGAAATTCAAAGCACTCGTGGATCATTTTAAGAAATTACCATTGTAAGATCCCTATGTTCCATCTTCCCAGGGACACACGGTAGACCTAAATATATACGCATCACCACCTACGCGTCAACCAGACGGGCCAAGCGTGATACAACCAAAGAACGTGGGCAAGGGACAACGTCCGCAATGAAGCGGACACCTCCCCCTTCTCGGAGAGGGAGGGCAGAGAGCGAGAAGAACACCATCCCGATGTCTGACTCAGACACGGAAAACGAACCGACAACGAGAAGTCGTAGAACGAGTGTCAGTAGCGAGAGCGGAAAGACCGCAACACAAAAGAGGACAAAAAAACCGGAAATGACAATGAGCAAAACAGAACAGTGTTACCACGATCTTGTGGATTTCATCGACAACGAGTTAGACCCGAGCAGTAAGATAAAGAACTCGATAAAGGCAATCCTAAAGAACAAGATAGCAAACTGGGCAATAGCACAATCGGAACTGGAAGGAAAACTTATGAACCTAAGAGAGGAAAACGATAGAATCTGGAAAGAACTTGACAAAAGAGCAGCGATCCCGATAACGACATACGCGACAATGGCAAAAGTACCCAAACCAACGACAGGAAACGTAGTGCAAGCAGCTAAACCCGAACAACAAAAGCACACATTATTTATATCCTCCAACAAAGGCGATACGGTAAGAAACATGCAAAAGAAGTTCACAACCAATACAAATCCAATAAAAGAAGGAATAAAGATCAGAAACATGCGAGCGACAAACAAGATACTGATAATTGAAACCGAAACGAAAGAGGGTATGGAAAAGATCATTAAAAACAAAAAATTAGCAGAGGATATGTAAATGGAACCACCTACAAAACGAAAACCCTTAATAGCACTTTATGACCTGCAGACGGTATGGAAAAACGAATTCATCAAAGAGGCCATTTACGAGCAAAACTTAAAAGATGTAATCACGAAGGAAGAATTTGAGGAAGGTTTCAACCTCAGATTTAGAACGGGCCCGAGAGAAAAGGAGACGGTACACCATGTGGCTGACGTAGAGTCGAGGATAAGAAACCTACTCATGAAGCAATATAGAATATACGTGGGCTTCCACGCGATCAAGATAAAAGATTGCCTCATGGTACCGAAGTGCCTTAAATGCCAAGATCTGGAACATGTCGCAAAACTGCGGTGAAAAAGAACATAACAAAAGTGACTGCCCAAAGAAAAAGGAAGCACCAATCTGCATACCCTGCAAGAGTAGGAACAAACAGTGCAAAGAGAAGAGCAAGGATTGCAAGACCCATAAGCTAATGATGGAAAGGCTTATAGAAAAAATAGATTATGGAATTTAAACTCGAAGAAAAACGGATAAACCCCAACCAAAACAACAACCAACCAACAAGACCCAAGATAAAACATAAATCTCCATCCAAGATCCGAAGAGACTTACACAGGATGTTTAACTACATACAAGAGAAGGCAAGGAAAAAAGAAATGAGAAACGTGGCCATTCAAACCGAAACACAAGGCACTACAGAGGAAGTAAGGGAGGTAGAAGAAAAGAAAACAAAGATGAACATGGGGAGAAAAGTATGGAAATATCTACAGATTGACAAACCCAAAACATCAAGGAAAGAAAACCTAGCTAAATCGGAAGGTGGCAAAGAGGTAGTAGGAAGAGTAAGAGAAGAAGGTAAACGGAAGACGAGAGAACAGAGAAAAGACGACGAAGAAAGAAGAGAAACATCCAGAGAAATAGACCCCGCAAGGATATACGAAAACGTTGAGGTAAATCTCAGACTCAGCCGATTGGAAGACGAGAAACTCCTGACAACATCCCTGAGACATCTAGTAAGGAACCTGCATCCAAGAGGGGGAACAATCACCTTCCCAACCTTGGACGTGGTAGACAAGATCACCCTAAAAAGCAACAACCTGCCAACAGATACGACCGAATTCAAGAAGCTGGTAGACCAAGTCTTCGACGGGAGAGAAGAAAGATACGCCCTCGAATCAGTATACAAACAATTCGCAATGATTCACGGGTGAATAACACACGACCCACAACAGAGCTGGCCAGGGTGTCAAATACATCTAAGACACCCTTAATGGCTAACACAACAACAGTTAGGATAGCGCAGATAAATGCGATGAGAAGTTCAACCGTGATGAGCGAGATACGGAAACTTGCGGAAGAAATGAAGATCGATGTTGCGTCCATACAGGAACCATACACGCGTGGAGGTAAGATTCTGGGCATGCCTGTCACATCGCAGGTTGTGATAACTGGGGAAAACCCGATGACGGCAGGTGTCGTGTTTGACCGCGGGATCATGACCACGGTGAACAGGAGACTGAGTAACGACCACTGCTTGTGTGTGGAGCTGAAGACCAAAGCAGGAATTTGGATAGTAGGTAACCAAACTAACAATTTTCAGAAGAAGTAACACCGCATCTAGCAAGAACGAGGAAGATATTTCGAAGGTACGAACAACCGGTGCTGGTCCTTGCCGACTTAAATGCGAAGTCAGGCATGTGGCACAGCATAGCAACCGACGACCGAGGAGAAGAGATAGAGCGAACGATGCAAGAGCTGCAACTAGAGGTAATCAACAAGCCGAGAAACCCCCCTACCTAGCAGGGCAGGGCGGGGGCCTCGACGAACATAGACGCAACACTTGCAAATACCATTGCAAGCAGCAAAATAACAAACTGGAAGGTAATGCAGAACAAGACCATCAGCGATCATAATCTCATCCTCATGGACATCACGAAGAGCGAGGTAACCCAGGAAGAAGAGGAAGTAAGCAGGACAAAATACAACATTCACAAGGCAAATTGGGAAAGATTAAAGGCAGAAATAACAAGACTGACAGGGAACATCAGGATAGGGGAGGACACAAACATACACGAGAGTGTCAAGAAAGTGACGGAAGCTGTAAAAACCGCAATGCATAGATCAATACCGAGGAGTAGAAAACATACAACGGCGAGAAACAAGCAATGGACGGAGGAGTTGACACAACTGAGAAAGAGGGTTAGAAGACAAAGAAGAACATACCAAAGAGCCATGATAGAAGAAGAAAGAAGAACTCACTTACAAGCCTACCGGGAAATAAAAATGCAGTACGTTCAGAAAATATACGAGACAAAGATCGACAGCTGGGACAGGTTCATAAGGGAGAACCTGCAGACTGACCCGTGGGGAATGCCCTATGAGTCAGTCTCACAAAAAATTAAGAGTCCAACGATCTTCTTCACCTTGAAAATAGAGGGAGAAGAAGAAAGGTACACCAACAACTGGAGACAATCAGCCGAACTACTCCTAAATAGCCTACTCCCAGATGACGATCGAGGTACCGACAACGAACAACACAGCCAACTCCGACGAGAAGTCAAAAGCATTCCGAACAACAATAACCGGACAACACCCTTCTCCATCGAAGAGATAGAACAGGTTCTAATGAATCTAAAGAAAAACAAAGCTCCAGGACCAGATGGAATAAGAGCGGAAATCCTACAACAGACCAAGGACGAAATTCTACCAACGCTCCAGCAACTTTACAATACATGCTTAAGAACAGGAAAGTTTCCATCCATCTGGAAACGAGCCGACGTAGTAATAATAAAGAAAGGAGAAGACAAAGACCCCGAAGAGTCGAAGTCCTACAGACCCATTTGCCTGCTAAGCGTTCTTGGCAAAGTCCTGGAACGACTGGTATGCAACAGGCTGCAGGAACATCGAACCCGACAAGGAATGCATCCAGGCCGATACGGATACAGGAAAGGAAGATCCACGGAAGACGCCATCAACAAGGCGATGGAAGAAATGGAACAAGCAGACTCCCGATATGTCCTCGCAACATTTGTGGACAAATCTGGAGCATTTGACAACATGTGGTGGCCGTCACTGTTTAAAAGGCTACGCAACATTGACTGCCCGAGAGACCTGTATTCCGTGTTCAGAAACTACTGCCAGGATAAATACGTGGAAATGCTAAGTCCTAACGAGAACATCACAAAACCAATATCCAAGGGGTGTCCGCAAGGATCTATTTGTGGTCCCATCTTCTGGGACATACTCATGGAGGAATTGCTAATCACCCTGGACGACAACATCAACATCAGAGCCACGGTAGCGTATGCGGATGATCTCCTCGTAATCATAGAGGGCGTAACGTGCTACCAGTGGCACAAAAGTTTTGGGCGTTGGCCAACATCGCCATTTTGTGTTCCACTGCTAGTTCACGTTTTGAGCGAGGGTGGCGCTGCAAGTAGAGACAGCGGAGAACAGGATTCCCACCACCGATCCGTGCAGTCCACCAATCACAGCCCTGACTTGGTGGGGAACCAGCATAAAACCAGCTCCCCAGGCCACGATCAATAACTCCGTTTTCGACTTTAAAGTTAGAACATCTAACTTTAAATCCGTTTACTTTCCAAGCCTTATAATTCCGTTTATTCCGTTTATTTTTCCGATTGATTTAAATTCCGTTTTGTTTCCGTTATTAATCGTATTCCCTTTAATTATTTTTGATTTAAGTCAGTTTTTTTTCCGTATATTCATTTCAAATTTTAATTTACCGTGGACAATAGGGCATTTAAAATTTACATCCAGGTACAAACCCGAAGTCCTAACCAGTCACCGTTCCTTTCCGAGACCACCCGCTTCGTGAAGAACTTGAGCGAGAGGTCTCATCCTTAACCTAGACCGAGCACGCCTGTGCAAACTTGGCGAGGTCTAGGTGTATGCCCCCAGGACACTGCGCTGGTGTCCATTAGTGCTGTCCTGGTTCCATTAACCATAATAAACCGCTGCCTTTTTCCCCCCAGGGTACAGTGCTGGTGACCATTGGTACTACCCTGGGTTTTCCCTTCCCGTTTAATTATCCCCTTATAAGTAAAAATTACGTCCTACCTGTATTCATTGTTTCCAAACTAAATAAACCTTACACCGGGTACCTGGGTGTAAAGCGTCCCTTTGGTCCGTTTTTTTTAAATCTATCCGAACGAGCTTTATAGCTGTCGATTTATTTAATCGAACAGGTTTCAGTGGCCTGTTCTTTAATTCTCCCTAAAAAGAATTTATTTGAATTAATTATACATTCAAAGAGTCAAGGACCTTGAGTACATAAATTCCTTTCCAATTCCCGAATTATAAATTCATTTTACTCACCGTATTTTATCCTCCCACCACCTCCCACTTAACCAAATATCCAGACTGCCGTTCTGGCCTCTGAGCAACTTTTGTTTATCCGAACCCTTCAATTTAATTTAAACAAGGCAGATTTGCTTTTACTTGTTTGTTCATAGATCAGCTGTCAAGTTCGACATCAACAACGCTCGGACACCACTTACTGCTGACTGGTGCTGCTCGCGCTGCCAACCCTGACGAAAATCCTCAACTGCCGGCGGGAACAGCCGTAATTCAAATAAAAAACATTTTACTGTTTTACATATATTTTCTTTTGTTTTTCAAATACATTGTTAATTATTTTTTTTACTCAGCATACCTTGTACATAGTGTAAATAAATATTGTTAATCAGGTTTAAGCTTCCGTTTTAATTTTAAAGAACAACTCGACCCCTGGACAACTCAGAGCTACAAATTTTGCAACGTCCACCCTTATTAGCCGGGGGTGAAACGTTACAAGGGAAACTCAAGAAACGAGATCCAGGAGAAGACCAACCATGCCCTTGCACAATTACGCCAATGGTGCAAGATAAACAAGCTGCAGATATCAGAGACGAAAACCACCCATGCACTGATGAAAGGGAATCTGCAAAGAAACCCAGTCATCAGAATAGGCGGCAAACCAATCAGAAGAAGCAAGACCAACAAGTACCTTGGGATCCAAATAGACGAGAAGAAGAAGCACATAGAAAAAGGCAAAATTCATTATGAACAAGCTGGCGAGGATGGCGCAGAATGGATACAAAATCCCACTACATCTGGTCCAGATTTATTTTGGATCAATAATGTCGTCCATAACATCATATGGAGCGAGTGTGTGGGCTGAAAGACTTCTTCTCGTTAAACCGAAAAGCCAAATCAGAAGTGCTCAGAGAGGAGTCCTGATGCGACGCACAGGTGCATTCAGTACAACATCGCTGGATGCCCTGTGTGTAATAACGGGAATCTGCCCCCTGGACCTAACAATTCGACAAAGGGCCGCAAACTACTGGCTGCGGAATGGAAGAGAAGAAAAGGTGACCAAGATACTTAAAAGCAATGCAGCAACAAAGAGAGACATAAACACCAAAATACAAACAGAATGGCAGCAAACCTGGAACGACGCAGAAGTAGGAAGGAGAACGCACCAACTTATACCTAACATAAAACAACGAACATCACAAAACCATTTCCAACCAGGGAGGGGACTTGTCCAGTTTTTAAGTGCGCATGGACCATATCCCACTTACCTACATCGGTTTAACCTTAAAGAAGATGACGTTTGCCAATGTGGAGAAACTGGAACACATGAGCACATGGTAAATTAGCGGTCCCGGTCCCGCACTCTCGCATCCGACGACGACGATCCATGCGAATATGTATTTCTTGCGTTCTTGGGAAGAAGTGGCGATGAACGTTGTTGATGAAAGAGGAAAAAAAGCGAATTATAATAGGCAGTGCCGTGGGGGGGCCCGTTTATGACGGTTTACCGACGACGGTTTACTTGAGACGGACGGCACCCACATTTCGCTCCTCTATATGGCGCATGAAACGACGAATTTTCGAGCTTGGGTCGATCGTACGTTCGTGGCTGACGGCGAGTGCGAAGATGCGGAAAGGGAGTATGCGGGAGTGGCGCCTTGATACTGCGTGTGTTGGTTACTCTCACACGTGCGGCAATAATGACTACAACGACGATGTATACTACGTCCAGACATTCTCTCGTTGCGGACACCCTTAACGTCTTCGTTCACTGTTCTCTCCGTACTCGCATCTTCGCCGAAACCGCTCCTAAGGTAGCGGAGCTTCTCGCAAGCAGTGCCAGGATCCGTCTGTTTGTGCCGGAACACCGCTTGATACGGTTTTAGTTGCCATCGGCGGACTCTCGGAGGTTAGTTACCTGCTATGCTGCGAGTTCGCGGGCGTCGAGCGTTGCGTCTTAAAATAGTGACAGCGGCCCAGCAAGTGAACGCCCAGTAAAATCGCTTCGTGCAAAAACGACAGCGCAAAATATGCTACGACTCGCCTCGTTCCGAGCGACAATAGTTTCTACTCGAAAAAGAGAGAAACACAGTCTCGTGCTTCTGCCCTCTCAGTCGCAGTTTCGAACTAGCGAAGGGTGTCAGAGTGCGTCGATGTACAATTCGATTTTCGCAGAGTCCAAACCCTGTTCTTCTTGGGAGCGTATATTTAAGTTGTTGCGGTTATAAAGCTCGTAGTCGATTCTGTGTCCCGCGCCGCCGCGCAGGTTCATCGCTCGCGGTGTTTAACTGGCGTGTCAGCGGGACGTCCTGCCGGTGGGCTTAGCTCGCGAGGGCGGCCCAACTTTCAATCCCACCGCGGTGCTCTTCACTGAGTGTTGAGGCGGGCCGGCACGTTTTACTTTGAACAAATTAGAGTGCTTAAAGCAGGCTAAAACTTCGCCTGAATACTGTGTGAAGTTTCCCTCCAGCTGGCGCTCGCATTTTGGGAGTCTCATCCGGTAAAGCGAATGATTAGAGGCATTGGGGTCGAAACGGCCTCAACCTATTCTCAAACTTTAAATGGGTGAGATCTCCGGCTTGCTTAAATACAAAAGTTGAAGCCGCGAAATCGGATCAGAGTGCCAAGTGGGCCATTTTTGGTAAGCAGAACTGGCGCTGTGGGATGAACCAAACGTGGAGTTAAAGCGCCTAAATCGAAGCTTATGGGATACCATGAAAGGCGTTGGTAACTTAAGACAGCAGGACGGTGGCCATGGAAGTCGGAATCCGCCAAGGAGTGTGTAACAACTCACCTGCCGAAGTTACTAGCTCTGAAAATGGATGGCGATGGAGCGTCGTGCTTATACTCCGCCGTCAGGGGCATGTGAGGCAGCGCGTACGCGCGCTGCCATAAAGCTCTGACCGCTTCCGGAAAGTTCACCGAAAACAATTCACCGGAAACAATTCACGGAAAACAATTCACCGTAAAGGAAAATCACCGAAATACAATTCACGGAAAAACATATTCACCGAAATACAATTCACCGAAAAGACAGTTCACAGAAATGGATGAGATTGTATCACGGTAATAAATTAATTTTCAGGCAAACGTACAGGTAACTTAAAGGCTAATCGGATTCAGTGTGGTAACTTATGCTTAGGAATGGTTAATTAGGCAATAAAACAACAAAATAATGACAAAGGAAGCTAATTCCAACTTTCAAACACGCCAGAATCTTTCTGAATGTGAAGGAAGGTTACACTGTAAAAAAGTTGCATGTAAATGTACCCCAAATAACGGTGGCAACTTTTCCACCACCGTTATTTGAGGTAAATTTACTTTGAATAGTAATTTTCACGTGTAGTAGTAAAATTACCTCTTTGACAAAAAAACAGGGTAATTTTCATATGGCAAAATTACACTATACAGTGTAAATGATTCAAAATATATATTATACATTATTTTAAACGAAACTTCTAGAGGAAAACATGCTCGTTCAGTATTACATCAAATTTTCCAAGATTCAAGAAGAACAGAGGTCCACACTAATTGCACTTATTAATAATCTTGTAAAACATAATTATCTGTAAAAGTACACTATAATGTGAAAATCTCACTCATTGGTATAAAAATACATCAAAATCGTGGACTATTACACCTAGCATATGCAAATTTACATTTTTATTTTGGAACTTTTACTTCGATTTAGTGTAAAGGTACCCTTTTAGTAAGAAAAACGTAAAAAGTATGCCTATCCATATTGTAAATTTACCCATTATAACCAACTAGGTGTAAAATCACAAACATATTTCGGGTAAAATTCCTGATTTTGTTACATTTTACACCCGTAACATTACACTTATTTTTTATAGTGTATACAATCTCATCCATTTCGGTGAAATGTCTTTTCGCTGTTCGGTGAATTGTATTTCGGTGATTTTACTTTTTGGTGAATTGTTTTCGGTCGACTTTCCGTGACCCGCTCTGACGAGTAGGAGGGTCGCGACGGTGAGCGCAGAAGGACTGGCTGTGAGGCCGTCTGGAGCCGCCGTCGGCGCAGATCTTGGTGGTAGTAGCAAATACTCCAGCGAGGCCCTGGAGGACTGACGTAGAGAAGGGTTTCGTGTGAACAGCCGTTGCACACGAGTCAGTCGATCCTAAGCCCTAGGCGAAAGCCGATGTCGATGAAGGCGCCCTTATCGCACACTTTAATTGTTGCTGCAAGCCGCCTCCGAAGGGCGAAAAGGAATCCGGTTCCTATTCCGGAACCCGGCAGCGGAACCGTTAATAAGTGGGGCCCTCGCAAGAGAGTTCGTCGGGGTAACCCAAAATGACCCGGAGACGCCGTCGGGAGATGCGGAAAGAGTTTTCTTTTCTGCATGAGCGTTCGAGTTTCATGGAATCCTCTAGCAGGGAGATATAGTTTGGAACGCGAAGAGCACCGCAGTTGCGGCGGTGTCCGCATCTTCCCCTCGGACCTTGAAAATCCGGGGGACGGCCACGTGGAGGAGTTGCGCCGGCTCGTACCCATATCCGCAGCAGGTCTCCAAGGTGAATAGCCTCTAGTCGATAAAATAATGTAGGTAAGGGAAGTCGGCAAATTGGATCCGTAACTTCGGGATAAGGATTGGCTCTGAGGATCGGGGCGCGTCGGGCTTGGTCGGGAAGCGGGTGCCGGCACACTTGCCGGACCTGGGCGAGGTCATGGCATGCGTCCCCGTCGACGTTCGAGTCGGCGAGGCTCCGCATGTCCGGATCCCAGCTCGGTCCCGTGCCTTGGCCTCCCGCGGAACTTCCTTGCTGCGAGGCCCCGGAGGTTGGTTCGCCGATCCCGGGTGCACCTCTTCGGCCGCCATTCAACGGTCGACTCAGAACTGGCACGGACCGGGAGAATCCGACTCTCTAATTAAGACAAAGCATTGCGATGACCCCAGCGGGTGTTGACGCAATGTGATTTCTGCCGAGTGCTCTGAATGTCAACGTGAAGAAATTCAAGCAAGCGCGGGTAAACGGCGGGAGTAACTATGACTCTCCAGTCACATGGTGTTCACAATCGTTTGAGTCGCATGTTCTTTACCAAAGTTTAGTCAAAGCGTTAGCTGCAATTTTACCGTAGGTTTGATCCTCTGCTCTCTTCGATTCCCACTTGTGACCAAGTCTGCCCTAACAGCTGAGTGCCTTGTGCGTCTCAGTGGTTCCGTAGGAGGGTATGTTCGGATGCCTCGCTTCCTACAACCGGGAGACGGGTTGCGCTAGCTAGGCAGGCGACTTACTGCGTTCCACTGTCCCATACCAGGAGGCTGCCCTCCATCTAACCTCCGGGGACAGGCAGACTAACGATTGAACGAACGCAGTAAGGGACGAGTTAGTCTGTGGTAATCGTCACCTCGGCAAGTGCGGTTCTTTAAGGTGGGATTTTGTACCTTTTTATTTTTGAGCGCGCAAGTATCATTCTGCGATGTCTCCCCCACCTCCCCCAAGAGATGCTGAAGAATTCCTATGTACGTGTGGAGTTTCATATGCTGCCCTCAGAAGTTTCCAGCAACATCGTAGGCGATGCAACGTTCCGCTACCTAATCAACCTGTGGTGGGGCCTGCAGCCGAGTACAAATGTGAAACCTGTAATAAGGTTTTCCGTTCTAAACAACACCGGAGGCAGCACCAAGAACGATGTCAGGGTCCTCGCCCGATGGATAACCATGAATGCCAATGGTGCAGACGTCGCTTCGAAAGTTTGGCAGGATTGCGACAACATCAACGTAAAGCGCACCCCCTGGAGTACAACGAGATCGGTCTCCAGGCAGCCGAACAAGCTCCTACAAATACCTGGCCGGTGTTATGGGTAAGACCTTGGAGAGCATTAAGTATCAGAGCCGAAAAGCTAATTATAAAGACCTAGTCATTCGCGTACGTCAAGACCTTGAAGAAGCAGTTGGGCTTGAAGAACAAGAAGATTATGAAGAGGCTGGACAGATAAGGCCACCCTCTCCACACACCACTCCACCGCTAACTCCTATGGCGGTTAACCTGTCTCCTACTGTCCATCAGCCGTGCACTCAAAAGGTTCAACATCCATCCCAGACTTGCCAGCTACATCATGGCATCCTACTTCGACTCCTCAACTGTCGTCACTGCAGGAAAACACAGCACTCCCCCTATTACTATAAATAAAGGGGTCAAACAAGGAGATCCGCTTTCCCCCGCTATTTTTAACATGGTTATGGATGAACTTCTTGAGGACCTGCAAACGCTGGATGCAGATCTACCGGTGGGAAATGGAGACTTGAAAATTCCAGCTCTTGCATACGCTGACGACTTGCTTATACTGGGAAGTTCAAAGGGAGAAGGACAACAACTTCTAAAACACTGCCAAAAATTCTTTGAAAAGAAAAAGTTATTTGTGTCAACTACAGCTTAATTTCTAATCCAAGGCGGTGCTATACCACCAATTAAGGTGGAAGACTCTTTCAAATATCTTGGACTTAAATACGGCCATCTAGGAATTAATAATACCGATATCTCCTCAATTAAGAACTATCTAGAACTTCTGGTGAATGCTCCTCTTAAACCTGCGCAGAAGCTCGACATCATAAAACAATATCTGATCCCCCGAATACTATTTACTCTCCAAACGATAAACATCTCTAAATTTACCCTGAAAAATGTTGACAAAATGATCTGATTCAACGTAAAAAAAAAATATTGCATCTTCCGAAGACCACACCGAACGGAGTGCTATATGCATCACTGAGAGACGGGGGCCTTGGCATTTTCTGCTGCTCAGATCGCATTCCGGTCATTCTAACCGACCGACTGGAAAAACTCTGGGCAAGAGATATCAACTACATTAAAGAAGCAATGGACTCAACTTGGTTTTTAAATAGAGCAACTAAGATCAATGCCTTTATCAATCAAGATCGGGCTTACAAAACTGCCTTTAGAACTCAATGGTGTGAGCTTCTACAGAACTCATCAGCAGGAAATGGTCTAAAACAAGGTACAGGTAACACCCATTCAAGCAATTGGGTTCAGCAGCCACCAAACTTTTGCTCAGCAGGCGACTTTATTAAAGCCATCCAGCTTAGAGCCAATGTCCTTCCAACTATGGGAACGGTATACAACAGGGGTCGAGAGGCCCTTTGCAGAGCGGGCTGTGTGAAGAAAGAATCCCTGAGTCATGTGTTTCAGGGTTGCCCTGCAACACACTGGCAAAGAATCCGCCGCCATGATAACGCCGTTAGAATACTAATGGAAGCTACTAAGAAGAAGGGATGGACTGCCTACATTGAACATTTCTACTGCACTGACCAGACTACAGGAATACCGGACCTAATATTTACAAAGGGTAATGATCTCATAATATCAGATCTGGCCATACACTGGGAAGGACCTAGACCTTTAAATCACGCGGCAAGCCTTAAAACTAACAAATACTCCACACCCGCCTTCCTAGAAGTGGTAAAAAGAAAATTCCTGGAACATAACATCCAAGTAATTCCGTGCATCATAGGAGCTAGGGGTATCTGGTTTGATGGCAACGACCCGCTTTTTCAAGAACTAGGCATTAACAACAGTACCAAAAATGCCTTAACCCTTAGTGTCCTTAAAGGAGGCGCCATAATCCATAGTGACTTTATGAGATTAGTCTGGCGGACTAGAGAACACGCGTAAGTTAACGAGTTCCTCATATCAGTGGCGGCCAGTATACGTTGTGCGCCCTTTAGTGCGTGCTTAGTGCCGTTATGCGGGTAGATAGTGCTTCTGTCTTACATGTATGTGTCGGCCTTATCTCGTCGCGTTTTAGAGCTTCATAAACTCTTCCCCTTGATGAATTTTAGTTTATGTTTTGTAGTTAATGTATAGACTCGTTACTTAAAGCTTTCCTGTTATCTTGTTATGTGTATGGTTTCTCTTTATACTTTATGTGTATGGTTTCTCTTTATACTATCTGTTTATTACATTGTTTATCAATAAGTTTGAATTACTCCAAGCATTATACTATTTTAGTTTATTCCATCACTCTCGGTTATGTTACGTCAAACTGTAACATATATTATTTGTATTTGTGTTATTTATGGAGACGGCCTCCCAACAGCAAATCGCCGAAATGTTTTATTGTACTTGAATGTATCAAAATGTATGCAAAATAAAATAATTTTCTAGCCAGATGCCTCGTAAGCTAATTAGTGACGCGCATGAATGGATTAACGAGATAAAATGTAAAATGTAAAAATGTCCCTATCCACTAACTCCGCCTAGGAAGTTGTTAGTCACAACGGCCTAGCAGGTCCAAAGCCCTGGTAAAGGAGGATGGTTGAAGCAGTGCTGGGCGGCTGCTCGTAAAGGAATGCGCTCAACCCAGTGGACAATCTGGGAGGTGGTGGTGGTGCTTGGCCGTTGCGTTTTGTTGTAGTGCTTCGCGTCTGAAATGAAAAGCACTCTCCTGGCACGAGAGTAGTCTAAGTGTCTGGAAGATAGACTACCCGGTCGAGACCTGGGTCCAGTCAAAGGTCCCGGAGGGGAATCAATCTTCGTCCTTGAAGCCTGCCTCTTTCTCTACGGGGGGGGAGGATTGTAGGGTTAGCCGCCGAAGCTTGGGACGGAGAGAGTGAACCCAAAGGGAGCTGGGCTGGTGAAGGTATGGACGATCGGCTCCGTACCAGCGCGGCCCCTGCTACAGAGGATTCTCAGGGCGTTCTGCACGAATAATGCAGTAGAATAATCAAAAACGAATCTCAGCGCCAAAATATGAATTTAAGGTCAAATAAGAAATTACGACTGACAATATGGTGGCCTAAACGTCAGGAGCAAAACTCAACAGAATTGAAAAATAATGACGACAGAAGCAATAATTGAAGGCAAACGGGTAACGAAGAAGGGTAAAATATACTAAGGTAAAAAGCGACTATAACAGCTCTCAGGGGGAAGGTTCTCCCGGCGGAAGGCACCTCGTACTATAGGGACGCGGCAGCTGGCTGTTGTGCGGGTTGCGTGCGGTCTGAAACGCTATGTCATGTGCTTCAGGCTTGCCCTATTGTCAACTGACCGAGGATCCGGAGACATAATTTCATCGCATCCCAACTAGCGAAAGTGGCCAGATCCAAGGGTTGGACGGTTATTGAAGAACCCAACATTTGGAGCGCTGACCACTCCAGGAAGAAACAAGACCTTATTATCCATCGCGACGGAACATCGTTATCACTTGGGAAGGACCTAACCACATGCAGAATACCTTCTTACGTAAGATTGATGCCTATAACACTCCCCCGGTTATATTATTTAAAACGCTTATTGTTAATTGTGTTTTAAATTTAGCTGAACTGTTTGTTCACCCTTTATTCAGCTGTATTTGTATTAAATGTTAAATGTTTTATTTATTTTACTTAGGTTGCTGACAATATTTTCATTGTTGTATTTTAAAAAATAATTTGTGTTGCTTGTGATACGTAAATGTGTATTACATTTTGTACGGGACAGCCCCCTGTCGAAAAGTTTATATTTCCACTGAATAAATCTTTACTAGTCAAATGCATCGTCATCTAATTAGAGACGCGCATGAATGGATTAATGAGATTCCCACTGTCCCTACCCACTGGGGCCTATGGTTACGTGTTGCCGTATCATAGTAAGAGTGCTAGCAGTGTTCTGTGAATCCAGAGCGTCAAACCCAGGAGTATGTACCCTGCGGTTTGGCTGAAAAACTGCATAGTGAAAGAGCGCAGCCCAACATATATAATACAGCACCTCCACGCGGTCAGGGGTGGAAAACAAGTTCGTGGGAATAAGTCGGGTCGCCTCCCGCAATAAAGGCCACGACCTGCTAAGCTTGTAGAACAGCAGAAAGCGTGCGAAAAGGACAGTAACAAAATGGGCCAGACGCCTCCCCCAGGAAGGGGGCGATGGACGGAGGAAGACGCGACTGATTCGTTGTCTGATGCAGATACGGGGAGAGGCCCAGCACATAGTACAAGGAGACAAAGTGTAAGCAGTGAATGCGGAAGCACTAAAGAGCAAAGGAAAACAAACCCCAAAATAACTGAAACAGAAAAAGACAAAAGTAGTGTAGAGATGAGTAAAACCGAACAATGATACCACGATTTAGTCGACTTCATAGCCACCGAACTAGACCCCAACAGCAAACTAAGAAACTCCCTAGAAGACGAACTGAAAAACAGGATTAACAACTGGGCAATTGCATAATCAGAGCTAATGGGAAAGGTAAACAATCTTAAAGAGGAAAACAACAGGCTATGGAAATAACTCCACAAGAAAATAACAAACCCGACACCTGTATCATACTCCACAATAGCAAAGATTCCACAAGTTGCAAACACCACCAACAACACACACCAAAAACAAGAACAACAAAAGCATACTCTATCGATATCCTCAAGTAAGGGTGAGACCGTAAAAGTGATGCAGATAAGTTCACAACAAATGTTAATCCAATCAAAGAAGGAATAAGAATTAGAAATATGAGAACAAAGTACAAGATTTTGACAATAGAAACAGAAACAAAAGAAGATGCAGAGAAAATCAGAAAAAATACAAAACTAACAGAGGATATGAAAATTGAAACTCCAAGAAAGAGGAAACCACTTATAGCACTCTATGACCTACAAACAGAATGGGATAACAACTACATCAAAAGTGCGATATACCAACAAAGTTGAAGGATCTGATCACAAAAGAGAAATTTGAAAATGGATTTAACCTGAAATTTAAAACAGTAGCCAAAGAAAAACCAACCGTGCACCATGTGGTTGAGGTAGAACCAAAGATACGCAATCTGCTAATGCAACAATACAGAATCTATGTGGGATTCCACGCAATCAAAACCAAAGATTATCTTGTGGTGTCAAGGTGTCTCAAGTGCCAAGACATCGACATGTAGCAAAGCACTGCAAAGCAGAGAATCAAGTATGCAACCATTGCGGAAAACACGAACACAACAAATCAGACTGTCCTGAAAAGAACAAACCGGCAGTATGTATACCCTGCAGAATAAGGAACAAGGAATGTAAGGAGAAAGGAAAGGAATGTCGGACATACAAGACAATGATGGAGCAGCTGATTCAGAAAAATTGACTATGGATCTTAGATTCATAACAGAAACAGCAATCAACACCGAACAGATCAAAAACCAACAAGCAAAAACAATGAAAAAACGTAAATCACCCGTTAAAATCAGAAGGGATTTGCATAGAATGTTTCGATACATAGAAAGGAAAGCAACGGAAAAGGAAACTAGAGAAACTGCAGTTCAAACAGAACCCAGTGAAACAGAAGAAAAAGAGAAACCAAGTGGGGATAAGAAAGGGAAGTTTAACAAAAAGGTATGGAAGTACCTGCAAACTGAAAAAATAATAACATATACAAAGACTGAAGATACAAGTCCAAGTGAAAAAAAGAAAAAGGATAGTAAAGATAGGAAGTGTGACGAGATAAAGAGTATGCGAGTAGAGGAAGAAACGGAGAGGGAGGATGAGGAGAAGAGTGAAAGCTACAAGAACCCAAAACACATACCATGTGTCCCTGGGAAGACGGAACATAGGGATCTAATAATGCTAATTTTTTAAAATGATCCACAAGTGCTTTGAAGCATTCACCTTGAAACAATTACACGAATGTCACCGATCGTTAACTATTTCCATGCCGATCATGTATGATCGTCTCCAGATAAACATTTTTGTTTGTTTTAAATGTCAAAGACAATAATTAAAGGTTATGTTCATGTTAATTTTTTTTAAATGGGATCCTACCTTAACTGAAGTACAGTTTAGAGCTGACAATCAGTAATCCCAGTTAAATTACATGTGAAATGTGAAAATTTACTTTAATAGGATGATCTTGATGTATGAACCGAAGAATTTGATGCGACAATCAGCTTTATGATGAAACATGCTACAATGCTAATTGCATAAGACTGTATTAAGATGAAATCAAAGAAAAAGCGAATATTAATATCAGTTAGTGTGTACGAATATGAAATCTTTATTTCTAGGGCAATTTAATGTGATCAAATAATTGTTACATTAAAAGTATTTGATTTTTTCAGAGCCCGATTCTTATTTGTAGTCGCAGTTAGTCGTCGTAAGAACGTATACTTAATGACAACAATATAATTATAGGGGTGGAGGTATAATTCTTGCATACCACAAAGGAAAGTTTTCTAACACAGGTCCACAGCATTATTTTATGTACCTACTAGTATAATTTTCGTAATTTCATTTTCAGTTTCTAATAATGCGTAACTTGCGAAGAGCCTTAATTGTTGACCTAATCCATCATAATCTGAAAAAGATCTTAGAACCATAACGTCAACTGCAAACAAATTATTTTGTATGTATTACCTTTATAATAATGATACCCAGTCTCATTTAATTTAATTCAAATTATATTTACATGAACCAATTTGAGCAAATAATTAATAATTTTATTTCTAACTGATTTTCAAGAGCGCGGCTGTCAATTCGTAGGTATTGTAAATAATTGTTGAATCGTTTGTTAGTATAACGCACGCGCGTATTACATCTGTATTAGCAAGCGCGTTAAACAGCTGACATAACGACGTCGACGCTTCCACCAAATAGAAATTCAAAGCACTCGTGGATCATTTTAAAAAATTACCATTGTAAGATCCCTATGTTCCGTCTTCCCAGGGACACACGGTATACGAAAGGTTCGAGGTGAAACTAAGACTAACCAGGCTAGAGGAAGAAAGATTGCTAACAACGTCCTTAAGACATATAGTGAGAAAGCTGCATCCGAAGGGGGAAACTGGAACCTTTCCGTCTCTGGAGGCAGTAGACAAGATCATGCTAAAAAGTCACAACCTACCGACAGATTCACTCGACTTAAAGAAGCTGGTAGACAAGGTCTTCGACAGGCGAAACGAAGAATACAACCTTGACAACATCTAAAAGGAGTTTGCAATGATTCACGGTAGAATAATGAGTGATGAGTAGTGGTGGGCGATATTGAAAATTTAATATCGGTTATCGATAACAAATTTCTATCGATATTATCGATATATCGATATTATCGAAAATATCGATAATATCGATAATATCGATAATATCGAAATATCGATAATATCGATAATATCGAAATATCGATAATATCGATAATATCGATAATATCGATATTTCGATATTATCGATATTATCGATATTTCGATATTATCGATATTATCGATATTATCGATATATCGATATTATCGAAAATATCGATAATATCGATAATATCGATAATATCGAAATATCGATAATATCGATAATATCGAAATATCGATAATATCGATAATATCGATAATATCGATAATATCGATAATATCGATTTATCGATATATTTTTTTTAATTATCGGTGACCGATATTATGAATAATATCGATATTATCGATATATCCATAAATATTACTAGCACTAGTAAGCATTTAAAGAAATTTCTATCGATAACATCGATATATCTATACTGTCGATAATATCTATAATATCGATAATATTGATAATATCGATAAATATCGATAATATCGATAATATCGATAAATATCGATAATATCGATAATATCGATAATTTAGAGGTCATCAACAAACCACCAAATCCTCCAACCTACCATGGTAGAGCGGGGGCTTTAACAACATAGATGCCACAATATTGCAAACCAAGTTGCATACGCAAAAGTACAGGATTGCAAGGTCCTGGAAAACATAAAAATGATTGGGAAAAACTGAGAAGAGAAATGGTGATGAACATGACGATTACGGACGACATAAACGTACACGAGAGTGCGAAAAGGTCAACGGAAGAAGCAATAAAAAGAGCAATAAATAGATCAATACCTCTAAGCAAAAGAAAAACGACACGTTTACACGTAACAAACTCATATTAAACGTTAGTAATACTAATCTAATGATATTCGACAGAGAAAATCACAGAAACAACATAAATGTAACAATGGATGGAACAAAGATTGAACCGGTAACCTCTTGTAAAATACTCGGAGTGCAGTTGAATAATACCCTTAGTTGGTCATCTCATATTGAAGGCACACAAAATAAGCTAAACAAAGCTAATTATAGTTTGCGTAAATTAAAAAATAACTGCTCAGATTCAACTCTACGCTCTGTTCACTTTGCTTATTTCAATTCGCATATAAGTTACGGGATACTATTGTCATGAAGTATTTGAAATACGTATTAAAGTAAAAAGAATGATTATTGTAATTATTTAAGTAAAACACATAAATTCAAGGTTTGTTCAACATATTCTTGTTACATCTAAGTATAGATTATTCTCGGACACAATTGTGCAATTCTGTTGACTCAACTCATCAAGGTTTCTTATGAAATCTGGTGCTCCACGTGTATTCATGGTCATATTCCTTATTTGGACATGCAAATTAGTATAAAAGCACAAGATATTTCCATTCAAGTCAGTGTGTTCAAACCAGAAGTCAAGAAAACACTCTATCAACTAGTACTCCAAGCCAGGCCTGGCCGGGGTTCGAACTCTACATAGAAGATCGAAGACTACAACAAGATTTCAACCAACCATGGTCCGATTGGTGCTTCTAGTTATTCTTATGTAAGCTCACCTTGATGGTGCATTTATTCATTATTGTAACTTTGACTTAAATATAATTATATAAATTGAATGATGTGTTTAAATCCAGACTAGTCACAATTTACAACGTGACATTTGGTGGAGGTGCCGGTTCCATTTTGAAATGTTATGTGTGTATTTTCAAACGTTATGCGAATATTTTGGTGGAGGTTGCCGTTTATCATTTTGAAATGTTATTCTCTTAAATAATATTGAATATTTCAAAATGGGCTTTAAATCCCTGTACAATGTCTGGATCTGATCATGTCAAGCATAAACTAAGTAGGAAACCCTTCGTACCAAATAAGAAAATTGAAACTGATCAATCAACTTCAACAGCTCTTCCAGAGCATATAGCCAATTTTAAACCAAAATACACTAGTTCCGAAGTATTTAATAAATCTAACTCATTTTTTGAATATGAAGACACACTTAAATCTCCCCCAACTGAAGTTTTTCGTTCACGGGTTATGACTTTACGATCACCGCCGGTTACGAGGTCTAAGAATTTAGAATTACGAAATACGGAGAAATACAAAGAAAAGTCCTTGTCAAACGTAGCTGTTTCCGATCAGCAACATATTATTGATTTAGCAACACCAAAAACAGTCTTTGGAAATTCTTCACGGTCTAATTCACCTGAAAACGAAACCCAAGTACCAAATTTTATAGAACCAGTAATATTAAATAAAAATCTCTTTAAATCAGTTGAAAATAATATTGCAACAATGGCAAACATAACAATTTCTGATGCATTCGTGACACCAGCAACCCCAACCTTACCTAAATTCATGAGCCCCGAAACTTTTAATCCGGTTAAGGATAAAAATCCTGCTAAATTTTTAAAATCATACGAAAGGGCGGCTGCTGTAAATTCTTGGGCAGACGCAAATAAGATTTGTTTTTTCGGATCATTTTTGATGGGACCTGCAGCAATATGGTACGAAAAATTTATTACTAATCCCTCTCACAAAGACTTCAAATGGGAAGATGTCAAAACTTACTTTTTAAGAGAATACGCAGGAGCTGCTGTTAATCGCGAAACAAAATTTAAATTACGATCACGTAAACAAGGGGAATTTGAAGACATTAACAGTTTCTTTTATGAAATCTTAGATGTGTGTTATAATTTAGATGAAAACATGCCTGAATCGGAAATAATTGATTATTTCGAATGCGGCTTACATCCCTCATACCAGTATCAATTTTCGGTATTAGCCGAGGATAATATGAACTTGGAAAAGCTCAAACGGTTAGTACTTAAAATAAGTGATGCTAAAAAACGCGAGAGCTTGGCTAAGCTCGAAAAATCGGAAACTCCCGTTTTAAATATTAATGCTACAAGCAGTACCGGAACTTTTAATAAAACAACTAGTTACAATCAAGGTAATCAACGCAACAGCAATAATTATCGAAGAGGACAATTTAATAACTATCGGTCAACACGTACTTCAGACGGGCGGCCAATCTGTTTTTATTGTAATAAACCAGGACATACTATCAGTGTATGCATGATAAGACAAAATAATTCGACATATACCAATTCGCGACAAAGTCAACCAACACGTTACCCATCCAGTACAAATACGTGGGGTAGAGCAACTAACCGTAACAAGTACGTTCCACCTAATTCTTCGGGAAACGGAACAGGACAGCGCAAGCACTGAGCCTACCAGCTGTCCTATATACTGATCAAAGGCTCCCTGATTTTCATAATAAATTACAAGTTTTATTGATAGTAGGGTATATTGATAACAAGGAAGTAGAAATTATAATATATACAGGTGCTGTAGAAAACGTAATAACTCAAAATTTTGTACATACAGTAATACAGCCTAGTCCTATTTCATTTTTATCAACGGTGGATAATCATAAATTGTCAATCCTAGGATCATCGTTTGTAAATTTAACCATTCTAAATTGGAAAACCACAATTTCGGCATTAGTAATCAAATCTTCTCCTAGACCATTGATCCTCGGAATGAAATTTTTACTAGAACATAAAAGTATAATTAATTTTCACAATCATACTATTACACTTAATACTACCACAGCACAACCAATTACAACCAAAATGCATAAAACAAATATCAGGGACCTTTGGACAAATTCCTCAAATTTATTTTATAAACCTAGAAACTTTTTAGACAACATTGATATACCATATGAACAAAACGTTCGGGGAAAATTACGCTTAATTAACGATATAGAAATTCTACCAAGCGCAGTTACTACTGTGGACTTACGATTACACAATATTGACAAGTTGTCCCTTAATCCCTATAAAATATGTTTACAAGAAGTTCTCTTGTCTAAGCATAAATTAATTGTAACTAATATTGATCAAATTAATACAAAGGATTGGAAAATTACAATACAATCCAACAATTTAAATAAAATACGTTTATTGGCGGGAACTACATTGGCGTATCTCGAAATACTTGGTGATTTGAATTTATTAGCAACTCTCGATGTTTGTGAAAACCCTAACCAAGGTAAACACAACATAAATCCTACTTTAACAACGACTCAAAAAGAACAACTACAAAAATTAATAGATGAATATCAGGATATTTTTGCAACTAACTTCTCGGAAATAGGATCAACTAATTTAGTGGAACATGAAATAATAGTTGAAAACTCTGAACCAATTAAATCACGACCATACAGAGTGTCCCATAAAGAGAGACAAATTATTCAGGACCAAATAGACGAAATGCTTAAATACAACATAATTAGAGAATCACAAAGTGGATGGGCATCTCCTATAGTGCTAGTCAAGAAAAAGGATAATTCTATTAGATTTTGTGTCGATTACCGAAAACTAAACGGGGTCACGAAAAAATTTAGTTACCCCCTCCCCGTCATAGACGACCTTATCAGTTACCTTGGGTCAAATCAATACTTTTCCTCTCTAGATATGTTTAGCGGATACTTTCAAATTAATGTCAAAGAAAGTGATAAGGAAAAAACTGCTTTTATTTCACCAGATGGACTGTATGAATTTAATGTAATGAGTTTTGGCTTAACAAATGCGCCTCGAACATTTCAAAACATGGCAGATAAAGTCTTTGCAGATCTAAAATTTAAAGAATTACTTATATACATGGATGACATTATAATCTTTTCTAAAACATTTGAAGAACATTTGATTCGTTTACAACATGCTTTCGAAAAATTACGGTATCATAAATTGTCATTAAAACCTACCAAATGCAGTTATGCACAAACGGAATTAACTATTCTCGGTCATACAGTAAATGCAGAAGGCATTTTGCCAGATAGTACCAAAATAGCAGCTATAACGAAATTTCCCATACCAACAACACCTAAAAAAGTACAATCATTCCTAGGAATGTGTAATTATTATAGAAAACACATAGAAAATTATGCCAGAATAGCTAAACCATTGTATGACGTTACTAAACCCTCTGCTAAATTTGCCTGGGAAGAAATTCAACAAAACGCATTTGATACACTCAAGGATAAATTAACTTCTGCACCAATCCTACACCATTTTAATCCTGAGGCCTAAACAGAATTACGAATAGACGCAAGCCGTGAAGGCCTGGGATCGATACTACTTCAAAAATTTAATAACGAATTTTTTCCAATCGCATTCATTTCGAGAAGCCTGACCAAAGCTGAAAAAAATTATTCTATTTCCGAATTAGAGGCACTTACAGCTATTTGGAGTTTAACTTACCTACGACCTTATGTCTATGGTAAACATATTACCATCGTTACAGACCATCATGCACTTTGTTGGTTACGGAGCGCCAAAGGTATGAGCGGACGTCTCATACGCTGGTCCATACGACTTCAAGACTTCGATTATACAATTAAACACAAACGTGGAGTTTTGAATAAGGATGTTTACGCTTTGTCTCGTAATCCTTGTCAATTTGCTACTGAATTTGACGATATTCAAGCAGATTATGTTCCAACTTTTGTCACAATACCAGACGATATCGGTAATCTACAACGTCAAGATAACAAGTTAAATAAACTTTTCACAGCATTACAAAATATAAATGATACAACATTAACAATTAGTGAACGTAGACGAGCTGAATCCTTTACATTAATAAATAATGTCCTCTACAAGAAAAATCCTACTTCAGAAGGTTCTCAGTATCTTTTGTTAGTACCAAATTCTCTTAAATTCGAAATTCTATATAATAATCATGATGCTCCAATGGCAGGACATTTAGGCATTTCTAAAACATACCATAAAATAAAAATGAATTATTATTGGGATGGTCTTTTAAAAGACGTAAAAAAATATGTCTCGGGATGTCAATCGTGTCAAGCAAGAAAAGGAAGTACTCAAAAGCCACCTGGTCAATTACAACCGATTTCTATTGGAATACCATTTGAAAAAATTGGAATTGATCTGGTAGGTCCACTTCGTAAAAGTCAAAGAGGAAAAACAACAATAGTTGTAGCTACGGATTACGCAACACGTTATTGTGAAACAAGAGCCTTACCAAGCGGCAAAAGTGAACCAGTAGCACAGTTTCTATTAGAACAGATTATTTGCAGACATGGAAGTCCAAAATATATAATTTCAGATCGCGGAAAAGTATTTCAATCCCAACTAGTAACGGAATTGCTAAGAATTATGGGTATTGACAGCAGATTCACAACTGCTTATCATCCTGCTTGTAACGGGTTGGTTGAACGGACCAATCATACAATTGTGGATATGCTTAGTGTTTACACAAACACACAACAAACTGATTGGGATCATCATCTAGTCCATGTTACATGGGCCTATAATGTATCTCGCCAGGAGACAACGAAATTATCCCCATTCATGTTAGTTTATGGTAGACAACCAAGATTACCAACGGATGTTCAATTAAATATACCTGTAGAATCTAACAATGTTATAGAATCACGGGATCGTGCAATATTCGCCAGAAATTTAGCAGTTCAAAATATTAGAAGTCAACAAGAAAAAGATAAAAATCGTTACGACTCAAAACACAGATTAACTAATTTTGAAATTAACCAGAAAGTGAAAGTCTTTACACCTGTACGAAAGGTGGGTAAAAGTGAAAAACTTTTATTACGATGGTTTGGACCATATTACATTGTAAAACAATTATCTGAAGTTGATTATTTAATTAAAAAAGGTAAAGCATCAAATGCTAAACAAGAAGTTGTTCATATTTCAAGAATTTTACCTTATAACGACGGCTGGTTTCCTCCAGCAGAAGATGATACGTCCTCTAACAGTGACAATACAGATGATTCGATTAATGACAATAATCCGAATGGACCCTCGGATGAATTAGAAGAGAGCTTGAATTTTGAATAAGCTCTAAAAAATAAAAATGTGATTAATACAATGCAATGTATCAAGTAGTTTATTAGAAGATAAAAAAAAAAAATTTATGTCATTAGCCTCAAAGTAAGAAAATTTTAGTTATCACGTGTCTGTTAGCTTCTCTAGTTATAACGGGCCACTTTATTCCAAGTTATACTAATAAATGATTATATGACATTCTAATAATGTCATGAACAAAGGTTAGCTTCGCCGGACTCAGGAAATTAATTCTCATCTAACTGAAAATATATTTTTTTTTTTTTTTCACTTACTTTAGAATTAAAAGGGCCTTTCCTGCAGCATTAATTTTAGAGAAATGGATTTTTCTCGGTATATAAGTTCTGTCAAATTGATTATAGAGGCATAATCAAGTTTTTGGCAAAGAGGTTGTCCGAAATCCTATATAGGTAAGTAATACTTCCGTTTTTTGATAACATATGTCAGAGACATTGTTAGACCCCTGTTTTCGCCGGGAAGTATACTTCAATTTTTTGAGACACCTAGTCTTTTGTTTACTTTGTTAAAATTACTGTCCTCCAGTATTGGAAAGTTTTCTGGGGCGCCACAAGAAAATTAAGAAGTGATTTTAAGAATTTAAAGCAAGAGGAAATCTAACGACATTTGAGTTTATTTAAAGTCGCGCATATGTGAATTAGGGGTAAATGAGAAGCTGAAACTTCCTACTTGAAAGGAATGTTTAAGTCGTTAGATAGCTAACCACCTTTTTAATCCAAATAAACAAAAAAGAAGAAGAAAAATTTGATTACTTAATTAATACGTTTTTTAAAAAAAAATGCAACTTAATTTAAAAGAATAATTTTGTAAGCTAAAGTAAAATACTGATAACTTGGAACGTGGATAGACATAAAAAATGTTACGTATCTTAATTATATTCAGTGCAAGGTTAAGATTAGAAAAAACAATGCTTAACTGACAACAAATTCAATGCCAAAGCGCTTCCAGACCTTGTGCACTACCGCACCTGCAAGAAATATTACTGATAAAAATAGTTATTCATATCTTACTGACAGGAAATGAATTGAAACATCAAGTTTAAGATGCTCATCTCTACTGGTAGAATATCGTGAAGGTTAAATCCTCTTTAGAAATAAAATCCATGCTAATCAAAAAATATAGCAATTATCTAGAACATATAGCAAGAAATTGTCTACCAAAATTTTAACAATTTTTAACAATGTAACACAATTTAATTTCAACCCTGGATTACACTACGAAAAAATTGGACAAATTCAAGTATTTAACAATGAAGCGACCATTGTTGTTTTTGTTAACATGAAAAATTATCATAATAAAATTAATTATTTACGAACCTACTTCAATAAAATTACAAATATCTGTTCTCATGAACGTAGGCGGGAAGAAAAATGGTTTAATACCACATCGATGCTAGATAACGTTCGAATATGCGATAATTTTGTTCAAACAGCCAATACTGGTATTTCAAGAATTCAATTTGATCAAACCAATTTAGAGGAATTGGTAGGATTCGCTGAAGAAAGAACAAAACGAAGTCCCTTTGATGGGGGTGGATCACTTTTAAAAATGCTATTCGGCACACTAGACAGTAGTGATGGTGACTTTTACAATCAAAAAATTTTAGAATTTGAAGAACAAGGGAAGAGTTTGGTGGAACTAATAAGCGAACAAACTCTTTTAACAAAATCAGCACTTTCTACACTAAACACAACTGCAGCTGATTTATACTTTAATCAAAAATTATTGGCCAAAAATCTTCAACGTATAGAAAATCAGATTTATAATCAAACTAGATCAATACACTTTTTTGATATCAAAAGTATGTTAAATGAACACATCCAATTATTTTATTTATTATTTCATGAACACGAGTTCGAAGTCAAAACTTTACTTGAAGCAGTCATGTTCGCTTCACAAGGAACATTACACCCTGCAATTTTACCTCCCCAGAAATTTATAAATGAACTTCAAGAAATGTCACATTTATTACCAAAAAATTTAGAATTCCCCGTTGCTCCTCTCTTACGAAACGCCCATATCTTACAAAAATTAATCAAGCTAACAGTTTATTTTCAAAAATCCAACCTAGTCTATACAATAAAAATTCCCTTATCAAATAGAGTTCAGTATGAATTGTTTAAACTCTCTGCGTTACCAGTTCACCTATCTGACAATAAATACATTTTTATTCAACCTTCTTCAAAATATGTGGCAATAACCCTCGAAAGACATCAATTTTTTACATTATCAAGCGAAGATTTTAATGATTGCAAAAAATTTGGAACACAAAAATATCTTTGTGAACAAAAACAACCATTACTACTATCCTCTCAAAGTGAAATTTGCGAAATTTTGTTATTTAAAGGATCCAAACAAATACCAAACACATGTGATCAACGTGTTACTGAAATATCCCAATCAATTTGGTCTCAAATGTCGGTAAAAAATGGATGGATATTTATAATACCTGATTATGAAATTATAACAATCGTTTGTGGAGACCCTTTTTCTAAAGACATAACGTTAAAAGGAATCGGTGAGATTACATTATCCTCACGGTGTTCAGGTTATACAAAAAATTCAGTTTTATTACCGCATAATGAATTAGTAAGCAAGGAGCTTAGGCTAGAATATGTTCCACCAATTAATTTGGATGTGACCTACTCTGTTTTTAAAGATTTTCAAAACGTTTTACCACAGATGAATCTCAGCTCAAATTATCGCTCCATACCCAAAAATTTGGATGACTTAAGCTTGTTAAGTAATAGATTTGACGAGATAAATGAGTTAGCAACAAAAATTATTAACGACAAATCAGTAAACTCCAGTGCAAGAAGTTTTTCAAACATGCAATATTTCCTGCTCAGTCTAATTATTTTGACAATTCCCTACATCTCCTTAAGAATTTTAAGAAAGTACTTAAAAGTTAGACATACAAGACGAGATCGTGTACATTTGGAAGAATTGGCTAGAAATTTTGATATGATGGATATTAAAAGAGAAAAACCTATTCAAAATGCCCCTGAATTACGCAAACATAGTTCATTGTAACAAAATATAACATTGTACAAAGCGTTTGCTACTGAATTTTAGCTACCAGATTAATTACTTAATTATTAATTAACTTTAACTTTAAAAGTTTTTTTTATATATCTAAGAGTACCTATAAAAGTATAACCCTCCTGTTTACACTAAAAGAATAACTTTTTATCGATTAGTTTTTACCCTTGGGAAACTTCTGACCCAGAGAAAAAAAAATTTTCTTCTTCAGAGAAAAAATAATTTTCTTCAAGTCATAATTTTCCTACAGAGTGTGTTAACTAGTCAACATATTAGCTAGCTATAGTATAAGATTCATATAAAGGAAAACTTGCATAAGAATTACGGTGCTGTTATAAGATATACGTTCCAAAACTTTCGTATGTTCTTTTTGGAACTTTAAAAATTTACTTTGCTTTGTACTATTAGGATAACTGTCTTTATTTTAATATAAATATCTACTTACCATAATTATTAAGCTTAGGAGAACACTTGCTACGCACAGGCTTCAAGTAGCTTCATCGGCACATGTGCACAAAACTGCACTTTGTTGAAATTTCATTGAAGGTCGTGCGCTAAAGCAAGATCCATACGGTTTAATGGCATAAAAATATTCAAACCTTCCTTTACAGTCAACACTAAATTTCTTATTTGTTTTAAGTTTTTTATATATATTTTTTTTAGTAACTTTTGCTTATCCTGAAAACTAAGAAAAAGGCTGTAAAAAAAAAAAAATGCAAATTGATATTTTTCACAAAAATATATTAACACAAAAAACTAAAACCTACATAATACATACAAAAAAGAAAATGATAACAACCAACTCCACGACAAAAAGGGATTGTCATTGCCTTTCGGGGCCAAGTTGAGCCAGGATCTCCTCCAGTATATCATCAGATAATACTGGAGGAGAACTCGGCCTCGGTGGGGAAAAAGGCGACAACTCGCCGGAAGGCGCACCAGCCTCGATAGCCGGAGATGCTGCTCCGGGGGGCACACTGAAGTCGAGGGGAATGTCCTCGGATGGTGTATCGCCATCAGGGTACGGATAAAAAAGGTCAAGCCTAGTAAATCCGGCCCCGATGTCGTACACCATCACGGTGACGAAATCTTCCGGTACATTAATACCATAGAGCTGGAAGTTGTTTCGCCTTCCCAGTATATAAATCCTTCCGGGCCCCAGCTCGGACTGGACCCCCGAAATTATAATAGTCAGGGGGTAGCCCTCCCTGACTACCACCTCCTGCAGCCTGAATCCTTCAAAAATCTCTGAAAAAAATGAAGAGAAAGAGGGTAGATACATCTCAACAAATTAAGTGAAAATTATGTTCAAAATTGGATACTTACGGACTGCTGGGAGCAGGCTGGGGTCAATAGGTGACGCCGTATGTGTTACAACTTGTACTGCCTCAAAATTCATTTTGTTTTTGTGACTCAACAAGACTCAACAATTATAAACAAATGACTCCTCCAGGGAAGACGAATTTGTTTTATAGGATAAATGTGCAAATTCAGCAAAAGATAAAAAAATCCCTCTTACGCCTACGAAATAAGCAGTACCTTTTTCTCAATTTTCAGTAATTATTTAACTCATAATGACAAATTTGAATACCTTAATTGGTAGTAAAGCGAATCTTTAAGTTTTGAATATTATAGCCAATTTTCAAATTACATTTAGTTTGAAAAATTTTTAAGTTTACTTACCTTTTCAAATATTTAAAAATATTCATAATGTACACCATGCCACCTATATAACACTTAATGAACTTATGTTTTAGCATATATAATGGAACTTAGAATTAACAGTGTACTACACTTACTTACGTTTACGCCCCCTGTTGGCACATGTTGAGCTATTACTAGCTTATCACTATCACTATAGAAGATACCGCGTTGGCTAATCATATACATGGTGCCCAACAATAGTAATGTACAGTATGTGTATACTATATACAATATTATAACGTAGAATTTGAACTATATACCACTGCACCTACTTGTAACCAATATATTTTATGTATAACCATTTACTCTGTTTTGTGTTTGCACAATTAATATTTGTGTATTTATATATTATGTTGGCATATATCTCTTAAACCTGTATTATTATAATAACCTACTGAACTTATTGTAGCATATTCCATATCTATTTAGAACTATTGTTTGTATCCATTCATGGTGAGTGTTACGGATATGATTCAATCACTTCATGACGTAAAATTGCTCCTTTCGCGATCATAAATTCTCGCTTAATTAAGAGGGGGAGAAATGTCATGAAGTATTTGAAATACGTATTAAAGTAAAAAGAATGATTATTGTAATTATTTAAGTAAAACACATAAATTCAAGGTTTGTTCAACATATTCTTGTTACATCTAAGTATAGATTATTCTCGGACACAATTGTGCAATTCTGTTGACTCAACTCATCAAGGTTTCTTATGAAATCTGGTGCTCCACGTGTATTCATGGTCATATTCCTTATTTGGACATGCAAATTAGTATAAAAGCACAAGATATTTCCATTCAAGTCAGTGTGTTCAAACCAGAAGTCAAGAAAACACTCTATCAACTAGTACTCCAAGCCAGGCCTGGCCGGGGTTCGAACTCTACATAGAAGATCGAAGACTACAACAAGATTTCAACCAACCATGGTCCGATTGGTGCTTCTAGTTATTCTTATGTAAGCTCACCTTGATGGTGCATTTATTCATTATTGTAACTTTGACTTAAATATAATTATATAAATTGAATGATGTGTTTAAATCCAGACTAGTCACAATTTACAACGTGACACTATTTTGGGGAAACACTCCACAAATACAATCCATGTTAAAATCACAGAAACGTGCAATTCGCACAATAGCCAACTTAGGTTATCTAGAATCTTGTAGAGATACATTTAAAAAATTAAATATTTTGACCTTCCTAAATGTATATATATACCATTGTTTACTCTTTGTATTTAAAAATAATAGGGAGTTTCAAACAAATTCAAATTTTCATAATTACACCACGAGAAACTCTACTGAAATCCGTTTACCTTTCTCAAGAAATAGCATAATGCACAAGTCATTTTTATACAACTCTGTACGTTTATTTAACAAGTTGAACACTGCATACAAGACTTTGAATATTGAACGACAATTCGCTATGAAAATAAAAAAAAATATTATTGAACAACCCTTTTTATAGCCTAGACGAATTTCTTTATTTCAATCATGAGGAGGTAGATTAAATATACTTTAAGGTAACATGATATTTCATTAGTTATCTATATTTTTATACAGTTGGTGTGATTTGTTATTTGTTTGTATTTATATGTATTATGCTTTTGTATCTATCTGTAGTCAATTTGTATATTCAACGCCACGGGCAATCGAATAAAATATATCTATCTATCTATCTACCAACAAACAAGCAATGGTGGAGACTAAAAAAGATCGATAGTTGAAGACGAAAGAGTAGTACAGCTTAACAGATACAGAGAGACGAAAACAAGATACATCCAACAAATCTACGACACCAAAATCGAAAGCTGGGACAGATATATAAAGAACAACTTGCAGACCGATGCGTGGTGTATCCCTTACAAACTGGTCTCACAAAAGATCAAGACCCCGACAGTGTTCTCGACCTTGAAGATAGAGGGAGGAGAAGAAGAACGCTACACCAAGGACTGGGAAGAGTCCCTGCAACTGCTCCTACATACTCTGCTCTCAGACGACGATACACAAAGACAATTAAGCACAACTATAGTTGAGACAGCCAATAATCAAACAATCACAACACCCTTCCCACCCACGGAAGTTGAAGAAGTCATTACGAGTCTGAAGAAAAACAAGGCACCGGGTCCAGATGGAATAAGAGCAGAAATTTTACAGAATGCAAAAGAGGAAATAATACCAAAATTAACGGAACTATATGTATGTATGTATATGTTTGAGAAAAAGACAGTTCCCATCCATCTGGAAACGGGCAGACGTAGTAATTATCAAAAAAGGCGAATAGTATTTGCTTGCTAAGTGTTCTGGTGTGCAATAGGCTGCAAGAACATCGTAATCAAAACGGAATGCATCCTGGACAGTACGCTTACAGAAAGGGCAGATCAACAGAAAACGCCATTAACAAGGCCATGGAAATCATAGAAGCAGCAGACTCCAGATATTTGATCACACTATTCGTGGATATATCTGGAGCCTTTGACAACATGTGATGGCCTGCACTTTTCAAAAGGCTAAGAAATATAAACTGCCCAATACAAAGTCTTCAAGAACTACTGCCAAGACAGATATGTAGAGATGCTAAGCCCGAACGGAAGCATCAAAAAAAAGATGAGTAGATTGTTTTGGACAGTTCTGGGACACTCCCCCCACCTTGAATTCAACGTCAAGGTCATTAGTCAAGGTCAAGGTCAACTCTCATGGTCAAGGTCAGATCTCAAGGTCAATGTTCAAGGTCATTGTCCTTGAATATTAACCAAGGCCGAGCCCTTAGACCAAGGCTGAACCCTTAGACCAAGGCCGAACGCAAGACTAGAGCTAGTAATTGAAACAGCGTAACATTTAATAATTTTATTTAGAAATGGTATACATTTATTAATACAGTATTTCACAGAAACGAACAAAATTAACATTAACACACTATCTAAGATTATAAGACATCATTGACCAATATATGACAAAATATGCAATACATAATGACGCTATGAGTAATAGTACAGTTCCTAGAATAATTACAGATACCCAACAGGAATTGTTAAAGCCAGTACAGTTCTTAAACACATCATCACTTATCTTAATAGTTTGCCAATTGGAAGTTACGGCGTATGTAGGTGCTTGAAATTTTATCTTGAACGTTAATAAACCATTTTCAGTAAAATTTCTCACAGGTATTTTAAATACAGGGATTTTAACCAAGACGGAGTTGTTCATTTTATACCAAGTAGTAGTAGTAGTAGTAGTAGTAGTAGTAGTAGTAGTAGTAGTAGTAGTAGTATTTATTTGCAATTTGCCAGTGGCGTACAAGAAATAAATAATAGGTATATAAAAATGAGTAATATAAGTATAGGTAGTAGTAATAATAAAATCATACACACAAGAACAGAAACAAAAAATATAATACTAAACAAAACACAAAAATACAAAAATAAAATTCCCTAAGCCGCCAAATACTCTTCCACCGTGTAGAAGACATTCTCGGTAAAGTATTTCTTAATATTTTTTTTAAAAGCAGCAAGAGAGATTTCAGATTTAACTGAAGAATTTGATTCCGATATAAATATAAGATGTTTTGTATACCATTTTGGACGGAAAAACTGGTTTTAGCCTATTGCAATTTCGAGTGTTATAATCATGGAAGTCGTAGAAATTGAATTTTTTATTTGATATGTATGCATTAATGTTTCTTATATGTATAGGTTAGTCAGAGTCATAACACGTAGAGTTTTAAAATAAGTCCTGCACGAGGTTCTGTACGGCAAATTGGCAATTATGCGTATTGCTTTCTTTTGTAATTTGAAAACATTCGATGAGTAACTGGAATTTCCCCAAAAAAGGATACCATACCTTAAGTGGCTCTCAAAACAAGAATAGTATATAATTTTTAGTGTATGTGCATCGGAAATTGTTTTCATTTTTATTAAGGCAAAAATGGTTTTATTTAATTTGGTTGACAATTTATTAATATGGTAAGACCACGTGAGATTCTCGTCGATTTCAACGCCTAATAAGTTACAGTTCGATGAAATAGGTATAGTGTGCTGATTCATAAAATTAAAATCCCCGATATAGGATTTTACGTGATTAGGAAAAACCATTATGTTTGTTTTAGATACGTTTAAAATTAATTTGTTGGCGGAAAACCAAGACGTCACATCGTTAAGAGATAGGTGTAAATTATCAATGATTCCTCTTAAGGAGGTGTCGGATATTAGTATGTTGGTATCATCAGCATACATGGTAATATTAAAATTTGGATTTGTATTATAGGGTAAATCATTTGTAAATACAATAAACAGGACAGGGCCTAAAATTGATCCCTGTGGTACGCCGCAGTTGATTTCATTTTTAGTGGAATAGTACCTATTTATTTCACCATTTACATGAACATGAGTAATTTCTGTCACGGCGTTTCGATTACTCAAATAGGACGATAACAGTTTGTGGGCGGTACCCCGAAATCCATAATACTCTAACTTATCTAATAAGATATCATGATCAATCAAATCAAACACTTTAGATAGATCGAGATTTATACTTGTAACAAGATTTCCTGAGTTTATATTTACTAATAAGAAATTTAGTAAACTTTCTATTGCCGTTTTTGTGGATTTATTTGGTCTGAAACCATGCTGATTATCACACATTATGTTATTTTTGATTAAAAATTGTGAGAGAGAGTTTTTTATGACCGTTTCGAAAATTTTTGATAACGATGGTAAAATGGAAATTGGCGTAAAATTTAGTATATCATGTTTGCTGCCTATTTTATGTAATGGAATAATTTTGGTCGTTTTAAAAGCTTCGGGGTAATAGCCGTTTTCTAGACAACAATTTATTACATCCGTAATCGGAGGAGCTAGTATTTCTTTCGCACATTTGATTATTTTTATGGGGATTCCGTCTACCCCTGCAGCATTTGTATTTTTCAAATTACTTATGATTTTAACAATCTCATGTGAACTGACCGGGGGAAAAAACATAGACGAACTATTTTCCAGCTTAACTTTATGCAACATCCTACTATACATGGATTTGCAAGGTATATCTTTTAACAGACTCGAAGCAATACTAGTAAAATAATTATTAAAAATATCAGATACATGCTGCGGGTTTGATTCTACAGAGCTGTCAATTGTTATTTGAAAATTGTTATTTGCCGAGATTTTACTAAGATCATTTTTTGTTTGCTGTTTGATCACTTGCTACGTAGATTTTGCAACGTTATTTGAGTTTTGTATAATGTTACTAAAATGTAATTTTTTTGCTTCCTTAATAAGGGTCTTCAATATGGAACAGTATTTGTCGTAGTAGCGTTTTAAAGTATCACTATTACATATTTTTATTAGTAAGTGTAATTCCCTTTTAGTTTTTTCTGACTTACGTATGCCCTTGGTTATCCAAGGTTTATTTTTATTTCTGTAAATTTTACGAAGAGGAAAAGATTTATCGAACACTTGCAATAGTTTCTTATAAAAAGAATTAAACTTACTTACAGGGTCATCATGCATGTACATTTCTTGCCAAACGATACAACTAGTTCTATGAACAAAAGCGCGAATATTTCTACTTGTGAAATTTCGTTTGTATTCAAATAACTTTTTCTCAGAAGTTTTATTCACAATATTGATATTGATCTGAATTAGGTTGTGATCAGAAAAGTCAACACATACATTTTTTGTAGTAAAATCGCTGGGACTAATATTCGTACAAAAATTGTCAATACATGTCTTGGATACTGTCGTGATTCTGGTCGGACTGGTAATTGCAACCAACAAACCGTACAGTTCCAGTAAATTGATGAACTTCTTATGTTTTGCATCGTTCTTATTTATATCAATATTGAAATCGCCACAAATTACTAATTTCTTACAGTTCTTGTGATAGTTCAATACTAAATCGAGTTTATCAAAAAATATATCTAAATTGCCAGACGGTGATCGGTAGATTGACATGACTGTAATATTTTCCTTTATTAATTTTATAGCACAATATTCAAAATGGAAATCTTCACTTATATTTAGAATAGTGACATCAGAGAATTTAATGAAATGTTTAATAAATAATATAACACCCCCCATTTTTGTGTATTTCCTGGCACAATAGGACGCAATAATATAATCTGCTAAGCAAATATTTTGAATAAACATTTCTTGGTAGGGAGTAGCGGAAGTAGAGTTACTCATATTACGATCATAGGTTATAGATGCGAAAATGGAATTTGGCGGTTGTAGCACATAGAGAAACCCATCGTAAACGGCAGCCAAAGCCACTAACAACTTTACCGGAACCATGTTGACGCTACCGCAGGTTGTGCTCGAATGACAATCTCCTGCGAACGAGAGGCAATTTTTCATTTCCGGAATCTTCAGATCCGTCGAATCACTTTCTTCGCTAGTACTCACGATTGATAAATCATGAAGTCTCTTGAAAACTTCAACCCTCAAAACTAAATTGTGCAGAGCTGGATATCGATCTTGGGAAATTACATGCAAGGGGTCGATTGTATAAATAACTGATGTACTATAGTGGAAGAAGCCATAGTGCGCTAAAAAAAAATCGGATAATGCGCTATTTAGCGGATGAAGCGGTTCGGGGAATGGGAAGCTCAGTTCAGGGTTTATAGTTGGTATTTCCCCAGTCTTATGGTATCGACTTTCAGCATCATCATGAATCCAATAAACAGCTTCGTCTGGAACATACAGAAACAACATGTTGACTGTAGGAGTGTTTGTAGCAAATTGGCTGATTTTCAAGGACTCGTATAGTAAGGTGGGGAGTTGTAAACAATGCGCAGACTCAGAACGTGATGGTGGGGGATACTATATAAAAGTTGCGCGTAAACGGTATGGCGTAAAGTGTTAAAAATGTCGACGAGTAACTCAAAACCGCAGTGGTACGATAGCAAGTTGTTGAAAAAAAATCCTGCAAATCGAGCTAACATTCGTCGTTTAAATGAGTGTAACAAAGAAGCCTTATTTGAATTAGTAACAACATCAGAAGGCGAGCGAAAACCTACACAATTAGTTTATGCAGGCATCGTTAGACCTGATTGGAGCGAATATAATTTCTTGTGCTTCTGGAATAAAATGGAGAAGGGGATTCAAGAATATTTTCTATCTGATAAATTTATACGGAAATGGCTGGCAAAGGGTTATATGGCAAGTAGTTTAAAAAGTGTAAAGATTGTGTTAGTGTGTAACGTCCGTTTGCTGTTTTGGTTCATTTTAGTATGTTTTGTCGACTTAGTGGTTCCCATGTAACTTTTACGATCGTTCCAGAAACTGTTTTGGTCAAATATAGATTTCAACATTATTTCTTGGAATTATTAGTTCAGACTGTATGAATTGCTGATTTAAACTCTGTTCATCTCCCTTCATTAATTAGTCTCACAAAATTCCTTAGTGTAAGGCGACATAAATATGTTACCTCTCCCTTCACGTCCGGTGACGCATAATGAAGTCACTCTCTCGTACTGGATAATTTCATCTACCCCCTTCGGCAGTGATCCACAAGCGATCGATCCGTGAACATCACTCAAAACAAGTCATCAAGTCTATCGTATCGTCGATAATCGCGGCCAAAGCCTTTGACAGTGTACGAATTTTCGCTATTTTTCGTTAAGCACAAGGGTGCTAAAATTTCAGCCAAGTCTGGATTAAGTTCAACGCGAATTTTCATAATTACACTTTGGAATACCGTTTCGTAATTTCCCCGTTAACGCTTCTTGCGGATAAAAGTCAAGTCTTAGGCCAACGTTTTGAATATATCGTTCTTCGTATTAAATATTGTGAAGTGAGTTCACTAGGTTTCGTTCCGTAAAGTTTAAACAACTTCATATCTCAACAATAGGGGTTCACGCAACTTTAAATTAACCCCTCATCGTCCATCCTTTATCCAAGGATACATCGGTTTCGCCATCTCTTCAGCTAAGTACTTAATCATTTCGTTTATTGTCACTCCGAATCTATCTCAAGACTCTGAGTTCAGTTTTAAGTAATTTTGACTACCGTTACTTCAGTTAAAGTAAAGACTTTCGTTTTTAGACATTTATTTGAGAGCTAAAGCTCATAAAAGCTATAAGTTAGTTTGTTCATTTACTTGGGCATAATCCAAGTTATTTATGTTCAAATATTTTACTTTAATAATAATTAATCTTTATACATTTTAGTTCTGTATTTATGTTTATGTAAAAAGGCCTCGAAGTCAGAACCTAGTATAATAAGTGAATTGGTAATAACGCAGCCAATGAAAAAAGTTACAATTATTCTTGATCCACTCTTTAATTAAAAGGAAGGAGAAGAATTTATGTAATGCGTAGAAATATCATTTACAGATCTTTATTTAAAAAGAAAGGAGATGGAATGTTGTTTAAAGATAAACATATTGTAATTTGAATGAATTTGTATATTTAAAAATGCGATAGAAAAATTCGGAGAACAAAATATCAACGTTTCGTTTACCTTGTAAACTTTATCGATGTAAAAAATGGTAATATATAATAATTGATTTAAAATAGGACAAGGGAAAAATGGGTAATATTAAAAGGTTTTAGTTATAATCTGTGAAAGAAAAAGTTAAAATTAGGTAAGTGAAAGACGCATTTAAGTATAATTTAATTCAAAAAGATATTTTTTTTTTTTTTTAATATTAATAAAATATAACGAGACTCACCTAAAATAGCATTGTAAATAAAATAAACACAAAACACAGAAAGAAAACAGTTTAAAATTAATTCACGACATGATAGAATTTTATTTTTTAAGAAATATAAGAGCGTTTGAAGAACATGTCTGAGACTGAAGTAAAATTGAAGGCAAAAATAAAATGATAAGGAGAATAAATATGGCTGAAGGCGGTAAAATTTAAAAAGTATTAAAAAGATTAACATAAGTTGAATGTAAGTTGTCTGTGTCTGTTCTGTAATTGATGGAAGTAGGGGATTTTTTTATTGAAATACTTTCTAAGAGGAGTCGTTTTTTAAGATTGGATTCATTATGTAAAATAGTAGTTCATTATGTAAATAGTAGTTGGCTGCGTTGTTACCAATTCACTTATTATACTAATTTCCTCCAGCCGTTTTTTCATACAGAGTATTTACTCTTATATTTATATCAGAACCTAGTGTGACGCGCGAACTATCGTCTTAAATGTGGTCCCTGACTCGTAGGTCCTTTGGGAATGTACATTTCAGGTATTAGCTTGAAAACTCAAGCCTGTTGTTAACTTGCAACCATCGACTGTATTATATATATGTGTTTTTATCGAACAACTCAATATCTTAATTTTATTCATTAAATGTTAAATAGTTAAACTTACTTTGAGTTTCTTTGAAATTTATCTTAACTTTAACAAGTAATCCCGTAAGCTGCCGATCATCAAGGTAAGCCAATGTTATCTTCCAGCGGTCTACATTCCGTTGGGAAACAAGATATCCAATGTAGTGGCGCCCTATTTACAACATACCCTGTATAAGACTATTGTCCCGATTAACGGTACCAAATTAATCACCCCACCCCCTTCTTCACTGAGCAAAACCGTGAGCAGAGCTAAAAATACACCCTGTAGCTCTACCATTCCTGGTAACGGGATTTAACCCCGTTACAAGTGTATGTCCAAGGTACGACGATAACGATAGACCATTTCTAAACATGGCTTGTGCAGTGGTCGACGAAAGTGATTGTGTATTACAAAACTGCTACCTACCGTTTGCGAAATTGGATAACATGCACTTCTACAACGCAATTATTGATAATTGCGTGCTTGATGGTGCTACAGCATACAATACCTTGTTTTCAAATTGTAATGGTGGTGGGGCTAGAGATGACTTGCAGTTTCTAAAATATCTTCAAAAGCTTGATGTAGAAGGTATTGATGTGCAGTTGTAAGCACAATAAAGAAATTATGTTTATTATATAGCAGTAGTTTTAATTAAATTTGGAATTGTTTCACTTTAAATTAAATTTATAGAAAAAATATTATGGAGTTACAGTATTCCTACAAAATAAATGCAACAAATAAAAAAAGGAGTTGACAATAGCAATCATAAATATACAGGGTGTCTCAAATGGATTAGGATAGTATGGGTATCTTGGTTATTATTGAAGATAGAGATTCGGTTAAATGGGCACTGTTTTGCAGTTTCTCATACTGATTCATATCCCGATTAGAAAAGTTACAAATTTTCCGTCGTTCAGTTGTTATCTTGAAAAAACTGAAAAATGCGTATTTTTAAAAAGTGGAATGTTTCCGTAATTTTAATATTTATGGAGAAAAGTTTCAAATAATAGTTACTAGGTTCGATTAGCACGATTTAAAAACGTCATTAAATTTTTTTTCAAAATGGCGGTTTTCAAGATATTGATAGCAACTTTCTTATTTTAAATGGGCGCCATTTTGGTTTTTTACAGAAATGGATTGCATTTTTTTTTTCTGATTTCAACGATGTATAACAACCTATGTTTAAATAAAGTTTTACACTGAATTTACTGATGTTTTAATTTGCAGTCGAGTTAGCCATGAAAACAAAAGACATCAGACGATTCGTGATTAAATTCTGATGTTCGCTATCAAATTGTAGATCGCTTCTTAGAAAGTATTTCTTGTGGCACTTCTTCGCAGCTTATGCTTTCCACGACCCCGAACATAATAACACCACCACCGGCGTTCGGTTACTCAGAATCAATGCTTGTGGAACAAGAAGTATGTGACGATACATTCGCACTAGTTTGCAACGATGCTAGTGGCGAACTGTTCAGTGAGGGAGAGAATGAGATGGTGGAGAATGTGGATGTATCGCCACATACTTCTTCGGTAGCTTCTGTTGCGGACTCAATGGACGTTGATAGTATACCCATTGAACCCGCAACCGTGTTCCAAGATTCGCTTTTTGACGATGCTGTCGTTGCCGAGATTGCTGCCAAAGAGAACAGCGTTCGCAAATTGGAAGCGGATTTGCTAGCGTTACACGCAAAACTTCAAGATTGCCCGCTTCTAAACCATCATAAAACGTAAGCAGAACCTGACTGGCAGATGGATGTCCGGCGACAACTTCAAAAAAGTTGAAGAACTGCGATTAAACACCATACTGCTCAAGTTCAGGTTCATGCGCGTTATAGATGCGAAGTCGCTGTTTCTCAGACAGCTCTCTCTGGCAACGCCCTAAATCTCTTGTTACCCACGCCTGCCCAGTCCTTGTATCCTTCCTTTTGTGGCTGGTTTCCCAACGTCCACGTCGTGCCAGCTGGAAGTATTCTCCGACTTTTAGATAAGCTCTGGGAAGGCTACTAAGGGCCGCGAACGAATTTCGTAATCCTTGTTTGTGCAGATAGTAGCTTCTCAGATCCTAGTCGAGTGGAGATGTTCCTGTGCGACACGTGCGGTTCGAGGTTCACCAGGCTCGACAATTTGCATCGTCATCGAAGAGACAGCTGCCAACAGTTAGGTCGACCATCGCAAAACGGTATTATACTTGAAGGTTTTTTGGAGGTGTTGAGTATATAAGAGGGGTTCGCTTGTTTTAGGCACTTGTGTGGAGCCTTCGATGGATCCTGCAGGTGTCGAGCCCTCGCCAGCCAAACGACCGAAAAATAAAACTCCATAGGTTCGTACCCCTTTCTAGAACTCCATCGACGATGCTAATTCGTTTGTGTTCTAGAACTTAGACCGACTCCCAACCGATACTGCGACGTCTGTGATGAGAACGTGTCTCGAAACGGCTACGTCGGGCATGTTAGAAGCCGGAGACACTGCAGTCGCGCTGGTTTCGTACCGTTGAGGGAAGGAGTGTCGACCCACCAAACCGCCTTCCAGCCCCGTATTGTCAGCTACAAAATCACTTCGGTAAATTATCATCTAAATGTTACCGAGTTTATGAATGAAATTAAAGATAAAATTATACCGCTGCTGGAAAGGCAGATTGTCAAGTTTAAGAGTGTTAAAGTAAATTTTGAATTATTTGGATATTTTATTTTGGAAGCGAAAGAATTAGAAGATATAAAATCCTTTAACACTGCAAATGAAGTTGCAACGTTTGGCACCGATCTTAATCGTTTATATGATAAGTTTACTGCAATACTGGATGAGAAGGCGTCAGAGTTTCAGGAACGCGATTCTGGTAATGATTTGCAACCCCCTCCCCCTGCACAGCACTAATGTTTATTACTTGTCTGTTACAGGCTGCGCTTTTAAGGAGTTATTGTATTTACACGTGAACGTTAATAAATACAACCCCCTTCGAGCTTCGTCATACTTCGAGCTTCCGAAACCCATACAGTACAAGAAAGCGGTTGTGAACGTTCAAAATGACGATGAGTTCTGCTTCGTCTGGGCTGTAACCGCGGCTATTTGTGAGCCTACCGTTCGACCCAATCGAGTCAGTTCTTATCCCGACTGCCGGGAGTTCCTAGTCTTCAACGACATCGAATTTCCGGTCAGATTATCCGATATTTCCAAATTTGAAAGATATAATCCCCAAATTTCGATTAATGTTTACGGTCTTGAAGCGGTTCTGACAAAGAATGGTATGAAGTACTGTAATGGTTTCATGGGTTGGCTTTGATTTAATGTTTTATGTTTCCTTAGTTATATTATTATAAAAATAAATAGTTTTCAATTTGTATTTAAAATAATAAACATCATTCTCCAACATTCTCCAAAGATCTTACATTTAATTTATATTTATTTAAATATTAAAGTAACATCCGTTACATTTGGTGACCCCTCGACGTTAACAAAATATGGAAATGGTTTTATGGTTAAACTCTCAACTGCCAGGCTTAGCTATATTTTGAACTTCACATTTGGATCTTTTGAACAAGATAAGTGAAATGGCAACAAATGCTTTATTATTCCCTAATTTTAATATAAAAGACAATGTAACTTTATTTTTGACACTTGTTGATAGATATTTTACTGTAAATCAAATTTTAGATTCAAACATCAACATCAACATTTTAATTTCGCGATTAGATGCAGACATTTTAACAAAAATTTCTAATTTAATTTTAAATAAACCAACACGACGACCTTTTGAAATTTTATACGAAGAATTAATTAAATTACTAAATAAATCCAATGAAAATAAAATCATAGCGCTAACGTCATTAAAATTCACGGACACATGTAATAATCTATTACAAAGTGCTTTAGAGATTTCTTGTGGACTAGATTTATCAGACAGTTACATTAAAAGCTTTATATTTACAAAGTTACCAATATCCCTTAAAGGATATGCTAAACTTTTAAAATCAACATTATCTTTAAAGGAATATTGTGATAAGTTGGATGAAATTTACGATGCAACTAAACCTGAAAATGATTATGAAAATACTGTTAATTAAAACACTAAATATGACATTCTTTTTAACGAAATTCGTGAGTTAAAACAACAATTGCGTACTATCTCTACTACTCCCATACAAAATCAGTCATCACATTCAGCATCACCACAAAATTATAATTTTCAACAAGGTATTATTTATCGTCAAAATTATACACATCCATATATTCCACAAGGAAATAATACAAGTGTGTTGTGTTATTATCACAATCGATTTGGTGATAGAGCTTTCAAATGTAATCCTCCTTGTTCATTTAAAAAAAACCTTTAATTGCTTTGCAAAATCGCTTCCATTTGCAAAGTTTTAATTCGTTAATTTTAGTTAAAGATTGTAATACAAACAATTCATTTTTAGTTGATACTGGAAGCAATTATTCGTTATTACCATTTAATTTTTCTGGAATCAGTTTTGGTGATGGGTTTCATAACTGCTGTATTCCATTGGAGGCAGCAAATGGAACTCAGGTTCAAACATTTGGTTATAGAACAATTAAAGTTTCTTTTAATTTTCTAAAAAAACTGAATTATGGAATTTTGTTATAGCAAATATCACCATTCCGATTTTAGGTTTAGACTTCTTAAAACATTTCAATTTGATGGTGGATTGCGTGGCTGGTCAGGTGATTCCTAAGTATTTTGACAATCAATTTATGAAATTTGACTCGAAAACTAGAATTCATCATGGTTTGGCTACTCAGTCTAACATAAATTATGAAAATTCTTCATTCACTTCACTTAATTCGCATGTTAACAATAAATCTTCCAACAATTTTAATTCAATTGATTCTTCAAACACACTTCCAATAAAATTACTTATTAATTCTTTGCAATCTTCTCCCAATGTCTCACAAACAATTCAACAAACATCTCCTTCTAATCTTTCTTTACAATCGCAAACAATTCAACAACCAATTTCTTTAACTTCTACTCAAACTACACATTCAATTAAATATACGCAATTGTTAAATCGTTATTCCGCGTTAACTGAAGACTTTAACATTAATGCACCAATTAAACATTCGGTAGTTCACAGAATACAGACAATTGGAAATCCAGTGGTGTCAAACTGTCGTCGATTAAACATTAATCAACTTGAATTTTTAGAAAAACATCTGGAAGAATTGTTAAATGCTGGAATAATTGAACCTGCAGATGGAGCTTGGTGTTCGCCAATTACAATGGTAGCTAAGCCTGGTGGGGTTGATTACCGAGTTTGTGGAGACTATAGAGCGTTAAATGCAGTTACTGTACGCGATACCTATCCGATTCCTTTTATTTTGGATTTTCCAAATAAACTACATGGAGCTAAAATCTTTAGCAAATTGGATTTGACAAAGGCGTATTTTCACATTCCAATTCATCAGGATCACAGGGACAAAACTACAATTACAACACCGTTGGGAGCCTTCCGGTATACAAGATTGAATTTTGGACTGAAAAATGCACGGAATTCTTGGTCCAGATTTATTCAGAAAGTGCTACATGGGTTGTATAACGTATTTTTTTACTTAGATGATATATTAATTTTTAGTCAGAATGAAAGTGAACATTTGCAACATGTAGAATCAGTTTTTAAACGTTTGGATGAATTTGGGCTCTTACTGAATGTTAATAAGTGCATTTTTGGAGTAAGGGAATTGGATTATTTAGGGTATAGGGTTTCGGGGGAGGGCATACAACCTCAAATTAGTAAAATTGATTGTATAAACAATTTTCCGGTTCCAACGAATCAAAAACAATTACGGAATTTTATAGGGTTAATTTCATATTATCACAGATTTCTTCCGAATGCTTCAGAATTATTAGCACCTTTACATAAATTAGTTATTCCTGGAAAAGCTTCACTTAAACCTGTTTTATTGGATGCAGAGTTGATGCTAGCGTTTAATAATGCAAAAGAAGCATTAATTAGAGCTACCTTATTGGTACACCCTTCAAAAACTGCGGAGATTAGTGTGACTACCGATAGTTCTTGTGATACAATTGCAGGAGTGTTACAACAATTAGAAAATGGAATTTGGAAACCTTTAGCAATTTGTAGTAGACAATTATCAAAAACAGAACAAAAATGTAGCATATTTTCGAGGTAACTTTTGGCGATTTATTTTGCGGTGAAGAAATTCAGATATTTTTTAGAATATAAAACATTTCATATTTATACGGATCATAAAGCTATTTGTTCAGCAATCAAGAAGTCTGCAGAAAATTGTTTACCAAGGGAATTTAGACATTTAGAATATATTTCAGCTTTTACAACAGATATACGGTACATTAAAGGATCAGACAATATACCAGCCGATTCATTAACTAGGGCAGCCATGATAAATTTTCCAACAATAGATTATGAAGAGTTAGCAGAACAACAAGTAGTAGATGATTCAGAATTAATAAAACTTAGAACACAGCCTAATTTTAAATTCTTGCAAATGCGAACACCGTTAAATAAAGTGTTATGGGTTGATGTTATTACTAAAAAAACAAGACCATACTACCGAAAGAACTTAGATACAAAGTTTTTCAACATTTTCATTTATTATCACATCCTGGAATTCGAGCTACACAAAGATTGATCTGTAATAGATTTATTTGGGAAAATATGAGAAAAAATATTAAAAATTGGGTTACAACATGTTCTAATTGTCAAGAAAGTAAAATCTTTAAACATACTAAAACACCATTACAACCAATTGACGAACCAGATAACAGATTTGAAAAAATTCATTTAGATATAGTTACTTTACCTTACAATGAAGGATACAGATATTTATTAACAATAATAGATAGATTTTCTAGATGGCCAGAAGCAATTCCAATTAAAAATGCAGTAGTAGATACTGTTATTGATAATTTCATTAATGTCTGGATTAGTAGATTTGGTATTCCAAAAATAATTGTTACAGATAATGGTTCACAATTTTTGACAAGTACATGGAATCAATTTATTAAAGATTTAGGGATCAAACATATTAAAACAAGCGTGCAACATCCACAAAGTCAAGGTGCTGTTGAAAGACTACATCGCACAATAAAACAGGCTATCAAGACAACTGGGATTAATAATTGGGTACAATCATTGCCATGGATACTTCTTAGTATTAGGACTATTGTTAAGGAAGAAGTGAATACATCACCTGCTGAAATGCTGTATGGAACGGAATTATGTTTACCGGGGGAATTTTTTGAAAACTTTGAAGCTGTTAGTGATACATCTAATTTCGCTGATCAATTACGATGTAAAATGAAAGGGGCAAAATATTTTTTTACAAAACAATTTAATAATAAGGGAACTTTTATTAACAACAATTTATATTCATGTCGGTATGTGTATGTTAGGAATAACAGTCATGATTTGGGTATTAAAAAAACGTATTTAGGACCATTTAAAGTTTTAGAAAGGACAGATAAATACATGATTTTAATAAATTTTGGGAAAAATGGGGTTGTCTCATTGGATAGGTTGAAACCAGCTTTGTTTTAATAATTTTTATTTTTATTTTTATTTTTTTATTAATTTTGTTTTTAATTTTTCCTTTTTTTTGAGTTTTTTTCCTAGTTTTATTATTTTTTGAATTGGATTCAAGATTGGAAGCAACGAATATCAGCAAGAAGCAAAGAAACAAAGAAAAAAATAACCTTAATTGATTATACTTATGTTCAATTTTATATTTGTAATTGTTTTCTGAAAAGATGGTCAAGTGTTTTGCAGCTTGGAATGTTCAGCATCACTGTTCATCCAAAGTTTTCACTTACCCAAAGATTTTTTTCTTTTCTTTTTTTGGAGGGGGGGTAGTGTAATGGTTTCATGGGTTAATGTTTTATGTTTCCTTAGTTATATTATTATAAAAATAAATAGTTTTCAATTTGTATTTAAAATAATAAACATCATTCTCCAACATTCTCCAAAGATCTTACATTTAATTTATATTTATTTAAATATTAAAGTAACATCCGTTACAGTACGAAACTGTGGGACCTTTGTATTACACCGACAGAAAAAGACGCTGTCATGTAAATTTATTGCTTGCTACTGACTCGGTGGGTAATAGTCATTACTGTTGGATAAAAGATTTGTCGAGATTGGTATCCAAGCAGATAACTGCTAGGGATGACGCTAAACATTTTTGCGACGGTTGTCTCCACTATTTCCGTACCGAAGCCCAGTTGGTTAAACATCAGACTTTTGACTGTAATCACGTTTACACGAAATTACCGTCGACCGACCCAATTACTGACAAACTGGGGAAGCAGGTTCTCCAGAACGTTCTGAAATTTCAAAATTATCAAAAACAAATGACAGTTCGCTTTGTCGTTTATGCAGATTTTGAAACCGTGAAACCGTGGATACCGTAGAACCGCATGCTGGAAAAGGATTCACGGTCACCGCTTGTGTACACCAGCCTCATTCTTTCGCATACTTCGTTAAATGTTCATACGATGATAATTTGTCCAAATTCGAAATTTATCGGGGTAGAAATGCCGTAGCAGTATTCATGGAGCGTCTGGAAAGGGATGTGCACTTGATTTATGACAACCATTTAAAGAGTGTGATACCGATGAAAATTTTAAATCCCTCCGAAATTCAAAATTACGAAGACGCCGTTACATGTCATATTTGCGACTTAGCTTTCGATCGACTTGAGGACAAAGTTAAGGACCACTGCCACCTTACTGGAGACTACCGGGGAGCTGCACATTCGATTTGTAATCTAAATTTCAATGTTCCAACGTTCGTACCGATCTTTTTTCATAATTTAAATTACGATTCACACCTTTTCGTTAAGCAGCTTGCTTTAAATAATGAAGATTTATGAATTGTTCGCTATCGCAGTTGGCTGAGTATCTATCTTCCGATCAGTGTATCGAGATTAAAAGGGAACTCGGTGATGGCGTCAAATTCGACCTTATGAGGCAGAAAAGTGTGTTGCCCTACTCACATATCGACTCTTTTCAAAATTAGATCAAACCGCACCACCCACTATCGAACAATTTTTCGATTCGTTACATGGTACGGGCATTAGTGCGGCTGATTACGATCGCGCTGTGGAAGTGTGGACGACTTTCGACTGTAAAACTTTGGGAGACTACTCTGACGTTTATCTAAAATCGGACGTGTTAATTTTGGCAGACGTGTTTGTAAATTTTCGAGCCCTATGTTTGAGACATTACAGTTTAGATCCGGCCCATTATTACACCTCGCCTGGACTAAGCTGGGATGACATGTTGAAATACACGGGCATAGAGTTACAACTGTTGACTGACATGGATATGCTACACTTTTTCAGAAAAGGTATCCGTGGTGGAGTTAGTACGTGTATAGGCAGAAAAGCTGTAGCTAATAATAGATTCGTGGAGAATTATGATCCCGCCAAACCCAATTCTTTTATCATGTATTTAGATGCAACAAATCTCGATGGCTATGCCATGCGGCAATATTTACCGCAACGCGATTTGAGTTGGTTAGGGGTCGAAGAAATTGAAACGTTAAATGTTTTAGACGTTTCGGACGAATTCGACACTGGGTATGTGCTGGAAGTGGACCTGCGATATCCCCTAAATCTGCATCATCTCCACAATGATTTACCCTTTTGTCCCGAACTTATCGCGCCGCTGAACGGAAAATTGAAAAACGTAAAATTAATTCCAAATTTACAACGCAAATTCAAGTATGTAATCCACTACAGAAATTTAAAACAGTGTTTAGAAGCCGGTTTGACTTTGGACAAAGTTCATAGTAGAGTACTCAAATTTGTACAGACCCCTTGGTTGCGTTCCTATATTAATTTAAATACTAAATTAAGAAACCGGTCGACGAACGAATTTCAGAAAGATTTTTTTAAGGGGCTTAACAACAGCGTGTTCGGTAAGACGATCGAGAACGTGGATAAGAGGGGTAATGTCAGGCTAGTCAGTCATTGGAAGAAGATTGGTAACAGAATTGGTGCCGAAAGTTTAATTGCTAGACCAAATTTTAAAGATAAAACTGTGTTTTGTGAAAATTTAGTTGCTGTTGAGTTGAACAGAACTTCGGTTTACTACGACAAACCTAGCTATGCAGGTTTTTGTGTTCTAGACATTTCAAAAACCGTTATGTACGATTTTTATTACAGTTTCCTGAAAAATACCTATGGCAATAACGTTTCCTTACTGTACACCGATACTGACTCCTTGGTACTTTTATAGACAATTTTTATGACGACATGAAACAGCATCTCGACAAATTTGACACTTCTAAATTTAAGAACGCTCTCCATGGAATGCCCAGGAATGTGTCTGTCGTCGGTACGATGAAAGACGAATATGGCGGATTCCCTATCGTGCAGGTGCAAAATCATACTGTGTGAACCTCGAAACTGGTGCCGATCGGAAGGCAAAGGGTGTTCCCAAGAGTGCAGTTGCAAAGTATCTCACCGCTGACCTGTTTCAAGAAGTGGCTGAGAGCAGGCGGAGTCAGGTATTTTGCAAGTTTTTTGTATTTAGATCCCGTAAACACACTATGTACACCGAGCTGATAAATAAGGTTGGGTTGTCAGCGTTTGATGATAAACGTTACCTTACTCCCAATACCACGAAAACTCTTGCGTGGGGTCACTTGGCTATTCCGACACCAGGTCTAGACGTAGATGACGTATTAAATGTTTTGATTGATTTATTGGAGACTTCCGATCGGGATCAAAATTAACCATTTTTTCATCAGTCGTAGCGGTACTGGTTATTACTTTGCAGCAAAAGTCCTACGGTATACGATCATACGATCACGAAACTTTCTTGTACAATAGTTGTTAATATCATTTTTAGTTTACGTGTATTTATAAGTATAGATAGTGTGTACATAATATGTGCTTGTTTGACCGCATGTAAATATTTTTTTATTTTATTTATTTATTATTATTAAGAGCAGGCAGCCGCCGGCTGATAACGCTCCATGTAAATACATATTATATAAATGAAAAAATGGTACAGTACAGAGTGTACATAAAATAAATAAGATAAAATAACCTGTAATAACATAATGAAATAAAATTAAATACGATGTTTGGGAGTTGCTTAGAGAAAGCAAACCATACGCTATAATGATAAGAATAGAAATAAACAATAATTGTTGAAAAAGTATTTTATTTATATATTTTAGTTACAATTGTGATATAAATTTTATACATGAATAAAACTTGTACATTTTATACAATAGCATTTTTTGTTATCCACGAATTGTGTCTATTATCGAAACCTAACCACTTGACCAGAAGCTGATTTCCTCTTTTCCTAACAACTTTTCTACCAAATAAATATCGGAATGTTTTGTTTTCTGCAGTTCCAACCCTTAAAAAGCTCCTTTTACTTCCTCGCCATCGTCATCTTCCAAAATGTAGCTTGCTGGGTTTGTAAGTCGAACTTTTACGATTTTAAAAATTTCGTTGCTCCAATTTGGTGTGTATCCTTTGGCAAATGCGGACCTGTGTTTACTAACTCTAACGCGGTCTCCCACAGAAAAGTTGATGATCTTCGGGTCAACCGTTTTCATATGACTGTAGACCCTTTTCAAAATTTCATCCGCATTACTTGCATTAGCATCTTCCGGTTTCATTCCGATGGTTGAGTGTTTTGTGGAATTATATCATTTTACAATTTTTGGTAAAAGATCCAACCACTTATACGTTCCTTGCAAGCTGAACTGCTTCCACATCATATTTTTTAAAGTGCGGTTGCAGCGATCGACGATACTGCTTTTTAAATTTGAATAACTACTATAATGGTTAATGTTGAATTGCTTCATAAGGGTTTGGAATTCTTTGTTGTAGAATTCTTTACCCATATCTGTTTGTAGATTTTTCGGTTTAGAACTTGTAGTTGAAAGCGCTTTCTGCATCGCGGTAGCAACGGCTAGACCGGTCTTTCGTTTGACGGGGTATGCCCAAACATATTTGGAAAATGCATTGATAACAACTAAAATGTATCTGAATCCTCTGTTGAATTTTTGGTAAGATATCATTTCAACCAAATCGGCTTGAAACAAATCGTTCAGACCCTTGATGATCACACGTCTCCGTTTGAAATTTTTTCTAGCCGGTCTGTGCAGTTCCGCTACAACGTCTTCCTTAACGTTCAGCTTTAATTAGAAGCTTCTACTACAAAACTCGTTATTAATAATCCCGTATCGGAACTCTCATGTGAAATTCTAAACTCAACATGCTATTCTTATTGGGTAAGTATGTAGCCGATATTTTATCGCCTGGATTTAGTGTTCCGCCCTTCCAATGCTCCATCAACACACCATTTAGGTATATTTTCGCGAGAGATGGGGTGCAACCAACTGACATTGTTTGTGCAGATGGTAGTCTGTATTCATATTCGCCGTTACTACCGTTAATAATTACGTACCGACCTTTGCTATCAGTTTTAACTGCCACTACATAAAAGATGGTATTGTCGCATTTGGTTTTATAGGGTGTAGCTTGCGACTGATTTAGGGTTGCAAGAAATAATAAAAGCATAAATACAATTAAAAGAATATATTTGAAAGTAAACTTACACAATATGGTAGGTGGTCATCTTTGAGATGTTCTGGGGTCGTTTCACGTGTCACAACTGACTCTGATCGAACTGCCCAGAATGCCTCAAAACCACAGTATTTATACTCAAAATCATTGACGCAAAAGAATAGAACAATCACTCGTTGGCCATGATCTTTCAAGGGTTAAAAGAACGTACGCGTTGGTTAACCTAGATCCGGCACGACTCATCAATTATTATAAATCATGCGTGATCTAAGAGGATAATTATGTGATAATTATTCATAGCGGAAAGCTAGGTTCCGTGAAGAAAGGTCACCTTAAATTTATGAACAAAGGAACGTACGAATTAACTATTAGATAACCAATATTATTAAGTAATCAATTATTATACGTGACAGTATCATACTTTAGAGCCGATTTCATATCCGGTATCTTAGTTGCAGTCTTTGCAGATATCTCTTGTTTAATGGTCTCGCCTTCTTCCACCAGATATATTTTCGGATTTACATCGGTAGGATGATGTTGATGCATATGCCTCCGAAACTTATCTATCGGCATGTTAACGCGAACTGAGCTAACGCGGGTATGACATGGCTATTGAACATTTGCCTATTTATTGACCTTATTTAATAACTTTTGCGCGCCTTAAAGCGTTCACGATGCTAACAATTTCCTTATTATGTCCTGTATGTCCTGCAGCCTGCGAGGCTATCAAGATCTGCATTCTCTCTACAAGAGTATTCGGATTTTTCCAAGGTACAAATTCAACTTTTCTGCTATTTACGTTTAGAACTCCTTTACGTAACCGAGTTGATTTGGGGGTACTTATACTGTAAATACTATTTTGGACCGGTATTACCACTTATTTGCTCGCTGTCGTTGTAATTTTTATATATAATTTTATAGGAGCCTTTTTAAACATCAATTCGTAGAACCCAGGAGTTCCTTTATATGTAACCTTACGACCGCCGTCCATTATAAACATGTCTTCTCCGTCGAAGTCAAACATTTTATTTCCTATATGAAATTTATCTGCTTCAATATCGAATCGAACACCATACTGAACATCGAATTTTCCCTCCGTGTCCCGTATCAAGTCTTCGATGTATTGTCTAGTAAATCCTTGAAAGTGGTCCAAGTATTTATCGAGGACATCTGGATGTAACATGTGTTCAATCGTTTGTTGAGCTTCTCGAACACTATGTTCCAAAAATACATTCGTCGTTTCTTCATTATCACTTTCCACGTTCAGGACCTCAGACTACAAGAGACCCTCTTCCGGTGAAGCTTCGGCAATTACATCAGCTTTCAGAAAGTGTGGGCGCGTGCGAGTAGGCATCTCCTTTTTAGGAAATATCTTTAATTCTATAGGCTCTACTTTAACATGTATATCTCTGGTTTGTAAACCTTCAGTTTTAATAGTTGCTAGTAATTCCTTAAGCGGTTGGGAAATGGGCTTAAATTGTTCCGAGAGTGTAGACTGCGATCGGATCATGTCTGATTTTAAACTTTGCAATTTTATTTTTAAATGTTGCCTACTTTTAATTAGTTCGCTAACCAAATGTTTATCCATCTTCCTCTGACAGTTGCTTAACGACAACTAAGCCGTATAGTTTCGCTTCAATTGTATATGTGGAAAAAATAATCGAATCCTTTCCTGTACCGACCCCCGTTTACATCCGAATCCTTATCGATGACTAGAAAACCGTATGGATCGTTCCAACAATGTGAACATAAGTCCTTAAAATCTTCAAAGCGCATGTCAACGTTAACGTGATCATCGTGTATGTGTTTTAGGTTGGTCTTATCTTGTTGAAATACTATAATAATATTGGCGTTGTCTCTAATAAGTTGTTTTGGAATAGAGGAATAGGTTTGGCATAAGTAGAAGCAATCTATGTTTGCATGCCGTCCAAAACAAAAGTAATCTCTAATTACACTTTGGTTTTCGCATGCCACATCGTCGAAAATAATTACAGAATTGGGTTTGGCTTCCTGAGGTTTCAATATCTCTAAGCCGTCTTCGTATTCATAAAAACCGATTTCCCGTATTGGTTGCAGTAGTTTCCTTAGATAATTATATTTCGATTTCGAATAAATAAACATTTTCACATCTCAACCCGTTGGAATATTCTAGTAAACTAATCATTACGTTCGTTTTCCCATCACAGTTAGATCTACCAACGATAAGTCCACGCTTACACCCACCTCCTAGTAAAATACCATGTTTCTGATAGTTCGCAGTCAATGAAGTTTGATCATGATTAATGGTGGGCGATATTGAAAATTTAATATCGGTTATTGATAACAAATTTCAATCGATATTATCGATATATCGATATTATCGATAATATCGATAATATCGATAATATTGATAATATCGAAATATCAATAATATCGATAATATGGAAATATCGATAATATCGATAATATCGATAATATCGATAATATCGATAATATCGATATATCGATATATATTTTTTAATTATCGGTGACCGATATTATGAATAATATCGATATTATCGATATATCCATAAATATTCCTAGCACTAGTAAGCATTTAAAGAAATTTCTATCGATAACATCGAGATATCTATAATGTCGATAATATCTATAATATCGATAATATTGATAATATCGATAATATCGATATATATCGATAATATCGATAATATCGATAAATATCGATAATATCGATAAGATAAGATCTTCAAACCCGACACGAGGCTGATTGAACGCTTGCTGAAAAGGCTTGGGGCCGCGTTCGTTCAAAAGACGCTGGAATTGGAGAAAAAGCAGCTGCGTTAGCTATTGCAGGCATTATGAAGGGTAAAACGAAGCTGGGGATGGGTTCTTTGCGTAAGAAGAGACGTTCGCGAAAAGTGTTAAGCTTTGCGGGTGCTGTTAATCGGGCTCGCAAGCTAATTAAAGGTCATAAAACCGGTAATTTAATGAATGTTGTAAATACAGCTTTAAGCGGTATTAAAAACAAAAAAATCGCCCAGCCCAGAAGTAGAATTTTGAAAATTCCTAAGACGGGTGGTATTTTACCGCTCATCCCCATATTTGCCGCTTTAAGCGCTCTTGGATCCTTGGGAGGCGGTGCTGCAGCGGTGGCGAAAGCAGTCGGTGACGCCAAAGCCGCTGCAAAGGATTTGAAAGAAAAGGAGCGTCACAACAGAGCGATGGAAGCTGTAACGGTGGGAAAGGGTCTGCATTTGGGCCCGTATAAAAAAGGATTTGGACTGTATTTAAATCCGTACCAGCCAAAAAACTAAATGTCAAGCTACCGCGCCGAGCGCTTACCAACGTGGATTTGGAGGAATATGCTAAGATATTACGGATTCCCAATTTTCGAGGGTTTACATGATTTACCTCAGACGATTTATGAAAACGAATCGGGGGTAGTTAACCTAGACGATAAAATAGGTGCTGGTACGCATTGGACCGCCTACGTGAAGCGAAGTTTCAATGTGGAATACTTTGATAGTATAGGGAATTTAAAACCACCACCGGAATTAATAATATATTCGCAGCGACGGTAGCAGGAATAAGATTACATACAACTTTGAACGATATCAAAAGTTAAATTCATACAATTGCGGCCATTTATGCTGGCAATTTTTATATAGCTGTGCAAGATGATTTTTACGTCAGTGTACCGTTGTTTCTTCCATACAATGCATCGCAATGTCGACCATTTTCACACTTTCCGGAAATACGTCGGTGTTAAGCGTCGATTTTGATCTTCCAATTTTTTTGGAAACTGAACAAGAATATGTTCTGGGATTACTAAGTTTTGAATCGTACGCATTCCTAATATTGTGGAGCCAAAAAATGTATTTAGACTCGTCGGTAGACCAGATATTGTATTTTCGAAAGGTGCTTATGAACTTAATGGCATCAACCAATACATAAAGTCGCAATTAAATCGTAATGTTGGCGACAGGGAATACGTGGACCTGCGAGGACATGCAAGCACTATGAAAACCCAGATTAAGGCCTCTCATGAAATAGACCTCGAATATGACAACTCTATAAGGGATATACTAGGATTCGACAAAAAAATATATTCAAAAAATAAAGGGGTTGAATCTGAACACATAACCAAAATAATGCAAGTTAATACCATATTAATACATTGTAATATTTCTGTGGGGTCTTATAACAATGGAAAACCAAGCCATACAATTCATCAATTATTTTCTACTGTCCCGGTTGGCTACAAAATCGTCGAGTCTCCAAATCCAGTTATTTATCTACCTATCAGTACTAAAACCATTACGAACATTACAATTAAAATACTTGATCAGGACGATCGACCGGTCAGTTTCAATTCAGAAACCATAACTGTAGGTTTACATTTGAAGAAGATGTAATGGGTTTCATATTCTATTCGCACGGTTACGATTGCAATCCTTTGCAGCCGGTTCAAAAAGGATATAACAAGCCCCCTTCCAAGCGCTCCAAGGTCAGTAAGAGATCGACTTCCGACCTGTTAACAAACAAGAATAAAGCATTCCTCAAGTCGTTGGGTTATTAGTTGCAATAATGTGTATTTTGAATATTGGTGCAAAGGTCTTGTCGACAATTCCATTGTTAGTAATCAATTCCACACCCATCAGCCGTACACAAACAGTTTTATCAATAATGATGAAATTCAAATACCTATACAAGAAGATATGTCTACTCTACCCGGATTAAACCACTTGTACATAGAAGGAAAACTACTTAAAGCAACGGGAGGTCCTACAACCGCGAAATTTGTAAATAATGGTATCGCACACTTATTTAGCGAAATTCGATATGAAATGAACGGTGTTGTTATTGATTCTGTAACTAAGCCTGGTATAACAACTACTGTGAAAGGTTATGTTTCCAATACATCCGAAGATGTTAAAAAACTTCAACGCCGGATGGTTGCCTGATAGCTCAAGTTCTATAACGGATGCCTCCGGTAATTTTAATGTCTGCATCCCTCTCAGAACCTTGTTGGGGTTCGCTGAAGATTATAATAAGGTTGTATTGAATATCCGACAAAAATTGGTATTAATCCGAAGTAATACTGATGACGATGCTGTTTATCTTGCCAACGCTGTGGCGACTGATGCAATCAAAGTTCAGATTGACAAAATTTATTGGAAAGTTCCCCATATTGCAGCAGGCCTTGCGCAGGAACTGGCTTTAACCAAATACATTGATAAGAACATCGACACACAAGTTGCGTTTCGCAGTTGGCAACTTCATGTAATCTCTGGTGTGCATACCAATACTCTCCATTCTCATGCTATCGCAACCAGCACAAAATTGCAAACACCTCGACAAGTTATACTTGGTTTCCAAACGGCTCGATCTGGACAATTAAATAAAGTTTCGAGTTCCTTCGATCATTGCAATATTAAAAATATTAGAGTATACTTGAACACCGAAAGATATCCATATGATAATTTGAATATCGATATCGCTAATAATCATTATGCAACCCTATACGACATGTATTCCCACTTCCAATCAACATATTACAAGAAACGCGATGAGCCTATGCTATCTCTACCGGACTTCAAGAAAGTAGCTCCTCTTATTGTTGTAGATTGCTCAAATCAAAAAGTCTACATTCAGGCGAATGCAGTGGTGTTTAGATTAGAATTTGAAACAGCCACCAACGTAGCCGACGATACAACAGCGTATTGCTTGCTGTTGCATGATCGCGTTTTTTCGTATAATGCTCTGACGAAAGCGGTTAAACAACTTTAAATGATTAGTACTCCAGTTGGACGGACACCTTCGAAGAAGCAGTGTCGCTTCTATTACTGAAGCATCAATATGTTTGTTATAGTGGATGTTCAAGGTTTCAAGACGCCTGACAAAGAATTTACTTCAAAAGAATTAGCTGCGTATGATTGAAAGACTGTTTCACATCACATATTCAAATCTCCATTTTCCTTCTCAACACTACCCCACCAGTTTCAGCAGCAAGCTACTTGGTTGATTGAATAACCACCATTGTATTAATTGGGATGAAGGGCATACACCAGTCTTCCTTTTCCCAAAAATCTTTCAGCGACTTGTTCGAGATGCTGATGTCATTTATATAAAAGGGAATGGAAGGCTAAATTTTTAAGAGCATATACCTGCAAGAACATCATTGAAATTGAAGAACACCCCGCTTTAACCGCATCTAAACCAGCCTGCATGTATCATTAGAAAACGCTTTGTTACTGTGCTTGATCCAACGTTTATCATTTATACCAACAGTATGTAATGCAATAGTTTTTTCAAGAAATCTTTTTATTTACGAAATAGTTTCATTTAATAAATTTCAAATAAAATTAGTTAATTATTGGAATATATACATAATGCAAGCAATACAAATCTGTTGTATTTTCGGGGTTTAAAAATCCATCCTGCTCCATTTGATAAAACAGATTATAATATTTGTTAACAACTTGTTCATTGATGTCACGATGCATTCGCTCTATGCGTTGGTTGTGCACAGAACTACCAACAACGACGGGATTACTTTGTTCATTAAACAGCTGATACATTCTGTTCCAGACATCAACATTCTCTCCTCCTTCATCTGTGCGCACACGAAGGGGATAATCATATTTCTCACAGGCTTTGTCAAAAAGATTTACTACAGTGGCTGCTCTGTTGTTGTTCGAGCACTGTGCAAAAGTTAGAAGTCTGCTAAAACCATCTATTGCGGCATGTATCACAAACCTCCACCGAATTACTTTATGAGTGCCATCAATGTGCCAAATAAAATTTGGACCTGGGACATAGTATGTCCGTCTACGGATAGTATGAATTTTCCGGAACTGCACTCCATCCCTATCTGTTCTTAACAAGCTCTGACGCAAACGATGGCGCTGAATATGAATATTACGAGCTCGCAAGTGACCCTGCATAATCATTTGTCCAGCAGCTGGATGGTGACCTTTGATAGAACTAACTATGGTGTCTAATTCATTATCTGTAATATTACTGAAATAACAACTAAAGGAGATAGGTGACAAAGGGTGTATTTATTTACCTGTATTTGTTGGTAGTTATATTATTTTTCTTTAATATGCTGTACACTGTTGGTCTTGATACATTTAATCGTTTTGATATCTCTGTAATTGGCAACTTCAAGTGCATCATTGTCTGTATTTCTGCTAGTTTATCATTCGGAATTCGGTATTCAGTCTCCTACAAATTACATAATTGAAATTAAAATCTGAAAATATATAATTACAAAACGGTAGATACACAATATGAACAATATTCTTACCCTTTCGAATTCATCTTCGGAGTCGCTCGCAGCAGCTGATATAGAAGGACTCGGAGCTGGAGGACTAACAGCAGCACGAGGTGGAGGCGTAGATATTGGCAGTGCAGGGTTCGTAGCAGACCCCGAATTGGCCAGGGCGGCAGTGATCGCTGCTGTGACAATCCCACTAATTTGATTGATCAGCGCTTCAGATTCAATTTTTTGGGATAAGCGCCTGGAATTTTATCTTTATAGAAATTGAGTTAGGTGTTCTTTAAGTGTTATTGTAATCGAACTTAGGTTTACACCGAGGATCATGACTGGGGCTGTATAATTAATAATGAAACAGTACTTACGCTAAGAAATACGGTACCTACCTACTGAAGACCACCTGAAGACGAGACCACAAAGACGAGACACAATAATAACCACAGATAAGGTACTTAAACGACCACCCGCTTTGACCCGTTTGCACACAATTTCGGGGATTCCAGGGGAATTCCGTTAGACGAGAAATCAGCAAGAAACGTAATTTTATTCTCACACGTGATACCAACTACCAACATGAAACTACATTGGACGCGTTCCACTATTTGCAAATGTATCCGTAGGTACCTAACTAACAACTACCGTACCGCGTAAGTTTTGCGAACGTGGGTAAATAAAGTAGGGACCGGTGAAATTTTATTTCTTCTTAAAAAAGCAAGCGCGTTTTTATTTGTACTCTTTAATAAACACCTTCACGAATTTGTATTAGCTCATAACAATCATAACATCTCCACAGAGCATAACTTGACGCCACTTCAGTTATTCTTATTAAACCTCAAAATTAGAGACGATCGTCATGAGGCTGATCAAGATTTTCAAGGTGGCCTGAGCGCCTCTGCACTAGATTCGACTGATCTGCCATATGTAAATGTTGAAGCAATTGTAAGTCCATTAAATGCAGAAGAACATGCAGGATTAGAAACCTCAATAAATCCCCTCACTTACGCTGACTCCGTGGTTGCTTTTCGTGATGTGGTTGTATTTGTTGCAAACCATCTTTAATTATTGTTGATTTTATATTATACTAGATATTAAGTTCAACTGGCAGCTGTACCAACTAGCTCGTAGTAGGCTCCCGGGGGATAAATAATCACAGCTCCCGCGCATGATCAGTTGTTATAAGGCTTAATTCTTGTGGAATACTTAACACATCCGATAAACTAAACTTGAAAATTATCACTGCACTGCATTTATATTTACCCAGCTAAATACAATATTATTTTAAATTAGTTTTATCCACGACTACTAAATTATACATCGATTATTTATGTGTTTTGTTAAACATAAGACTACCCATAATAAATTGCCGTGACTTATGGGAGTGAATTATGGTTCATAATTCACTCTTACGCTTACGTCAAAATCACAAATGTCAAAATACAATACGATAACTGGAGAGGTGGAGCTGCTGTACCTCACAGTACCTCTCGGTGGCACTATCGTCCTCACTTGTGCATGAGTGCTAGTCTGTGTAAGAAGTCGTTAACATTTTGTAAAATATAACGGTCTGTAACACCGGTGCGTGTACCCTAGTTAGTTTTTTCGCCGCCAACATTTTATTACAAAAGGTAATAGATAGCCACTTCATTAGCAATTTACATAGATGCATTACGGTTTATTAGTTTTCTTTAGAATGGGAGATTACGAAAAGGAAATCCAGCGCCTTCAAAGGCTTTACGGGGAGGTCCCTAGCGATCCAGAGTACGATGAAGAAGAGGATGAAGGGGAAGTCGACGTACTCGAAACCAGAAGTGATGATTCTAATTCAGAACAAGAGTTTGACGAAGCTGGCGATGAAATGGACGATTCTATACATCGTGAGCTTCTATACACTGGAAAAGACGGTACCACTAAATGGAGACGACATTGCCCACCAACAAATGTACGAACACGGCAGCAAAACATAATCAAAACTTTTCCGGGTGTGAAGGCGGGTGTAAGGGATTTAAAATCACCCTTTGATATATTTAATTATCTTTTTGACAATAATATGTTAGATATTATTGTATCATTGTACGAACATTAAAATAAAATCAGTGTCGGAACACTATTCACGAGAAAGGGACGCTAATCCTACAAATGCAGTTGAAATCAAAGCTCTATTTGGTCTGATATATCTGGCAGGTGTTCGTCATGCGAATCACCTAAATACCAAGGATTTATGGAGAGTAGATGGTACTGGTATAGAAGCATTTCGATTGACCATGAGCATTAATCGATTTAAATTTCTGCTATTGTGCATTAGATTTGATGATATTGAAACGAGGAATGAAAGAAAGGCACTCGATAAATTGGCTCCTATAAGAAATTTATTCGATTTATTTCTCCAACACTGTAAGGAGGCCTACAGCCATTCCGAATTTATAACGGTTGATGAAAAGTTAGAAGCATTCAGGGGAAAGTGCAGCTTTAGACAATATATCCCCAGCAAACCCAACAAATATGGTTTAAAGATTTTTGCTGCTTGTGATGCCAAGACATTTTATACCAGCGCCATGGAAGTTTACGTTGGACTTCAACCTGATGGGCCATATAAACAAGACAATAGTGCTAAAAGTGTTGTGGAACGTTTGTGCGAGTGCATAAGTATATCAAATCGTAATGTTACCACGGATAATTATTGGTTTACGAGTATGCCTCTAGCTGACAGTCTAAAATCCAAGAAACTTACGCTTCTTGGCACAATTCGTAAAAATAAACGAGAATTGCCTAAAGAGTTAGTACAAGATTTAAATCGTCCCGTTGGTTCTAGCATGTTTGCTTTCAAGGAGGACCGTACTTTGGCCTCGTACGTACCTAAATAGAAAAAAAACGTACTACTGCTTTCAACAATGCATTACGACGATGCCATCAGTCAAAACAGCAATAAACCTGAGATGATTGAACTATACAATTTAACGAAGGGGGGAGTTGATGTTGTAGACAAGCTATGTGCACAATATAACTGCGCCAGAAATACCAGGAGATGGCCTATGGTCATATTTTATAGTATGATTAATGTGGCAGCTACAAAGATTACTATTATTATTATTATTATTTATACAGCAAATAACCAAACATCCAACATGATTCGTAGGGATTTCAATCAAAACCTCTACTCGTCACTGACTTATGATTACCTACCAGAAATTACGCATAACATGGAAACTGGTTCCCAGAACTTTAAAGTATCGTCTTCGAGAATTATGTGGAATTCATGATGAACCTGAATCAGAAGGTAGAATTGATGGGCAAAAGGGGAGATGCTATTTTTGTGACCACAAGAAAAATAGAAAGACAAAGTACTACTGCTGCGTTTGTAAGAAATATATGTGTTTAGAACACATACGACCGATTTGTCAGGACTGCAGCCCGGAGGAACAACATTAAAAAGTTGTAAGTCACTAATAATTATTAAAATTGTTAGGATTAAAAATTGCATTATCACTACTATATTTTGTTTTATTGATAACAACTAAGGTTACTTCATAAGTAGTCATTTCTTTTCTCTCATTTAATGTTTTGTGTTATCCCATTGGTAATAAATATAAAATATTTAAATAAAAATTGTTTTAGAACTTTATTCAGATACTATTTTGTGTAGTACTCCATTTTGAATCGTTTTAATAGTTTTCTGAACTCACTTGGTCAGTAAGATCATATGTGCAATTTTTTTAACAGGTAGGTCTCTCGGACCGGTGCGTGCTCCTGTGTTACAAGATATAGCGCGTGTGCTGAAAGGTTATGAAGAGGTTTTTATTTTGAATATTTTTTATATTTGATTGTGAAATGGAAAAAATTATTTTTTTTCCTGTACTGTCGATTAAAATAATGAATTAATATAATACTTGTATCAATAGTAGTTCAAGTTAGGTTCGTTTGAATATTTACTAGAAACATTCGGTTCGAGAAAAATAAGGGTTTGCAGAGCCCTTAAATTTATGTATTATTAACCGCAATATACTTAATCAAATATAAGCTAATTACAATTTGTAGAAGTTGATTTATCAACTACCTACTACCTATTTGTAAAAATGTTTCAACTCGAGCCTCATGGATATAATAGATTATTTTGCATCATGCTTCTGTGATTTCCCCCATCTATTTTAGACACAAATAAATTAAAAATATTTTTGGTATAATATTTATGACAAATTAAACAAATCAACAGCAATAAAGTGAAATTAAAAAGTTTGTTTACCTTTGACTAATGTAACATATTAGAAAAGAAACAATATTCAATTAAAACTAAATGTAAATATAATGTTTTTTCAAAGTATACCTTGTGATTTTATACTCTGAAATCACTCTTTATACAGGGTGTTTATAAACGGCATCAATAAACTTTGAGAGGATATGTTTTGTCAAGTCGTCTTAAAGAGAAAAAAGCCAATGAACAGGTGTCCTAAAATGCTTCTGAAGGGAAGTACGGTTCCCTAAAGGAATAATTTCCATTAGACATAGCTGGATTAAAACTAAAGGCATACAAAAATTCAATACATTGTAATATTAAAGGACATTTCAGATAAGTATAAAAGCAAATGTTTGTAAACCTTTTTAGGGGGCTGCAGCCGAGCTGCCTTCAGAAGCATTTTAGGACATGTTATAGAAATTTTTCTTCTAAAATGACCTATGAAAACACCTCCCGAAGGCTGTTTATTAAGATGCCATACATCAAAAAATTAAACTTGTCCAAACTCTGGTGAGCCAAGTATTGCTTCTGTAAGTAGTAAATATATCCCCAGCAAACCCAACAAATATGGTTTAAAGATTTTTGCTGCTTGTGATGCCAAGACATTTTATACCAGCGCCATGGAAGTTTACGTTGGACTTCAACCTGATGGGCCATATAAACAAGACAATAGTGCTAAAAGTGTTGTGGAACGTTTGTGCGAGTGCATAAGTATATCAAATCGTAATGTTACCACGGATAATTGGTTTACGAGTATGCCTCTAGCTGACAGTCTGAAATCCAAGAAACTTACGCTTCTTGGCACAATTCGTAAAAATAAACGAGAATTGCCTAAAGAGTTAGTACAAGATTTAAACCGTCCCGTTGGTTCTAGCATGTTTGCTTTCAAGGAGGACCGTACTTTGGCCTCGTACGTACCTAAAAAGAAAAAAAACGTACTACTGCTTTCAACAATGCATTACGACGATGCCATCAGTCAAAACAGCAATAAACCTGAGATGATTGAACTATACAATTTAACCAAGGGGGGAGTCGATGTTGTAGACAAGCTATGTGCACAATATAACTGCGCCAGAAATACCAGGAGATGGCCTATGGTCATATTTTACAGTATGATGAATGTGGCAGCTATAAAGATTATTATTATTATTATTATTATTATTATTTATACAGCAAATAACCAAACATCCAACATGATTCGTAGGGATTACAATCAAAACCTCTACTCGTCACTGACTTATGATTACCTACCAGAAATTACGCATAACATGGAAAGCGGTTCCCAGAACTTTAAAGTATCGTCTTCGAGAATTATGTGGAATTCATGATGAACCTGAATCAGAAGGTAGAATTGATGGGCAAAAGGGGAGATGCTATTTTTGCGACCACAAGAAAAATAGAAAGACAAAGTACTACTGCTGCGTTTGTAAGAAATATATGTGTTTAGAACACATACGACCGATTTGTCAGGACTGCAGCCCGGAGGAACAACATTAAAAAGTTGTAAGTCACTAATAATTATTAAAATTGTTAGGATTAAAAATTGCATTATCACTACTATATTTTGTTTTATTGATAACAACTAAGGTTACTTCATAAGTAGTCATTTCTTTTCTCTCATTTAATGTTTTGTGTTATCCCATTGGTAATAAATATAAAATATTTAAATAAAAATTGTTTTAGAACTTTATTCAGATACTATTTTGTGTAGTACTCCATTTTGAATCGTTTTAATAGTTTTCTGAACTCACTTGGTCAGTAAGATCATATGTGCAATTTTTTTAACAGGTAGGTCTCTCGGACCGGTGCGTGCTCCTGTGTTACAAGATATAGCGCGTGTGCTGAAAGGTTATGAAGAGGTTTTTATTTTGAATATTTTTTATATTTGATTGTGAAATGGAAAAAATTATTTTTTTTCCTGTACTGTCGATTAAAATAATGAATTAATATAATACTTGTATCAATAGTAGTTCAAGTTAGGTTCGTTTGAATATTTACTAGAAACATTCGGTTCGAGAAAAATAAGGGTTTGCAGAGCCCTTAAATTTATGTATTATTAACCGCAATATACTTAATCAAATATAAGCTAATTACAATTTGTAGAAGTTGATTTATCAACTACCTACTACCTATTTGTAAAAATGTTTCAACTCGAGCCTCATGGATATAATAGATTATTTTGCATCATGCTTCTGTGATTTCCCCCATCTATTTTAGACACAAATAAATTAAAAATATTTTTGGTATAATATTTATGACAAATTAAACAAATCAACAGCAATAAAGTGAAATTAAAAAGTTTGTTTACCTTTGACTAATGTAACATATTAGAAAAGAAACAATATTCAATTAAAACTAAATGTAAATATAATGTTTTTTCAAAGTATACCTTGTGATTTTATACTCTGAAATCACTCTTTATACAGGGTGTTTATAAACGGCATCAATAAACTTTGAGAGGATATGTTTTGTCAAGTCGTCTTAAAGAGAAAAAAGCCAATGAACAGGTGTCCTAAAATGCTTCTGAAGGGAAGTACGGTTCCCTAAAGGAATAATTTCCATTAGACATAGCTGGATTAAAACTAAAGGCATACAAAAATTCAATACATTGTAATATTAAAGGACATTTCAGATAAGTATAAAAGCAAATGTTTGTAAACCTTTTTAGGGGGCTGCAGCCGAGCTGCCTTCAGAAGCATTTTAGGACATGTTATAGAAATTTTTCTTCTAAAATGACCTATGAAAACACCTCCCGAAGGCTGTTTATTAAGATGCCATACATCAAAAAATTAAACTTGTCCAAACTCTGGTGAGCCAAGTATTGCTTCTGTAAGTAGTAAATATATCCCCAGCAAACCCAACAAATATGGTTTAAAGATTTTTGCTGCTTGTGATGCCAAGACATTTTATACCAGCGCCATGGAAGTTTACGTTGGACTTCAACCTGATGGGCCATATAAACAAGACAATAGTGCTAAAAGTGTTGTGGAACGTTTGTGCGAGTGCATAAGTATATCAAATCGTAATGTTACCACGGATAATTGGTTTACGAGTATGCCTCTAGCTGACAGTCTGAAATCCAAGAAACTTACGCTTCTTGGCACAATTCGTAAAAATAAACGAGAATTGCCTAAAGAGTTAGTACAAGATTTAAACCGTCCCGTTGGTTCTAGCATGTTTGCTTTCAAGGAGGACCGTACTTTGGCCTCGTACGTACCTAAAAAGAAAAAAAACGTACTACTGCTTTCAACAATGCATTACGACGATGCCATCAGTCAAAACAGCAATAAACCTGAGATGATTGAACTATACAATTTAACCAAGGGGGGAGTCGATGTTGTAGACAAGCTATGTGCACAATATAACTGCGCCAGAAATACCAGGAGATGGCCTATGGTCATATTTTACAGTATGATGAATGTGGCAGCTATAAAGATTATTATTATTATTATTATTATTTATACAGCAAATAACCAAACATCCAACATGATTCGTAGGGATTACAATCAAAACCTCTACTCGTCACTGACTTATGATTACCTACCAGAAATTACGCATAACATGGAAAGCGGTTCCCAGAACTTTAAAGTATCGTCTTCGAGAATTATGTGGAATTCATGATGAACCTGAATCAGAAGGTAGAATTGATGGGCAAAAGGGGAGATGCTATTTTTGCGACCACAAGAAAAATAGAAAGACAAAGTACTACTGCTGCGTTTGTAAGAAATATATGTGTTTAGAACACATACGACCGATTTGTCAGGACTGCAGCCCGGAGGAACAACAAAAAAAGTTGTAAGTCACTAATAATTATTAAAATTGTTAGGATTAAAAATTGCATTATCACTACTATATTTTGTTTTATTGATAACAACTAAGGTTACTTCATAAGTAGTAATTTCTTTTCTCTCATTTAATGTTTTGTGTTATCCCATTGGTAATAAATATAAAATATTTAAATAAAAATTGTTTTAGAACTTTATTCAGATACTATTTTGTGTAGTACTCCATTTTGAATCGTTTTAATAGTTTTCTGAACTCACTTGGTCAGTAAGATCATATGTGCAATTTTTTTAACAGGTTGGTCTCTCGGACCGGTGCGTGCTCCTGTCTTACAAGATATAGCGCGTGTGCTGAAAGGTTATGAAGAGGTTTTTAATTTTAATATTTTTTATATTTGATTGTGAAATGGAAAAAATTATTTGTTTTCCTGTACTGTCGATTAAAATAATGAATTAATATAATACTTGTATCAATAGTAGTTCAAGTTAGGTTCGTTTGAATATTTACTAGAAACATTCGGTTCGAGAAAAATAAGGGTTTGCAGAGCCCTTAAATTTATGTATTATTAACCGCAATATACTTAATCAAATATAAGCTAATTACAATTTGTAGAAGTTGATTTATCAACTACCTACTACCTATTTGTAAAAATGTTACAACTCGAGCCTCATGGATATAATAGATTATTTTGCATCATGGTTCTGTGATTTCCCCCATCTATTTTAGACACAAATAAATTAAAAATATTTTTGGTATAATATTTATGACAAACTAAACAAATCAACAGCAATAAAGTGAAATTAAAAAGTTTGTTTACCTTTGACTAATGTAACATATTAGAAAAGAAACAATATTCAATTAAAACTAAATGTAAATATAATGTTTTTTCAAAGTATACCTTGTGATTTTATACTCTGAAATCACTCTTTATACAGCGTGTTTATAAACGGCATCAATAAACTTTGAGAGGATATGTTTTGTCAAGTCGTCTTAAAAGAGAAAAAAGTCTATGAACAGGTGTCCTAAAATGCTTCTGAAGGGAAGTACGGTTCCCTAAACGAATAATTTCCATTAGACATAGCTGGACTAAAACTAAAGGCATACAAAAATTCAATACATTGTAATATTAAAGGACATTTCAGATAAGTATAAAAGCAAATGTTTGTAAACCTTTTTAGGGGGCTGCATCCGAGCTGCCTTCAGAAGCATTTTAGGACATGTTACAGAAATTTTTTCTTCTAAAATGACCTATGAAAACACCTCCCGAAGGCTGTTTATTAAGATGCCATACATCAAAAAATTAAACTTGTCCAAACTCTGGTGAGCCAAGTATTGCTTCTGTAAGCCTATGCTTAAATGTATCGGAATCTAAATTTAACGGTAACGTCAGTGTAGAGCTACAAACATTTGCTGTAGGGTAAGGCTGATTTCCAAAACTGACTGTGGGTTTTTGTATTTCAAATATTGGTACCCTTCGGACACCCGTGACAAATTGTAAGAAGTCACGAATACAACACTGTGCTGGTTCTGAAACAAACAACGTAAGTAGTCAGTCACTTAGGTAATGTATGAGATGTTAACATTAACAATAAAAACCTACCATCATTGCCATTATGTGCGTCTTGTGCTTGTCCATCGGCACAACAGCAACCTGACAAAAACTCCATTACTTATAATGTTGCTTCTTGTTCTGACATTAATTGATTTGATCCTTCTTCAGAATAATTAAAGTGCAAATCTGAGTATATTATATTTGCATCCATAGGCGGAGCTACGTAACTGTCCCCACATAATAAGAATAACATTTGATCTGTGAATTAAAACACTGCTAAAGAAAGTATAACTGTTTTCACTTTAGATATTTTCATATTTTGACCAAATTTTCAACTTTTAGCATGAATTTTGAATCTTGGTAGTAAAAAGTAAGAAGTTTTTTAACCATAGCAAACTTCGCTTGAAATAAAACAGTGAAAGTATATAATGTTTATAATATAACAATGACCTGGATGTTCCTGAATCAATGCATCAATTCCTAGTGTATTTAGGCCTTTTGCAAATTATGATATGTGAGCACCATTTTTAACTACTGAAAGATACCGTGACACAGTCGCCACAAAATCATGTTTTGTTTCTTGTGTTATGCTCTTGTAATAACACATTTCTTCTGCTAATGTCTGAAGTTCACTGTTCTCTATACTTATAGAATCCGAATCTTTAAACTAAAACAAAAGGAAATACAAGATACTCTTGAAGAAAAATAACAAAATGTTGGCTTTTTTACAATTCAATTTATATTAACTAAAACTCAAAAAATTAAACTAACAGTCATGATCGTATTTCTTAAATCTCTGTCGGGTATGTCTTGTGGTGAATAGCTGTATTTGATATTTGCTATGCTGTACAGTAAACTTTTAGCAAAGAGTGGAGCAGGTGTATGCCCTTGGCATAATATCAAGCCCACAATTACCCCACCAGCAAAGGGTAAATTGTTAATTAACGAGGAAATATGATTTGATAAAGTTAGTGTTCCTGGTTCTCCTTGAAACACTTGCCATTGTAATAGATTGTTGAGCAAAATATCTAAAAATTCTTTCCTTGGTCCCCCTAAATCCACTCCTGCTTCTCCAATAAAGTGACTATTTAGAGTTTTTGTTGGGTCAAACTTTGGAGCTAGAATTGCTTCAACTGCATCAGTTAATAAATTATGTCGTCTTACATAAATATGCTGTGATTCTGTTATACAAAGAATTTTTTCAATATGTTTCTTTATTAATTCTGCAGGAGAATCCTGGTATGTATGTAGTCTAGAGAGTGAAAATTTAAATAAATATTATTTGAAAATTTAATTATTATCACATATAAGTTGTATTCGTTTGTGTTCTACTAAACAAGAACTATCTACACCAACTCTAGAGGTGCCGGCAGTGCATACATGACGTTCACCTAGTGCCGTTTAACAGCACAAACGAACATACCTATAGTTCACAAAGTATCATTCATCTTTTGTTAAGGAATAGTTTCTACCTCGCACATTAAGAAAGTTGTAAATATACAGGTTACTGCCCCATCCAAAATAAAAAAAGCATACTTTTAATACGTAATGCACAAAAAAAATTACAGTTTTATACTGTTTCAAGATTGGTGCTACAAAATTACCAGAAAACGCGATTGATAATGTAGATGCACCATTAGCGTGCCCCGACTATATAGGTACTAACAGTATTGTTTGTTGCAACTTACTGAACAACGACATCATCGTCATCAATGTCATCGACAGAACGAGGGGCATCATATTCTAGAATTTGTGCCAGTTGTAATTGAGATCTGCAACAAAGTACATAATATAAATCTATTTAACCCATTTCACGAACCAAAAGAAAAGGTAAATTTTATGTAATAAGTACTATTTTTTGGTTTTAATTTTTAATATGAAGAGTGAAAAGTTTATATTCATTCCAATTCTTGCTTACAGTTATCTCAATTTCTATCCTGTTCATGTCTTTATATATTTATTCAAGAAATTGTCTCTAAACAACCATTATTTCCAGATCTACGCCAAAAGTATAATTTGTTAAAAGCTGTGTATGTTCGGAAGTCTGCTGAGTTGACACCGAAGGCCTACAAATTGTACAAAATAGCTAGGGGGTTGGGACAAACTACCAGGCGTATCGATTCATAGAACGTATTTTAATGTTTTATTAGAGTCATTAATAGAATAAACTTTTTGAATAGCTGATTTATAATTTTTCTTTTTAATTAACATGTCAATAAATGTAGTGTTTTAACCATTGCTATATATTGATATTTTATTTAATCTTTATTATTTCTATAATTATGGATTTTAGCAAAGTAACGGTTGAAAATGTCAATAAACTTTTTCACAATGTTTATTCATACTGTTATGTATCTTATCTAATAGTTTTCTTTTTCATTTGGTATTAATTGCATTTACTAGTTATTAACATTTTCTGTCGATTGTACTGAAAACTGAACATTTTAGATTAAATTTGTTTTAGAAAAGTTCATTATTCTCTATCTTGGTTTAAATATTAGAAAATATAATATGAAATTTTAATAAATTTGAATTATACCCGCCACGAACAGCGCCGTTGGCGACATGAGTATGAACTATTCCTATAAACGGCCTTGCAGGCGGAGTTGCCTATCTATATAACATATATAATATATTATCTATGCGTAGATGTTGGCAGTGCAGGGTTCGTAGCAGACCCCGAATTGGCCAGGGCGGCAGTGATCGCTGCTGTGACAATCCCACTAATTTGATTGATCAGCGCTTCAGATTCCATTTTTTGGGATAAGCGCCTGGAATTTTATCTTTATAGAAATTGAGTTAGGTGTTCTTTAAGTGTTATTGTAATCGAAAAAAGCAAGCGCGTTTTTATTTGTACTCTTTAATTAATAATTTCTTACGTTAGAATTGTTTAACGCCCCCAAGTTGACGGGCCTTGGTCCAACTCACCAGCTGCGAGGGAGGGGTAAATAAATATGACAGGTTTTGCTAAATCTCTAGGATATAATTATATCGGGCAACATTTATTTAAATCGGGAATTATTTAGTTATATGTGGTGGATTTAATTATATTAGGAATTATTTAGTTATATGTGGTGGATTTAATTATATTTGGAATTATTTAGTTATATGTGGTGGATTTAATTAATATTGGGAATTATTTAGTTATATGTGGTGGATTTAATTAATATTGGGAATTATTTAATTATATGTACCAATATATAAATAGAACTTTAGGCATTTATTAAATTTACCAACATTTATTGAAATGTGCCAGATTTAATGTATATTATTGGGATATATTTAAATCTACGAACATTTATTAAATATGTCAGATTTAAGGTAAATCTTTTAACATTTATTTAAATTCACAGCAATTTATTAAATTGTGTCCGTATATAATAAATACTGAAATATTTGTAATAAATACGCTGAAATGTATAGTAAATTTCTGCTTTACACATGGCGCCCCATAGAGGAGGACCAGAAAAAAGCAGTTTTTTTCAGTTTATGTGGACCCTCCACATACGAAATCCTTCGGTCACTCATAGCACCGACAAAGGTAATGAACAAGAATTACGACGAAATCGTGGAGGTGCTGACTAAACATTTTGCACCAAGGACATCGGAAATCGTCAATCGTTTCCAATTTTACAGGCGGGATCAGCAAGCGGGGGAGAATTTTTCCGTTTATCTTAAAGAATTAAGACAACTGGCTGAAAGGTGCGGGTTTAATCATCTAGAAACAATGCTACGTGATCGAATTGTATGCGGAATACGGGACGATGCGCTGCAGCGACGTCTGCTACCCGAAGACAAAATCACGTTTGCAAAGGTGCAAAACATGTGTCTAGCGCATGAAACAGCAACAAAGAGTTTAGCAACGATACGCGACATCGCTGGCAATTCCAAGGTAAATAGGATCATAAGCGGAGCTAAAAATAGCCAACAGTCAAGTAGGTCAGATTCCAGCGCGAACAGATCATCAGCTGACTCATCGGGACGGAAAATGAAGTGTTTTCGTTGCGAATCGAATCATTCCCCGGATACGTGTGTGTTTAAGAACGCAAAGTGCCGGTTTTGCAATAAAGAAGGACACATAGAAAAGGCTTGTTTCGCCAAGAAAAAACAACAAAACGCGAAGAAGAAAGTACATCGAGTAGGGGATTCCCAGGAAGAATTTTCCGACGATGTACACACCATAGACAGTGGCGGCGATAGTGAATATCATGATCTAACGTATCAAAGGCTTTTAAAAAATCTAAGAGTATCAAAATAGTAAGTAAATCACGATCGGTAGCAGCAATAATATTATCAGTAATATTAATCAGGGCAGTGCCACAGCTATGTCCAGACTTAAAACCCGATTGGTTAATCGGTATAATCCCATTCATGGTGAGATGATGGCGCAGCTGGCATTCCATAAGCTTTTCTAGCATTTTAGATAAGGACGGTAGGATACTTATCGGGCGGAGGTCTCTAAAATCAGATGGGCTTGAGACTTTTGGGAGCGGTATCACGAGAGCCTGCTTCCAACACTCAGGGAAGACGAAATTTATCAGGCGGTAGTTTACTGCGTGCGTAATTTCAGGTAACAAACAAGGAATGCACAGTTTTAATATATCCATGCCAATATCATCATCTCCAACCGCTTTAGTTGTAATGCGCAAAATGGTTTTCGACACTTCAGCTTCAGTGGCCGAGTGGAAAGTGAGTGCACTCGTCGCAGTTTCAGCTAAATTATCTTTATAAAAGAGTGGCACGATGTTACCAACAAAATTGCGGTGACATACAGTGCTTCCCGAAAGTAACGGATAAATTCAATAAAATCGTTGAGAAAAATATTTCAAATAAATTCTCGGACACTTCTATTTTTATTTTGAAATTATTATTTAGAGATGTAATTTTCAATCCCCCACCCCACAACCCCTAAGCGCTGCCAACTCCAACTTTAAAAATTCAAATAGCAAAGAATCCTTTCTGATACCTCATCTGACAGTTTTTCAAAATCGGTTGATAAATAACGGAGATACTTACAAAAATGTATTCAAATGAAAGTGCCAATATTCGAGCAGGCGTTGGTACGGCTCTACTAATGGGTGGTAAAAAACAACTGCAACTTGTTTGTAATAGAATATAAACAAAATGTATTGACATTACTTAGTGGAGTGAGTGTTACTTAACCCCAATCATCATTAAGCCGAAAGAATCCAAGTTTTAATGATGATTGGGGTTAAGTAACACACACTCCACTAAGTAATGTCAATACATTTTGTTTATATTCTATTACAAACAAGTTGCAGTTGTTTTTTACCACCCATTAGTAGAGCCGTACCAACGCCTGCACCAATATTGGCACTTTCATTTGAATACATTTTTGTAAGTGTCCGCACATTTATTTGAAATATTTTGCTCAACGATTTTATTGAATTTATCCGTTACTTTCGGGAAGCACTGTATAGCAGGAAAAGAATTGATGAAATACTCATTAATTTTGTCTATGTCAGATAACTGTGGGGGTAGGGTAGAAGATTTTGAATTAATGTTTAAATGTTTTAAATCCTTCCACAGACGATTGCCGTTATTCCTAAATCGCTGGTTGAAGTAGGCCTTTTTCTCATTTTTTACAGTTAGTGTAATTAAATTGTGCAGTCTTTTATAATATGCCCAATGTTTAGTTTTTCTGAATTTACGAAGAGCGGAATCTCTCATTAACATCATATTCTTTAAACGGGTGGCGGAAAAAAGTGCCGCTGAAAAAAGTGCCCACGGAAAAAAGTGCCATGGAAAAAAGTGCCACGGAAAAAAGGGACGGTGGAAAAAAGGGCCGGTGGAAAAAAGTGACACGGTAAAAAGTGCTAAACGGGAAATATACGAAAATAATTTCGACTGTTTCGAGCGCTTGAATACACGTTAATTCTAAAATAATTAGGCGAGAAAATAATTAAATATTAACAATTTACTATTGAAATCCTTATGTTGAGTGAACTATGTAAAAAAGAAACCAGCCAGAGTAAATTAGTGTAGATTAACAAAAAAAATGCTATCTCTACTTAAAGCTCCATCAAGCTTACAAATGCCCCGGAAAATACGTCAACTAAATTTTGAAAGACAAGGCGCGACAATACGTCAACCAATCGCAATCAATCATACTCAAAAGTACATTTACTGGAAAAATTCAAGTGACGTTTGAAATTTTAATAACTTCAGTGTTTAGCAGATTGTTTTGACGTTTAAAATCTGTTAAGTATGAATGCTAAATCGAGGCAGTTAGCCAGAAATATCATTCGGAAAGTCATCCAATTCTTTGAATGAGAAGTATTTACAATTATTTAAATTTGCGGCCTAAATGTTTTGATTTTGACTGTACTTTGAAAAACTATAACAGCGCCGGATACGCCCCCTTTCAACTTTGTAAGCTTGGTCGAGCTGTATACAAACCTTTGTGTAGTGACTTACATTTCCAGCTATGATATCAATCAAGACTGTTTACAATATACCGCAGAACTTCCATAGATAAGTACCTAATTGGTTTTTTTTTGGAATTTGTAGAGGCACCTATAAAGAAGTTCGGTTAGGTTAGGTTAGGTCAGGTTTTCCAACGGCACTTTTTTCCGCGGCACTTTATTCCGTCGGCACTTTTTCCCGCGGCACTTTTTTCCGTGGCACTTTTTTTCACGGCACTTTTTTCCTAGATTCAGAATCACCAAGCCTTTTGCTCCATGGCTCACAGATGGTTTAAAGGGAAACTAGGAAAAAAGTGCCGTGGAAAAAATTGCCACGGAAAAAAGTGCCTGAAAAAAGTGCCGACGGAATAAAGTGGACATGTAGAACATTTACTTTAAGTATTTTCGGTCTTCTAATATTTAGCTATTAGCGCATTTACTTCATTTAGTCATAATAATGAATTTTTTTGATTAAAATACAAAATCAACTCTATCTCTAACAGTTGATTTGCGGACCTATGCTTATTAAGACTTTTTTGCTTATTTTGATGAGTATTATAGGTGGGTAAAATATCCGACCTTTTTTTTGTACACCCTGTATATACAGGGTGTCTCTAAAATATGATGCCATAGCTTAACCACAGATTCCGGGGATCAAAATAAGACGATTTAACGCAACTTACCTCTATCTGAAATTTCTTCGTTAAAGCACTATCCAACGCCAAAGATCTTCAAAAAATTTCTATTTTTTTAAATAACAAAAGATTGTTTTTAGCGATTAGAATGAAATTTGGGATGTGATTCTTTACTGGAAAAAGGTGTTTTTTGACATCATTTTTGTGTTCATTAGTGTCTCGTAAGTGGTCAAAGGTGATCATCCATAGGCAAAGAAGCTCATATTTTTAACAGTTCAGACAATAGTTTTCAAAATTTTCTTACAGAGTGACATTCTTATTTCAAATATTTTTCTTTTCTTGTTTAATTTCGGTATCTCTCATAGTTTAGGCTGCAAAAAAAATATTTTGATTGGCTGCAGTGCATTTCTTAAAACGATGTAATAATCTAGTTGTCCCCGTATGATGAGACATAAATGACGAAGAGACAATTTTTTGGGTAGAATCAACTTTTGATACTTATGAACTACCCATGTTCTCCGGGGACTAACCCAGACCTCCCAGAGGTTACCCAGTCTTTCCAGAATTCCACATGGGGATCCCAGAATTCTTGCGAAATACCCAGACTTTGTCGTGAGTAACCCAGAATTCTTATGAATTACCCATGCTCTCCAGATCTATCCCAAACCTCCCAGACTTTATCCAGGCTTTCCAGAATTCCACATGGGGAACCCAGAATTCTTGAGAAATACCCAGACTTTCCATGGGTTACCCAGGCTTTCCAGACTTCCACGTGAGGAACCTAGAGTTCTTACGAAATACCCAGACTTCCAAGGGGTTACCCAGGCTTTGCAGCCTTCCAAGTGAGGAACCCAGAATTCTTACGAAATTCTCAGGCTTCCCAGAATTCCACGTGGGGAACCCAGAGATCTTACAAAATATCCAGACTTCCCAGGGCTTACCCAGGCTTTCCAGACTTCCAAGTGAGGAACCCAGAACTCTTACGAAACACCCAGACTTCCAAGAACTTACCCAGTCCTTCCAGACTTTCTAGTGAGTAACCCAGAATTCTTATGAAATACCAATGCTCCCCAGAGTCTATCCCAAACCTCCCAGAGGTTACCCAGGCTTTCCAGAATTCGACGTGGGAGACCCAGAATTCTTATGAAATAACCAGACTTCCCAGGAGTTACTCAGGCTTTGCAGATTTCCAAGTGGGGAACCCAGGATTCTTACGTAATATCCAGACTTTCCAAGGCTTACCTAGTCTTTCTAGACTTCCTACTGAGTAACCCAGAATTCTTATAACTACCCATGCTCCCCAGAGTCTATCCCAAACCTCCCAGAGTTTACCCAGACTTCCCAGGGATTACCCAGGCTTTCCAGACTTCCAAGTGAGGAACCCAGAATTCTTACGAAACACCAAGACTTCCCAGAGCTTACCCAGCTTTTCCAGACTTTCAAGTGAGGAACCCAGAATTCTTATGAAATACCCAGACTTCCCAGGGATTGCTCAGGCTTTGCAGACTTTCTAGTGAGTAACCCAGGATTCTTATGAAATACCCATGCTCCCGAGAGTCTATCCAAACCTCCCAGAGGTTACCCAAACTTTCCAGAATTCCGCGTGGGAGACCCAGAATTCTTACAACATACCCAGACTTCCCAGTTCGTACCCAGGCTTTCCAGACTTCCAAGTGAGGATCCCAGAATTCTTACGAAACACCCAGACTTCCCAGAGCTTACCCAGACTTTCCCGACTTCCAAGTGAGTTCTTAGTAACTTCCCAGACTACCAGGCGCCCACCCAGAATTCCTAGGGGTTACCCAGGCTTTCTAGACTTCCAAGTGATGAACCCAGAATCCTTACGAAATAACCCAGACTTTCCAGACTTCCAAGGGAGTAACCCAGGATTCATAGCAACTACTCAGACTCTCCACGGACTAACATACAATTCCCAGGGGTTACCCAGGATTTCCAGACTTCCACGTGAGGAACCCAGAATTCTTGCGAATTACCCAGACTTCCCATGGTTTACCCAGGCTTTGCAGACTTCCATGTGAGGAACCCAAAACTCTTACTAACTACCCTGCTGCCCAGAGACTAACTTAGACCTCCCAGAGGTTACCCCGGCTTTCCAGGCTTCCAAGTGGGGAACCCAGAATTCTTACGAAATACCCAGACTTCTCATGGGTTACCCAGGCTGTGCAGACTTCCAGGTGAGGAACCCAGAATTTTTACGAAATACCCAGACCTCCCAGGGCTTACCCGGGCTTTTCAAACTTCCAAGTCAGGAACCCTGAATTCTTATGAAATACCCTGACTTCCCAGGGGTTACTCAGGCTTTGCAGACTTTCTAGTGAGTAACCCAGAATTCTCATGAACTACCCATGCTCCCCAGAGTCTATCCCGAACTTTCCAGAGGTTACCCAGGCTTTCCAAACTTCAAAGTGGGGAACCCAGAATTGTTACGAAATGCCCAGACTTACCATGGGTGACCCAGGCTTTGCAGACTTTGTAGTGCGTAACCCAGAAATCTTACGAAATACCCAGACTTCCCAGGGGTTGCTCAGGCTTTGCAGACTTTCTAGTGAGTAACCCAGGATTCTTATGAAATACCAATGCTCCCCAGAGTCTATCCCAAACATCCCAGAGGTTACCCAGACTTTCCAGACTTCCAAGTGGGGAACCCAGAATTGTTACGAAATACCCAGACTTCCCATAGGTTACCCAAGCTTTCCAGACTTCCAAGTGAGGAACCCATAATTCTTATTAACTACCCATGCCCCCAGAGACTAACTCACACCTACAAGAGGTTAACGAGGCTTTCCAGACTTCCAAGTGGGGAGCCCAGAATTCTTACGAAACACCCAGACTTCCCAGGGCTTACCCAGGCTTTTCAAACTTCCAAGTAATGAACCCAGTATCCTTACAAAATAAACCAGACTTCCTAGCGGGTACCCAGACCCTCCAGACTTCCTAGGGAGTAACCCAGGGTTCCTAGGAGCTACCCAGACTCTACACGGAGTAACATACAATTCCCAGGGGTTACCCAGGATTTCCAGACTTCCAGGTGAGGAACCCAGAATTCTTACGAAATACCCAGACCTCCCAGGGCTTACCCGGGCTTTTCAAACTTCCAAGTCAGGAACCCTGAATTCTTATGAAATACCCTGAATTCCCAGGGGTTACTCAGGCTTTGCAGACTTTCTAGTGAGCAACCCAGAATTCTTATGAACTACCCATGCTCCCCAGAGACTAACCCAGACCTCGCAGACGTTACCCCGGCTTTCCAGGCTTCCAAGTGGGGAACCCAGAATTCTTACGAAATACCCAGACTTCTCATGGGTTACCCAGGCTGTGCAGACTTCTAGGTGAGGAACCGAGAATTCTTACGAAACACCCAGACTTCCCAGGGCTTACCCGGGCTTTTCAAACTTCCAAGTCAGGAACCCTGAATTCTTATGAAATACCCTGACTTCCCAGGGGTTACTCAGGCTTTGCAGACTTTCTAGTGAGTAACCCAGAATACTTGTGAACTACCCATGCTCCCCAGAGTCTATCCCAAACATCCCAGAGGTTACCCAGGCTTTCCAGACTTCCAAGTGGGGAACCCAGGATTCTTATGAAATACCCAGACTTCCCACGGGTTACTCAGGCTTTGCAGACTTTCTAGTGAGTAACCCAGAATTCTTATGAACTACCCATGCTCCCCAGAGACTAACCCAGACCTCGCAGACGTTACCCCGGCTTTCCAGGCTTCCAAGTGGGGAACCCAGAATTCTTACGAAATACCCAGACTTCTCATGGGTTACCCAGGCTGTGCAGAATTCCAGGTGAGGAACCCAGAATTCTTACGAAATACCCAGACCTCCCAGAGGTTACCCAAGCTTTCCAGACTTCCAAGTGGGGAACCCAGAATTCTTATGAAATATCCACACATCCCAGCCGGTACCCAACCTTTCCAGACTTCCTAGGGAGTAATCCAGAATTTCTAAGAACTACGCAGACCCTCCACGGACTAAGCTACAATTCTCAGGGGTTACCCAGGCTTTCCAGACATTCAAGTGGGGAACCCAGGATTCTTACGAAATACCCAGACTTCCCATGGGCTACCCAGGCTTTGCAGACTTGCACGTGAGGAATCCAGAATTCTTACATAATACTCAGACTCCCTAGGGGTTACCCTGGCTTTCTAGACTTCCAAGTGAGGAAACCAGAATTATTACGAAATTCTCAGGCTTTCCAGACTTGTGAGCTTACCCTGGATTTCTAAACTTCCTAGGGAATCACCCAGAATTCTTAGTAACTACACAGACTACCAGGCGCCCACCCAGAATTCCCAGGGGTTACCCAGGCTTTCTAGACTTCCAAGTGATGAACCCAGAATCCTTACGAAATAACCCAGACTTTCCAGACTTCCAAGGGAGTAACCCAGGTTCATAGGAACTACTCAGACTCTCCACGGACTAACATACAATTCCCAGGGGTTACCCAGGATTTCCAGACTTCCACGTGAGGAACCCAGAATTCTTACGAATTACCCAGACTTCCCATGGGTTACCCAGGCTTTGCAGACTTCCATGTGAGGAACCCAAAACTCTTACGAACTACCCTGCTGCCCAGAGGCTAACCTAGACCACCCAGAGGTTACCCAGGCATTCCAGACATCCAAGTAGGGAACCCAAGATTCTTACGAAATACCCAGACTTCCGAAGGGATACCCAGGCTTTGCAGACTTCCATGTGAATAACCCAGAATTCTTACGAAATACACAGACTTCCCATGGGTTACTCAGGCTGTGCAGACTTCCACGTGAGGAACCCAGAATTCTTACGAAATACCCAGATTTCCCAGGGGTTACCCAGTCTTTCTAGATTTCCAAGTGGTGAACCCAGAATTCTTAGATGTACCCAGGTTTGCAGACTTTCTAGTGAGAAACCCAGAATTCTTATGAACTACCCATGTTCTCCAGGGACTAACCCAGACCTCCCAGAGGTTACGCAGACTTCCCAGGGCTTACCCGGGCTTCTGAAACTTCCAAGTCAGGAACCCTGAATTCTTATGAAATACTCTGACTTCCCAGGGGTTACTCAGGCTTTGCAGACTTTCTAGTGAGTAACCCAGAATTCTTATGAACTACCCATGCTCCCCAGATTCTATCCCGAACTTTCCAGAGGTTACCCAGGCTTTCCAAACTTCAAAGTGGGGAACCCAGAATTGTTACGAAATGCCCAGACTTACCATGGGTGACCCAGGCTTTGCTGACTTTGTAGTGAGTAACCCAGGATTCTTATGAAATACCAATGCTCCCCAGAGTCTATCCCAAACATCCCAGAGGTTACCCAGGCTTTCCAGACTTCCAAGTGGGGAACCCAGAATTGTTACGAAATCCCCAGACTTCCCATAGGTTACCCAAGCTTTCCAGAATTCCAAGTGAGGAACCCATAATTCTTATTAACTACCCATGCCCCCAAAGACTAACCCACACCTACAAGAGTTTAACGAGGCTTTCCAGACTTCCAAGTGGGGAACCCAGAATTATTACGAAACACCCAGACTTCCCAGGGCTTACCCAGGCTTTTCAAACTTCCAAGTGATGAACCCAGAATCTTTACAAAATAAACCAGACCTCCTAGCGGGTACCCAGACTCTCCAGACTTCCTAGGGAGTAACCCAGGGTTCCTAGGAGCTACCCAGACTCTACACGGACTAACATACAATTCCCAGGGTTTACCCAGGATTTCCAGAATTCCACGTGAGGAACCCAGAATTCTTACGAAATACCCAGACTTCCCAGGGGTTACCCAGGCTTTGCAGACTTTCTAGTGAGTAACCCAGAATCCTTATGAACTACCCATGCTCCCCAGAGTCTATCCCGAACTTTCCAGAGGTTACCCAGGCTTTCCAAACTTCCAAGTGGGGAACCCAGGATTCTTACGTAATACCCAGACTTTCCCAGAGGTTACACAGTCATTCGAGAATTCCACGTGTGGAACCCAGAACTCCTACAAAATACCCAGACTTCCCAGGGCTTACCCAGTGTTTCCAGACTTCCAAGTGAGGAACCAAGAATTCTTACGAAACAGCCAAACTAGACAGGGCTTACCCAGGCTGTGCAGACTTACAAGTGAGTAAAACAGAATTCTTACGAAATACCTAGACTTCTCAGGAGTTACCCAGGCTTTGTTTACTTTCTAGTGAGTAACCCAGAATTTTTATGAACTACCCATGCTCCCCAGAGTCTATCCCAAACCTCCCAGAGGTTACCCAGGCTTTCCAGAATTCCTCGTAGGGAACCCAGAATTCTTACAAAATACTTAGACTTTCCAGGGCTTACCCAGGCTTTCCAGACTTCCAAGTGAGGAACCCAGAACTCTTACCAAACACCCAGACTTCCCAGAGCTTACCCAGGCTTTCTAGACTTACCAGTGAGGAACCCAGAATTCTTATGAACTACCCATGCTTCCCAGAGGCTAACCCAGACCTCCCAGAGATTACTCAGGCTTTGCAGACTTTCTAGTGAGTAACCCAGAATTCTTATGAACTACCCATGCTCCCCAGACTCTATCCCGAACTTTCCAGAGGTTACCCAGGCTTTCCAAACTTCAAAGTGGGGAACCCAGAATTGTTACGAAATGCCCAGACTTACCTTGGGTGACCCAGGCTTTGCAGACTTTGTAGTGAGTAACCCAGGATTCTTATGAAATACCAATGCTCCCCAGAGTCTATCCCAAACATCCCAGAGGTTACCCAGGCTTTCCAGACTTCCAAGTGGGGAACCCAGAATTGTTACGAAATCCCCAGACTTCCCATAGGTTACCCAAGCTTTCCAGACTTCCAAGTGAGGAACCCATAATTCTTATTAACTACCCATGCCCCCAGAGACTAACCCACACCTACAAGAGTTTAACGAGGCTTTCCAGACTTCCAAGTGGGGAGCCCAGAATTATTACGAAACACCCAGACTTCCCAGGGCTTACCCAGGCTTTCCAGACTTGCTAGTGAGTAACCCAGAATCCTTCTGAACTACCCATGCTAGCCAGAGGCTAAGCTAGACCTCCCAGAGGTTACCCAGGCTTTCCAGACTACCAAGTAAGGAACCCAGAAATCTCACGAAATACCCAGATTTTCCAGGGCTTACCCAGTCTTTCCAGACTTCCAAGAGAGGAACCCAGAATTCGTACGAAATACCCAGACTTCCCATGGGTTACCCAGGCTTTGCAGACTTCCATGAGGGGAACCCAGAATTCTTACCAAATGCCCAGACTTCCCATGGGTTACCCAGTCTTTCCAGACTTCCAAGTGAGTAACCCAGAAATATTAAGAACTACCCATGCTCCCCAGAGTCTATCCCAAACCTCCCAGTGGTTACCCAGGCTTTCCAGATTTCCAAGTGAGGAACCCAGGATTGTTACGAAATACCCAGACTTCCCATAGGTTACCCAAGCTTTCCAGACGTCCAAGTGAGGAACCCAGAATTCTTAAGTAATACCCAGACTTCCAAGGGGTTACCCAGGCTTTCCAGACTTCCAAGTGAGGAACTCAGAATTCTTACGAAATACCCAGACTTCCCAGCCGGTACCCAAGCTTTCCAGTCTACCCAGGTAGTAATCCATAATTTCTAGGAACTACGCAGACACACCACGGACTAACCTACAATTCTCAGGGGTTACCCAGGCTTTCCAGACTTCCAAGTGGGGAACCCAAGATTCTTACGAAATACCCAGACGTCCCATGGGTTACCCAGGATTTGCAGACTTCCATGTGAGGAACCCAGAATTCTTACGAAATACCCATACTTCCCATGGGTTACCCAGGCTGTGCAGACTTCCACGTGAGGAACCCAGAATTCTTACGAAATACCCAGACTTCCCAGGGGTTACCCAGTCTTTCTAGATTTGCAAGTGGTGAACCCAGAATTCTTAGATATACCCAGGCTTTGCAGACTTTCTGGTGGGTAACCCAGAATTCTTATGAACTACCTATGTTCTCCAGGGACTAACCCAGACCTTCCAGAGGTTACCTAGGCTTTCCAGTCTTCCACGTGTGGAACCCAGAATTCTTACGAAACACCCAGAACTCCCTGCGCTTACCCAGGTTTTGCAGACTTTGTCGTGAGTAACCCAGAATTGTTATGAACTACCCATGCTCCCCAGAGTCTATCCCAAACCTCCCAGATGTTACCCAGACTTTCCATAATTCCACATGGGGAACCCAGAATTCTTGCGAAATACCCAGACTTCCCATGGGTTACCCAGGCTTTCCAGACTTCCAAGTGAAGAACCCGAGTTCTTACGAAATACCCATACTTCCAAGGGGTTACCCAGGCTTTCCAGACTTCCAAGTGAGGAACTCAGAATTCTTGCAAAATACCCAGACTTCCCATGGGTTACCCAGGCTTTCCAGACTTCCAAGTGAGGAACCCAGAGTTCTTACGAAATACCCAGACTTCCAAGGGGTTACCCAGGCTTTCCAGACTTCCAAGTGAGGAACTCAGAATTCTTACGAAATACCCAGACTTCCCAGGGGTTACCCAGTCTTTCTAGATTTCCAAGTGGTGAACCCAAATTTCTTAGATATACCCAGGATTTGCAGACTTCCACGTGGGGAACCCAGAATTCTTACGAAATACCCAGACTTCCCAGGGGTTACCCAGGCATTGCAGACTTCCAAGTGAGGAATCCCGAATCCTTACGAAATACCCAGACTTCCCAGGGGTTACCCAAGCTGTCCAGACTTCCCAGTGAGGAACACAGAAATCTTATGAACCACCCATGCTCCCCTTTGACTAACCCAGACCTACCAGAGGTTACCCAGGCATTCCAGACTTCCAAGTGGGGAACCCAGGATTCTTACGAAATATTGGGAGTAACCCAGAGAGCCTAGGAGCTACCCAGGCTCTCCACGGACTAACCTAGAATTCCTAGGGTTTACCCAGGCTTTCCAGACTTTCGCGTGATTAACCCAGAACTCTTACGAAATACCCAGACGTCCCAAGGGTTACCCAGCTTTTGCAGACTTTGTAGCGAGTAACCCAGAATTCTTTTGAACTACCCATGCTCCCCAGAGTCTATCCCAACCTCCCAGGTGTTACCCAGGCTTTGCAGACTTTGTAGTGAGTAACCCAGAATTCTTATGTACTACCCATGCTCCCCAGAGTCAATCCCAAACCTCCCAGAGGTTGCCTAGTCTTTCCAAACTTCCACGTGGGGAACCCAGAATTGTTACGAAATGCACAGACTTCCCATGGGTTACCCAGGCTTTCCAGATTCCCAAGTGAGGAACGCAGAATTCTTACAAAATTCTCAGACTTTCCAGGGTTTATCCAGACTTTCTAGACTTCCTACTGAGTAACCCAGAATTATTATGAATTACCCATGCTCCTCAGGGTCTATACCAAACCTCCAAGAGGTTACCCAGGCTTTCTGGAATTCCACATGGGGAACAAAGAATTCTTGCGAAATACCCAGACTTCCAAGGGGTTACCCAGGCTTTCCAGACTTCCAAGTGATTAACCCAGAGTTCTTACGAAATATCCAGACTTCCAAGGGGTTACCCAGGCTTTCCAGACTTCCAAGTGAGGAACCCAGAATTCTTGCAAAATACCCAGACTTCCTATGGGTTACCCAGGCTTTGTAGACTTCCAAGTGAGGAATCCAGAATTCTCACGAAATTCCCAGAGCTTACCCAGGATATTTAGATATCCTAGGGAATAACCCAGAATTCTTAGTAACTACCCAGGCTACCAGGGGCCAATCCAAACTTCCGAATTCTGGGTTCTACACTTCGTAAGAATTCTGGGTTCTACACTTCTAAGTCTGGAAAGCCTGGGTAAGCCCTGGGAAGTCTGGGTATTTCGTAAGAATTCTGGGTTCTACACGTGGAATTCTGGAAAGCCTGGGTAACCCCTGGGAAGTCAGGGTATTTCGTAAGAATTCTGTGTTCCTCACATGGAAGTCTGCAAAGCCTGGGTCACCCATGGGAAGTCTGGGCATTTCGTAACAATTCTGGGTTCCCCACTTTGAAGTCTGGAAAGCCTGGGTAACCTCTGGAAATTTCGGGATAGACTCTGGGGAGAATGGGTAGTTCATAAGGATTCTGGGTTACTCACTAGAAAGTTTGCAAAGCCTGGGTAACCCCTGGGAAGTCTGGGTATTTCGTAAAAATTCTGTTTTTCTCACTTGGATGTCTGCACAGCCTGGGTATCCCATGGGAAGTCTGGGTGTTTCGTAAGAATTCTGGGCTCCCCACTTGGAAGTCTGGAAAGTGTCGGTAATCCCTTGGAGGTCTGGGTTAGTCTCTGGGGGGCATGGGTAGTTAATAAGAAATATGGGTTCCCCGCTTGGAAGTCTGGAAAGCCTGGGTAACCTCTGGGAGGTCTGGGTTAGTCTCTGGGGAGCATGGGTAGTTCATAAGAATTCTGGGTTACTCACTAGAAGGTTTGCAAACCTGGGTATATCTAAGAATTCTGGGTTCCCCACTTGGAAATCTGCAAAGCCTGAGTAACCCCTGGGAAGTCTGGGTATTTCATAAGAATTCTGGGTTCCTCACTTGGACGTCTGGAAAGCCTGGGCAAGCCCTGGGAAGTCTGGGTATTTCTTAAAAATTCTGGGTTCTTCACTTCGAAGTCTGGAAAGCCTGGGTAAGCCGTGGGAAGTCTGGGTATTTCGTAAGAATTCTGGGTTCTACATGTGGAATTCTGGAAAGCCTAGGTAACCCCTTGGAAGTCAGGGTATTTCGTAAGAATTCTGGGTTCTTCACATGGAAGTCTGCAAACCCTGGGTAACCCATGGGAAGTTCGGGATAGCCTACGGGGAGCATGGGTAGTTCATAAGAATTCTGGGTTACTCACGACAAAGTCTGCAAAGGCTGGGTAAGCGCTGGGAAGTCTGGGTATTTCGTAAGATTTCTGGGTTTGGGTTCCCCACTTGGAGGTCTGGAAAGCCTGGGTAACCTCTAGGATGTTTGGGATAGACTCTGAGGAGCATGGGTAGTTCACAAGAATTCTGGGTTACTCACTAGAAAGTCTGCAAAGCCTGAGTAACCCCTGGGAAGTCAGTTTATTTCATAAGAATTCAGGGTTCCTCACTTGGAAGTTTGAAACCTGGGTAAGCCCTGGGAGGTCTGGTTAGTCCCTGGAGAACATGGGTAGTTCATAAGAATTCTGGGTTACTCACTAGAAAGTCTGCAAACCTGGGTACATCTAAGAATTCTGGGTTCACTACTTGGAAATCTAGAAAGACTGGGTAACACCTGGGAAGTCTGGGTATTTCGTAAGAATTCTGGGTTCCTCACGTGGAAGTCTGCACAGCCTGGGTAACCCATGGGAAATCTGGGTATTTCGTAATAATTCTGGGTGCCCCACTTGGAAGTCTGGAGAGCTTGGGTAACCTCTGGGAGGTCTGGGTTAGTCTCTGGGGAGCATGGGTAGTTCATAAGAATTCTGGGTTACTCACTAGAAAGTCTGCAAACCTGGGTATATCTAAGAATTCTGGATTCCCCACTTGGAAATCTGGAAAGCCTGGGAAGAGCTGGGAAGTCTGGGTATTGCGTAAGATTTCTGGGTTACTCACTACAAAGTCTGCAAAGCCTGGGCCACCCATGGGAAGTCTGGGCATTTCGTAACAATTCTGGGTTCCAAACTTTGAAGTCTGGAAAGCCTGGGTAACCTATGGAAAGTTCGGGATAGACTCTGGGGAGCATGGGTAGTTCATAAGAATTCTGGGTTACTCACTTGGATGTCTGCACAGCCTGGGTAACCCATGGGAAGTCTGGGTGTTTCGTAAGAATCCTGGGCTCCCCACTTAGAAGTCTGGAAAGCCTGGGTAACCTCTGGGATGTTTGGGATAGACTCTGGGGAGCATGGGTAGTTCATAAGAATTCTGGGTTCCTCACTTGGAAGTCTGGAAAGCCTGGGTAACCTCTGGGAGGTCTGGGTTAGTCTCTGGGGAGCATGGGTAGTTCATAAGAATTCTGGGTTACTCACGACAAAGTCTGCAAAGCCTGGGTCACCCATGGGAAGTCTGGGCATTTCGTAACAATTCTGGGCTCCCCACTTGGAAGTCTGGAAAGCCTCGGTAACCCCTTGGAGGTGTGGGGTAGTCATGGGGGGCATGGGTAGTTAATAAGAAATATGGGTTCCTCACTTGGAAGTCTGTAAAGCTTGTTTAACCTTTGGGAAGTCTGGGTATTTCGTAACAATTCTGGGTTCCCCACTTGGAAGTCTGGAAAGCCTGAGTAACCCCTGGGAAGTCAGGGTATTTCATAAGAATTCAGGGTTCCTCACTTGGAAGTTTGAAAAGCCTGGGTAACCCAAGGGAAGTCTGGGTATTTCGTAAGAATTCTGGGTTCCCCACTTGGAAGTCTGGAAAGCTTGGGTAACCTCTGGGAGGTCTGGGTTAGCCCTGGAGAACATGGGTAGTTCATAAGAATTCTGGGTTACTCACTAGAAAGTCTGCAAACCTGGGTACATCTAAGAATTCTGGGTTCACCACTTGGAAATCCAGAAAGACTGGGTAACACCTGGGAAGTCTGGGTATTTCGTAAGAATTCTGGGTTCCTCAAGTGGAAGTCTGCACAGCCTGGGTAACCCAAGGGAAGTCTGGGTATTTCGTAAGAATTCTGGGTTCCCCGCTTGGAAGTCTGGAAAGCTTGGGTAACCTCTGGGAGGTCTGGGTTAGTCTCTGGGGAGCATGGGTAGTTCATAAGAATTCTGGGTTACTCACTTGGAAGTCTGGAAAGTCTGGGTGTTTCGTAAGAATTCTGGGTTCCTCACTTGGACGTCTGGAAAGCCTGGGCAAGCCGTGGGAAGTCTGGGTATTTCGTAAGAAATCTGGGTTCTTCACTTCGAAGTCTGGAAAGCCTGGGTAAGCCCTGGGAAGTCTGGGTGTTTCGTAAGAATTCGGGATTTTACACGTGGAATTCTGGAAAGCCTAGGTAACCCCTGGGAAGTCAGGGTATTTCGTAAGAATTCTGGGTTCCTCACATTGAAGTCTGCAAAGCCTGGGTAACCCATGGGAAGTCTGCGCATTTCGTAACAATTCTGGGTTCCCCACTTGGAAGTCTGGAAACCCTGGGTAACCTCTGGGAAGTTCGGGATAGCCTCTGGGGAGCATGGGTAGTTCATAAGAAGTCTGGGTTACTCACTAGAAAGTCTGCAAACCTGGGTACATCTAAGAATTCTGGGTTCCCCACTTGGAAGTCTGGAAAGCCTGGGTAACCTCTGGGATGTTTGGGATAGTCTCTGGGGAGCATGGGTAGTTCACAAGAATTCTTGGGTTACTCACTAGAAAGTCTGCAAAGCCTGAGTAACCCCTGGGAAGTCAGGGTATTTCTTAAGAATTCAGGGTTCCTCACTTGGAAGTTTGAAAAGCCTGGGTAAGCGCTGGGAAGTCTGGGTGTTTCTTAAGAATTCTGGGTTCCTCAATTGGAAGTCTGGAAAGCCTGGGTAACCCTTTGGAGGTCTGGGATAGTCTCTGGGGGGCATGGGTAGTTAATAAGAAATATGGGTTCCTCACTTGGAAGTCTGGAAAGCTTGGGTAACCTATGGGAAGTCTGGGTATTTCGTAACAATTCTGGGTTCCCCACTTGGAAGTCTGGGAAGCCTGGGTAACCTCTGGGATGTTTGGGATAGACTCTAGGGAGCATGGGTAGTTCACAAGGATTGTGGGTTACTCACTAGAAAGTCTGCAAAGCCTGAGTAACCCCTGGGAAGTCAGGGTATTTCATAAGAATTCAGGGTTCCTCAATTGGAAGTTTGAAAAGCCTGGGTAAGCCCTGGGAAGTCTGGGTGTTTCGTAAGAATTCTGGGTTCCTCACTTGGAAGTCTGGAAAGCCTGGGTAACCTCTGGGAGGTCTGGGTTAGTCCCTGGAGTACATGGGTAGTTCATAAGAATTCTGGGTTACTCACTAGAAAGTCTGCAAACCTGGGTACATCTAAGAATTCTGGGTTCACCACTTGGAAATCCAGAAAGACTGGGTAACACCTGGGAAGTCTGGGTATTTCGTAAGAATTCTGGGTTCCTCACCTGGAAGTCTGCACAGCCTGGGTAACCCATGGGAAGTCTGGGTATTTCGTAATAATTCTGGGTTCCCCACTTGGAAATCTCTAAAGCCTGGGTAACCTCTGCGCGGTCTGGGTTAGCATCTGGGGAGCATGGGTAGTGCATAAGAATTCTGGGTTACTCACTAGGAAGTCTGGAAAGACTAGGTAAGCCTTGGAAAGTCTGGATATTACGTAAGAATCCTGGGTTCCCCACTTGGAAATCTGGAAAGCCTGGGTAACCTCTGGGAGATCTGGGTTAGTCTCTGGGGAGCATGGGTAGTTCATAAGAATTCTGGGTTACTCACTAGAAAGTCTGCAAAGCCTGAGTAACCCCTGGGAAGTCTGGGTATTTCATAAGAATTCTACGTTCGTCACTTGGAAGTCTGGAAAGTCTGGGTAAGCTCTGGGAAGTCTGGGTGTTTCGTAAGAATTCTGGGTTCCTCACTTGGAAGTTTGGAAAGCCTGGGTAAGCCCTGGAAAGTCGGGGTATTTTGTAAGAATTCTGGGTTTCCCACGCTTAATTCTGGATAGCCTGGGTAACCTCTGGGAGGTTTGGGATAGACTCTCGGGAGCATTGGTATTTCATAAGAATTCTGGGTTACTCACTAAAAAGTCTGCAAAGCCTGTGCAACCCCTGGGAAGTCAGGGTATTTCATTAGAATTCTGGGTTCCTCACTTGGAAGTCTGGAAAGTCTGGGTAAGCTCTGTGAAGTCTGGGTGTTTCGTAAGAATTCTGGGTTCCTCACTTGGACGTCTGGAGAGCCTGGGCAAGCCCTGGGAAGTCTGGGTATTTCGTAAGAATTCTGGATTCTTCACTTCGAAGTCTGGAAAGCCTGGGTAAGCCCTGGGAAGTCTGGGTATTTCGTAAGAATTCTGGGTTCTACACGTGAAATTCTGGAAAGCCTGGGTAACCCCTGGGAAGTCGGGGTATTTCGTAAGAATTCTGGGTTCCTCACATGGAAGTCTGCAAAGGCTGGGTAACCCCTGGGAAGTCTGGGCATTTCGTAACAATTCTGGGTTCCCCACTTGGAAGTCTGGAAAGCCTGGGTAACTTCAGGGAAGTTCGGTATAGCCTCTAGGGAGCATGTGTAGTTCATAAGAATTCTGGGTTACTCACTACAAAGTCTGCAAAGCCTGGGTCACCAATGGGTTTTGATTTTTTCCTCTGCATTGCAACAGAGTTTTTGTATTTCAGGAACAAGTGAAAGTGATAAATTGTCGCATGTATTTTTCTACTAGTCGTTAAAGACCGTCATTTTTTTGTAAATAATATCAAATGGGAAGAGTTACAACAGTCTTCACATTTATTTTTTGTTTTTGTCCTCTGCATTGTACAAGGGATTTTTTCAAATTTCATTAACAAGTCAAAGTGAAAAACTGCCTCGTGTATTTTTCTACTAGTCTCTAAAGATTTTCTCACGTTTGTGTATAAAATATCAAATTCGAAGAGTTACAACAATCTTCGCATCTGCTTTTTGTGTTTTTCCTTTTCATTGTAAAAGAGGTTTCACATTTCAGGAACAAGTGAAAGTGATAAATTGTCGCGTGTATATTTCTACTAGTCTAAAGATTTTCTAACGTATAACAATCTTCAGATCTGGGTTTTGATTTTTTCCTCTGCATTGTAAAAGTGTTTTTATATTTCAAGAAGAAGTAAAAAGTGCTAAATTGTCACGTGTATTTTTCTACTAGTCTAAAGATTTTCTCACGTACAACAATCTTCAGATCTGGGTTTTGATTTTTTCCTCTGCATTGCAAAAGTGTTTTTATATTACAAGAAGTAAAAAGTGAAAAACTGCCTCGTGTATTTTTCTACTAGTCAATAAAGATTTTCTAACGTTTGTGTATAAAATATCAAATTCGAAGAGTTACAAAAATCTTCGCATCTGCTTTTTGTGTTTTTCCTTTTCATTGCAAAAGAGTTTTTACATTTCAGGAACAAGTGAAAGTGATAAATTGTCACGTGTATTTGTCTACTAGTCTCTAAAAATTTTCTCACGTACAACAATCTTCAGATCTGGGTTTTGATTTTTTCCTCTGCATTGCAAAAGAGTTTTTGTATTTCAGGAACAAGTGAAAGTGATAGATTGTCGCTTGTATTTTTCTACTAGTCGCTAAAGACCGTCATCTTTTGTAAATAATACTAAATGGGAAGATTTGCAACAGTCTTCAGATTTGTTTTTTGTTTTTGTCCTCTGCATTGTACAAGGGATTTTTTTAAATTTCAGGAACAAGTCAAAGTGAAAAACTGCCTCGTGTATTTTTCTACTAGTCTCTAAAGATTTTCTCACGTTTGTGTATAAAATATCAAATTCGAAGAGTTACAACAATCTTCGCATCTGCTTTTTGTGTTTTTCCTCTGCATTGCAAAAGAGTTTTAAATTTCAGGAACAAGTAAAAAGTGATAAATTGTCGCGTGTATTTTTCTACTAGTCCTAAAGATTTTCTCACGTACAACAATCTTCAGATCTGGGTTTGGATTTTTTCCTCTGCATTGCAAAAGAGTTTTTATATTTCACGAACAAGTGAAAGTGATAAATTGTCGCTTGTATTTTTCTACTAGTCGTTAAAGACCGTAATTTTTTTGTAAATAATACTAAATGGGAAGATTTGCAACAGTCTTCAGATTCCTTTTTTTGTTTTTGTCTTCTGCATTGTACAAGAATTTTTTAAATTTCAGGAACAAGTCACAGTGAAAAACTGCCTCGTGTATTTTTCTACTAGTCTCTAAAGATTTTCTCACGTTTGTGTATAAAATATCAAATTCGAAGAGTTACAACAATCTTCGCATCTGCTTTTTGTGTTTTTCCTTTTCATTGCAAAAGAGTTTTTACATTTCAGGAACAAGTGAAAGTGATAAATTGTCGCGTGTATTTTGCTACTAGTGTCTAAAGATTTTCTCACGTACAACAATCTTCAGATCTGGGTTTTGATTTTTTCCTCTGCATTGCAAAAGAGTTTTTATATTTCAGGAACAAGTGAAAGTGATAAATTGTCGCTTGTATTTTTCTACTAGTCGTTAAAGACCGTCATTTGTTTGTAAATAATATCAAATGGGAAGAGTTGCAACAGTCTTCAGATTTATTTTTTGTTTTTGTCCTCCGCATTGTACAAGAGATTTTTTAAATTTCAGGAACAAGTCAAAGTGAAAAACTGCCTCGTGTATTTTTCTACTAGTCTCTAAAGATTTTCTCACGTTTGTGTATAAAATATCAAATTCGAAGAGTTACAACAATCTTCGCATCTGCTTTTTGTGTTTTTCCTTTTCATTGCAAAAGAGTTTTTACATTTCAGGAACAAGTGAAAGTGATAGATTGTCGCGTGTATTTTTCTACTAGTCTAAAGATTTTCTCACGTACAACAATCTTCAGATCTGGGTTTTGATTTTTTCCTCTGCATTGCAAAAGTGTTTTTATATTTCAAGAAGAAGTAAAAAGTGATAAATTGTCGAGTGTATTTTTCTACTAGTTCATAAAGATTTTCTCACGTACAACAATCTTCAGATTTGGGCTTTGATTTTTTCCTCTGCATTGCAAAAGAGTTTTTATATTTCAGGAACAAGTGAAAGTGATAAATTGTCGCTTGTATTTTTCTACTAGTCGTTAAAGCCCGTCATGTTTTTGGAAATAATACTAAATGGGAAGAGTTGCAAAAGTCTTCAGATTTGTTTTTTGTTTTTGTCCTCTGCATTGTACAAGAATTTTGTAAATTTCAGGAACAAGTCAAAGTGAAAAACTGCCTCGTGTATTTTTCTACTTGTCTCTAAAGATTTTCTCACGTTTGTGTATAAAATATTAAATTCGAAGAGTTACAACAATCTTCGCATCTGCTTTTTGTGTTTTTCCTTTTCATTGCAAAAGAGTTTTTACATTTCAGGAACAAGTGAATGTGATAAATTGTCGCGTGTATTTTGCTACTAGTCTCTAAAGATTTTCTCACGTACAACAATCTTCAGATCTGGGTTTTGATTTTTTCCTCTGCATTGCAAAAGAGTTTTTATATTTCAGGAACAAGTGAAAGTGATAAATTGTCGCTTGTATTTTTCTACTAGTCGTTAAAGCCCGTCATGTTTTTGGAAATAATACTAAATGGGAAGAGTTGCAAAAGTCTTCAGATTTGTTTTTTGTTTTTGTCCTCTGCATTGTACAAGAATTTTGTAAATTTCAGGAACAAGTCAAAGTGAAAAACTGCCTCGTGTATTTTTCTACTTGTCTCTAAAGATTTTCTCACGTTTGTGTATAAAATATTAAATTCGAAGAGTTACAACAATCTTCGCATCTGCTTTTTGTGTTTTTCCTTTTCATTGCAAAAGAGTTTTTACATTTCAGGAACAAGTGAATGTGATAAATTGTCGCGTGTATTTTGCTACTAGTCTCTAAAGATTTTCTCACGTACAACAATCTTCAGATCTGGGTTTTGATTTTTTCCTCTGCATTGCAAAAGAGTTTTTATATTTCAGGAACAAGTGAAAGTGATAAATTGTCGCTTGTATTTTTCTACTAGTCGTTAAAGACCGTCATTTTTTTCTAAATAATATCAAATGGGAAGAGTTGCAACAGTCTTCAGATTTATTTTTTGTTTTTGTCCTCTGCATTGTACAAGAGATTTTTTAAATTTCAGGAACAAGTCGAAGTGTAAAACTGCCTCGTGTATTTTTCTACTAGTCTCTAAAGATTTTCTCACGTACAACAATCTTCAGATCTGGGCTTTGATTCTTTCCTCTGCATTGCAAAAGAGTTTTTATATTTCACGAACAAGTGAAAGTGATAAATTGTCGCTTGTATTTTTCTACTAGTCGTTAAAGACCGTCATTTTTTTGTTAATAATATCAAATGGGAACAGTTGCAACAGTCTTCAGATTTATTTTTTGTTTTTGTCCTCTGCATTGTAAAAGAGATTTTTTAAATTTCAGGAACAAGTCAAAGTGAAAAACTGCCTCGTGTATTTTGCTACTACTCTCTAAAGATTTTCTCACGTTTGTGTATAAAATATCAAATTCGAAGAGTTACAACAATCTTCGCATCTGCTTTTTGTGTTTTTCCTTTTCATTGCAAAAGAGTTTTTACATTTCAGGAACAAGTGAAAGTGATAAATTGTCGCGTGTATTTTTCTACTAGTCTAAAGATTTTCTCACATACAACAAACGTCAGATCTGGGTTTTGATTTTTTCCTCTGCATTGCAAAAGTGTTTTTATATTTCAAGAAGAAGTAAAAAGTGATAAATTATCGCGTGTATTTTTCTACTAGTCTCTAAAGATTTTCTCACGTACAACAAACTTCAGATCTGGGTTTTGATTTTTTCCTCTGCATTGCAAAAGAGTTTTTATATTTAAGGAACAAGCGAATGTGATAAATTGTCGCTTGTATATTTCTACTAGTCGTTAAAGACCGTCATTTTTTTGTAAATAATATCAAATGGGAAGAGTTACAACAGTCTTCACATTTATTTTTTGTTTTTGTCCTCTGCATTGTACAAGGGATTTTTTCAAATTTCATTAACAAGTCAAAGTGAAAAACTGCCTCGTGTATTTTTCTACTAGTCTCTAAAGATTTTCTCACGTTTGTGTATAAAATATCAAATTCGAAGAGTTACAACAATCTTCGCATCTGCTTTTTGTGTTTTTCCTTTTCATTGTAAAAGAGGTTTCACATTTCAGGAACAAGTGAAAGTGATAAATTGTCGCGTGTATATTTCTACTAGTCTAAAGATTTTCTAACGTATAACAATCTTCAGATCTGGGTTTTGATTTTTTCCTCTGCATTGCAAAAGTGTTTTTATATTTCAAGAAGAAGTAAAAAGTGCTAAATTGTCACGTGTATTTTTCTACTAGTCTAAAGATTTTCTCACGTACAACAATCTTCAGATCTGGGTTTTGATTTTTTCCTCTGCATTGCAAAAGTGTTTTTATATTACAAGAAGTAAAAAGTGAAAAACTGCCTCGTGTATTTTTCTACTAGTCTCTAAAGATTTTCTAACGTTTGTGTATAAAATATCAAATTCGAAGAGTTACAAAAATCTTCGCATCTGCTTTTTGTGTTTTTCCTTTTCATTGCAAAAGAGTTTTTACATTTCAGGAACAAGTGAAAGTGATAAATTGTCGCGTGTATTTGTCTACTAGTCTCTAAAAATTTTCTCACGTACAACAATCTTCAGATCTGGGTTTTGATTTTTTCCTCTGCATTGCAAAAGAGTTTTTGTATTTCAGGAACAAGTGAAAGTGATAAATTGTCGCTTGTATTTTTCTACTAGTCGCTAAAGACCGTCATCTTTTGTAAATAATACTAAATGGGAAGATTTGCAACAGTCTTCAGATTTGTTTTTTGTTTTTGTCCTCTGCATTGTACAAGGGATTTTTTTAAATTTCAGGAACAAGTCAAAGTGAAAAACTGCCTCGTGTATTTTTCTACTAGTCTCTAAAGATTTTCTCACGTTTGTGTATAAAATATCAAATTCGAAGAGTTACAACAATCTTCGCATCTGCTTTTTGTGTTTTTCCTCTGCATTGCAAAAGAGTTTTAAATTTCAGGAACAAGTAAAAAGTGATAAATTGTCGCGTGTATTTTTCTACTAGTCCTAAAGATTTTCTCACGTACAACAATCTTCAGATCTGGGTTTGGATTTTTTCCTCTGCATTGCAAAAGAGTTTTTATATTTCACGAACAAGTGAAAGTGATAAATTGTCGCTTGTATTTTTCTACTAGTCGTTAAAGACCGTAATTTTTTTGTAAATAATACTAAATGGGAAGATTTGCAACAGTCTTCAGATTCCTTTTTTTGTTTTTGTCTTCTGCATTGTACAAGAATTTTTTAAATTTCAGGAACAAGTCACAGTGAAAAACTGCCTCGTGTATTTTTCTACTAGTCTCTAAAGATTTTCTCACGTTTGTGTATAAAATATCAAATTCGAAGAGTTACAACAATCTTCGCATCTGCTTTTTGTGTTTTTCCTTTTCATTGCAAAAGAGTTTTTACATTTCAGGAACAAGTGAAAGTGATAAATTGTCGCGTGTATTTTGCTACTAGTGTCTAAAGATTTTCTCACGTACAACAATCTTCAGATCTGGGTTTTGATTTTTTCCTCTGCATTGCAAAAGAGTTTTTATATTTCAGGAACAAGTGAAAGTGATAAATTGTCGCTTGTATTTTTCTACTAGTCGTTAAAGACCGTCATTTGTTTGTAAATAATATCAAATGGGAAGAGTTGCAACAGTCTTCAGATTTATTTTTTGTTTTTGTCCTCCGCATTGTACAAGAGATTTTTTAAATTTCAGGAACAAGTCAAAGTGAAAAACTGCCTCGTGTATTTTTCTACTAGTCTCTAAAGATTTTCTCACGTTTGTGTATAAAATATCAAATTCGAAGAGTTACAACAATCTTCGCATCTGCTTTTTGTGTTTTTCCTTTTCATTGCAAAAGAGTTTTTACATTTCAGGAACAAGTGAAAGTGATAGATTGTCGCGTGTATTTTTCTACTAGTCTAAAGATTTTCTCACGTACAACAATCTTCAGATCTGGGTTTTGATTTTTTCCTCTGCATTGCAAAAGTGTTTTTATATTTCAAGAAGAAGTAAAAAGTGATAAATTGTCGAGTGTATTTTTCTACTAGTTCATAAAGATTTTCTCACGTACAACAATCTTCAGATTTGGGCTTTGATTTTTTCCTCTGCATTGCAAAAGAGTTTTTATATTTCAGGAACAAGTGAAAGTGATAAATTGTCGCTTGTATTTTTCTACTAGTCGTTAAAGCCCGTCATGTTTTTGGAAATAATACTAAATGGGAAGAGTTGCAAAAGTCTTCAGATTTGTTTTTTGTTTTTGTCCTCTGCATTGTACAAGAATTTTGTAAATTTCAGGAACAAGTCAAAGTGAAAAACTGCCTCGTGTATTTTTCTACTTGTCTCTAAAGATTTTCTCACGTTTGTGTATAAAATATTAAATTCGAAGAGTTACAACAATCTTCGCATCTGCTTTTTGTGTTTTTCCTTTTCATTGCAAAAGAGTTTTTACATTTCAGGAACAAGTGAATGTGATAAATTGTCGCGTGTATTTTGCTACTAGTCTCTAAAGATTTTCTCACGTACAACAATCTTCAGATCTGGGTTTTGATTTTTTCCTCTGCATTGCAAAAGAGTTTTTATATTTCAGGAACAAGTGAAAGTGATAAATTGTCGCTTGTATTTTTCTACTAGTCGTTAAAGCCCGTCATGTTTTTGGAAATAATACTAAATGGGAAGAGTTGCAAAAGTCTTCAGATTTGTTTTTTGTTTTTGTCCTCTGCATTGTACAAGAATTTTGTAAATTTCAGGAACAAGTCAAAGTGAAAAACTGCCTCGTGTATTTTTCTACTTGTCTCTAAAGATTTTCTCACGTTTGTGTATAAAATATTAAATTCGAAGAGTTACAACAATCTTCGCATCTGCTTTTTGTGTTTTTCCTTTTCATTGCAAAAGAGTTTTTACATTTCAGGAACAAGTGAATGTGATAAATTGTCGCGTGTATTTTGCTACTAGTCTCTAAAGATTTTCTCACGTACAACAATCTTCAGATCTGGGTTTTGATTTTTTCCTCTGCATTGCAAAAGAGTTTTTATATTTCAGGAACAAGTGAAAGTGATAAATTGTCGCTTGTATTTTTCTACTAGTCGTTAAAGACCGTCATTTTTTTCTAAATAATATCAAATGGGAAGAGTTGCAACAGTCTTCAGATTTATTTTTTGTTTTTGTCCTCTGCATTGTACAAGAGATTTTTTAAATTTCAGGAACAAGTCGAAGTGTAAAACTGCCTCGTGTATTTTTCTACTAGTCTCTAAAGATTTTCTCACGTACAACAATCTTCAGATCTGGGCTTTGATTCTTTCCTCTGCATTGCAAAAGAGTTTTTATATTTCACGAACAAGTGAAAGTGATAAATTGTCGCTTGTATTTTTCTACTAGTCGTTAAAGACCGTCATTTTTTTGTTAATAATATCAAATGGGAACAGTTGCAACAGTCTTCAGATTTATTTTTTGTTTTTGTCCTCTGCATTGTAAAAGAGATTTTTTAAATTTCAGGAACAAGTCAAAGTGAAAAACTGCCTCGTGTATTTTGCTACTACTCTCTAAAGATTTTCTCACGTTTGTGTATAAAATATCAAATTCGAAGAGTTACAACAATCTTCGCATCTGCTTTTTGTGTTTTTCCTTTTCATTGCAAAAGAGTTTTTACATTTCAGGAACAAGTGAAAGTGATAAATTGTCGCGTGTATTTTTCTACTAGTCTAAAGATTTTCTCACATACAACAAACGTCAGATCTGGGTTTTGATTTTTTCCTCTGCATTGCAAAAGTGTTTTTATATTTCAAGAAGAAGTAAAAAGTGATAAATTATCGCGTGTATTTTTCTACTAGTCTCTAAAGATTTTCTCACGTACAACAAACTTCAGATCTGGGTTTTGATTTTTTCCTCTGCATTGCAAAAGAGTTTTTATATTTAAGGAACAAGCGAATGTGATAAATTGTCGCTTGTATATTTCTACTAGTCGTTAAAGACCGTCATTTTTTTGTAAATAATATCAAATGGGAAGAGTTACAACAGTCTTCACATTTATTTTTTGTTTTTGTCCTCTGCATTGTACAAGGGATTTTTTCAAATTTCATTAACAAGTCAAAGTGAAAAACTGCCTCGTGTATTTTTCTACTAGTCTCTAAAGATTTTCTCACGTTTGTGTATAAAATATCAAATTCGAAGAGTTACAACAATCTTCGCATCTGCTTTTTGTGTTTTTCCTTTTCATTGTAAAAGAGGTTTCACATTTCAGGAACAAGTGAAAGTGATAAATTGTCGCGTGTATATTTCTACTAGTCTAAAGATTTTCTAACGTATAACAATCTTCAGATCTGGGTTTTGATTTTTTCCTCTGCATTGCAAAAGTGTTTTTATATTTCAAGAAGAAGTAAAAAGTGCTAAATTGTCACGTGTATTTTTCTACTAGTCTAAAGATTTTCTCACGTACAACAATCTTCAGATCTGGGTTTTGATTTTTTCCTCTGCATTGCAAAAGTGTTTTTATATTACAAGAAGTAAAAAGTGAAAAACTGCCTCGTGTATTTTTCTACTAGTCTCTAAAGATTTTCTAACGTTTGTGTATAAAATATCAAATTCGAAGAGTTACAAAAATCTTCGCATCTGCTTTTTGTGTTTTTCCTTTTCATTGCAAAAGAGTTTTTACATTTCAGGAACAAGTGAAAGTGATAAATTGTCGCGTGTATTTGTCTACTAGTCTCTAAAAATTTTCTCACGTACAACAATCTTCAGATCTGGGTTTTGATTTTTTCCTCTGCATTGCAAAAGAGTTTTTGTATTTCAGGAACAAGTGAAAGTGATAAATTGTCGCTTGTATTTTTCTACTAGTCGCTAAAGACCGTCATCTTTTGTAAATAATACTAAATGGGAAGATTTGCAACAGTCTTCAGATTTGTTTTTTGTTTTTGTCCTCTGCATTGTACAAGGGATTTTTTTTAATTTCAGGAACAAGTCAAAGTGAAAAACTGCCTCGTGTATTTTTCTACTAGTCTCTAAAGATTTTCTCACGTTTGTGTATAAAATATCAAATTCGAAGAGTTACAACAATCTTCGCATCTGCTTTTTGTGTTTTTCCTCTGCATTGCAAAAGAGTTTTAAATTTCAGGAACAAGTAAAAAGTGATAAATTGTCGCGTGTATTTTTCTACTAGTCCTAAAGATTTTCTCACGTACAACAATCTTCAGATCTGGGTTCGGATTTTTTCCTCTGCATTGCAAAAGAGTTTTTATATTTCACGAACAAGTGAAAGTGATAAATTGTCGCTTGTATTTTTCTACTAGTCGTTAAAGACCGTAATGTTTTTGTAAATAATACTAAATGGGAAGATTTGCAACAGTCTTCAGATTCCTTTTTTTGTTTTTGTCTTCTGCATTGTACAAGAATTTTTTAAATTTCAGGAACAAGTCACACTGAAAAACTGCCTCGTGTATTTTTCTACTAGTCTCTAAAGATTTTCTCACGTTTGTGTATAAAATATCAAATTCGAAGAGTTACAACAATCTTCGCATCTGCTTTTTGTGTTTTTCCTTTTCATTGCAAAAGAGTTTTTACATTTCAGGAACAAGTGAAAGTGATAAATTGTCGTGTGTATTTTGCTACTAGTGTCTAAAGATTTTCTCACGTACAACAATCTTCAGATCTGGGTTTTGATTTTTTCCTCTGCATTGCAAAAGTGTTTTTATATTTCAAGAAGAAGTAAAAAGTGAAAAACTGCCTCGTGTATTTTTCTACTAGTCTCTAAAGATTTTCTAACGTTTGTGTATAAAATATCAAATTCGAAGAGTTACAAAAATCTTCGCATCTGCTTTTTGTGTTTTTCCTTTTCATTGCAAAAGAGTTTTTACATTTCAGGAACAAGTGAAAGTGATAAATTGTCGCGTGTATTTGTCTACTAGTCTCTAAAAATTTTCTCACGTACAACAATCTTCAGATCTGGGTTTTGATTTTTTCCTCTGCATTGCAAAAGAGTTTTTGTATTTCAGGAACAAGTGAAAGTGATAAATTGTCGCTTGTATTTTTCTACTAGTCGCTAAAGACCGTCATCTTTTGTAAATAATACTAAATGGGAAGATTTGCAACAGTCTTCAGATTTGTTTTTTGTTTTTGTCCTCTGCATTGTACAAGGGATTTTTTTTAATTTCAGGAACAAGTCAAAGTGAAAAACTGCCTCGTGTATTTTTCTACTAGTCTCTAAAGATTTTCTCACGTTTGTGTATAAAATATCAAATTCGAAGAGTTACAACAATCTTCGCATCTGCTTTTTGTGTTTTTCCTCTGCATTGCAAAAGAGTTTTAAATTTCAGGAACAAGTAAAAAGTGATAAATTGTCGCGTGTATTTTTCTACTAGTCCTAAAGATTTTCTCACGTACAACAATCTTCAGATCTGGGTTCGGATTTTTTCCTCTGCATTGCAAAAGAGTTTTTATATTTCACGAACAAGTGAAAGTGATAAATTGTCGCTTGTATTTTTCTACTAGTCGTTAAAGACCGTAATGTTTTTGTAAATAATACTAAATGGGAAGATTTGCAACAGTCTTCAGATTCCTTTTTTTGTTTTTGTCTTCTGCATTGTACAAGAATTTTTTAAATTTCAGGAACAAGTCACACTGAAAAACTGCCTCGTGTATTTTTCTACTAGTCTCTAAAGATTTTCTCACGTTTGTGTATAAAATATCAAATTCGAAGAGTTACAACAATCTTCGCATCTGCTTTTTGTGTTTTTCCTTTTCATTGCAAAAGAGTTTTTACATTTCAGGAACAAGTGAAAGTGATAAATTGTCGTGTGTATTTTGCTACTAGTGTCTAAAGATTTTCTCACGTACAACAATCTTCAGATCTGGGTTTTGATTTTTTCCTCTGCATTGCAAAAGTGTTTTTATATTTCAAGAAGAAGTAAAAAGTGAAAAACTGCCTCGTGTATTTTTCTACTAGTCTCTAAAGATTTTCTAACGTTTGTGTATAAAATATCAAATTCGAAGAGTTACAACAATCTTCGCATCTGCTTTTTGTGTTTTTCCTTTTCATTGCAAAAGAGTTTTTACATTTCAGGAACAAGTGAAAGTGATACATTGTCGCGTGTATTTGTCTACTAGTCTCTAAAAATTTTCTCACGTACAACAATCTTCAGATCTGGGTTTTGATTTTTTCCTCTGCATTGCAAAAGAGATTTTATATTTAAGGAACAAGCGAATGTGATAAATTGTCGCTTGTATTTTTCTACTAATCGTTCAAGACCGTCATTTTTGAATATACAAGAACTTGAAAACAAACAAAGGCAAACAATTGATAAACTAACCTATATTGATGCTGACATTACAGATGCTGGCAAAATAAAAAGCGGTGATGAAATTACAAATGAATCTGACTTTACCCGTGTTAGTCACAAACGAAACAAAGGTAGAAATAATACTACAATCGGCAGCTGTACAAACTCGTATGAAATATCGGCAATTACCAGTAGAAGATCTGTATTTATTTCTAGATTACACCAAGCATCAACTAGGAAACCATATGAAGCAACAAAACATTCAATACTTGAGCATCGATAAACTACAAATACAATCGGAAAGCATAGTCGCATTTAAAGTAACAATACCCTCCACCGAGAGTAAAAGTATTTATAGCCCAAACATTTGGCCAACATTTACAATTATTAGACCATTCCATCAGTCAAAAAATTTTCAAATGAGCGCCTTGAGTCACAATTCCAAATAACCAAACAACCTTTTAAAACGCAAAATCATGTAGGGACACTAAAAATTATGCATATTAACATACAAAGTATTACCAATAACATAACAGCCCTAGAAAATGAATTAATAAAAAACAACATAGATATCGTATGCATAACCGAACATTGGCTAGTAGAAGCAAATTGGTGTACTTTTAATTTTATACATTATACAAACAAAAGTATCTTCTGCAGGAAGGAAAATAAAAACGGTGGCACCGCTATCTATGTAAAAAACGGTCTAAACGGACATGATATTCCGAATATAACGACCCTTTCAATTGAAAAACATTTTGAGGTATCTTCCTTCTACCAACAAGAAAACAACATAAGTGTCCTCTCTATCTATAGATCTCCAGATAGCGACTTAAATACTTTCTTTGAGAAATTGGACGAAACCTTAACCCACATATTACAGAATACTAAGAACGATCCTAGCATAGTAATAGTAGGAGATTTCAACCTAAATCTATTAAAATCAAACTCTCAAAACAGCAAATTTATAAACTGTTTAAACGAATACGGCCTAAAACGAACAATATACGAAGTAACACGAAAAAACAAAAACGGCGGCACCTGCATTGACAATATCTTCACCAACATTCAGCAACACAAATTTAAATCTACAGTAACCCCGCTGCATCTGTCAGACCACGATTCCCAGATCCTGGAAGTTGCTATAGGTTTAAAAAAATGTGACCCAAAACAAAAAACTAGAATAATCTCGAAACATAATATCGAAGCCTTCAGAGCAGCCGTGGCACTAGAGGATTGGCAGCAGGTCAAAACGGAAAATGACCCAAACAAAAAGTATGACACATTTCTAGCAACGTTTGTTACTAATATGGAAAAATATATTCCGCTCCAGGTGAAAAAAAGTAGAGGTAAGAAATATGTCGTGGATGAACACATAGCCGAGCTACACAGAACCGTAGAACTCCTGTACAGCATGTATAAAGCAACAAATAGCGAAGACCTGAAAGAAAAATACCAACATTACAAGAAATTATATATCACCAAAATAGAGGAAACAAGGCAAATTCAAAATAATAATCAAATCATAGCATCAGACAATAAGCAAAAAACTATGGTCAATTATCAGCAGGGAAAGTGGAAGACAAAAAAATAAATCAACTTCAGGCAGCATTCCTACGGCTGAAGAACTAAATAGGTTTCTGGTTACAATTGGTACTAAGCAACCCAAAACAGCAATGCCACAAAATAGAAATGCTATAAATTACATGTCACACGTTCCAAATAGAGTTTGCAGTTGCAAACTATATTTTCTTCTATCCCACCACTCCATACGAAATTGTCAAAACTGTAAAAAGCCTGAAATCCAAATCAACGATGGACGTATTTGGCATAAACACAAAATTAGTGAAGGAAGTAATACACCAAGTAAAGGACCCAATCAGCGACATCATAAACCAGTGCCTGCTAAACGCAACGTTCCCTGAAAAAATGAAGATAGCAAAAGTGGTGCCGATCTACAAAAAAGGTGACACAAAAGATGTGACAAACTATCGACCCATATCGATATTACCTACCTTCTCAAAAATTGTTGAGACAATAATTGCCACCAGAATCACATCTTATCTTGAACGCAAAAACTACTTGACTCCAAACCAGTTTGGCTTTAGAAAATCGTTAAACACCACCGACGCAATTTTAAATCTACTAAAGTTCATTCAAGAATCATTAGAAGATCACAACCACTGTAACTTGATAATGTGCGATATAAGTAAAGCCTTCGATTCCATGGATCACCAACTTTTTCTAAGCAAACTGGAACATTACGGGTTCCGGGGAACTGCATTAAACTTTATTGCTTCGTATCTTCCAGAACAGAAATAAATTAATATTAAATCAAACCAAAACAGTAAAATTGATACTAACAACCGATCGCAAGCACACGGAAATAGAGAGAACGGAAGGGGTGTACTTGGGAATTACAATGGACACGTTACTAACATGGAAGCCACATATAGACCATATGTGCTCAAAATTAAGTAAAAGCGTATTTATCATCAGAAGACTGAAAAACGTCGTTAACAAGGAAGCTGCCAGGAATGCTTATTTCGCTTTCTTCCACTCATTAATGAACTACGGCATCGAAATCTGGGGCCACTCAACATATGCAGAAACACCATTTCTATACCAAAAAAGAGCCGTTCGAACCCTAGCCGGTGCACCACAAATTGCCCATTGCGCTCCTCTGTTTATACAACATCGGATATTAACACTGCCATGCTGTTACATTTGGTCGACACTTTGCAGGGTTAAAGAAAACATAACGACCGCGCAGTGTAGAGCTAACATACACAACCACTACACAAGGCAGAAGGACTTCCTTGAGATTCCATTCAGTACACTGACAACAACTAGCCATGTAAAGGTGGGACCAACACTATACAATAAGCTACCGCCAGAAATAAAAAATATGGCAAAAAATAAATTTAAAGCAAAGATTAAACAAATTCTAATGGAAAACGCGTTTTACAACGTTCACGAATTTTGTACGTTTATTGAAACAATTGAAACTAGTCAATGTAAGTAACCATGCTTGTATTATTGTATTGTGGAGTGTTACTATATATTTATACTATATTAAACTGACGAGGACTGTAAATATTGAGTTCCAATAAAGATTGTATTGTATTGTATTTTTTTGTAAATAATATCAAATGGGAAGAGTTGCAACAGTCTTCAGATTTATTTTTTGTTTTTGTCCTCTGCATTGTAAAAGGGATTTTTTTAAATTTCAGGAACAAGTCAAAGTGAAAAACTGCCTCGTGTATTTTTCTACTAGTCTCTAAAGATTTTCTCACGTTTGTGTATAAAATATCAAATTCGAAGAGTTACAACAATCTTCGCATCTGCTTTTTGTGTTTTTCTTTTTCATTGCAAAAGAGTTTTTTCATTTCAGGAACAAGTGAAAGTGATAAATTGTCGCGTGTATTTTTCTACTAGTCTAAAGATTTTCTCACGTACAACAATCTTCAGATCTGGGTTTTGATTTTTTCCTCTGCATTGCAAAAGTGTTTTTATATTTAAAGAAGAAGTAAAAAGTGATAAATTGTCGCGTGTATTTTTCTACTAGTCCCTAAAGATTTTCTCACGTACAACAATCTTGAGATCTGGGTTTTGATTTTTTCCGCTGCATTGCAAAAGAGTTTTTATATTTCAGGAACAAGTGAAAGTGATAAATTGTCGCTTGTATTTTTCTACTAGTCGTTAAAGACCGTCATTTTTTTGTAAATAATATCAAATGGGAAGAGTTGCAACAGTCTTGAGATTTATTTTTTGTTTTTGTCCTCTGCATTGTATAAGAGATTTTTTAAATTTCAGGAACAAGTCGAAGTGAAAAACTGCCTCGTGTATTTTTCAACTAGTCTCTAAAGATTTTCTCACGTTTGTGTATAAAATATCAAATTCGAAGAGTTACGACAATCTTCGCATCCGCTTTTTGTGTTTTTCCTTTTCATTGCAAAAGGGTTTTTACATTTCAGGAACAAGTGAAAGTGATAAATTGTCGCGTGTATTTTGCTACTAGTCTCTAAAGATTTTCTCACGTACAACAATCTTCAGATCTGGATTTTGATTTTTTCCTCTGCATTGCAAAAGAGTTTTTATATTTCAGGAACAAGTGAAAGTGATAAATTGTCGCTTGTATTTTTCTACTAGTCGTTAAAGACCGTAATTTTTTTGTAAATAATATCAAATAGGAAGAGTTGCAACAGTCTTCAGATTTATTTAACCACTCTGGACGTTTTTCATATCTTAGGAAAGCTACCGTGCTTAAGGCATCCGTTAAATATTCCGACTAAATGTTCTCCCGCAACGTCTATTGTAGGCCCTATTGCTCTGGGGGGAAGCCGTCCCACCCAGGTGCTTTGTCTTTTGCTATCCTTGCCGTGGTAGCTCTAAGTTCGTACAATGTAAATTCTGCGTTATCTGGGGAGTCAAATTGTACATCGAAACCTTCCCTTATGCCTACCTACGTGTATATCTTCGTCGCCGCTAATGTCGTCGTTTGGAAAATATGTCTTTATTAATTTTGCAACTGTCTCTTCTTCATCTCTTGTCCAGGCCCCGTCGCGTTTCTTAATCGTCCCTAGGGGCGCATGTTCCCTTTTCTTTATGGCTAAGATTTTATACGCAAGTCCCCACTGGTTAGAGGTTGACTTGTCAGTGATAACGATGTTTTGCGGGCTTCGAGTATGGCTTCTGTATATTGTCTACGCAAATCTGTAAAAGTTAACCTACGCGCCTCTCTTAATAAAGAGACACCTAGTAAGCTGGTATACCTTTCTGGCTTTTCTCACCTCCCTTCTTCTGTCAGTCAGATCTTGAGACCACCATACTTTGCTTGTACCCCTTGATCTGGCTTTTTTTCCGTGGCATGGATTTGTGGGCAGGCCTCTTGGAATTTTCCGGCTAGGACGGATACCTCTTCGGCGGTGTCCATGGGTTCTGTTTGTAGTTGCAGGCAACTTTCCCTTAATGCGTTTTGGAATTTGTTCCAATTAGCCTTTCTGGTGTTAAATCTACTCGCTATTGATATCTGCAAGATGTTATTTGCAGGTTCGATCTTAAGGTGCACATACCTGTGATCGGTCAGTGATTCTTCCTCATCTTCCACGCTCCATTGCGTGATGTTTGTGTTTTGGCTCAGGATTATGTTAATCCAGCTTTCTCCGTTTTCCGTGGAGAAGGTCCGCGGGCTATCATCGTTATTTTCGACTTACAACCCTCTTCTGACAATGAAGTCGAGTAGCTGTTCGCCTCTGGGGTATATTGTTGTGCCTCCCCATACAGGGTTTTAGGCATTTAAGTCTCCGGCAATAACGACTGGCCCTTTGTTGTTTGCTAAAACCGACTCTATTAGTACAAGGAAATTGTCTAGTGCGTTCAATATAAACGTTTAAGATTACTATACCGCCTGTTGGCCCTTCGAGATTGGTTGTTAAACACCTTTCCGTGGTGTATTGCTTCATCCACGTCACCTTCCAGTTGTTCCTGACCACTGTTAGGACTTTGGAGCCTCGGTCGCCAAATGATTGGCCGTTTTTCCAGTTACCAATGGCGTGGGGTTCTTGTATTAAAAGAACATCCGTTTGTTCTGTCTGGAACCTGTGCTGGGCAAGAGCTTGGGCAGCTTTTCCCCTGCCTAGGTTAACCTGAAACAGACTTAGCGTTTTAACAGACATATTGAATGGTGTTCCTCATCATCTTCATCCTTCGGAGATATGCGGGACAGGTCTTGTCGGCTGCAGAGTGGCGCCTATCTTCCTCTTTTCGACCTAGTTTCTTGTAGTTCGGACAGTCCGGTTGGTTGCGACATTGGTCTAGTCCGTGTTCTCCACCGCAGACGGGACAGCAGGTCTTCTCCTTGCAGTATTTGGCCACGTGTCCGAATCCATTACACCTGAAACAGCGAGTTACGGGTACCTCTTCTTCGACAAATACTTTTACCAGATCTACGTTGACCTTCTGCTCTCTTCCACTAGGTGTTTGAATACCCAAGGTGTTGCCCTGTATACCCAGTTTTCCTTCTGCTTGTTGCGGCAGCTTCGCTTGGCGTCGAACCTGAAATACAAACTTATGAGCTCCAATTGTGCTTACTAAATCGACGTTTTGCTCCTTGATGATCTGGGGCAGCTCCTGCTTGACACCGGTTAAGATGACCCTTGGATCGGTTGGTTTAACCTCCGTTACCTGAAGGGACCTTGGACCTTACCTGGGTAGGGAGAGTGGGAATCTCGTTAATCCATTCATGCGCGTCACTAATTAGATGACGAGGCATTTGGCTAATTCTGTTTATTGTAAATTGGCGGTTTACAAAAACGAGATGTTGCTCAAATACATATTGTATAACATATAAAACTACAATACATCAACAAATAAACAAAAAACGTTCGATCCCCCGCTCGGAATCTGTCCTCTTCGAATTGGCTCCGCGTCATCAACCCCTTGCCTATCGATTTGGCGCCGGTTTTGTTGGTGTGCTGTAGCCGTCATCTGGTTGTACAGAGCAGAAGTTAGTGTTAGATCCCTGAAGTACTCTTCTTGTCAGTCCAGCCAAGAGCCCATTGGAAAGCCCCGAGGAGGATAGATGGGAGTTCGATTTGTCGCACCACACGCTTAGCCAGGAGATGGTGCAGGATGTTGATCGGATGTTGGCGGATGGAAGCTGAAGGCGCTCTGCCACAGCAGCAACAACCTCCGGGTCGCGAAGGGGCTTTGACCCCCCGACAACTTCAGCGTCCACGATAACTCCTACATCATCTCTTTTGGCTGTAATATCGTGCTTCCGCAGTCCAGCCGAAGTTTGAAGCCGTGGTTCCCTGGTGGCTTGCCTCTCCTGCTCGGACATCCCAGCGGCGATAGTGGAGCATAGAGCGTCATGTCTCCGGACTCTTCCTCTATGTGTTCTCCAGCAGCATTGTATTAGATGGGGAGCGGTTTCGGTCGAAGAGCAACCGGCTCTACACCCAACTTGCCGGTTGACTCTACGCAACCGTCTGAACGTCCTAATACGCGATGGTAGGCAGATGATCCGGACATGGTGGTACTGCACGTAGTCCCGGGCGGGAATTCCACGGGAACCTTTGTAGACCCAGTAAGATGAGGGAGAATTGGCTTTAAACACAACCAGTTCTCGTCCGCCTGCTGTGTTGTGCAGTACCGTTGTCCAATGCTTGCGCCTTTCCGCAGCTTTCGGAAGTCCTCAATGAGATAGTCGCAGCTTTCGGAAGCACCTAGGGGAAATCCGATGCTGGAGATGACGTAAGGCACGGTGGCTGAGGGTGTCAAAGGCCTTGGTGATATCTAATGTGGCAGTATGGAGTTCGCGCAAATTGTCACGCGCGGTCCAAATGGTGGCGTCTAGTACCGCCACATTCTCAGCCGTGCCATCGGTAGTGATGAAGGCACGTTGACGTTCGTCTAGGAGGGGCGCTGCACGAAGTCGGTTTGGCAAGATGCAGTGTAGTTGTCGTACCGCTAACGAAGGAGATAGGTCGGTGGTCTCCAGGAGAGGCCAGTTCTTCACTCTTCGGGATGAAGATGGTCCTGGGGAGGAGTATGTCAATCGGCAGGGATACTGCCAGCAACACGGCGTTGTACAGAAGGGCTCGAAGCGACGTGGGAACAGCACGCCACTGGCGAGGAGAGATGCCATCTAGCTGCTTCGATCTCTTGGCAAGAGATAGGGTCCCATATGTACGACAGTTCGGGTTTCATGGGCGGGCGTTCCTCTGGCCCCCCCCCCAAGTCTTCCAACTCGTCAATAGTATGAGCGACGAGCGGAGGTGCCCCATCGCAGATTTCCCTGGGTGTTCGAGCAGGATTGCTTCTCCATGATGACTGAACTTTGGCATATTCCTTCTTCCTGCCGTAACGTCTGGAGTTGTAGCTAGCCCCATGGCCATGCGGAGGACTGCGGGGAGGTTAGTCATCGTCTCGGTGCTGGTGTGCAAGGCGGTTGGTGTCGGGGAAAGCTTAACGAAACCACGTCGAGATGGTGGGACGCGGGTCGTCCCCCCGGAAGGCTTCTTCTGCCGACTGTACTAGGAGGTTGGCACAATAGACAGCGGTGCCCGCCTCCTGAACAATTGTCTTCAACCTTCTCAGTGCACCTCCTACACTTGCCCCAATGGAACTTCGGCGGGAAGATCGTCTGCTCTGGGGGATCTGGCTCTGGCTCGGAAGGGCAGCAACAAATTCGGCGGCGGCCCCGTCATCAGTTCCTGGGGTCTGAATCGGGACCTTCGCTGGCGGCTGCACGAATGTGGATGCGAGTACCATCTCTCGGTAGTCGCCTCTTCGCCTCGCTCCCTTGATGGCTTCGAGCTAGCCTACCGGAATCCTTCCCAAAAGATGCTGGTTAATGAAGGCAACCCTCTCGACCGTTCCATCAGCCTCAATTCCTCATCACTCCATCGCACCTTATTGACAGCGATGGCCACTTCCTTGTTAACGACCTCAGGCTGCTTCGCTCTTAGGTGAACTCCCAGGCCTCGCCGAGTGGCAAATGACCTTGGGCAGTTTGGGCATTGGGCCGGCAACAGTGGTACTTCGGGTTCAACGTCTGATAGGCTCGGGGTTTCTTCAGCAGAAGCCAAGTTTCTTTCAGCAGGGCCGGCGGAGAGAGGCTACCGCCGGCTTCTGCTATTGCTTCTTGATTATTGGACCTTCTGAATAAGAGGACGAGAGCTGGCAACACTCGCCCCCTGTAAAGCGTCGGCTCCTCTTCTAAATGACCAACTTCCATAATCAAAGAAGTCCGACGCACAGGGTGGGCTGCCACCTTGCGGAAGAGAATTTCGGCATACAGTTGGATGCTCGGAAAAGTGTCTCTTTACGGGCGCGCGACTTGCGCCCCCAACCTTCCTCCTTTATAGGGGCTGCTAGGACGTTGTGACTAACAACTTTCTACTTTTTCATCACTCGTGAATTTCCAGATTTTAGGTCAAGCTTTGGATTACCACGGATCATCTCTATCGACACCAGCAAAGTTTGCTGGGTTCCAGGCAGAGAACCAGCAGTCCTCCTTCACTTTTCCTTGGTCTGATTTGGTTTTCTCAGGTGTTATTGTAGATCCGTTTTGCTATTTGTGAAGTTTTAAGGTCCGCGCGCACTTGTTCGGTTCGGAACCGTCCGATCGGCAAAAATCAAATAAAGCTCCACCAAGCTTACAAATGCCTCGGAAATACATGGAAATTACTGGCATTACGTTGATTCGGTACGGCACCATCCTTTTCGTCCCGTTCTTACCTACAGACTGATCGGACTTTCGGAATTTTTTGACATCTGTTGTATACTTGGACTGAGCCGAACGGGACCAAACCGAACCGACGTAATGCGCGGGCTGCCATTCATTTCCATGTATTTTTGCCGATCGTATGGTTCCGAACCGAACGGAACCGAACCGAACAGGTGCGCGTGCTCCTTTATCCGTTAACCTGTTTAATAAATTAAACAATGTGGATTCTCTAGCATATCGAGGATGTTGTGTTGTGTCAGGGTTTGACGTTCTTCTTGTAGCTCTCTTTGATTGGCCTGGTACTGGAATACCACATACTCAGGCGTGCCTATTTCCCCACATTGGCATAGGTCGTTTTCTTTTACGTTGAATCGTTTCAGGTACGTGCGTCGGGTAGGATCCATGTCCACTAAGGAAATGAACAAGTCCCCTACTCGGCTTAAAATGGGCTTTTGCAACTCTTTCTTCAATATTTGGAATGAGGTGAACGTTCCTCTACCTACTTCTGATTGGCTCCATGTTTCCTGCCACTCCGACTGGACTTTTGTTATTATTTCTCTTTTTGATCCTGCTTGTTGCCCCAGTATTCTTGCAACCTTTCCAAATTCCCTATCCGTAACCAGTGCTTTGCTACTCTTTCTCTTATTGTAAGGTCCAGAGGACAGATGCCTGTTACCACACACAGGGCCTCTAGCGGTGTGGTGCTGAAAGCTCCTGTTAGTCGCACCAGGACCCCCCTCTGGGCACTTCTAATTTTCGATCTTGGTTTGATCAGAAGCAGTCTCTCGGCCCACACACGGGCTCCATATGCCGTAATCGAAGCCATTATTAATGTGAAGTACAACTGTACTGTTTGTAATGGTATATTGTAGTCTCACTGTGCCATTCTGGCCAGCTTGTTCATGATTGCTTTCGATTTTTGACATACAGAGTCGATGTGCTGGCCATAGTTCCTTCTCTCATCGATGGTAATACCCAGGTATATGTTGCTATTATTTCGCTTTATTGGTTTATTGCCTATTCTGATGTGTGGGTCTCGTTGTAAATTGCCTTTCATCAGTGCATATGTAGTCTTCTCTTCTGATATTTCCAACTTACTATTTTTGCACCACTGATGTAATTGTGTCAAGGTCTTGGAATTGCAGTCGCGAGTCCCCTTCTATTGTAAGAAGGAGATCGTCAGTGTATGCCACGGTTTCTTTGATGTTACGGTTGTTTTCTAAGGTGACAAGCAGTTCCTCCTTCATTAAGTCCCAAGAGATGGGACCGCAGATGGATCCCTGCGGGCACCCCTTAGACATCTTAGTAGATTGTTTTGGACAGTTCTGGGACACTCCCCCCACTCCTAACCTTGAATACAAGGTCAAGATCAACTCTCAAGGTCAAGGTCAGATCTCAAGGTCAATTTTCAAGGTCAAGGTAAATGCTGAAGGTCATTGACCAAGGCCGAGCCCTTAGACCAAGGCCGAACGCAAGACTAGAGCTAGTAATTGAAACAGCGTAACAGTTAATAATTTTATTTAGAAATGGTATACATTTATTAATACAGTATTTATTCACACAGTAGTGTTGTACAAAGAATTACATTTGAACAAGTCGAGTATCCTCAAAAAATATCAATTTTCTTGCATGTGTTGTCCTCATGAAAATCAAGATTATCAAAATCTCCAGTAATTTCTAGGTGTATACGATTCAAGTATTTTGAGTTCTTCAAAGCAGCGTTCTTGATAAAAGTTTTGTCGAACCACTCATCGAATCGGGTATCACAATTTACTTCGGTATGTGGAATATCAATAGTTTTAATTCCTTTGCTAATACAGCTGACAGACCCTTTAATTTGCAAACGCTGATCACAAGAGTTGTCTAGCATCACTAGTAAGTTATTAATAATTTGCGGTTTAACTTGCAGCATACAACAATTGTAGCAGTAACCTAAAGAAGCTACACCATCTAATACGTACTCAACAGTCAAAGTTGGGTGCAACATGTTTACAGCTCAAGATAAGTTTTCAACTGCGACAAAGTAGTTTTAACATCTTTTATATAGTTAGGGAAACACAGAATTAAAGTTTTTTAATATAAGTTTTATTACATTTAAACAAAGTAATACAAACACTGGATTATTTAAAACAATGTCTAGAAATGTGCAAAAGCAGTGTATTTATACCAAATTAAACGTTCCGACCTGAGTCAGTATTTCCAGCAACATCTTCGCCCCTTTGAGTGTGTTCGTTCGATTGCAATTTGTTTTCTAGTAGTTTTAGAAGATAATCAATTCCATTCAAGTTGGCAGCTAATTCGAAACCGTTCAGAGTGTTGAAAACCTCATCCAGCAAACCCTTAGCAATTTTAAATTCATTTATTAAATTAGTAAACTTGCAGCTTTGAGACCATCGGAGGTGTTCATTTAGAGGATCATCCGCAGATTCCCACTCATAAATTCGAATTCCGCAGGAGTAGCGTTGAACGTCGTCAACACCTTCACAAGCACGAAAGAAACCTGCACTGGCAAGGGATTCAGGAGATTGAGTCCTGATCCAATTTGTGCGAAATGTTTTTAAACGTTCCAAATACGATTGGTAATGTTGACCGTTAACTTCGAAACACATGTTGGTTGTAGATGTCAAGAACAACTGAGTAACAGGAAACTGCTAGTCCGTGTTTATATAGTAGAAACCGAATGGGCGGAGCAATATTGGTTGAGGTTAAGTGTGGTTGGTTCAGTTATTACTGGTCAGACCAGAAATACGCAATATGACCCAAATACGGATCGATATATCGAATCATAAATCTTAGTATTGGGTCCACAACCTGTTTCCTGTAGCAGTGGTGAAGCGATCCGTTGATAGGGAACGGTCGGCTGGTAAACTTCACCACGTCCTGGAGGAGCTCTCCGTGACTCATTGTCGTGCAGTGAATTGTTGCAACCGCATATAGTTGGCGATCCTCTGTCGGTGTTGATGGTGGACTTGGTGGTGCATCAGCCGGAAACACGCCTCCGACAAACTCTCGAAACATATTATAAAAGTAGTATTGGTCTTCCAGAGGAAGAACTTCATTAAAGTCGTTGTATAAGAATGCCGCCATAGTAGAAAACTGATTGGCGCCACTTTCAAAATTCGATTAAATAGTGAATGTTGAACCTTGAACGGTAGCGGAACTGGTAATTTCAAGGTGAACAAGTAGACTGTCAAAAAGACCTTGAAGAGTTCCCCCACCCACTACAACCCCACTCTCACCCTCACCCTTACCACCAACCTTCCCCAACCCCACCCCGCGAACTCATGTAACCTTGAAATATGTGTATATATGAATAGTTTTGAATCTACGGAGGTTAGTTCAAAATCGTCAGTGTGTAATAAGCCGTTCGTAACGTAAGAAACAAAAGTGCTAGGATAATTTATTACAGTGTATCGAAAATGCTGCGAATCAAGTGAAGCATAAATCTGCTGAAACGTCTATTATAAGCAGTGCAAGATATTGCCCAGTATTACTACGACGTCGAAGCTATCCTCTCAATAAATGGAGGAGTAAATTCATTGTTGTTGGTTTGTCTGGCTACACACCGTTTGCACCGGTTATACAGTTGCATGGTGTTAAAAATGATTTGGTAACATTAGACGAGACTGAATTGAAAATTCTGTTTGAAAATCGCGGAGCAATAGCAAATTATTTCGCAAAAGATATTCAACTACAGTCATTGAATTTAAGCGGTTCAAAGAAAATTAACTTTCAAACAGTGGGTCCAGTCAAAGTAATATGTGTTAAGGACCTCACTGAAGGTGGTGGTGAAATTTATCTTGGAGTCGAGTCGTTGTTGGAATTGTGGAGTTTACAGCATTTAATTGGCTATGGCACTGAAATGCTGAAAACATTGGAATTTTCAACATTTTATACAAGTATTATAAAAAGTGTCGCTCAAATATCAGGAGACGTAAAACAAAACATTGAAAGTATTTTGTTAAATCTGAATATCAAATCAGAAAACGTTGAGTGCATGATTGAAATGCTAAAATATTGCGAGGATATAATAAGATGCGATATTGAACTTGAACAATATTTACAAGTACAGACGCAATAATTAAATATGTGGATGGCTTATGCACAGGCTTCCAGGCGAAACGGCCACGGACTTACGTACATCAATAATCAGAGCTGAAAGTGAGTTTAGTGACTTAGTGTTCTATTACGAACGCGAAAGTGTGTATAACTTTTGGAGCTACTGTAGCAGTGGACTAGAAGAACTTGCAAAATCGTCCAAATTGTATGCACGTGCTGCATCTCTTTGTCGCGAATTTCTAGACGGTGAAATTTCTGTAACGAACTTGATTGCATAACTGGACCGTATGAAGTTGGACACGGAAGAAATTAAGAAATTTAAGACTTTGGAAGATCGTAATGAAGGTTGTAAAATTTGATATGACTAGAAACAAAGTGTATAATATGGTTGCATGGAGATATGCCTATGAAGCTGCTAGAAAAGGAACGTGGCAAATTGCAGCGTTAGATCGTAGCAGATTTAAAGAAGAATTGTAGAAACGGCTACGGTCCTGGAGGATGTTTTGAATGTGAATCATAGGACTCGCATATATACAGGGTGCCAATTTTAAGTTGTCCACCATTGGTAACTTCGTTACCTTTGGAGATGGAAAGTTGGTTAAATGAGGAAAGATTCAGTATTTTTTATGCTGATTTAGAATGTGAAATTTAATTTTTTATGGCACTTCCGGTTTAGCGAGAAATGGTGCCAACTTTTTATTTTTAAATGCAACACCCTGTATTTTTTGAAATTTTTCGATTGGAAATAATTTTGGCTTTAAAAAAGTATAGCACACATGTACAATTAAAATTACTGATAACCATGATATTTAACGTTTATTTATTTTTATTAAATTGGGATCACAATTGGCTTTGCACGAAACCAACCAGGAACAATAAAGAAAATAAACAATAATAAAATTATCAAATAAAACTATTTGAATACGTATTCAAGTTATTGCAAGTACTGTTCGAAACAGTGGAGCACGCAGAGATGAAGCAATTTCCTTCTATCAATCTCATGTAAAACTTGATGGATTTTATTTTGCAGCATCTCGAAATTCTCGTATCTTTCTTTATAAATTATATCCTTTAAATAGCCCCAAAGAAAAAAGTCTAGTGGTGTTACGTCGGGGGATCTCGGCGGCCATTGAATAGGTGCATCTGTCCCTATCCACTTATTGCCGAATGTATTTCTTAAACATTGTAGCGAGTCTCTTGCATTTTTTTGATAAAAAAAGTAAATCGCCAACATATCAACCTTCTCGTTAATAGAAAAATTCATTTTATATGATTTCAGTGACAGTAGTACTACGCAAGTAAAACGAAATTGACATTTGTTCATTTCTAGGTATTGTTTATTGTTGCCCTTTTGTTTCATGGCAATTGTGATCCCAATTTAATAAATATAAATAAAAGGTAAATATCATGGTTATGAGTAATTTTAACTGTACGTATGTACTATACTTTTTTAAAGCCAAAATTATTTCCAATCGAAAAATTGAAAAAAATACAGGGTTCCCATTTAAAAATAAAAAGTTGACACCATTTCTCGCTAAACCAGTAGTGCCATAAAAAATAAAATTTCACATTCTAAATCAGCATCAAAAATACTGAATCTTTCCTCATTTAACCAACTTTCCATCTCCAAAGGTAAGAAAGTTACCAATGGTGGACAACTTAAAATTGGCACCCTGTATATTGAACGTTTTTTATAACTTTATTAACAGTATTAACTGTGTTAACTTAACTATTACTAGCTTTTAGATAATAATGTACTATAAATGTATTAATCTTGTAGTATGTGCGGATTGGAAATAAATATATCTCTTAATTAATAATTTCTTACGTTAGAATTGTTGAACGCCCCCAAGTTGACGGGCCTTGGTCCAACTCACCAGCTGCGAGGGAGGGGCTAAATAAATATGACAGGTTTTGCTAAATCTCTAGGATATAATTATATCGGACAACATTTGTTTAAATCGGGAATTATTTACTAAAGTTATACTTATATGTGGTGGATTTAATTATATTGGGAATTATTTAGTTATGTGTGGTGGATTTAATTATATTTGGAATTATTTAGTTGTATGTGGTGGATTTAATTAATATTGGGAATTATTTAATTATATGTACCAATATATAAATAAAACTTTAGGCATTTATTAAATCCACCAACATTTATTGAAATGTGCCAGATTTAATGTATATTATTGGGATATATTTAAATCTACGAACATTTATTAAATATGTCAGATTTAAGGTAAATCTTTTAACATTTATTTAAATCCACAGCAATTTATTAAATTGTGTCCGTATATAATAAATACTGAAATATTTGTAATAAATACGCTGAAATGTATAGTAAATTTCTGCTTTACACATACTCCTCCGTAATCCCATTTGCTGCCAAAAAGAAATCGATTCTTTCTTGGTAGGATTCGCACCCAGGCGGATCGTTTGTATTGAACTGTTCAATGTTGCGTAGAGCAGCCATTCTTTGTTTGTTTAAGCAAAACGCGGTTGAGTTCACAATTTGATTGCTTATTTATACCGACGCCAATCCCATCCTCGTCGCCAGAATATGTGATGTACTTGGCCGGGTTTATAGGAATAAAAAGCAACCTTCGAGAAAACCGTTTGTTTAATAAACAAGCACTAACATATTAATTGAATAATGAATAAACACACATAGGTCGCGTCGAGTAGTACCGTCACTCTTGCGCGCGATTTACTTACTGAGCTTACCCAGCTATTACGCAACCACCGAGTCTAAACGAATACGTAACACTTACTATAACAAATCAACCGAAATACCCTTTTGATAGTCTTATTTGTATCTTAGTACAAACGAAATTAAATTTTATCATGAATTTGTTCAGCTAACCTGTGCTAAACCAAAATAGTACCAAGTAAATACCAGTATCTTTACTAAGCTTTTAATTAAATAACCATTTGATGTGACATAAAACAGCAATAAATATACAGAGTGATGATAAAGTATCGCACAAAACTCATATCCTGGTTATTTAATGTTTTTGCGGAAAATCCTGGCACCCGTCGATTTTTGTTTTTAAATTGCCATTTAGACAGGTAATTTTAATCCCCCCACCCCTCACCCCTAAGTGATAGCAGCCCCAACTTTAAAAATTTAAATGGAAAGATACCCTTTGTGATACCTCTTTTAATAGGCCTTTTTATTCTTAATATCACAAAAAAAGTTTTTCATAATCGGTTGATAAATAACGGAGATATTTAACAAAATGTAATCAATTGAAAGTTCCAATAGTCGACAAGAAACCGGCCCAAACATGCCTAATTAATTATCATACACAGTCGCGATTTTTGAGTTTTATGCGGACACTTGTGGTACCTAAATGTGGGGGTATAGCGGGAATTTTAAAAAATTATGACGTCACAGCGTAGAAATAATGGCCCATAAAAACCACACTTTGAGGTCAGGAAGTGCCTTTTTTAATGTCTACTATTTACAATTTACAAATGAAAGTGCCAATATTCGAGCAGGCGTTGGTACGGCTCTAGCAATGGGTGGTAAAAAACAATTGCAACTTGTTTGTAATTGAATGTAAACAAAATGTATCCATCTATCCAACCCCAATCATGATCAAAACTTCGATTCTTTCGGATTCAGTAAATCTCATTTTGTTACCTTATTTTTCAATCGTTAATAATAAGTGACACACACCCCACTAAGTAATGTCAATACATTTTGTTTACTTACAATTACAAACAAGTAGCAATTGTTTTTTACCACCCATTGCTATAGCCGTACCAACGCCTGCTCGAATATTGGCACTTTCATTTACATACATTTTAGTAAATATCTCCGTTATTTATCAACCGATTTTGAAAAACTTTTCCTTATTGTATTCAGTATTAAAAAATCTACCAGAAAGGGTTCTTTGCTATTTGAATTTTTAAAATTGTAGTTGGCAGCGCTTAGGGTTGGGGGGTAGGGGGTTGAAAATTGCATCTCTAAATGATAATTTAAAAATAAAAATCGACGTATCCGAGTATTTTATTGAAATATTTTTCTCAACGATGTTATTGAATTTATCCGTTACTTTCGGGAAGCACTGTATGTTCGGCGTCCGGTCCGAATATATCACTTTTAGAACATACTGTAGTACGTGTTATGACGTACTCCATGCACAACGTTGAAAGATGAAAATAGACCCCCCCTTCGCGTCTCCAGCTGTTAGTAGCGTCCACTGAATCATTGTGTTTCTTTTGCTCCATGCGAGAAGAGGTTTGTGTCGCTATTAACCTTCAGTTGTTTTGTGAATTGTTTATTTCAGATTTAGCCTTTCGCCTGGACGACGGGTTTCAGAATGGGGTAATCTAAGAAACATAAGCGGAATAGAAGCAGATCGCCGAACGCTGAGTCTAGCTATCGTGTAGATACTAGAGCTCTGCTAAGACGGATTGAGAGTTTGGAAAAAGCTGCCAAAAGAAAACGCTCGCCTTCCAGGTCAGTTAGCATTTCTTCACGGCAAAGACGAATTAGCAGATAGCGTTCGAACTCCCTTCTGCGCCAGCCGTCTGTAACGGCGGCAGAAAGTAGGAGACCGCACCGTGATTGTAACCGGTCGGTATCAAGGACACGTTCGCGAAGGGAATCGTCACCGGACGCCGTGCAGGCTTTCGAAATCAGACCGTCACCCGATAGGGGTCGTACTAGCTCAGCACATTCCGAAGTTAATGATATCTTGCAGATTCATAATGACGATTTCTCGCTGCGTGAATCGTTAGCTTCTCGGTGGCGACATATTCTCTTACACGGCCTGCCGAAAGAGGAATCCTCTACCCGTTTAACCAGACATGGCATACCTAAAAATTTATCAGATTTGCTCCCCCCAAGGGTAAATGTCGAAATCTCGTCAATCCTGGACAAACAAGCCTCCCTGGATGGATCTCATGCCGAGGTTCAGAACCAGTTGGGCAAGGGTCTGTGCGCTCTGGGAAAGGGGATAGGCCTGATCCTAAACAACGGCGAGTGCATCAAAGGAGTTGGTCGAATGCCTTTGCGATGCTGGTAGAATTTTAACCAGTGTATTTCATCGGGAGTCAATTACGAGACGTAATCTGATTACTCCCTGTTTAAATAAGTCGATCCGCGACCAGGTAGACAAGTGTCCCCCGTCAGAATTTCTTTTTGGTCCCGACTTGGGAGAAAAAATTAAATTGACCAAGAGCTTAGAAAGCGCTAGCAAGGACTTGAAATTGGCAAAACCCTACAATTTCTCTGCTTCCGTTCGTCAGAAATCCTTTCAATGGGGGGGGGACTAGTCGCCAAAGATCTGTAGTTCAACCCCAGAATTTAAACTCACAACGCCCGGCCCGTCGAGTAAGCGAGACGAGGCCTTATCGGGGCTAGTCTGCGAGGGGAGCACGTTGGGTGAGAAAAGATTACCAGACCCAGTCCCGCTACAAACAGCGAAAAGATTAGTTACGGTAAGTAATAATTTTGCGGGACGCCTCTATTTCTTTCAGTACCCCTAGTAGAACGAAACGATTTTGAATGATTTTTATTTGCCATATTTCCGCTGCACATGAATCATTCCTAAATCAATTCAGTTACGTTGTTGAAGCGAATTGCTAACATTTTAGAAACAAATGTATAAATGATTGTTTTAATCGATTTTGTAACGTTTCTGCAACGATGCAAATAATGTCTAAATAGTTTTAATAGAAACGTTTCCAGAAATCGTTGTTGCAGCGTTAGCGTACCATTCACCATACCGCTTTATGTTTTGAAAAAAAAAATGATTCAGAAAACGTTTTTGTTGCATTTTAACGTGCTACGGTAAATAATTCATTTTCGTTGCAGAAAACGTTTCACAGAATCATCTCGGTGGCGTTTCTGCAACTTTTAAGGAAGCACGCATTTTGATTCATTAAAACGAAGTTAAGAATTTCACAAAGCGTTTAAACAAATCGTTTTTGTTGCATTTTAACGTGCTACGGTAAATAATTCATTTTCGTTGCAGAGAACGTTTCACAGAATCATCTCGGTGGCGTTTCTGCAACTTTTAAGGAAGCATGCATTTTGATTCATTGAAACGAAGCTAAGGGTTCCAGAAAAAGTTTCGAGAAAACGTTCTTATTGCATTTCAACATGCTACGTCAATTTGTTTATTTAATTGGAAATACTAACAATCATTTTGACTGTTATATAATTTAAATAAGCTATTATTTTTTCATATCCTCCCTTGAGAACAGTCTGGATTATTCACCAAGTATTCCTAAGTACAAATAATTAAAAGTATATACGGTATCGTGATGCTATTTCCATGGACATTAATTCTCATAATTTATACGTTGTTACCATTTCTCAGACGATATTAGCAAAACTTTAAATGCCGAAGAAAAGAATTTCGGTTAGAGTAATATCAAAAAATATGTATCTTAAGGGATCAAATAATGAACTTCTGCAATTTTGTTCATAACGTATTTAAAGATTTTGCAGATGTTAATTCTAGCCTTTGGAGAACCATTACAGCAAACGTATTGATAATGAAAGAAAGTTGCTGAAGTTATGTATTCCTAATAAGTTGTAAATTAATGTACATAGGTACTACTATTTATTTGCGGTCGGTTTAATATACCTACAGGTATACATATTTTATTCAAAATTTAAACATTTAAATAGCACCCAGTAAGTTATTTTCTAATTCTCAGTGCTTGTCTGAGATTCTTAAGAACATCGGTAGAAACCAGAAGTATGAAAACACTTAATGGATATTTAAATTACCTTCTACTGTGTGAGAATATTTTAGACAATAGGTTAGGTAAAACTTGCCAAGATAACATCAACATTGGTTTTGTTGATTAAAGCAACTTATTTACTAGTTACAGCTTTTACCATTTGGATGGAAATTTCCATCAGTGTTTTTTTAAATATTTATAACCGTAATAAATTATTAGTGCGAAACATTGGTTTTAATTATAATATTAAATCTAAAATCGTCTCACACCGGAGTCGTCCGAAGAAATTGCGACGCACTTTCGGTTCGGGCGTCAAATTTGGCGACGCTTCGGGTGAATGAGGGGTATGCCGGGTTTGGGGCGGAATTGTTTGTCTGCTTAAACACAACAATTCTGCGGGAGTCTCGGGCGCCAGATTTTATTAAGGAGTTTTCTCTCCAGCGGCTTCGTTGTATACCTGGTGAAACGAAGACCTGGGTAGCTTCAGTGAAGAAAGTAAATGTCCAGGGGTCGATTCTTCTTCCACGTGGAAAACTGAAAGCTTTTAGAAGCAGAACATGCACACGCAAACAAATCATACACCAAACGTTATAGAAAGAATTTATATAACACAAACAATATATTACAATTTGTACAAATCAAATATTACCTAAAATACGGTTTTGCAAGCCAGCCACAAGCGGTGCGTGAAATGGCGTGCGAATAAAGGCGGGGCAAAGCAATGGTACAAGCGGTTATAGCAAGCGGAAAATAAAACAATCGACTTTATAATTACCAGAGCTATAATCTCTATTAAAATTGTAAGGTGCCACCTCTACTGAAACGGTACTCAAAACTAATATATATATATAAAACAGCACTACAGGCCAGTTTGGCCTATGGCTTGGATTTTTTTCTTCCATTTCTTCCTATCTCTTATTTCTTCTTCCCAGTTGTTTATTCCAGCGTTTTGTAGATCTTCTTTTATTTGTTGCCACCACGTTTTCTTGGGTCTTCCAATTTTCCTTCTTCCTTCTGGTTCTTGTCGTGTTATCTTTTTAATTGGGTTATTGTTTTCTCTTCGCATTGCATGTCCAAACCACCTTAGTCTATTTTGTCTCAACACTGTGCTAATATTGGCTTCTTTATATAGATCTTGCAGTTCTTTGTTTGTTCGCCTGCGCCACTCTTGCCCCTCCTTGACACCGCCGAAGATTCTTCTTAGTATCTTTCGCTCCCATGCTGCCAGCTTGTTTTCTTCTGCTGTTGTTATCACCCATGTTTCACTTGCATACGTTAGTATAGGTCTTATAACGGTTTTATATAGCCGTATTTTTAGGGCTCTTGTGACACTCTTGTTTATTAAAAAGCGATTTAAGGAACCCGCGCACTTTGAGGCACTTACGATTCTGTTCTTTATTTCTTCTTCCTGTTTTCCTTCAGTATTTACTTCCACACCTAGGTATATTATACTATTTGCCATCTTGAAGGTTAGCTTTCCCTTTGTTAATTCAGTTTTGATACTTAATTCATGACTTTCTTCCAGTTTCGTGTTTCCTAAGATCATGTAGTGTGATTTTTTGTCATTGATTTTCATTCCTACTTTTTGTGCTTCGTTTTCAAAAATCTTCACTAACTCTTTTAGTTGCTCTTTTGTTCGAGCCATTATCGCTATATCGTCTGCGTATGCCAAGATTTGATATGGACCGTTTACTACATTGTTGTTTGTGTTGATTTTTGCTTTCCTCATAAGGTATTCTAAAACTATGTTGAACAAATGTGGTGATAAGGGGTCTCCTTGTTTTAGCCCTATGTTACTTTCAAACTCGTTGGATGTACGTCCTTTGTATGTCACCTTGTTGCTTGTTCTCTCCAGAGTCATCGCTACTAAAGTTCTTGTTTCTTTGGTGAATTTTAGTTCTTCCATTGCTTGTATTATCGCTGTTCTTTTTATCCTATCAAAGGCCTGTTGGAAGTCTATGAATATCGCATGTATTCTTATGTTTTTTCCCCTACATTTTTCGTGTGCTTGTCTAATAACAAATATTGGGTCCACTGTAGATTTTCCGGCTCTAAATCCGGCCTGATAGTCTCCTATCTTTTCTTGGGACTCTTCTCTCACGCGTTCTGTGATTAGTGTTGCTAGCGTCTTGTACGTGGTACTTAGGAGTGATATTGGCCTGTAGTTTTCTACTAATTCCTTGTTACATTTTTTAAATATCGGACATATCACTGCTTTCTCCCAATCTTTAGGCATTTCTTTACTTGTCCATATTTGTTTGATGAGTTCGAAGATTCTTCTTTGCATTTGTTCACCCCCATATTTTATTAGCTCCATTGGTATGTTATCTGCTCCCGTACTTTTGTTGTTTTTCGCTCCTTTTATTATTCGTTGGAAATTTTCCCAGCTTGGTAATTTTGTTTCCGATTCCGGTTCCCATTTCTTTTTTATTTTCTTCTCTCCTTCGCACTTAAATGTTTTCTCAATATGTTGTTTATGTAGATCCGCTATTTTCGTTTCATCCATATGTAGCTCCCCGGTTTTATCTTTCAGTCCTATAGATTGTTGTTGGTATCCCTCTTTCTCCTCTCAAAACTAAACTAAACACAAAGATATTCTATACAATTAAATGAAAACAGGGTCGGAACAGGGAGGGCAGGCTTTATTTACTTCCACCCAGAAGTAGGTGACGAGTACACAGGGATATGCGCTACTGTACGGGTCAGCCACTCCAAGTAAAAATAAACCTAAGCAAATAAACAGGCCGGGGAGAAACAAACACGGAGGGTTTCACTTAGATCACCGGAGAAGATGTCTAGTCGCAGAACCGAATCTCGCAAACTAGTCAAATGCCCCAGGTCAAAAAGCTACACAGCTCTATTTAATTCTACCCAGAAGTAGGTGACGAGTACACAGGGATATGCACTACTGTACGGGTCAGCCACTCCAAGTAAAAATAAACCAAGCTAATAAACAGACCAGGGAGAAACCAACACGGAGGGTTTCACTTAGATCACCGGAGAAGATGTCTAGTCGCAGAACTGAATCTCGCAAACTAGTCAAATGCCCCAGGTCAATAAGCTACACGGCGGAATTACCTATCCCTCCGGAGAAGACGTCTAGTCGCAGAACTGAATCTCGCAAACAAGCCACTACCCCGGGTCAATAAGCAACTCGGCGGAAATGACAAAAGTTCCTAAAAATCGGCTAAGTCCAAACTGGGACTTAGTACAAAACCAAAACAATAAACTAAACGGCTAAGTTCAATTCGGAACTTAGAAACATAATTTTAAATTTAAATCGGCTAAGTCTTTACCAAACACTTAGAAAAATCCTAACTTGAAAACTAAACTGGGCACTAAACACTTTAAAGAGTATTAGCTCACTTGGAGATGATCCTCGAAGCTGGAGTTGACTGTTGTAGTACTGGAGCAGAAGACATCAAGAACTTATTACTCTGGACTCAAAATTCGCCTTTTATAGCCGGCGAGTTCAAAATTTTGAAAACGGAGTTGAGAGATACGCGGCCCCGGCGAAAGTGGGAAAATCAAAAGTGAAAGTGGGGCCACGCCGCGGATCGGCCGCTCTAGCTACGGTCGAGCGCTATCAGATTGCACGGCCAAATAAATTTACAAATTACAATGAAAACAGGTAAATAAATACAAATAACAATTAAACCGGGTTAACTAAAATTAATTAACTGGTGTACTAACACCGGAAATGATTAACTAAATATATCAGTCCTAATAAAATACTTAAAAATTGGTAAATTAAATAATTACAGGTAAACTAAATATTTTAATACTGCATTTACTATGGAAAATAACTTAAAAATTAGTAACTTCGTTACAAAATAAAAGCCGCTCTCTGTGATATAACACTTGCCTAATGTTAAAATGGGAACCCTTCTGCCCTCCGTGTGAATAAAGACAAAAAATATTTTAGTGAAGTTAATATAAACTAAAATTTAAATTATCGATCGAGTTCAAATTAATTTGCAGTTCACTTAATTTTAAACCGCACCTATAATATGTATACAGCCCCAGCAGGGCCATTAAAAACACACAAAAAAATACAAATTCTCAATAAAATTTGAAATTCTCAACAGGTGGAATTTATACTCGGCTAAAAAATGCGAAAACAAAATTTAATTAAAAATCGCGCTAGAATGATGCAATTCAATTGCCGAAACAGTGAAACATTTTTATCAACTCTTGCCATGAAAACAAAATCACTGTCTAATACCAATATTATTATAATGTGTGCAGCTGTTAGATCCTACATCATACGTTTAAAAGTACAAAACAATAGTCTATAATAGTATATTATTCAACGAGCATGTTATAATGGTTATTATTCATGAGGGTTACGTTTACAACAAGAGCCGTAGGCGAGTTTCGTAAATAACCCGAATGAATATAATAGCCATAACATGCGAGTAAAATACTATACTTTGTCCACGACTGTTACTAAATAATAATAATTTTTTTAACAATTTATTCGACGACGTATCTACCTATTCAGAAATATTTTTTTAAAAAGTTCATAAAATAAGCCATGAGATTTTATGTCAAAATGAGACATTGTTTTTTGGTATGAAATGTCAAATTTAAATTTAATATTGCGCCTCATTTTTACGCGATATTTTACTTTTGCCAAGTTTATATTACTGTTGATATAAATAAATAAGGTTATAAGTCCTAAAATACTGTGCTTATTTCAGATATAATCAGAAACAAAGTTAGGTTATGTTGTTATCTTTGTATTCATTTTGACGTAAGAGTGAATAATCATTATTCACTACATTATTCACGTCAGTGTATTATGGGTAGCATTATTATTTACCAAACACATAAATAATTGATACATTATTTACTAGTCGTTTACAAAAAATTAACGCTCCCGGAAAATTCACAGAAAACAATTCACCGAAAACAATTCACCGAATACAATTCACCGAAAAGAAAAATCACCGAAATACAATTCACCGAAAAGACAGTTCACCGAAACACAATTAACCGAAAACATATTCACCGAAATACAATTCACCGAAAAGACAATTCACAGAAATGGATGAGATTGTATAACTTTCCTTCACACTTTATCCAGGCTTAGGACTTGCAGAAAGATTCTGGCGTGTTTAAAAGTAGGAATTGGCTTCCTTTGTCATTATGTAGTTATTTTATTTTCTATATTTTTTATAACATAATAAAACAACAAAATAATGACAAAGGAAGCTAATTCCATATTTCAAACACGGCAGAATCTTTCTGAATGTGAAGGAAAGTTACACTGTAAAAAAGTCGCATGTAAATTTACCCCAAATAACGGTGGCAACTTTTCTACCACCGTTATTTGAGGTAAATTTACTTTGAAGAGTAATTTTCACGTGTAGTAGTAAAATTACCTCTTTGACAAAAAAACAGGGTAATTTTTATATGGCAAAATTACACTATACAGTGTAAATGATTCAAAATATATATTATACATTATTTTAAACGAAACTTCTAGAGGAAAACAGTATTACAACAAATTTTCCAAGATTCAAGAAGAACAGAGGTCCACACTAATTGCACTTATTAATAATCTTGTAAAACATAATTATCGGTAAAAGTACACTATAATGTGAAAATCTCACTCATTGGTATAAAAATACATCAAAACCGTGTACTATTACTCCTAGCATATGCAAATTTACATTTTTATTTAGGAACTTTTACTTCGATTTAGTGTAAAGGTACCCTTTTAGCGTTGACTGATTATATTAATATATTAATCAATGCTTTTAGTAAGAAAAACGTAAAAAGTATGCCTATCCATAGAGTACATTTACCCATTATAACCAACTTGGTGTAAAATCACAAACATATTTCGGGTAAAATTCCTGATTTTGTTACATTTTACACCCGTAATATTACACTTATTTTTTACAGTGTATACAATCTCATCCATTTCGGTGAATTGTCTTTTCGGTGAATTGTTTTCGGTGAATTGTTTTCGGTGAATTGTTTTCGGTGAACTTTCCGTGATCCAAAATTTAGTCACCCTTAGCATTTAGTAATAACATTTTTTTCCACTACTAGTTTTAGAACGTACCATTTGTTTACCAGTTTGTTTTCGGTGCAAGAAATTGATTAATAATAGAAACAATTGTTATCTAGCAAGCTAGCCAGATGCCTATTAAAAAATGTGTCAAAAATCAAATATTCACGTTCATAATACAACAACCACTTTCTAGAGATTATTTATTTCAGTCTAATATTGTTTCGGATTAATTTTAATTATAATTATTAGTTTTTTTTTTTTTAATGATTGATAAGCCAGTTCAGCTTTTCAGCTTTTTCATGGCTTGGTTCACATGGATGTTTTCAAGTTTACTAACCACTAATGTATTAGTCACTATTTGAATCACTAGATATTTTAAGCACTTATTACATTCTTACGACACTTGTATTATTTAGTCACTATCGGATAATCTAGGTAAACGTCTTGTGGTAGTCTACGTTTTAGACGAGTGTGTATATTTCTTATTCCTAGGCTGTACTGTTCGGATACTGGGCTTTTGCGTAGTTTGATGATGTACTGCTTACAGAATCCCTTAATAAGATCCTTGATATACGGAACTCCAATTTCGCGATGAATTTGGGTGTTTCTCACATACCAAGGTGCTCGCAAAACTATTCTCAAAACTTTGTTTTGAATTACTTGTAACTTATTAAGTTGAGTTGCACTGGCGTTACCCCATATTGTACTCCCATACGTGATTACGGGCCGGATCACCGTCTTGTATATTAGAGTTCCACATTCTGTTTTCAGTGATGATTTTCTGTTTATCAACGGATATAATTGCATTAGCCGAGTGTGGATTTCGTTTAGTTTTCGATTAATATGGTATCCCCATTTTAATGACTTATCTAAGTAGGTATATACCTAGGTATTTTACTACACTGTCCGTATTATTCCACTGTAGTGTCTGATTATGCAATGTAATACTTGGTGGATTAGTTATTCTACAGAGCGTAAAAATTTTTGCTTCTGTTTTATATGGATTTAGCTGTATGCACCATTTGCTAAACCATTCGCTGATAGCATCAATGTTTCTATGAACGTGGTTAATTGCTGTGTTCAAGCTGCTATTTTGGGAGGCTATAACAGTATGGTCTGCGAACATAGCAAGCACCGCGTCATCTGTTTCTGGGATGTCATGGACAAAGATATTGAAGAGAATTGGACCAAGTATCGATCCCTGCGGTACTCCTGCCGTAATTGGTTTAGGTTTAGATATTTCTGAGTTAATTACTGTTGAAAATGTGCGATTTGTTAAGAAGGATTTAATTGTATGAAGCAGATACTCTGGTGTCTTGATTTTAATTAGTTTATGGAGCAATCCTTCTGCTCAGACCCGGTCAAACGCCTGTTTAATATCAAGAAAGACAGCAACTGTAAATTTCTTTTGTTCGAACCCTTGCTCAATGAATTCTGTAATGCGACTTAATTGATGTATGGTTGAGTATCCTCTGCGAAATCCAAACTGAAATTTTGGTAGAATGTTGTTTTTGGTGATGTGTTTAAGTAGACGGGTATATATGCTTTTTTCAAATATCTTCGAGATAGTAGGTAATAAGCTGATAGGCCGGTATCCATTAATGTCGTTTGCCTTTTTTCCTGGCTTATGAAACATCAGCACATGGGCATATTTCCACGTTTCGGGGAAGTAACCTGTTCTTAGGCATGCATTCATGATGGCTGTTAAGTAAGCTATTGCTTTCATTGGTTGATTTTTCAGCAGAACATTTGGAATCCGATCATGCCCTGGTGCTTTTCTATTGGGAAGCTTGTCTATTATTGTTTTAATTTCATGTGGTTCTACCGGGACTATTTGACCTGGTGTACTCGTAGTAGGGAAATGTTCTTTAACCTCATTTTCTATTTTATTAGTTGGATTCGTTGTAGATGCATTTTTCGGTGTTGTGAAGACTTTGGTTAGATGTTCGGCAAAGGCTTCACATTTTTCTTCATCGGAGGCGTACGGGATGTTGTTTACTTTTATGGTTGGAATAAGAGGTTGTTGTCTTAAGATGCGCTTGGTTGCACGCCACATTGTTGGATCTTGGGGCTGCAATTCTTGGATGTAGCGTCGGTAGTTATTTATCTGGTGCTCGTCTAACTCTTTTTTGATTTGGCGTATGAGTTTATTTAATTGTACCTTAATTTGCGGGTTCTTTTTGCCTGCCATAGTCTTCTAGTTTGATGCTTCTCTTTAAGTAAGTTTTGGATACGTAACGGTATTGTATTAGCTCTTATATAATAGGAATTCTGGATGGTTGTAGCGGTTTTAACTGCATATTTATGTCATTGATTAGAGACCGCACAGCTTCGTCTATGTCCGATTTCGTGTTTTGTAGTACAGGACATCTAGTGTTTTGTTGCAGTGTAGTTCGAAAAAGGTCCCAATCTACTTTTCCGTACAGGCAGATGGTCGGAATCCAATTCAGGAATTACCGTTTGGAATATTGGACATTTTAGATTCTTATGAAGTACTATGTCCAGTATGTCCGGCTTACGGTTAGTTTGATACCGGTCATATGTTGGTTCCGCTGGGGATGAAATTTGTATACCCAGTTCTGAGGTTATTGTATGTAATCGTGGTCCATCCGGATTATTAACTCTACAACCCCACAATGTACTTTTGCAATTAAGATCTCCCAACAATAAGGTGGTATGGCTGTTATCAAACACTTTTTGTAGGTTATTGATATTCTCTTTGTTGGTTGTTTATATGCAGCGGCAATGTTTAAATTTTTATTATTTTGAAGTTTTAAATTGATGACTGTTACTTCTAGATTGCTCGATGTCGAAATTTCAACAGGGTGGGCTTTAAATGATTTTTTGATGATCATCGCTGCTCCTCCAAAGCCTGTGTTGTCTTGTCTGTCGTATCTAAAGATGGTGTATCCCGGAAATTTTAATGTTTGATCTAGTAGCAGGTGCGTTTCGGTAACACACAGCACGTCGATGTTATGCCGAATTAGAAATGCGTTGACAACTGATCGTTGGCGAACTATACCATTAGCATTCCAATTACAGAGTTTTAAAGTAGTGTATGCTTTATGTTTATTTACTGCCATTATTAAATAATGCAGGAATTATTGATAACAGAAAATCTTTGATTTCACCTAGATAAGGCGTGATCGCTTTTATGATTAATTGTATTATGTTTGGTACTAGTTCAGATGATGCTGTTGTTGTTGTATTTGCATTGTTTGAAAATTGTGGTGTATTCCATTGGTTTGGAGTTGTATTAGAGCCAGGTATTCTAGGAAAATTTTCAATGGTTCTTTTTGGCGGGTCGAGTTGAGTGTTTGTACTGCTTGTTCTTGGGTTGTTAGAGCTAGGCTGTGTCATGCTGTTCCTGGACCTTATCAGCTTTTTCTAGTATTCGCAGCCTCTGTAATTAGCTGTATGTTGACCTCCACAGTTGACACACTGTGGCTTAACGGATCGTTGTACTGTGCATTCATTAGTGTAGTGGTCTCCTAGACATTTGACGCATCTAGGATTTAAACGACAATAGTTCTTGGTATGAGAGAAACGCTGACAGCGCGTGCACTGCGGAATATCTCTGGTTTTACGCCTGGGTTCATAATTATTAGTTAGAAATTGGAAATAATAATATATTTTAGACAAACATCAAAATTTACACAAATTAATGTGAAATGTTATCAGGCAAATGCTACTTAATTTTTGTGGATAGGTACTACTTAGAAATTGTAATTTTATTTTTTATTAACGTATATAGGTGCTAGTAGTGGAAAAAATAGTATATAAACCACGTATTAGATTTACATTAAATGAGTGAGAGGAAATGCAAAATTTAATTCAAATAGAATTTATATTAATTTATGTGCAATAATAGCTAGGTACTGATTAATTTAAATAAGCGTTTATAAATGCTCCATGACAAATTAGCCCCTTCTTGAAATGAAAGTTGCATGTATTCTTAAATTTCTTCGTATTTTGTTCATTCCATAAACATGAAAGTTCGTTAGAGATGGCTCGTCTAGAAATGACTAATCTTCAAGTACCATCAAGCAATAACTAATCTCTTTGGCCTCGGTGTCTTCAATGAACAAATGATTTTCGTCTTTTAAATTTGTATTGAGAAGGAACCCCATGTAGGTTCTTACCTGATAGTAGCTACATCTTAGACCAGGGGTTTTTTTTGACACCCATGTCAGTATCGTCAGTGCTCACTACCGTTGTTAACGGAAAACAACATAGATAACAAAGTGATTTTGTATAATTATAGTAAATTATAGTGTTTTAGTATAGTGTAGTGTAATTGTAGTGTTGTGTGTTGTAATTCGAGTGCTACAGACAATTTTGAACGATGGTAAGAAAAACTAATATACTTAATACTTTCTATTATTGTATAAAAAATATGTTACACCGCTGAACACTTCTAAGTGGGAGTAAAACGTATTTAAAACAGTTTTTAATTCAGGATGATGCACTACTGTTTGTATAGTAGCATATCGCAGGCATCTTTTAGTGCTAATGTACCTATTAGTATACAGGGTGTAGAACTGAATCACGCAACATAGGGCTTTCAATGATAAAATTTTAAAATTCAAATATTATCTTCCCAGTGTCGGACTGGCACCTGTAGGGCCCAGCGGGCAAAGTTGTCAAAAGGCCCAGGGCCCCGCCATTTGTTTAAATTCCGTATTGGCCATTACAAAATATTTCCTTTGACTGGCATCAAAGAAAACTTGGAAAGTGAAAAAAACTCATCAAATTTTATGAATTTTGAATTTGGCATTGTATTTCTAAAAAAGACACAATTTAAATTGCTAATATTTTAGATGTTGATGTTACAATAATTTATTTCCAATATAAATAAAAATCAATCCTTTCTAAATTTAAACTATGAAAACTATTACACAGAGGTTGATAATAAGTATTACCATTTTATAAACAAGACATTGCACCAGTTATGTACTTAGATTAAAAGTTTCGATCTTAGTAATTGCGACGTATTAGCCAGTGTGTCAACTACTGCATCGTAGTCCAAATCAGCTAACAAATCACTCCCTACATTTAATATTATGATATATACCTCCTCTAATTATTTCTTGCCCTATTAAGGATCTTAATCACGTTGTAATTATTTTTAATTTTGAGAATACTCGTTCACAGCTAACTCGACTAACGCCTTTGAAAACCAAGCAGATATTTACTGATGTTTACTTATTCTTATACAGGGTGGTGACTTGACCAACGCAACATAGGCAGGCCTGTCTAATGGTACTTTTTTATAGGGACTATTACCCTTTTTCACTTCAGTCCTTAAAAGTCCAATAAAATTGAATTTGGTCCTTTTTGTACTTTTTTCCTAATGATGAATTTCTTTAAAATCGATACTCCACTGTCCAAATTTAAATTTACCGCGTTTTCGAGCCACAGCTTGAAAAATTATTGTTGTACAAAATAATGAAAAACGTGCAAATATGCAACATTTTCGGTATTACCGCCTACTCGGGATTAAAATGCAGGTAGTCAGTTTGTAAAAGGACAACAGATTATGACGTAGTGTACCTAGGTACAAACATTCAACAATTCATGTGTACTTGGTACATCAGCTAGCTTTCTGAAGAAATAGTAGGAAAAGGATTAAATTTTGTTTTTTCTTAAAATCAGTGTATAACTGAAGTTTGTAAATCTGAATTACAAGTTACAGATATATTTAATTTAATTATATTTAGTCGCTGGAAAGGTCAGGGAATATTTTCTAGTCTTTCAAATTTGAACCCTGTAATATTTTTATAGAAAGTGATTGCCGTTCTGTTTAACATTTCAATTGTTTGTTATAGAAAACTTACTCAAAACGACATATTAGAAGACTAGTAGTCGCTGAAAAGAGAGAACAAATTAGAAAGTTAGAAAATGCTTTAAAAGGCATAATAAATAGAAATGACTGCAATACAGTACGCGAAAATAGAAAAGACCAAATAAATGATGAAATAGATGCGAACTCAATTACACTACCCAATACAAAACAAAATGAAGACTATTTCTACACTGCAGATAATATTTCTGCAAAGATATTACAAACTAACGGCGAAAACTATCCTAGCGATTCAGATGATATTTTATTTCGTAGTTTCATTTCTCTTCAGGAAAAATTAGCAAATTGGGCATGCAAATATCATATTCACCATAAACATTTGTATGATTTGCTTAACATACTAAGAGAGGAAAAACTTGATGTTCCAAAATGTTCAAAAACGTTGTTGCAAACTCCTAGAACTTGTTTGGTTAGGGAGGTTAGTCCTGTCAGTTATTGTCACTTGGGGATGGAGAAAGGAATAAAATATATTTTAGATATACACTCCGTACCATTATCTAAAGCCGGGATGTTATACGTTGATGTAAATGTTGATGGAGTACCATCTTCGAATAATTCAAGTTTTTGGCCAATACTGGCATGTGTTTGTTTAAAATCAATTTCAAAAATACCTTTTGTTGTCGGCGTTTATCATGGATCGGGGAAGCCCCATGATATTCACCAGTATCTTCAAAATTTCGTTTATGAAATGAAAATGTTAGAAACGGATGGTTTTGATTATAATAATGAAAATATTAAATTAAAAATAAACAATTTTATTTGCGACGCTCCAGCGAAAGCATTCGTGCTCAACGTAAAAGGGCATAATTCATCTGTAGGGTGTAACAAATGCACAGTTGAGGGCAATATATAGATAAGTGCATGACCTTCCCAGATTTAGACTGCGATCTTAGAACGAATGAATCATTTCGAAATAAAACAGACGAGGACTACCATAAAGGTAAATCCCCTTTAGAAAATCTTGATTTAGATATTGTACAGCAGGTTCCTTTAGACTACATGCACCTTGTTTTATTAGGGGTCTGCAAGAGAATTTTAGTCTTCCTAATAAAAGGTAAAATGGGCACACGTTTGGTAGATGAACGTTTGAAGCAAATGAACGAAAAGTTTGTAGTTCTAAAAAATGCTATACCAAATAATTTTGCCAGAAAACCTGGAGATGTGATGTCAGTAGATCACTGGAAAGCGACAGAATTTCGACAATTTCTGCTGTATACAGGACCACACGTTCTCAAACAACAGTATAATCATTTTATCAAATTGCAAGTTGCAATAAGAATACTGTCAACTAGTCGTATATGTCAAAATCCAGAATATAATGAACATGCAAATACTTTTCTGCGGCAGTTTGTGGAGGAGTACGGTGACCACTATGGAAACCACATTACCTACAATGTACATTCATTAATTCACTTAGCTGATGGTGTAAAAAGGAATGGACCGCTAGATAACTTTAGTGCATTTCCCTTTGAAAATTTTATGTCACATATTAAGAACAGTGTTCATCCTTCAAATTTTCAATTGCAGCAGCTGGTCAAAAGAATAGCGGAACAGCAGAAAAATATAATTGACATCCCTGTAGTTAAGACAAACTCTTTATTAGAAAAAGAACCAACCATTGTTTCAGGTTTTGATAGTTACTATAGGAAAATAGAACATGCAGGTATAACAATAGAAAATAAACATCCAGATTGTTACTATATGTTGAAAGATGACACGATCGTTCGCTTGAAAAGTATTTGTTGTAACTCAAAAGACAATGGAAAAGTTTTTGCTATTATTGAAAAATTTAAAACCGTTTCACCTTTTTATAACGACCTTCTAGATTCAAGATTGTTGGGGTTGTTTGTAGTAGAAAGTACTATATTAGCTGATGAAACAATAATTTCTGTATCTAGTATTAACAGAAAATGCATTCGCGTAGATTTACAAGATGGCAATAGTTTAATGATTGCAATTTTGTGACCTGGGTAAGGTTCTTACCATTCATAAAAAATTAAATTTACCAGTTTTTTATTTGTTATAGAAATTCTGTGTTGTTACTTTTGACGACAATTCCGTTGATGTTGTCGCAACCAAGTGGCTTATTCCTGAAAAGAACATGTGTTTTTGGCCAAAGTCAAAAAATGTTACACCACTTGTGAAGTCGGAAGCCGTTCCTTGCCCCAACACCTGGACAATGGAAAAAATAGTAATTATTAAATATTGTGGTAAGTTCCAACTATTACCCATTTACTGCCGACTGTAGTTTTGTGTTTCAAATTTAATTTCTTTCATATATTTACAGAAACTTTCATTGAAGGTCGTAAAAAAGCATTGCAAATCGTCAACGACTTGCCGTCAAATTCCGATGAATACGGACCGGGTCTTCGAAGAAAGACAGTCCGAGTTAAAGATGCCGAATTTGACAATACACACAGCATCGTTTATCAACCACCCTCTCAGGCTGTAAACGATGTTGAGTGGAACATATTAAGTACGATAGATCTAAACTATGCATTCACAACAAAAATAACCTTATTTTATTTTGTTATAGATTCACCAGCGGTAGCGACCCGAGTTTCAAAAGAACACGGAAATTTATTAAATATTGCTGACAACATTGGTGCCTAATAAATTACTATTATATAATTAATAATATTATCCCGCAAGTAACTTAACAACGACAATAAATGAATATTTTTTACAGACATCATCGATATATCTCGATCTCCTCTGCCGTCAATTTCTGCGACAGAACCTGAAGGAAATACTATATTAGAACTTATTTCAACGTCTACGAAATTATTTACGAACGAGGTTGCTTCATTAAAGGTTAAGATGGACCAACATTTCGCAGCTATGGATAAACGAATGAAAGATTTAGAGGACAAGGTTACAGCATTAGCCGGGGAATATGGTGGTAATTGTGAATTGGAGGCAGAGATCGATGTTATATTACCTCTGAAAACTATTGAAGACGTTCAAAATTTAGAGGCACAAATGCATGATAAAAATATTCAAAAATTATTGGTAAATATTTTACATTAGGTCAAGTATGAGGTAAAAAGATACAGTACAAATGGTATCGTATATTTTTAGATGCGTAAGTTTAGTATTCATCGATGCCAGAAACCAGAAGAATTTATTAGAAGGTGTCTTCAATTAACATTTATAGACAAATTGGCTTCCATCTGCTCGTGGAGTGGAGTACGAGACAGCTACCAGATATCTGATAAACTTATAACTGGATTCATACAACGTAAGTATACTAGCATGCGTATACCAGTATATAGCACTGAAACATTTTTACGTACTAAGTACCTAAATAATATAGGTCTTTAGTGAACGAGCCGCAGTTTATGACCGATGGAGCAAATCCTCTAAACCTAAAGGAAGCGAAACCTATAGAGTCCGATTAAGTGTTAATTCAATTGCTAAAATTGGCTCATTTTATTTTTTTTTTATGAATGTGGCATGTTTTATGTAACTAGATAAGTCCAAATGTGTTGTTGTTGTTTAGTTATTATTTTTTTATTAAATAGCTACTTTATAGCCGCAAAACTGTGTCATAATGTGAAATCAAAAATTATGTGTTTCTTTTTTTATAGATATTGCCCGAAAATATCATCCAACACTCACGACAAATGAATTTAAGCAGCATGTGAGTGTATGGATGAGAAGTTCTAATACACGAATAAAAAGAACCCAATCAAAGAAGAACCTCACAACACCGACTTTTGTCGCTATAGATGGGTAGCGTCTTAATTTTTTTATACTTTATACTATATATACTTTTATACTATACTATTTTCATATTTTGTAATTCTTGATATGATTGTAATAAAATATTATTATTGTATTCTTTTTTGGTCTCAAAGATATTACTTAGACGTTTCAAACAATCGAATTACGGTATACAGGGTGTTTCTTAAATCGCGGACACGGAGCACGGTACGCCATTCCCCTCCAGATACTGAATGGAAAAATATAATACAATAATGTCCGTTCTTCGCTAGTTTCAGAGTTATTCTCAGTCAAAGATTGAAATTCAATTCCTTTATGCTTTGGAAAAACGGGTAAATTTTAACCGTTCCGCATTGTTCATCAATCAAATATTAAATCTTAATAAATTTGGAATTTTGTATACGTTGTATTCCTTCCTCAGAAGACATTCTTTCTGATAAATATCTGTTGTAAAATTTTTTTTCAATATGTTGCAACAGTGCATTGTACCTATGAGGTTATTACCTAGGAAACTTGTTCATACTGCCTTATTAAAACACCAAACGTTTAAAACAAAGTCCGTGCAAGCATGCGTAATGTTGTCAAATTTAAAAATTTTAAAATGCGAATAACTCGGAAACTAAATACATTAGTCTAAAATCGCCTATACTTTTTCAACTCAGTTTTAAGATGAGAATCGCGTAGTGCTCTCCGTGTCCGCCATTTAAGAAACACCCTGTATACAGGAACGTTTAACAATCATTCATAAAAACATTTTTCAGTTAGTGATTTTTCGATTTAAAGTCGTTTTCTACTTCAGTAAGCTGAATTGCATAAACATCATTCTAAAACGATTCAGAAAATCGTTTACGAAAGATATATGACTGTTTAAAAATCATTCAAAGAAACAGTCGTATATTACTTAGAATTCGATTTAAAAGCGTTTCTTCTTTCAATAAATTGGTTTATTTAAAAACGATTCGAAAACGATTCAGAAAAATGTTTTACGTAACATACATTACTTAACAAAAAATTAATTTTTCTTATAAAAATTTAAAAAATATTTCAAATTTCAATCACTTTACTAATAAACTATAATAAATAAATCTTTTTTCAAATTGTTTAAAAATCATTCAAAGAAACATTCATAGATTACTTAGATTTCGATTTAAAAGCGTTTCTTCTTTCAATAAACTGGTATATTTAAAAACGATTCCAAAACGATTCAGAAAAATGTTTTACGTAACATACATTACCGTTTAAAAATCACTCAAAGAAACATTCGTAGATTACTTAGATTTCGATTTAAAAGCGTTTCTTCTTTCAATAAACTGGTTTATTTAAAAACGATTCCAAAACGATTCAGAAAAACGTTTTACGTAACATACATTACTGTTTAAAAATCATTCAAAGAAACATTCCTAGATTACATAGATTTCGATTTAAAAGCGGTTCTTCTTTCAATAAACTGGTTTATTCAAATCAATAAACAAATCAATGGTTATACAAATCAAAGCAAAAAAAACCCTACTACTTACTCGCACAAAGATTATTGAATTTTTTTTAAATATTTTATATGTAGTACAATGTTTTAATTTTTTTTTTACAAATCGCAAGTATATTATAAGCATATTATTATAATAAAAAAGAAAAAACCTTACGTTTTTTTAATTTTTTTGCTTGGTGTGGGTGGGGGGGCACTGCTAGTACTACCACTAAGAAACTCCGATCTCTTGATAAATTTTACTAATGAAGTAGGATTACTTCCTTTAATGGGATGGGCTCCCTCGAAAATAAAGAATAAAGAATCCTTTTGCACATTTAAAACTGCAATTTCGTCTTCTCGCATCGCAGTAAATCTACGCGGTAAATAGACAATGCACTCGGCCATTTCCAAAACGACCGCCCTCTCATGGAATTGTGTTTTCACAAATCGTACATCGGTATAATGATAGGGATGGCCTTTCCTTAAATCGGAAATTTTTAATACGGGTTTCTGCAGTAACATACCTACAGCGTTAATTGAGTTGAGCTTGCTTTCGTCCTCGGCAATTCGCTTCTTCTTGATGGGAACCACTTCAACGTCCACATACTCAGGTATTTGAGATAGTATTTCCCTTGGAAAGACTTCTAAATCCTCATCTTCAATCAAGGTGGAGGTTGTTGTTGTACCGTCAGAAGATGACATGTTGATGCTTGTAGAGAGAGAGACGGGTACGTAGGTATACTAGAAGAAAACTGTTCTGCTAGAAAACACTGAATGATGCTATTGAAATTTTGCTGATGAATTTATACTAAAAAATCCTTCACCCCTCCACCTCACCCCCTTATACTTGCGACACGTAAAAAATATTAACAGTGGTATTGAAAATATCAAAAAAAAAACACAAATAAATTACAAGTGTACCCTGATGGTACCATCACGTCGTTTAGATAATTTTTGTGGTGCAGCCTGACACCTTTCAATACATCCATCTCTGTATTGTTCGCATATCTCCAATGTATTACAACTTCCCTCTCGTTCCCTTCGATTGTATAAGCGGTTACATTTCTCGTAACAATTTTCCAGATTTTCGTTATATTTCCCACTCCAAGCGTCATTAACCATTTCCGTTAATTCATCAATTTCGTATAGCAGTCCCACATTGACGGAAAGCAGATTTGCCATATTTGCCCGTTCGGTAATTAACGTATTGGTACAGTTTTGGAACGCCACTGAATCCTCATAGTGTTTAGAGTTAAGCTCTAACAAATCTTTATCGCACGCTAGCCAGCGTGTTTTGAAATCGGTGCTGTTTTTTTCGTTGTAGTAGGTAGTGGTGGCTCCTAAATAAATAATGTAGTAATTTTTTATTCCTAAATTATTACAATAATATTATATTATTTACTACCTTCTAAAGCAGCAACATTGTTGACTAGGTCAGGACTATCTGAATTCGATTTATAAACTTGCATATGGAATCCGTTGGGGTTACTGAAGGGGGTCCATTGGCTTTGTACCAAAAACGATTTATTTACTCTATGTGCGATAAGGGTTGATCCAGTTTCGATATTATAGCTACTGTTCAAAATGGGGGTGTGATTGATATTACCATTAATTTCCAAAAACCAAAGGCCAGTAGCGTAAAGAAAGAGTAAACCAAACATGTTGCTGAAAAAAATATATCAGGTTGAAAAAAATAGAAAATATTGAATTAAAATTGAAAAAAATACAATAGTTTTCCTTAATATTCCATATTTCTACAAGAATACACTTATGTAGCGCTAAATAAATAATACACATTAAAAATAAAATAGAGAATGTAGGTAGTGAAAAAAAATAAAAATTCAATTTTGTCTAAATTTCTACAGAGATACAGGGGGAAACATACTACATATGAAATAAACTTGAACTCTGAAAATATTGAATTATTAATTGAACTCGAAAAATATTGAAATAAATTTGATATTAAGAAACCTAGGAGGCACTTAATTAAATATTAATATAACATACCTGAACGTATACACTCGTTGACAATGAAACTTGTATTCACTCTGAATTAAACAGATAAACTTCCTGGTTATATATAATGCTTCACATTTTAAAAATTGATAAAATCATGCAGCACTTTCGAATAAAATGTGTGTAGGTCATACATATTTTCAAATAACACATGCATGCACGTAAACAGATTTCGAATTTTTAATTAAAATTAACTACATTGTAAGTAGCTAAAGGCCAGCAAAGCAACTTTTACAAAAGCAGATTGGTGATAGGTTAAACCTCGATCGCTCGATGGCTTCAAACCGGGTCATTAAAAATAATAAGATGATTTACTGATGTATTATTATCGGTTAGTTCGGGTTTTTTAAAATTAAATCGCATAATCGACTGTTTATGTAAATTATTTTAAAGGAATTTATCATGTTTTTTTAAAACATGCATGTATTAATTGACATTTTCAAGCGTAACTTTGTTAAAATCCCTGATTAAATAATAAATATTAAATAAAATATCTATTTCAACAGGAAATAATAAGATTTATTTATTACGTTATAATTCTTATTATCTAAGTGTAATACCTGGGACTTTAAGGAAAATATTATTTGCTATTTACATCGATAAAAAAAAGGTTATAGGTATAAGATTTATTTTCTAATAAATTTTCGAACGAATCTTTTTAATAGTACGTTATTTACTAATAAATTTTCAAAAGGATCTTTTAGAAATTTTACAAGTCGTTTTTTTTATATGAAAAATTATACATCGATAACCTCGCTATAGTATAATTATATGTAATTATATGAAATAAATTGCTTACTCATAAAAAAATAGTTTATTTTCAAAACATCTTATCTGCACTGTTGCAACAAACAACAAACTCATTACTTATAATAACTCAAGCGAGAAAATCGTTTTCTTGCCGAGATGGAAATTATATATTAAAAAATACAAGACATGTATGCAAATGTAGCAATTAACTTTTTGAAGAAAGCACATGATCGGAATTTATCTCGTATAAATTCAAAACGTTTTCACTGTGCACCATAGTTCGTTTTACAATGTGGTTACGAGTCGATGTATTCTTGGTGGTGCTGGTGTTAGGGGTTGCACAATGCGTAGATTTCTATAATAGTCATAATCGGAAAATGAGGTAGGAGGCCCCACACCAACTCCTGCCCGCCTCCTGCCTTCATGCGGCGGCGGTACATATTTTAATAATTTGGCGGCAGGAATACTGCCGCCATCATGCTCTAGCCGTAGACCGCCGCCGCCTCACCCCCCCCCCCCAGCATCGAGTTATATATTTGTGAGGCATCATCTGCTGCCCCCGTGAAGAAACGTAAGTTATATTTATTATTTTTATTAATAAAAATTCAGTTATATAAATAATAAATATTAAATAAAATATCGATTTCAACGGGAAATATCAAGATTTATTCGCTTTATACGTATTTCGGCATCATTGTGCCATTGTCAAAAGCTATTATAAAATATTATAACAAATGCAAAATATAGTAACTCCTTGATTCTATTATTTTAACACTGCGTGAAGCAGCTGGCCCCAGTCAACCCGTCGGAGGTCAGTCGCTTATCAGTGTTTTAAAAAGATATTTATTCCAAAATCTTCAGTAAAGGAGAATCTAAGAGATCAATTTGCTCATTCATTAAAGGTATGTTGTTTTTTGTGTGTTTATAAATTTCAAAAGCTTCTAAAATGTTTAATTTATTTTTGTTATCAGAAAAGTGTAAAAATTTAATTGTATTATTAGATGTTAATGTGTGATTTTGTTCTAACAAATGTTTAGCAAAATTTGATTTATGTGCATGTTTATATTTGTAACAACGGATATGTTCTTTTTGCCTAATACTAAAATTTCTAATTGTTTGACCTATATATACTGAATCACAATGTGAACAATTTAATTTATAAATACCTGATTTTAGCAAATCATTAATTTTGTCTTTAGCATTGAAAAGAGAGTATAGAATATTTTTATTTGTTTTAAAAATGACTTTATATTTATTTGTGTTATTTATAATTTTAGCAATCTTTTCTGAAATTTTACCAAAATATGGAATTGAAACGTATTTTAATGTTTTATCAGTGTTATTAATGGAATAAACTTTTTGAATAGCTAGTTTATAATTTTTCTTTTTAATTAAAGTGTCAATAAGTGTAGTGTTATAACCATTGCTATATGCAATTTGTTTAATAATTGAAATTTCTCTATTAAAATTATTTTTATCTAAAGGAATTGTTAGAGCTCTGTGTACTAAAGATTGATATGCTGCTAATTTATGTGTATTATGATGACAAGAGTTATGTGGTATGGTAATATCAGTTTGTGTAGGTTTCCTATAAATTGAGTATTCGAGTATGTTTTCTGAATTAATTTTTATGTTTAAGTCTAAAAAGTTAATAGATCTGTTTTGTTCAATTTCTAGTGTAAATTTAATATTTTGGTGTAAAGTATTAATAAAAATTAAAAAGTCGTCAATGTATTCGAAAGAACTATCAAAACATGCCAAAATATCGTCAACATAACGAAACCAAAATATAATTTCATTTGATAGATTTGATTCAAATATTTGAACTTCTATATTTTCCATAAAAATATTAGCCAGTAGTGGTGAAATGGGACTACCCATTGGTAACCCATCTTTCTGAAGATAAATTTTATCATTAAAATTAAAATAATTTTGATTAATACAAAGTTCAAATAATTGAATCAACTCTATCCTTTTTGTTAATTCAATGTTATTGTTAACTAAAACATTTTCTAATAAAGGAATACATTCCTGTGGGGGTATTTGTGAAAACATACTCGTAACATCAAAACTAACTATTTTACATAGTGGTGGTAAGCTAATGTTACTTAATTTATTAATCAATTCAGAAGTGTTTTTAACTGAATATTTTGGAGTGTATCCTAAATTATTAATTATATTATTTAATGTTTTAGCTAGCATGTGGTATGTATGTATGAAACTACAGGTCTAATAGGAATGTTAGGTTTATGTATTTTGACTAAACCGTATAATTTTGGTGGTTGTGGATTTGGATATATTATGTTATGTTTCTCGTATGGTGTTAAAGTAATTTCACAATTTTTAATTGTTTGTTTTATTTGGTTTTGGTATTTATTTGTTGGATCTCTATTTAAAATTTCTAGATTAGAATCTGTTATAAAATCATTGACTTTTTCTAAATAATCATTTTTAGGTAAAAATACTAAAGTGTTTCCCTTATCTGCCCTAACAGAAATTAAATTATTTACTCTAACTTTTTCCTTAATTGATTTAATTAATGAAATATTATTATTTGTATTATATCTAAATTTATCGTTTATCGAAATTCTTTTTAATAAATTAGAAATTTGAGACTTTGCATAATTTAAATGCCTCTCTTTTATAATATTTTCAGAATTGACTGCTAAAATTTCTTTTATATTATTATCTAATTTTGGAACAGTCGAAAATTTAAAACCTTTATTTAGAAACGTCATTTCTTTGTCATTAAATATTACGTTAGATAAATTTAGTACACGAGGATGAAAATTTATAATTTTATTAGGTTTTTTAGGTTCAATAGATTTTTGTTCTCGTTCTAATCTAGAAATTTTATCTTTTTGTGTATTATATTTTTTAAATTTAATTTTACTAACTAATTCTCTAATGTCATTATCAAAAATGTCAAATTCAATGTTATGTAATTTGTTAACTAGTTCTGTGTATAGTACCTTTAAGTAAATGTGCAAATTGTCTCTGATTCTGAACCATCTTTTAGATTCTTCTTTCAACCATTTTGCGTGTAGCCGGCTACAAGAGGTCTCAATTTCTCCAAACCGTTATTTATTTCAACGAGCTTGGGATCAATACGAGAAGTGTAGAATGTGTTAATCTGATTAACAACTGTTTCGCAGCTGACCTCTGCCATCTGTGTTAACACAAACTGTTTTGTAACGGCGTCGCTTTCATCTATGGGATCACCCAGGTTCCGTAAACGCTTATATTGCACGTCCAAATCTCCTTCCTCGGTCGCCACCAACAATAGGGGTTGATTTGATGGTGGCGGTATACGTGTTACGTCACCGTTGCTTCCTACGCGTGTCTTGGATTGTATGTAACGACCAAATTTATCCACAGGCATTATTATTAATTATTATTCAACTATTCCCTCTTCACGGAGTTCTTCTATGATACTTTGAATTTCGTTTCGGTGATCGGAGTGGCCTGCAGCACGCGACGCTATTAAAAGTCTCAATCGTTGCACCAGTTCTGACGTTTTGTTCCAATACACAAACTCGACCGGTTTACTATTGAATTGTTTTAAAAAATTGCTAGTAGGCTTCTTCTTCTTCTTTTTCTGCTTCCTTTTTTTATTGTTGATCTTGTCAAGACCTCTACCCGATGATGAATGTGGTAATATACCGTAAGAGTTAAGTTTTTTATATAACGGGGTTTTAATTATTTTCCTGTATTTGTCAGTTTTGCTGTCGGTCACGGGCCCTTGGAAGTCGGGTCCTCTCCGGTAAGCGTTTGTATCAAATATAATGTTGATGTATTGGGACAGTTCGTGAGCATTGTAATCCGTGGGATTTTTTAATACCATCAGTTGGTATAGACCGTCCGTACCCGGATATATCTTACCTCGGATCTTTAAATCTCTACCTACTATTTCGACGCGCGAATCTCCAAACTGCCACGCTTCCGTTTGAGCGTTGAACTTTACACCGAAATTAGTTCTATCAAGATTCTTGCTACCCAAAATGAGCAAACTCACGTATTTTCGGGGTAGCGATTTGTATTGACTGAGATATTCTGCACCCGAAGGTCCTGCAAGCAGCTTTCTCCTAATTTGCTGATCGTCCTCGTGTGTGCCGTCTAGATCCTCGCTCGTTTCTTCCTTTTCTTGTTTTTGTTGTTGTTGTTGTTGTTGTTGATACGTTAACAGTTGCGGAAGTGGCGATCTAGGCTGTTTTCTCTTAAACTCAAAGGAGGCAGGAGTAATTTCTGCCGCATCAGCAGCTGCGGTGGATTGTAGTTTTTTTTGGTTTTTGCTGTTGTCTGCAATTTTACGTAAGGGTTCCAATATCGGTTTGTGTATGCGCTCAAAGACCCGTTCGTTAGTCGTTACTCCTTCCCTTAACGATTTTAACTTTCTGCGTACGGACTTGGTCGCCTCCACTAGATTTTGCGTCACCTTCTTGTTATGATCTCCCTCCGCTAGCAACAATTGAGACATTGCGACGATGCGAAGTGTTCAGTCTGTATGTCTATCCGTGAGTCTGTCTGTGTGGCAAGGCTGTCGAATAGATTATGAGCTTTCAATTTACCGCGCTTTACTATTATCATCGACTACGATAAAACCGTCAAAGCATTTGCGATATCTACCTAAATTTAATTCGCTATCCTTATCGATGATGAGAAATCCGTAATCGTCGCGCCAACATTCTATACACATCTCGGAAAATCGCTCGAAAGCCATGTCAGTGCTTACGTGATCGTTAAACACCCTCTTCAGGTTGAGAACGTCTTGCTTGAACAAAATTATCATGTTGGCATTGTCACGTATCAAGTGTTTTGGGACACGCGCATAACTTTGACACAGGTAAAAACAGTCGGTTAAATGGTGACGGCCCATAGAAAAGTAGAGGCGCATTGGTTGTTGATTGTCGCAGGAAACGTCGTCGAATATAAACACGGAATTGGGTTTTGCAGCGCTCGGTTCCACTATCTCTTCGTTTTCTTTGAAACCGTGGTACGCTATGCCACGAATAGGTTTCAATACTTGCTCCAGGTATTGATATTTAGGTTGATGTAACGATCTACTGTACACGTACACATTCTCAAATTTTAAGCCGTTCGGGTGCGTTAAGAGACTTATCATGGCCAGAGTTTTTCCGCAATTGGACGGACCACAGATTATGCATCTTATGTTGGAGGGTAGCAAGGGACCGTGTCGCCTACGCAGTTCTTGAACGCCCCCGCCTCCGCTTGCAAATTCACAACTTTTATCAATTGGAAGCGTTAGTTGCTTCTGTCGCTGTTTAATAATCGTTAAAGGCATCTCTCTCTCACTCTCACTCACTTACCATCAGAACAGACGTCTTAACGTATATAACAAGCGTGTTACATCAAGTTATCTTTTAAATGTTGGCGCACGCGACGGGGGAAGGAGTGGTCAACACTCTAATTAACAAGTTACCCTTTGAGGCACATTTAAAAGGTTACAATTTCTGTGGACCAGGTGAGAGAGAGAGAGAGATGGCTTTTTTCTGTGTACAATTATTATTATAACACTTTCTTCTTTAGGTACAAAGCTAGAAAAGCGGTTGCAAAGGGGTGACAGAGGCATAAATCAATTAGACGCGGCGTGTAGAGAACACGACATAGCGTACGCTCAGCACGAGAATAATTTAAAAGAACGACATCGTGCAGACGCGGTGCTTGCAGAAAAAGCGTGGCAACGTGTGAAATCTAAAGACGCTACTTTAGGTGAAAAGGCAGCCGCTTGGGGAGTGACGAATATTATGAAAGCGAAAACAAAATTAGGAATGGGCTTGAGAGGTAAAAATAAGAGGAAAAAGAAAAAGCGTGGCGGCAAGAATAGCAAGAAGAAGAAGAACAAGGCGAGCACAACTTTCGGAGCGGTAGTGCGCGATACACGTGCTTCCGTTAAAAAGGTTATACCGTTTGAATTAGGTGAGGCCTCCAAGGTTGCTCTGGTTGCGGCTAGGAAAGCAATAAAAAAGGCTGGTGGAAAGAAAAAAATTCGTAAACTACCGCGTATCATACCTGTACCAAAATCTTCCGGGGGTATACTACCTTTGTTACCCGCCCTTTTCGGAGGGCTAACAGCCCTAGGATCGTTAGCAGGCGGAGCAGCGGGCATAGCAAAATCAGTGAAGGCAGCACAAGCAGCTCAAGCTAAACTAGCCGAACAAAAACGACATAACCAAAAACTGGAAGGTATTGCGCTCGGTAGCGGTCTCTACATGGGCCCCAGGAAAAAATCATCAGGCTTTGGTCTGTATCTATCAAAGAAACCCTCTTCAAAAAACTTTTAAAGTTGCCCCGACGTCCCCTGACCGACCGACGTTGACATTAAGAAATATGCCGGGGCGCTAATACCTCACTTTAGGGGTGTCTTTATGCGTGATTCTCTGCCTAAGCGTGTACGGAAAAACGAATGTGGAGTGTTAAATTTAGACGACAGCAGAGGACCGGGCACTCACTGGGTAGCATACAAAAAAGTAGGAAGTCGTGCTGAATATTACGATTCTTTCGGTGATCTCAAGCCACCACCAGAGCTAGTCGAATACCTAGGAGGAGGAGGAGGAGGTTCAAAGGTTAAAATATTATACAATGCGATAAGGGAACAGGACCCACGATCGTATAAATGCGGTCACCTGGCTCTAGTATTTCTATCGAAAGACAAACGTTGAGCACGTCGTGACATAAGAAAGAAAGAAACAATGACCACTACATTTAGTGTTACCGGTTCAGGTAATCACCTGAGCTGTTGTTTTTATCCTCCTATAGAACTAGCACCGGATCGCGACTACGGTCTCGGTTTGATCGGTTTCTACAGTTATAACGCCTTACAAAATATTTACTCGGGTAATAATAAAATTTACTATTCCAAGGCTAACAACAATGACGACAATGCTCCACAACCAAATAGTACTTATCATATTATAACAATTCCAAACGGAGCTTATGAGATTACCGCATTAAACGAATTTATAAATAAGGAAATGGTACATCAGGAATTCGAAGAAGAACAAGAACAAGAGGCTCATGCTACTGTCACTACTACTACTAAAAAGAGATCCACCACGCCACGAAAAAAGAGGGTTGGTGGTAAAGAGGGAGAGGAAGCGAGAGCGTTCACTCTTCGCGCCAACACAAACACTTTACAATGCGTCATCCACTGTCCCAAGTACGCAATTGATTTCACGCATTCTGACTCTATCGGACGCATGCTAGGATTTTCACCTGTGGTATTAAAAGCAAACATAATTCACAGTTCAGATCTCGACGTGCAAATATCCCCGGCTACTAATATACGGGTGCAGTGTAACATTACAGGCGGTGCGTTCTTAAACGGAGTTCCCGATCACACACTCTTCGAATTCGCGTTGGACGCGGAACCGGGCGAGATGGTTGCCAAAGAGCCCTCCACCGTGCTCTATTTAAACGTAATTCCGAAAACATTCTCGGACATTGTGCTCTGGCTCACCGATCAGAACGGTAAACCTATAAATTTCGGGAACGAACAAGTATCAATTCGTCTAGCACTGAAACAATGGGAATAGATTTTACTGCTGCAGCTGCACCAAATATAAACTACTCCGTCACAGAGCAACCGGTCATTAGGGGATCAGCTTTGATTAACGGTGGTACCTCCTCCTCCTCCACCCAAAATAATAGATTATCCTCTGGAGATTTACAATTCCTCAGGTCTATCGGTTTAAAAGTGTTGGTGCAGAGAAATAAACGAAAATGGAGTTAAACATTGATAAATCAGTCGTTTACGATAATAGAATAATAGAACGTGAGTACCACGCTCATCTACCCTTCGGTTCCAATAAATTGGGACCGGCGGACGAGGCACGCTTCGTGATCCAACACCAAGATTTAATTACCGCCACCTACGACAGTTTTATCTACATAGAAGCGACGGTGTCGACGGCTGCAGCAGCGGAAGGCAAAGCCTACGAGTTAACCAGCAATCCAATAGCGTTCCTGTTTGACGAGATACGATTCGAGTTGGGGGACCAGACCATCGACACCAACCGGAATCCTGGCATAACCACCACGCTAAATGGTTTAGTTTCCCTTACCCCGCAAGAGAGCAAATATCTAGAGATAGCAGGGTGGTCTCCCCTTGCATCCAAGTTAATTATAGAACAGTACGATTCTAAAACCAAAAAAATTGTAGGATTCAGCGCCATCGTGCCGCTACGGTTCCTTTTGGGGTTTGCCGATGATTATAACAAAGTCATTGCGCACATGAAACAAACCCTAGTACTGCGACGTTCCAGGACCGACAACAATTGCTATACGGGCACGGCTACGGACCTCAAGATCAACATCGATAAAATAGAGTGGCGGGTGCCCTATTTGAAACTTGGCGACGCGGAAAAACTTAAGATTATACGTAATTTAGAGAAAGACGGTACCGTACACATGCCGTTTCGTAAATGGGATCTGTACAGCATACCGGGTGTCAGAAACAGCAAAGTTGAACTCATCAATCTGAGCAGTAAAACTCCGTTCTCGAAACCGAGGTACGCGCTCGTAGGCTTTCAAACCGGAAAGGTGAACACCGTGGAAGCAAACAGCAGCGTTTTTGAGCCTCTCAACATTGTCAACATCACGGTGTATCTCAACGAGAAGGCGTTCCCATACGCCAAATGGAATCTCGACTTTTCCCTTAACCGATACCTATTGGCTTACAAAAATTATTGTGACTTTCAAACATCTTACTATCAGAAACTGTCACAGCCCCTCCTCTCCTACCAGGAGTTTAAAAAGAACCCCATATTCGTCATAGACTGTTCCAAACAACAAGACGATATCAAGGCGGGAACAGTTGATATTAAACTGGAGATAGAAGCAACAGCCAGTTTCCCACAAAACACCTACGCGTACGTACTCATACTACACGACGCTCTCGTTACCTATCAACCCCTGACCAACCTCGTTTTGAATCAACAACTATAATAAAAACAATATGTTGATTGTTGATATTCAAGGGTTTTACACCCCCCAGTTTACGCCTAAGGAGATGGTCATCATGGACGGCGAGCGCGTCTCACACTTTTTATTTAAACCGCCGTTTCCGTTCCATATCTTGTCAACGCCCAACTTGCAACGTCAGGTCAGATGGTTAATCAGGTACCACCACGGTCTCAAGTGGAATTCAGGATTCGTTGATCTGGGTGAAATTGATTCCATACTACAACAGGCTACTGAACGCGACAACGTAATCTATTGCAAGGGGAAGAACAAGGCTGAATATCTAAAACTACACGTCAAGAATGTTCATATTCACGACCTAGATGAAGATGAAGATGAGGATTACAACGTTGATGTCCACACCATACCTTTGTTACCTATGAAACCTCCGTGTTTTGCACACGATCTTAATAAATGTATTTGTAGTTTAAATAACGCTAATACCATTTATAATTACCTGTACAATAATAAAAACGTTGTTGTTTAAGAAAAAAAGTTTATTTTTTTAGGATTAAGTACAGACATTTAAAGTACAATCAGCAACATCTTTAACAAAAAAAAATTTCATAAAAAGATCACTGTTTCTATAATATGTGAGGTACTCTAACAAAGATAATTTATTAGCATGTTCATTAACATTGTTATTGTCAGTTTCTTTAGATAGTACAACATGTTTCAACTCGTTTAAATTCGAGGAAGTATCAATTAGAGGTTGGATTTCTGTTTTCACGTAATGACTAAAATTTTGGGTACCTAATAATACAATTTTTTGATTAATTACATCCTTAATATTAAACAACGTCTTAATCAACAGGTAGTCCATACAAATCTGCATACTTCGACATTTCATTACCATCACCTTATAACTATCCATGGTACGCGTTACATCGGTCAAGGAAAAATTTAACACAAAGTCTTTAAAGTATATTGCTTCCGGTATTACGTCAGCATCCAAATCCATAAAATAACTCATTATAAAAGTTTCGCTCTCCAACAGCTCCTTCCAATCGAATACGGTCATAAATAATAATCCTTGTTTTCCACACACAATCTTAACGACCGGTTCAAAATCTAGAGAGAGAGAGAGATATGTAATTTTACATTAAATTACATCATAACCTGCTTACCCATCGTAGGTCCTAATCCCACGTCGATATATTTCGATACACATCCCTCTTTGAATTGATATCTCGAAGCATTAATTAACCTATGTTGAGATTTTAATAATCTGTCTACAAGTTCATCCAGTGCGTCTAAAGGTGACTTGTAACCTGCAGCAGCACATTTTCGTTTAACACCTCCACCACCACTAACAATACTAGTACATCCATCATTCGAGTACGATGCCATTCTTTTTCTTTGTAGCACTTTACACAACCAACAACGACTTGATACTAAACAAACTGTCTCATGCTAGTCCTCCTCCGCCCCTGCACCAGCACACGAATAGAGACGATGGATGCCGAGCCGAACTATACTGCTTACAAATAAAATCAAATATCCCATATTAAATATCCGATACCAAATTATTTAATATCGCATAACTAGTACCTAAAACGAAAAAAAATAACACGATCAACTACACCTTCATATAACAACTTCAAACGCTACAACCACGACGCACCCCGGTAGCTCACATGCTAACGCGACAGACTACCACTCAGCAGGACCTGCGTTCGAATCCACAACGCACAAGAAAAAAAGTATGAACGGTTGCATACACACACACTTTTTAAACAAAACCACCTTTTTAACAAACCACGCCTACTGACCGAACAAAAATAGCCGAACAACAACAAAAATGGCCGATGCCAGACGATACGCCCACAAAACACGCCCAGACTAGCCTACGAAGGGACTACTTCCATCCCACTCGCACCCTAATACAGGCACCCTTCTCACTCCCACCCATACAAACTTACCTGAATAAATCGCCCTTATTTTACACACAAACCCCATAAGAGCCCTTATTCAAAATCGGCTAATTATTATCTACTGATTTCCTTGCGGATGGTAATGCGTTGTATGTAGTTTTTTAATGTCTAGTGTTTCACATAGTTCTTTAAACAATTCTCCTATAAAATTACTTCCACAGTCAGTGATAAGTTGTTCTGGTGTTCCGAATCTCGCTATAACGTTAGTGAAGAAGAATTTGCTAATTGTTCTAGCGGTTTGATCGGGAATTGCCATTACTTCCACATATTTTGTAAAATAGTCCTGAAACGTTAATAAATATTTATTTCCTTCGTTAGATGTTATAAATGGACCCACAATGTCCATGCAACATCGTTCAAATGGATGTGACACTTCCGGAAATTGTTGTAACGGCGCCTTTCTTAAATGAGGTGAAGTTTTCCGCTGCTTACATTGATGACATTTAGCTACGTAGTTGTTAATGTCCATTCTCATTTGCGGCCAATAACAACGAAGCCTGATGGATAAGTAAGTCTTTTCCTGTCCTGGATGCCCTGCCATTGGTATGTTATGAAAATCGTGAATAACCTTATATACAAATGATTTAGGAATAACCATTAAATCCTCCTCTCCCTTTCTGTACACAATACCGTCCACATCCAAATAATACTCACACTCCTCTTCATTTTCTTCTATTTCTTTATATATCTTCTTACACCACTCATCTGACTCTTGTTCTCTCTTAATCTGCATTCTATCCCACATTGGAAGATACTGGGGTTGTTTACTAACTACACACAATTCCTTTTGAATTGATGGTAAATAATACACAATTATCTTTACCGACGTTTGAGAAAAAATAAATTTGATCATGTCGCTGATAACTTCCCAATGTAAGCCATCCAATCCACACGCTATCCTTGGCATAGTTATTGTTGAATCTGCCAGACGCATGACTTGTCTTTTTAAATCTAATAAGGATTCCCATACCATCTCGTAAGTAGTTTCTTGAAAATATTTTTTCTTAGTTATTAGGTAATATATGTTTCTAGATGGTAATTGTAAAATCGCTACCCCTCCTATCTTTTTCTTTTGAGCTTGCAATTCCCTAACTGATCCGAACTTTTCTTTAAATTCACCCGCTATACCTTTACTCATTGCAAAATCCTGTGAAACCACATGTGCTAACGCATACTGTTCAGGACACGAAAATACGTCTCCTACCTCTTCACTAAATCTATTATTGACAATGTTGTTTGTTTTCCTGAACTCCCTAAATTCTTTTCCTGAAAAGGTTGATTCTTCATCTCCTTCAAACATCCTGCTTAACATGGATCTGATGATGATAGAAGCCAAACTAATGCTCTATGATCGGTGATAATTGTAAATTTTCTTCTGTACACATAACATCTAAACTGCTGAATTGCAAAAACTACTGCTGCACACTCCTTCTCTGTCACAGAATAATTTAGTTGTGCTTTGTTGAATTTCTTTGATGCAAATGCAATTGGACGATGAAATCCACTCTGCTCCTGACTGAGAATCGCTCCCATGCCTACTTTTGATGCATCCGTCTCCAAAATGAAAGGTTTGCTGAAATCTGGATAACACAGGACCTTATCTGATGTGATCGCTGTCTTCAATTTCCGTATAGCTTCTAAACAGCTGTCATCCATTTTAAACTTTACTTCCTTCTTTGTTAAATTTGTCAATGGTTCTGCCATTTCCGCAAAGTTTGGAATAAATCTCCGATACCACCCTACAAGTCCTATGAACTCCATTATTTTCTTTACACTTGTTGGTGTCGGGAAATCTTGAATACTCTTAATTTTATCTGGATCTGGTTTTATTCCCTCTCCTGAAATTACGTGCCAAGAATACAACACTTGTTGTTTTAGTACGTGGCATTTTGATGGTTTCAGTTTGATGTTAGCCTGACGTAGTCTCTCGAACACTGTTGATAATGTTTCTAAATGATCTGCTATACCTTTTCCGCTGTGAATAATGATGTCATCTAAATAAACCAAACAAATATCCCCTGTTAAACCTGATAACGTAAAGTTCATAAACCTCTGAAATGTCCTAGGTGCATTCACTAGTCCAAATGGCATTTTCCTATATTGATAATGATTGTCTAGTGCTGAAAACGCTGTCTTCGGAATGGATTCACTATCGACATCGATTTGGTGATATGCTGAGGTTACATCAAAGACACTAAACAAATTAGAGTTGCCCAAATAATCCAAAGATTCTGTCAACCTTGGTATAGGGAAAAATTCTTTATGGGTTACCGAATTTAACGCCCTGTAATCCAAACACATTCGTACCTTCTTCTCTCCATTTGGTAGTGATTTGGTAGTGACCAACACCACTGGTGCATTCCACGGTGATGAAGGTTCAATCACTTTAGTTCTTAAGAGTTTGTCTATCTCCATCTTTAATACTTCACGTTGAGAGTATGGTATACTGTAGTTTTTCTTGTTAATAGGTGCCACATTGTCTGTAATAATTCGATGTTTCACTGTTGTTGCACTTGACAGTTCATCAACCCCTTCGTCAAAAATGTCTAGATAATCCTGCAGTAGTCCTGTTACCCGCTCCTTAGTATCGTCATCTAGATGTGATAAATTTATTTCTTCACTCACCCAGTTCTTGTCTCGTGTGTTTAGGGTGTTGACTTGAATTTCACCGCCACCAGTTTCCTTTGGAATGAAATCCGGTGCGTCTTCCGCTGTTGCCACTTGCTGATTATTCTGTAGCACAATTTCGAAATCATATAGATTTATGGCCCGCAGCCACACTTCTGGTTCGTTTTTCACTACTGCCCTCGCAACATATACCCCATTGATTGTTGTCTCACTAGGTTCAATCATTAAATTTTCGCATGCTATTTCTGGTTTAATTGAAACCTTAAAAGTAACTTCAGTTTTTGGTGGAATTGACAAGTTTTCTGCTAATTTTAGGTTTACAGTAATTATTTCCCCTCCATCCTTTGTAGGTGCTGTGTCTGTGTTTACTACTGATGACCCACTTTCTTGTAAAAATGATGATTCGTTTTGCGTCCCTAACCTACCACTACTTCCTTTATGCACTTGCATATTTACTTGTAGTTCCACTGGATCAGCATTTTTATTTGCGTTCATTGCCTTCTGTAGGTCACCATCAGGTGCTGTACTATCATTATTCTTCTTTATATGCTGTCCTCTTAGCACATTAACAGATACTGCTTCCTTCTGGGCTTCTATTTCCCTCTGCTTCTTTAAATTCATATTATTAATTAATACTTCATACTCGTTCCCTATTCCTGGAATACCTGCTGAATCTCCATTACCATTAATGGAAGTAGACCTTTGATCCCTGACATCTAGTCCTAAGATCTCGCCTACCTCTGCTTTATTATCTATGCTTTCTTCCACATATTCTTGAATATTATTTAATACCGCTTGTGTTTCTTCTTCCCCTCTTTCCTTGCCAACTTGGTCTTCATAGTTTTCTAAACCCGTTTGATCCTCGCACTGGAATTCTATCCGCTCACGTAAGTAGTAAATCGGAATGTTGTAGCCCCACATTCTCAAAACGCTTTCACTAAAAATATGCATAGCCTCATTATTGAATAAGAAGTCTCTCCCTAAAAGTCCCTGAGCCTCGATTCGTAGCGAATGGTAGCATACCATAAAATTATGCCTTCCCAGTTCTACTCCCCTTGCAACTCCTAGGCTGGCTTCTATCATCCCCAATGAGTGTATCTGATGTCCAGTTGCATCTAGTAGCTGTATGTTGTTGACCCTGTACACGAACTCGGGATTCATTGCCTCCAATTTTATGGTTGATACTGCTGCTCCTGAATCTATAAGGAATTTGACTATGCTACCATTAACCCATAAATATATTATACATGGAACATCCATTGTTGTTTCTGTAGAAATTTGTGGGATTGATACTACTACGTTTTCTTGCGATGCTTGTTGTGCGTTACTTAATGACCTTCGACTCGGGTTGCAGTTAAAGGTCCTTTGGAGTTTAAAGTTAAAGGCTGGTTTTGGGTTGTGTTGATTTGATGTTGCCTTTTCACTTGTTGATACGAGTTGCCGTGTGTATGGCCGCTATCTTGATTTTGCCATCCTCCTCGGGAGTTACCTTGTTGATTGTAAGAGGTCCTGGCATTATAACTTCTCCCATTGTCTGGTCGAAAACTGTGGTAGTACTTATCGCCTCCATAAGATTCCCTATCTTGACGAAAATAAGTTCTCTGCTGGTTCGACCTATTATCTTGATTCCGCGTTTGCCTTGAAAATTGCTGGTATTGCTGATTTCCCCAGTATTGGTTCCTTTGTCCTTGTTGACTTAACCCATGATTGCTTTGATTTCTTGCCACGTTTGATCTGCCCTCTGTGCCATAACGCCCTTGCTGATTCCACTGCTGTTGACCATTCTTCTACCAGCAATTGTTTGTACTGTGGTAGGACATTCTGCAGTAAGTACACCATGATCTAGAACCTACTGTCATTACTCTTTGACCTGAGGCAAGATTATTATTGAAGGATATTGTATTACATATTTCGTAACGTCTTCTTATCATTTCTGCTTTCACGATGGTTAAATTCTCTTCTGCTAATAGCACAGGAGCTAGTTGTCTCATCAGTTCCTTCTTTAGCCCTATTCTGAATTGATTAAGAACGACGTCTTCATGTTTCTTCTTGATACCATCAACTTCTCCTTTCTTGGTTCCTTCTAAATCTTCTTCCAACACTGCTCTCCCTAAAGTATTCAACAGAATAAAATATGCTGCTACATCTTCATCATGTCTTTGAAAACATTTTGATAGCTTCATTTGAGCCTCTCCTGGTAATCTAATTGGTGTAAATTTCTGCGTCAATCTTTTGATGAATTCGTCCAATGATGCTGTTTCTAGTGTCGGATCAGGCTCGTAATATGCTAATGCATCCTTGGTAAGACTGAGCTTAATTATGTGTAGCATTTGTTCGTCTGACCAGCCATCATATATGGCCCTTCGCTTTATTTGCCTGAAATATTCTTTGGGTGACCCTTTCCCTGTATATGGTTCCATAGTTTTAGCCACCATACCTGTAGTTGTGTAAGAAAACATTGGAGGCTGGCCTTGTGCCGGACCCTGCGTCTCATTGGTTGTATTTGCCATCTTGGCTTTTCCTAACTTGTTTCGACACTAAAATTACAACCACTGCTAGCTGTCTCTTCAAATTAGAATATTTGAACTTTTCCACAGACTGATTCGAAACTGAATAATTCCCCTATGCTGTACTGAACCAAATACAAAACTAAAAAAAAATAGTTGCACTCGTCGTAGCTGTAAAGAACAATAAGAACCCCGCGTTTTCCAGAAGGAGGTTCCCGTAATCGCTGCCAGTAAATGTAGCTGGAAAGAAAAAAAACAAGACTTGACCCAAGAATCCTGGGTTTGCCAGAAGGGGGTTCGCGTAACCGCTGCCACCAAATGTAACCAACGACTTCCACTTGTAGTTCCTCTGGTACCTGAAGTATCAAGAGCTGAAAATACCCAACTAGAAGACGTCGATTAACCTAAATCAAAATTATATCCAACCTTGATCTAGGATTTTCACTAAAGAAATATATCCCTGTCAAATTACCCCTCTGAAATAAATAGCCAAGAAAACACACCAAAAATCGAATAGCTAATATATTAAGTAATAAATTATAAATAAGAAAATTATAACCCTGGAAAATAAACAATATTAAATAATAAAACTTATATCTTACTTCTGATTTAAAAACACTAAAACGTAGATTTTACACTAACAAAAATTAATACAATTAACGTAGATATCCTGAACTCTAAAGAAGGATATTAGCACGTAGCTAAACCCTCTTTTCAAGACAAGATTCTCACGTCCACTAACTTCTTGAGGAACTAAGCTTTACCAAGTCAATTAATGCCAATAACTTTTGATAATAAAAACTAAAGTTGACATAATTAGAAATAACTGTAAAAGATAGAACCATAGGCAAAACTTACTTCTTCATGAAAACTGCTACTTAAACTAAAATACAAATATTTGCTACCCATCTATAAATTATTTCAACACATTCTAATAGTTCAAACCCAATTTAATCAGAATTGCAAATAATTATTTCACCATTAAGCTGACTTGACTAATAAGCAATTTATTGAGCTATAAAGAATGTATGGTATTTCATTATTACCCAATTCCAATTAAATAAATGAAATTAATAAAAATTAAAACCAAAAGCCAAAAGGGCTTGGGAGTACACTTGGAAGTCTGGAAAGAGTGGGTAACCTCTGGGAGGTCTGGTTAGTCCCTGGAGAACATGGGCAGTTCATAAGAATTCTGGGTTACTCACTAGAAAGTCTGCAAACCTGGGTACATCTAAGAATTCTGGGTTCACCACTTGGAAATCTAGAAAGACTGGGTAACACCTGGGAAGTCTGGGTATTTCGAAAGAATTTTGGGTTTCTCACGTGGAAGTCTGCACAGCCTGGGTAACCCATGGGAAGTCTGGGTATTTCGTAAGAATTCTGGGTTCCCCAATTGGAAGTCTGGAAAGCTTGGGTAACCTCTGGGATTTCTGGATTAGTCTCTGGGGAGCATGGGTAGTTCATAAGTATTCTGGGTTACTCACTAGAAAGTCTGCAAACCTGGGTATATCTAAGAATTCTGGGTTTCCCACTTGGAAATCTGGAAAGCCTGGGTAAGCCCTGGGAAGTTTGGGTGTTTCGTAAGAACTCTGGGTTCCCCACGTGGAATTCTGGAAAGACTGGGTAACCTCTGGGAGGTTTGGGATAGACTCTGGGGAGCATGGGTAGTTCATAAGAATTCTGGGTTACTCACTAGAAAGTCTACAAAGCCTGGGTAAGCCCTGGGAAGTCTGGGTGTTTCGTCAGAATTCTGGGTTCCTCACTTGGAAGTATGGCAAGCCTGGGTAAGCCCTGGGAAGTCTGGGTATTTCGTAAGAACTCTGGGTTCCCCACGTGGAATTCTGGAAAGACTGGGTAACCTCTGGGAGGTTTGGGATAGACTCTGGGGAGCATGGGTAGTTCATAAGAATTCTGGGTTACTCACTAGAAAGTCTACATAGCCTGGGTAAGCCCTGGGAAGTCTGGGTGTTTCGTCAGAATTCTGGGTTCCTCACTTGGAAGTCTGGAAAGACTGGCTAAGCTCTGGGAAGTCTGGGTATTTTGTAAGAATTCTGGGTTTCCCACTTGGAAGTCTGGAAACCCTGGGTAACCTCTGCGACGACTGTGTTAGTCTCTGGGGAGCATGGGTGGTTCATAATAATTCTGGGTTACTCATTAGGAAGTCTGGAAAGCTTGGTTAACCCCTTGGAAGTCTGGGTATTTCATAAGAATTCAGGGTTCCTCATTTGGAAGTCTGGAAAGCCTGGGTAACCCCTGGGAAGTCTGGGTAGTTCATAAGAATTTTGGGTTACTCACTGGAAAGTCTAAAAAGCCTGGGTAAGCCCTGGGAAGTCTGGGTGTTTCGTAAGAATTCTGGGCTCCTCACTTGGAAGTCTGGAAAGACTGGGTAAACTCTGGGAAGTCTGGGTATTACGTAAGAATTCTGGGTTCATCACGTGGAAGTCTGCTAAGCCTGGGTAACCTCTGGGAAGTCTAGGTTAGTCCGTGGAGAGCCTGGGTAGCTCCTAGGATCTCTGGGTTACTCCCTCGGAAGTCTGGAAAGCCTGGGTAACCCCTGGGAAGTCTGGGTGTTTCGTAAGAATTCTGGGTTCCTCACTGGAAGTCTGGAAAGCCTGGGTAAGCCCTGGGAAGTCTGGGTGTTTCGTAAGAGTTCTGGGTTCCTCACTTGGAAGTATGGCAAGCCTGGGTAAGCCCTGGGAAGTCTGGGTATTTCGTAAGAACTCTGTTTACCCCACGTGAAATTCTGGAAAGCCTGGGTAACCTCTAGGAGGTTTGGGGTAGACTCTGGGGAGCATGGGTAGTTCATAAGAATTCTGGGTTACTCACTAGAAAGTCTACAAAGCCTGGGTAAGCCCTGGAAAGTCTGGGTGTTTCGTCAGAATTCTGGGTTCCTCACTTGGAAGTCTGGAAAGACTGGGTAAGCTCTGGAAAGTCTGGGTATATCGTAAGAATTCTGGGTTCCTCACGTGCAAGTCTGCACAGCCTGGGTAATCCATGGGAAGTCTGGGTATTTCGTAAGAACTCTGGGTTCCTCACATGGAAGTCTGTAAAGCTTGGGTAACCCATGGGAAGTCTGGGTATTTCGTAATAATTCTGAGTTCCCCACGTGCAAGTCTGCACAGCCTGGGTAACCAATGGGAAGTCTGGGTATTTCGTAAGAATTCTGGGTTCCTCACGTGGAAGTCTGCACAGCCTGGGTAACCCATGGGAAGTGTGGGTATTTCGTAAGAATTCTGGGTTCCCCACTTGGAAGTCTGGAAAGCCTGGGTAACCTCTGGGATGACTGTGTTAGTCTCTGGGGAGCATGTGTAGTTCATAATAATTCTGAGTTACTCACTAGGAAGTCTGGAAAGCTTGGCTACGCCCTGGGAAGTCTGGGTGTTTCGTAAGAATTCTGGGTTCCTCACTGGAAATCTGGAAAGCCTTAGTAAGCCCTGGGAAGTATGGGTATTTTGTAAGGATTCTGGGTTTCCCACGTGGAAGTCTGGAAAGCCTGGGTAAGCCCTGGGATGTCTGGGTGTTTCGTAAGAATTCTGGGTTCCTCACTGGAAGTATGGAAAAGCTGGGTAAGCCCTGGGAAGTTTGGGTATTTTGTAAGGATTCTGGGTTCCCCACGTGGAATTCTGGAAAGCCTGGGTAACCTCTGCGAGGTTTATGATAGACTCTGGGGAGCATGGGTAGTTCATAAGAATTCTGGGTTACTCAGTAGAAAGTCTGGAACGACAGGGTAACCCCTGGGAAGTCTGGGTATTTCGTAAGAATTCTGTTTTACTCACTTTGAATTCTGCACAAGTAGATTGTTTTGGACAGTTCTGGGACACTCCCCCCACTCCTAACCTTGAATCCAAGGTCAAGGTCAACTCTCAAGGTCAAGGTCAACTCTCAAGGTCAAGGTCAGATCTCAAGGTCAAGGTCCTTGAATATTAACCCGAACGCAAGACTATAGCTAGTAATTGAAACAGTGTAACATTTAATAATTTTATTTAGAAATGGTATACATTTATTAGTACAGTATTTCGCAGAAACGAAAAAATTATCATTAACACACTATCTAAGATTACAAGACATCACTGACCAATATATGACAAAATATGCAATACATAATGACGCTATGATTAATAGTACAGTTCCTAGAATAATTACAGATACCCAACAGGAATTGTTAAAGCCAGTACAGTTCTTAAACACATCATCACTTATCTTAATAGTTTGCCAATTGGAAGTTACGGCGTATGTAGGTGCTTGGAATTTTATCTTGAAAGTTAATAAACCATTTTCAGTAAAATTTCTCACAGGTATTTTAAATACAGGGATTTCAGCCAAGACGGAGTTGTTCATTTTATACCAAGTAGCGTTACTCATATTACGATCATAGGTTATAGATGCGGAAATGGAATTTGGCGGTTGTAGTACATAGAGAAACCCATCGTAAACGGCAGCTAAAGCCACTAACAACTTTACCGGAACCATGTTGACGCTACCGCAGGTTGTGCTCGAATGACAATCTCCTGCGAACGAGAGGCATTTTTTCATTTTCGGAATCTTCAGATCCCTCCGAATCACTTTCTTCGCTAGTACTCACGATTGATAAATCATGAAGTCTCTTGAAAACTTCAACCCTCAAAACTAAATTGTGTAGAGCTGGATAACGATCTTGGGAAATTATATGCAAGGGGTCGATTGTATAAATAACTGATGCACTATAGTGGAAGAAGCCATATTGCGCTCCAAAAAAATCGGATAATGCGCTATTTAGCGGATGAAGCGGTTCGGGGAATGGGAAGCTCAGTTCAGGGTTTATAGTTGGTATTTCCCCAGTCTTATGGTATCGACTTTCAGCATTATCATGAACCCAATAAACAGCTTCGTCTGGAACGTACAGAAACAACATGTTGACTGTAGGAGTGTTTGTAGCAAACTGGCTGATTTTCAAGGACTCGTATAGTAAGGTGGGGAGTTGTAAACAATGCGCAGACTCAGGACGTGATGTTGGGGGATACTATATAAAAGTTGCGCGTAAACGGTATGGCGTAAAGTGTTAAAAATGTCGACGAGTAACTCAAAACCGCAGTGGTACGATAGCAAGTTGTTGAAAACAAATCCTGCAAATCGAGCTAACATTCGTCGTTTAAATGAGTGTAACAAAGAAGCCTTATTTGAATTAATAACAACATCAGAAGGCGTGCGAAAACCTACACAATTAGTTAATGCAGGCATCGTTAGACCTGATTGGAGCGAATATAATTTCTTGTGTTTCTGGACTAAAATGGAGAAGGGGATTCAAGAATATTTTCTATCTGATAAATTTATACGGAAATGGCTGGCAAAGGGTTATATCGCAAGTAGTGATTATATGTTTAAAAAGTGTAAAGATTGTGTTAGTGTATGTCCAAGGTACGACGATAATGATAAACCATTTTTAAACATGGCTTGTGCAGTGGTCGACGAAAGTGAGTGTGTATTACAAAACTGCTACCTACCGTTTGCGAAATTGGATAACATGCACTTCTACAACGCAATTATTGATAATTGCGTGCTTGATGGTGCTACAGCATACAATACCTTGTTTTCAAATCGTAATGGTGGTGGGGCTAGAGATGACTTGCAGTTTCTAAAATATCTTCAAAAGCTTGGTGTAGAAGGGATTGATGTGCAGTTGTAAGCATAATAAATAAATTATGTTTATTATATAGATATAGTTTTAATTAAATTTGGAATTGTTTCAATTGTAATTAAATTTATAGAAAAAATATTATGGAGTTACAGTATTCCTACAAAATAAATGCAACAAATAAAAAAAGGACAATAGCAATGATAAATATATATTAAAAACTGTACAATATTCCTTAAACTAAATATTAAACTAAACTAAACATTAAACTAAACTAAACTAAACTAAACATTAAACTAAACTAAAAAACACTCCACTCCACTCCACACCAACGCTCAACGCTGCAGCACTGTCCTTCTGAAGGCCCCTAACGTGCAAAACCGGTTGGAGTATTCTACTAAACCTGCAACCTGGTGAAGCTCGTAGAATGTTTCTTCACCGTTGCGGTTGGTAAAAATACCACCAAACGGTTGCGAATGGAAGAGGGTATAACCCTCTCCCAATGTGGGACCCTCCAGGTGCTGTATGATGATCTCCGCCAATTCCCACGAAGGCGTGAAGTGTCTTTGCCTATCACAGTTGTCCAAAGTGTTTGATTGATATTCGCTCAGAGTACACGACACTAATGACACTTGGAGTCGTGCACCGTCACGTTTACCGAAAAACAACATAACTGCGACGATGGTTGTAGTCGACTGACTTTTAGCTGTGGTTACGGGTCTGGAGGGGTGTTAAGGTAGTGCATTCCTTTGTAAAAGAAACTGGTTAAGTAAAAAAGTATTTGGTATAGACTGTCTAGAAAAATTATCTGGGATAGACTGTCTACAAAAAGTATTTGGGATGGATAGAAGTACTCAAAAAATTATTTGGGATGGAAAAAATAAAAAATAAAAAAATAAAAAAACCAAAAAATGTTCCACACGAAAATATAATATATAATAAAATAATATATAAATAATATATATATAATAATATATAATATAATAAATAATAAATAATATATATGCGTTCCGAGGTTTTTCATGTGATGTCATCAAAAATTTTTTTCAAGGTCAAATTTTGAAAAGTGCTCCACATCGATAGGGATGGAGGGAGCTTGATACTCGCTCCGCTTCGCTTCGCTCCGTTCAGGTCAAATTTTGAAAAGTGTTCCTCATCGATGGGGATAGAGAAATCTTTGTACTCGCTGAGCTGCGCTCAGCGACGTCGGTGGAGCCCAAAAATAGACAAAATTACCTTGAATATATGCCGAAAATCGGCCTCAAAAAATACTACCCTCAAGGTCAAGGACACTCGCTGAGCTGTGCTCAGCGACGTCGGTGGAGCCCAAAACTAGACAAAATGACCTTGAAAATATGTCGAAAAACGGCCTCAAAAAATACTACCCTCAAGGTCAAGGTCACCCCCTTCCCGAAATAGGCGGGGTTCAAGGCCAAGGTTAACCGGTTTATGTGCTTAAGTACAAACCACCCCCTTCGACAGCGTCAGTTCGTCTTCAGCTCTTGTTCGTGATGTTTACCAATTACCAAGGTGTCGTGATAGGATGCAGTGCTCCAGGTGTGTCTCGAGTTTCGAGACTCAGCCTGAAAAAGTTGCAACCGAAGAAAGTTAAGTTGTGTGCATGTATGCAGTCCGGCAGCGATGTCAGTCTGGTATGTAAAGAATTGCCCCAAGAAAGTAAACCTGTTGTTAAAATCTTACAAAATGTTTTGCTTAAACCTGCCCGACTGTTGCGTCCTGAATTTTAGAATGTTTCCGAAGATTGGGAAAATGTTCCAGCTGTAGAAGTTCAGGACCGCACCAGTATTTTGCGCAATTACTTATTGCAGGGTAAAAATCCTCAACAGTTTGAGAACGAATCGAGTGCAATAATTGTACCATCTAAATTTAATTTCAGGAAACTCGTTAGTGCTAACTCAGAAGCCGAAGTCATGAATGTTGCAACTACAGCTGCAAATGAGACCGGTGAAAATTATGTTTCTTCAGCTAGCACGTCAACTGAAATTATAGATTTGTGTAGTTACTCTAACGAGTTCGATTCGAATATTGTTAATGCTATGGATACGACCCATTTTAGACGTGCAATGGACGCCTCAGACGATTCGTTATTAAATTCTGATGTTCGCTCTCAAATTGTAGATCGCTTCTTAGAAAGTATTTCTTGTGGCACTTCTTCGCAGCTTATGCTTTCCACGACCCAGAGCATAATACCACCACCACCGGCGTTCGGTGACTCAGAATCAATGTTTGTGGAACAAGAAGTATGTGACGATACATTCGCACTAGTTTGCAACGATGCTAGTGGCGAACTGTTCAGTGAGGGTGAGGATGAGATGGTGGAGAATGTGGATGTATCGCAACATACTTCTTCGGTAGCTTCTGTTGCGGACTCCATGGACGTTGATAGTATACCCATTGAACCCGCAACCGTGTTCCAAGATTCGCTTTTTGACGATGCTGTCGTTGCCGAGATTGCTGCCAAAGAGAACAGCGTTCGCAAATTGGAAGCGGATTTGCTAGCGTTACACGCAAAACTTCGAGAGCTCGAACAGAAGATTGTCCGCTTCCAAACCATCATAGAATGTAAGCAGAACCTGACTGACAGATGGATGTCCACCGACAACTTCAAGAAAGTTGAACAACTGCGGTTAAACACCATACTGCTCAAGTTCAGGTTCATGCGCGTTATAGATGCGAAGTCGCTGTTGCTCAGACAGCTCTCTCTGGCAACAACCTAATTTTCTTGTTACCCACGCCTGCCCAGTCCTTGTATCCTTCCTTTTGTGGCTGGTTTCCCAACGTCCACGTCGTGCCAGCTGGAAGTGTTCTCCGACTTTTAGATAAGCTCTGGGAAGGCTACTAAGGGCCGCGAACGATTTTCGTAATCCTTGTTTGTGCAGATAGTAGCTTCTCAGATCCTAGTCGAGTCGAGATGTTCCTGTGCGACACGTGCGGTTCGAGGTTCACCAGGCTCGACAATTTGCATCGCCATCGAAGAGACAGCTGCCAACAGTTAGGTCGACCATCGCAAAACGGTATTATACTTGAACGTTTTTTGGAGGTGTTGAGTATATAAGAGTGGTTCGCTTGTTTTAGGCAGTTGTGTGGAGCCTTCGATGGATCCTGCAGGTGTCGAGCCTTCGCCAGCCAAACGACCGAAAACTAAAGACTCCATAGGTTCGTACCCCTTTCTAGAACTCCATCGGCGATGCTAATTCGTTTGTGTTCTAGAACTTAGACCGACTCCCAACCGATACTGCGACGTCTGCGATGAGAACGTGTCTCGAAACGGCTACGTCGGACATCTTCGAAGTCGGAAACACTGCAGTCGCGCTGGTTTCGTACCGTTGGGGGAAGGAGTGTCGACCTACCAAACCGCCTTCCAGTCCCGTATTGTCAGCTACAAAATCACTTCGGTAAATTATCATCTAAATGTTATCGAGTTTATGAATGAAATTAAAGATAAAATTATACCGCTGCTGGATAGGCAGATTGTCAAGTTTAAGAGTGTTAAAGTAAATTTTGAATTATTTGGATATTTTATTTTGGAAGCGAAAGAATTAGAAGATATAAAATCCTTTAACACTGCAAATGAAGTTGCAACGTTTGGCACCGATCTTAATCGTTTATATGATAAGTTTACTGCAATACTGGATGAGAAGACGTCCGAGTTTCAGGAGCGCGACTCTGGTAATGATTTGCAACCCCCACCCCCCTGCCCAGGACTAATGTGTCTTGTCTGTTACAGGCTGGGCTTTGAAGGAGTTATTGTATCTACACGTGAACGTTAATAAATACAACCCCCTTCGAGCTTCGTCATACTTCGAGCTTCCGAAACCGATACAGTACAAGAAAGCGGTTGTGAACGTTCAAAATGACGATGAGTTCTGCTTCGGCTGGGCTGTCACCGCGGCTATTTGTGAGCCTACCGGTCGACCCAATCGAGTCAGTTCTTATCCCGACTGCCGGGAGTTCTTAGTCTTCAACGACATCGAATTTCCGGTCAGATTATCCGATATTTCCAAATTTGAAAGATATAATCCCCAAATTTCGATTAATGTTTACGGTCTTGAAGCGGTTCTTACAAAGAATGGTATGAAGTACGAAACTGTGGGACCTTTGTATTACACCGACAGAAAAAGACGCTGTCATGTAAATTTATTGCTTGCTACTGACTCGGTGGGTAATAGTCATTACTGTTGGATAAAAGATTTGTCGAGATTGGTATCCCAGCAGATAACTGCTAGGGATGGCGCTAAACATTTTTGCGACGGTTGTCTCCATTATTTCCGTACCGAAGCCCAGTTGGTTAAACATCAGACTTTTGACTGTAATCACGTTTACACGAAATTACCGTCGACCGACCTAATTACTGACAAACTGGGGAAGCAGGTTCCCCAGAACGTTCTGAAATTTCAAAATTATCAAAAACAAATGACAGTTCCCTTTGTCGTTTATGCAGATTTTGAAACCGTTTTGAAACCCGTGGATACCGTAGAACCGCATCCTGGAAAGGGATTCACGGTCACCGCTTGTGTACACCAGCCTCATTCTTTCGCATACTTTGTTAAATGTTCATACGATGATAATTTGTCCAAATTCGAAATTTATCGCGGTAGAAATGCCGTAGCAGAATTCATGGAGCGTCTGGAAAGGGATGTGCACTTGATTTATGACAACCATTTAAAGCGTGTGATACCGATGAAAATTTTAAATCCCTCCGAAATTCAAAATTACGAAGATGCCGTTACATGTCATATTTGCGACTTAGCTTTCGATCGACTTGAGGACAAAGTTAAGGACCACTGTCACCTTACTGGAAAATACCGGGGAGCTGCACATTCGATTTGTAATCTAAATTTCAATGTTCCAACGTTCGTACCGATTTTTTTCATAATTTAAATTACGATTCACACCTTTTCGTTAAGCAGCTTGCTTTAAATAATGAAGAAATTGACGTTATTCCGATGAATAAAGAAAAGTATGTATCGTTTGGCAAACGTGTATTAGTTGATGAAATTCGGGATAATGATCGTGTAAAGAAAATTTATTTGAGTATGAGATTCCTAGACAGCTACCGATTTATGAATTGTTCGCTATCGCAGTTCGCTAAGAATCTATCTTCCGATCAGTGTATCGAGATTAAAGGGGAATTCAGTGATGGCGTCAAATTCGACCTTATGAGGCAGAAAGGTGTGTTCCCCTACTCACATATCGACTCTTTTTCAAAATTAGATCAAACCGCACTACCCACTATCGATCAATTTTTCGATTCGTTACATGGTACGGGCATTAGTGCAGCTGATTACGATCGCGCTGTGGAAGTGTGGACGACTTTCGACTGTAAAACTTTGGGAGACTACTCTGACGTTTATCTAAAATCGGACGTGTTAATTTTGGCAGACGTGTTTGAAAATTTTCGAGCTCTATATTTGAGACATTACAGTTTAGATCCGGCCCATTATTACACCTCGCCTGGACTAAGCTGGGATGCCATGTTGAAATACACGGGCATAGAGTTAGAACTGTTGACTGACATGGATATGCTGCACTTTTTCAGAAAAGGTATCCGCGGTGGAGTCAGTACGTGTATAGGTAGAAAGGCTGTAGCTAATAATAGATTCGTGGAGAATTATGATCCCGCCAAACCCAATTCTTTTATCATGTATTTAGATGCAACAAATCTGTATGGCTATGCCATGCGTCAATATTTACCGCAACGCGATTTTAGTTGGTTAGGGGTCGAAGAAATTGAAACGTTAAATGTTTTAGACGCTTCGGACGAATCCGACACTGGGTATGTGCTGGAAGTGGACCTGCGATATCCCCTAAATCTGCATCATCTCCACAATGATTTACCCTTTTGTCCCGAACTTATCGCGCCGCCTAACGGTAAATTGAAAAACGTGAAATTAATTCCAAATTTACAACACAAATTTAAGTATGTAATCCACTACAGAAATTTAAAACAGTGTTTAGAAGCCGGTTTGATTTTGGACAAAGTTCATAGAGTACTCAAATTTGTACAGACCCCTTGGTTGCGTTCCTATATTGATTTAAATACTAAATTAAGAAACCGGTCGACGAACGAATTTCAGAAAGATTTTTTTAAGGGGCTTAACAACAGCGTGTTCGGTAAGACGATCGAGAACGTGGATAAGAGGGTTAATGTCAGACTAGTCAGTCATTGGGAGAAGATTGGTAACAGAATTGGTGCCGAAAGTTTAATTGCTAGACCAAATTTTAAAGATAAAACCGTGTTTTGTGAAAATTTAGTTGCTGTTGAGTTGAACAGAACTTCGGTTTACTACGACAAACCTAGCTATGCAGGTTTTTGTGTTTTAGACATTTCAAAAACCGTTATGTACGATTTTTATTACAGTTTTCTGAAAAATACCTATGGCAATAACGTTTCCTTGCTGTACACCGATACTGACTCCTTGGTACTTGAAATTTATACAGACAATTTTTATGACGACATGAAACAGCATCTCGACAAATTTGACACTTCTAAATTTAAGAACGCTCTCCATGGAATGCCCAAGAATGTGTCTGTCGTCGGTAAGATGAAAGACGAATATGGCGGTTTCCCTATACAGAGTTTTTATGGTGCAGGTGCAAAATCATACTGTGTGAACCTCGAAAGTGGTGCCGATCGGAAGGCAAAGGGTGTTCCCAAGAGTGCAGTTGCAAAGTATCTCACCGCTGACCTGTTTCAAGAAGTGGCTGAGAACAGGCGGAGTGAGGTATTTTGCAAGTTTTTTGTATTTAGATCCCGTAAACACACTATGTACACCGAGCTGATAAATAAGGTTGGGTTGTCAGCGTTTGATGATAAACGTTACCTTATTCCCAATACCACGAAAACTCTGGCGTGGGGTCACTTGGCTATTCCGACACCAGGTCTAGACGTTGATCACAGATTAAATGTTTTGATTGATTTATTGGAGGCTTCCAATCGGGATCAAAATTAACCATTTTTTCATCAGTCGTAGCGGTACTGGTTATTACTTTGCAGCAAAAGTCCTACGGTATACGATCCCGAAACTTTCTTGTACAATAGTTGTTAATATGATTTTTAGTTTACGTGTATTTATAAGTATAGATAGTGTGTACATAATATGTGCTTATTTGACCTGTAAATATTTATATGATTTGTGGTAGTTGCTTACAGAAAGCAAACCATACGCTATAATGATAAGAATATAAATAAACAATAATTGTTGAAAAAGTATTTTATTTATATATTTTAGTTACAATTGTGATATAAATTTTATTCATGAATAAAACTTGTACATTTTATACAATAGCATTTTTTGATATCCACGAATTGTGTCTATTATCGAAACCTAACCACTTGACCAGAAGCTGATTTCCTCTTTTCCTAACAACTTTTTCTACCAAATAAATATCGGGATGTTTTGTTTTCTGCAGTTCCAACCCATAAAAAGCTCCTTTTACTTCCTCGCCATCGTCATCTTCCAAAATGTAGCTTGCAGGGTTTGTAAGTCGAACTTTTACGATTTTAAAAATTTCGTTGCTCCAATTTGGTGTGTATCCTTTGGCAAATGCGGTCCTGTGTTTACTAACTCTAACGCGGTCTCCCACAGAAAAGTTGATGTTCTTCGGGTCAACCGTTTTCATATGACTGTAGACCCTTTTCAAAATTTCATCGGCATTACTTGCATTAACATCTTCCGGTTTCATTCCGATGGTTGAGTGTTTTGTGGAATTATATCGTTTTACAATTTTTGGTAAAAGATCCAACCACTTATACCTACGTTCCTTGCAAGCTGAACTGCTTCCACATAATATTTTTAAAGTGCGGTTGCAGCGTTCGACGATACTGCTTTTTAAATTTGAATAACTACTATAATGGTTAATGTTGAATTGCTTCATCAGGGTTTGGAATTCTTTGTTGTAGAATTCTTTACCCATATCTGTTTGTAAATTTTTCGGTTTAGAACTTGTAGTTGAAAGCGCTTTCTTCATCGCGGTAGCAACGGCTAGACCGGTCTTTCGTTTGACGGGGTATGCCCAAACATATTTGGAAAATGCATTGATAACAACTAAAATGTATCTGAATCCTCTGTTGACTTTTTGGTATGGTATCATTTCAACCAAATCGGCTTGAAACAAATCGTTTAGACCCTTGATGATCACACGTCTCCGTTTGAAATTTTTTCTAGCCGGTTTGTGCAGTTCCGCTACAACGTCTTCCTTAACGTTCATCTTTAATTAGAAGCTTCTACTACAAAACTCGTTATTAATGATCCCGTATCGGAACTCTCATGAGAAATTCTAAACTCAACAAGATATTCTTATTGGGTTGGTATGTAGCCGATATTTTATCGCCTGGATTTAGTGTACCGAGCGTCTCAGGCGCCAGCAACACACCATTTAGGTATATTTTCGCGAGAGATGGGGTGCAAGCAACTGATATTATTTGTGCAGATGGTAGTCTGTATTCATATTCGCCGTTACTACTACCGTTAATAATTACGAACCGACCTTTGCTATCAGTTTTAACAGCCACTACATAAAAGATGGTATCATACTTTAGAGCCGATTTCATATCCCCTATCTTAGTTGCAGTCTCTGCAGATATCTCCTGTTTAAGAGCCTCGCCATCTTCCACCAGATATATTTTCGGATTTACATCGGTAGGATGATGTTGATGCATATGCCTTCCAAACTTATCTATCGGCATGTTAACGCGAACTGAGCTAACGTGGGTATGGTGTGGCTATTGAACATTTGCCTATTTATTGACCTTATTTAATAACTTTTGCGCGCCTTAAAGCGTTCACGATGCTAACAATTTCGTTGTTATGTCCTGTATGTCCTGCAGCCTGCGAGGCTATCAAGATCTGCATTCTCTCTACAAGAGTATACGGATTTTTCCAAGGTACAAATTCAACCTTTCTGCTATTTACGTTTAGAACTCCTTTACCTAACCGAGTTGATTTGGGGGTACTTATACTGCGAATAATATTTCGATACTTTGGACCGGTATTACCACTTATTTGCTCGCTGTCGTTGTAATTTTTACGGTTGGCAGCAGACCGATTAACGATGTCTTTATACTGATCATGATCCTTTGTAGTATAGCCTATAGGAGCCTTTTTAAACATCAATTCGTAGAACCCAGGAGTTCCTTTATATGTAACCTTACGACCGCCGTCCCTTATAAACATGTCTTCCCCGTCGAAGTCAAGAATTTTATTTCCTATATGAAATTTATCTGCTTCAATATCGAATCGAACACCATACTGAACATCGAATTTTCCCTCCGTGTCCCGTATCAAGTCTTCGATGTATTGTCTAGCTAAACCTTGAAAGTGTTCCAAGTATTTATCGAGGACATCTGGATGTAACATGTTTTCAATCGTTTGTTGAGCTTCTCGAACACTATGTTCCAAAAATTCTTCATTATCACTTTCCACGTTCAGGACCTCAGACTCCAAGAGTTCCTCTTCCGGTGAAGCTTCGGCAATTACATCAGCTTTCAGAAAGTGGGGCTTCGATGGTACAGGCTGTGGGCGCGTGCGAGTAGGCATCTCCTTTTTAGGAGGTATCTTTAATTCTGTGGGCTCTACTTTAACATGTAAATCTCTGGTTTGTAAACCTTCAGTTTTAATAGTTGCTAGTAATTCCTTAAGCGGTTGGGAAATGGGCTTAAATTGTTCCGAGAGTGTAGACTGCGATCGGGTCATGTCTGATTTTAAACTTTGCAATTTTCTTTTTAAATTTTGCCTACTTTTAATTAGTTCGCTAACCAACCGTTTATCCATCTTCCTCTGACAGTTGCTTAACGACAACTAAGCCGTATAGTTTCGCTTCAATTGTATATGTGGAAAAAAGAATCGAATCCTTTCCTGTACCGACCCCCGTTTACATCCGAATCCTTATCGATGACTAGAAAACCGTATGGATCGTTCCAACAATGTGAACATAAGTCCTTAAAATCTTCAAAGCGCATGTCAACGTTAACGTGATCATCGTGTATGTGTTTTAGGTTGGTCTTATCTTGTTGAAATACTATAATAAGATTGGCGTTGTCTCTAATAAGTTGTTTTGGAATAGAGGAATAGGTTTGGCATAAGTAGAAGCAATCTATGTTTGCATGCCGTCCAAAACAAAAGTAATCTCTAATTACACTTTGGTTTTCGCATGCCACATCGTCGAAAATAATTACAGAATTGGGTTTGGCTTCCTGAGGTTTCAATATCTCTAAGCCGTCTTCGTATTCATAAAAACCGATTTCCCGTATTGGTTGCAGTAGTTTCCTTAAATAATTATATTTCGGTTGATTCAATGATTTCGAATATAGATAAACATTTTCAAATCTCAACCCGTTGGAATGTTCTAGTAAACTAATCATTACGTTCGTTTTCCCACAGTTAGATCTACCAACGATAAGTCCACGCTTACACCCACCTCCTAGTAAAATACCATGTTTCTGATAGTTCGCCGTCAATGAAGTTTGATCATGATTTACGATTGGTAAAGAGTGATTTTGCTTTTCAATTTTAATTTTTTTCATTCTCGACACCTTTCTTAAATGTGCGTAACCAAAACACTAAAGTATTGGCGAATGTGATTTAAATTATATATATATATATATATATATATTGTCACAAGCAGATCGATTAGATATTTATTAGGTATTGATTAGAGATTGATTAAGTATTGATAGGGCATTGATTGAATATTAATTAAGTATCTTTTATGCTAATGGAATGTTAACTACAATGTAAGATAATTTCATCATGTTGAAATAACTTGATGGTGACTCATTTGTTATTCCAAGTTAGTGAAGTAGGTCAATCCATATTTGGGCATGTAGAACAATAAGCAACATCCCTTCAGTATGCAATCACTAAATATAGACTTAAGGACATTGTAAATGGAATGCAATAGATAGGAGGGGAGCTAATACTATAAAAGGATTAACATGCCACAAGGAAGAAACAACTAGTCAGTCAGTCGACATCGATATCAAGATCAAGTTCGTCCATACCAAGACAAACAGCTCCTAGCTGTGAGTCATCAGACTTGGTAACATCAATCCATACCAAGACCAAGAAGGCTACAGTCTTGTCAACATGGTTTCAACCCCAGCTACGCTCTATCTACTAATAGCTATGCTATTCATGTAAGCCCACCTGTGTGGTGTATCATTTAATATTAAGTCAATAATGTAACTTGTGCTTAAATATAACTATTAAAAGGTTGATGTGTTTCTATCCAGACCATGTCACTAAATTATAACGTGACATATTTTGGTGGAGGTGCCGTTTTCATTTTGAATCGTTATGCGAGTATTTTGATGTAATTTTGGGTAATCAATTCTGAAATTTCATTAATCATTTCAAAAATGGACTACGATTCCGTGTGCAATGTCTGGATCTGATCATCTCAACCTTGTAAAAAATAGGGAACACCTTGTAACAAAAAATTCTGCGAATTCTACTTCAATAACCGCGTCAATTCCAAGTTATACATCTAATTTTGACCCAAAATATAATAGTTCTACAGTACTAAATAGATCACATTCTTGTTCTGCATTTGAAGAAACACTTCAGTCATCTCCAGATAATATTTTTGCTTCTAGTACTAAAGTTGTAAGAAGTCCTCCAACTTCAGTATTAAACAGATCACATTCTTATTCTGAATTTAAAGATATACTTCAATCATCTGCAGATAAAGTTTTTGGTCGTAGTGCTAGAATTTTACGATCTCCAACTACAGTGGCACAAAATTTTGATACAAACACTAAAGATAAGTTTTTAATAAAAATAAAAACAGATGGGTCAGACCAACAGCAAATAATAAATATTTCAGATTTATTTGATAATACAGAAATAAGTAGTTCAGAACCTGATGCGTCAGAAAATTCTCTCTTAATTATTAATGAAAATAATTCCAAAACAGTGCAAGAAAAAATTTTAATAAATAAAAATTTATTTCAATTAGATAAAAGTGTCCCTGCTACTTCAACAACTGTTATTAATAATCAAACATCCGTAACAAATATTAAGATGGCAAATTCAACAATTATACAGGCGTTTGAAAGTCCAGTAAATCCGACTTTACCTAAATTCATAAGTCCAGAAACATTTGACCCCATTAAGAATAAAAATCCGGCTAAATTTTTAAAGAGTTATGAAAGGGCTGCTGCGGTAAATTCATGGGCAGACGGAAATAAGATATTTTTCTTTGGATCTTTTTTGTTAGGACCAGCGGCAATATGGTATGAAAAATTTCGAACTAATCCAATTCATCAAAATGATACGTGGGAAAATGTTAAAGCAAATTTCATAAAAGAATTTGCTGGGGCGGCTGTCAATCGCGAAGCAAAGTTTAAGCTACGAAATAAAAAACAGGGAGAATTTGAAGACATTAACAGCTTTTTCTACGAAATACTTGATATTTGTTATAACCTAGATGAAAATATGGCCGAATCAGAGATCATTGAATATTTTGAATGTGGGTTACATCCTTCATACCAATATCAATTTTTGGTACTTTCAGATGAAAATATGACTTTGGAAAAACTTAAAAAACTAGTGCTCAAAATCAGCGACGCAAAAAAGAGAGAGAGCATTTCAAAACTTGAAAGTACTGAAACTCCGGTTTTAAATATAAATACACCTGAAACTTCTAGAAATTATACTAGAAATAATATGAATTACAATCGTGATAATCAATTGAATTACAATCGTGATAGTCAATTTAATTACAATCGTGGTAATCAGTTCAACCATAATGATAATAATAGAAAGGGACGATTTAATTCTTATCGCCCAACACGTACATTGGACGGTAGACCAATTTGCTTTCTTTGCAATAGAGCAGGACATACCAGCAGCGTTTGTATGACAAACCGAAATAATGAGTCAAATACTCCACGATATAACCAACCCAGACAATTCAACAATAATGGGAATACATGGCGTAGAACCAACAATCGTAACAGTTTTGTACAGCAAAATTCTTCGGGAAACGTGAGGGGACAGCAAAAGCACTGAGCCTACAAGCTGTCCTGCATTTTAACGAAAGGCTCCCTGATATTTATAATAAATTACAAGTTTTACTTATCTTAGGCTATATTCATGATAAAGAAGTCGAAATTATAATTGATACAGGTGCTGTCGAAAACGTAATTGATAAAAAATTTGTACATACAATAATACAACCTAGTTCCATTTCATTTTTAACAACGGTTGATAATCATAAACTATCCGTCATAGGATCGTCAATAATAAATTTATCCATTCAAAATTGGAAAACTACAGTTTCGGCATTAGTAATTGAATCTTCTCCAAAACCTTTAATTCTTGGAATGAAATTCTTGCTGGAAAACAAAAGCATAATTAATTTTCATGATCATACTATAACGTTTAATAATAATACAGTACAACCTATCACAATTGATATTCATAAATCTACTATCAGGGACCTTTGGCAACTCAATACAACTTCAATTAAAACTTTTAATAATTTTTTGGATAAAATTTCTAATCCTAATGAACAAAATACTAAATATAAATTAACTTTAACAAAAGATACTGAAATTTGGCCGAATGAAGTGAAAATTGTTAGTTTACAGCTACATAAAAATGGAAATTTTTCAAATAACCTTTATGAAATATGTTTGCAAGAAATCGTTTTAAGTCGATATAAATTAATTGTACAAGATATCAAACGGGGTAGCACAAAAATGTGGAAGCTAACATTACAATCAAATAATTTAAATAAAGTACGTTTATTTAAAGGTACTACGTTGGCATATTTTGAAATTATTAATGACTCAAATTTGTTAGCGACTCTTGATGTTTACGATAATTCAAAATGCATCAAACATGATATAAATCCTTCGTTAACAATAAATGAACAAAAACAACTACAACAGTTAATAAATGAATATCAAGACATTTTTGCAACTAGCTTCTCAGAAATGGGCTCAACTAGTTTAGTGGAACACGAAATAATAGTTGAAGGCTCCGACCCAATTAAATCAAGACCATACAGAGTGTCTCATAAAGAAAGAGAAATAATTCAGGAACAGATAGATGAAATGCTCAAGTATAACATAATTCGTGAATCACAGAGGGATTGGGCATCGCCAATTGTTTTAGTCAAAAAGAAAGATAATTCTATCAGATTTTGTATAGATTATAGAAAACTGAATGCAGTTACGAAAAAACAAGTTTACCCATTACCAGTTATACACGACCTACTTAGTTACTTAAATGGGTCTTGTTATTTTTCTTCCTTGGATATGTTTAGCGGATATTTTCAAATTAATGTAAAAGAAAATGACAAGGAAAAAACGGCTTTTGTCTCTCCGGATGGACTGTATGAATTCAATGTAATGTCTTTCGGTTTAACAAATGCTCCTAGGACATTTCAAAAAATGGCAGATAAAGTTTTTGCAGATTTAAAATTTAAAGGTTTACTTTTGTACATGGATGATATTATCATTTATTCAAAAACCTTTGAGGAACATTTAGTTCGCCTTCAGCAAGCTTTTGATAAATTACGTTATTACAAACTAACATTAAAACCTAGTAAGTGCAGCTATGCAAAGACAAAAATAACTATTTTAGGACATACAGTAAATGCAGAAGGCATCTTACCAGATAATACAAAAATACAAGCCATAATACAATTTCCAACTCCAACAACAGTTAAGAAGGTACAGTCATTTCTTGGTATCTGTAATTACTACAGGAATCACATTGAAAATTTTGCCAGAATAGCTAAACCACTTTACGAAATCACTAAATCATTTGTTAAATTCTCTTGGACAGCAATGCAACAAGAGGCATTTGATACACTTAAAGAAAAATTAACAACTGCACCCATTTTACGTCATTATGATCCTCACGCAGAAACAGAGTTAAGAATAGATGCAAGTATTGAAGGACTTGGTGCCATTTTACTACAGAAATTTAACAATGAGTTCTTTCCAATTGCATTCATTTCCAGAGGCTTGACCGAAGCTGAAAAAAATTACTCGATTTCCGAATTAGAAGCCTTAACAGCTATTTGGAGTTTAACATATCTGAGACCTTACGTCTATGGAAAACATATTACCATAGTTACAGACCATCACTGCCTATGTTGGTTACGCAGTGCTAAAGGCATAAGCGGTCGGCTAGTACGCTGGTCGATACGACTTCAAGATTTTGATTATACAATCAAACACAAACGTGGAGTCTTAAATAGAGACGTTGATGCTTTATCCCGTAATCCATGTCAAGTAGCTTCAGAATTTGATGAACTTCAAGCAGATTACGTACCGACATTCATCATGGTACCAAATAATATCAGCAACCTACAACATCAAGATAAAAACTTAGCCAAACTTTTTATAGCATTAGAAAATATACAAGACACAACTTTAACAATTAGTGAACGTAAACGTGCTAAGTCATTTATATTAATAGATAGTGTCCTTTACAAGAAAAATGCTAGTTCAGAGGGTTCTCAATATCTTTTAATGGTACCAAATACCCTTAAATTCGAAATTTTATATAATAACCATGATGCTCCAATGGCAGGACATTTAGGCATTACAAAGACATATCACAAAATTAAAATGAATTACTATTGGGATGGATTGTTAAAAGACGTAAAGAAATATGTTTCAGGATGTCAATCTTGTCAAGCACGAAAAGGGAGTACGCAAAAACCCCCTGGTCAATTACAACCAATCACCATAGGTGTGCCATTTGAAAAAGTAGGAATAGATTTAGTAGGCCCCATTCATAGAAGTCAACGTGGCAAAACAACAATAGTTGTCGCTACAGACTATGCTACGCGTTACTGCGAAACACGGGCACTAGCAAGTGGTAAAAGTGAGGGAGTAGCACAGTTCATATTAGAGCAAATAATATGTAGGCACGGAAGCCCAAAATATTTAATTTCAGATCGCGGAAAAGTTTTTCAATCACAACTAGTTACAGAATTACTAAGACTAATGGGTACTAATTCACGGATGACTACTTCATATCACCCCGCTTGTAATGGATTAGTTGAACGTACTAATCATACAATCGTAGACATGCTTAGCGTGTATACAAATACTAAACAAACTGACTGGGATAGACATTTAGTTCATGTCACATGGGCTTATAATGTATCTCGTCAAGAAACAACTAAATTATCACCATTTATGTTAGTATATGGTAGGCAACCAAGATTACCAACAGATGTTCAATTAAACATACCGATCGAAACTCTCGATGTTATACAAGCACGAGATCAAGCATTATTCGCAAGAAACCTAGCTGTTCAAAATATCAGAAGTCAACAAATTAAAGATAAAAATCGTTATGACTCGAAACATAGGTTACTAACTTTTGAAGTTGGACAAAAAGTAAAAGTCTTTACACCTATTCGGAAAATAGGAAAGACCGAAAAACTCTTATTGAGGTGGTTCGGTCCATATGAAATTATAGAAAGGAAGTCAGTAGATTATCTAGTTAAAAAAGGTACCGCACCTAATGCTAAATGTGAGGTCGTGCACATTTCTCGGATGCTACCTTATGTTGATCCATGGGATGTGTCGGCAGAAAATGAATCTTCTTTGGAAAATTCAACTACTTCCTTTAACAGTAATAACACAGACAATTTCAATCCGGTTGGACCCCCGGATGAAGTTGAGACTTTAATTGCCGTATAGCTAAAAAATAAAATAAAAGTCATACATGTATTAACTAAGTAATACATAAAATAATTTTAGAAAAAAAAATAGTAGTAATAGCCTCATACCATGATTACCATTCTTCTTGAAGTTTCTCTGGTGGTAATAAGACAATTTAATATGAATGAATAAATATATTATGCAAAGCATAATAATGATCAGCTTTAACAAAGGTCAGGAATTTAATTCTCATTTAAATGAATATTTTCACATATTTTAGAAAAAAAGGGCCATTCCTGATTTACTTCGGTTAGAGAAAAGAGATTTTTCTCTGTATTTGTGTACTGTCATATTGATTATAGAGGCATAATCAAGTTTCTGATAAAGAGATGTCCGAAATCCTACGTAGGTAAATATGCTCCAATTTATTTGTCCAAAGGACTTAGTTGATTCCCCTATATTAGTTTGCTCCGGGAGTGTATTTTAATTGTTTTGAGACATCTAATCTCTTGTTCTTTTTATTAAAGTTACTGTTCTCCAGTATTGGAAAGTTTTCTAAGGCGCCAAAAGAAAATTAAGAAGTAGTTTTGAAAATCAGACAAGGGGAAATCTAACGACCCTTTTGTTGTAAAGCGCGCGTATTTTTAAAGGGGAAAGAGAAACTGGAACTTTCTACAGAATAGAAATGTTCAGGCGTTAGATAAGGCTGATCACTTTTTAATTCAAGTTTATTGCAAAAGTAATTAATTGAGAGGCATAATTTATATAACCTATTTTAATGAAATTGCATGCTTTGAATTGAAAGGAAATGGTGTTAAAAAGAAATAATGTTATAAAGATAACAAATGAAATGAAAAAAAAAAAAAAAAAAAGAAATTAAAATAATGTTATACAGATAAGGATAACAAATAAACTCGAATAATACAAAATCTAAATAGAACATAAGTTCTATAAATTGCAATATAGACAGAATACAGGTCATTAACTGCAAATCTGCATGAGAAAATACATTTAATAGTGGATTGCTAGACAAACGTCGGTAAATGTAGACTACAATAGACTGCCTGTACGGATTTTTATGTTAACATTGATAACTTAGTTATTAATAAACTCACTTGCAGATGTAAATTGCGAATTTCTTGTTTGAAATATTAATCTCACTTTATGGAACCTTTTAAGACTGAATCCTTTCTCAAAGTTCAGGAATTTAGGGTATCCAAAATCCTTGTATAATTGTAATAGGATTTCTTTCTGAAACATCTATTCAAAAAATTAGTTCCAATAATCAATAATTAGTAATTTAAATAATAAGGGGAAAGTCGACTTAGAACTTTCAAGCTTAGATAAAAGACTAATAGTTGTCTTTTTAATTACAGAATTACTCCTTCTAACCAGGCTTTTGTACCTGAAGATGGATATAAAATTAGACAATTTCAATTTAATCCCGGCTTACATTACGAAAAGACAGGACAGATTCAGTTATTTAACAATCAGGTGACCATTGTTGCTTTTGTTAACATGAAAAATTATCATGATAAATTTGAATATTTAGAAAAATACTTCAGTAAAATTAAACATGTTTGTTCTCTTGAAAGTAACAGAGAAAAACGAGTATTAAACACCTCTAAATTATTAGACAGTGTCAGAATGTGCGATAATTTTATTCAAACTGCCACCACTGGTCTTACAAGAATTCGATTTGATCAAAATAATTTAGAAGAATTGGTAGGATTTGTTCAAGAACGAACAAAACGAAGTCCTTTTGATGGTGGTGGATCACTTTTAAAAATGCTATTTGGTACACTAGACAGTAGTGACGGTGAATTTTATAGTCAAAAAATCTCAGAATTTGAAGAACAAGGAAAAAATTTGGCCAAACTGATAAATGAACAGACTATTTTAATAAAATCAGCAATTTCAACCTTTAATGCAACCACAGCTGACTTATACTTTAATCAAAACTTGTTAGCCAAAAATCTCGAACATACAGAAGATCAGATTTATAATCTGACTAAATCAATATATTTTTTTGAATTCAAAAATATTATAAGTGACCACATTCAATTATTTTCTTTGCTATTTCATGAATACGAATTTGAAGTTAAAACTTTACTTGAAGCAGTCATGTTCGCTTCACAAGGAACATTGCACCCTGCAATTTTGCCTCCTAAGAAATTTATAAATGAACTTCAAGAACTGTCACATTTAATACCAAAAAATTTAGAATTCCCTGTTGCTCCTATTTCGGGTAACGCACATATTTTACTAAAGTTAATTAAATTAACAGTTTATTTTCAAAATTCTAACTTAGTTTATACCATAAAAATTCCTTTATCCAATAGAGTTCAGTATGAATTATTCAAACTATCTGCATTACCAGTTCACCTAAGTAACAATAAATACACTTTTATACAACCTTCTTCAAAATATGTGGCAATGACCCTTGAAAGACATCAATTTTTTACATTATCAAGCGAAGATTTTAAAGATTGTAAAAAATTTGGAACACAGAAATATCTTTGTAAACAAACACAACCATTATTACTATCATCTCAAAGTGAGATTTGTGAAATTTTATTATTTAAAGGATCAAAACAAATACCAAACACCTGTGATCAACGTATAACTCAGTTATCACAATCAATTTGGTCACAAATGTCAGTAATAAATGGCTGGATATTCGTAATACCTGATTATGAAATTTTAACAATAGTTTGTGATGATTTTATTTCTAAGGACATAACGCTCAAAGGAGTCGGTGAGATTATATTATCCTCACGATGCTCAGGTCATACAAAAAATGTAATTTTATTACCGCATACTGAAATATTAAGCAAAGAACTCACGTTGGAATATGTTCCACCAATTAATTTGGACCTGAACCATTCTGTTTTTAAAAATTTTCAAAACGTAATACCACACATGAATCTTAGCTCAAATTATCGTTCTATAGCTAAAAATTTGGATGATCTAGGCTTATTAAGTGATAAGTTTGATGAAATAAACGAGTTAGCTACAAAAATTGTTAATAACAAACCAGTACACTCAAGAAATTTCTCAGACATTCAATATTTTCTTTTAAGTTTGATTATTCTAACAGTCCCTTACATTGTATTCAGACTTGTATTAAAATATGTAAAAGCCAAACAAACAAGAAGAGAACGCATGCATTTAGAAGAACTTGCAAGAGATTTTGATATGATTGATATTGAAAGGGGAAAACGTTTTCAAAACGCTCCTGAGTCACATGAACACAGTTCATTGTAATAAGATTTAATAAAGCTATGAAACAAGGAGTTTTCTATTACTAGATATGAGGTCAATCACTTATTAATTGAACCCCATATTTATTATATTAATATTAAAATATTTACTAATAATTTTGATTCTATTTGTATCCACAATATAGCACCGCTTGCTTATGTACAATTACTAACATATAATTATCTAGAAATTAATTTGAAATTCTTATAGTATTGCTGTATTCTTTGTTCTTAGGGTGTGTTTTATGCAATGTAAGCAATTTTCAATACTTAGAAGATTTACGTTTTTTACGGTCTAAATTTATACTTCAGAAAAAGTAATTGCTACAATAGTTAAAGAAAATTACTTCAAGAACTTCTAACAATGAAAGTTGTAAATTATTTAAGTAAATTTTATACTTACTGTAAATTTTAAAGCTTCTTATAATACTTGCACACACAAAAACTTCCAACAACTTGAGAATAGATGTCAGTCAGTTACTGAGTAACAATGACTGCGCATGTAGAGCGAATCGAGCAGATTATGATATACAGGAGGCGGCAAAAGCATTCATTTGCAACCCTTACTCAAATGTGCTTATTTCTGAAAATGTAAAAAACCAACACAAAAGAAAAAAAAACTGTAGGGTAGCTTACTAATCATTTATTAGAAGATATCATAAAAAAACAACTTATTTGTTTTTTTTTGTTAAATTATATATCTATTGTATAATGCTAAATATTAAATAATTTTATAATTTTATTATTCTTCGGCTACGCTGCCGCTGCCGTTTCCAGAGGGGGGTGCTCGAAATAACTCCCCTAATTGCCCTAATAGGAGTGGTGGATTACTGGCCTGTGGTACGGTTCTTTCGTTGGTAGGAGGAGGCCCAAAAGGTGTATCATCAGGTAAGAAGAGGGGGTCTTCTTCGTCCAAATATTGGAAGGTCACTCGAACCACACCTGGTGCTACGCCGCGCACCCTTATTGCTACAAAATCGTTTGGTACATTGATACCATACACGAAGAAACGGTTGAAGGGGCACACGACGTAGATTCTGCCAGGCCCAATTTGGGTGGTGACCCAAGATGTAACAATTGTTAGGGGATATCCGGTATTGACGTCTACCCCTTGCAGGCGCCATCCTTCGAGCAGTTCTGGAAATAAATGAAAAAAAAAAAAAAATATATATAAATTAAGTAAAATTAAAAAACCTTAAAAAATTTAAAAAACAAAACTATTATTTTCGGTTTACCACTGGATGATAACCGTTCAGTCAAAATAAGTTGGTAATGATATATTTTGTTTAACTTACGAACTGCGGGTAGCAGACACTCATCAATGGGGGAGGAGGTGTGAGTAACCACCTGAGTTTCGTCAAAATTCATTATGATTAACTACGTACTACTAGATATTCTTCTTGGCAATGAAAATAGCAGTGAGATCCCCATTGAACGACAAATGATTATATAGGACAATTTTGCTAACTCAGCAAAGATGGGACGTTTCACCCCCGCGCGAAACATCTCAGGTCTTGATTATCTTCGAAAATAATAAGAAAACTGAATTTTTAGACCACAAAGGTATTTTTGAGATTGATAATGTGATTACACAGTTTAATTTGCATATTTCAAATAGTTTAAAGTCATGTAATAGATGTAATTTACCTTTAATTAAGTATTTTTATACTTATATACTATACTTACCTTTTGAAAAAAAAATTTTTGTAATTTATAATTACCTATGTTGCGCCATCTCTGTAGAACTTATGATTCTTATACCTTAAGACACAAAGGAACACACAAATATACTTAACTTAAGTTATGTTCACAACCACTATTTACCGCATGTAGAATTATAGGTAGTACTTAACTACTTAAATAGAGAGTGTTTATAACTAGCTTTTATTATGGTTTTTATCACGATAGGTTTTTATGTATACTTTAAACATTTATCTATATAACATAAGATGTAACTTTGTTTAACTATTAACCATTGCTTGTACGCTTTATACACACACATTGGGCTGATGTTTTGTGTTTAGTAACTGTTATGTATTTTAGGGTGTTCATCGATCTCCTTATGACTTTGTGAGTAAGGAGACCCCATACGCAACAATTGTTTGTAAGGGGAGGGAAATGTCACAAGCAGATCGATTAGATATTTATTAGGTATTGATTAGAGATTGATTAAGTATTGATAGGGCATTGATTGAATATTAATTAAGTATCTTTTATGCTAATGGAATGTTAACTACAATGTAAGATAATTTCATCATGTTGAAATAACTTGATGGTGACTCATTTGTTATTCCAAGTTAGTGAAGTAGGTCAATCCATATTTGGGCATGTAGAACAATAAGCAACATCCCTTCAGTATGCAATCACTAAATATAGACTTAAGGACATTGTAAATGGAATGCAATAGATAGGAGGGGAGCTAATACTATAAAAGGATTAACATGCCACAAGGAAGAAACAACTAGTCAGTCAGTCGACATCGATATCAAGATCAAGTTCGTCCATACCAAGACAAACAGCTCCTAGCTGTGAGTCATCAGACTTGGTAACATCAATCCATACCAAGACCAAGAAGGCTACAGTCTTGTCAACATGGTTTCAACCCCAGCTACGCTCTATCTACTAATAGCTATGCTATTCATGTAAGCCCACCTGTGTGGTGTATCATTTAATATTAAGTCAATAATGTAACTTGTGCTTAAATATAACTATTAAAAGGTTGATGTGTTTCTATCCAGACCATGTCACTAAATTATAACGTGACAATATATAATACGGTACGCTCGAATATCTGTCGCAGTTGCTTAAAATGTTGGTTTACGAACGTAGCGTCGGTATTCGACGTCGAGCTGTTGACAAGAAAGGTTCTGGACTAGTGAACACTCTTATAAACAAATTGCCTGTAGAATTACACATTCCCGGGTATAACTATTGCGGTCCTGGAAGTCGGTTAAAAAAAAGACTTGCTCGAGGAGATCGAGGTATTAATTCGTTGGACGAAGCCTGTAAGGAGCACGACATTGTATATTCTCAACATCAAGATCTTCAGACCCGACACGAGGCTGATAGAACGCTTGCTGAAAAGGCTTGGGGTCGCGTTCGTTCAAAAGACGCTGGAATTGGAGAAAAAGCAGCTGCGCTAGCTATTGCAGGCATTATGAAGGGTAAAACGAAGCTGGGGATGGGTTCTTTGCGTAAGAAGAGACGTTCGCGAAAAGTGTTAAGCTTTGCGGGTGCTGTTAATCGGGCTCGCAAACTAATTAAAGGTCGTAACACCGGTAATTTAATGAATGTTGTAAATACAGCTTTAAGCGGTATTAAAAACAAAAAAATCGCCCAGCCCAGAAGTAGAATTTTGAAAATTCCTAAGACGGGTGGTATTTTACCGCTTATCCCCATATTTGCCGCTTTAAGCGCTCTTGGATCCTTGGGAGGCGGTGCTTCAGCAGTGGCGAAAGCAGTCGGTGACGCCAAAGCCGCTGCAAAGGATTTGAAAGAAAAGGAGCGTCACAACAGAGCGATGGAAGCTGTAACGGTGGGAAAGGGTTTGCATTTGGGTCCGTATAAAAAGGGATTTGGACTGTATTTAAATCCGTACCAGCTAAAAAACTAAATGTCAAGCTACCGCGCCGAGCGCTTACCAACGTGGATTTGGAGAAATATGCTAAGATATTACGGATTCCCAATTTTCGAGGGGTTTACATGCGTGACGATTTACCTCAGACGATTTATGAAAACGAATCGGGCGTAGTTAACCTAGACGATAAAATAGGTGCTGGTACGCATTGGACCGCCTACGTGAAGCGAAGTTTCAACGTGGAATACTTTGATAGTATAGGGAATTTAAAACCACCATCGGAATTAATAAAATATTTCCGCAGCGACGGTAGCAGGAATAAGATTACATACAACTTTGAACGATATCAAAAGTTAAATTCATACAATTGCGGACATTTATGCTTGCAATTTTTATATAGCTGTGCAAGATGATTTTTACAACGTCAGTGTACTGTTGTTTCTTGCATACAACGCATCGCAATGTCTACCATTTTCACACTTTCCGGAAATACGTCGGTGTTAAGCGTCGATTTTGATCCTCCAATTTTTTTGGAATCTGAACAAGAATATGTTCTGGGATTACTAAGTTTTGAATCGTACAATAGCATTCCTAATATTGTGGAGCCAAAAAATGTATTTAGACTCGTCGGTAGACCAGATATTGTATTTCCGAAAGGTGCTTATGAACTTAATGGCATCAACCAATACATACAGTCGCAATTAAATCGTAATGTTGACGACAGGGAATACGTGGACCTGCGAGGACATGCAAGCACTATGAAAACCCAGATTAAGGCCTCTCATGAAATAGACTTCGAATATGACAACTCTATAAGGGATATACTAGGATTCGACAAAAAAATATATTCAAAAAATAAAGTGGTTGAATCTGAACACAACCAAAATAATGCAAGTTAATACCATATTAATACATTGTAATATTTCTGTGGGGTCTTATAACAATGGAAAACCAAGCCATACAATTCATCAATTCTTTCCTACCGTCCCGGTTGGCTAAATACTCGTCGAGTCTCCAAATCCAGTTATTTATCTACCTATCAGTACTAAAACCATTACGAACATTACAATTAAAATACTTGATCAGGACGATCGACCGGTCAGTTTCAATTCAGAAACCATAACTGTAGGTTTACATTTGAAGAAGGTGTAATGGGTTTCATATTCCATTCGCACGGTTACGGTTGCAATCCTTTGCAGCCGATTCAAAAAGGATATAACAAGCCCCCTTCCAAGCGCTCCAAGGTCAGTAAGAGATCGACTTCCGACCTGTTAACAAACAAGAATAAAGCATTCCTCAAGTCGTTGGGTTATCAGTTGCTACAATGAGTATTTTGAATATTGGTGAAAAGGTGTTTGTCGACAATTCCATTGTTAGTAATCAAATCCACACCCATCAGCCGTACACAACCAGTTTTAACAATAATGATGAAATTCGAATACCTATACAAGAAGATATGTCTACTCTACCCGGATTAAGCCACTTGTACATAGAAGGAAAACTACTTAAAGCAACGGGAGGTCCTACAACCGCGAAATTTGTAAATAATGGTATCGCACACTTATTTAGCGAAATTCGATATGAAATGAACGGTGTTGTTATTGATTCTGTAACTAAGCCTGGTATAACAACTACTATGAAAGGTTATGTTTCCAATACATCCGAAGATGTTAAAAAACTTCTAAACGCCGGATGGTTGCCTGATAGCTCAAGTTCTATAACGGATGCCTCCGGTAATTTTAATGTCTGCATCCCTCTCAGAACCTTGTTGGGGTTCGCTGAAGATTATAATAAGGTTGTATTGAATATCCGACAAGAATTGGTATTAATCCGAAGTAATACTGATGACGATGCTGTTTATCTTGCCAACGCCGTGGCGACTGATGCAATCAAAGTTCAGATTGACAAAATTTATTGGAAAGTTCCCCATATTACAGCAGGCCTTGCGCAGGAACTAGCTTTAACCAAATACATTGATAAGAACATCGACACACAAGTTGCGTTTCGCAGTTGGCAACTTCATGTAATCTCTGGTGTGCATACCAATACTCTCCATTCTCATGCTATCGCAACCAGCACAAAATTGCAAACACCTCGACAAGTTATACTTGGTTTCCAAACGGCTCGATCTGGACAATTAAATAAAGTTTCGAGTTCATTCGATCATTGCAATATCAAAAATATTAGAGTATACTTGAACACCGAAAGATATCCATATGATAATTTGAATATCGATATCGCTAATAATCATTATGCAACCCTATACGACATGTATTCCCACTTAAAATCAACATATTACAAGAAACACGATGAGCCTATGCTATCTCTACCGGACTTCAAGAAAGTAGCTCCTCTTATTGTTGTAGATTGCTCAAATCAAAAAGACTACATTCAGGCGAATGCAGTGGTGTTTAGATTAGAATTCGAAACAGCCACCAACGTAGCCGACGATACAACAGCGTATTGCTTGGTGTTGCATGATCGCGTTTTTTCGTATAATGCTCTGACAAAAGCGGTTAAACAACTTTAAATGATTAGTATACTCCAGTTGGTCGGACACCTTCGAAGAAGCAGTGTCGCTTCTAGTACTGAAGCATCAATATGTTTGTTATAGTGGATGTTCAAGGTTTCAAGACGTCTGACAAAGAATTTACTCCAAAAGAATTAGCTGCGTATGATGGAAAGACTGTTTCACATCACATCTTTAAATCCCCATTTTCCTTCTCAACACTACCCCACCAGTTTCAGCAGCAAGCTACTTGGTTGATGAATCACCACCATTGTATTAATTGGGATGATGGATATACACCAGTCTTCCTTTTTCCAAAAATCTTTCAGCGACTTGTTCGAGATGCTGATGTCATTTATATAAAAGGGAATGAGAAGGCTAAATTTTTAAGAGCATATACCTGCAAAAACATCATTGAAATTGAAGAACACCCCGCTTTAACCGCATCTAAACCAGCCTGCATGTATCATTTGAAAACGCTTTGTTACTGTGCTTTATCCAACGTTTATCATTTATACCAACACTATGTAATGCAATAGTTTTTCAATAAATCTTTTTATTTACGAAATAGTTTCATTTAATAAATTTCAAATAAAATTAGTTAAGAGATATATTTATTTCCAATACGCACATACTAGAAGATTAATACATTTATAGTACATTATTATCTAAAAGCTAGTAATAGTTAAGTTAACACAGTTAATACTGTTAATAAAGTTATAAAAAACGTTCAATATATATGAGAGTCCTATGATTCACATTCAAAACCTCCTCCAGGACCGTAGCCGTTTCTACAATTCTTCTTTTAAATCTGCTACGATCTAACGCTGCAATTTGCCACGTTCCTTTTCTAGCAGCTTCATAGGCATATCTCCATGCAACCATATTATACACTTTGTTTCTAGTCATATCAAATTTTACCACCATCATTACGATCTTCCAAAGTCTTAAATTTCTTAATTTCTTCCGTGTCCAACTTCATACGGTCCAGTTGTGCAATCAAGTTCGTTACAGAAATTTCACCGTCTAGAAATTCGCGACAAAGGGATGCAGCACGTTCATACAATTTGGCCGATTTTGCAAGTTCTTCTAGTCCACTGCTACAGTAGCTCCAAAAGTTATACACACTTTCGTGTTCGTAATAGAACACTAAGTCGCTAAACTGACTTTCAGCTCTGATTATTGATGTACGTAAGTCCGTGGCCGTTGGCCTGGAAGCTTCTGCATAAGCCATCCACATATTTAATTATTGCGTCTGTACTTGTAAATATTGTTCAAGTTCAATATCGCATCTTATTATATCCTCGCAATATTTTAGCATTTCAATCATGCACTCAACGTTTTCTGATTTGATATTCAGATTTAACAAAATACTTTCAATGTTTTGTTTTACGTCTCCTGATATTTGAGCGACACTTTTTATAATACTTGTATAAAATGTTGAAAATTCCAATGTTTTCAGCATTTCAGCGCCATAACCAATTAAATGCTGTAAACTCCACAATTCCAACAACGACTCGACTCCGAGATAAATTTCACCACCACCTTCAGTGAGGTCCTTAACACATATTACTTTGACTGGACCCACTGTTTGAAAGTTAATTTTCTTTGAACCGCTTAAATTCAATGACTGTAGTTGAACATCTTTTGCGAAATAATTTGCTATTGCTCCGCGATTTTCAAACAGAATTTTCAATTCAGTCTCGTCTAATGTTACCAAATCATGTTTAACACCATGCAACTGTATAACAGGTGTAAACGGTGTGTAGCCAGACAAACCAACAACGACGAATTTACTCCTCGATTTATTGAGAGGATAGCTTCGACGTCGTAGTAGTACTGGACAATACTTTGCACTGCTTATCACAGACGCTTCAGCAGATTTATGCTTCACTTGATTCGCAGCATTTTCGATACACTGTAATAAATTATCCATAGCACTTTTGTTTCTTACGTTACGAACGGCTTATTACACGCTGACGATTTGGAACTAACCTCCGTAGATTCAAAACTATTCATATATACACATATTTCAAGGTTACATGAGTTCGCGGGGTGGGGTTGGGGAAGGGTGGGGGTGAGAGTGGGGTTGTAGTGGGTGGGGGAACTCTTCAAGGTCTTTTTGACAGTCTACTTGTTCACCTTGAAATTACCAGTTCCGCTACCGTTCAAGGTTCAACATTCACTATTTAATCGAATTTTGAAAGTGGCACCAATCAGTTTCCTACCATGGCGGCATTCGTATACAACGACTTTAATGAAGTTCTTCCTCTGGAAGACCAATACTACTTTTATAATATGTTTCGAGAGTTTGTCGGAGGCGTGTTTCCGGCTGATGCACCACCAAGTCCACCATCAACACCGACAGAGGATCGCCAACTATATGCGGTTGCAACAATTCACTGCACGACAATGAGTCACGGAGAGCTCCTCCAGGACGTGGTGAAATTTACCAGCCGACCGTTCCCTATCAACGGATCGCTTCACCACTGCTACAGGAAACAGGTTGTGGACCCAATACTAAAATTTATGGTTCGATGTATCGATCCGTATTTGGGTCATATTGCGTATTTCTGGTCTGACCAGTAATACCTGAACCAACCACACTTAACCTCAACCAATATGACTCCGCCCATTCGACTTCTACTATATAAACACGGACTAGCAGCTTCCTGTTAGTCAGTTGTTCTCGACATCTACAACCAACATGTGTTTCGAAGTTAACGGTCAACATTACCAATCGTATTTGGAACGTTTAAAAACATTTCGTACAAATTGGATCAGGACTCAATCTCCTGAATCCCTTGCCAGTGCAGGTTTCTTTCGTGCTTGTGAAGGTGTTGACGACGTTCAATGCTACTCCTGCGGAATTCGAATTTATGAGTGGGAATCTGCGGATGATCCTCTAACTGAACACCTCCGATGGTCTCAAAGCTGCAAGTTTGCTAATTTAATGAATGAATTTAAAATTGCTAAGGGTTTGCTGGATGAGGTTTTCAACACTCTGAACGGTTTCGAATTAGCTGCCAACTTGAATGGAATTGATTATCTTCTAAAACTACTAGAAAACAAATTGCAATCGAACAAACACACTCAAAGGGGCGAAGATGTTGCTGGAAATACTGACTCAGGTCGGAACGTTCAACTTGGTATAAACACACTGCTTTCGCACATTCCTATACATTGTTTTAAATAATCCTATTGTTTGTATTACTTTGTTTAAATGTAATAAAACTTATATTAAGAAACTTTAATTCTGTGTTTCCCTAACTATATAAACGATGTTACAACTACTTTGCTGCAGTTGAAAATTTATCTTGAGCTGTAAACATGTTGCACCCAACTTTGACTGTTGAGTACGTATTAGATGGTGTAGCTTCTTTAGGTTACTGCTACAATTGTTGTATGCTACAAGTTAAACCGCAAATTATTAATAACTTACTAGTGATGCTAGACAACTCTTGTGATCAGCGTTTGCAAATTAAAGGGTCTGTCAGCTGTATTAGCAAAGGAATTAAAAGTATTGATATTCCACATACCGAAGTAAATTGTGATACCCGATTCGATGAGTGGTTCGACAAAACTTTTATCAAGAACGCTGCTTTGAAGAACTCAAAATACTTGAATCGTATACACCTAGAAATTACTGGAGATTTTGATAATCTTGATTTTCATGAGGACAACACATGCAAGAAAATTGATATTTTTTGAGGATACTCGACATGTTCAAATGTAATACTGTGTGAATAAATACTGTACTAATAAATGTATACCATTTCTAAATAAAATTATTAAATGTTACACTGTTTCAATTACTAGCTCTAGTCTTGCGTTCGGCCTTGGTCTAAGGGAGTGACCTTGGTTAATATTCAAGGACCTTGACCTTGACCTTGAGATCTGACCTTGACCTTGAGATCTGACCTTGACCTTGAGAGTTGACCTTGACCTTGAGAGTTGTCCTTGACCTTGGATTCAAGGTTAGGAGTGGGGGGAGTGTCCCAGAACTGTCCAAAACAATCTACTTGCACAGATTGGGTAACCTATGGGAAGTCTGGGTATTTCGTAAGAATCCTGGGTTCCCCACTTGGAAGTCTGGAAAGCTTGGGTAACCTCTGGGAGGTCTGGGTTAGCCTCTGGGTTCCTCACTTGGAAGTCTGGAAAGACTGGGTAAGCCCTGGGAAGTCTGGGTATTTTGTAAGAATTCTGGGTTCCCCACGTGGAAATCTGGAAAGCCTGGGTAACCTCTGGGAGGTTTGGGATAGACTCTGGGGAGCATGGGCAATTCATAAGAATTCTGGGTTACTCACTAGAAAGTCTACAAAGCCTGGGTAAGCCCTGGGAAGTCTGGGTGTTTCGTAAGAATCCTGAGTTCCCCACTTGGAAGTCTGAAAAGCTTGGGTAACCTCTGGGAGGTCTGGGTTAGTCTCTGGATTCCTCACTTGGAAGTCTGGAAAGACTGGGTAAGCCCTGGGAAGTCTGGGTATTTTGTAAGAATTCTGGGTTCCCCACGTGGAATTCTGGAAAGCCTGGGTAACCTCTGGGAGGTTTGGGACAGACTCTGGGGAGCATGGGTAGTTCATAAGAATTCTGGGTTACCCACTAGAAAGTCTGCAAAGCCTGGGTATATCTAAGAATTCTGGGTTCACCACTTGGAAATCTAGAAAGACTGGGTAATCCATGGGAAGTCTGGGTATTTCGTAAGAATTCTGGGTTCCTCACATGGAAGTCTGTAAAGCCTGGGTAACCCATGGGAAATCTGGGTATTTCGTAATAATTCTGATTTCCCCACGTGCAAGTCTGCGCAGCCTGGGTAACCAATGGAAAGTCTGGGTATTTCGTAAGAATTCTGGGTTCCTCACGTGGAAGTCTGCACAGCCTGGGTAACAAATGGGAAGTCTGGGTATTTCGTAAGAATTCTGGGTTCCCCACTTGGAAGTCTGGAAAGCCTGTTTAACCTCTGGGATGACTGTGTTAGTCTCTGGGGAGCATGGCTAGTTCATAATAATTCTGGGTTACTCAATAGGAAGTCTGGAAAGCTTGGCTAAGCCCTGGGAAGTCTGGGTGTTTCGTAAGAATTCTGGGTTCCTCACTGGAAATCTGGAAAGCCTGGGTAAGCCCTGGGAAGTATGGGTATTTTGTAAGGATTCTGGGTGCGTCACGTGGAAGTTTGGAAAGCCTGGGTAAGCCCTGGGAAGTTTGGGTATTTTGTAAGGATTCTGGGTTCCCCACGTGGAATTCTGGAAAGCCTGGGTAACCTCTGCGAGGTTTTGGATAGACTCTGGGGAGCATGGGTAGTTCATAAGAATTCTGGGTTACTCACTAGAAAGTCTGGAACGACTGGATAACCCCTGGGAAGTCTGGGTATTTCGTAAGAATTCTGTTTTACTCACTTTGAATTCTGTACAGCCTGGGTAACCTATGGGAAGTCTGGGTATTTCGTAAGAACTCTGGATTCCCCACGTGGAATTCTGGAAAGCCTGGGTAACCTCTGGCAGGTTTGGGATAGACTCTGGGGAGCATGGGTAGTTCATAAGAATTCTGGGTTACTCACTAGAAAGTCTACAAAGCCTGGGTAAGCCCTGGGAAGTCTGGGTGTTTCGTCAGAATTCTGGGTTCCTCACTTGGAATTCTGCACAGCCTGGGTAACCTATGGGAAGTCTGGGTATTTCGTAAGAATCCTGGGTTCCCCACTTGGAAGTCTGGAAAGCTTGGGTAACCTCTGGGAGGTCTGGGTTAGTCTCTGGGTTCCTCACTTGGAAGTCTGGAAAGACTGGGTAAGCCCTGGGAAGTCTGGGTATTTTGTAAGAATTCTGGGTTCCCCACGTGGAATTCTGGAAAGCCTGGGCAACCTCTGGGATGACTGTGTTAGTCTCTGGGGAGCATGTGTAGTTCATAATAATTCTGAGTTACTCACTAGGAAGTCTGAAAAGCTTGGCTACGCCCTGGGAAGTCTGGGTGTTTCGTAAGAATTCTGGGTTCCTCACTGGAAATCTGGAAAGCCTTAGTAAGCCCTGGGAAGTATGGGTATTGTGTAAGGATTCTGGGTTGCCCACGTGGAAGTCTGGAAAGCCTGGATAAGCTTTTAGATGTCTGGGTGTTTCGTAAGAATTCTGGGTTCCTCACTGGAAGTCTGGAAAAGCTGGGTAAGCCCTGGGAAGTTTGGGTATTTTGTAAGGATTCTGGGTTCCCCACGTGGAATTCTGGAAAGCCTGGGTAACCTCTGCGAGGTTTATGATAGACTCTGGGGAGCATGGGTAGTTCATTAGAATTCTGGGTTACTCAGTAGAAAGTCTGGAACGACAGGGTAACCCCTGGGAAGTCTGGGTATTTCGTAAGAATTCTGTTTTACTCACTTTGAATTCTGCACAGCCTGGGTAACCTATGGGAAGTCTGGGTATTTCGTAAGAATCCTGGGTTCCCCAGTTGGAAGTCTGGAAAGCTTGGGTAACCTCTGGGAGGTCTGGGTTAGTCTCTGGGTTCCTCACTTGGAAGTCTGGAAAGACTGGGTAAGCCCTGGGAAGTCTGGGTATTTTGTAAGAATTCTGGGTTCCCCACGTGGAATTCTGGAAAGCCTGGGTAACCTCTGGGAGGTTTGGGATAGACTCTGGGGAGCATGGGTAATTCATAAGAATTCTGGGTTACTCACTAGAAAGTCTACAAAGCCTGGGTAAGCCCTGGGAAGTCTGGGTGTTTCGTAAGAATCCTGAGTTCCCCACTTGGAAGTCTGGAAAGCTTGGGTAACCTCTGGGAGGTCTGGGTTAGTCTCTGGATTCCTCACTTGGAAGTCTGGAAAGACTGGGTAAGCCCTGGGAAGTCTGGGTATTTTGTAAGAATTCTGGGTTCCCCACGTGGAATTCTGGAAAGCCTGGGTAACCTCTGGGAGGTTTGGGACACACTCTGGGGAGCATGGGTAGTTCATAAGAATTCTGGGTTACCCACTAGAAAGTCTGCAAAGCCTGGGTATATCTAAGAATTCTGGATTCACCACTTGGAAATCTAGAAAGACTGGGTAATCCATGGAAGTCTGGGTATTTCGTAAGAATTCTGGGTTCCTCACATGGAAGTCTGTAAAGCCTGGGTAACTCATGGGAAATCTGGGTATTTCGTAATAATTCTGATTTCCCCACGTGCAAGTCTGCACAGCCAGGGTAACCAATGGAAAGTCTGGGTATTTCGTAAGAATTCTGGGTTCCTCACGTGGAAGTCTGCACAGCCTGGGTAACCCATGGGAAGTCTGGGTATTTCGTAAGAATTCTGGGTTCCTCACTGGAAATCTGGAAAGCCTGGGTAAGCCCTGGGAAGTATGGGTATTTTGTAAGGATCCTGGGTTCCCCACGTGGAATTCTGGAAAGCCTGAGTAACCTCTGCGAGGTTTTGGATAGACTCTGGGGAGCATGGGTAGTTCATAAGAATTCTGGGTTACTCACTAGAAAGTCTGGAACGACTGGATAACCCCTGGGAAGTCTGGGTATTTCGTAAGAATTCTGTTTTACTCACTTTGAATTCTGCACAGCCTGGGTAACCTATGGGAAGTCTGGGTATTTCGTAAGAATGCTGGGTTCCCCACTTGGAAGCCTGGAAAGCCTGGGTAACCCCTGGGAAGTCTGGGTGTTTCGTAAGAATTCTGGGTTCCTCACTGGAAGTCTGGAAAAGCTGGGTAAGCCCTGGGAAGTTTGGGTATTTTGTAAGGATTCTGGGTTCCCCACGTGGAATTCTGGAAAGCCTGGGTAACCTCTGCGAGGTTTATGATAGACTCTGGGGAGCATGGGTAGTTCATTAGAATTCTGGGTTACTCAGTAGAAAGTCTGGAACGACAGGGTAACCCCTGGGAAGTCTGGGTATTTCGTAAGAATTCTGTTTTACTCACTTTGAATTCTGCACAGCCTGGGTAACCTATGGGAAGTCTGGGTATTTCGTAAGAATTCTGGGTTCCCCAGTTGGAAGTCTGGAAAGCTTGGGTAACCTCTGGGAGGTCTGGGTTAGTCTCTGGGTTCCTCACTTGGAAGTCTGGAAAGACTGGGTAAGCCCTGGGAAGTCTGGGTATTTTGTAAGAATTCTGGGTTCCCCACGTGGAATTCTGGAAAGCCTGGGTAACCTCTGGGAGGTTTGGGATAGACTCTGGGGAGCATGGGTAATTCATAAGAATTCTGGGTTACTCACTAGAAAGTCTACAAAGCCTGGGTAAGCCCTGGGAAGTCTGGGTGTTTCGTAAGAATCCTGAGTTCCCCACTTGGAAGTCTGGAAAGCTTGGGTAACCTCTGGGAGGTCTGGGTTAGTCTCTGGATTCCTCACTTGGAAGTCTGGAAAGACTGGGTAAGCCCTGGGAAGTCTGGGTATTTTGTAAGAATTCTGGGTTCCCCACGTGGAATTCTGGAAAGCCTGGGTAACCTCTGGGAGGTTTGGGACAGACTCTGGGGAGCATGGGTAGTTCATAAGAATTCTGGGTTACCCACTAGAAAGTCTGCAAAGCCTGGGTATATCTAAGAATTCTGGATTCACCACTTGGAAATCTAGAAAGACTGGGTAATCCATGGAAGTCTGGGTATTTCGTAAGAATTCTGGGTTCCTCACATGGAAGTCTGTAAAGCCTGGGTAACTCATGGGAAATCTGGGTATTTCGTAATAATTCTGATTTCCCCACGTGCAAGTCTGCACAGCCTGGGTAACCAATGGAAAGTCTGGGTATTTCGTAAGAATTCTGGGTTCCTCACGTGGAAGTCTGCACAGCCTGGGTAACCCATGGGAAGTCTGGGTATTTCGTAAGAATTCTGGGTTCCCCACTTGGAAGTCTGGAAAGCCTGTTTAACCTCTGGGATGACTGTGTTAGTCTCTGGGGAGCATGGGTAGTTCATAATAATTCTGGGTTACTCAATAGGAAGTCTGGAAAGCTTGGCTAAGCCCTGGGAAGTCTGGGTGTTTCGTAAGAATTCTGGGTTCCTCACTGGCAATCTGGAAAGCCTGGGTAAGCCCTGGGAAGTATGGGTATTTTGTAAGGATCCTGGGTTCCCCACGTGGAATTCTGGAAAGCCTGAGTAACCTCTGCGAGGTTTTGGATAGACTCTGGGGAGCATGGGTAGTTCATAAGAATTCTGGGTTACTCACTAGAAAGTCTGGAACGACTGGATAACCCCTGGGAAGTCTGGGTATTTCGTAAGAATTCTGTTTTACTCACTTTGAATTCTGCACAGCCTGGGTAACCTATGGGAAGTCTGGGTATTTCGTAAGAATCCTGGGTTCCCCACTTGGAAGCCTGGAAAGCCTGGGTAACCCCTGGGAAGTCTGGGTGTTTCGTAAGAATTCTGGGTTCCTCACTGGAAGTCTGGAAAGCCTGGGTAAGCCCTGGGAAGTCTGGGTGTTTCGTAAAAATTCTGGGTTCCTGACTTGGAAGTATGGCAAGCCTGGGTAAGCCCTGGGAAGTCTGGGTATTACGTAAGAACTCTGGGTTCCCCACGTGGAATTCTGGAAAGCCTGGGTAACCTCTGGGAGGTTTGGGATAGACTCTGGGGAGCATGGGTAGTTCATAAGAATTCTGGGTTACTCACTAGAAAGTCTACAAAGCCTGGGTAAGCCCTGGGAAGTCTGGGTGTTTCGTCAGAATTCTGGGTTCCTCACTTGGAATTCTGCACAGCCTGGGTAACCCATGGGAAGTCTGGGTATTTCGTAATAATTCTGGGTTCCCCACGTGCAAGTCTGCACATCCTGGGTAACCAATGGGAAGTCTGGCTATTTCGTAAGAATTCTGGATTCCTCACGTGGAAGTCTGCACAGCCTGGGTAACCCATGGGAAGTCTGGGTATTTCGTAAGAATTCTGGGTTCCCCACTTGGAAGTCTGGAAAGCCTGTGTAACTTCTGGGATGACTGTGTTAGTCTCTGGGGAGCATGGGTAGTTCATAATAATTCTGGGTTACTCACTAGGAAGTCTGGAAAGCCTGGGTAATCCCTGGGAAGTCTGCGTGTTTCGTAAGAATTCTGGGTTCCTCACTGGAAGTCTGGAAAAGCTGGGTAAGCCCTGGGAAGTTTGGGTATTTTGTAAGGATTCTGGTTCCCCACGTGGAATTCTGGAAAGCCTGGGTAACCTCTGCGAGCTTTGGGATAGACTCTGGGGAGCATGGGTAGTTCATAAGAATTCTGGGTTACTCACTAGAAAGTCTACAAAACCTGGGTAAGCCCTGGGAAGTCTGGGTGTTTCGTAAGAATTCTGGGTTCGTCACTTGAAAGTCTGGAAACACTGGGTAAGCCCTGGGAGGTCTGGGTATTTTGTAAGGATTCTGGGTTCCCCCGTGGAATTCTGGAAAGCCTGGGTAACCTCTGGGAGGTTTGGGATAGACTCTGGGGAGCATGGGTAGTTCATAAGAATTCTGGGTTACTCACTAGAAAGTCTGCAAAGCCTGGGTATATCTAAGAATTCTGGGTTCACCACTTGGAAGTCTAGAAAGACTGGGTAATCCCTGGGAAGTCTGGGTATTTCGTAATAATTCTGGGTTCCCCACGTGCAAGTCTGCACAGCCTGGGTAACCCGTGGGAAGTCTGGGTATTTCGTAAGAATTCTGGGTTCCCCACTTGGAAGTCTGGAAAGCCTTGGTAACCTCTGGGATGACTGTGTTAGTCTCTGGGGAGCATGGGTAGTTCATAATAATTCTGGGTTACTCACTAGGAAGTCTGGAAAGCTTGGGTAAGCCCTGGGAAGTCTGCGTGTTTCGTAAGAATTCTGGGTTCCTCATTTGGAAGTTTGGAAAGCCTGGGTAACCCCTGGGGAGTCTGGGTATTTTGTAAGAATTCAAGCTTCCTCATTTGGAAGTCTGGAAAGCCTGGGTAACCCCTGGGGGTCTGGGTATTTTGTAAGAATTCAGGATTCCTCATTTGGTAGTTTGGAAAGCCTGGGTAAGCCCTAGGAAGTCTGGGTGTTTCGTAAGAATTCTGGGTTCCTCACTCGAAGTCTGAAAAGCCTGGGTAAGGCCTGGGAAGTTTGGGTATTTTGTAAGGATTCTGGGTTCCCCACGTGGAACTCTGGATGCCTGGGTAAGCTCCGGGAGATTTGTGGAAGACTCTGGGGAGCATGGGTAGTTCATATGAATTCTGGGTTACTCACTAGAAAGTCTGGAAAGACTGGGTAACCCCTGGGAAGTCTTGGTATTTCGTAAGAATTCTGTTTTACTCACTTTGAATTCTGCACAGCCTGGGTAACCCATGGGAAGGCTGGGTATTTCGTAAGAATTCTGGGTTCCCCACTTGGAAGTCTGGAAAGGTCGGGTAACCTCTGGGAGGTCTGGGTTAGTCTCTGGGTTCCTTACTTGGAAGTCTAGAAAGACTGGGAAAGCCCTGGGAAGTCTGGGTATTTTGAAAGAATTCTGGGTTCCCCACGTGGAATTCTGGAAATCCTGGGTAAACTCTGCGAGGTTTGGGATAGACTCTGGGGAGCATGGGTAGTTCATAAGAATTCTGGGTTACTCACTAGAAAGTCTACAAAGCCTGGGTAAGCCCTGGGAAGTCTGGGTGTTTCGTAAGAATTCTGGGTTCCTCACTGGAAATCTGGAAAGCCTGGGTAAGCCCTGGGAGGTATGGGTATTTTGTAAGGATTCTGGGTTCCCCACGTGGAAGTCTGGAAAGCCTGGGTAAGCCCTGGGTAGTCTGGGTGTTTCGTAAGAATTCTGGGTTCCTCACTGGAAGTCTGGAAAAGCTGGGTAAGCCATGGGAAGTTTGGGTATTAAGTAGGGATTCTGGGTTCATCACGTGGAATTCCGGAAAGCCTGGGTAACCTCTGCGAGATTTGGGATAGACTCTGGGGAGTATGGGTAGTTCATAAGAATTCTGGGTTACTCACTAGAAAGTCTGGAACGACTGGGTAACCCCTATGAAGTCTGGGTATTTCATAAGAATTCTGTTTTACTCACTTTGAATTCTGCACAGCCCGGGTAACCTATGGGAAGTCTGGGTATTTCGTAAGAATCCTGGGTTCCCCACTTATAAGTCTGGAAAGCTTGGGTAACCTCTGGGAGGTCTGGGTTAGTCTCTGGGTTCCTTACTTGGAAGTCTGGAAAGACTGGGTAAGCCCTGGGAAGTCTGGGTATATTGTAAGAATTCTGGGTTCCCCACGTGGAATTCTGGAAAGCCTGGGTAACCTCTGGGAGGTTTGGGATAGACTCTGGGGAGCATGGGTAATTCATAAGGATTCAGGGTTACTCACTAGAAAGTCTACAAAGCCTGGGTAAGCCCTGGGAAGTCTGGGTGTTTCGTAAGAATTCTTTGTTCCTCACTTGAAAGTCTGGAAAGACTGGGTAAGCTCTGGGAAGTCTGGGTATTTTGTAAGAATTCTGGGTCCCCCACGTGGAATTCTGGAAAGTCTGGGTAACGTCTGGGAGGTTTGGGATAGACTCTGGGGAGCATGGGTAGTTCATAATAATTCTGGGCTACTCACTAGGAAGTCTGGAAAGCTTGGGTAACCCCTTGGAAGTTTGGGTATTTCATAAGAACTCTGGGTTCCTCACATGGAAGTCTGTAAAGCCTGGGTAACCCATGGGAAGTCTGGGTATTTCGTAATAATTCTGGGTTCCCCACGTGCAAGTCTGCACAGCCTGGGTAACCCCTGGGAAGTCTGGGGGTTTCGTAAGAATTCTGGGTTCCTCACTGGAAGTCTGGAAAGCCTGGGTAAGCAATGGTAAGTCTGCTAGTTTCGTAAGAATTCTGGGTTCCTCACTTGGAAGTATGGCTAGCCTGGGTAAGCCCTGGGAAGTGTGGGTATTTCGTAAGAACTCTGGGTTCCCCCATGGAATTCTGGAAAGCCTGGGTAACCTCTGGGAGGTTTGGGATAGACTCTGGGGAGCATGGGTAGTTCATAAGAATTCTGGGTTACTCACTAGAAAGTCTACAAAGCCTGGGTAAGTCCTGGGAAGTTTGGGTGTTTCGTCAGAACTCTGGGTTCCTCACTTGGAAGTCTGGAAAGACTGGGTAAGCTCTGGGAAGTCTGGGTATTTGTAAGAATTCTGGGTTTCGCACTTGGAAGTCTGGAAACCCTGGGTAACCTCTGCGACGACTGTGTTAGTCTCTGGGGAGCATGGGTAGTCCATAATAACTCTGGGTTACACACTAGGAAGTCTGGAAAGCTTGGGTAACCCCTTGGAAGTCTGGGTATTTCATAAGATTTCAGGTTCCTCATTTGGAAGTCTGGAAAGCCTGGGTTACCCCTGGGAAGTCTGGGTATTTCGTAAGAGTTCTGGGTTCCTCACTGGAAATCTGGAAAGCCTGGGTAAGCCCTGGGAAGTCCGGGTATTTTGTAAGGATTCTGGGTTCCCCACGTGAAAGTCTGGAAAGCCTGGGTAAGCCCTGATAAGTTTGAGTATTTTGTAAGGATTCTGGGTTCCCCACGTGGAATTCTGGAAAGCCTGGGTAACCTCTGCGAGGTCTGGGTTAGCCTCTGGGTTCCTCACTTGGATGTCTGGAAAGACTGGGTAAGCCCTGGGAATTCTGGGTATTTTGTAAGAATTCTGGGTGAACCACGTGGAATTCTTAAAAGCCTGGGTAACCTCTGGGAGGTTTGGGATAGACTCTGCGGAGCATGGGCAATTCATAAGGATTCTGGGTTACTCACTAGAAAGTCTACAAAGCCTGGGTAAGCCCTGGGAAGTCTGGGTGTTTAGTAGGTATTCTGGATTCCTCACTTGAAAGTCTGGAAAGACTGGGTAAGCTCTGGGAAGTCTGGGTATTTTGTAAGAATTCTGGGTTCCCCACGTGGAATTCTGGAACGCCTGGGTAACCTCTGGGAGGTTTGGGATAGACTCTGGGGAGCATAGATAGTTCATAAGAATTCTGGGTTACTCACTAGAAAGTCTGCAAAGCCTGGGTATATCTAAGAATTCTGGGTTCACCACTTGGAAATCTAGAAAAACTGGATAATCACTGGGAAGTCTGGGTATTTCGTAAGAATTCTGGATTCCTCACGTGCAAGTCTGCACAACCTGGGTAACCCATGGGAAGTCTGAGTATTTCGTAAGAATTCTGGGTTCCTAACGTGGAAGTCTGCACATCCTGGGTAAGCCCTGGGAAGTCTGGGTAGTTCATAAGAATTTTGGGTTACTCATTTGGAAGTCTGGAAAGCTTGGGTAACCCCTGGGAAGTCTGGGTATTTCGTAAGAATTCTGGTTTCCCCACTTGGAAGTCTAGAAAGCCTGGGTAACCTCTGGGATGACTGTGTTAGTCTCTGGGGAGCATGGTTAGTACATAATAATTCTGGGTTACTCTCTAGGACGTCTGGAAAACTTGGCTACGCCCTGGGAAGTCTGGGTGTTTCGTAAGAATTCTGGGTTCTTCACTGGAAATCTGGAAAGCCTTAGTAAGCCCTGGGAAGTATGGGTATTTTGTAAGGATTCTGGGTTCCCCACGCGGAATTCTGGAAAGCCTGGGTAAGCCCTGGGAAGTCTGGGTGTTTCGTAAGAATTCTGGGTTACTCACTAGAAAGTCTACAAAGCCTGGGTAAGCCCTGGGAAGTCTGGGTGTTTCGTCAGAATTCTGGGTTCCTCACTTGGAAGTCTGGAAAGACTGGGTAAGCTCTGGGAAGTCTGGGTATTTTGTAAGAATTCTGGGTTTCCCAGTTGGAAGTCTGGAAACCCTGGGTAACCTCTGCGACGACTGTGTTAGTCTCTGGGGAGCATGGGTAGTTCATAATAGTTCTGGGTTACTCACTAAGAAGTCTGGAAAGCTTCTGTAACCCCTTGGAAGTCCGGGTATTTCATAAGAATTCAGGGTTCCTCATTTGGAAGTCTGGAAAGCCTGGGTAACCCCTGGGAAGTCTGGGTATTTCGTAAGAATTCTGGGTTCCTCACGTGGAAGTCTGCACATCCTGGGTAAGCCCTGGGAAGTCTGGGTAGTTCATAAGAATTTTGGGTTACTCACTAGAAAGTCTAAAAAGCCTGGGTAAGCCCTGGGAAGTCTGGGTGTTTCGTAAGAATTCTGGGTTCCTCACTTGGAAGTCTGGAAAGACTGGGTAAACACTGGGAAGTTTGGGTATTACTTAAGAATCCTGGGTTCATCCCGTGGAAGTCTGCTAAGCCTGGATAACCTCTGGGAAGTCTAGGTTAGTCCGTGGAGAGCCTGGGTAGCTCCTAGGATCTCTGGGTTACTCCCTCGGAAGTCTGGAAAGCCTGGGTAACCCCTGGAAAGTCTGGGTGTTTCGTAAGAATTCTGGGTTCCTCACTGGAAGTCTGGAAAGCCTGGGTAAGCCCTGGGAAGTCTGAGTGTTTCGTAAGAATTCTGGGTTCCTCACTTGGAAGTATGGCAAGCCTGGGTAAGCCCTGGGAAGTCTGCGTATTTCGTAAGAACTCTGGGTTCCCCACGTGGAATTCTGGAAAGCCTGGGTAACTGCTGGGAGGTTTGGGATAGACTCTGGGGAGCATGGGTAGTTCATAAGAATTTTGGGTTACTCACTAGAAAGTCTACAAAGCCTGGGTAAGCTCTGGGAAGTCTGGTTATTTTGTAAGAATTCTGGGTTCCCCACGTGGAATTCTGGAAAGCCTGGGTAACCTCTGGGAGGTTTGGGATAGACTCTGCGGAGCATTGGTATTTCATAAGAATCCTGGGTTACTCACTAGAAAGTCTGCAAAGCCTGAGCAACCCCTGGGAAGTCTGGGTATTTCATAAGAATTCTGGGTTCACCACTTGGAAATCTAGAAAGACTGGGTAATCACAGGGAAGTCTGGGTATTTCGTAAGAATTCTGGATTCCTCACGTGCAAGTCTGCACAACCTGGGTAACCCATGGGAAGTCTGAGTATTTCGTAAGAATTCTGGGTTCCTAACGTGGAAGTCTGCACATCCTGGGTAAGCCCTGGGAAGTCTGGGTAGTTCATAAGAATTTTGGGTTACTCATTTGGAAGTCTGGAAAGCTTGGGTAACCCCTGGGAAGTCTGAGTATTTCGTAAGAATTCTGGGTTCCTAACGTGGAAGTCTGCACATCCTGGGTAAGCCCTGCGAAGTCTGGGTAGTTCATAAGAATTTTGGGTTACTCACTAGAAAGTCTAAAAATCCTCGGTAAGCCCTGGGAAGTCTGGGTGTTTCGTAAGAATTCTGGGTTCCTCACTTGGAAGTCTTGAAAGACTGGGTAAACTCTGGGAAGTCTGGGTATTACGTAAGAATTCTGGGTTCATCACGTGGAAGTCTGCTAAGACTGGGGAACCTCTAGGAAGTCTAGGTTAGTCCGTGGAGAGCCTGGGTAGCTCCAAGGATCTCTGGGTTACTCCCTCGGAAGTCTGGAAAGCCTGGGTAACCCCTGGGAAGTCTGGGTGTTTCGTAAGAATTCAGGGTTCCTCACTGGAAGTCTGGAAAGCCTGGGTAAGCCCTGGGAAGTATGGGTGTTTCGTAAGAATTCTGGGTTCCTCACTTGGAAGTATGGCAAGCCTGGGTAAGCCCTGGGAAGTCTGCGTATTTGGTAAGAACTCTGGGTTCCCCACGTGGAATTCTGGAAAGCCTGGTTAACCTCAGGGGGGTTTGGGATAGACTCTGGGGAGCATGGGTAGTTCATAAGAATTCTGTGTTACTCACTAGAAAGTCTACAAAGCCTGGGTAAGCCCTGGGAAGTCTGGGTGTTTCGTCAGAATTCTGGGTTCCTCACTTGGAAGTCTGGAAAGACTGGGTAAGCTCTGGGAAGTCTGGGTATTTTGAAAGAATTCTGGGTTCCCCACGTAAAATTCTGGAAAGCCTGGGTAACCTCTGGGAGGTTTGGGATAGACTCTGGGGAGCATGGGTAGTTCATAAGAATTCTGGGTTACTCACTAGAAAGTCTGCAAAGCCTGGGTATATCTAAGAATTCTGGGCTCACCACTTGGAAATCTAGAAAGACTGGGTAATCCCTGGGAAGTCTGGGTATTTCGTAAGAATTCTGGGTTCCTCACGTGCAAGTCTGCACAGCCTGGGTAATCCATTGGAAGTCTGGGTATTTCGTAAGAATTCTGGGTTCCTCATTAGAAGTCTGGAAAAGCTGGGTAAGCCATGGGAAGTTTGGGTATTAAGTAAGGATTCTGGGTTCATCACGTGGAATTCCGGAAAGCCTGGGTAACCTCTGCGAGATTTGGGATAGACTCTGGGGAGTATGGGTAGTTCATAAGAATTCTGGGTTACTCACTAGAAAGTCTGGAACGACTGGGTAACCCCTGGGAAGTCTGGGTATTTCATAAGAATTCTGTTTTACTCACTTTGAATTCTGCACAGCCTGGGTAACCAATGGGAAGTCTGGGTATTTCGTAAGAATCCTGGGTTCCCCACTTATAAGTCTGGAAAGCTTGGGTAACCTCTGGGAGGTCTGGGTTAGTCTCTGGGTTCCTCACTTGGAAGTCTGGAAAGACTGGGTAAGCCCTGGGAAGTCTGGGTATTTTGTAAGAATTCTGGGTTCCCCACGTGGAATTCTGGAAAGCCTGGGTAACCTCTGGGAGGTTTGGGATAGACTCTGGGGAGCATGGGTAATTCATAAGAATCCTGGGTTACTCACTAGAAAGTCTACAAAGCCTGGGTAAGCCCTGGGAAGTCTGGGTGTTTCGTAAGAATTCTGGGTTCCTCACTTGAAAGTCTGGAAAGACTGGGTAAGCTCTGGGAAGTCTGGGTATTTTGTAAGAATTCTGTTTCCCCCACGTGGAATTCTGGAAAGCCTGGGTAACCCCTGGGAAGTCTGGGTATTTCGTAAGAGTTCTGGGTTCCTCACTGGAAATCTGGAAAGCCTGGGTAAGCCCTGGGAAGTCCGGGTATTTTGTAAGGATTCTGGGTTCCCCACGTGAAAGTCTGGAAAGCCTGGGTAAGCCCTGATAAGTTTGGGTATTTTGTAAGGATTCTGGGTTCCCCACGTGGAATTCTGGAAAGCGTGGGTATCCTCTGCGAGGTCTGGGTTAGCCTCTGGGTTCCTCACTTGGATGTCTGGAAAGACTGGGTAAGCCCTGGGAATTCTGGGTATTTTGTAAGAATTCTGGGTTAACCACGTGGAATTCTTAAAAGCCTGGGTAACCTCTGGGAGGTTTGGGATAGACTCTGGGGAGCATGGGCAATTCATAAGGATTCTGGGTTACTCACTAGAAAGTCTACAAAGCCTGGGTAAGCCCTGGGAAGTCTGGGTGTTTAGTAGGAATTCTGGATTCCTCACTTGAAAGTCTGGAAAGACTGGGTAAGCTCTGGGAAGTCTGGGTATTTTGTAAGAATTCTGGGTTCCCCACGTGGAATTCTGGAAAGTCTGGGAACCTCTGGGAGGTTTGGGATAGACTCTGGGGAGCATAGATAGTTCATAGGAATTCTGGGTTACTCACTAGAAAGTCTGCAAAGCCAGGGTATATCTAAGAATTCTGGGTTCACCACTTGGAAATCTAGAAAGACTGGGTAATCACTGGGAAGTCTGTTATTTCGTAAGAATTTTGGATTCCTCACGTGCAAGTCTGCACAACCTGGGTAACCCATGGGAAGTCTGAGTATTTCGTAAGAATTCTGGGTTCCTAACGTGGAAGTCTGCACATCCTGGGTAAGCCCTGGGAAGTCTGGGTAGTTCATAAGAATTTTGCGTTACTCATTTGGAAGTCTGGAAAGCCTGGGTAAGCCCTAGGAAGTCTGGGTGTTTCGTAAGAATTCTGGGTTCCTCACTTGGAAGTATGGCAAGCCTGGGTAAGCCCTGGGAAGTCTGCGTATTTGGTAAGAACTCTGGGTTCCCCACGTGGAATTCTGGAAAGCCTGGGTAACCTCTGGGGGGTTTGGGATAGTCTCTGGGGAGCATGGGTAGTTCATAAGAATTCTGTGTTACTCACTAGAAAGTCTACAAAGCCTGGGTAAGCCCTGGGAAGTCTGGGTGTTTCGTCAGAATTCTGGGTTCCTCACTTGGAAGTCTGGAAAGACTGGGTAAGCTCTGGGAAGTCTGGGTATTTTGAAAGAATTCTGGGTTCCCCACGTGAAATTCTGGAAAGCCTGGGTAACCTCTGGGAGGTTTGGGATAGACTCTGGGGAGCATGGGTAGTTCATAAGAATTCTGGGTTACTCACTAGAAGGTCTGCAAAGCCTGGGTATATCTAAGAATTCTGGGTTCACCACTTGGAAATCTAGAAAGACTGGGTAATCCCTGGGAAGTCTGCGTATTTCGTAAGAATTCTGGGTTCCTCACGTGCAAGTCTGCACAGCCTGGGTAATTCTTGGGAAGTCTGGGTATTTCGTAAGAATTCTGGGTTCCTCACATGGAAGTCTGTAAAGCCTGGCTAACCCATGGGAAGTCTGGGTATTTCGTAAGAATTCTGGGTTCCTCACGTGGAAGTCTGCACAGCCTGGGTAACCCATGGGAAGTCTGGGTATTTCTTAAGAATTCTGGATTCCCCACTTGGAAGTCTGGAAAGCCTGGGTAACCTCTGGGATGACTGTGTCAGTCTCTGGGGAGCATGGGTAGTTCAGAATAATTCTGGGTTACTCACTAGGAAGTCCGAAAAGCTTGGCTAAGCCCTGGGAAGTCTGGGTGTTTCGTAAGAATTCTGGGTACCTCACTGGAAATCTAGAAAGCCTGGGTAAACCCTGGGAAGTATAGGTATTTTGTAAGGATTCTGGGTTCCCCACGTCGAAGTCTGGAAAGCCTGGATAAGCCCTGGGTAGTCTGGGTGTTTCGTAAGAATTCTGGGTTCCTCACTGGAAGTCTGGAAAAGCTGGGTAAGCCATGGGAAGTTTGGGTATTAGGTAAGGATTCTGGGTTCATCACGTGGAATTCCGGAAAGCCTGGATAACCTCTGCGAGATTTGGGATAGACTCTGGGGAGTATGGGTAGTTCATAAGAATTCTGGGTTACTCACTAGAAAGTCTGGAACGACTGGGTAACCCCTGGGAAGTCTGGGTATTTCATAAGAATTCTGTTTTACTCACTTTGAATTCTGCACAGCCTGGGTAACCTATGGGAAGTCTGGGTATTTCGTAAGAATCCTGGGTTCCCCATTTATAAGTCTGGAAAGCTTGGGTAACCTCTGGGAGGTCTGGGTTAGTCTCTGGGTTCCTCACTTGGAAGTCTGGAAAGACTGGGTAAGCCCTGGGAAGTCTGGGTATTTCGTAAGAATTCTGGGTTCCCCACGTGGAATTCTGGAAAGCCTGGGTAACCTCTGGGAGGTTTGGGATAGACTCTGGTGAGCATGGGTAGTTCATAAGAATTCTGGGTTACTCACTAGAAAGTCTACAAAGCCTGGGTAAGCCCTGGGAAGTCTGGGTGTTTCGTCAGAATTCTGGGTTCCTCACTTGGAAGTCTGGAAAGACTGGGTAAGCTCTGGGAAGTCTGTGTATTTTGTAAGAATTCTGGGTTCCCCACGTGGAATTCTGGAAATCCTGGGTAACCTCTGGGAGGTTTGGGATAGACTCTGTAACGAAGTTCCGTAATTTTTTTTATTATTAATTATATTTTATTTTAAGACCGAAATACTTTATTGTAAATAAGATATTTAGTTTCATTGTTGCAATGTAAATATTTAAATTCATGTATGTATTGTTGACGCTTGACCTCGCTCAGACCGCGAAGCAGCGAAGCGCTGGCCCCTACCCGTACCGGCCGCTAGTGTTGGGGGGCCGAGCGCGCGCGGTCTGATTTCTTCCCGTATAAAACCGAATTTTCTGGAATAAAATAGCAATTCGAAGATCCGTCTTCTACGATTTAACAGCCAACAGCGACTAGGTGAGTTTACAACCCTCCGAATTTTGTAAAGTGCCGTTTAGGATGAGTACCGTGTTCAGTTTAGGGTGAGTTCAATTTAGTTACCCTCCGTGTTTAGTTTATACCGTTTTAGACCTGGTGCTATTTATTTTACTTCAGACGGAGTCGAAGTAAAATTATAGGACCTAGTGCTGGTATTGTGACTCTTGGCAACCACCTCTTCAAGCGGGGCTGTGGTCGTGGTATCCAGGACTCTTATATTAGCATCACCGTTAGTTATCCCGTTTTAGTTTTGCTTTCCGTGTAAGAACTTGTACGTTCTGCTTTAGACGGAGTCGAGGTAGAACCACAAGGTCCTGGTGCTCTCATTACTGCTCTTGACAATCATTTCTTCAAGCGGGGCTGTGGACTTGATTTTCGAGACTTTAGTGTTAGCAATCCCCTTTAGTTTTGTAAATCCGAAAGGTCTTGTATATTTCTCTTTAGACGGAGTCAAAGAGAAATTACAAACCCCAGGTCCGAGATATTTTGTCTCCTGGCGATCTTGACTTCAAGCGGTGCTGTGGTCACGATACCAAGGTCCGGAATATCTGAACCAAGTCCCTTAGTTAGCTTTGAAATTGCCGTTCATATAGAAGGCATTTTTTCTAAGTTTCAAAGGGTGTAAACCTCTCCGTTAATACCGCTACCGTAACTACCGTATAATATTCCACCGTCTATTGACCGACTGCTTATTATATTTTGATACCAGTTTATTTTATTTTGTTCTCAAGCGTATGCACCGCCGACTGTTTTATTTAAGTTGCATCTTTTAGGTTACCGTATCTGTATATAATTACGACTCTTTATTTTTTTGTGTTTAATAAACTAAATACTCATTTTTGTATTTCATTTGTTTATTAGCATACCCTGTTTTTCTCCACTGTAAATACCTAGGTCTTCGTTTCTCCGACCACCGACATAGGAACGAAGCCGTTCGAGAGTAAACTCATTAAAATCTGGCGCCCGAGTTCACCGAGGATTAAAAAGAAAACACCGAAAACCGAACTAGCGTCACAACTCTGGGGAGAATGGGTAGTTCATAAGAATTCTGGGTTACACACTAGAAAGTCTTCAAAGCCTGCGTATATCTAAGAATTCTGGGTTCACCACTTGGAAATCTAGAAAGACTGGGTAATCCCTGGGAAGTCTGGGTATTTCGTAAGAATTCTGGGTTCCCCACGTGGAATTCTGGAAAGCCTGGGTAACCTCTGCGAGGTTTGGGATAGACTCTGGGGAGAATGGGTAGTTCATAAGAATTCTGGGTTACTCACTAGAAAGTCTGCAAAGCTTGGGTAACCCCTGGAAATCTGGTTAATTCGTAACAATTCCGTTGTACTCACTTGGAAGTCTGCACAGCCTGGGTAAGTTCTGGGAAGTCTGGGTGTTTCGTAAGGATTCTGGGATCCTCACCTGGAAGTCTGGAAAGATTGGGTAACCCCTAGGAAGTCTACGTTAGTCCGTGGAGAGCCTGGGTAGCTCCTAGTAAATCTGGCTTACTCCCAAGGAGGTCTGAAAATCCTGCTTAACCCCTGGAAATTGTATGTTATTTCCGTGGAGAGTCTGAGTAGTTCCTAGCAACTCTGGGTTACTTCCTAGGAAGTCTGGAGAGTCTGAGTACCCGCTAGGAAGTCTGGTTTATTTAGTAAGGATTCTGGGTTCATCTCTTGGAAGTCTAGAAAGCCTGGGTATCCCCTGGGAAGTCTGGGTATTTCGTAAGAATTCTGGGTTCCCCACGTGGAATTCTGGAAAGCCTGGGTAACCTCTGGAAGGTTTCGGATAGACTCTGCGGAGCACGGGTAGTTCATAAGAATTCTGGGTTCCTCACGTGCAAGTCTGCACAACCTGGGTAACCCATGGGAAGTCTGGGTAGTTCGTAAGAATTCTGGGTTCCTCACATGGAAGTCTGTAAAGCCTGGGTAACCCATGGGAAGTCTGGGTATTTCGTAAGAATTCTGGGTTCCTCAGGTGGAATTCTGGAAAGCCTGGGTAACCTCTGGGAGGTTTGGGATAGACTCTGGCGAGCATGGGTAGTTCCGTGGAGAGTCTGGGTAGCTCCTAGTAAATCTGGGTTACTCCCAAGGAGGTCTGAAAATCCTGCTTAACCCCTGGGAATTGTATGTTATTTCCGTGGAGAGAGTAGTTCCTAGCAACTCTGGGTTACTCCCTAGGAAGTCTGGAGAGTCTGGGTACCCGCTAGGAAGTCTGGTTTATTTCGTAGGGATTCTGGGTTCATCACTTCGAAGTCTAGAAAGCCTGGGTATCCCCTGGGAAGTCTGGGTATTTCGTAAGAATTCTGGGTTCCCCACTTGGGAGTCTGGAAAGCCTCGGTGACCTTTGGGAGGTTTGGGATAGACTCTGGGGTGCATGGGTAGTTCATAAGAATTCTGGGTTACTCACTAGAAAGTCTACAAAGCCTGGGTAAGCCCTGGGAAGTCTGGGTGTTTCGTCAGAATTCTGGGTTCCTAACTTGGAAGTCTGGAAACACTGGGTAAGCTCTGGGAAGTCTGGGTATTTTGTAAGAATTCTGGGTTTCCCACTTGGAAGTCTGGAAACCCTGGATAACCTCTGCGACGACTGTGTTAGCCTCTGGGGAGCATGGGTAGTTCATAATAATTCTGGGTTACTCACTAGGAAGTCTGCACATCCTGGGTAAGCCCTGGGAAGTCTGGGTAGTTCATAAGAATTTTGACTTACGCACTAGAAAGTCTAAAAAGCCTGGGTAAGCCCTTGGAAGTCTGGGTATTACGTAAGAATTCTGTGTTTCTCACTTGGAAGTCTGGAAAGACTTAGTAAACTCTGGGAAGTCTGGGTATTACGTAAGAATTCTGGGTTCAACACGTGGAAGTCTGCTAAGCCTGGGTAACCCCTGGGAAGTCTGGGTGTTTCGTAAGAATTCTGGGTACCTCACTGGAAGTCTGGAAAGCCTGGGTAAGCCCTGGGAAGTCTGGGTGTTTCGTAAGAATTCTGGGTTCCTGACTTGGAAGTATGGCAAGCCTGGGTAAGGCCTGGGAAGTCTGGGTATTTCGTAAGAACTCTGGGTTCCCCACGTGGAATTCTGGAAAGCCTGGGTAACCTCTGGGAGGTTTGGGATAGACTCTGGCGAGCATGGGTAGTTCATAAGAATTCTGGGTTACTCACTAGAAAGTCTACAAAGCCTGGGTAAGCCCTGGGAAGTCTGGGTCTTTCGTCAGAATTCTGGGTTCCTCACTTGGAAGTCTGGAAAGACTGGGTAAGCTCTGGGAAGTCTGTGTATTTTGTAAGAATTCTGAGTTCCCCACGTGGAATTCTGGAAAGCCTGGGTAACCTCTGGGAGGTTTGGGATAGACTCTGGGGAGAATGGGTAGTTCATAAGAATTCCGGGTAACTCACTAGAAAGCCTTCAAAGCCTGCGTATATCTAATAATTCTGGGTTAACCACTTGGAAATCTAGAAAGACTGGGTAATCCCTGGGAAGTCTGGGTATTTCGTAAGAATTCTGGGTTCCTCACGTGCAAGTCTGCACAGCCTGGGTAATCCATGGGAAGTCTGGGTATTTCGTAAGAATTCTGGGTTCCTCACATGGAAGTCTGTAAAGCCTGCGTAACCCATGGGAAGTCTGGGTATTTCGTAATAATTCTGTGTTCCCACGTGCAAGTCTGCACAGCCTGGGTAACCAATGGGAACTCTGGGTATTTCGTAAGAATTCTGGGTTATTCACGTGGAAGTCTGCACAGCCTGGGTAACCCATGGGAAGTCTGGGTATTTCGTAAGAATTCTGGGTTCCCCACTTGGAAGTCTAGAAAGCCTGGGTAACCTCTGGGATGACTGTGTTAGTCTCTGGGGAGCATGGGTAGTTCATAATAATTCTGGATTACTCACTAGGAAGTCTGGAAAGCTTGGCTACGCCCTGGAAGGTCTGGGTGTTTCGAAAGAATTCTGGGTTCTTCACTGGAAATCTGGAAAGCTTTAGTAAGCCCTGGGAAGTATGGGTATTTTGTAATTATTCTGGGTTCCCCACGTGGAAGTATGGAAAGCCTGGGTAAGCCCTGGGAAGTCTGGGTGTTTCGTAAGAATTCTGGGTTCCTCACTGGAAGTCTTGAAAAGCTGGGTAAGCCCAGGGAAGTTTGGGTATTTTGTAAGGATTCTGGGTTCCCCACGTGGAATTCTGGAAAGCCTGGGTAACCTCTGCGAGGTATGGGATAGGCTCTGGGGAGCATGGGTAGTTCATAAGAATTCTGGGTTACTCACTAGAAAGTCTGGAACGACTGGGTAACCCCTGGGAAGTCTGGGTATTTCGTAAGAATTCTGTTTTACTCATTTTGAATTCTGCACAGCCTGGGTAACCTATGGGTAGTCTTTGTATTTCTTAAGAATCCTGGGTTCCCCACTTGGAAGTCTGTAAAGCTTGGGTAACCTCTGGGAAGTCTGGGTTAGTCTCTGGGTTCCTCACTTGGAAGTCTGGAAAGACTGGGTAAGCCCTCGGAAGTGTGGGTATTTTGTAAGAATTCTGGGTTCCCCACGTGGAATTCTGGAAAGCCTGGGTAACCTCTGGGAGGTTTGGTATAGACTCTGGGGAGCATGGGTAATTCATAAGAATTCTGGGTTGCTCACTAGAAAGTCTACAAAGCCTGGGTAAGCCCTGGGAAGTCTGGGTATTTTGTAAGAATTCTGGGTTCCCCACGTGGTATTCTGGAAAGCCTGGGTAACCTCTGGGAGGTTTGGGATAGACTCTGGGGAGAATGGGTAGTTCATAGGAATTCTGGGTTACTCACTAGAAAGTCTTCTAAGCCTGGGTATATCTAAGAATTCTGGGTTCACCACTTGGAAATCTAGAAAGACTGGGTAATCCCAGGGAAGTCTGGGTATTTCGTAAGAATTCTGAGTTCCTCTCGTGCAAGTCTGCACAGCCTGGGTAATCCATGGGAAGTCTGGGTATTTCGTAAGAATTCTGGGTTCCTCACATGGAAATCTGTAAAACCTGGGTAACCCATGGGAAGTCTGGGTATTTCGTAATAATTCTGGGTTCCCCACGTGCAAGTCTGCACAGCCTGGGTAAACAATGGGAAGTCTGGGTATTTCGTAAGAATTCTAGGTTCCTCACGTGGAAGTCTGCACAGCCTGCGTAACCCATGGGAAGTCTGGGTATTTCGTAAGAATTCTGGGTTCCCCACTTGGAAGTCTAGAAAGCCTGGGTAACCTCTGGGATGACTGTGTTAGTCTCTGGGGAGCATGGGTAGTACATAATAATTCTGGGTTACTCTCTAGGAAGTCTGGAAAACTTGGCTACGCCCTGGGAAGTCTGGGTGTTTCGTAAGAATTCTGGGTTCTTCACTGGAAATCTGGAAAGCCTTAGTAAGCCCTGGGAAGTATGGGTATTTTGAAAGGATTCTGGGTTCCCCACGTGGAAGTCTGGAAAGCCTGGGTAAGCCCTGGGAAGTCTGGGTGTTTCGTAAGAATTCTGGGTTACTCACTAGAAAGTCTACAAAGCCTGGGTAAGCCCTGGGAAGTCTGGGTGTTTCGTCAGAATTCTGGGTTCCTCACTTGGAAGTCTGGAAAGACTGGGTAAGCTCTGGGAAGTCTGTGTATTTTGTAAGAATTCTGGGTTCCCCACGTTGAATTCTGGAAAGCCTGGGTACCCTCTGGGAGGTTTGGGATAGACTCTGGGGATAATGGGTAGTTCATAAGAATTCTGGGTTACTCACTAGAAAGTCTTCAAAGCCTGCGTATATCTAAGAATTCTGGGTTCACCACTTGGAAATCTAGAAAGACTGGGTAATCCCTGGGAAAACTGGGTATTTTGTAAGAATTCTGGGTTCCCCACGTGGAATTCTGGAACGCCTGGGTAACCTCTGGGAGGTTTGGGATAGACTCTGTAGAGAATGGGTAGTTCATAAGAATTCTGGGTTACTCACTAGAAAGTCTGCAAAGCTTGGGTAACCCCTGGAAATCTGGTTAATTCGTAACAATTCCGTTGTACTCACTTGGAAGTCTGCACAGCCTGGGTAAGCCCTGGGAAGTCTGGGTGTTTCGTAAGAATTCTGGGATCCTCACTTGGAAGTCTGGAAAGATTGGGTAACCCCTAGGAAGTCTACGTTAGTCCGTGGAGAGCCTGGGTAGCTCCTAGTAAATCTGGGTTACTCCCAAGGAGGTCTGAAAATCCTGCTTAACCCCTGGGAATTGTATGTTATTTCCGTGGAGAGTCTGAGTAGTTCCTAGCAACTCTGGGTTACTCCCTAGGAAGTCTGCAGAGTCTGAGTACCCGCTAGGAAGTCTGGTTTATTTCGTAAGGATTCTGGGTTCATCTCTTGGAAGTCTAGAAAGCCTGGGTATCCCCTGGGAAGTCTGGGTATTTCGTAAGAATTCTGGGTTCCCCACGTGGAATTCTGGAAAGCCTGGGTAACCTCTGGAAGGTTTCGGATAGACTCTGGGGAGCATGGGTAGTTCATAAGAATTCTGGGTTCCTCACGTGCAAGTCTGCACAACCTGGGTAACCCATGGGAAGTCTGGGTATTTCGTAAGAATTCTGGGTTCCTCACATGGAAGTCTGTAAAGCCTGGGTAACCCATGGGAAGTCTGGGTATTTCGTAAGAATTCTGGGTTCATCACGTGGAAGTCTGGAAAGCCTGGGTAACCCCTAGGAAGTCTACGTTAGTCCGTGGAGAGTCTGGGTAGCTCCTAGTAAATCTGGGTTACTCCCAAGGAGGTCTGAAAATCCTGCTTAACCCCTGGGAATTGTATGTTATTTCCGTGGAGAGTCTGAGTAGTTCCTAGCAACTCTGGGTTACTCCCTAGGAAGTCAGGAGAGTCTGGGTACCCGCTAGGAAGTCTGGTTTATTTCGTAGGGATTCTGGGTTCATCACGTCGAAGTCTAGAAATCCTGGGTATCCCCTGGGAAGTCTGGGTATTTCGTAAGAATTCCGGGTTCACCACTTGGGAGTCTGGAAAGCCTCGGTGACCTTTGGGAGGTTTGGGATAGACTCTGGGGAGCATGGGTAGTTCATACGAATTCTGGGTTACTCACTAGAAAGTCCACAAAACCTGGGTAAGCCCTGGGAAGTCTGGGTGTTTCGTCAGAATTCTGGGTTCCTAACTTGGAAGTCTGGAAACACTGGGTAAGTTCTGGGAAGTCTGGGTATTTAGTAAGAATTCTGGGTTTCCCACTTGGAAGTCTGGAAACCCTGGATAACCTCTGCGACGACTGTGTTAGTCTCTGGGGAGCATGGGTAGTTCATAATAATTCTGGGTTACCCACTAGGAAGTCTGCACATCCTGGGTAAGCCCTGGGAAGTCTGGGTAGTTCATAAGAATTTTGGGTTACGCACTAGAAAGTCTAAAAAGCCTGGGTAAGCCCTGGGAAGTCTGGGTATTTCGTAAGAATTCTGGGTTCCTCACTTGGAAGTCTGGAAAGACTGGGTAAACTCTGGGAAGTCTGGGTAGTTCATAAGAATTTTGGGTTACGCACTAGAAAGTCTAAAAAGCCTGGGTAAGCCCTGGGAAGTCTGGGTATTACGTAAGAATTCTGGGTTCCTCACTTGGAAGTCTGGAAAGACTTAGTAAACTCTGGGAAGTCTGGGTATTACGTAAGAATTCTGGGTTCATCACGTGGAAGTCTGCTAAGCCTGGGTAACCCCTGGGAAGTCTGGGTGTTTCGTAAGAATTCTGGGTTCCTCGCTGGAAGTCTGGAAAGCCTGGGTAAGCCCTGGGAAGTCTGGGTGTTTCGTACGAATTCTGTGTTCCCCACTTGGAAGTATGGCAAGCCTGGGTAAGCCCTGGGAAGTCTGGGTATTTCGTAAGAACTCTGGGTTCCCTACGTGGAATTCTGGAAAGCCTGGGTAACCTCTGGGAGGTTTGGGATAGACTCTGGTGAGCATGGGTAGTTCATAAGAATTCTGGGTTACTCACTAGAAAGTCTACAAAGCCTGGGTAACCCCTGGGAAGTCTGGGTGTTCCGTCAGAATTATGGGTATTTCGTAAGAATTCTGGGTTCCTCTCGTGCAAGTCTGCACAGCCTGGGTAATCCATGGGAGGTCTGGGTATTTCGTAAGAATTCTGGGTTCCTCACATGGAAGTCTGTAAAGCCTGGGTAACCCATGGGAAGTCTGGGTATTTCGTAATAATTCTGGGTTCCCCACGTGCAAGTCTGCACAGCCTGGGTAACCAATGGGAAGTCTGGGTATTTCGTAAGAATTCTGGGTTCCCCACTTGGAAGTCTAGAAAGCCTGGGTAACCTCTGGGATGACTGTGTTAGTCTCTGGGGAGCATGGGTAGTACATAACAATTCTGGGTTACTCACTAGGAAGTCTGGAAAGCTTGGCTACGGCCTGGGAACTCTGGGTGTTTCGTAGTAATTCTGGGTTCTTCACTGGAAATCTGGAAAGCCTTAGTAAGCCCTGGGAAGTATGGGTATTTTGTAAGGATTCTGGGTTCCCCACGTGGAAGTCTGGAAAGCCTCGGTAAGCCCTGGGAAGTCTGGGTGTTTCGTAAGAATTCTGGGTTACTCACTAGAAAGTCTACAGAGCCTGGGTAAGCCCTGGGAAGTCTGGGTGTTTCGTCAGAATTCTGGGTTCCTCACTTGGAAGTCTGGAAAGACTGGGTAAGCTCTGGGAAGTCTGTGTATTTTGTAAGAATTCTGGGTTCCCCACGTGGAATTCTGGAAAGTCTGGGTAACCTCTGGGAGGTTTGGGATAGACTCTGGGGCGAATGGGTAGTTCATAAGAATTCTGGGTTACTAACTAGAAAGTCTTCAAAGCCTGCGTATACAAATCTGCACAGCCTGGGTAATCCATGGGAAGTCTGGGTATTTCGTAAGAATTCTGGGTCCCTCACATGGAAGTCTGCACAGCCTGGGTAACCAATGGGAAGTCTGGGTGTTTCGTAAGAAGTCTGCACAGCCTGGGTAAGCCCTGGGAAGTCTGGGTGTTTCGTAAGAATTCTGGGTTCCTCACTTGGAAGTCTGGAAAGATTGGGTAACCCCTAGGAAGTCTACGTTAGTCCGTGGAGAGCCTGGGTAGCTCCTAGTAAATCTGGGTTACTCCCAAGGAGGTCTGAAAATCCTGCTTAACCCCTGGGAATTGTATGTTATTTCCGTGGAGAGTCTGAGTAGTTCCTAGCAACTCTGGGTTACTCCCTAGGAAGTCTGGAGAGTCTGAGTACCCGATAGGAAGTCTGGTTTATTTGGTAAGGATTCTGCGTTCATCACTTGGAAGTCTGGAAAGACTGGGTAAACTCTGAGAAGTCTGGGTATTACGTAAGAATTCTGTGTTCATCACATGGAAGTCTGCTAAGCCTGGGTAACCTCTGGGAAGTCTAGGTTAGTCCGTGGAGAGCCTGGGTAGCTCTTAGGATCTCTTGGTTACTCCCTCGGAAGTCTGGAAAGCCTGGGTAAGCCCTGGGAAGTCTGGGTGTTTCGTAAGAATTCTGGGTTCCTGCATTGGAAGTATGGCAAGCCTGGGTATGCCCTGGGAAGTCTGGGTATTTCGTAAGAACTCTGGGTTCCCCACGTGGAATTCTGGAAAGCCTGGGTAACATCTGGGAGGTTTGGGATAGACTCTGGGGAGCATGGGTAGTTAATAAGAATTCTGGGTTACTTACTAGAAAGTCTACAAAGCCTGGGTAAGCCCTGGGAAGTCTGGGTGTTTCGTCAGAATTCTGGGTTCCTCACTGGAAGTCTGGAAAGCCTGGGTACGCGCTGGGAAGTCTGGGTATTTTGTAAGGATCCTGGGTTCCCCACGTGGAATTCTGGAAAGCCTGGGTAACCTCGGGGATAGACTCTGGGGAGAATGGGTAGTTCATAAGAATTCTGGGTTACTCACTAGAAAGTCTTCAAAGCCTGGGTAAGCCCTGGGAAGTCTGGGTGTTTCGTCAGAATTCTGGGTTCCTAACTTGGAAGTCTGGAAACACTGGGTAAGCTCTGGGAAGTCTGGGTATTTTGTAAGAATTCTGGGTTTCCCACTTGGAAGTCTGGAAACCCTGGATAACCTCTGCGACGACTGTGTTAATCTCTGGGGAGCATGGGTAGTTCATAATAATTCTGGGTTACTCACTAGGAAGTCTGCACATCCTGGGTAAGCCCTGGGAAGTCTGGGTAGTTCATAAGAATTTTGGGTTACGCACTAGAAAGTCTAAAAAGCCTGGGTAAGCCCTGGGAAGTCTGGGTATTACGTAAGAATTCTGGGTTCCTCACTTGGAAGTCTGGAAAGACTTAGTAAACTCTGGGAAGTCTGGGTATTACGTAAGAATTCTGGGTTCATCACGTGGAAGTCTGCTAAGCCTGGGTAACCCCTGGGAAGTCTGGGTGTTTCGTAAGAAATCTGGGTTCCTCGCTGGAAGTCTGGAAAGCCTGGGTAAGCCCTGGGAGGTCTGGGTGTTTCGTACGAATTCTGGGTTCCTGACTTGGAAGTATGGCAAGCCTGGGTAAGCCCTGGGAAGTCTGGGTATTTCGTAAGAACTCTGGGTTCCCCACGTGGAATTCTGGAAAGCCTGGGTAACCTCTGGGAGGTTTGGAATAGACTCTGGCGAGCATGGGTAGTTCATAAGAATTCTGGGTTACTCACTAGAAAGTCTACAAAGCCTGTGTAAGCCTTGGGAAGTCTGGGTGTTTCGTCAGAATTCTGGGTATTTCGTAAGAATTCTGGGTTCCTCTCGTGCAAGTCTGCACAGCCTGGGTAATCCATGGGAGGTCTGGGTATTTCGTAATGATTCTGGGTTCCTCACATGGAAGTCTGTAAAGCCTGGGTAACCCATGGGAAGTCTGGGTATTTCGTAATAATTCTGGGTTCCCCACGTGCAAGTCTGCACAGCCTGTGTAACCAAAGGGAAGTCTGGGTATTTCGTAAGAATTCTAGGTTCCTCACGTGGAAGTCTGCACAGCCTGGGTAACCAATGGGAAGTCTGGGTATTTCGTAAGAATTCTGGGTTCCCCACTTGGAAGTCTAGAAAGCCTGGGTAACCTCTGGGATGACTGTGTTAGTCTCTGGGGAGCATGGGTAGTACATAATAATTCTGGGTTACTCACTAGGAAGTCTGGAAAGCTTGGCTACGGCCTGGGAACTCTGGGTGTTTCGTAGTAATTCTGGGTTCTTCACTGGAAATCTGGAAAGCCTTAGTAAGCCCTGGGAAGTATGGGTATTTTGTAAGGATTCTGGGTTCCCCACGTGGAAGTCTGGAAAGCCTCGGTAAGCCCTGGGAAGTCTGGGTGTTTCGTAAGAATTCTGGGTTACTCACTAGAAAGTCTACAAAGCCAGGGTAAGCCCTGGGAAGTCTGGGTGTTTCGTCAGAATTCTGGGTTCCTCACTTGGAAGTCTGGAAAGACTGGGTAAGCTCTGGGAAGTCTGTGTATTTAGTAAGAATTCTGGGTTCCCCACGTGGAATTCTGGAAAGCCTGGGTAACCTCTGGGAGGTTTGGGATAGACTCTGGGGCGAATGGGTAGTTCATAAGAATTCTGGGTTACTAACTAGAAAGTCTTCAAAGCCTGCGTATATCTAAGAATTCTGGGTTCACCACTTGGAAATCTAGAAAGACTGGGTAATCCCTGGGAAGTCTGGGTATTTCTCAAGAATTCTGGGTTCCTCACGTGCAAGTCTGCACAGCCTGGGTAATCCATGGGAAGTCTGGGTATTTCGTAAGAATTCTGGGTCCCTCACGTGGAAGTCTCTAAAGCCTGGGTAACCCATGGGAAGTCTGGTTATTTCGTAATAATTCTGGGTTCCCACGTGCAAGTCTGCACAGCCTGGGTAACCAATGGGAAGTCTGGGTAATTCGTAAGAATTCTGGGTTCCTCACGTGGAAGTCTGCACAGCCTGGGTAACCCATGGGAAGTCTGGGTACTTCTTAAGAATTCTGGGTTCCCTCTTGGAAGTCTGGAAAGCTTGGGTAACCTCTATGAGGTCTGGGTTGGTCTCTGGGTTCCTCACTTGTAAGTCTGGAAAGACTGGGTAAGCCCTGGGAAGTGTGGGTATTTTGTAAGAATTCTGGGTTCCCCACGTGGAATTCTGGAAAGCCTGGGTAACCTCTGGGAGGTTTGGTATAGACTCTGGGGAGCATGGGTAATTCATAAGAATTCTGGGTTACTCACTAGAAAGTCTACAAAGCCTGGGTAAGCCCTGGGATGTCTGGGTGTTTCGTAAGAATTCTGGGTTCCTCACTTGAAAGTCTGGAAAGACTGGGTAAGCCCTGGGAAGTGTGGGTATTTTGTAAGAATTCTGGGTTCCCCACGTGGAATTCTGGAAAGCCTGGGTAACCTCTGGGAGGTTTGGGATAGACTCTGGGGAGCATGGGTAGTTCATAAGAATTCTGGGTTACTCACTAGAAAGTCTGCAAAGCCTGGGTATATCTAAGGATTCTGGGTTCACCACTTGGAAATCTAGAAAGACTGGGTAATCCCTGATAAGTCTGGGTATTTCGTTGGAATTCTGGGTTCCTCACGTGCAAGTCTGCACAACCTGGGTAACCCATGGGAAGTCTGGGTATTTCGTATGAATTCTGGGTTCCTCACGTGGAAGTCTGGAAAGCCTCGGTAACCTCTGGGATCACTGTGTTAGCCTCTGGGAAGCATGGATAGTCCATAATAATTCTGGGTTACTCACTAGGAAGTCTGGAAAGCTTGCGTAAGCCCTGGGAAGTCTGGGTGTTTCGTAAGAATTCTGGGTTCCTCACTGGAAGTCTGGAAAGCCTGGGTAAGCGCTGGGAAGTCTGGGTATTTTGTAAGGATCCTGGGTTCCCCACGTGGATGTCTGGAAAGCCTGGGTAAGCCCTGGGAAGTCTGGGTGTTTCGTAAGAATTCTGGGTTCCTCACGTGGAAGTCTGGAAAGCCTGGGTAACCCATGGGAAGTGTGGGTATTTCGTAAGAATTCTGGGTTCCTCACGTGGAAGTCTGGAAAGCCTCGGTAACCTCTGGGATGACTGTGTTAGCCTCTGGGAAGCATGGGTAGTCCATAATAATTCTGGGTTACTCACTAGGAAGTCTGGAAAGCTTGGGTAAGCCCTGGGAAGTCTGGGTGTTTCGTAAGAATTCTGGGTTCCTCACTGGAAGTCTGGAAAGCCTGGGTAAGCGCTGGGAAGTCTGGGTATTTTGTAAGGATCCTGGGTTCCCCACGTGGATGTCTGGAAAGCCTGGGTAAGCCCTGGGAAGTCTGGGTGTTTCGTAAGAATTCTGGGTTCCTCACGTGGAAGTCTGGAAAGCCTGGGTAACCCATGGGAAGTCTGGGCATTTCGTAACAACTCTGGGTTCCCCACTTGGTGGTCTGGAAAGCCTGGGTAACCTCTGGGAGGTTTGGGATAGACCCTGGGGAGCATGGGTAGTTCATAAGAATTCTGGGTTACACACTAGAAAGTCTGCAAAGCTTGGGTAACCCCTGGAAATCTGGTTAATTCGTAACAATTCCGTTTTACTCACTTGGAAGTCTGCACAGCCTGGGTAAGCCCTGGGAAGTCTGGGTGTTTCGTAAGAATTCTGGGTTCCTCACTTGGAAGTCTGGAAAGATTGGGTAACCCCTAGGAAGTCTACATTAGTCCGTGGAGAGCCTGGGTAGCTCCTAGTAAATCTGGGTTACTCCCAAGGAGGTCTGAAAATCCTGCTTAACCCCTGGGAATTGTATGTTATTTCCGTGGAGAGTCTAATTGGTTCCTAGCAACTCTGGGTTACTCCCTAGGAAGTCTGGAGAGTCTGAGTACCCGCTAGGAAGTCTGGTTTATTTCGTAAGGATTCTGGGTTCATCACTTGGAAGTCTGGAAAGACTGGGTAAACTCTGGGAAGTCTGGGTATTACGTAAGAATTCTGGGTTCATCACATGGAAGTCTGCTAAGCCTGGGTAACCTCTGGGATGTCTAGGTTAGTCCGTGGAGAGCCTGGGTAGCTCTTAGGATCTCTTGGTTACTCCCTCGGAAGTCTGGAAAGCCTGGGTAAGCCCTGGGAAGTCTGGGTGTTTCGTAAGAATTCTGGGTTCCTGACTTGGAAGTATGGCAAGCCTGGGTAAGCCCTGGGAAGTCTGGGTATTTCGTAAGAACTCTGGGTTCCCCACGAGGAATTCTGGAAAGCCTGGGTAACCTCTGGGAGGTTTGGGATAGACTCTGGGGAGCATGGGTAGTTCATAAGGATTCTGGGTTACTCACTAGAAAGTCTACAAAGCCTGGGTAAGCCCTGGGAAGTCTGGGTGTTTCGTCAGAATTCTGGGTTCCTCACTGGAAGTCTGGAAAGCCTGGGTAAGCGCTGGGACGTCTGGGTATTTTGTAAGGATCCTGGGTTCCCCACGTGGAATTCTGGAAAGCCTGGGTAACCTCTGGGAGTTTTGGGATAGACTCTGGGGAGAATGGGTAGTTCATAAGAATTCTGGGTTACTCACTAGAAAGTCTTCAAAGCCTGGGTATATCTAAGAATTCTGGGTTCACCACTTGGACATCTAGAAAGACTGGGTAATCCCTGGGAAGTCTGTGTATTTCGTAAGAATTCTGGGTTCCTCACGTGCAAGTCTGCACAGCCTGGGTAATCCATGGGAAGTCTGGGTATTTCGTAAGAATTCTGGGTTCCTCACATGGAAGTCTGTAAAGCCTGGGTAACCCATGGGAAGTCTGGGTATTTCGTAATAATTCTGGGTTCCCCACGTGCAAGTCTGCACAGCCTGGGTAACCAATGGGAAGTCTGGGTATTTCGTAAGAATTCTGGGTTCCCCACTTGGAAGTCTAGAAAGTCTGGGTAACCTCTGGGATGACTGTGTTAGACTCTGGGGAGTATGGGTAGTTCATAATAATTCTGGGTTACTCACTAGGAAGTCTATAAAGCTTGGCTAAGCCCTGGCAAGTCTTGGTGATTCGTAAGATTTCTGGGTTCTTCACTGGAAATCTGGAAAGCCTTAGTAAGCCCTGGGAAGTATGGGTATTTTGTAAGGATTCTGGGTTCCCCACGTGGAAGTCTGGAAAGCCTGGGTAAGCCCTAGGAAGTCTGGGTGTTTCGTAAGAATTCTGGGTTCCTCACTGGAAGTCTGGAAAAGCTGGGCAAGCCCTGGGAAGTTTGGGTATTTTGTAAGGATTCTGGGTTCCCAACGTGGAATTCTGGAAAGCCTGGGTAACCTCTGCGAGGTATGGGATAGACTCTGGGGAGCATGGGTAGTTCATAAGAATTCTGGGTTACACACTAGAAAGTATACAAACCCTGGGTATCCCCTGGGAAGTCTGGGTATTTCGTACGAATTCTGTTTTACTCACTTGGAAGTCTGCACAGCCTGGGTAACCCATGGGAAATCTGGGTATTTCGTAAGAATTCTGTTTTACTCACTTTGAATTCTGCACAGCCTGGGCAACTTATGGGTAGTCTTTGTATTTCGTAAGAATCCTGGGTTCCCCACTTGGAAGTCTGGAAAGCTTGGGTAACCTCTGGGAGGTCTGGGTTAGTCTCTGAGTTCCTCACTTGGACGTCTGGAAAGACTGGGTAAGCCCTGCGAAGTGTGGGTATTTTGTAAGAATTCTGGGTTCCCCACGTGGAATTCTGGAAAGCCTTAGTAACCTCTGGGAGGTTTGGGATAGACTCTGGGGAGCATGGGTAATTCATAAGAATTCTGGGTTACTCACTAGAAAGTCTACAAAGCCTGGGTAAGCCCTGGGAAGTCTGGGTGTTTCGTAAGAATTCTCTGTTCCTCACTTGAAAGTCTGGAAAGACTGGGTCAGGTCTGGGAAGTCTGGGTATTTTGTAAGAATTCTGGGTCCCCCACGTGGAATTCTGGAAAGCCTGGGTAACCTCTGGGAGGTTTGGGATAGACTCTGGGGAGCATGGGTAGTTCATAAGAATTCTGGGTTACTCACTAGAAAGTCTGCAAAGCCTGGGTATATCTAAGAATTCTGGGTTCACCACTTGGAAATCTAGAAAGACTGGGTAATCCCTGATAAGTCTGGGTATTTCGTTGGAATTCTGGGTTCCTCACTTGCAAGTCTGCACAACCTGGGTAACATATGGGAAGTCTGGGTATTTCGTAAGAATTCTAGGTTCCTCACATGGAAGTCTGTAAAGCCTGGGTAACCCATGGGAAGTCTGGGTATTTCGTAAGAATTCTAGGTTCCTCACATGGAAGTCTGTAAAGCCTGGGTAACCCATGGGAAGTCTGGGTGTTTCGTAAGAATTCTGGGTTCCTCGCTGGAAGTCTGGAAAGCTTGGGTAAGCCCTGGGAAGTCTGGGTATTTTGTAAGGATCCTGGGTTCCCCACGTGGATGTCTGGAAAGCCTGGGTAAGCCCTGGGAAGTCTGGGTGTTTCGTAAGAATTCTGGGTTCCTCACGTGGAAGTCTGGAAAGCCTGGGTAACTCATGGGAAGTCTGGGCATTTCGTAACAACTCTGGGTTCCCCACTTGGGGGTCTGAAAAGCCTGGGTAACTTCTGGCAGGTTTGGGATAGACTCTGGGGAGCATGGGTAGTTCATAAGAATTCTGGGTTCCTCACGTGGAAGTCTGCAAAGCCTGGGTAACCCATGGGAAGTCTGGGCATTTCGTAAAAATACTGGGTTCCCCACTTGGAAGTCTGGAAAGCCTGGCTAACTCCTGGGAATTGTATGTTAGTCCGTGTAGAGTCTGGGTAGTTCCTAGGAACCCTGGGTTACTCCCTAATAAGTCTGGAGGGTCTTAGTACCCGCTAGGAGGTCTGGTTTATTTTGTAAGGATTCTGGGTTCATTACTTGGAAGTTTGAAAAGCCTGGGTAAGACCTGGGAAGTCTGGGTGTTTCGTAAGAATTCTGGGCTCCCCACTTGGAAGTCTGAAAAGCCTCGGTAACCTCTTGGAGGTCGGGATTAGTCTCTGGGGGGCTTGGGTAGTTAATAAGGATTATGGGATCCTCACTTGGAAGTCTGGAAAGCTTGGGTAACCTATGGGTATACTGGGTATTTCGTAACAATTCTGGGTTCCCCACTTGGAAGTCTGGAAAGCCTGGGTAGGCCATGGGAAGTCTGGGCATTCCGTAACAACTCGGGGTTCCACACTTGGAGGTCTGGAAAGCCTGGGTAAGCCCTGGGAAGTCTGGGTATTTTTTAAGCATTCTCGGTTTTCCACGTGGAGTTCTGGAAAGTCTGGGTAACCTCTGGGAGGTTTGGGATAGACTCTGGGGAGCATACGTAATTCATAAGAATTCTGGGTTCCTCACTAGGAAGTCTGGAAAGCCTGGGTTAGCTCTGGGAAGTCTGGGTGTTTCGTAAGAGTTCTGGGTTCCTCACTTTGAAGTCTGCAAAGCCTGAGTAACCCCTGAGAAGTCAGGGTATTTCATAAGAATTCAGGGTTCCTCACTTGGAAGTTTGAAAAGTCTGGGTAATCCCTGGGAAGCCTGGGTATTTCGTAACAATTCTGGGTTCCTCACTTGAAAGTCTGGAAAGCCTGGGTAGGCCATGGGAAGTCTGGGCATTTCGTAACAACTCGGGGTTCCACACTTGGAGGTCTGGAAAGCCTGGGTAAGCCCTGGGAAGTCTGGGTATTTTTTAAGCATTCTCGGTTCCCCACGTGGAGTTCTGGAAAGTCTGGGTAACCTCTGGGAGGTTTGGGATAGACTCTGGGGATCATGGGTAGCTGATAAAAATTCTGGGTTACTCACTACAAAGTCTGTAAAGCCTGGGTAATCCCTGGGAGGTTGGGATAGACCCTGGGGAGCATGGGTATTCCAAACGAATTCTGGGTTACTCACTACAATGTCTGCAAAGGCTGGGTAACCTTTGGGAAGTCTGGGTATTTCGTAAGAGTTCTGGGTTCCTCACGCGAGAATCTGGAAAGCCTGGGTAAACCCAAAAAAGTCTAGGTTAGGTCGTAGAGAGTCTGGGTAGCTCCTAGTAACCCTGGGTTACTCCCTAGGAAGTCTGAAAATCCTGGGTAACCCCTGGGAATTGTATGTTAGTCCGTAGAGAGTCTGAGTGGTTCCTAGGAACTCTGGGTTACCACCATGGGTAGCTTATAAGAATTCTGTTCCTCACTTGGAAGTTTGGAAAGCTTGGGTAACCCATGTCAAGTCTGGGCATTTCGTAACAATTCTGGGTTCCCTACTTGGAAGTCTGCAAAGCCTGAGTAACCCCTGGGAAGTCTGGGTATTTCATAAGAATTCTGGGTTCCTCACTAGGAAGTCTAGAAAGCCTGGGTAAGACCTGGGAAGTTTGGGTTAGTCTCTGGGGAACATAGGTAATTCATAAGAATTCTGGGTTCCTCACTAGGAAGTCTGGAAAGCCTGGGTAAGCTCTGGGAAGTCTGGGTATTTTGTAAGGATTCTGGGTTCCCCACGCGGAATTCTGAAAAGCCTGGGTAACCTCTGGGAGGTTTGGGATAGACTCTGGGGAGCATGGGTAGTTCATAAGAATTCTGGGTTACTCACTAGAAAGTATACAAAGCCTGGGTAACCCCTGGGAAGGCTGGGTATTTCATAAGAATTCAGGGTTGCTCATTTGGAAGTCTGCACAGCCTGGGTAACCCATGGGAAGTCTGGGTATTTCTTAAGAATTCTAGGTTCCTCACTTGGACGTCTGGAAAGCCTGGCTAAGCCTTGGGAAGTCTGGGTATTTCGTAAGAATTCTGAGTTCTTCACTTCGAAGCTTGGAAAGACTGGGTAATCCCTGGGAAGTCTGGGTATTTCGTAAGAATTCTGGGTTCCTCACGTGGAAGTCTGGAAATTCTGGGTAACTCCTGGGAATTGTATGTTAGTCCGTGTAGAGTCTGGGTGGCTCCTAGTAACCCTGGGTTACTCCCTAGGAAGTCTGAAAATCCTGGGTAACCCTGGGAATTATATGTTTGTCCGTAGAGAGTCTGAGTGGTTCCTAGGACCTCTGGGTTACCACCATGGGTGGCTTATAAGAATTCTGTTCCTCACTTGGAAGTTTGGAAAGCTTGGGTAACCCATGTCAAGTCTGGGCATTTCGTAACAATTCTGGGTTCCCTACTTGGAAGTCTGGAAGGCCTGGGTAACCTCTGGGAAGTCTGGGTACTTCGTAAGAATTCTGGATTACTCACTTGGAGGTCTGCACAGCCTGGGTAACCCATAGGAAGTCTGGGTATTGCGTAAGAATTCTGGGTCCTGGTAACCTCTGGGAGGTCTGGGATAATCTCTGGGGAGCATGGGTAGTTCATAAGAGTTCTGGGTTCCTCACTTGGAAGTCTGGAAAGCTTGGGTAACCCCTGGGAAATCTGGGTATTTGGTAAGAATTCTGGGTTCCTCACATGGAAGTCTGCATAGCCTGGCTAACTCCTGGGAATTGTATGTTAGTCCGTGTAGAGTCTGGGTAGTTCCTAGGAACCCTTAGTTACTCCCTAATAAGTCTGGAGGGTCTTAGTACCCGCTAGGAGGTCTGGTTTATTTTGTAAGGATTCTGGGTTCATTACTTGGAAGTTTGAAAAGCCTGGGTAAGACCTGGGAAGTCTGGGTGTTTCGTAAGAATTCTGGGCTCCCCACTTGGAAGTCTGAAAAGCCTCGGTAACCTCTTGGAGGTCGGGATTAGTCTCTGGGGGCTTGGGTAGTTAATAAGGATTATGGGATCCTCACTTGGAAGTCTGGAAAGCTTGGGTAACCTATGGGTATCCTGGGTATTTCGTAACAATTCTGGGTTCCCCACTTGGAAGTCTGGAAAGCCTGGGTAGGCCATGGGAAGTCTGGGCATTTCGTAACAACTCGGGGTTCCACACTTGGAGGTCTGGAAAGCCTGGGTAAGCCCTGGGAAGTCTGGGTATTTTTTAAGCATTCTCGGTTCCCCACGTGGAGTTCTGGAAAGTCTGGGTAACCTCTGGGAGGTTTGGGATATACTCTGGGGAGCATACGTAATTCATAAGAATTCTGGGTTCCTCACTAGGAAGTCTGGAAAGCCTGGGTTAGCTCTGGGAAGTCTGGGTGTTTCGTAAGAGTTCTGGGTTCCTCACTTTGAAGTCTGCAAAGCCTGAGTAACCCCTGAGAAGTCAGGGTATTTCATAAGAATTCAGGGTTCCTCACTTGGAAGTTTGAAAAGTCTGGGTAAGCCCTGGGAAGCCTGGGTATTTCGTAACAATTCTGGGTTCCTCACTTGAAAGTCTGGAAAGCCTGGGTAGGCCATGGGAAGTCTGGGCATTTCGTAACAACTCGGGGTTCCACACTTGGATGTCTGGAAAGCCTGGGTAAGCCCTGGGAAGTCTGGGTATTTTATAAGCATTCTCGGTTCCCCACGTGGAGTTCTGGAAAGTCTGGGTAACCTCTGGGAGGTTTGGGATAGACTCTGGGGATCATGGGTAGCTGATAAAAATTCTGGGTTACTCACTACAATGTCTGCAAAGGCTGGGTAACCCTTGGGAAGTCTGGGTATTTCGTAAGAGTTCTGGGTTCCTCACGCGAGAATCTGGAAAGCCTGGGTAAACCCAAATAAGACTAGGTTAGTCCGTAGAGAGTCTGGGTAGCTCCTAGTAACCCTGGGTTACTCCCTAGGAAGTCTGAAAATCCTGGGTAACCCCTGGGAATTGTATGTTAGTCCGTAGAGAGTCTGAGTGGTTCCTAGGAACTCTGGGTTACCACCATGGGTAGCTTATAAGAATTCTGTTCCTCACTTGGAAGTTTGGAAAGCTTGGGTAACCCATGTCAAGTCTGGGCATTTCGTAACAATTCTGGGTTCCCTACTTGGAAGTCTGCAAAGCCTGAGTAACCCCTGGGAAGTCTGGGTATTTCATAAGAATTCTGGGTTCCTCACTAGGAAGTCTAGAAAGCCTGGGTAAGACCTGGGAAGTTTGGGTTAGTCTCTGGGGAACATAGGTAATTCATAAGAATTCTGGGTTCCTCACTAGGAAGTCTGGAAAGCCTGGGTAAGCTCTGGGAAGTCTGGTTATTTTGTAAGGATTCTGGGTTCCCCACGCGGAATTCTGAAAAGCCTGGGTAACCTCTGGGAGGTTTGGGATAGACTCTGGGGAGCATGGGTAGTTCATAAGAATTCTGGGTTACTCACTAGAAAGTATACAAAGCCTGGGTAACCCCTGGGAAGGCTGGGTATTTCATAAGAATTCAGGGTTGCTCATTTGGAAGTCTGCACAGCCTGGGTAACCCATGGGAAGTCTGGGTATTTCTTAAGAATTCTAGGTTCCTCACTTGGACGTCTGGAAAGCCTGGCTAAGCCTTGGGAAGTCTGGGTATTTCGTAAGAATTCTGGGTCCTGGTAACCTCTGGGAGGTCTGGGATAATCTCTGGGGAGCATGGGTAGTTCATAAGAGTTCTGGGTTCCTCACTTGGAAGTCTGGAAAGCTTGGGTAACCCCTGGGAAATCTGGGTATTTGGTAAGAATTCTGGGTTCCTCACATGGAAGTCTGCATAGCCTGGGTAACCCATGGGAAGTCTGGGCATTTCGTAACAACTCTGGGTTCGCCACTTAGGGGTCTGGAAAGCCTGGGTAACCTCTGTGAGATTTGGGATAGACCCTGGGAGCATGGGTAGTTCATAAGAATTCTGGGTTACTCAGTAGGAAGTCTAGAAAGTCTGGATAAACCCTGGAAAGTCTGAGAAATTCGTAAGAATTCTGGGTTCGTCACTTGGAAATCTGGAAAGCCTGTTTAACCCCTAGGAAGTCTAGGTTAGTCCGTGGAGAGTCTGGGTAGCTCCTTGTAACCCTGGGTAACCCCCTAGGAAGTCTGAAAATCCTGGGTAACCTCTGGGAATTGTATGTTAGTCCGTAGAGAGTCTGAGTAGTTCCTAGGAACTCTGGGTTACCACCATGGGTAGCTTATAAGAATTCTGTTCCTCACTTGGAAGTCTGCAAAGCCTGGGTAACCCCTGGGAAGTCTGGGAGTTACGTAACAATCCTGGGTTCCACACGTGGAAGTCTGTTAAACCTGGGTAACCTCTGGGAGGTCTGGCTATTTCTTACGAATTCTGGGTTCCTCACTTGGAAGTCTGGAAAGCCTGGGTAAGCCCTGGGAAGTCTGGGTATTTCGTAAGAATTCTGGGTTCCTCACTTGGAAGTCTGCAAAGCCTGGGTAACTCCTGGGAAGTCTGGGTATTTCGTACGAATTCTGGTTTGGTCACGTGGAAGTCTGCAAAGCCTGAGTAACCCCTGGCAAGTCTGGGTATTTCATAAGAATTCTGGGTTCCTCACTTGGAAGTCTAGAAAGCCTGGGTAACCCCTGGGTTGTCTGGGTATTTTGTAACAATTCTGCATTCCTCACGTGGAAGTCTGGAGAGTCTGGGTAACCTCTGGGAGGTCTGGGTTAGTCTCTGGGGAGCATGGGTAGTTCATAAGAATTCTGGGTTACTCAGTAGGAAGTCTAGAAAGTCTGGATAAACCCTGGAAAGTCTGAGAATTTCGTAACAATTCTGGGTTCCTCACTTGGATGTCTGCAAAGCCTGGGTAACCCATGGGAAGTCTGGGCATTTCGTAACAATTCTGGGTTCCCCACGTGGAAGTATGGAAAGCCTGGGTAACCCATGGGAAGTCTGGGCATTTGGTAAGAATTATGGGTTCCCCACATGGAAGTCTGCAAGGACTGGGTAACCCATGGGAAGTCTGGGCATTTCGTAACAATTCTGGGTTCCCCACGTGGAAGTATGGAAAGCCTGGGTAACCCATGGGAAGTCTGGGCATTTGGTAAGAATTATGGGTTCCTCACTTGGATGTCTGCAAAGCCTGGGTAACCCATGGGAAGTCTGGGCATTTCGTAACAATTCTGGGTTCCCCACGTGGAAGTATGGAAAACCTGGGTAACCCATGGGAAGTCTGGGCATTTGGTAAGAATTATGGGTTCCTCACTTGGATGTCTGCAAAGCCTGGGTAACCCATGGGAAGTCTGGGCATTTCGTAACAATTCTGGGTTCCCCACGTGGAAGTATGGAAAGCCTGGGTAACCCATGGGAAGTCTGGGCATTTGGTAAGAATTATGGGTTCCTCACTTGGATGTCTGCAAAGCCTGGGTTACCCATGGGAAGTCTGGGCATTTCGTAACAATTCTGGGTTCCCCACGTGGAAGTCTGGAAAGCCTGGGTAACCCATGGGAAGTCTGGGCATTTGGTAAGAATTATGGGTTCCCCACATGGAAGTCTGCAAGGCCTGGGTAACCCATGGACAGTCTGGGTATTTCGTAAGGAATCTGGGTTCCCCACTTGGAAGTCTCTAAAGCCTGGGTAACCTCTGGGAGGTTTGGGATAGACTCTGGGATCATGGATAGTTCGTAAGAGTTCTGGGTTACTCAGAAGGAAGTCTAGAAAGTCTGGATAAACCCTGGAAAGTCTGAGAATTTCGTAACAATTCTGGGTTCCTCACTTGGATGTCTGCAAAGCCTGGGTAACCCATGGGAAGTCTGGGCATTTCGTAACAATTCTGGGTTCCCCACGTGGAAGTATGGAAAGCCTGGGTAAGCTCTGGGAGGTTTGGGATAGACTCTGGAGAGCATGGGTAGTTCATAAGATTTCTAGGTTACTCACTTGGAAGTTTGGAAAGCCTGGGTAACCCATGGGAAGTCTGGGCATTTGGTAAGAATTATGGGTTCCCCACATGGAAGTCTGCAAGGCCTGGCTAACCCATGGACAGTCTGGGTATTTCGTAAGAAATCTGGGTTCCCCACTTGGAAGTCTGGAAAGCCTGGGTAACCTCTGGGAGGTTTGGGATAGACTCTGGGATCATGGATAGTTCATAAGAATTCTGGGTTACTCCCAACAAAGCCTGCAAAGCCTGGGTAACCCCTGGGAAGTCTGGGTATTAAGTAAGAATCCTGGGTTCCCCACTTGGAAGTCTGGAAAACTTGGGTAACTTCTGGGAGGTTTGGGATAGACTCTGGGATCATGGATAGTTCATAAGAATTCTGGGTTACTCCCAACAAAGCCTGCAAAGCCTGGGTAACCCATGGGAAGTGTGGGTATTTCGTAAGAATTCTGGGTTCCTCACGTGGAAGTCTGGAAAGCCTCGGTAACCTCTGGGATGACTGTGTTAGTCTCTGGGGAGCATGGGTAGTTCATAATAATTCTGGGTTACTCAATAGGAAGTCTGGAAAGCTTGGGTAAGCCCTGGGTAGTCTGGGTGTTTCTTAAGAATTCTGGGTTCCTCACTGGAAGTCTGGAAAGCCTGGGTAAGCCCTGGGAAGTGTGGGTATTTTGTAAGGATTCTGGGTGCCTCACGTGATAGTCTGGAAAGCCTGGGTAAGCGCTGGGAAGTCTGGGTGTTTCGTAAGAATTCTGGGTTCCTCACTGGAAGTCTGGAAAGCCTGGGTAAGGCCTGGGAAGTGTGGGTATTTTGTAAGGATTCTGGGTGCCTCACGTGATAGTCTGGAAAGCCTGGGTAAGCGCTGGGAAGTCTGGGTGTTTCGTAAGAATTCTGAGTTCCTCACTGGAAGTCTGGAAAGCCTGGGTAAGGCCTGGGAAGTTTGGGTATTTTGTAAGGATTCTTTGTTCCCCATGTGGAATTCTGGAAAGCCTGGGTAAGCTCTGGGAGGTTTGGGAAAGACTCTGGGTAGCATGGGTAGTTCATAATAATTCTGGGTTACTCACTAGAAGGTCTGCTAAGACTGGGTAACCCCTGGGAAGTCTGGGTATTTCGTAAGAATTCTGTTTTACTCACTTTGAATTCTGCACAGCCTCGGTAACCCATGGGAAGTCTGGGTATTTCGTAAGAATTCTGGGTTCCTCACGTGGAAGTCTGGAAAGCCTGGGTAACCTCTGGGAAGTTCGGGATAGCCTCTGGGGAGCATGGGTAGTTCATAAGAATTCTGGGTTACTCGCGACAAAGTCTGCAAAGCCTGGGTAAGCGCTGGGAAGTCTGGGTATTTCGTAAGATTTCTGCGTTACTCACTACAAAGTCTGCAAAGCCTGGGTCACCCATAGGAAGTCTGGGCATTTCGTAACAATTCTGGGTTACCCACTTTGAAGTCTGGAAATCCTGGGTAACCTCTGGAAAGACTCTGGGGAGAATGGGTAGTTCATAAGAATCCTGGGTTACTCACTAGAAAGTCTGGAAAGTCTGGGTAAGTTCTGGGAAGTCTGGGTGTTTCGCAAGAATTCTGGGTTCCTCACTTATACGTGTGGAAAGCCTGGGTATCCTCAGGGATGTTTGGGATAGACTCTGGGGAGCATGGGTAGTTCACAAGAATTCTGGGTTACTCACTAGAAAGTCTGAAAAGCCTGAGTAACCCCTGGGAAGTCAGGGTATTTCATAAGAATTCAGGGTTCCCGACTTGGAAGTTTGAAAAGCCCGGGTAAGCCCTGGGAAGTCTGGGTGTTTCGTAAGAATTCCCGGTTCCTCACTTGGAAGTCTGGAATGCCTGGGTAACCTCTGGGAGGTCTGGGTTAGTCCCTGGAGAACATGGGTAGTTCATAAGAATTCTTTGTTACTCACTAGAAAGTCTGCAAACCTGGGTACAGCTAAGAATTCTGGGTTCACCACTTGGAAATCTAGAAGGACTGGGTAACCCCTGGGAAATCTGGGTATTCCGTAAGAATTCTGGGTTCCTCACGTGGAAGTCTGCACAGCCTGAGTAACCCATGGGAAGTCTGCGTATTTCGTAAGAATTGTGGGTTATTCACATGGAAGTCTGCAAAGCCTGGGTATCCCATGGGAAGTCTGGGTATTTCGTAAGAACCTTGGGTTCCCTTCTTGGAAGTCTGGAATGCCTGGGTAACCTCTGGGAGGTCTAGGTTAGTCTCTGGGCAGCAGGGTAGTTCATAAGAGTTTTGGGTTCCTCACATGGAAGTCTGCAAAGCCTGGGTAACCCATGGGAAGTCTGTATAATTCGTAAGAATTCTGGGTTCCTCACGTGGAAGTCAGGAAATCCTGGGTAACCCCTGGGAATTGTATGTTAGTCCGTCGAGAGTCTGAGTAGTTCCTATGAATCCTGGGTTACTCCCTTGGAAGTCTGGAAAGTCTGGGTTATTTCGTAAGGATTCTGGGTTCATCACTTGGAAGTCTAGAAAGCCTGGGTAACCCCTGGGAATTCTGGGTGGGCGCCTGGTAGTCTGGGTAGTTACTAAGGATTCTGGGTGATTCCCTAGGAAGTTTAGAAATCCCGGGTAAGCTCACAGAAGCCTGAGAATTTCGTAAGAATTCTGGGTTCCTCACTTGGAAGTCTAGAAAGCCAGGGTAACCCCTAGGGAGTCTGGGTATTATGTAAGAATTCTGGATTCCTCACGTGGAAGTCTGCAAACCCTTGGTAGTGTTGGAATTTGGGGAGCAAATAATGAACACATCAGCATACTTCGTTTATGCGTATTACCCCTGGGAAGTCTGGTTATTTCATAAGAATTCTGTTTTACTAACTTTGAATTCTGCACAGCCTGGGTAACCCATGGGAAGTCTGGGTGTTTCGTAAGAATTCTGGGTTCCCCACTTGGAAGTCTGGAAAGCTTGGGTAACCTCTGGGAGGTCTGGGTTAGTCTCTGGGTTCCTCACTTGGAAGTCTGGAATGACTGGGTAAGCCCTGGGAAGTCTGGGTATTTCGTAAGAATTCTGGGTTCCTCACATGGAAGTCTGTAAAGCATGGGTAACCCATGGGAAGTCTTGGTATTTCGTAAGAATTCTGGGTTCCTCACGTGGAAGTCTGGAAAGCCTGGGTAACCCCTAGGAAGTCTACTTTAGTCCGTGGAGAGTCTGGGTAGTTCCTAGTAAATCTGGGTTACTCCCAAGGAGGTCTGAAAATCCTGGGTAACCCCTGGGAATTGTATGTTATTTCCGTGGAGAGCCTGAGTAGTTCCTAGCTACTCTGGGTTACTCCCTAGGGAGTCTGGAGAGTCTGAGTAAACGCTAGGAAGTCTGGTGTATTTCGTCAGGATTCTGGGTTCATCACTTTCAAGTCTAGAAAGCCTGGGTATCCCCTGGGAAGTCTGAGTATTTCGTAAGAATTCTGGGTTCCCCACGTGGAATTCTGTAAAGCCTGATTAACCTCTGGGAGGTTTGGGATAGAATCTGGGGAGCACGGGTAGTTCATAAGAATTCTGGGTTCCTCACGTGCAAGTCTGCACAACCTGGGTAACCCATGGGAAGTCTGGGTATTTCGTAAGAATTCTGGGTTCGTCACATGGAAGTCTGTAAAGCCTGGGTAACCCATGGGAAGTCTGGGTATTTCGTAAGAATTCTGGGTTCCTCACGTGGAAGTCTGGAAAGCCTGGGTAACCCCTAGGAAGTCTACGTTAGTCCGTGGAGAGTCTGGGTAGCTCCTAGTAAATCTGGGTTACTCCCAAGGAGGTCTAAAAATCCTGCTTAACCCCTGGGAATTGTATGTTATTTCCGTGGAGAGTCTGAGTAGTTCCTAGCAACTCTGGGTTACTCCCTAGGAAGTCTGGGGAGTCTGGGTACCCGCTAGGAAGTCTGGTTTATTTCGTAAGGATTCTGGGTTAATCAGTTGGAAGTCTAGAAAGCCTGGGTAAGCCCTGGGAAGTCTGGGTATTTCGCAAGAATCCCGGGTTCCCTACTTGGGAGTCTGGAAAGCTTGGGTAAGCTATGGGAAGCCTGGGTAGTTCGTAACAATTCTGGTTTCCCCACTTGGAAGTCTGGAAAGCCTGGGTAAACTCTGGGAGGTTTGGGATAGACTCTGGGGAGCATGGGTAGTTCGTAAGAATTCTGGGTTAATCAATAGAAAGTCTCCAAAGCCTGAGTAACCCCTGGGTAGTCAGGATATTTCATAAGATTTCAGGGTTCCTCACTTGGAAGTCTGGAAAGCCTGGGTAACCTCCGGGAAGTCTGGGTATTTCGTAAGAATGCTGGGTTCCTCGCGTGGAGGTCTGAACAATCTGGGTAACCCATGGGAAGCCTGGGTATTTCGTAAGAATTCTGGGTTTCCCACTTGGAAGTCTGGAAAGCCTGGGTAAACTCTGCGACGACTGTGTTAGTCTCTGGGGAGCATGGGTAGTTCATAATAATTCTGGGTTACTCACTAGGAAGTCGGGAAAGCTTGGGCAACCCCTTGGAAGTCTGGGTATTTCATAAGAATTCAGGGTTCCTCATTTGGGAGTCTGGAAAGCCTGGATAAACCCTGGGAAGTCTGGGTATTTCGTAAGAATTCTGGGTTCCTCACGTGGAAGTCTGCACAGCCTGGGTAAACCCTGGGAGGTCTGGGTGTTTTGTAAGAATTCTGGATTCCTCACTTGGAAGTCTGTCAAGACTGGGTAAGCCCTGGGAAGTGCAGGTTAGTACGTGGAGGGACTTAGTAGTTCTTAGGAATTCTGCGTTACTACCTAGGAGGTTTGGAAAGCCTGGGTACCCGGCGGGAAGTCTGGGTATTACGTAATAATTCTGGGTTCATCACGTGGAAGTCTGCTAAGCCTGGGTAACCTCTGGGAAGTCTAGATTAGCCCGTGGAGAGCCTGGGTAGCTCCTAGGATCTGTGGGTTACTCCCTCGGAAGTCTGGAAAGCCTGGGTAACCCCTGGGAGGTCTGGGTGTTTCGTAAGAATTCTGGGTTCCTCACTGGAACTATGGAAAACCTGGGTAAGCCCTGTGAAGTCTGGACGTTTCGTAAGAATTCTGGATTCCTCACTTGGAAGTATGGCAAGCCTGGGTAAGCCCTGGGAAGTCTGTGTATTTCGTAAGAACTCTGGGTTCCCCACGTGGAAATCTGGAAAGCCTGGGTAACCTCTGGGAGGTTGGGGATAGACTCTGGGGAGCATGGGTAGTTCATAAGAATTCTGGGTTACTGAATAGAAAGTCTACAAAGCCTGGGTAACCTCTGGGAGGTTTGGGATAGACTCTGGGGGGCATGGGTAGTTCATAAGAATTCTGGGTTACTCACTAGAAAGTCTACAAAGCCTGGGTAAGCCCTAGAAAGTCTGGGTGTTTCGTAAGAATTCTGGGTTCCTTGCTTGGAAGTCTGGAAAGACTGGGTAAGCTCTGGGTAAGCTCTGGGACCAGTAGACCAATAGACCAATAGACCAATAGACCAATAGACCAATAGACCAATAGACCAATAGACCAATAGAACAATAGACCAATAGACCAATAGACCAATAGACCCATAGACCAATAGACCAATAGACCAATAGACCAATAGACCAATAGACCAATAGACCAATAGACCAATAGACCAATAGACCAATAGACCAATAGACCAATAGACCAATAGACCAATAGACCAATAGACCAATAGACCAATAGACCAATAGACCGATAGACCAATAGACCGATGACCAATAGACCGATAGACCAATAGACCCATAGACCAATAGAACAATAGACCAATAGACCAATAGACCAATAGACCAATAGACCAATTTACCAATAGACCAATAGTCCAATAGACCGATAGACCGATAGACCGATAGACCGATAGACCGATAGACCGATAGACCAATAGACCAATAGACCCATAGACCAGTAGACCAATAGACCAATAGACCAATAGAGCAATAGACCCATAGACCAGTAGACCAATAGACCAATAGACCAAGAGAGCAATAGACCAATAGACCAATAGACCAATAGACCAATAGACCAATGGACCAATAGACCAATAGACCAATAGACCAATAGACCAATAGACCGACAGACCAATAGACCGATACACCAATAGACCAACAGACCAATAGACCGATAGACCGATAGACCGATAGACCGATAGACCAATAGACCAATAGACCAATAGACCAATAGACCAATAGACCAATAGACCAATAGACCAATAGACCAATAGACCAATAGACCGATAGACCAATAGACCGATACACCAATAGACCAATAGACCAATAGACCGATAGACCGATAGACCGATAGACCGATAGACCGACAGACCGATAGACCAATAGACCAATAGACCAATAGACCAATAGACCAATAGACCAATAGACCAATAGACCGATAGACCAATAGACCGATACACCAATAGACCAACAGACCAATAGACCGATAGACCGATTGACCGATAGACCGATAGACCAATAGACCAATAGACCAATAGACCAATAGACCAATAGACCAGTAAACCAATAGACCAATAAACCAATAGACCGATAGACCGATAGACCGATAGACCGATAGACCAATAGACCAATAGACCAATAGACCGATAGACCAATAAACCGATACACCAATATACCGATAGACCAGTAGACCCATAGAACAATAGACCAATAGGCGAATAGACCGATAGACCAATAGACCAATAGACCAATAGACCAATAGACCAATAGACCAATAGACCAATAGACCAATAGACCAATAGACCAATAGACCAATAGACCAATAGACCAATAGACCAATAGACCAATAGACCAATAGGCCAATAGAGGAATAGACCAATAGACCAATAGACCAATAGACCGATAGACTAATAGACCGATAGACCGTTAGACCAATAGACCGATAGACCAATACATCGATAGACCAATAGACCAATAGACCGATAGACCAATAGACCGATAGACCAATAGACCGATAGACCAATAGACCAATAGACCAATAGACCACTAGACCAATAGACCAATAGACCAATAGACCAATAGACCAATAGACCAATAGACCAATAGACCAATAGACCGATAGACCAATAGACCCATAGACCAATAGACCAATAGACCGATAGACCAATAGACCGATAGACCAATAGACCCATAGACCAATAGACCAATAGACCGATAGACCAATAGACCAATAGACCAATAGACCAATAGACCAATAGACCAATAGACGAATAGACCAATAGACCAATAGACCAATAGACCGATAGACCAATAGACCGATAGACCGTTAGACCAATAGACCGATAGACCAATACACCGATAGACCAATAGACCGATAGACCAATAGACCGATAGACCAATAGACCGATAGACCAATAGACCAATAGACCAAGAGACCGATAGACCAATAAACCGATACACCAATATACCGATAGACCAGTAGACCCATAGAACAATAGACCAATAGGCGAATAGACCGATAGACCAATAGACCAATAGACCAATAGACCAATAGACCAATAGACCAATAGACCAATAGACCAATAGACCAATAGACCAATAGACCAATAGACCAATAGACCGACAGACCGATAGACCAATAGACCAATAGACCAATAGACCAATAGACCGATAGACCAATAGACCGATAGACCAATAGACCCATAGACCAATAGACCAATAGACCGATAGACCAATAGACCAATAGACCAATAGACGAATAGACCAATAGACCAATAGACCAATAGACCGATAGACCAATAGACCGATAGACCGTTAGACCAATAGACCGATAGACCAATACACCGATAGACCAATAGACCCATAGACCAATAGACCCATAGACCAATAGACCAATAGACCAACAGAACAATAGACCAATAGACCAATAGACCAATAGACAAATAGACCAATAGACCAATAGACCAATAGACCAATAGACCAATAGACCAATAGACCAATAGACCGATAGACCAATAGACCAATAGACCAATAGACCAATAGACCAATAGACCAATAGACCAATGACCCATAGACCAATAGACCAATAGACCAATAGACCAATAGACTAATAGACCAATAGACCAATAGACCAATAGACCAATAGACCGATAGACCAATAGACCGATAGACCAATAGACCGATAGACCAATAGACCGATAGACCAATAGACCGATAGACCAATAGACCGATAGACCAATAGACCGATAGACCAATAGACCGATAGACCGATAGACCGATAGACCAGTAGACCAGTAGACCAGTAGACCAATAGACCGATAGACCAATAGACCAATAGACCAATAGACCAATAGACCAATGACCCATAGACCAATAGACCAATAGACCAATAGACCAATAGACCAATAGACCAATAGACCAATAGACCAATAGACCAATAGACCAATAGACCAATAGACCAATAGACCAATAGACCAATAGACCGATAGACCAATAGACCGATAGACCAATAGACCGATAGACCAATAGACCGATAGACCAATAGACCGATAGACCAATAGACCGATAGACCAATAGACCGATAGACCAATAGACCGATAGACCAATAGACCGATAGACCAATAGACCGATAGACCGATAGACCGATAGAACGATAGACCGATAGACCAATAGACCAATAGACCAGTAGACCAGTAGACCAGTAGACCAATAGACCAATAGACCAATAGACCAATAGACCAATAGACCAATAGACCAATAGACCAATTTACCAATAGACCAATAGTCCAATAGACCAATAGACCAGTAGACCAATAAACTGATAGACCGATAGACCGATAGACCGATAGACCGATAGACCGATAGACCGATAGACCGATAGACCAATAGACCAATAGACCCATAGACCAGTAGACCAATAGACCAATAGACCAATAGAGCAATAGACCCATAGACCAGTAGACCAATCGACCAAGAGAGCAATAGACCAATAGACCAATAGACCAATAGACCAATAGACCAATAGACCAATAGACCAATAGACCAATAGACCAATAGACCAATAGACCGATAGACCGATAGACCAATAGACCAATAGACCAATAGACCAATAGACCAATAGACCAATAGACCAATAGACCAATAGACCAATAAACCAATAGACCAATAAACCAATAGACCGATAGACCGATAGACCGATATACCGATAGACTAATAGACCAATAGACCAATAGACCGATAGACCAATAAACCGATACACCAATATACCGATAGACCAGTAGACCCATAGAACAATAGACCAATAGGCGAATAGACCGATAGACCAATAGACCAATAGACCAATAGACCAATAGACCAATAGACCAATAGACCAATAGACCAATAGACCAATAGACCAATAGACCAATAGACCAATAGACCAATAGACGAATAGACCAATAGACCAATAGACCAATAGACCGATAGACCAATAGACCGATAGACCGTTAGACCAATAGACCGATAGGCCAATACATCGATAGACCAATAGACCAATAGACCAATAGACCAATAGACGAATAGACCAATAGACCAATAGACCAATAGACGGATAGACCAATAGACCGATAGACCGTTAGACCAATAGACCGATAGACCAATAGACCAATAGACCAATAGACCAATAGACCACTAGACCAATAGACCAATAGACCAATAGACCAATAGACCAATAGACCAATAGACCAATAGACCAATAGACCGAAAGACCAATAGACCCATAGACCAATAGACCAATAGACCGATAGACCAATAGACCGATAGACCAATAGACCCATAGACCAATAGACCAATAGACCGATAGACCAATAGACCAATAGACCAATAGACCAATAGACCAATAGACCAATAGACGAATAGACCAATAGACCAATAGACCAATAGACCGATAGACCAATAGACCGATAGACCGTTAGACCAATAGACCGATAGACCAAAACACCGATAGACCAATAGACCAATAGACCGATAGACCAATAGACCGATAGACCAATAGACCGATAGACCAATAGACCAATAGACCAATAGACCAATAGACCAATAGACCAATAGACCAATAGACCAATAGACCAATAGACCAATAGACCAATAGACCGACAGACCGATAGACCAATAGACCAATAGACCAATAGACCAATAGACCGATAGACCAATAGACCGATAGACCAATAGACCCATAGACCAATAGACCAATAGACCAATAGACCAATAGACCGGTAGACCAATAGACCCATAGACCAATAGACCAATAGACCAATAGACCAATAGACCGATAGACCAATAGACCGATACACCAATAGACCGATAGACCAATAGACCCATAGACCAATAGACCAATAGACCAATAGACCGATAGACCAATAGACCAATAGACCAATAGACCAATAGACCAATAGACCAATAGACCAATAGACCAATAGACCAATAGTCCGATAGACCAATAGACCGATAAACCAATAGACCGATAGACCAATAGACCAATAGACCAATAGACCAATAGACCAATAGACCAATAGACCAATAGACGAATAGACCAATAGACCAATAGACCAATAGACCGATAGACCAATAGACCGATAGACCGTTAGACCAATAGACCGATAGACCAATACACCGATAGACCAATAGACCGATAGACCAATAGACCGATAGACCAATAGACCGATAGACCAATAGACCAATAGACCAAGAGACCGATAGACCAATAAACCGATACACCAATATACCGATAGACCAGTAGACCCATAGAACAATAGACCAATAGGCGAATAGACCGATAGACCAATAGACCAATAGACCAATAGACCAATAGACCAATAGACCAATAGACCAATAGACCAATAGACCAATAGACCAATAGACCGACAGACCGATAGACCAATAGACCAATAGACCAATAGACCAATAGACCGATAGACCAATAGACCGATAGACCAATAGACCCATAGACCAATAGACCAATAGACCGATAGACCAATAGACCGATAGACCGTTAGACCAATAGACCGATAGACCAATACACCGATAGACCAATAGACCCATAGACCAATAGACCCATAGACCAATAGACCAATAGACCAACAGAACAATAGAAAAATAGACCAATAGACCAATAGACAAATAGACCAATGACCCATAGACCAATAGACCAATAGACCAATAGACCAATAGACCAATAGACCAATAGACCAATAGACCAATAGACCAATAGACCGATAGACCAATAGACCGATAGACCAATAGACCGATAGACCAATAGACCGATAGACCAATAGACCGATAGACCAATAGACCGATAGACCAATAGACCGATAGACCAATAGACCGATAGACCGATAGACCGATAGACCAGTAGACCAGTAGACCAGTAGACCAATAGACCGATAGACCAATAGACCAATAGACCAATAGACCAATAGACCAATGACCCATAGACCAATAGACCAATAGACCAATAGACCAATAGACCAATAGACCAATAGACCAATAGACCAATAGACCAATAGACCAATAGACCAATAGACCAATAGACCAATAGACCAATAGACCGATAGACCAATAGACCGATAGACCAATAGACCGATAGACCAATAGACCGATAGACCAATAGACCGATAGACCAATAGACCGATAGACCAATAGACCGATAGACCAATAGACCGATAGACCAATAGACCGATAGACCAATAGACCGATAGACCGATAGACCGATAGACCGATAGACCGATAGACCAATAGACCAATAGACCAGTAGACCAGTAGACCAGTAGACCAATAGACCAATAGACCAATAGACCAATTTACCAATAGACCAATAGTCCAATAGACCAATAGACCAGTAGACCAATAGACCAATAGACCAGTAGACCAATAAACCAATAGACCAATAAACCAATAGACCGATAGACCGATAGACCGATAGACCGATAGACCAATAGACCAATAGACCAATAGACCGATAGACCAATAAACCGATACACCAATATACCGATAGACCAGTAGACCCATAGAACAATAGACCAATAGGCGAATAGACCGATAGACCAATAGACCAATAGACCAATAGACCAATAGACCAATAGACCAATAGACCAATAGACCAATAGACCAATAGACCAATAGACCAATAGACCAGTAGACCAATTGACGAATAGACCAATAGACCAATAGACCAATAGACCGATAGACCAATAGACCGATAGACCGTTAGACCAATAGACCGATAGGCCAATACATCGATAGACCAATAGACCAATAGACCGATAGACCAATAGACCGATAGACCAATAGACCGATAGACCGATAGACCGATAGACCAATAGACCAATAGACCAGTAGACCAGTAGACCAGTAGACCAATAGACCAATAGACCAATAGACCAATAGACCAATAGACCAATAGACCAATAGACCAATTTACCAATAGACCAATAGTCCAATAGACCAATAGACCAGTAGACCAATAAACTGATAGACCGATAGACCGATAGACCGATAGACCGATAGACCGATAGACCGATAGACCGATAGACCAATAGACCAATAGACCCATAGACCAGTAGACCAATAGACCAATAGACCAATAGAGCAATAGACCCATAGACCAGTAGACCAATCGACCAAGAGAGCAATAGACCAATAGACCAATAGACCAATAGACCAATAGACCAATAGACCAATAGACCAATAGACCAATAGACCAATAGACCAATAGACCGATAGACCAATAGACCGATTCACCAATAGACCAATAGACCAATAGACCAATAGACCAATAGACCAATAGACCAATAGACCAATAGACCAATAAACCAATAGACCAATAAACCAATAGACCGATAGACCGATAGACCGATAGACCGATAGACCAATAGACCAATAGACCAATAGACCGATAGACCAATAAACCGATACACCAATATACCGATAGACCAGTAGACCCATAGAACAATAGACCAATAGGCGAATAGACCGATAGACCAATAGACCAATAGACCAATAGACCAATAGACCAATAGACCAATAGACCAATAGACCAATAGACCAATAGACCAATAGACCAATAGACCAATAGACCAATAGACGAATAGACCAATAGACCAATAGACCAATAGACCGATAGACCAATAGACCGATAGACCGTTAGACCAATAGACCGATAGGCCAATACATCGATAGACCAATAGACCAATAGACCGAAAGACCAATAGACCGATAGACCAATAGACCGATAGACCAATAGACCAATAGACCAATAGACCAATAGACCACTAGACCAATAGACCAATAGACCAATAGACCAATAGACCAATAGACCAATAGACCAATAGACCGAAAGACCAATAGACCCATAGACCAATAGACCAATAGACCGATAGACCAATAGACCGATAGACCAATAGACCCATAGACCAATAGACCAATAGACCGATAGACCAATAGACCAATAGACCAATAGACCAATAGACCAATAGACGAATAGACCAATAGACCAATAGACCAATAGACCGATAGACCAATAGACCGATAGACCGTTAGACCAATAGACCGATAGACCAAAACACCGATAGACCAATAGACCAATAGACCGATAGACCAATAGACCGATAGACCAATAGACCGATAGACCAATAGACCAATAGACCAATAGACCAATAGACCAATAGACCAATAGACCAATAGACCAATAGACCAATAGACCAATAGACCAATAGACCGACAGACCGATAGACCAATAGACCAATAGACCAATAGACCAATAGACCGATAGACCAATAGACCGATAGACCAATAGACCCATAGACCAATAGACCAATAGACCAATAGACCAATAGACCGGTAGACCAATAGACCCATAGACCAATAGACCAATAGACCAATAGACCAATAGACCGATAGACCAATAGACCGATACACCAATAGACCGATAGACCAATAGACCCATAGACCAATAGACCAATAGACCAATAGACCGATAGACCAATAGACCAATAGACCAATAGACCAATAGACCAATAGACCAATAGACCAATAGACCAATAGTCCGATAGACCAATAGACCGATAAACCAATAGACCGATAGACCAATAGACCAATAGACCAATAGACCAATAGACCAATAGACCAATAGACCAATAGACGAATAGACCAATAGACCAATAGACCAATAGACCGATAGACCAATAGACCGATAGACCGTTAGACCAATAGACCGATAGACCAATAGACCGATAGACCAATAGACCGATATACCAATAGACCGATAGGCCAATAGACCAATAGACCAATAGACCGATAGACCAATAGACCAATAGACCAATAGACCAATAGACCAATAGACCAATAGACCAATAGACCAATAGTCCGATAGACCAATAGACCGATAGACCAATAGACCGATAAACCAATAGACCGATAGACCAATAGACCGTTAGACCAATAGACCGATAGAAAAATAGAACCATAGACCAATAGACCAATAGACCAATAGACCAATAGACCAATAGACCAATAGACCAATAGACCAATAGACCAATAGACCAATAGACCGATAGACCAATAGACCGATACACCAATAGACCGATAGACCAATAGACCCATAGACCCATAGACCAATGGACCAATAGACCGATAGACCAATAGACCAATAGACCAATAGACCAATAGACCAATAGACCAATAGACCAATAGACCAATAGTCCGATAGACCAATAGACCGATAGACCAATAGCCCGATAGACCAATAGACCGATAGACCGATAGACCAATAGACCGATAGACCAATAGACCGATAGACCAATAGACCAATAGACCAATAGACCGATAGACCAATAGACCAATAGACCAATAGACCAATAGACCAATAGACCAATAGACCAATAGACCAATAGACCAATAGTCCGATAGACCAATAGACCGATAGACCAATAGACCGATAAACCAAATAAACCAATAGACCGATAGACCAATATACCGATAGACCAATAGACCGATAGACCAATAGAACCATAGACCAATAGACCAATAGACCAATAGACCAATAGACCAATAGACCAATAGACCAATAGACCAATAGACCAATAGACTGATAGACCATTAGACCGATACACCAATAGACCGATAGACCAATAGACCCATAGACCCATAGACCAATAGACCAATAGACCGATAGACCAATAGACCAATAGACCAATAGACCAATAGACCAATAGACCAATAGACCAATAGACCTATGACCCATAGACCAACAGACCAATAGACCAATAGACCAATAGACCAATCGACCAATAGACTAATAGACCAATACACCAATAGACCAATAGACCAATAGACCGATAGACCAATAGACCGATAGACCGATAGACCAATAGACCGATAGACCAATAGACCGATAGACCAATAGACAGATAGACCAATAGACCAATAGACCAATAGACCGATAGACCAATAGACCGATAGACCAATAGACCAATAGACCAATAGACCAATAGACCAATAGACCAATAGACCAATAGACCGATAGACCAATGGACCAATAGACCAATAGACCAATAGGCCAATAGACCAATAGACCAATAGACCAATAGACCAATAGACCAATAGACTAATAGACCAATACACCAATAGACCAATAGACCAATAGACCGATAGACCAATAGACCGATAGACCGATAGACCAATAGACCAACAGACCAATAGACCAATAGACCAATAGACCAATAGCCCAATAGAACAATAGACCAACAGAACAATAGACCAATAGACCAATAGACCAATAGACCGACAGACCGATAGACCAATAGACCGATAGACCAATAGACCGACAGACCGATAGACCAATAGACCGATAGACCAATAGACCGATAGACCAATATACCGACAGACCGATAGACCAATAGACCGATAGACCAATAGACCGATAGACCAATAGACCAATAGACCAATAGACCAATAGACCAATAGACCAATAGACCAATAGACCAATAGACCAATGGACCAATAGACCAATAGACCAATAGGCCAATAGACCAATAGACCAATAGACCAATAGACCAATAGACCAATAGACTAATAGACCAATACACCAATAGACCAATAGACCAATAGACCGATAGACCAATAGACCAATAGACCAATAGACCAATAGACCAATAGACCAATAGACCAATTTACCGATAGACCAATAGACCGATAGACCGATAGACCAATAGACCGATAGATCAATAGACCGATAGACCAATAGAACAATAGACCGATACACCAATAGACCGATAGACCGATAGACCGATAGACCAATAGACCAATAGACCAATAGACCAATAGACCAATAGACCAATAGACCAATAGACCGATAGACCAATAGACCGATAGACCGATAGACCAATAGACCGATAGATCAATAGACCGATAGACCAATAGAACAATAGACCGATACACCAATAGACCGATAGACCGATAGACCGATAGACCAATAGACCAATAGACCAATAGACCGATAGACCAATAGACCAATAGACCAATAGACCAATAAACCAATAGACCAATAGACCAATAGACCAATAGACCAATAGTCCGATAGACCAATAGACCAATAGACCATAAGACCAATAGTCCAATAGAAAAATAGACCAACAGAACAATAGACCAATAGACCAATAGACCAATAGACCGACAGACCGATAGACCAATAGACCGATAGACCAATAGACCGACAGACCGATAGACCAACATAGACCAATAGACCAATAGACCAATAGACCAATAGACCGGTAGACCAATAGACCAATAGACCAATAGACCAATAGACCAATAGACCAATAGACCGATAGACCAATAGACCGATAGACCGATAGACCAATAGACCGATAGATCAATAGACCGATAGACCAATAGAACAATAGACCGATACACCAATAGACCGATAGACCGATAGACCGATAGACCAATAGACCAATAGACCAATAGACCGATAGACCAATAGACCAATAGACCAATAGACCAATAGACCAATAGACCAATAGACCAATAGACCAATAGACCAATAGTCCGATAGACCAATAGACCAATAGACCATAAGACCAATAGCCCAATAGAAAAATAGACCAACAGAACAATAGACCAATAGACCAATAGACCAATAGACCGACAGACCGATAGACCAATAGACCGATAGACCAATAGACCGACAGACCGATAGACCAACATAGACCAATAGACCCATAGACCAATAGACCAATAGACCAATAGACCAATAGACCGGTAGACCAATAGACCCATAGACCAATAGACCAATAGACCAATAGACCAATAGACCGATAGACCAATAGACCGATACACCAATAGACCGATAGACCAATAGACCCATAGACCAATAGACCAATAGACCAGTAGACCGATAGACCAATAGACCAATAGACCAATAGACCAATAGACCAATAGACCAATAGACCAATAGACCAATAGTCCGATAGACCAATAGACCGATAGACCAATAGACCGATAGACCAATAGACCGATAGACCAATAGACCGATAGATCAATGGACCGATAGACCAATAGAACCATAGACCAATAGACCCATAGACCAATAGACCAATAGACCGTTAGACCAATAGACCGATAGACCAATACACCGATAGACCAATAGACCAATAGACCGATAGACCAATAGACCGATAGACCAATAGACCAATAGACCAATAGACCAATAGACCAATAGACCAATAGAACAATAGACCGATACACCAATAGACCGATAGACCGATAGACCGATAGACCAATAGACCAATAGACCAATAGACCGATAGACCAATAGACCAATAGACCAATAGACCAATAGACCAATAGACCAATAGACCAATAGACCAATAGACCAATAGTCCGATAGACCAATAGACCGATAGACCAATAGACCGATAAACCAATAGACCGATAGACCAATAGACCGATAGACCAATAGACCGATAGACCAATAGAACCATAGACCAATAGACCAATAGACCAATAGACCAATAGACCAATAGACCAATAGACCAATAGACCAATAGACCAATAGACCAATAGACCAATAGACCAATAGACCAATAGACCAATAGACTAATAGACCGATAGACCAATAGACCGATACACCAATAGACCGATAGACCAATAGACCCATAGACCCATAGACCAATAGACCAATAGACCGATAGACCAATAGACCAATAGACCAATAGACCAATAGACCAATAGACCAATAGACCAATAGACCAATAGTCCGATAGACCAATAGACCAATAGACCAATAGACCAATAGACCAATAGACCAATAGACCAATAGACCAGTAGTCCGATAGACCAATAGACCGATAGACCAATAGACCGATAGACCAATAGACCGATAGACCAATAGACCCATAGACCAATAGACCAATAGACCAATAGACCGGTAGACCAATAGACCAATAGACCAATAGACCGGTAGACCAATAGACCAATAGACCAATAGACCAATAGACCAATAGACCAATAGACCAATAGACCAATAGACCAATAGACCAATAGACCGATAGACCAATAGACCGATACACCAATAGACCGATAGACCAATAGACCCATAGACCCATAGACCAATAGACCAATAGACCGATAGACCAATAGACCAATAGACCAATAGTCCGATAGACCAATAGACCGATAGACCAATAGACCGATAGACCAATAGACCGTTAGACCAATAGACCGATAGATCAATAGACCGATAGACCAATAGAACCATAGACCAATAGACCCATAGACCAACAGACCAATAGACCAATAGACCAATAGACCGGTAGACCAATAGACCCATAGACCAATAGACCAATAGACCAATAGACCAATAGACCGATAGACCAATAGACCGATACACCAATAGACCGATAGACCAATAGACCCATAGACCAATAGACCAATAGACCAATAGACCGATAGACCAATAGACCAATAGACCGATAGACCAATAGACCAATAGACCAATAGACCAATAGACCAATAGACCAATAGTCCGATAGACCAATAGACCGATAGACCAATAGACCGATAGACCAATAGACCGATAGACCAATAGACCGATAGATCAATGGACCGATAGACCAATAGAACCATAGACCAATAGACCCATAGACCAATAGACCAATAGACCGTTAGACCAATAGACCGATCGACCAATACACCGATAGACCAATAGACCAATAGACCGATAGACCAATAGACCGATAGACCAATAGACCGATAGACCATTAGACCAATAGACCAATACACCAATAGACCAATAGACCAATAGACCAATAGACCAATAGACCAATAGACCAATAGACCAATAGACCAATAGACCAATAGACCAATAGACCAATAGACCAATAGACCAATAGACCAATAGACCAATAGACCGATAGACCAATAGACCGATACACCAATAGACCGATAGACCAATAGACCCATAGACCAATAGACCAATAGACCAATAGACCGGTAGACCAATAGACCAATAGACCAATAGACCAATAGACCAATAGACCAATAGACCAGTAGTCCGATAGACCAATAGACCGATAGACCAATAGACCGATAGACCAATAGACAGATAGATCAATGGACCGATAGACCAATAGAACCATAGACCAATAGACCCATAGACCAATAGACCAATAGACCAATAGACCGGTAGACCAATAGACCCATAGACCAATAGACCAATAGACCAATAGGCCGATAGACCAATAGACCAATAGACCAATAGACCAATAGACCAATAGACCAATAGAACAATAGACCGATACACCAATAGACCGATAGACCGATAGACCGATAGACCGATAGACCAATAGACCAATAGACCCATAGACCAATAGACCGATAGACCAATAGACCAATAGACCAATAGACCAATAGACCAATAGACCAATAGACCAATAGACCAATAGACCAATAGACCAATAGACGAATAGACCAATAGACCAATCGACCAATAGACCAATAGACCAATAGACCGATAGACCAATAGACCGATAGACCGATAGACCGATAGACCGATAGACCAATAGACCGATAGACCAATAGACCGATAGACCAATAGACCGATAGACCAATAGACCGATAGACCAATAGACAGATAGACCAATAGACCAATAGACCGATAGACCAATAGACCGATAGACCAATAGACCGATAGACCAATAGACCGATAGACCAATAGACCAATAGACCAATAGACCAATAGACCAATAGACCAATAGACCAATAGAACAATAGACCAATAGACTAATAGACCAATAGACCAATAGACCAATAGAACAATAGACCAATAGACCGATAGACCAATAGACCAATAGATCAATAGACCGATAGACCGATAGACCAATAGACCGATAGACCAATAGACCCATAGACCAATAGACCAATAGACCCGGGACCAACACATTTTCCCGGCTGGGTGTTCCTGGGATTTCTTGAATTCTTGACAAAGCCTGCAGGTCCGAACATATTTAACGACATCCTGGTTGATACCTGGCCAGAATTAATGTTGGTGGATGCGGTGGATCGTCTTCTGGATCCCCAGGTGTCCTGTGTCGTCATGGCATTCCTTGAGGACGGAGTTCCTCTGTTTAGCCGGAACACATAGCCTCCATAGGGGATGAAAGCTGTGCTGGTATTTGGAAAACACCTAAATAATTTTCCTTCTAGGATTTTGTAAGACGAGTAGTCTTCGGGCTCTGCTAACACGTTTGTTATAAGTTTGTTGTACCACTTACAATCTGGTTCTGTTGCGGTTGTGGCACTTAACATGGGCTTTTGTAGTTCCTCATCTTCTTTTGCCCTGGACAAGGCGTCTGCCACACGTTTGAGGGACCCTTTCCTGTATTGTATGTCGAAGTCGTATTGTTGGAGCTCGAGGGTCCAACACATCAATCGACCGGTTGGCTGGGGAACGGAATGCAGCCACTTCAGACTTCGTTGGTCACTGATTACCGTGAAGTGGTAGCCTTCCAGGTAACCTTTCAGTTTCTGTATCGCCCATACCACGCAGAGACATTCCAACTCCACTGTTGAATAATTTTTCTCTGCAGTGGATAATGTGCGGCTGACATAGGCGATGACCCTCTCGTGGCCCTCCTGGACCTGGTTGAGGACGGCACCTAACGCTGTGTTACTGGCGTCGGTCTGTAAACAGAAGGGAATTGGGAAATTGGGGCAAGCAAGGATTGGAGCAGAGGTGAGTGTTTGTTTTAAGCAATTAAGGGAATTTGTTTGATCCTTGTCCCAAATAAACTTCTGGTTCTTTTGTAGGAGAAGCGTTAATGGTGCTGCGATTTCCGAGAACTTTGGAATGAACTTCCTGTACCAGGAAGCCACACCCAAAAACCTGCGGATGGCCTTGACCGTCTTGGGCTGTTCCACCTGGAGAATGGCTTCCACTTTTTCTGGGTCGGTTTGGATTCCGTAGCGATTTACCACATGCCCCAGGTACTTCAGTTCTGACCTGCAAAATATACATTTCTCCGGTTGTAATTGTAATCCAGCATCCCGTAAACGGTTGAAGACGTTCTACAAATGTTGAAGGTGTTCTTCGAAGGTGCTGCTGACAATGATTATGTCGTCCAGGTAGCAAAACGCGTTTGGTTCCAGCTCTGGCCCAATTATGGAGTCCAACAGCCGCTGCAAAGTTGCCGGAGCTGCATGTAACCCGAAGGGCATCACCTTGAACTGGAAGAGTCCAAGTCCGGAAACGGTAAACGCTGTTATCGGTCGGCTTTCCGATGACAGGGGTACCTGCCAGTAACCCTGACGAAGGTCTATTGTGGACAAGAATTTGGCTCCTCTCAATTTGTCTAAGATCCCCTGGATGAAGGGGAGCGGGTAGGCATCGGGGACGGTTGCATTGTTGACTTTTCTAAAATCAATGCAAAAACGATGCTTACCTGAAGCTTTCTTAACCAATACTACCGGGGAGCTCCAGGCACTGGTTTATGGCTCGATAATGCCCTCCTGTAGCATCCGGTACACCTCTTCATTAATTATTTGTTGCATAATGGGGTTGCAGGGATAGTACCTCTGCTTTATTGGCTCTGTTCCTGGTTTCAATTTAATGATGTGTTGTGTTTTGTTTGTAGGTCCTTTAATGGAGTTGAACTTTGGCAGTTGTTGCTCCAGAAACTGGTTTAACTGTAGGAGTTGCTGTTCGGTTAGTGCCTGAAGACCTCCCACGTCGGATGTGTTGCCCAATACATGTAGTGGAATGGTTTCCCCCTGACACTCTAATGTCCGGTTGTCTGGATCTATTGTGCACTGCCATTTGGTAAGTATGTCCAACCCTATTATTGCCTCTGTTGTTAATGAAGGTATATTCCCACGTAGATACTGAAATCAGTCCCCATGCTAGCGGGAAATGTTAATTGGCCCTCGGTATTCGTTAGACTACCGTCGGCCAATTGTACGGCGGTTTGATTACTGGTTGAAAGTTTGTACCCTTCTTATTGCAGGAAGGCCCCTAATCTAGGACCTACGTACGAGCGCGTAGCCCCGGTATCTATTAGGGCCTTAAATATGCCACCACGTACCTGAAGATCTACAAACAGCCTGGTTTCCATGGAAGCAAGGGGTGGCGGAGAAGTAGATTCTTTGGTAAAAAATCCTTTCACCACTTGGAGCCAAGTTTTACAGTTGGGTTCATTGTGTAAATAGGATACGCTACCTAGGGCCTGTCGGGATGATCCTACTAGTCCCGATGGCCTCTTCCGTTTCCCGATGGCGACTTCTTGCATACCTGATGGTCTGAACGGACGCCTTGCTGGCCACACCAGGAACAGAATAATCTCGGTGGGTTGCGGCAGCCTGTCTTCCAGTGCCCAGTTTCTCCACAGCGCCAGCAGATCCTGGCCCTCGCTGTTGTTGACCTGTTTGGGGACTGATTATATTGGACAGGGGAAGGTAATTTATTATCTTGTTTCGGTATAAATATCCTTCGATTGTTTATAGGTGTGTTTTGGATCGGGAATCTGGGTGTGGCTAAAGGGGCCATTTCGGGGTTAACTTTCTCAACCTTGGATCTCCTGTCCGCGTACGCAGTTTCCACCACGTATGCCTGTGCGGGGACCGGTGGTGGCTGGAAAGCTGCCTCTTCCAGCTTCAAGTTTTCGAACTCTGTTGCTTGTTGAAGAAGCTTAAGATAGACAGGCGAAGTCCCGCCGTCGTACGTACATTTTAAATTCCGGACGCAAATTATCATAAATTCTTTCTAGGGCACTCCCTGGGCTGAACCCTCCGTGTCGGCGCATCAGGGTTTGGATTGCTGTTATATATTCGGAGGTTGTCTCCCTGCTGCCCTGGGTCCTCCTACGGATTTCCTCTTCCAGTCGGACGGTGAATCTTGCGGGCAGGTACTGGGCTCGAAACTGAACTTCGAATTCCCTCCAGGTATGCCAGGTATCCCTGTTGTTTCTATACCACAGTAAAGTTTTACCTTTTAGTAGTTCTGGTAAAGCCTGTAGGAGGGAGTTCCACTGGAGTTGGTAGCACTCCGTCAACTCCTGAACTGTCTCAAGGAAAGATATGGGGTCGGTTTCTCCATCAAACTTTACACCCCACTTCCTCACCACATCGCAGACCATCGGAGGTGTGGTCGGTACTGGATCCTGCGTCGGAAGAAGGTGGGTCTGTATTATCGGCGGAAGGCCTTTGGCTTCCATTGGGGCTGGCGAAGTGGCACCTCCGAGCTTGAGATGTTGTGATAATCGGGCCCGTAGTTCCTCTACCTTGCCTCCTGTTTCGAGTCCTCTATTTTGGAGTTCGTTGGCTAATTGGTCCTTGGTCAGCCTATACACATCTGAAACAGAAAGCTGAGACACGGCGGCTGCTTCCTCTGTATCGGACATGATAATGATTGCTATAAACTGTACAAACTAAATATGTTAACTTCTGTAAAAAAAAAATAAAAATTATGCTTGACACGGTTTTAAAAAAAATTATCCGGTTTCTCTCCAGTTACTGGAATGCGGGGGAAAATATATACAAAAATACCTAGTATCGGGCGCCCTTTACCTAATTGGGGAATGTCAAACCCGATCGGGGGCCATGTAACGTTCCCCCTGACGTACAGAATTTATTTGTGCACTAGGGTAGTTCTTGAGTTGACCAGGGTTCGGAATAAGGAGTAAATAAATAACTGGAGAGTTAAAACCTTAATAACAATTTTATTATTCGGAACAATTATAGATATTATTTACATTTATGTACATTAATTATATAAGGAATAATTAAATAAACTGAAACGGTTAATAACACAAGGATAATTATATTTAGTTCAGTAAACGGGACTTTGCAGGGAGAGTGCGCGGGATTCGTTACTCAGACAGGGATGCGTATAAGCAACCAAGGTGAAAGTTTGCAACAAGGTGACGGTATAATGGCGTCACTAATTTTGGCTTTCGGGAAAATTACAGTGCCGGGAATGTTTAGTGAATCAAAAGGTGAATGCAAACACCTCGGAATTATATTATTATACGGGTAAGTATTTGAAATTACTTTTAATTGATACTCAAAATCGGGAATGTATTAATGCGGATGAGTCCAGGTGTATACAAAGAATACTCGTTCTAAACTTTACTTTCCTCACGGAGGAAATATTTAATTACGGCAAAATACTGGTTGATTGTTCAAATAACACCAAATCTACGAAACCAATTGGGTTGCGACAGTAAGGCATATATTTCATTTGCCTGAATAACCGTAACAACGCAATTAGTACATAAACTTGATTGGGACGGGTCCTAATTAACAACTGTACTGTTTAACACAAATACTGCTTGCTAATTAGTAAAGGAAGCTTGGATTGCACATTGCAGCCGAAACGACCATACACATACTACTCCAAGTCCTCCAACGGCGAAACAAGGGGTTAATGAACAATCAACGGGAAATGAACGGGTAATTAATCCCAAAAATTACTTTTACTTTATATTCAACAAAGTATTACTTTGTAAACCGAAACCACTCGCCTTAATGCTTTGGTAAATTGAATCTATGTTCCAAAAGAACCGGGGCTTGTTTGAAGAACAAATCGGAATTAATTTAACTATGGAATAAGAGTTCAAAGCTAGTTTGTTGGCAAACTAGCTTTGAATCCTGTTCGGAAATCTTTCTCAAATTCTCTAGACTCGGAGAGATGTCAGAAAATTCTCCTCGAAAGTGGGCTGCGCACCGGTTTTATAGGGAAGCGTATCGTTCCCCACTCTGAATAGATGCGCAGTCTTTGAAATTTTGTCAGGGTGGGAATGTCGGAGAAATTCGGAGCGAAACGAGCACGACTAACCTCGACGAAAACAGAAGCCACTTATCTGCTTCTTAATTTTCGCCTACCGGTTAGTCGCCTCGTGACAATATTACCAAAATATGGAATTGAAACGTATTTTAATGTTTTATTAGAGTCATTAATAGAATAAACTTTTTGAATAGCTAATTTATAATTTTTCTTTTTAATTAACATGTCAATAAATGTAGTGTTTTAACCATTGCTATATATTGATATTTTATTTAATCTTTATTATTTCTATAATTATGGATTTTAGCAAAGTAACGCTTGAAAATGTCAATAAACTTTTTCACAATGTTTATTCATACTGTTATGTATCTTAACTAATAGTTTTCTTTTTCATTTGGTATTAATTGCATTTACTAGTTATTAACATTTTCTGTCGATTGTACTGAAAATTGAACATTTTAGATTAAATTTGTTTTAGAAAAGTTCATTGTTCTCTATCTTGGTTTAAATATTAGAAAATATAATATGAAATTTTAATAAATTTGAATTATACCGGCCACGAACAGCGCCGTTGGCGACATGAGTATGAACTGTTCCTATAAACGGCCTTGCAGGCGGAGTTGCCTATCTATATAACATATATAATATATTATCTATGCGATGTTGGCAGTGCAGGGTTCGTAGCAGACCCCGAATTGCCCAGGGCGGCAGTGATCGCTGCTGTGACAATCCCACTAATTTGATTGATCAGCGCTTCAGATTCCATTTTTTGGGATAAGCGCCTGGAATTTTATCTTTATAGAAATTGAGTTAGGTGTTCTTTAAGTGTTATTGTAATCGAACTTAGGTTTACACCGAGGATCATGACTGGGGCTGTATAATTAATAATGAAACAGTACTTACGCCAAGAAATAAGGTACCTACCTACTGAAGACCACCTGAAGACGAGACCACAAAGACGAGACACAATAATAACCACAGATAAGGTACTTAAACGACCACCCGCTTTGACCCGTTTGCACACAATTTCGGGGATTCCAGGGGAATTTCGTTAGACGAGAAATCAGCAAGAAACGTAATTTTATTCTCACACGTGATACCGACTACCAACATGAAACTACATTGGACGCGTTCCACTATTTGCAAATGTATCCGTAGGTACCTAACTAACAACTACGTACCGCGTAAGTTTTGGGAACGTGGGTAAATAAAGTAGGGACCGGTGAAATTTTATTTCTTCTTAAAAAAGCAAGCGCGTTTTTATTTGTACTCTTTAATTAATAATTTCTTACGTTAGAATTGTTGAACGCCCCCAAGTTGACGGGCCTTGGTCCAACTCACCAGCTGCGAGGGAGGGGCTAAATAAATATGACAGGTTTTGCTAAATCTCTAGGATATAATTATATCGGGCAACATTTATTTAAATCGGGAAGTATTTAGTTATATGTGGTGGATTTAATTATATTTGGAATTATTTAGTTATATGTGGTGGATTTAATTATATTTGGAATTATTTAGTTATATGTGGTGGATTTAATTAATATTGGGAATTATTTAATTATATGTACCAATATATAAATAAAACTTTAGGCATTTATTAAATCCACCAACATTTATTGAAATGTGCCAGATTTAATGTATATTATTGGGATATATTTAAATCTACTAACATTTATTAAATATGTCAGATTTAAGGTAAATCTTTTAACATTTATTTAAATCCACAGCAATTTATTAAATTGTGTCCGTATATAATAAATACTGAAATATTTGTAATAAATACGCTGAAATGTATAGTAAATTTCTGCTTTACACATGGCGCCCCATAGAGGAGGACCAGAAAAAAGCGGTTTTTCTCAGTTTATGTGGACCCTCCACATACGAAATCCTTCGGTCACTCATAGCACCGACAAAGGTAATGAACAAGAATTACGACGATATCGTGGAGGTGCTGACTAAACATTTTGCACCAAGGACATCGGAAATCGTCAATCGTTTCCAATTTTACAGGCGGGATCAGCAAGCGGGGGAGAATTTTTCCGTTTATCTTAAAGAATTAAGACAACTGGCTGAAAGGTGCGGGTTTAATGATCTAGAAACAATGCTACGTGATCGAATTGTATGCGGAATACGGGACGATCCGCTGCAGCGACGTCTGCTAGCCGAAGACAAAATCACGTTTGCAAAGGTGCAAAACATGTGTATAGCGCATGAAAGGGTCTAGGACATATCGCCGAATGGACAAAACGCCGAATCTTATTTTAATGTCCAAAACACAGAATCGTGCCCAAATCGCCGAAAAGGTTGGCGTGGACATATCGCCGAAAATGCCCAGAACGCCGAATTGTGTCGGTGGACATATCGCCGAATTATATCCATAGGTATATCGTCGAAAATGTACGAATCGCAATCTATGTTTACATATTTGGTTTAGCACTTCCTACTATAATACACAATATATACTTTACCTTCTCATAGTATACAGGGTGTTTCAAATCTAGCGGATAATAATTACACCACGCAATTCTACGCTGAAAAATAAGCAAAAAACTCTAATACCAATTAAGTGTTAACCGTTTATTTAAGGAGTTATTAATGCTCAAACTTTGAGATTTATTTCGACTATGCTTGAGAAATACATTTAAATATTATCAACAATACATAGTTCAACAATTAAAATAAATAATCAGATATAAATTATAACATTTCGGTTATTAGTTTAAGTATAATTTCAGTTTTAAGAATGCGAATTCTTTACTGTTTATTGTTGACAACGTTGCAACGATGTATTATAAGCTGGGGTGATTTTTTAGAATGTAATAAGGAAATAAAAATTGATAGCGGTATCAGGGGTAACTATAGTGAAACAGAATTATGATTGCGGGTGACTAAGCGATGCGCAATGGTTATTTCATGGGAAGGACCAGTTCAGCTCATTGCTTTCCCTATTGCGTGACCTCCTCTCTGTTTATCTTGTGCACATTTCACCCGCAATCATAATTCTGTTCCGCTATACATGCATGTGTCCGCTAGACATAAATTGGACAGCGTTGCCAAATTAAAATCCTTTAAGGCTTATAGTTTAAAGACCCTTCGTCAAAGACGAAATTGGTGTTGGAGTTTTTTGCATGTTTTTCAACGTAGAATTGCGTGGTGTAATTATTATCCGCTCTGTTTGAAACGCCCTGTATTTTAGTAGGTATATGTATAAAAAAGTAATGTCGCTCGTTTATGCCATTCCCTAATAGCGATAGGTAGCAAGAAGACGCGTGTCGCAGATGTTGCAGCTCATGAAGGAGGCTGCATAAAAGCAAGGCTGAAAGGGACATTACTTTTGTTCCTGACTGTACTTACCAGTACTGTTCTAGGAACTACTCCTAAACACATCATGAGAATGAATCGTACTTGTGTAAGGATTTTGAACTAAATATGGTAACTTTCAATATGTGTATTGTATAGTGGTAAATACAACTTAAACTAAGGTAAGAATAAAAAATAACTGATATTTTGAAAACTAGTTTAGCGAGATCAAACCCTATGCATAATCCTACGCATAGTGTTTGTTAGTAATGACTAAATTTATTTATGAATACCTACGGCTGTTAATTATTATTAATGACATTAAATTAACCTAAAAACTTTAATTTTAAAATAAAACATATGTGTAGCAAAATTCGCTGATCTAATAGGGAATTCAATTCGCTGCACTGGCCTGCACTAGTGTACACTAGTGTATTGTGCTCGAATTGTGTAATCACATGATTGGGCTGCACTGGTTTTAAAATTTAGAGGGAAATTTAAATATAGGCACATTCAAGTCACAGATTTTATGAGATACGAAGTCGGTTAAATTGAGAAATATATTAAAGTAGTGGTCACATAAATGTTTTTTAATAGATAAGTTAGAACAGCGAATTTAGCTACACATATGAATGAATGAAGTTTTTAGGTTAATTTAATGTCATTAATAATAATTAACAGCCGTAGGTATTCATAAATAAATTTAGTCATTACTAACAAACACTAGGTGCGTAGGATTATGCCTAGGGTTTGATCTCGCTAAACTAGTTTTCAAAATATCAGTTATTTTTTATTCTTACCTTAGTTTAAGTTGTATTTACCACTATACTTTGTTTAACCAAGATATGCCACTAGGCTCCGCCCCTTGAACGTGATGGACACTAAAGCCAGTTTCACGTGGTACTATAGGTTTGTTCGTTTGTCTGCACTAAACTGCTCCGAACAGGAAACAGAAAAAGATGGCTACATACGGCGTTGGTGCATTAAAAAGAGATAGCATGTTGTTTGTTTCCTGTTCCATGCAGTTTAGTGCAGACAAACGAACAAGCCTATGGTCAAATACTTAAAAGCGGGAAATTCAAAACTATTCATTTTTAATTTAATTTTTTTTAATTTTAAATGATAACACACAATATCCATTAGATCATCAAGCCGCCACAATTTTCAGCTCGGGAACGTTCTGACAAGATGTAGTTACCCCTGATACCGCTATCAATTTTTATTTCCTTATTACATTCTAAAAAATCACCCCAGCTTATAATACCATCGTTGTAACGTTGTCAACAATTATAAACGGTAAAGAATTCGCATTCTTAAAACTGAAATTATACTTAAACTAATAACCGAAATGTTATAATTTATATCTGATTATTTATTTTTTCTTCAAGCGTATCATAATATCCGTATTGTTGTACAGAACTGGCTATGTGGAAGAAAGTCATTTTGTTAATAGTCAAAAAATGAAATAATGTTACTAGTACAATAATGTGTTTACGTATCCATGGCAACGGCAGTATTTTGCCCATAGCTCCGCTCCCAAGGTTGGTAGAGGGGCGAGCGTTGTCCTGTGGAAATGACTTTTTAGGAAATATTTATTTACAGCAACAGAATATTTTTACACTTGAAGAAAAAATAGTATATATTATTCGGAGTAGAACGTCTTATTTGTGTTTCGCTCACTTGGACAGTCTCGGCGTGTGCGCCTCGGCCGCAATATGAGCTCAACACAAAAAGAACTCTTTCTACTCCTAATAATGTAATATACTATTAATTGTTGAACTATATATTGTTGATAATATTTAAATGTATTTCTCAAGCATAGTCGAAATAAATCTCAAAGTTTGAGCATTAATAACTCCTTAAATAAACGGTTAACACTTAATTGGTATTAGAGTTTTTTGCTTATTTTTCAGCGTAGAATTGCGTGGTGTAATTATTATCCGCTAGATTTGAAACACCCTGTATACTATGAGAAGGTAAAGTATATATTGTGTATTATAGTAGGAAGTGCTAAACCAAATATGTAAACATCGATTGCGATTCGTACATTTTCGACGATATACCTATGGATATAATTCGGCGATATGTCCACCGACACAATTCGGCGTTCTGGGCATTTTCGGCGATATGTCCACGCCAACTTATTCGGCGATTTGTCCGTTTTCGGCGATTTGTCCACCGACACAATTCGGCGTTCTGGGCATTTTCGGCGATATGTCCACACCAACTTATTCGTCGATTTGTCCGTTTTCGGCGATATGTCCACCGACACAATTCGGCGTTCTGGGCATTTTCGGCGATATGTCCACGCCAATTTATTCGGTGATTTGTCCATTTTCGGCGATATGTCCACCGACACAATTCGGCGTTCTGGGCATTTTCGGCGATTTGTCCATGTTAACTTATTCGGCGATTTGTCCATTTTCGGCGATATGTCCACTGATACAAATCTGTGTTTTGAACAAAATCTAGAGTTCGGCTTCGACGCTAACCTTCCGATCGATGTGGCGTCGTTTTACACCGTTCGGCGGTTTGTCCATTTTCGGCGATATGTCCACGCTAACTAATTCGGCGATTAGTCCATTTTCGGCGATATGTCCACCTATGGATTTCGGCGTTCTGGGCATTTTCGGCGATATGTCCACCGATGGAATTCGGCGTTCTGGGCATTTTCGGCGATATGTCCACGCCAACCTTTTCGGCGATTTGGGCACGATTCTGTGTTTTGGCCATTAAAATAAGATTCGGCGTTTTGTCCATTCGGCGATATGTCCAGGTCCCGCATGAAACAGCAACAAGGAGTTTAGCAACGATACGCGACATCGCTGGCAATTCCAAGGTAAATAGGATCATAAGCGGAGCTAAAAATAGCCAACAGTCAAGTAGGTCAGATTCCAGCGAGTTATGTAATGAACCTGCTGAGATTACAGGATCTTTCGTGTGAACTATCTTGTCAGCAGTAGATAATAAGTTACATTTGCTTCATACGTATGTAATCATATTTTTCTCCGCCTTTACGAAATAAAAGTTTTTTTTAAAAACTTAATTTCTTTGGCGTAAAAGTTAATTGGCGCAGTCGTACGGATTAGGCAGCTTTGAACAAAAATCGTCAAAGCCTACGTATCAACGTTTTAGCCTAAACGCAACCAAAAACAATTCGGAAGAAATATCAGAAAACCAGCCGGACTCAACAGAGCAGCTACAACAGGACAAACATTGCCTAGACAGCATCTCCAGAGAGCACCCTGCTAGTAGAAGATATTTCCCGAGCCGCTTGAGAAGGAGACCCACATTGCTTCGACTCGAACAACCCCAGGAGAAGGAATCGAATCGCCATCCCTGGTAATCAGCATGAAAATCGCAGCAACTTTAATATTAATGTAAGTGACAAATCCAAGTATAGTAATTCCAGATTCAAGAAATATAAAATATTGCATGATAATTATAAGTTTTTATTTAAAACAAAGTGCTTCAAATATAAAATACAAATTTAAACCAATATAATAATAATTCAGTATTAGCCTCAATTGAAGTAAAGTATTACCAAACTAGTAACAAGCCGGAGTACGCAATGGCAGTTTAGGGTGGTAATATTATTTACAACAGTTGTAAAGGAACCCTTAAACGAACTTAAAATCCCTAGACCCTTTATTTAAACAATTAAACAATAAAATTATAAATACTTCATCGTGGAAGACTTACTTCGCCTCGTAGAGCAACTAAATATAAACGAAAACGAAATGGCAACCAATACATTCCATTTAGAATATTTGAAGACCATCCCAGAGTTCGATGGAACACCACATCTTTTAACAGAATTCGTTAGAGCCGTAGAAATAATTACCACACAATTCCTAGTCGCTGGAACAGATCGATTTGTGCAATCAATAATTTTATCGGCAATCAGAACCAAATTAAGAGGCAAAGCATTATTAATTACTAGTGGACGAGAAATCTCCACTTGGACGGAATTAAAATCAATTTTACAAAAATCATTTGCCGACCAGAGATCAGAAGATTCATTATTACGAGATTTAACGTTATTAAAACAAAAAAATGAAACGGCACAAGAATACCATGAAAAATGCACAGAAATGCGCAGCTTATTGTATGCTAACGTACAACTAACCGAAATTGACGCAAATGTAAGAAGAGTAAAGAAAACCCTGTATGACAGCCTACCTTTCCGGATTAAAAGAACCCTTAGGAAGTTTCCTTAGAGCCAAAGGACCAAGAACCATGGAAGACGCTATGACATACATTATAGAAGAAGAAAATGTTTATTATAACAGAGCAAGAGAAACCGCAGAAATTAATAAAAGAAATCCACTATTATTACCACAAAGAAAACCAGCACCAACAATTGGATTAAGAATGGTAAATACAAACCATACACCAAAATTCATAGGACAGCAGCCGAGACCGCAGTTCCAAAACTTTCCACCACAACAGCCAAGACCGCAATTCCAGAACTTTAATCGACCCTTCTTATTCGCAAATAATCCAAGACCAATGAGTTTTCCAAATGACTCTAGATCAAGACAGTTCTCAAATCAAAATCAATATGCCAACTCTAGGAACACAAGAAATGTTTTCGCACCCCGAAATCTACCTCAACCTAGACCCACACCAATGGATGTATCATCTGGAAATTCAAGAAGAACAATCCAACCATCACAAAATCGACCCCAAAATTCTACAGTAAGCTATCAGACCCGGAAATCCACAACACGGAAATTTCATAGCTGAAGAACTGTTTTACCAAAATATCCCAGAAGATGAACCCAACCAAACTTATTACGAAGAAGAAACTAATTACCAAGACGATAGTTATGCAGAAATCGAAGATAATCAACTCGAATTCAATGAAATACCAGAAGACTGTGAGCAGCAAAATTTTACGACGACAGCCTCAACCAACAATTTGACGTAACCGAATATTTTTCACCCGAATATGAATACAAAGCAGAAACCCCGCTTATCGAAATCAAAATTCTACATCATTACCTTGTATTTACGTCCCACAACTAAAAGCTACATTTTTAATCGACACCGGAGCTTCAAGAACATTAATAAAACCTGAAAAAGCATATGAATATATTTCCCAGAACTGATTAAAAATGAATTTTTCCAAATTCAAACCGCACACCAAATTTCTACTCATAATGAAGTAGCAACAATCCAATTGCCAGCTATATTTAAAACAAATAAAATTCACAAATTTCATCTATTCAACTTCGATCCAAAATACGACGGATTAATAGGTTTTGACCTACTACAGACTTTGAAAGCCAACATAAATATCAACAATAACGTCTTAGAAACAGAAACCACTCGTATACCATTGATAACCAATAATAAAATCAAACATAAAATATTGATAGAACCAAGAACCGAAAAAGTAATTAAAATCCCTGTAAAAGGTTGTAATAAAGAAGGAATTTTAGAATATAAAAGAATAAATTCAGATGTTGAAATACCTGCATCCTATGTGACCATCAAGAATAACTATGTTATTACTACAATTCTCAATAAAAGTGAAGATCAACAAGAAATAACCCTAGAACAACCACTATTAGTATCACCTGTAGAAACTCAAGGAGAACATCAAGAATTACACCACCAAGAACCACCATCCGAAAATGATCAAAAACAAATCAAAAGACTTTTAAGAAATAATTTAACTCGACTAAGATTAGACCATCTTAATGCCGAAGAAGCAACACTAATAAGAAATTTATGTGAAGACTATCAAGATATATTTTTTTGTGAGGGAATATCGTTAACTTTTACCAATGAAATAAAACATGAAATTAAGACTACAGATGAAAATCCAATTTATACTAAAACATACAGATACCCAGAAGTACATAGATCAGAAGTAAAAAGACAAATAAACAAGATGTTAGAAGACCAAATAATCAGACCATCCACATCACCTTGGAGTTCGCCAATCTGGATAGTATAGAAAAAGGCAGATGCATCAAAAGAAAGAAATGGAGAATCGTGATCGATTATAGGAAGTTAAACGAAAAAACAGTCGACGATAAATATCCGCTTCCGAATATTACAGACATATTAGACAAATTGGGAAAATGTCAATATTTCACCACTTTAGGCCTAGCTTCTGGCTACCACCAAGTACAAGTAGATCAGAAGGATATTCCCAAAACAGCATTTAACACCGAAAATGGACTCTACGAATTTGAAAGAATGCCGTTTGGACTCAAAAACGCACCGTCAACATTCCAGAGGGTAATGGACAACGTGTTACGAGGAATCCAAAACGAAACTTGCCTGGTTTATCTCGATGATATAATCATATTTTCTACATCCCTTCAGGAACATATTGAAAGACTAAAAACCATATTCGAACGTTTACGAAAAGCCAACTTTAAAATTCAACTAGACAAGAGTGAGTTTTTGAAGAAAGAAGTACAGTATTTAGGCCATGTGATCACTTCAAAAGGAGTTCAACCTAACCCCGACAAGATATGTGCAATAAAATGGTACCCAATTCCAAAGAACCAAAAAGAACTAAAAGGATTTTTAGGACTACTAGGATACTACAGGAGATTCATAAAAGACTTTGCTAAATTGACCAAACCATTGACGAAATGCCTAAAAAAAGGATCTCAAATTATACATTCCGACGAATTTAGAGAAACATTTGAAAAATGCTAAAATATTTTAATAAATAAACCAATACTACAGTACCCAGATTTTTCGAAAGAATTCAACCTGACAACAGATGCTTCGAATGTTGCCATAGGAGCCGTCTTATCGCAAGGACCTATTGGAAAAGATCTACCCGTTTCATACGCATCTAGAACACTTAACGACTCCGAACAAAAATATTCAACGATAGAGAAAGAATTATTAGCAATCGTATGGGCCACTAAATATTTTCGACCATACTTATACGGACGACACTTTAAAATTATTACCGACCACAAACCCTACAATGGTTAAGTAATTTGAAGGAACCAAACTCGAAATTAGCAAGATGGAGATTACGCTTAGAAGAATTCGACTACGAAGTAATCTACAAGAAAGGAAAATGCAATACGAACGCCGATGCATTATCACGAATACAATTACACCCAATAAATACTAGCCAATCAATGCAAGTAGAAGTTGATACAGATTTAGACGACCTCATGAGTATCATAAGTCAAGAAATAGAACCCACACCTACTAATAACGCCCTACAGGAAGTAATTGAAAATTTAAATGAAGAACTCAGAATTTCTAAAGAGAACGAAACTACAACGCAAACAAATCATTCACAAATTAGTTCAACACCCAGCATCCCTATATGTGAAGATGCTTTGGAAACAAAAAGAAACCAAATTATAATAAAAATAGTACATGGTAATTCAATCAGACCTTATAATGAAAAGAAAGAGAAAAATTCGATAATGACAGCCTACATTGGAGACAACAATTTAGAAGGTAACATCATACAATTCTTAAAAGAATACACCGAACCAAACAAACCGTATTATTGTTTATTTCCTAACGAAAAAGTCTACGAAATATTCTGCAAAATTATAACAGCAAATTTCAACACTATAAAACTTTATAGATGCTCCAAGAGGATATTACATGTAATTAATAGACAAGATCGACTTGAAATAATATCTAATTACCATCAAGGAAAAACTAATCACCGAGGAATATTAGCCACCAATCTCGCAATCAAAAGAAATTACTATTGGGAAAATCTAAACCAAGATGTAACCAATTTTATAAATAATTGTATAACCTGCAGAAAAGCCAAGTATGATAGACACCCACCTGAAGCACCCTTAATGATTACAGAAACGCCGAGCAGACCATTCGAACATTTACATATAGATACGTTTCAAATAGAAAGAAATGCTTTCCTAACAATTATAGATTCATTTTCTAAATAGTGCCAAGCCTACCCGTTAAATTCAAAGAACGGAATTGAAGTTGCAGAAAGTTTGATAAACTTCATTTCACAACATGGAACACCCACGCAAATCACGATGGACGGAGGAACTGAGCTTACCAACGAAATTGTAAAGAATTTATTAGAAGTACATAAAATAAAAAGTGGAGGTGCAAACCTCCCCTGGACTTTCCCATACTAAAAAAAACTTGAAAATTAACACAAGTGCCGATTGTGTTCATCTGCGCATGTGTGATTACTTATATTCATAGGCTGCTAGGATTAGCCGGCGACAAGGAATTCCCGTCCCGCGAAATAACGTTTCAATATTAAATAATCTCAAAAAAATTTAATTTTATTTAATAAGGGACTACAGTTTACTCGGTGAAGAGCAGATACAGTAATGAATACATATTATAAAATTATCAATAAAGAAACTTCTTATCTTAAAACTAAAACAGTTATCAGCGGATGTGGCTGGTAATTATTATGTCAGAGGTCGAATACACATTTGGTAACTCGTCCCTCAACAAGTTTAAAATTACAGATTTTGTTAGTTTATAAGTACAAAATCGAGGTTTTAATATTTTAACATTTTAACATTTTAATTTCATATCTTCAATAGGTAGAGCCCTACTTTTCAAAATTTTATCTTGTAATTTATTATACAATATTTTTCGTTTTAAAATTAATACAATGATTATGATAATAATAATAATTGTTACAATAAGTGAAATAGTAGAAGTTCCAAATACTACGTGGGGATGAATATTTGTATCTAATTTGCTTGGTAATTTATCAAACTGATGTTTAATTTTTTCAATATCTGTTAAGTCAATGTGAGTTAAATTTAAATGAATTATTTCATTTTCTTTAGAATAAGCAATATCCAGGTTTGCAATATGTGGTACTTCTATTTTATAATTACTTAGCGTATTACCTTGATTAACAAGAGTGTCAGCACCGTTCACTGTAACTTCACACTTATTCGGCACTTGTATACTAAAAGTTCCTAACACCTTTTTTCTGTAATTATTATCTAAACACTTTATTTCTAATACTAAATCTATGTTAGTGGTTATTAACCAAAGTGAATTTGTTACCTGATTTATTTTATATTTATCTAAGCTAATATAATTGGTATTACAGTTTTTGTGTGGCAAGAAAGCTAATAATTGGGTTTCACAAACTATATCGTTGGGTATTCTTAAGGAGAATTGATCTTTGCAAAAATATTCGTCAAGATGTATTTGAATGCAATCTCGACTTGCTGGTATGCTTGTAGTTTTAGAAAATAAGATTGTGGGATAAGTTGGAATTACTAAGTGGAACAAGTTTGTTTCTTTTTCAAATACGGGTAGTGGTATTAATTTATAATAATCATATTGTTGGTTTTTAATTAAGGGTATTTCAATAATGAAAACTAATACATTATATTTTCTATAGGCTTTTATATTTAATATCTGTTCGTAATAGGCAATGTTACTAATTTCATTAGGAAAAGGTAATTGGTACTGATTATTCAGGTGGGTTTTAATATTATCTATTTCTAACATTAAATCTTCAGTTTCAATAATTGAAGGGTGGAAAGTGTTTATTTTAGAAAATGTTAAAGCGTTTTCCAAAGTGTTCAAAGTGGTAAGCAATAACTGTAACAAAGATATAATTTGGGTTTGCAAGCTATACATATCAACAACATCCTGAGTTCGTGCTAATTCGTTAGTTAATACATAATTCATTTGTTCTATCTGCACTTGAATAATTTCCTGATTAGATTTCAAAATTAAACTGGTATTTTCGAAGTTTTCTATTGCCTTTTTGGTTAAAGAAATATGTTCTTGAATAGTTACTTTAATTGCTTTGTTGCTATCTTGTAAATTTGATATGGCATTATCATATCTCTGACCGTCACTGGCGTCCAAGTTACCTGTTATGAATTTGAATACAGAGCCTAGCCCATCTGCTAAACTTCTTTTACTTTTTTGTTCAGGGAATAAGTGATTTATTTTTTTCGCATTTTCCTTAACTAAAATTTCCATACTTGAGTGTAAATTGTCGAGCCTGCCTTTATAGAAAGTAAGTTGTTCGTTTGGTTTTGATTTAAAGGTGGTTAGTATAGTTTTAACATTTTCTTGCAAAATGTGAAATTCTTGCAATAGTAGACTGCAATCTAAATTTTTTATTAAAGTCCATATCGATTCTTGAACATTTGCATTTCCTAATTTTAGAGGATATAATCCTGGGTTCTCTTTTAAGTCTATTATTGTTACATCGTTGTTGTTAAGGGGTTCTACACCTTGTTTAGTTAAGATGATGCCGATGACGACTGTCCAGAGTCTGCATCTGCAACACGTTTTAACTCTTTAATATGTACATTCCTGTTTCTTTTATTCTTATCTAGGATAGTATATACATCGTTTTCATTTACTTTCATTATTGTAAAAGGTCCGTCAAATTTGGGATTTATTTTGTTTCGTCTGTCCGTTTGTATGTAAACTTGATCTCCTATTTTAAACTCTGAATCTTTTCGGTTTTGATTTTTTCTTCTGATATCACGGGTTTTCTCTAACACATTGGTTTCTTTAATGTTATCATAAAATAATTTCATTTTTTCCTGGTGGGAATTAACATAGTTGTCAACTAAAAGTACTTCTAAATTCATGTGGAAAGGACTGTTTGATTCTGAGTGTCCAAGTAAAACTTCTCTTGGAGTAAATTTTAGTTTTGAATGAATGGAGTTATTGTATGCAATAATTGCATATCTGATTTTATTTTTTGTACTTTCCGTGGGATTTTCTTCGTTAATTAATCTGAAATGTTCTAGGAGGGTGGAGTGTAGACGTTCAATAAGTGAATTTGATTCGTGGTGTTTCGGGGTTGTTAGATGAATTTCTACTTTATGTAATTTTAAAAGATTATTTATGATCGAGGTGTTAAATTCATTGTCTACTACTAAAGATTTTGGTACTCCAAAAATAGAAAAATATTTAATTATTTTATTCGAAATTTCAGTTGAATTCTTTGTTGACAGTTGATAAGCTTGTGCGAATCGGGAAAATTTATCTATGAAGGTAATAAACATTTTATGGTTAATGTGGAATATATCCGCATGAACGATTTCAAAGGGTTTATTAGGGGTTTCGGTTAAGTGAAAGGGTACTTTGTTAGGGTGTCTATCATATTTTTGACGTTGACAAACTTGACAATTATTTATAAAAGTTTTAATATCATTCTTCATATTTTTCCAATAAAATTTTCTCCTGAGGTGTTGCCAGGTTTCTTCGGTTCCTCTGTGGTTTGTCTTTCCGTTATGGTAGGTGTTGATTACTTCAAGTTTTTCTTCTTGACTTAGTAGATGTATGACTTGTGAAATGCATTTAACAAATGTGGGTGTATTTTCATTGGTTATGGTTGTAATATAAACGCAAAATTCTTCATAATATTTATCACTGGGAAAATAACAGTGGTATTTCTTTTTAGGTTGGCAGAAATAGGTAAGTAGATTTTTAAATTGGTCTTGATAATTTAAGTCGTTAATTGGTACATAAATCTGATTATTATTTTCGACATTTTTGGTCTTAATTTCTTTGTTATTGGACTTATCGAATAGAATTTGATTTTTAAAAGTTTGTAATGGTTCTTCTGTGATGGGGATTGTTGTTCCAGAATCGTCTTGAGAGTGCACTGTTTCGTTCTCTGCTAATTGTCTTGTTCTGGGTAGGTCTAATTGTTCAATAACTTCTTGTAATTCTGGTGTTCCTATTTGTGCGAGATTTTCATCTACTTCTTGGAGTAGTTTTTCTATATCTTCTTGGTCTGCGTTTCCAATAATAGAAGCATTTTCAAGTTCGTTTGTATTTAGGTGGATTCGTGAAAGAGCATCAGCGACTTTGTTTGTATGTCCTGCTTTATAGTGGATGTCGTAATCGTACTCTTCTAATTTTAATTTCCAACGAATCAATTTGGAATTTGGTTCTTTTAAGCTGTTTAACCAAACTAAAGGGCGGTGATCTGTTTCTAAAATAAATCGTCTTCCGTATAGGTATGGTCGAAAATACTTTACTGCCCAAACTAAAGCTAATAATTCTCGTTCAATTGTTGCGCATTTTATTTCGGTTTCATTTAAGGTCCTACTTGCATAGGCAATTGGATGATTGTTTTGTGAAAGAACGGCTCCAATAGAAAATCCAGAGGCGTCCGTGGTTAAGGTGAAAGTTTTAGAAAAATCTGGATATTTAAGTACAGGGTCGTTACATAATATGTTTTTTGCTTTTTCGAAAGACTTTTTAAATTCTTCGTTGTGAATAGCTTGTTTTATTTTTTTAAGACATCTGGTTAATGGTTTAGTAATTTCTGCAAAGTTTTTAATAAAACGGCGGTAGTAACCTAATAAACCTAAAAATGATTTTATCTCTTTACTTGTTTTAGGAATTGGATAATTGCGGATAGCTATTATTTTTTTTGGGTTGGTTTTAACTCCGTCGGGTGTTATGACGTATCCAAGGAAATCTATTTCTTTTCGTAGGAACTCAGATTTATCGAGCTGTACTTTAAGGTTGTTGTTTCTTATTCTTGAGAATACATTTTTTAATCTTGTCATGTGTTCTTGTAGCGAGGTTGAAAATATTACTACGTCGTCTAAATAGACTAAACATTGTTGGTCTGTTAATCCTTTTAAGGCTGAATTCATTAATCTTTGAAAACTGGCGGGTGCGTTTTTTAAGCCAAAAGGCATCCTATTAAACTCATAATGACCATCTTCAGTTGAAAATGCGGTTTTTTCTCGGTCTTCTTTCTCTACTTTGATTTGGTGAAAGCCGGAAACCAAATCCAAGGTGGTAAAATAGTTACTTCTGCCTAATTTGTCTAAGATATCAGATATTTGTGGTAGTGGAAATTTATCCTCAATGGTTTTTTCATTCAGTTTGCGGTAGTCGATTACAATTCTAAATTTTCGTTTTCCAGATGCGTCTTCTTTCTTGGGAACTATCCATATGGGACTATTATACGGTGACTCGCTAGGACTGATTATTCCTTCTTTTTCCATTTTCTCCATTTGTGTTTTTACTTCATCGCGGTATATGAAAGGGTAACGGTAATTCTTTGTAAAGACTGGCTCATTATTAACTGTTCTTATATGATGTTTTGTCAAGGTGGTGGATGATAATGGAATTTGGGGATGATAAAAAATATCTTTGAAGTCATAACATAAACCTGTTAACAGTGTTCGTTCTTCTTCATTCATATGTTCTGTTCTCAATTGTTTTAAATTTTCTAATATAAGTTTTTTGTTGTTAGTATTACCTTTGCTATTACTTTCTATGTGATTTAAAAGAATCGCTTTGTTTTCATCATATTTTGGCATTTCCTCTAACTGGAAGGGTTTTTTAATTGTTAAAAATTGATCTTTCTCGCTTGTATTAACGATAGTTGTGGTAAAGTGATTATTTTTAACTGATACTAGAGCTTCGGGTATTAGTAAATTATTGTTAAATTGAATTTGATTGCAAATACCTTCTTTTAACTTTGAATTGGTTGGTATGTTAATTTTATTTTCTGATCTAGCAGGGATCCTTAATTTTGATTTACATGTTTCTTTAGAGGGTAAAAATATAGGAATCGACACGTTTGGGGTTATAATCATCTCGTTTTTAAAGTCTATTTTAGCATCAACTTGTCTGAGTAAATCTGTACCTATTAATCCATCATATTTATTATTAAAATTGAAAAGGTAAACTTTGTGATTTTCGTCTGAACCAAATAAAGTAGGTATAGGAATTTCAGCTACTTCATCATGTTCTGAAGTTGCATGTACGGTTGTTATATGAAAATTTTCTTGATAAATTTCATTTGGAAAATATTTATAAGCAAAATCCGGTTTTAAAAGAGTTTTAGTAGAACCAGTGTCTATCATTAAACGGGAATCAGTTTTTGGAATATAAATATAAGGTAATTTTAAGGTGGTTGCTAGGTTTAATTCAATGTTTTCTCCGAGGCTTCTAATGGAAAATCCTCTTGTTCTTCTTCCTGTTCCAGGCATTGTTCGTATATTTGACAATATTCTTCGTCTTGTTCGCATTCTTCATGGTTGTCGTCAACATGAAATAGTTCTTGTGCAACAAAGTTAGGCGGTTGATTCGATTGGCGTATGTATTGAGCTGATTGAGATGGTTGCGAATTAAACCGCTTATTAAAATTAAATTGGTGGGATGCTGGTCTCTTTTGGACATTGGAGATATCCATCGGGGTAGGTTTATTTTTTGGAATCGCTCCAGTTGGTTTAAATACGTTACTTTGCTGAGTAAAGTTTCTGTTTGGATTTGGAGGCCAGTTACGTTGTTGTAATGTCGGAAAATTGGGCTGCCGCATTTGTGGTTGAGGTGGTAAAAATTGAAAATTTGAAAAGTTAAATTTGTTAGTGGGTTTATTAAATTTAAAGGAATTTTGAATTTGATTTGAACTCGGATTGTTGGTGTATTTTTTCGCATTGCTTTGCATTGTCCGTAAATTTTCTTCTTCTTGACAAATGTCAATTGCATTTTCAAGAGTTACGGGGCCACGAGATCTAACAAAGGAACCATAGGGTTCTCTTAAACCACTTAAATAGGTTTTTAACGCTAATTTGTCGTATAACCTGCCTTTTACTGCCCTTGCTTCTAGGTTGGGTTCATTTACTTGTAATTGAGAATAAAGGGAAGCTTTAATGTTTTGAATTTTGTTTACAAAAGTTATAGAATTTTCATGTATTTGTTGTAAATGAAGCAATTCTTGCAATAAATTTTCTTCATTTCTACGGTCTCCAAAATTGTTCCGCAATATTACTTTCAAATCATCCCATGATGTTATTAAGCGTCCAGCAGCTATGAGTGCTGCTTGACCAGTTAATTTTGCCCTAATTGATGACAATAAATAATGATTTATAAATGCTTCTGGGTCTAAAAGTCCCTCAGCGTTTCTTACTATAAACTGTGTTAAAATAAGTTCTGAACTCCTTATAAATTCTGAAAGTTTCGATGGTGTCCCATCGTATTCTGGGATGGATCTGAGATATTCTGCATGAAATCCCCCAGGCATAGCCATTGTCTGACTTTTTGTTAATTTGTAGCTAACGTTTACAATTCTAAATTAAAATTAAGGGAACCTATCGGCCCTACACACAAAGTACAAGTCGTACCAGAAATTAAGCAATACTATTTATTGCACTGGTAGTCTCGCTTACTATACTTTGCTTGATTTTTTTTTTTTAAGGGTTGCAATTAGCTAATTGAGTAATTACTATGCTACACAATCGTCTATCGATATGTGAAATTACATACAGTAGATTAAACAATTAGTTGCGTAAAACTAGATTATTATTTGTTACAAATAAAGAAAATATTTTTTCTTAAATTAGTGATTTTCACTTACGCAAATTTCATTCTTGTTAAACGACTCGAGGAGTCGTCAGGAACCAGCGTTGCTACTCCGGGGCGATGCTTGTCTCCTTCGTAGGTTTTTGTTGGAACCTGGGTTGTTGAAGTCTCTCAAACTTAGGCGATGCTGTCCAATTCTTGAGTATGCTTCGGTGTGGCGATTTTTGTCCACGTTGTGGCGAATAAGTTGTTTATGTATTTTATTGTTCGGAATTGTCCACAAAGCATAAAGATGCACGACGTTTATTATAAGTCTTAGACAATCCTACCGACTGCGCCAAATAACGTTTCAATATTAAATAATCTCAAAAAAATTTAATTTTATTTAATAAGGGACTACAGTTTACTCGGTGAAGAGCAGATACAGTAATGAATACATATTATAAAATTATCAATAAAGAAACTTCTTATCTTAAAACTAAAACAGTTATCAGCGGATGTGGCTGGTAATTATTATGTCAGAGGTCGAATACACATTTGGTAACTCGCGCATGGTCACTTGAACATATCGGCACTTATAACTTTCACCCTACACTGTTTTAAAGTTCAAAATTCAAGAATTTCTCATCAACCGTATATTTTAGCCATATGAATACATTATACTATATGATAGACAATTAAATTCTGCATTCAATTATATAATAATATACAGGGTATTGCATTTAAAATAACAAAGTTGCTTATTGTACTGTGGAAATCAAACGCCCTGTATACGTGGCATACATTTAGAAAAATGCAGAATTATATACTGAATAACTTTTGTATTTACACTTATTTCATATTTTGACTACTAAAAGCGCTATAGGAGCATCAATTTTTGATTTTCAAAACCTCGTAGAGGGCGCCACAGTGAAATTCTGGCGTTCATCAAAAAACAAAAATGTAGCCAATACCAAGCTGCATACGTGTAGAAAATTTAAACAAAATCGTTAGACCAGTTTTGTTGTAATAATTTTTCAAAAATTTCAAAATTTTTGGAAGAGCGCCGTTGCGACCGTTTTTGGATTTAGTAAATGATTCTTTTTGTTGGTGTAGTACAGCCAAAGGGCTTTCAAACAAGTTGTTGCGGAACCTGATCAGATAACTGGTTTTTGAGTAATGGGGCGTTAAATTCGAAATATTGAAAAATTCATAGCGGCCGCCATTTTGAAGTTAGAGAGTCGGGCAAAAAACTGTTTTCCTTAATTATGGTCTTCTTTCATATTCCCTACTCAGATTTTCAAAATTCCGCTTCTGAAAAAAATGCTACCAAAAAAACATGTCTAACTTCCGCTTCCGGTTTCGGATTTTTTTGAAAAGCTTATTTTGTCAATGAATTTTCGATATACCCCTTCATTTAAAATTTTATCAAAATCGGTTCACTAGTTTTTGCGTTAGAGGCGTTACATACACACCCACCCACACACACACCCACACACACACCCACAGACAGACATTTTTTCTAGACCACTTTTTTGGGTTCTTGGGGGCCCAAAACACGTATTTCCGCGAAAATCTCGATTTCGAAAATTTTCATGATATCAATACTTCCCCTATACCAGTGGTGGTATGGGAAAGTAAAAATTCATATCACTACTCCGAAACACTCCAAATCAAACGGAATGATTGAACGCGTACATTCCACCTTAATCGAAAATTACCGTCTTTTGAAAATTCAAAACACGAACGAAACCCCCAAACATCTTATGTTATACGCAGTAATGGGCTACAACAACACCATTCATTCAGCAACAAAGTTTACACCATTCGAAATTATTTACGGACACACTTCAACCAGAGACCCATTCGATATTCTACAACAATCAAACTTCTATGAAGATTATATCAACACTCATAGGAAAAACCTGAATTTAATGTATAGGGAAATTCAAAATAAAATACACTCCAACAAAGAAAAGGTAGTAGCAAAACGCAATGCAGAAATCACCAAATCAAAGCATAAAATTGGCGATATCAATAAAGAACTAAAACGACATATTGAAGAATTAAGTCAGCCAATAATTTCAGAAACTCCTACGCCTGGATCATCTCAGGTATAGAAGAGGTGAAAATTACCAAGATCACCAATAACCCCGGGCTATTCCCCTATAAACTGGGCCAAGCAAAAAACCATATTGATAAATGGACTCTTATAAAAAATATCGAAGGTAAACAATTACTTCAAGAATACGAAAATGTGCGTAGTAACATACAAAAAGGTGCATACAATCTTCAGTGCCTATGAAAATGGACCGAAATACAGTAATGAATTCCATAACTATTTCGCTTTGCTAAACACAACACTTCAAGAAGTTTCAAGAAAAATCAATCAGCTGTTTCCAAATAGACCAAAAAGAGGAATAATAGATGGACTAGGATCCGTATTCAAATTTATTACAGGAAATCTAGATGCCAAAGATGGCGAAAGATTCGAAGAAGCAATTCGGGAATTACAAAAATCACAAGAAAATCAGAAAGTCATTATTAAACAAATCTCATTGACTGATCAAATTATAAATAATGTAAACAAAACTATAAACAAACTAACAACAAATCAACTAGTTTTACAATCCAGAATTCTACAAATGGAAGCAGCCATCAAACAAATATCAATCCACGAAATCGAATTGTTTCCGTTAATTAACATCCACACTGTATTTTTACAACTAATCTCGTTATTAAACTTAATGATGCACATAATCAATACCCTAGAAGAGGCTATCACATTTGCCAAATTAACAACATTCCACCCTTCGGTAATGGACCCAGAAGATTTGTTAGAAAATTTAAAATTCATTAATACAAAAGTGAACAGTGCACAACTCCCCTTCGAGCCCACAAAGAACAACATTCTTCTTTACGAAGAAATAGTGATAGTGAAAGCTTATCAAATGAGCAGTAGAATAGTGTTCATCGTAGAAGTGCCCTTATGTAACCCCCTAATTTACGATTATTATCATTTGTATTCATTACCTCCCAAGCAACACAATACCATATAATAGACGTATATTATTAAGTTAAACCAAACGTTGATAAACCAAATTACTAAACGTCTATTATCCAGACAAATGTCCACGACATCGACGTAAATATATGGTATAAAATATAGTACATATAAACGTATATAATATATTACTAAAAAACATAATTTAGAAACGTGTTATAAACGTCTTTGATTTATAACTATACGATGTCTATTATAAATTTAAGATCGACGTATAAAATAAACGAAATACAAACGTTTACAGTATATGTCTATAAAACATAATTTATAAACGTACTATAAACGTCTATGACTTATGGCTATACGACGTTTGTTATTAATATAAGATCGACGTGTATTTTTGGTACAGAATAAACTAAATACAAACGTTTACAGTATACGCCTATAAATCATAATTTATAAACGTTTGTTATAAAAATAAAGTCGACAAATATTGCCTTAATTTTTATTTTCTTTTAAGCACATAATAACAAACACATGTGAAACAAAAAATATATAAACATTAATTAATTTACTTCTTCGCGTTGGGAATGCAAAAACCTCTGCTTTGCCAGTTTCAGCCAATCCTTGACAGCTGCTGCTATCGCTGTATCATTCAAATCTGCCGCTGCGCCGGCCTCGCAGCAAACGTTAACTTTACAGCTTCTGAAAATAATTGTACAAAATATAATATACTGTTGTGATATCGACCTAGTTGAGTTGATAATCTTATTTGTTATTAAAACATATTTTTAACTTACCGTAAATAACGATTACAGGTAGATATATTCTCTGTAGATTGCCACAACACTTTCCAACTCAAGAACTGCTACAAGAATGTATTTTTAATGACATTTGGTTCATAGCGTTTAAAATTTGTTTTTTTTTAAGTTTCATGGGTACGTGGGATTTCCACAATAATGTATGGTAAACGTTTATTAGCCGTATATAAAACGTACAATTATTATATTATATTCAGTACCGTCTTTTGTACGACGGAGGCCCCGGGCCCGAGGTAATGAGGGAGCCCTTCTAAAAATTAGTTATTATTTTTTCTATTATTATACAGGGTGTCCGGAAATAACGTTACGCTACTTTGGGAGGTGCTTCTACATCAAAAAAATATGAAAAAAAGTTTCTTTAAACAAGGGTACGGAAATGTTTTCTAAGGGAGCTACGGCCCTTTGAAGGGGTTCCCCAAATTGTGTTCTTTTATTGATTATTTAATCACCACTGAAATTAGATGGGCAAAATTTATTACACGGGGTTAATTTAGCGCGAGAAATCGTTTGGCCATGATAAGAAAGAGAAGAAAAGACGGAGAAATTACGTTTAATTTACGTACAGTATATAAAGCGTATATAAGAAACGTACAATTATTATATTATATTTCTTCGTTTATGGTAAACGTTTATTAGCCGTATTTAATAGCCCTAAAATAAATTGCTAGTTAAAATAAGACGGAAAAATTACGTTTAATTTACGTACAGTATATAAAGCGTATATAAGAAACGTACAATTATTATATTATATTTCTTCGTTTATGGTAAATGTTTATTAGCCGTATTTAATAGCCCTAAAATAAATTGCTAGTTAAAATAAGACGGAAAAATTACGTTTAATTTACGTACAGTATATAAAGCGTATATAAGAAACGTACAATTATTATATTATATTTCTTCGTTTATGGTAAACGTTTATTAGCCGTATTTAATAGCGCAAAAATAAATTGCTAGTTAAATAAGACGGAGAAATTACGTTTAATTTACGTACAGTATATAAAGCGTATATAAGAAACGTGGAATTATTATATTATATTTCAACGTTTACAGTAAACGTTTAATAGCCGCATATCGTACTTTAAAAATATATTATATAGTAAAATAATACGTAGAGAATACGTCTAATTAACGTACAGTATATAACGCGTGCATCGTAGACGTAGAATTATTATACCAAAACCAAAATTATACGTTTTTTACCAAAAATAGACGTCTATTATACGCTTTGGTGTTGCTTGGGCTGTAAAGAACGGTAATAAGCTCCACCAAATTATAATTCCAACCAGTAAATATTTATTGTACTCAGAACAAAATTACATTTCAACTAATGAAAAATGCAAACAATTAAGAAATAATCAATTCATGTGTAACATTGCTGAACAAATGAATTTTGAAAATTCACTTTGCGAATCTCAGTTAATTTCATTTTCAAAAAATATATTAACTTGTAACATAAAACACCTCAAGTTAGAAAGCTATAAAATCCAAAAAATAGATGAAGATTTATGGCTACTTGCTACTGTTGACGAAATAATTGCAACAATTAAGTACAATAAGGAAAATAGAAAAATTCCCCTTAAAGGAACTTTTGTAATTCAATTACCAATTAATTATGAAATACAAATTGAAAATACAATTTTACGAACTAACCATTATTCTTTGGAAATATTCAAGAATCTCGAACTACCATTTCTTACTCTAAATATTTCAGAGCAAAAGCAAGAAGTCATACAAAATAATCCTATTCATTTAGAAAATGTTGAATTGGACGATAGTCAACAATTAAGGGAAAAATTACAAAATTTGCCTAATATATTGGAAACTAGTAATTTCCACGAACATAAATACACAATTAATTTAACGCTTATTATCTTTCTAATAATTGTTTTAATTATCATATTTGTGTTGTATAAATGTAACCTAATTCCAAACATCTGCAAGAAAATCAAAAAATCAGAAAAACCTATTGAAATAGAAATTAAACCATAGAAAATCCTTAAAGTATTGTTTCCCGATTTTCTATCTTGTGGATGGAGGAGTTATGTTAATGAACCTGCTGAGATTACAGGATCTTTCGTGTGAACTATCTTGTTAGCAGTAGATAATAAGTTACATTTGCTTCATACGTATGTAATCATATTTTTCTCCGCCTTTTCGAAATAAAAGTTTTTTTTAAAAACTTAATTTCTTTGGCGTAAAAGTTAATTAGCGCGAACAGATCATCAGCTGACTCATCGGGACGGAAAATGAAGTGTTATCGTTGCGAATCGAATCATTCCCCGGATACGTGTGTGTTTAAGAACGCAAAGTGCCGGTTTTGCAATAAAGAAGGACACATAGAAAAGGCTTGTTTCGGCAAGAAAAAACAACAAAACGCGAAGAAGAAAGTACAGGACAGTGCCACAGCTATGTCCAGACTTAAAACCCGATTGGTTAATCGGTATAATCCCATTCATGGTGAGATGATGGCGCAGCTGGCATTCCATAAGCTTTTCTAGCACTTTAGATAAAGACGGTAGGATACTTATCGGGCGGAGGTCTCTAAAATCAGATGGGCTTGAGACTTTTGGGAGCGGTATCACGAGAGCCTGCTTCCAACACTCAGGGAAGACGAAATTTATCAGGCGGTAGTTTACTGCGTGCGTAATTTCAGGTAACAAAAAAAGGAATGCACAGTTTTAATATATCCATGCCAATATCATCATCTCCAACCGCTTTAGTTGTAATGCGCAAAATGGTTTTCGACACTTCAGCTTCAGTGGCCGCGTGGAAAGTGAGTGCACTCGTCACAGTTTCAGCTAAATTATCTTTATAAAAGAGTGGCACGATGTTACCAGCAACATTGCGGTGACATACAGTGCTTCCCGAAAGTAACGGATAAATTCAATAAAATCGTTGAGAAAAATATTTCAAATAAATGCTCGGACACTTCTATTTTTATTTTGAAATTATTATTTAGAGATGTAATTTTCAATCCCCCACCCCACAACCCCTAAGCGCTGTAAACTCCAACTTTAAAAATTCAAATAGCAAAGAATCCTTTCTGATACCTCACCCGACAGTTTTTCAAAATCGGTTGATAAATAACGGAGATACTTACAAAAATGTATTCAAATGAAAGTGCCAATATTCGAGCAGGCGTTGGTACGGCCTAGCAATGGGTGGTAAAAAAGAACTGCAACTTGTTTGTAATAGAATATAAACAAAATGTATTGACATTACTTAGTGGAGTGAGTGTTACTTAACCCCAATCATTCACGTTAACCGCCACGTGAGGCTAACGTGCATCTCAACTTTTTTGTTAGCTGCGCCGTGAGATGCTAAGATGCATCACACCTCGAAATGTTTTCTAAGCCGCGTGAGGAATCGTAGCTTCACGGTATTCATATGTTAGCATGGGTAAGTTGCTACATGTGGCCCCGCATACCCGGCAATGCATTTGCCCCGGCGATAGCATATTGGGTTGCTTATCTGTAGGGGGTCAAATATTATACGTGGCCCCCTAGACCCATTTTTCAGTTAGCATTGCGGCGGTTAACGTGTTAAGCCGAAAGAATCGAAGTTTTAATGATGATTGGGGTTAAGTAAAACACACTCCACTAAGTAATGTCAATACATTTTGTTTACATTCAATTACAAACAAGTTGCAATTGTTTTTTACCACCCATTGCTAGAGCCGTACCAAAACGCCTGCTTGAATATTGGCACTTTCATTTGAATACATTTTGGTAAATATCTCCGTTATTTATCAACCGATTTCGAAAAACTTTTTTTGATTGTCTTCAGCATAAATACAGTTATCAGATGAGGTATCAGAAAGGGTTGTCCGCTATTTGAATTTTTAAAGTTGGAGTTGGCAGCGCTTAGGAGTTGGGGGGTGGGGGGTTGAAAATTACATCTCTAAATGATAATTTAAAAATAAAAATCGACGTGTCCGAGCATTTATTTGAAATATTTTGCTCAACGATTTTATTGAATTTATTCGTTACTTTCGGGAAGCACTGTATAGCAGGAAAAGAATTGATGAAATACTGATTAATTTTGTCTATGTCAGATAACTGTGGGGGTAGGGTAGAAGAATTTGAATTAATGTTTAAATGTTTTAAATCCTTCCACAGACGATTGCCGTTATTCCTAAATCGCTGGTTGAAGTAGGCCTTTTTCTCATTTTTTACAGTTAGTGTAATTAAATTGTGCAGTCTTTTATAATATGCCCAATGTTTAGTTTTTCTGAATTTACGAAGAGCGGAATCTCTCATTAACATCATATTCTTTAAACGGGTGGCGGAAAAAAGTGCCGCTGAAAAAAGTGACTGGAAAAAAGTGCCCACGGAAAAAAGTGCCATGGAAAAAAGTGCCGCGGAAAAAAGGGCCGGTGGAAAAAAGGGCCGGTGGAAAAAAGTGACACGGTAAGAAGTGCTAAACGGGAAATATACGAAAATAATTTCGACTGTTTCGAGCGCTTGAATAAACGTTTATTCTAAAATAATTAGGCGAGAAAATAATTAAATATTAACAATTTACTACTGAAATCCTTATGTTGAGTGAACTATGTAAAAAAGAAACCAGCCAGAGTAAATTAGTGTAGATTAACAAAAAAAATGCTACCTCTACTTAAAGCTCCATCAAGCTTACAAATGCCCCGGAAAATACGTCAACTAAATTTTGAAAAACAAGGCGCGACAATACGTCAACCAATCGCAATCAATCATACTCAAAAGTACATTTACTGGAAAAATTCAAGTGACGTTTGAAATTTTAATAACTTCAGTGTTTAACAGATTGTTTTGACGTTTAAAATCTGTTAAGTATGAATGCTAAATCGAGGCAGTTAGCCAGAAATATCATTCGGAAAGTCATCGAATTCTTTGAATGAGAAGTATTTACAATTATTTAAATTTGCGGCCTAAATGTTTTGTTTTTGACTGTACTTTGAAAAACTATAACAGCGCCGGACACGCCCCCTTTCAACTTTGTAAGCTTGGTCGAGCTGTATACAAACCTTTGTGTAGTGACTTACATTTCCAGCTATGATATCAATCAAGACGGTTTACAATATACCGCAGAACTGCCATAGATAAGTACCTAATTGGTTTTTTTTTGGAATTTGTAGAGGCACCTATAAAGAAGTTCGGTTAGGTTAGGTTAGGTCAGGTTTTCCAACGGCACTTTTTTCCGCGGCACTTTATTCCGTCGGCACTTTTTCCCGCGGCACTTTTTTCCGTGGCACTTTTTTTCACGGTACTTTTTTCCTAGATTTTCATGCTCCATGGCTCACAGATGGTTTAAAGGGAAACTAGGAAAAAAGTGCCTGAAAAAAGTGCCACGGAATAAAGTGGACATGTAGAACATTTACTTTAAGTATTTTCGGTCTTCTAATATTTAGCTATTAGCGCATTTACTTCATTTAGTCATAATAATGCATTTTTTTGATTAAAATACAAAATCAACTCTATCTCTAACAGTTGATTTGCGGACCTATGCTTATTAAGACTTTTTTGCTTATTTTGATGAGTATTATAGGTGGGTAAAATATCCGACCTTTTTTTTGTACACCCTGTATATACAGGGTGTCTCTAAAATATGGTGCCATAGCTTAACCACAGATTCTGGGGATCAAAATAAGACGATTTAACGCAACTTACCTCTATCCGAAATTTCTTCGTTAAAGCACTATCCAACGCCAAAGATCTTCCAAAAATTTCTATTTTTTTGAATAACAAAAGATTGTTTTTAGCGATTAGGATGAAATTTGGGATGTGACTCTTTACTGGAAAAAGGTGTTTTTTGACATCATTTTTGTGTTCAGGAGTGTCGCATAAGTGGTCAGAGGTGATCATCCATAGGCAAAGAAGCTCATATTTTTTTAACAGTTCAGACAATAGTTTTCAAAATTTTCTTACAGAGTGACATTCTTATTTCAAATATTTTTCTTTGCTTGTTTAATTTCGGTATCTCTCATAGTTTAGGCTGAAAAAAAAATATTTTGATTGGCTGCAGTGCATTTCTTAAAACGATGTAATAATCTAGTTGTCCCCGTATGATGAGACATAAATGACGAAGAGACAATTTTTTGGGCAGAAACAACTTTTGCATCCGGGAAAATGGTGGTCACATTGAGCATTTGCTGTAAATCTATTAATTTACCGGTGGTACAAAATAAGCTGCACCATTGTTTCAGAAATGGTTCGGATTATTTTGCGCCACCCTTTACATACTCTTGCTAGTAATAAACTTTATATCAAATTGTCTCTTTGTGATTTATTTCTCAACATACGGGACAACTAGATTACTACATCTGTTTTAAGAAATGCACTGCAGCCAATCAAAATAATTTTTTCAGCCTAAACTATGGCAGATACCGAAATCAAACAAGAGACAAAAAATATTTGAAATATGAATGTCTCTCTGTAAAAAAAATTAACAACTATTGGCAGAACTGTTAAAAAGATGTGAGCTTCTTTGACTGTGGATGATAAACCATTGTCCACTTACGTGACCCTCCTGAACAAAAAAATGATGTCAAAAAACACCTTTTTCCAGTAAAGAATCACATCCCAAATTTCATCCTAATCGCCAAAAACAATCTTTTGTTATTTAAAAATATAGAAATTTTTTGAAGATTTTTGGCGTTGAATAGCGCTTTAACGAAGTAATTTCGGATAGAGGTAAGTTGCGTTAAATCGTCTTATTTTGATCCCCTGAATCTGTGGTTAAGCTATGGCACCATATTTGAGAGACACCCTGTATTTCTCCACGGTATAGAACGTAAATGATCAAAGAATAAATCATAGTTAACGTTGTTGAAGTTCCTGTAGGTTCGAAAGATAGGACTCGGTTTAGTGCTTTTCAGTTTAAGATTACAGAATACTAAATCATGATCCGACCCGGAATGTATATTAGCAACACCTGAACTAGCTACAAACGCAGGAGCTGTTGTTAGAATGAGATCAAGAAGTGTCGCCGTCCTGTCTGTAACACGTGTAGGTTCATTTATAAGTTGTGTGAAACCTAAGCCATCAATACAAGAAAGAAAATTAAGTGTCATATTATTTTGAAAATCAAACAACTCAATGTTAAAGTCTCCGAAACAAAAAATATGTTGTGTTAACGGAACAATACTAGACACTGTATTTTCAAAATTATTCAAAAATTCCTTGTCCTGACCGGAAGGATTATAAACAACACCACAATTAATTCGTATCATAGATTTAATATAAAATCCCACTCCACCCCCCTTGTTGGACTATCACGACGCATAAACGAGTAACCATCTATGTTATTTGCCTGATTAGGTATATCACAAGTTAACCAAATTTCAGTAATTGCTATTACATCGTAACCAGAGGAAAACACGCACATATGCTGCTCTTTTCAAATTGACGCAGAAGCGACAACAAGGGTTTACTTCAACAAGGTATTAACAAATAAGCCGATTGCAATACAAAAGGCGGATTTATTATGATTGACGTCTTCGTGTTCAGCTTTAAGCGACTTGCTGGGGAAATATGGCAATACTGTAGCCCTATCCCTCTACACTGCATAGTCAGAGTGAAAAGAGCTCTAGTAAGAACTTCAGAAATTCGCCAAGGAAACTTCTGAACCTCTTCTCAACATCCAGTGTTTTGTGATTTGTTGCGCTGTAAACGAAAGTAAAATTTATTGTTTACTAATTTCATAAGGTAACGGATCAGTGAGAAGTAACTACTTGGAAACTTACCAGTAAAATCAAAATTATTAAAATGGCTTCAAACGAAGCAACACACCTCCAATGCAAGTCAGTATAAATGACTTGTAAGCCAGTTGATACACTTCTGAAAGACTATTTTCCCTCCTGCCGAAATTATTCACTACCAAGTACAAACGCTGTTTTAATGTCTTGCCAGATATGACCAAACACAGGTGCAACTTTCTGTCAGAAATCTATTAGCTGGTACCCCAAGTGCCCCACCTCAAAATTCAGGCACAAGTTCATTAAATTCATCATGCAGACTAAAAGATCTAACTGATCTTATTCCCCATTATTATGGACACCAAACTAACTTATAGAATTTTATCGAAGCATGCGATTTTGCAGTAGGTAATATAAAATATTCCTCCAGGTCAAGAATTAGCGGTTACTGTAGGGATAAAAAATTAACCCAGAAATGCAAAACAAATGCAGGGTTCCTAGGAACTACCCAGACTCTACACGGACTAACATACAATTCCCAGGGGTTACCCAGGATTTCCATACTTCCACGTGAGGAACCCAGAATTCTTACGAAATACCCAGACTTCCCATGGGTTACCCAGGCTGTGCAGACATCCAAGTGTGTAAAACAGAATTCTTACGAAATACCCATACTTCCCAGGGGTTTCCCAGGCTTTGCAGACTTTCTAGTGAGTAACCCAGAATCCTTATGAACTACCCTTGCTCTCCAGAGTCTATCCCGAACGTTCCAGAGGTTACCCAGGCTTTCCAGACTTCAAAGTGGGGAACCCAGAATTCTTACGAAATACCCAGACTTCCCAGGGCTTACCCAGGCTTTCCAGACTTCGAAGTGAAGAACCCAGAATTCTTACAAAATACCCAGACTTCCCAGGGCTTGCCCAGGCTTTGCAGACGTCCAAGTGAGGAACCCAGAATTCTTACGAAACACCCAGACTTCCCAGAGCTTAACCAGACTTTCCAGACTTCCAAGTGAGGAACCCATAATTCTTATGAAATACCCAGACTTCCCAGGGGTTACTCAGGCTTTGCAGATTTCCAAGTGGGGAACCCAGAATTCTTAGATATACCCAGGTTTGCAGACTTTCTAGTGATTTACCCAGAATTCTTATGAACTACCCATGCTCCCAAGAGACTAACCCAGAGCTCCCAGAGGTTACCCAAGCTTTCCAGACTTCCAAGTGGGGAACCCAGAAATCTTACGAAATACCCAGACTTCCCATGGGTTACCCAGGCTGTGCAGACTTCCACGTGAGGAACCCAGAATTCTTACGAAATACCCAGACCTCCCAGGTGTTACCCAGTCTTTCTAGATTTCCAAGTGGTGAACCCAGAATTCTTAGATGTACCCAGGTGTGCAGACTTTCTAGTGAGTAACCCAGAATTCTTATGAACTACCCATGTTCTCCAGGGACTAACCCAGACCTCCCAGAGGTTACCCAGGCTTTCCAGACTTCCAAATGAGGAACCCAGAATTCTTACGAAAAACCCAAACTTCCCAGGACTTACCCGGGCTTTTCAAACTTCCAAGTCAGGAACCCTGAATTCTTATGAAATACCCTGCTTCCCAGGGGTTATTCAGGCTTTGCAGACTTTCTAGTGAGTAACCCAGAATTCTTGTGAACTACCCATACTCCCCAGAGTCTATCCCAAACATCCCAGAGGTTACCCAGGCTTTCCAGACTTCCAAGTGGGGAACCCAGAATTGTTGCGAAATACCCAGAATTCCCATAGGTTACCCAAGCTTTCCAGACTTCCAAGTGAGGAACCCATAATTCTTATTAACTACCCATGCCCCCCAGAGACTAACCCAGACCTACAAGAGGTTACCGAGGCTTTCCAAACTTTCAAGTGCGGAGCCCAGAATTCTTACGAAACACCCAGACTTCCCAGGGCTTACACAGGCTTTTCAAACTTCCAAGTGATGAACCCAGAATCCTCACAAAATAAACCAGACCTCCTAGCGGGTACCCAGACTCTTCAGACTTCCTAGGGAGTAACCCAGGGTTCCTAGGAGCTACCCAGACTCTACACGGACTAACATACAATTCCCAGGGGTTGCCCAGGATTTCCAGCATTCCACGTGAGGAACCCAGAATTCTTACGATATACAAAGACTTCCCAGGGGTTACCCAGTCTTTCCAGACTTTCTAGTGAGTAACCCAGAATTCCTATGAACTACCCATGCTCCCCAGAGTCTATCCCGAACATTCCAGGGGTTACCCAGGCTTTCCAAACTTCAAAGTGGGGAACCCAGAATTGTTACGAAATGCCCAGACTTCCCATGGGTGACCCAAGCTTTGAAGACTTTGTCGTGAGTAATCCAGAATTCTTATGAACTACCCATGCTCCCCAGAGGCTATCCCGAACTTCCCAGAGGTTACCCAGGCTTTCCAGACTTCCTAGTGAGTAACCCAGAATTCTTATGAACTACCCATGCTCCCCAGAGGCTATCCCGAACTTCCCAGAGGTTACCCAGGCTTTCCAGACTTCCAAGTGGGGAACCCAGAATGGTTACGAAATGCCCAGACTTCCCATGTGTTACCCAGGCTTTGCAGACTTCCATGTGAGGAACCCAGAATTCTTACGAAATACCCTGACTTCCCTGAGGTTACCCAGGCTTTCCAGAATTCCACATGTAGAACCCAGAATTCTTACGAAATACCCTGACTTCCCAGAGGTTACCCAGGCTTTCCAGAATTCCACATGTAGAACCCAGAATTCTTATGAAATACCCAGACTTCCCAGGAGTTACTCAGGCTTTGCAGATTTCCAAGTGGGGAACCCAGGATTCTTACGTAATACCCAGACTTTCCAAGGCTTACCTAGTCTTTCCAGACTTCCTACTGAGTAACCCAGAATTCTTATAACTACCCATGCTCCCCAGAGTCTATCCCAAACCTCCCAGAGGTTACCCAGGCTTTCCAGACTTCCAAGTGAGGAACCCAGAATTCTTACGAATTACCCAGACTTCCCATGGGTTGCCCAGGCTTTGCAGACTTCCATGTGAGGAACCCAAAACTCTTACGAATTACCCAGACTTCCCATGGGTTACCCAGGCTTTGCAGACTTCCATGTGAGGAACCCAAAACTCTTACGTACTACCCTGCTGCCCAGAGACTAACCTAGACCTCCCAGAGGTTACCCAGGCTTTCCAGACTTCCAAGTGAGGAACCCAGAATTCTTATGAAATACCAAGACTTCCCAGGGGTTGCTCAGGCTTTGCAGACTTTCTAGTGAGTAACCCAGGATTGTTATGAAATACCAATGCTCCTGAGAGTCTATCCAAACCTCCCAGAAGTTACCCAGGCTTTCCAGAATTCCGCGTGGGAGACCCAGAATTCTTACAAAATACCCAGGCTTTCCAGTTTTTACCCAGGCTTTTCAGACTTCCAAGTGAGGAACCCAGAATTCTTACGGAACACCCAGACTTCCCAGAGCTTACCCAGACTTTCCAGACTTCCAAGTGAGGAACCCAGAATTCTTATGAAATACCCAGACTCCCCACGGGTTACTCAGGCTTTGCAGACTTTCTAGTGAGTAACCAGAATTCTTATGAAGTACCCATGCTCCCCAGAGACTAACCCCGACCTCCCAGAGGTTACCCAGGCTTTCCAGATTTCCAAGTGGGGAACCCAGGATTCTTATGAAATACCCAGACTTCCCACGGGTTACTCAGGCTTTGCAGACTTTCTAGTGAGTAACCCAGAATTCTTGTGAACTACCCATGCTCCCCAGAGACTCACCCAGACCTCGCAGACGTTACCCGGCTTTCCAGGCTTCCAAGTGGGGAACCCAGAATTCTTACGAAATACCTAGACTTCTCATGGGTTACCCAGGCTGTGCAGACTTCCAGGTGAGGAACCCAGAATTCTTACTATTCTTACGAAATACCCAGACCTCCCAGAGGTTACCCAAGCTTTTCAGACTTCCAAGTGGGGAACCCAGAATTCTTATGAAATATCCACACATCCCAGCCGGTACCCAACCTTTCCAGACTTCCTAGGGAGTAATCCAGAATTCCTAAGAACTACGCAGACCCTCCACGGACTAAGCTACAATTCTCAGGGGTTACCCAGGCTTTCCAGACATTCAAGTGGGGAACCCAGGATTCTTACGAAATACCCAGACTTCCCATGGGCTACCCAGGCTTTGCAGACTTGCACGTGAGGAATCCAGAATTCTTACATAATACTCAGACTCCCTAGGGGTTACCCTGGCTTTCTAGACTTCCAAGTGAGGAAACCAGAATTCTTACGAAATTCTCAGGCTTCTGTGAGCTTACCCGGGATTTCTAAACTTCCTAGGGAATCACCCAGAATTCTTAGTAACTACCCAGACTACCAGGCGCCCACCCAGAATTCCCAGGGGTTACCCAGGCTTTCTAGACTTCAAAGTGATGAACCCAGAATTCTTACGAATTACCCAGACTTCCCATGGGTTGCCCAGGCTTTGCAGACTTCCATCTGAGGAACCCAAAACTCTTACGAATTACCCAGACTTCCCATGGGTTACCCAGGCTTTGCAGACTTCCATGTGAGGAACCCAAAACTCTTACGAACTACCCTGCTGCCCAGAGACTAACCTAGACCTCCCAGAGGTTACCCAGGCATTCCAGACTTCCAAGTAGGGAACCCAAGATTCTTACGAAATACCCAGTCTTCCCATGGGATACCCAGGCTTTGCAGACTTCCATGTGAATAACCCAGAATTCTTACGAAATACACAGACTTCCCATGGGTTACTCAGGCTGTGCAGACTTCCACGTGAGGAACCCAGAATTCTTACAAAATACCCAGAGTTCCCAGGGGTTACGAAGTCTTTCTAGATTTCCAAGTGGTGAACCCAGAATTCTTAGGTATACCCAGGCCTTGCAGACTTTCTAGTGAGTACCCCAGAATACTTATGAACTACCCATGTTCTCCGGGGACTAACCCAGACCTCCCAGAGGTTACCCAGTCTTTCCAGAATTCCACATGGGGAACCCAGAATTCTTGCGAAATATCCAGACTTTGTCGTGAGTAACCCAGAATTCTTATGAAATACCCATGCTCCCCAGATCTATCCCAAAACTCCCAGAGGTTATCCAGGCTTTCCAGAATTCCACATGGGGAAGCCAGAATTCTTGAGAAATACCCAGACTTTCCATGGGTTACCCAGGCTTTCCAGACTTCCAAGTGAGGAACCCAGAGTTCTTACGAAATACCCAGACTTCCAAGGGGTTACCCAGGCTTTGCAGACTTCCAAGTGAGGAACCCACAATTCTTACGAATTCCTCAGGCTTCCCAGTATTCCACGTGGGGAACCCAGAGATCTTACAAAATATCCAGACTTCCCAGGGCTTACCCAGGCTTTCCAGACTTCCAAGTGAGGAACCCAGAACTCTTACGAAACACCCAGACTTCCAAGAACTTACCCAGTCCTTCCAGACATCCAAGTGAGGAACCCAGAATTCTTATGAAATACCCAGACTTCCCAGGGGTTGCGCAGGCTTTGCAGACTTTCTAGTGAGTAACTCAGAATTCTTATGAAATACCAATGCTCCCCAGAGTCTATCCCAAACCTCTCAGAGGTCACCCAGGCTTTCCAGAATTCGACGTGGGAGACCCAGGATTCTTACAAAATACGCAGACTTCCCAGGGCTTACCCAGGCTTTCCAGATTTCCACCCAGAATTCTTACGAAACACCCAGACTTCCCAGAGCTTACCCAGACTTTCCAGACTTCCAAGTGAAAAACCCAGAATTCTTATGAAATACCCAGACTTCTCAGTAGTTACTCAGGCTTTGCAGATTTCCAAGTGGGGAACCCAGGATTGTTACGTAATATCCAGTCTTTCCAAGGCTTACCTAGTCTTTCCAGACTTCCTACTGAGTAACCCAGAATTCTTATAACTACCCATGTTCCCCAGAGTCTATCCCAAACCTCACAGAGGTTACCCAGGCTTTCCAGAATTCCGCGTGGGAAACCCAGAATTCTTACAAAATACCCAGACTTCCCAGAGCTTACCCAGGCTTTCCAGACTTCCAAGTGAGGAACCCAGAATTCTTACGAAACACCCAGAGCTTACCCAGTCTTTCCAGACTTTCAAGTGAGGAACCCAGAATTCTTATGAAATACCCAGACTTCCCAGGGGTTGCTCAGGCTTTGCAGACTTTCTAGTGAGTAACCCAGGATTCTTATGAAATACCAATGCTCCCGAGAGTCTATCCAAACCTCCCAGAGGTTACCCAGGTTTTCCAGAATTCCGCGTGGGAGACCCAGAATTCTTACAAAATACCCAGACTTCCCAGAGCTTACCTAGACTTTCCAGACTTCCAAGTGAGGAACACAGAATTCTTATGAAATACCCAGACTTCCCACGGGTTACTCAGGCTTTGCAGACTTTCTAGTGAGTAACCCAGAATTCTTATGAACTACCCATGCTCCCCAGAGAATAACCCAGACCTCCCAGAGGTTACCCAGGCTTTCCAGATTTCCAAGTGGGGAACCCAGGATTCTTATGAAATACCCAGACTTCCCACGGGTTACTCAGGCTTTGCAGAGTTTCTAGTGAGTAACCCAGAATTCTTATGAACTACCCATGCTCCCCAGAGACTAACCCAGACCTTGCAGACGTTACCCCGGCTTTCCAGGCTTCCAAATGGGGAATCCAGAATTCTTACGAAATACCCAGACTTCTCATGGGTTACCCAGGCTGTGAAGACTTCCTGGTGAGGAACCCAGAATTCTTACGAAATACCCAGACCTCCCAGAGGTTACCCAAGCTTTCCAGACTTCCAAGTGGGGAACCCAGAATTCTTATGAAATATCCACACATCCCAGCCGGTACCCAACCTTTCCAGACTTCCTAGGGAGTAATCCAGAATTCCTAGGAACTACGCAGACCCTCCACGGACTAAGCTACAATTCTCAGGGGTTACCCAGGCTTTCCAGACATTCAAGTGGGGAACCCAGCATTCTTACGAAATACCCAGACTTCCCATGGGCTACCCAGGCTTTGCAGACTTCCACGTGAGGAATCCAGAATTCTTATGAAATACCCAGACTTCCCAGGAGTTACTCAGGCTTTGCAGATTTCCAAGTGGGGAACCCAGGATTCATACGTAATATCCAGACTTTCCAAGGCTTACCTAGTCTTTCCAGACTTCCTAGTGAGTAACCCAGAATTCTTATAACTACCCATGCTCCCCAGAGTCTATCCCAAACCTCCCAGAGGTTACCCAGGCTTTCCAGAATTCCGCGTGGGAAACCCAGAATTCTTACAAAATACCCAGACTTCCCAGGTCTTACCCAGGCTTTCCAGACTTCCAAGTGAGGAACCCAGAATTCTTACGAAACACCCAGACTTCCCAGAGCTTACCCAGTCTTTCCAGACTTTCAAGTGAGGAACCCAGAATTCTTATGAAATACCCAGACTTCCCAGGGGTTGCTCAGGCTTTGCAGACTTTCTAGTGAGTAACCCAGGATTCTTATGAAATACCAATGCTCCCGAGAGTCTATCAAAACCTCCCAGAGGTTACCCAGGCTTTCCAGAATTCCGCGTGGGAGACCCAGAATTCTTACAAAATACCCAGACTTCCCAGTTCTTACCCAGGCTTTCCAGACTTCCAAGTGAGGAACCCAGAATTCTTACGAAACACCCAGACTTCCCAGAGCTTACCCAGACTTTCCAGACTTCCAAGTGATGAACCCAGAATTCTTATGAAATACCCAGACTCCCCACGGGTTACTCAGGCTTTGCAGACTTTCTAGTGAGTAATCCAGAATTCTTATGAACTACCCATGCTCTCCAGAGACTAACCCAGACCTCCCAGAGGTTACCCAGCTTTCCAGATTTCCAAGTGGGGAACCCAGGATTCTTATGAAATACCCAGACTTCCCACGGGTTACTCAGGCTTTGCAGACTTTCTAGTGAGTAACCCAGAATTCTTATGAACTACCCATGCTCCCCAGAGACTAACCCAGACCTCGCAGATGTTACCCCGGCTTTCCAGGCTTCCAAGTGGGGAACCCAGAATTCTTACGAAATCAGACTTCTCATAGGTTACCCACGCTGTGCAGACTTCCAGGTGAGGAACCCAGAATTCTTACGAAATACCCAGAACTCCCAGAGGTTACCCAAGGTTTCCAGACTTCCAAGTGGGGAACCCAGAATTCTTATGAAATATCCACACATCCCAGCCGGTACCCAACCTTTCCAGACTTCCTAGGGAGTAATCCAGAATTCCTAGGAACTACGCAGACCCTCCACGGACTAAACTACAATTCTCAGGGGTTATCCAGGCTTTCCAGACATTCAAGTGGGGAACCCAGCATTCTTACGAAATACCCAGACTTCCCATGGGCTACCCAAGCTTTGCAGACTTTCACGTGAGGAACCCAGAATTCTTACGAAATACCCTGATTTCCCAGGGGTTACCCAGTCTTTCTAGATTTCCAAGTGGTGAACCCAGAATTCTTAGATGTACCCAGATTTGCAGACTTTCTTGTGAGTAACCCAGAATTCTTGTGAACTAGTCATGCTCCCCAGAGTCTATCCCAAACATCCCAGAGGTTACCCAGGCTTTCCAGACTTCCAAGTGATGAACCCAGAAACCTTACAAAATTGTACGTCTTCGTACAATTAAATTTGTAAATGTGATAATTAAAATTAGATTTATTTACAATTCTTTCTTATACAGATTTGACATCGTCTTCTCTTTTTAATATCTATTTTTTCTTAACTATTTATCCTTCTCTATAGAAACGCTATAATTAAAACAAGTTTTAATTTAATGTAATAAACACCCTACACTACCCCCCTATTAGTGAGGAGGTCGAACGATTTTTAAAAATAAAATATTCTACTCTAATAAATTAAATTGTTATAGTACATTCCTGATAAGTTATACAAAAGTGTTAAAAGATACCATGTCTGCATATTTTTTAGGAAATTTCACTTTCCTGCCAGTTCTTGTGATAACTTTTTTGACTTGGTGTGTAGGTGTTTTACTGACATCTGCACTATCTTGATTTCTGATGCAGGGAGATAATTTAGTTTCAATTATTATTGGTTCCTTTGGCTCTATATAAGCAGATTTCAACCTGTCAATGGAGACACTGTTTGATTTACCATTTATTTCTAAAATGTAATATTTGTCAGTTCTACGTAGGACTTTATACGGTCCGTTGTAAGGAGCTTGTAGAGGTTTTCTTACACCATCTACTCTTACAAATACATATTCTGCAGTATCCAAGTCTTTTGGAATGTAAGCTTTAGATTTATTATGCCAAGTAGTTTGATTGTATGTGATCATCTGCATCTTATTCTTAAGATTGGTTATAAAACTTGAATCTGGTGCAACAGTGTTCAAAGTAGTAGCTTGTTCGACTAAATCTGCTGGTATGCGTAATGTTGTACCATATACTAATTCTGCCGGTGTTGCACCAATGTCCAGTTTGATAGTGTTGCGGATTCCAAGTAAAACCAATGGCAAGGCTTCTGTCCACGTAGTATCATGGCATTTTAATGAGGCCTTTAACTGCCGGTGAAACCGCTCTACAAGACCATTACTTTGTGGATGGTAGGCAGTGGTTCGATTGTGTTGTACTCCTAAAAGTTTTGACAGAGCATTAAATAAACAGGATTCAAACTGCCTACCCCTGTCTGTTATTATAGTAGCAGGAACACCAAATCTTGAAACCCAGTGCATACAGAACGTTTGAGCACAAGTTTCCGCAGTAATGTCTTGTATTGGAATTGCCTCAGGCCATCTACTGAATCTATCTACCAAAGTCAAAAGGTACTGCTTACCATTAGATGGAGGAAGAGGCCCAACAATGTCCATGTGTATGTGGGTAAACCGAGCATCAGGAGCAGTAAATGTGCCTAGTGGAGCTTTGGTATGTCGATTTATTTTTGACCGTTGGCAAGGAACACATCTTTTGGTCCAAATGGCAATCTGTTTTTTCATGTTTGGCCAAAAAAATTTCTTCGTTACCTGTTTGACGGTGTTTTTGATGCCTGGATGAGACAAGTTATGTTGTGTTTCGAAAACATTTTTACGAAAAGTTGCTGGTACATAAATTCTTTTATTACCTGTAGAAACTTCGTAAGTAAGTTCAATATCTGGTAAGCTTGTAATTTTTTCAAACTTAAGATTATCTTGTTTCAAAAGATTTGCTAATTCTTCATCATTTTCCTGGCTTTTTTGAAGTGATGCGGAGTCGAATTCCGTTTTAGTTATGCTTCCAATGCGTGACAATGCGTCTGCTGGCCCATTTTCAGTCCCTTTAATATATTGTATATTTGTTGTAAATTGGGAGATGAAGTCCAATTGACGGCATTGACGAGGACTACATTTTTCAGCTTTTTGATAGAAGGCATAAGTGAGTGGTCGATGATCTGTAAAAATCGTGAAATCACGACCTTCTAAAAAATGACGAAAATGTCGAACTCCTTTGTATATTGCCAGGAGCTCCCTGTCATAAGCACTGTACTTTTTTTCTGCTGGTTTAAGTTTAAGGGAAAAGAAGGAAATCGGTTTGCAATCAATACCTTCTCCTTGTTGTAGTACACCACCTACTGCTATGTCAGAAGCGTCAACAGCTATACTGAGTTTGCTGTCAGGCTGTGGAAAAGTTAAAATAGCAGTGTTTGCTAAAGCATCCTTACTCTTTTGAAAGGCTTCTCTTGCGTTTTCGTTCCAAATAATATTGGCATTCTTTTTACTACATCCTTTAAGAAGTTCCGTGAGAGGTTGCTGTGTTTTTGCTGCATTTGGTATCCATCGCCGGTAATAGTTCACCATACCAAGAAATGCTTGTAATTGTTTGATTGTCTCTGGCAATAGAAAATCTTTTACCACCTGTATTTTTTGTGGTAATGGTTCTAGTCCGTGCTGTGACACTTTAGCTCCCAAAAATGTTAACTCACTTGCGACAAAAACGCATTTGTTTGTATTGATAACAATGCCGTGTTGGCTAAGTTTCTTTAGCACTGCTTCTAAATGTTGCATGTGTTCTTCTTCTGATGATGAGGCGATAAGAATATCATCGATATAAATGTACACAAAATTAAATTCTCTAAAAATTTGATCTAAAAATCTCTGGAACGTTTGGGCAGCATTTCTTAAACCAAAGGGCATGCGAATAAACTCGTACAATCCAAACGGTGTTGTTATTGCCGTTTTTGGCGTGTCTGCCGGATTAACAGGAATCTGGTAATACGCTTTGACTACGCTTTTGTCCGTTTTGCGAACCATGTGGAGTGGACTGGCCCATGGGGATGATGAAGGCCGAATAATACCAGCTTCCAGCATTCGTGAAAATTCCTCCTTAGCAGCTTTAAACTTGTCTGGAGCTAGTCTTCGTGGTTTGCTATGTACTGGAGGACCCTTTGATTCAATGTAGTGGAGTACATCGTGCTTTGGTTGTTGAATAGAGGGATTTGGTCGTATAATATCCGGATACCTCCGCAGAAGATCTTCGTATTTGGAACAATTACTTCCAAACACAGCACGCACACTTGTTACTGTTGCTGTTTTATATATACAATTAACTGAAAGAGATGTCTTATTATCTAATAATTGTTTGTTCTTTAAATCTACACTTAAACTAAAATAATGTAAAAAATCTGCACCAAGTATAGCGTCTGTCACGTTTGCCACTACAAATGTCCACACAAAATCGCGACGGAGACCTATATTTACATTCAGTGTCTTTTGTGCATAAAGTTTTATGTTTGAACCGTCAGCAGATTGTAAATTGAAAGTAGAACTAGGGTTATCCAACTTACATTGTTTGAATTTAGCGGGTAAAATACTGAGGTCAGCCCCAGTGTCGACCAAGAAGTGAGTTTTATTTCGCTTATCAACAACAAACAGACGGCGTGAATGATGGGGTACAGAAGTTGCCGCTCCTACTGCTCCCCTTGTTCGTTTTTTATGGTCTGATGGTTGCAGGGTGGTATACATTTTTGAGCTCTTATCCCATAATGACGGTGATACCAACAGGTCCTATGGCGTTCTCTACTTGGACTTCTGGTTTGCGAACGATTGCGGAATCGGGCATCTGTCCTTTGCATGGTCCGGTTTCTCTCCAATTTTTGTATACGATGCATAATATCGTCTAATTTGTTAGCTATATTAGTGATAGGATCCATTATTAATTCCTGTTTGCGGGCAGCAAGCGGTTCAATCGATTCGACTTTTGAAATTGCAGACACCGATGGTGTATTTTCTAAAATACGATCTGCAATTTCCGCTAATTGATCCAATGTTACAGTGGTTAGTGATACTAAAATCTGTTTCACACTTACTGGCATCTGTTGAAGGAAAAGTTCTTTTAAAACTTGATCGTTAACATACCCAGAATCATTAACTAATTTTCTCATATGTCTCAGAAGTTGAGATGGTTTTCTATTTCCTAATTCTTCTCCAGAGAGTAATTGTTTTAGTTTTTGTGAATCGGAAAGTGTAGTACGATTAATTACTGCTCGTTTTAATTTTGTATAAGGTTCCTTTGCATCAGGCTTCGTTATCTCATCTGCAACCTCATCTGCTATTTCTGGTGACAAAACACTTAATACATGGTTAAATTTTGTATGTTCTGATATAATCTTTGGATATGCCAATTCGAACTTCGCTTCTACCATTGCAAACCATAATTCTGTTCTGGTTGACCAAAATGCTGGTAAAGAAATTGCTACCGCTGTTATTGACGGTGTTGACTGAGATTGAGTTTGTATAATCGCGGATGCCTCTGAATCTGTCATGTTGAATTTATTGCATTGAAATGTCTGAATAATAATTATCACTTACGTCGGGGTCACCACTTTGTACGTCTTCGTACAATTAAATTTGTAAATGTGATAATTAAAATTAGATTTATTTACAATTCTTTCTTATACAGATTTGACATCGTCTTCTCTTTTTAATATCTATTTTTTCTGAACTATTTATCCTTCTCTATAGAAACGGTATAATTAAAACAAGTTTTAATTTAATGTAATAAACACCCTACAAAATAAACCAGACCTCCTAGCGGGTACCCAGACTCTCCAGACTTCCTAGGGAGTAACCCAGGGTTCCTAGGAGCTACCCAGACACGGACTAACATACCATTCACAGGGGTTACCCAGGATTTCCAGACTTCCACGTGAGGAACCCAGAATTCTTACGAAATACCCAGACTTCCCAGGGGTTACCCAGGCTTTGCAGACTTTCTAGTGAGTAACCCAGAATTCTAATGAACTACCCATGCTCCCCAGAAACCAACCCAGACATCCCAGACGTTACACAGGCTTTCCAGACTTCCAAGTGAGGAACCCAAAATTCTTACGAAATACCCAGATTTTGTAGGGCTTACCCAGTCTTTCCAGACTTCCTAGTGAGTAACCCAGAATTCTTATGAACTACCCATGCTCCCCAGAGGCTAACCCAGACCTCCCAGAGGTTACCCAGGCTTTCCAGACTTCCATGTGAGGAACCCAGATTATTACGAAATACCTAGACTTCCCAGGGGTTACTCAGGCTTTGCAGACTATCTAGTGAGTAACCCAGAATTCTTATGAACTACCCATGCTCGCTAGAGACTAACCCAGACCTCCCAGAGGTTACCCAGGCTTTCCAGACTTCCAAGTGGGGAACCTAGAATTCTTAAGAAATACCCAGACTTCCCAGGGGTTACCCAGGCTTTGCAGACTTTCTAGTGAGTAACCCAGAATTCTTACGAAATGCCCGGACTTCCCATGGGTTACCCAGGCTTTCCAGACTTCCAAGTGAGGAACCCAGAATTCTAATGAACTACCAATGCTCGCCAGAGACTAACCCAGACCTCCCAGAGGTTACCCAGGCTTTCCAGACTTCCAAGTGTGGAACCCAGAATTGTTACGAAATGTTCAGACTTCCCATGGGTTACCCAGGCTTTCCAGACTTTCTAGTGAGTAACGCAGAATCCTTATGAACTACTCATGCTCCCTAGAGACTAACCCAGACCTCCCAGATGTTACCCAGGCTTTCGAGAATTCCAAGTGGGGAACCCAGGATTCTTAAATACTACCCAGACTTTCCAGGGCTTACCCAGTCTTTCCAGACTTCCTAGTGAGTAACCCAGAATTCTTATGAACTACCCATGCTCCTCAGAGCCTATCCCAACCTCCCAGAGGTTACCCAGGCATTCCAGACTTGCAAGTGAGGAACCCAGAATTCTTATGAAATACCCAGACTTCCCATGGGTTACCCAGGCTGTGCAGACTTCCACGTGAGGAACCCAGAATTCTTACGAAACATTCAGACTTCCCAGAGCTTACCCAGCCTTTCCAGACTTCCAAGTGAGGAACACAGATTTCTTTTGCCAGACTTCCCAGGGGTTTGTCAGGCTTTGCAGACTTTCTAGTCAGTAACCCAGAATTCTTATGAACTACCCATGCTCCCCAGAGTCTATCCCAAACCTCCCAGAGGTTACCCAGGCTTTCCAGACTTCCAAGTGAGGAACCCAAAATTCTTACGAAAAACCCAGACTTTCCAGGGCTTACCCAGTCTTTCCAGACTTCCAAGTGAGGAACCCAGAATTCTTATGAAATACCCAGACCTCCCAGAGGTTACTCAGGCTTTGCAGACTTTGTAGTGAGTAACCCAGAATTCTTATGAACTACACATGCTCCCCAGAGACAACCCAGACTTCCCAGGGCTTACCCAGGCTTTCCAGATTTCCAAGTGAGGAACCCAGAATTCTTACGATACACCCAGACTTCCCAGAGCTTCCCCGGCTTTCCAGAATTCCGCGTGGGGAACCCAGAATTCTTAGGAAATACCCAGACTTCCCAGGGGTTGCCCAGGCTTTGCAGACTTTCTAGTGAGTAACCAAGAATTCTTATGAACTACCCATGCTCCCCAGAGACTAATCCAGACGTCCCATGGGTTACCCAGTCTTTCCAGACTTCCAAGTGAGGAACCCAGAATTCTTATGAAATACCCAGACTTCCCAGAGGTTACTCAGGCTTTGCAGACTTTGTAGTGAGTATCCCAGGATTCTTATGAACTACCCGTGCTCCCCAGAGTCTATCCCAAACCTCCCAGAGGTTACCCAGGCTTCCCAGACTTCCAAGTGGGGAACCCAGAATTGTTACGAAATGCCCAGACTTCCCAGGGCTTACCCAGCCTTTCCAGACTTCCAAGTGAGGAACCCAGAATTCTTACGAAATTCTCAGACTTACCAGGCTTTATTCAGACTTTCTAATCTTCCTGGTGAGTAACACAGAATCCTTATGAACTACCCATGCTCCCCAGAGACTAACCCAGACTTCCCAGGGGTTACCCAGGCTTTGCAGACTTTCTAGTGAGTAACCAAGAATTCTTACGAAATGCCCAGACTTGCCATGGGTTACCCAGGCTTTACAGACTTCCAAGTGAGGAACCCAGAATTCTTATGAAATACCCAGACTTCCCAGGGGTTACTCAGGCTTTGCAGACTATCTAGTGAGTAACCCAGAATTCTTATGAACTACCAATGTTCCCCAGAGTCTATCCCAAACCTCCCAGAGGTTACTCAGCCTTTCCAGAAATCCGCGTGGGGAACCCAGAATTCTTACGAAATACCCAGACTTCCCAGGGCTTACCCAGGCTTTCCAGACTTCCAATTGAGGAACCCAGAATTCTTACGAAACACCCAGACTTCGCAGGGGTTACCCATGCTTTGCAGACTTTCTAGCGAGTAACCCAGAATGCTTATGAACTACCCATGCTCCACAGAGTCTATCCCAAACCTCCCAGAGGTTACCCAAGCTTTCCAGACTTCCAAGTGAGGAACCCAGAATACTTAATAAATACCCATGGTCCCCAGAGACTAACCCAGACCTCCCAGAGGTTACCGCGGCTTTCCAGTCTTCCAAGTGGGGAACCCAGAATTCTTACGAAATACCCAGATCTCCCAGGGGTTACACAGGCTTTCTATACTTCCAAGGGATGAACCCAGAATCCTTACGAAATAAACCAGACCTCCTAGCGGGTACCCAGACTCGCCAGACTTGCTAGGGAGTACCCAGACTTCCTAGGAACTACCCAGACTCCCCACGGACTAAACTAGACTTCCTAGGGGTTACCCAGGCTTTCCAGACATCCACGTGAGGAACCCATAATTCTGACTAAATACCCAGACTTCCCATGGGTTACCCAATCTTTCCCGACCTCCTAGGGAGTAACCCAGAGTTACTACGAGCTACTCAGGTTCGCCACGGACTAACCCAGCCTTCCTAGGGGTTACCCAGGCTTTCCAGGCTTCCACGTGAGGAACCCAGAATCTTACGAAATGCCCAGACTTCTCATGGGTTACCCGGGGTTTCCAGACTTCCAAGTGAGGAACCCAGAATTCTAATGAAATATCCAGACTTCCCAGGGGTTACCCAAGCTTTCCAAACTTCCAAGTGAGGAACCCAGAACCCTTATGAACTGCCCATGCTCCCCAGAGACTAACCCAGACCTCCCAGAGGTTACCCAGGCTTTCCAGACTTCCAAGTGGGGAACCAAGGATTCTTACGAAATACGCAGACTTCCCAAGGGTTACCCAGGCTTTCTAAACTTCCACGTGAGGAACCCAGAATTCTTATGAGCTACCCATGCTCCCGAGAGTCTATCCCAAACCTCCCAGAGGTTACCCAGGCTTTCCAGACTTCCAAGTGAGGAACCCAGAATTCTTACGAAATACCCAGTCTTTCCAGGGCTTACCCAGTCTTTCCAGACTTCCAAGTGAGGAACCGAGAATTATTATGAACTACCCATGCTAACCAGAGTCTATCCCGAACCTCCCAGAGGTTACCCAGGCTTTCCAGACTTCCAAGTGGGGAACCCAGAATTGTTACGAAATGCCCAGACTTCCCATGGGTTACCCAGGCTTTCCAGACTTTCAAGTGGGGAACCAAGGATTCTTACGAAATACCCAGGCTTCCCAAGGGTTACCCAGGCTTTCTGAACTTCCACGTGAGGAACCCAGAATTCTTATGAACTACCCATGCTCCCGAGAGTCTATCCCACACCTCCCAGAGGTTACCCAGGCTTTCCAGACTTCCAAGTGAGGAACCCAGAATTCTTACGAAATACCCAGACTTCCCAAGGGTTACCCAGGCTTTCTAAACTTCCACGTGAGGAACCCAGAATTCTTATGAACTACCCATGCTCCCGAGAGTCTATCCCAAACCTCCCAGAGGTTACCCAGGCTTTCCAGACTTCCATGTGAGGAACCCAGAATTCTTACAAAATACCCAGACTTCCCAGGAGTTACCCAGTCGTTCCAGACTTTCTAGTGAGTAACCCAGAATTCTTATGAACTACCCATGCTCCCCAGAGTCTATCCCAAACCTCGCAGAGGTTACCCAGGCTTTCCAGACTTCCAAGTGGGGAACCCAGAATTCTTACGAAATACCCAGACTTCCCATGGGTTACCCAGGCTGTGCAGACTTCCACGTGAGGAACCCAGAATTCTTACGAAATACCCAGACTTTGCATTGGTTACCCAGGCTATGCAGACTTGCACGTGGGGAATCCAGAATTATTACGAAATACCCAGACTTCCCATGGATTACCCAGTCTTTCTAGATTTTCAAGTGGTGAACCCAGAATTCTTAGATATACCCATCTCAAGTTCGATGTCCATGACATCGGACGTGTATTGTTGCGCTGTGATAAATTGAATGAATGTAGGAGTAAAATATAGTACACAAATTGGAAAACTGGATGTATAAATTGGGAAAGTGTAGTGAGTGATATATTAAAACGGCTAATTAAAATGAATACTGCTTGTCCTAATTGTCTATCAACGAAACAAGGAACCACAACTCAATGCGATGGTTGTAAAATAAATGTTCATACTGCATGCGTTGGCCTATCAAGTGATGATATACGTGTAACGCGCAATAAATCACGAAATATAAAAATAATCTGTAACGCATGCAATGTATATATGGGTGAACTGGGTGAAATTAAAAACTTATTAAATACTTTAAAGCAAGATTTTGGTACCCGATTTGCATCCTTAGAGGCCAAACTGGAAAGAATATCTGAGACTCATATTGATAATTCCAACTCGTCGAAAGTTTTTGAGGAAGCAGTAGTTGAGGCAACGGAAAGAATTAAACGAAATAAAAATATAATTATTAAAGGCATAATAGAACATAATGGAGCTGTGAAAGATGCAATTGAATACGACAACTTAAAAGTAGATGAGATACTAAAGCAGATAATTCCGGAAGAACCAATAAATATTGTAAAAACAATACGGCTTGGCAAAGATAAGACTAAACCTCGTTTGCTAAAAGTGATACTATCAGATTCTGATACAGCACTAAAAATACTAAAAAATAAAAAGCACCTCAATGCAACGCAATTTTCTCAAATATCAATCAGAGATGACAAGACGCAAACTCAGTTACAGTATCTACGAAACCTTCAAGTGGAACTAGAACGGCGAAATGCAGATGGTGAAAATCTAACGATAAAATATAAAAATGGCATACCAACAATTCGTCCAAAAAACTAAACAGCAATATCAATAATATAGGAAATAATTCCAATGAACTAAAAGTAAATAATAATTTGAAAGTGAGTTTTGTTAATATTCGTTCTTTAAATACTGGTTTTGATTTTTTTAAAGACACAGTTCTACAAAAAAAATTTGATATAATAGGTTTAAATGAGACATGGTTACAAGCAGACCACACATATCCATATCTACAGATACCATCGTATAACTTTGTACATACGGACAGGCCAAGTAGAGGTGGTGGAATCGAAATTTATTTAAAAGATCATATTAAGTATAAACACTATTTTAAAAATGAATCTTTTCAAAGTGGGTTGGAACAACAGTGGCTAGTTTTGACTATAAAAGGGGAAAAAATTGGCTTAGGGGTAATATACAAGTCACCTCAAGCAACCACAGAATGCCTAAATGAAGTTGAGAGAATATTAGAAAACATCTACATGGAGGTAAACAGCTTAATCATGATAGGGGACATAAATATAAATTTGTTAAACAATAATAATCATGAGTGTCATAGATTTGGAACGCTGTTGACAAAATTTAACCTAAAGCAGATAGTGAATTTTCCTACGAGGATAACAACTTACAGTGAAAGTCTTATCGATGTTATATGTATAAGTAACCACATCGTAGTTAGTTCATGTGAATCGCTAGATCTGTTAAATGTAACTGATCATATGCTAATTTATTGTAACTTGGTTGTAGAATGTGTAAAACCTGAGTTAGGTAAGTTTTATAATAGAAATTTTAAACACTTTAATCAGGAGGCCTTTAACAATGATGCAGAGGCAATTAACTGGGAGGAATTTAATGCAATACAAGATATTAACTTAAGAGTCAATTGTTTAGTACAAAATATAGTAAATTTATTTGATACACATGCACCTGTAACGCAAATACAACCCAAAAGACCATATAAACCATATATAACCTACACAATTAAACAAATGATTAAACTTAAAGACAAGGCAAAAAGGAAATATGAAAAAACCAGATTAGATAAAGATAGGCACTTTTATGTAGATTTAAGAAATTATTTGAGTATAGCAATCAAAAACGAAAAAAATGCATTTATGAAATTCGAGCTAAAAAGAAACAAAAATAATAGCAAGGTAATTTGGAAAAATTTGTACTCTTGGGGATTATATAACAAAAAACAAAGCACTACCCTAAATAAAACGATTTTTGATCTAGATGATTTAAATAGCTATTTTGTTAATGTAGCAGGAAACAGTAAAGTGAATAATAATATAGTTGAGCTATATAAAAACAATAAAATGAAACCCGAATATTCTTTTGTATTCACAGAGATAAGCAATAATGATGTGTATAAAGCCCTTAAAACAATAAAATCGAATGCGACAGGCATTGATGGCATAAATTTGAAAATGCTAAAAATTGTATTACCATTCTGCATAGATATAATAGTGAATATAATCAATGAAAGCTTTAGGAAAGAATATTTCCGGAAATATGGAAAAGTGCTATAATTATCTGCTGTCCTAAAATAGCAGATCCCAAGTGTCTATCAGATATCAGACCAATAAATATTTTACCAGTTATGTCTTAAATAGTAGAAAAAGTAGCTTACTTACTTACTTACTCCATGGCGCTACGGTCCTCAAGGGGCCACGGCCTCCCGAAAGGGGTTTCTGGACTGCTCTTTTACGAGACGCGGTCGTCACTCGCGCCTCAACCTTTGGCGTGATTGCCAAGGGGGCGGTTTTACTCTTCTCCATTCTTGACATCGGCTACAATTTTCCTCCACTCTTTTCTGTTAGCTGCTTTCTGCTTCCATTGGGTAACTCCAGCTGTTCTTAGGTCTTTGTCTACTTCTTCCATCCATCTTAGTCTCGGCCTGCCCCTGCTTCTCCTACCTTCTGGTTTGCTTTGCAGTATCTTCTTTGGTCCTCTTGTTTGTTGCATTCGTTCGACATGCCCCAGCCACCTTACCCTCATGCTTTTAATCTCGTTAGATATACTTGCTTCACCGTACCGTACCCTGATTTCACTATTTGTTAGGACGCGCCACAAACCGTTTTCATACACTGGCCCGTAAATCTTTCTTAGAATTTTGCGCTCCCACGTGTCCAGCTGTTTACGTTCATTCTGTGTTAGACACCAAGATTCCGCCCCATAAGTCACTACCGGTTTTATCGCCGTTTTATACACTTTTATTTTATTATTAGTTGATAGCGTTTTTGACATGACTATCTCTTTTAGCCCAAAATAACATCTATTCCCCGCCGAGATTCTGGCCTTTAGTTCCTCTTCTATGTTGTTTCTTTCATTAATTATAGAGCCTAAGTATTTAAAATTTCCAACACGTTCATACCGATTTTCGTTTACAGTAATTTCCTTAACATTTTTGTATCTGTTTGCATCTTTTGTGCTAATCATATATTTTGTTTTCGATACATTAATCTTGAGTCCTTGAGTATCGGCTGCTTCCTCCATATATTTGACAACCTCTTTCAGTTCTTCTGTTGTTCTACTTACTACATCAATGTCGTCGGCATATGCCAATAGCTGACACTGCCTATTATAGATTGTACCTCCCGGGTTAACGGGAACATTTCTTATAATCCTTTCCAAAGCGAAATTAAACAGCGTTGTTGACATTGCATCTCCTTGCCTCAGCCCATTACTTATCATAAAGCTCTCTGTTAATTGTCCTTGTATTCTGACCTTTGCTTTCGTGTCCAACAGACACATTTTCACCAGTCTAATTATCTTTCTAGGTACCCCAAATTCGTCTAATCCTTTGACCAGTTCCGACCTTATTATGGTATCATAGCCTTGTCTGAAATCTACGAACAGGTGGTGCGCATCTATATTAAATTCCCAGAATCTTTCGAGGATCTGCCTGATTATGAATAGTTGGTCGGTAGTTGCCCTACCTTCTCGGAACCCGCACTGGTATTCACCCACTGTATTTTCCATCCAGCTGTTTAGCTTCCTCTCTATAAGCTTGCTTAACATCTTATATCCTATATTAAGTAAGGCTATGCCCCTATAGTTATCACACACTGCTTTATCTCCTTTTTTAAATATAGGGCATATAACTGCCGTACTCCATTCTTTTGGAATTGTTTCTTGTTTCCAAATGTGTTCTATTAGGGAGTGCATTGCTTCTCTTACCGCTGGTCCTCCATATTTAAACATTTCCGCCACCATTCCATCCTCTCCTGGAGCCTTGCAATTTTTTAGTGCTTTTATCACTTGGTCTACTTCCTCTTTTGTTGGTGGGTTTACTGCGTCTTTTTCCTCCCGGTCTTCCCATCTTTCATCTATTGGGTACCCTGTATCTTGTGCTGGGTTCAGTAATTTCTCGAAATACTCCTTCCATCTTCTCATTATTTCTTGCTTACCACCCAGCAACTTTCCTTCCTCACTCTTACAGAGCACTGTTCTTGGTTGAAACCCGGCTTTTTGTCTCTTTACCTCTTTATAGAAGCTCCTTGTATTCTGTCCCCTTCCTGCTTCTTCCATTTCCTCCATTCTCCGTTGTTCGTATTTTCTCTTTTTTTCTCTACATTTTAGGTTAGCAATTTTTCTTTTGTTTTTAAAGTTTTCTACTTTATCTTCCGTCATGTCTCTTAGCATTTCTACTCTTGCTTCGTTTCTTTCAGCAATTACCCGCTCACATTCTTCATCGTACCATTTTTTCCCTTTATTCATTTTGCGTTTCCCTACTATCTCTAAGGTGGTCTCGGTCAATATTCTTTTTATGTTTCCCCAACATTCCTCTATTTCTTCTCTATCCATTTTCTCTTTCTCCTCTTTTCGTTCCGTTGTTTCAAATTTCTCTTGTAAAGTATTGCTATATTTTTCTCTTGTTTCGTTATTCTCTCTGAGCTTTTCGATATCTAGTTGCTGGTTGTTCACTGCTTTCCCTTGATTTTCGCATGTTATTCTTTGCCTAAATCTGGTTTTTACTAAGAAGTGGTCTGTATCACAGTCCGCTCCCCTATAACTTCTTACGTCCAGAATACTGCTAGTGTGTCGTGCATCTATTACTACATGATCTATCTGATTTCTGGTTTTTTTGTCCGGTGATATCCATGTTTCTTTGTGTGCGGTCTTATGTGTGAACATTGTGCTAGCCACCACCATATTTCTCCCGTTAGCAAAATCTATCAGTCGCATTCCATTGTCGTTACTAATGTGGTGTATGCTGTGTTTCCCTATAGTTGGTATGTACACCTGTTCTCTTCCCACCTTGGCATTCCAGTCCCCTATTACTACCTTGACGTCATAATTCCCTATTTTATCCATAGCGTTCTCTAATTTCGCATAAAACATTTCTTTTACTTCGTCTTCGCTCTCCTCGGTTGGCGCATGCACATTAACCAGTACTATATTACAAAATGTTGCCTTGATCTTTAAGATTGCTATTCTTTCTTCTATTGGTACGAATTCTGTTATGACACCTCTGTAATCTTTGTGTATCATAAAGCCAACGCCAATTTGTCCTTTTTTCCCCCCACTGTAACATATTGTGTAGTCTTTTACATCTGTTATGCCGCTTTCTTTCCACCCTAGTTCTTGGATGGCTAGGATATTTATTCTATATTTTTTAATTTCTTTTAGTAAATTCTGCATCTTACCAGGCACCCCAAGGCTACGTACGTTCCATGTACCAAGTGTTATATCCCTTCTTCCCTGCTTTTTTGTTTTTTTGAGTTTTCCAAGATCTTTACCATTTTCATTGCCGTTTTCGTCTTCTGCGCTGACACTGCCACTTACTCTTGTTAGTTTTTTAGTTTGCTTGTTCGCGTTATCTTCTTCAGCTGTTCAGTAAGGCTATCTCCATCGGGGGATCTCTCACTTACCGTACGTTTCTTATCCTCCTTATTTTTACTGATTTCTTCCAGCTCTTTCAGGTGCTCTATTCCGTACGTCTTGTCCCTGATAGTTAGTTTGTTGTTGTTTGTTGTTAGTTTGTGAAAAAGTAGCTGCATCACAGTTAAAAATTTACCTAGAAAAGCATAGTATAATTCCAGAATTACAATCGGGATTTCGAGAAGCACACGGTACACAGACAGCAATGTTAAAGGTAATGAATGATGTTTCATTGGCAATGGATAACAGAATGATAACATTCTTTATACTCCTAGATCAGAGTAAAGCTTTTGATGTGGTAAATTTTGACTTGCTCACTGCCAAATTGCATTACATAGGGTTGGAAAACATAAGTGTGCAATGGTTTAGCTCGTATCTACATTTAAGAAAACAAAGCGTAAAAATAGGTGATAGAAACTCTAATTCCTTGGCAACAAAAAGTGGGGTGCCTCAAGGTAGTATTTTAGGGCCCATACTATTCTCAATCTTTACATTCGACATGCCTCAGTCACTAACTTACCTAAATTACCATCTATATGCAGATGATATTCAGCTTTATAAAGCAGTAAAAGTGGAGAAGGTTATTGAGTGAGTGAACCAAATAAATATTGATTTAGATAACCTTAGTAAGTGGTGCATAGATAATGCATTAAGAATTAACCCTAATAAGTCGGTAGTAATGTGTTTAGGCAATAATAAACTTAGAAATCATATGGGAAGTCAAACTCCTATGATAAAATTAAATAATGAAAGTATTAAGTGGGCAGATAAAGCAAAAGTGCTAGGAATGTATCTCGACAATAATATCACATTCGAAAGTCATGTAAACAAAATTGTATCCAACTCATTTATGCGATTAAAAAACCTATATAAATTCAAATATGCACTTCAAGCAGACACAAAATTGGATTTAGTTAAAACATTAGTATATCCACAGATGGATTACTGTTGTAATGTATATTTTCATTATTTATCATTCGAAAATGTATCGAAATTGCAAAAAATTCAAAACGCGAGTATGAGGTTTGTCTACTGTATTCCTTTTAGAGAACATGTTACTCCATATTATAATGATGAATTAAAGATAGTAGGCAGAGCTAACTATTTATATAGTATGTTTTTACGTAAACTTATAGATACAAAAAAACCTGCATATCTTTATAACCTGCTAATAAAAAGGTCAGTTATTCACAATGTTAATATTCGCACTGATGGTTATACAGTGCCTCAGCATAATACCACTAAATTTGAAGGTAGTTTCTCTTATATGGCACCTACAATATTAAATCGTATAATTAATTACTTACAACTTCCAAAATATAATTTTAAAAAGAATGTAAAGGCAATCTTTAGGGAATACTAAAAAGAAGTTTCTTTTTTTTGTTTTTTATTTAATCCTTCAGGACCAAAATGCTAAGAAATTTATGTTATTATTATTACTGTTAAGGATTTACAAGCAAATTATTTATATTAAATGTATGTAAACTAAATGTCTAGGCTATAAGAATATAATATACTGCTATTTATGACATATAAGTGTTATACAGGGTATTTTTTATTTTTATTTTTTATTTCTTTTTCTTACATATTTAGATAGGGAGAGTGGAAGACCGGCTTTGCCGAACTCTTACCCTCTTGTGCAAATATTTTAAGGGAAATACTAAGTTTTGTTTGTTAAGAGACTGTTATTATTTATATTTGCATAATAAACTATATTCTATTCTATTCTATTCTATTCTATATTCTATCTTTGCAGACTTTCTAGTGAGTAACCCACAATTCTTATGAATTACCCATGCTCCTGAGAGTCTGTCCCAAACCTCCCAGAGGTTACCCAGGCTTTCTAGAATTCCACGTGGGGAACCCAGAATTCTTACAAAATACCCAGACTTCCCAGGGCTTAAACAGTCTTTCCAGACTTCGAAGTGGGGAAACCAGAATTGTTACGAAATACCCAGGCTTCCCATAGGTTACCCAAGCTTTCCAGACCACCAAGTGAGGAACCCAGAATACTTATTAACTACCCATGCTCGCCAGAGTCTATCCCAAACCTCCCAGAGTTTACCTAGGCTTTCCAGACTCCCAAGTGGGGAACCCAGAATTGTTACGAAATGCCCAGACTTCCCATGTGTTACCCAGGCTTTGCAGACTTCCATGTGAGGAACCCAGAATTCTTACGAAACACCCAGACCTCCCAGGGCTTACCCAGGCTTTCCGGACTTCCAAGTGGGGAACCCAGAATTGTTACGAAATGCCCAGACTTCCCATGTGTTACCCAGGCTTTGCAGACTTCCATGTGAGGAACCCAGAATTCTTACAAAATACCCAGACTTCCCAGGGCTCACCCAGGCTTTCCAGACTTCCAAGTGGGGAACCCAGAATTCGTACGAAATACCCAGACTTCCCAGGGCTCACCCAGGCTTTCCAGTGAGTAACCAAGAATCCTTATGAACTAACCATGCTCCCCAGAGACTAACCCAGACTTCCCATGGGTTACGCAGGCTTTCCAGACTTCCAAGTGTGGAACCCAGAATTCTTAAGAAATACCCAGACTTCCCAGGGGTTACCCAGGCTTTGCAGACTTTCTAATGGGTAACCCAGAATTCGTATGAACTACCAATGTTCCCCAGAGTCTATCCCAAACCTCCCAGAGGTTACCCAGCCTTTCCAGAAATCCGCGTGGGGAGCGCAGATTTCTTACGAAATACCCAGACTTCCCATGGGTTACCCAGGTTGTGCAGACTTGCAAGTGAGGAACCCAGAATTCTTATGAACTACCCATGCCCCTCAGAGCCTATCCCAACCTCCCAGAGGTTACCCAGGCTTTCCAGACTTCCAAGTGGGGAACCCAGAATTGTTACGAAATGCCCAGACTTCCCATGGGTTACCCAGGCTTTCCAGACTTCCAAGTGCGGAACCCAGAATTCTTATGAAATACCCAGACTTCCCAGGGGTTACTCAGGGTTTGCAGACTTTCTAGTGAGTAACCCAGAATTCTTATGAACTACCAATGCTCCCCAGAGTCTATCCCAAACCTCCCAGAGGTTACCCAGGCTTTCCAGAATTCCATGTGGGGAACCCAGAATTCTTACGAAATACCCAGACTTCCCAGGGCTTACCCAGGATTTTCAGACTTCCAATTGAGGAACCCAGAATTCTTACGAAACACCCAGACTTCGCAGGGGTTATCCAGGCTTTGCAGACTTTCTAGTGAGTAACCCAGAATGCTTATGAACTACCAATGCTCCCCAGAGTCTATCCCAAACCTCCCAGAGGTTACCCAGGCTTTCCAGAATTCCGCGTGGGGAACCCAGAATTCTTACGAAATACCCAGAGTTCCCAGGGCTTACCCAGGCTTTCCAGACTTCCAAGTGGGGAACCCAGAATTGTTACGAAATACCCAAACTTACCATAGGTTACCCAAGCTTTCCAGACTTCCAAGTGAGGAACCCAGAATTCTTATGGACTACCAATGCTCCCCAGAGTCTATCCCAAACTTCCCAGAGGTTACCCAGGCTTTCCAGAATTCTGCGTGGGGAACCCAGAATTCTTACGAAATACCCAAACTTACCATAGGTTACCCAAGCTTTCCAGACTTCCAAGTGAGGAACCCAGAATTCATATTAAATACCCATGGCCCCAGAGACTAACCCAGACCTCCCAGAGGTTACCGAGGCTTTCCAGACTTCCAAGTGGGGAACCCAGAATTCTTACGAAATACCCAGACTTACCAAGGGTTACCCAGGCTTTCTAAACTTCCTCGTGAGTGACACAGAATTCTTATTTATTTATTTATTTCCATACAGGCTTGCAGCCGTTTTACATGGAAACCTAGGAAAAGTATAATATATAATTAAATAATGATAATGATTGGTATGACAATGAAGCAGGTACAAAAAAAAGAAAAATAATACAATATAAATAATTGTGAAGATTGCATTATTAGAATGTCAGAGTTGCAGTAACAGGAAATTCACCACTTTATCTTGAAATGTCCGGTAGTTATCAAAAAATATATCAATATTTACGTTTGTAGAGATGTAGTTTATCGATTTTAACATAGAAATCAGGGGGGTAGGGGCTTTTGTGATCTATATGGAATCTATTGACATTCTCAAGCGTCACTTTGTTGAAATCCATGATTATATAAATAATAAATATTAAATAAAATATCGATTTCAACGGGAAATAACAAGATTTATTCGCTTTATACGTATTTCGGCATCAAAGTGCCATTGTCAAAAGCTATATAAAATATTATAACAAATGCAAAATATAGTAACTCCTTGATTCTATTATTTTAACACTGCGTGAAGCAGCTGGCCCCAGTCAACCCGTCGGAGGTCAGTCGCTTATCAGTGTTTTTTAAAAAGATATTTATTCCAAAATTTTCAGTAAAGGAGAATCTAACTTATTGACACTTTAATTAAAAAGAAAAATTAGAAATTAGCTATTCAAAAAGTTTATTCCATTAATAACACTGATAAAACATTGTTCACATTGTGATTCAGTATATATAGGTCAAACAATTAGAAATTTCAGTATTAGGCAAAAAGAACATATCCGTTGTTACAAATATAAACATGCACATAAATCAAATTTTGCTAAACATTTGTTAGAACAAAATCACACATTAACATCTAATAATACAATTAAATTTTTACACTTTTCTGATAACAAAAATAAATTAAAAATTTTGGAAGCTTTTGAAATTTATAAACACACAAAAAACAACGTACCTTTAATGAATGAGCTAATTGAGCTCTTAGATTCTCCTTTACTGAAGATTTTGGAATAAATATCTTTTTAAAAAACACTGATAAGCGACTGACCTCCGACGGGTTGACTGGGGCCAGCTGCTTCACGCAGTGTTAAAATAATAGAATCAAGGAGTTACTATATTTTGCATTTGTTATAATATTTTATATAGCTTTTGACAATGGCACTTTGATGCCGAAATACGTATAAAGCGAATAAATCTTGTTATTTCCCGTTGAAATCGATATTTTATTTAATATTTATTATTTATATATGGAATCGCATACAATGAAGTGAATCTCGTTGGCCTATAGGGAACTCTTAACCTTAACCCACACAGAGCTAGAAGATCACTGCAATTTATGCCGTTATTCCATAGTTTGTAGCAGAACATTATTGTATGGTATTGCCTACGAGTGTTTAGGGATAGTATCTGAAATGTGTTGCGTAAGTATGTTGTTCTAATATGACTGTAATGTGGATAGACACCATGTTGCTTAAAGTATAGATACCTCAGAAACTTGTTTTGGACGTTTTCAAGCAAGTAATTCTGGTACACCGAATATGGATTCCATATTATGCAGCAGTATTCTAATTTGGATCTTACTATTGAATTATATAATATTATTAGGGTTTTGATGTGTCTGAACGAGTTGGAGTTCCGAATGATGAAGGCTAGCATTCGGTGAGAATCGGCAACAATTTTTTGGATATGATCGGTAAAACTTAATTTCGTATGTAGGGTTACTCCCAGATCTTTTATTGTATCTGTTCTTTTCAATGGTGTTTATTCATATTGTAATCACAAATTAGTGGTGTTACTTTTTTACTAAAGGTAACTCTAAAGCATTTGGATGTATTAAAGTGAAGTTTATTAGTAATACTCCATTGCACTAAGTTACCGATATCCATTTGCAACTCATGCGAATCTGCATCACAGGTCACTTCTTTGTACAACTTCATGTCATCAGCAAATAGAAGGCAGTTAGAATTTTTAATTGCTGCTGGTAAATCATTGATAAACATTAGAAAAAATAGCGCACCCAAATTAGAGCCCTGAGGTACTCCAGAATAAGCCGGATATCTTTCACAGTGCAAATTGTTAATCCAAACGTAGAAATTTCTATTGTTAAGATATTCCGCAAATAGTTGTAAAGAAGGTCCGTCTACTCCAAAGTGACTCATTTTTTCCAATAGCATATCGAGATCTACTTTATCGAATGCTTTGACAAAATCTGTGTATACAGCGTCCACTTGGGGTTTCCTTTCAAACGCGTTGTAGACATCATTGGTAAAAGTAAAAATATTACTGGTTGTCGACCTTTTAGGCATAAAACCATGCTGCGAGCTGACTATTTGCCCCTGCACGTGTGTAAATAGTTTTTTATAAATAATTTGTTCAAATACTTTTGCTGGAGAAGATAGAATTGCTATAGGTCGATAGTTTTCAATTTTAGATTTTTCACCAGATTTGAAAATGGGACAGATTTTAGACGTTTTCCATGAATCAGGAAACGTACTCGTTGTTACTATTAGATTGTATATATGCAATAGCGGTGTTATAAATAATTCCGCACATCCCTTTAGTACATATGGTGGTATTTTAACAGGACCAGCCGATTTTTTTAGCTTGGGACGTTTTATGGCCTCTTTGTAATCTAAGGGAGTAATGGTACAGATAACAAAGGTGTTGCAGGAGTCCGGAGACAAGTTGAACCTAGATGTATTATATAACGGGCGCTGATCTGAGTAAACAGAGGAAAAATACTTTGCAAACATTTCGGCTGTTTCGCGCTCATGTACTGGCTCATCATTTTAGTTGTAGTGCATCGTTTGTAAGGAAGTTTTTTTCTTTTCTTTAATGAAACCCCAAAATTCTTTCGCATTGACACCGATCCCAAGTTCAATATCTCTTAGATAATTTGCGTGGGCGTTTCTTATTAGATATTTCAGTTTCCTCCTTTCGTTTCTGAATTGTTCCGTCATCTGGCGTTTTCTAAAATATTTTTTCCGATTTAAGGTATTTATTATATTTTCGTTAAACCATGGTGGATACTTGCGTGATTTACTTTTAAATTTAGGTACTATTTCTTGAGACACATCATTTACTTTCCCATAAAAGTTTTCTACAGAGTGGTTTACATTTTGAGTACTGGTTACCGAGTCCCAATTAGTATTTTCAATAGCAGTGTACAAACGCAAAAAATCGCAACGTTTAAAATTATATTCATTAACTAAATTTGTTTGTACGTTATTGATGGAGGCGATAGGATATTGAATTACAAAGTTTAGTGCAGGGTGGTAAAGGTCTTCGTTAACAATTGGACATGTCTCTTTTTGTACACTACAGGTGACGTCCTCGGAATTACTACATATTACCAAGTCTAATGTTTTACCAAATACATTGTGCACATTATTAATCGAAATAAGGCTTTGCTCATTTAAAAATTCCGAGATAGGATTAACTTTAGGACCAGCGGTTTCGGGCACATTGAAGTCACCACAGAGAAAAACGTTATCGTCAGCTCTGCAATTCTGAATAATAAAATTAAATAAATGTTTATATACATTAACCGAAGATTTAGGGGGGATATAGGCAACTATAAATATTTGATTAGATTTCTTATATTTGTTTTAATGAGTAACGCTTCGTATGTCTGATTACTAGGAATAACGGCATCAATCAAGTACTTTTTTTTCAATGCGATCATAACACCACCTCCTCTAGTTTTGTTTGTCAAGTTTACGTCCCTATCGCATCTATAAAGATTATAGTTTGACAAATCTACCACCTCAGAATCATGGATTGAGCTATTTAGAAATGTTTCAGTGGCTAATATAATGTCATATTCACAGTCCGTAGTTTGAGAATGAAACTGATTCAATTTTGTACGCAACCCTCTGACATTCTGATAATAGCCTTGAGAAATCGACTTCGTATTTCGCAATCGTTTCAGTGCCCTGGGTTAAATTTTTACAGAACATAAATTATATTAGGGTACAACATAATATATAACTGAACTAAATATATTGTTGTGATATTGACTCGGGACTTGTACGAGTACCTATGTTAAATTAATATAAAGGTTGATAGCTACCTTAAGCTTACGTTTAATAAATTTGTCAAGTATTATTTTAAATTTCTTTTTATAATTCGGTTGTTCATAATTTTTATTTCGGTTTCTGAAGGGTCTTATCTCAGGATATTTGGTTCTTTGAGTGCATTGTCTTGGTATCAAGCTGTGGTTCGTTTTAATCTTTCAAAATTTGGGCCATATACGGTTCCGATATGCTTTCATTTGGTCGACTAAAAGTAAATATTTATTAATGTCATAAATTTATGTAAGATTATGTAAAATTGGTTTAATAGTTAAGATAATTCTTTGTCTGAATGAATTTAGCTATTTGTGCAAGGCTATGTTATTATTTTAGGTTTGTTATTTGTATAATTTAATATCGAAGCATCATTCTTACGATATTCGGACAAATGTTGGATTGTGCAAAAATGTGTTGTCCCAGTATTCGTGATGTGGGTTGTAGCTATCTCTTTAGTTAGAAACGGTTTATCTTCATGTTTCTTTTACTTGGAAAAAGATTTTCTTCAAAAATCTGTGAAGAAGGGTAAATCTAAATACAGATTAGTAAATATATCGTTGAGATAAACAAATAAACTTTATTATTAAGATACAAGAATTAAAGAAGATATATACTAAATTACGACGGCCATAATTATCGCGGGGTGTCTAGCAGTCTGGTCCACTTCGGCGATACCTGAAAAGAAATCAATCTGAGCATCCTTTACCTAACTTAATTATTGTAGGGGCGGTATTACTTTAATACATGACAATCAAGTGTTTTATACCTCTGGCAATAATCCCCCCCCCCCCATGAAAAGGCCCACGGTTATCCCGTCTTATTGAACCATCACAGTTCATTCACGATCTCCGCGACAATGTAGAACCATCTCAGTTCACTCGCAATCTCCGGAACCATCTCAGTTCACTTACAATCTCAGGAACCATCTCAGTTCACTTACAATCCCAGGAACCATCTCAGTTCACCTACAATCACAGCGTGCCCAGAAACAGACGTTCGTACTTGTGGTTCACCCACACTTCGTCCGGTCAATTAATGCTCCTTCTTTAATTACGTCAATTATAAAACTACTTAGCTAGGCACCCTTTTAGTACAACCTAATTGCCCCCATAACTAACAATTAAATAACATTACAAAGATAATAGGGATGCTCTGTGAGTTGACTCACCTAAATCACGTTTCACTAAACTCAAGGTGCGCGTCGTGCCGGCTCGCCAGCTGTTACTGCACTGGTGCAGTAAGGTACCCGTCTGCGTCAGACCCCCGGCCCCGCTATGGACTAACCCAGTGGTGCACACCAAACTCGAGGTTATCACGTAATGTTTTTGTGCAGAGGATATAAATAAATTAAAAAAAAAACATTTCTTACATTCGGCCATCCTGCATTTCGCCTCGTCCCGAGGCGACTAATCGTCAACCGTTGGCTCGTCCTCATCGGTTGGTAGCTCGACCCCATCTCCTCCACTTTCGCTGTCCGTGGTGTCGGATACTCCTCCTGGTGGACACCATGGCTTCATCCTATCAACGGCGATGGTTCTCTCCCGCTGCGTTCTTCTCTCTTTCCGATTTGAAGACGGCATGTCTTTGACTCGATAACGATCGTTAGGCATTACGACTGTGACTATCATCGGTCCAATGTACGGAGGGATTAATTTTCGACTTGTTCCCGTAGCAGTGGCGTTCTGCTCGATTAACACTAGGTCACCAACTCGGTATTTCTTGGCTGGCTTTCTTTTCTTATCAAAATACTTCTTCTGCTGGGCTTGTGCCTCCTTTATCTTTTCGGCAGCCTCCTCCCTTGTCTTGACCAAATCGTTTACTAGTATCGAAATTGGAGCTATTTCGTCTTTTAACAACGAATCAACTCCGCTTCTAGGTACATAATTCAACAATAGTTGGCTCGGTGTTTTCCCAGTAGAACTGTTCACCACATTGTTGATTGCGAATTGAACAGCCTTTACCCGTTCATCCCATCGGTCTTCCTCCAATGTACTGGTCATTAATGCCCCCAAAACGGTTCGATTCAAACGCTCCACTTGTCCGTTACTTCGTGGGGTCGCAACCGCATTTAAAATGTGACAAATGTTATTCTGATAACAAAACTCCTTAAAGATCTTTGATGTAAAACAACTACCTTGATCGGAAATTATTTGTTTTGGTACTCCATAGGTCGCAAAGATGTCTTTAAAATATTCGACAACGTATTTGGTTTTTGTTGAACGGACTGCCTTTAGAAAAGCGAATTTGGTGAACCCGTCTATGCCAACTATAAGGTGGAGATTGCCCCTTTGGCTTTTAGGAAACGGTCCCAGGTGATCGACATGTATTGTCCTTAATGGTTCGGGTGGCTTATCGATGGAATGAAGGAATCCTGGTTTTTTACCTCCTTGTCTCTTGTTATATAGGCAGGGGATGCAACAAGAAATGTATTTTTCCACATAATTCCGCATTCTCGGAAACCAATAATTTTCACACAATCGATGTAGAGTTTTCTCAGTGGCGAAATGCCCTAAATCATCATGCGCCGCCTTAACCACCTGCTGTCTCATTCCTGTCGGGACGACCCACTGTATACCGCGCACAGTTATGCGATACACACGCCCATCCCGTAAAGCATAATCCTTATAAATATTCTTCTCGTATTCCGTTATCGGAGGTTTTGTTAATACCCGATGAACTTCTTTGATCTTTGCATCCGTTAACTGTCCCGACAGTACCCAATCCGCAGTTTCAATATTCATAACTATATGGGTCGGTGCTGGATTCCGACTAAGGGCGTCGACATGTTTCATCCTGCCTCCAGGTCGGTATTTCACGGTAAAGGTATATTCCTGCAACTGCAACCACCATCGTGCTATTCTGGGCAAAATTTGTTTCTTTTCGCTTGTGGCTTTTAGTGCGTTGCAGTCAGTGACCACCGTGAAAGAAATTCCTAGTAGATACGAGCGAAATTTCTTGATACTGTCAACCACCGCCATTGTCTCCAACTCGTAGGAGTGATACTTCTGTTCAGCTCCCACCGTCTGTCTACTAAAATAAGCCACGGGATGTAATCGTCCTTCTGGTTGCATCTGCAGCAAAATACCGGCAACTCCAATCGAACTGGCGTCCGTATGTAGCTCCGTTGGTAAAGCTGGATCAAACAAAGCTAGCACCGGACCGTCGATAAGTGACCGCTTTAATTTTCGGAAAGCGTTTTCAGTCTCCTCTCCCCAGCTCCAACTCTCACTTTTTTTGGTGAGGTTGGTTAATGGCTTGGCGATGAGTGCATAATTCCGCACGAAATGTCTAAAATAGCCGGTAAGCCCGATGAATTGTCGAACTTGGTGCACCGAGTTAGGTGTCGGGAAAGATTCGATGGCGGTTGTCTTTTCACGACCAGGTCGTACTTTTCCGTCCTCTACCTCGAACCCCAAATAAGACACAGACTTCGTAAGGAATGAACATTTCTTTAAGTTCAACGTCAATCGTTCCCTCCTAAAAATATCCAAAACCTTTTGTAGATTTTCCAATGCTTCTATTACTGTCTTTGAATGCAATAAGACATCGTCTAAATATACAGCAGCGTAATCCCTTGCGGGTTTAAGTATTCTATTGATGAATCGTTGGAAAATTCTTGGAGCATTAGTTAGCCCAAAAGGTACTCGGTTAAATTCATACTGTCCGCCTGGTGTCACGAACGAGGTGTATTTCTTTGATTCTTCTTCTAGTGGTATTTGGTAGTAGCCCGACCGAAGGTCAAGACTGATGAAATAGATACCACCCTGAAGTCGGTCAATCTGATCATCGATTCTTGGTAATGGCTGGTTATCCTTCATCGTCATGGTGTTAAGTTTCCGGTAGTCGATGCACATTCGCTGTTCGCCATTTTTCTTCCGGACTAACAGCACGGGTGAGCAATAATCTGAATCCGATTCTCTGACGATATTGTTTTCCAGTAAATCAATTATCATGTCTCGGACAGTTTCTTGCTCAGTTCGAGCCATTCGGTAAGGACGGTACGAGAAAGGTTGCTCATCTTTCAACCGGATTGTCATGCTGGACGTCTCGGCACAACCAAGCTCCGATGTAGTTAGCGCAAAACAGTCCCTATAGTCATTCAGTAACTTAATCAAGCGCCCCCTTTCGTCTTTTGTCACAGTCCCAATCTTGATCTCGTTCAACGGGAGATCCTGGAGTGGAGCTTTTCCTACTCTCAAGACGCTTCCTGTCTGTTCCTGTTCTTCTACACAGGGGTGTGCTCTAGCGAATATATTTTGCGGTTTGAACAGAATGTCGTTTTTGGACAAATTAATACATGGTATTGCTGATGGCTGGCCTGCCTGCATTCGTACCACAGTCCGTGGGATGCAGTACTCGAATCCCTCTTGTAACCGTAGGTCGGCTTCTATCAGTAGATCCCCACTGTAGCCACCATTCACTACTCGTACGTGTCCTAGGTGCTCAGGGGGAATTGTTAATGCACGCTCGATCTTCAAAACTACTTTAGTACCCTGTTTCTTAGCACTTTTATTACCGACTGGATTGCTGTTCCTGATGAAGCGCAAGCTATCGCGGTCTTTAATTAAACAAATGTTGGACATTTCAGTAAACGGTCTGCCTATTAAAACGGGCACGTTCTGGGCATGATCGGGTACGACGTATGCTTTAACCTTTGCTTCAATATTGTCCACAGTGATCACCACAACCGTTGAGCCTAATGTGGCAATGGATCCATGTCCATAACCTCGCAGGGTAATTTGGTCCGTACTATCGAAACTTAGCCCTAATCGTTCAACCTCATTTAATTTAATTAGAACGCAGGAGCTTCCTAAATCTATATATGAAAACGACGATTTCCCGTTTATTAAAATGTTCTTGTAATATTTATTGTTAGCGACTTCATCATGGACTTCTAGTCATGCCACTGGCTTTTCCCGGTCCGTTCTCATTGTCATCTTCTTACTCTTAGCGTAACGGTCTTTTTCCGCATGTCCAAACCGATGGCAAAAAGCACATGTTTTACCTGAAGCTCGGCAATCTCTGGCAAAATGCCCTTCCTTCTGACATCTATAACATCTTTTATCTTTTGTCGCCGCAGTAGTCCTCGATGGCTGCGATTTAGCTCTTTTTGCCTTTCCCCCAGGGTCGTACCTAACGCGTTCGGTTTGTTGCGATGGTCCTGGTATGTTATCTATCGATCCCAAATACTGGTACAAAGCTTCTGGGGTCTGATAATTTCCTGCTTTGGCCCCTGTTCTTACGATTACTTCGGATATTCCTCCGACTAAACACGATACAGCCTCTGGGCCAGCAATTTTACAGTTGTTTAATAACGCCAATTTTTCGTGAAAGTATCTGGCAAAACTTTCATCCGGTTTCTTGCACCTTTTTAACATATCGTGCAGTTCGTCACAATACTCTCGATGGCTTGGAAAAGCGCTTAGAATTTTTTCTTTCCATTCTGGCCATGCAAATTTGATCGTCGGTAAACCCTTGTACCACACTTCTGCGAGGCCCCTCAATTTTGATAATGCAAAATAAATGACGGTCTCCTCAGTCCAGTCGAACACCTCTCGCAATTCGTCCACTTTTTGGCACCATTTCTCAGCAGTCTGCTCCCTATCCTCAGGATTAAAAATTGGTACTATATTCTCATTTTTTTGTGACAGCCCTGGACTGTCTTTCAGTACTATTTTCAATGAACTTTGTCACAACCTCCGCTAAACGATCGATCGAGTCAGCCGTTAGGTTACTTTGGTTACTAGGTGCCGGACTAACAGCTAACCGCTTCGAAGTTTCGAGTGGCGTTTGAGTATTCGCCGTTCGCTTTCTTCCTTTACGTCCTTTATCCATTTTCTGTTTTGTTTCTAATTGAAAAGCCCTAATCATAAATCGTCTATACCGACAATGAACAATAAAACACACAAATATACGTATAAAACGACAAATACCTTGTTTCAAAATTATTATTATTCGTAGTTACCAGATTGCTAAGACACCTCGCCTGCTTATAAAAATTTTTGGGTATAATCCCACTTCTGAAATTTGTGAAGAAGGGTAAATCTAAATACAGATTAGTAAATATATCGTTGAGATAAACAAATAAACTTTATTATTAAGATACAAGAATTAAAGAAGATATATACTAAATTACGACGGCCATAATTATCGCGGGGTGTCTAGCAGTCTGGTCCACTTCGGCGATACCTGAAAAGAAATCAATCTGAGCATCCTTTACCTAACTTAATTATTGTAGGGGCGGTATTACTTTAATACATGACAATCAAGTGTTTTATACCTCTGGCAATAATCCCCCCCCCCCATGAAAAGGCCCACGGTTATCCCGTCTTATTGAACCATCACAGTTCATTCACGATCTCCGCGACAATGTAGAACCATCTCAGTTCACTCGCAATCTCCGGAACCATCTCAGTTCACTTACAATCTCAGGAACCATCTCAGTTCACTTACAATCCCAGGAACCATCTCAGTTCACCTACAATCACAGCGTGCCCAGAAACAGACGTTCGTACTTGTGGTTCACCCACACTTCGTCCGGTCAATTAATGCTCCTTCTTTAATTACGTCAATTATAAAACTACTTAGCTAGGCACCCTTTTAGTACAACCTAATTGCCCCCATAACTAACAATTAAATAACATTACAAAGATAATAGGGATGCTCTGTGAGTTGACTCACCTAAATCACGTTTCACTAAACTCAAGGTGCGCGTCGTGCCGGCTCGCCAGCTGTTACTGCACTGGTGCAGTAAGGTACCCGTCTGCGTCAGACCCCCGGCCCCGCTATGGACTAACCCAGTGGTGCACACCAAACTCGAGGTTATCACGTAATGTTTTTGTGCAGAGGATATAAATAAATTAAAAAAAAAACATTTCTTACAAATCAATTCTGAAATTTTTATAAGGTTTGAGGTTATGTTACCAAAATTTGTAAATCATTAATTTTGGACTTTGGTGAAGTTTCTGGTGAAAAGCAAAGAACTTAAAGTGTGTAGAAAATGGTGAGGAATCTGAAAATTTATATGATTTGAGTGAAAAAGTTTTTCTTAATAAGGAAAATTAACAAATTTGAAAAGTTTTGCAAATGGTATTGAAAACATAGCAAATGAGATATCATTTAAAAAGGGAAATTATGAGGAATCTGAAAATGTGCTTAGTTTTGTGAAATCTTGCAGAATAGAGGCCAGAAAGGCATTTAAAATTTATAAAATTATAAAAACAATTGATGTTCTAATGATTCTACAGTATAAATGTTTGTTACCATGGTGAAAAACAAACTTGTTGACAAAGGTGATAAATAGGCCTGACAGAACAAAAAGGAGTCACTCAGCTATAACTTGTTGAAAGAGCGTGTCGTTTCCTGGAGTCGAGAAAATTACAAAGTTGGAGTTTATTTGTGTTGTGACAAGCATTGAAGCAGCCGTTGTTGTTTAGAAAGTTTCGTTTGGTATCGATATCGATTTAAGAGTGGATTTGTCGGCGCAGGTTCTTGAAATACGAAGAAGCGCGGGAAGTTTGTAATTCGTCGTTCATGGTCATCCTTTTAAGATAAGTTTTTTTTTTGTATTTAAATTTAATTTTGAGCCTAGGGAAGATAGGGTGTTTAATTGTTTGTTTTTTTTTAAATTTAATTTTCTTTTTTGTGTGTCAGTAAATATTAATTTCTTTGTGTGTAAATAAATTTCAATTTTGTTTGTGTGTTGCTTAAAATTTTGTTGTCATTTAATTTTTTGCTTGTCGTATGAAAGTTTTTGTTGTGTTTATGCTAAATAGTGGACCAACAGAAGATACTTGTCAGTGCAGGACAAGGTATGGGAGGCCCCGAGATAAGAGTTCTTTCGTTTGTTTATTTTTTTTGTAGATCGTACAGGTAAAGTTGATCAATATTTACAGCATTATATGTTTAGCACCCCAAAAAGAGCATAGAGTTAGGATACAGTGTAATATGTATATGTATACAACATAATAATGGAAACGCAATTAAGATTTGCAGATTGGAAAAAAAAAAATTATTTAACATAGAAAGCATAATGAAAGACAATGGAAGCTTACACTCGGAAATTTGATTGTCGCTGTAATCTTTTCCAGCTCCAGATTATTTAGCCCACGGGCTTTCATTTTTTACCAACCATAAATTATATCAGGGCGTAAATATTGTATATCTGAACTAAATATATGTAAAGAACACAATAATGTAAAATGTAATTAAATTAAACAGTATCGGAGAAATTCAAATTCAATATAGAAACTATAAGCAAAAATAGGTATACTATATAACCACAGATAACAGCTTATATTTTACCATAGAAAAGGAATTTTTATTTGATCGCTGTAATCCTCTCCAGGACCTGGTCATTACGCGCTGAGTGAATCCTACCTTCTAGCTTTACTTTAATTATTCCATCAGTGGTCCATACGTTCTGGAAGCCAAATATTTCCCTTGCTCGTTTGTATAATGAGTATCTATTTTTGGTAAGATCTTCGACAATGGATATTCCAGTTTTTGCAAAATATTTTCTATTTCGCATGACGAGGCTGCGGTGTTGGTAGCTGATAAATTTGACGATAACAGGACGAGGTGTGTTTTCTTGGATTCGACCTAAACGATGGCAACGGTCAATGAAATCCGGTTTGATTTCTACATTCACTTTTTCCTTAAACACTGCTATCATCGTGGCCTCCAGATTTTCACTTATCTTCTCAGGCAGACCGAACATTCCAATATTATTGCGGCGCGTGTATTGTTCCAAGTTGTCTAATTTTTCATCATATTGACGGGAAATTTCACTAATTCGTTTTTCGTTTTGTTGTTTGATTAATTCTAGTTGATCATTGAGCTTAGCGGACATTTTCTCAACGATCGTATTTATAAAATCATCGTTGACTAGCGAAATAAGTGCGTCTAGTACTATTTCTTTAATTTCGGCTCTGTTATCGCGAGTGAAACCCATTTTTTCTTGTTGTATATTGTGATGGTTTCAGATAAGTATGTATATTGCACTAATTATCTCTATTACACTGCGTTGAACACCTTATACAGAGAAATTTTCCAAGAGCACCAAACACACACGTCTACTCGCTTGCCGTACCCATCACCTATTCTTCTTATGAACTACTCATGCTCCCCAGAGACTAACCCAGTTCCCAGGGCTTACCCAGGCTTTCCAGACTTCCAAGTGAGGAACCCTGAATTCTTATGAAATACCCTGACTTCCCAGGGGTTACTCAGGCTTTGCAGACTTTCTAGTGAGTAACCCAAAATTCTTATGAACCACCCATGCTCCCCAGAGTCTATCCCAAACCTCCCAGAGGTTACCCAGGCTTTCCAGACTTCCAAGTGGGGAACCCAGAATTCTTACGAAATACCCAGACTTCCCAGGGGTTACTCAGTCTTTGCAGTCTTTCTAATGAGTAACCGAGAATCCTTATGAACTATCAATGTTCCCCAGAGTCTATCCCAAACCTCCCAGAGGTTACCCAGCGTTTCCAGAAATCCGCGTGCGGAACCCAGGATTCTTACATACTACCCAGACTTTCCAGGGCTTACCCAGGCTTTCCAGACTTCCAAGTGAGGAACCCAGAATTCTTATGAAATACCCAGAATTCCCAGGGGTTACTCCTACTTTGCAGACTATCTAGTGAGTAACGCTGAATACTTATAAACTACTCATGCTCCCCAGAGACTAACCCAGACCTCACAGAGGTTACCCAGGCTTTCCAGAATTCCACCTGGGGAACCCAGAATTCTTACGAAATACCCAGACTTCCCATGGGTTACCCAGGTTGTGCAGTCTTGCAAGTGAGGAACCCAGAATTCTTATGAAATACTCAGACTTCCCAGGGGTTACTCAGGCTTTGCAGACTTTCCAGTGAGTAACCCAGAATTCTTATGAACTACCCAGACTTCCCAGGGCTTACCCAGGCTTTTCAGACTTCCAAGGGAGGAACCCAGAATTCTTACGAAATACCCAGACTTCCCAGGGGTTACTCAGGCTTTGCAGACCTTCTAGTGAGTAAAGCAGAATTATTATGAACTACCCATGCTTCCCATAGACTAACCCAGACCTCCCAGAGTTTACAGAGGCTTTCCAGACTTCCAAGTGGGGAACACAGAATTCTTACGAAATACCCAGCCTTACCAGGCTTTATTCAGACCTTCTAAACTTCCTGGTGAGTAACCCAGAATTCTTATGAACTACCCATGCTCCCCAGAGACTAACCCAGAATTCCCAGGGCTTACCCAGGCTTTCCAGACTTCCAAGTGAGGAACCCACAATTCTTACGATACACCCAGACTTCCCAGAGCTTACCCAGGCTTTCCAGAATTCCGCGTGGGGAACCCACTATTCTTAAGAAACACCCAGACTTCCCAGGGGTTACCCAGGCTTTGCAGACTTTCTAGTGAGTAACCCAGAATTCTCATGAACTACCCAGACTTCCCAGGGCTTACCCAGGCTTTTCAGATTTCCAAGTGAGGAACCCAGAATTCTTACGAAATACCCAGATTTCCCAGGGGTTACTCAGGCTTTGCAGACTTTCTAGTGAGTAAGGCAGAATTATTATGAACAACCCATGCTTCCCATAGACTAACCCAGACCTCCCAGAGGTTACCCAGCCTTCCCAGACTTCCAAGCGAGGAACCCAGAATTCTTACGAAATACCCAGATTTCCCAGGGGTTAGTCAGGCTTTGCAGACTTTCTAGTGAGTAAAGCAGAATTATTATGAACTACCCATGCTTCCCATAGACTAACCCAAACCTCCCAGAGGTTACCCAGACTTTCCAGAATTCCACGTGGGGAACCGAGAATGCTTACAAAATACCCAGACTTCCCAGGGCTTACCCAGGCTTTCCAGACCCCCAAGTGTGGAACCCAGAGTTATTACGAAATGCCCAGACTTCCCATGGGTTACCCAGGATTTCCAGATTTCCAAGTGAGGAACCCCGAATTATTACGAAATACCCAGACTTCCCATGGGTTACTCAGGCTGTGCAGACTTCCATGTGAGGAGCCCAGGATTCTCACCAGATACCCAGACTTCCCAGGGGTGACCCAAGCTTTCCAGACTTCCAAGTGAGAAACCCAGAATTCTTACGAAATACGCAGACTTCTCATGGGTTACCCAGGCTTTGCAGACTTCCATGTGAGGAACCCAGGATTCTCACCAGATACCCAGACTTCCCAGGGGTTACCCAAGCTTTCCAGACTTCCAAGTGAGAAACCCAGAATTCTTAGATATACCCAGGTTTGCAGACTTTCTGACTTTCTAGTGAGTAACCCAGAATTTTTATGAACTACCCATGTTCTCCAGGATCTAACCCAGACCTCCCAGAAGTTACCCAGGCTTTCCAGACTTCCAAGTGAATAACCCTGGATTCTTATGAAATACCCTGACTTCCCATGGGTTACTCAGGCTTTGCAGAATTTCTAGTGAGTAACCCAGAATTCTTGTGAACTACCCATGCTCCCCAGAGTCTATCCCAAACCTCCCAGAGGTTACCCAAGCTTTCCAGCCTTCCAAGTGGGGAACCCAGAATTGTTACGAAATACCCACACTTCCCATAGGTTACCCAAGCTTTCCAGACTTCCAAGTGAGGATCCCATAATTCTTATTAACTGCCCATGCCCCCCAGAGCTTAACCCAGACCTACAAGAGGTTACCGAAACTTTCCAGACTTCCACGTGAGGAACCCAGAATTCTTACGATATACCCAGACTTCCCAGGGGTTTCCCAGGCTTTGCAGACTTTCTAGTGAGTAACCCAGAATTATTATGAACTACCCTTGCTCCCCAGAGTCTATCCCGAACTTTCCAGAGGTTACCCAGGCTTTCCAGACTTCAAAGTGGGGAACCCAGAATTGTTACGAAATGCCCAGACTTCCCATGGGTTACCCAGGCTGTGCAGACATCCAACTGAGTACAACAGAATTCTTACGAAATACCCAGACTTCCCAGGGCTTACCCAGGTTTCCAGACTTCCAAGTGAGGAGCCCAGAATTCTTACGAACCACCCAGACTTCCCAGAGCTTACCCAGACTTTCCAGACTTCCAAGTGAGGAACCCAGAATTCTTATGAAATACCCAGACTTCCCAGGGTTTACTCAGGTTTTGCAGACTTTCTAGTGAGTAACCCAGAATTCTTATGAACTACCCATGCTCCCCAGAGACTAACCCAGACCTCCCAGAGGTTACCCAGGCTTCCCAGGGCTTACCCAGACTTTTCAAACTTCCAAGTGAGGAACCCTGAATTCTTATGAAATACCCTGACTTCCCAGGGGTTGCTCAGGCTTTCCAGACTTCCAAGTGGGGAACCCAGGATTGTTACGAAATACCCAGACTTCCCATAGGTTACCCAAGCTTTCCAGACTTACAAGTGAGGATCCCATAATTCTTATTAACTACCCATGCCCCCCAGAGACTAACCCAGACCTCCAAGAGGTTACCGAAGCTTTCCAGACTTCCCAGAATTCTTACGAAACACCCAGACTTCCCAGGGCTTACCCTGGCTTTTCAAACTTCCAAGTGATGAACCCAGAATCCTTACAAAATAAACCAGACCTCCTAGCGGGTACTCAGACTCACCAGACTTCCTAGGCAGTAACCCAGGGTTCCTAGGAACTACCCAGACTCTACACGGGCTAACATACAATTCCCAGGGGTTACCCAGGATTTCCAGACTTCCATGTGAAGAACCCAGAATTCTTACGAAATACCCAGACTTCCCAGGGGTTTCCCAGGATTTGCAGACTTCAAAGTGGGGAACCCAGAATTGTTACGAAATGCCCAGACTTCCCAGGGGTTCCCCAGTTTTTCTATATTTCCAAGTGGTGAACCCAAAATTCTTAGATATACAGAGGATTTGCAGACTTTCTAGTGAGTAACCCGGAATTCTTATGAACTACCGATGCTCTCCAGAGTCTATCCCAAACCTCCCAGAGGTTACCCAGGTTCCCAGAATTCCACGTGGGGAACCCAGAATTCTTACAAAATACCCAGACTTCCCAGGGGTTACCCAGTCTTTCTAGATTTCCAAGTTGTGAACCCAAAATTCTTAGATATACCCAGGATTTGCAGACTTTCTAGTGAGTAACCCAGAATTCTTATGAACTACCGATTGTCTCCAGAGTCTATCCCAAACCTCCCAGAGGTTACCCAGGTTTCCAGAATTCCACGTTGGGAACCCAGAATTCTTACAAAATACCCAGACTTCCCAGGGGTTACCCAGTCTTTCTAGATTTCCAAGTTGTGAACCCAAAATTCTTAGATATACCCAGGCTTCCCAGACTTCCAAGTGAGGAACCCAGGATTCTTACCAAACACCCAGACTTCCCAGGGGTTACCCATGCTTTCCAGACTTCCAAGTGAGGAACCCGGGATTCTTACCAAATACCCAGACTTCCCAGGGGTTACCCCGGCTTTGCAGACTTCCAAGTGAGGAACCCAGGATTGTTACCAAATACCCAGCTTTCCCAGGGCTTACCCAAGTTTCCAGACTTCCAAGTGAGGATGCCCAGGATTCTTACCAAATACCCAGACTTCCTAGGGGTTACCCAGGCTTTCCAGACTTCCACGTGAGGAACCCAGAACTCTTACGGAATACGCAGACTTCCCATGGGTTAACCAGGCTTTGTAGACTTCCATGTGAGGAACCCAGGATTCTTACCAAATACCCAGACTTCCCAGGGGTTACCCAAGCTTTCCAGACTTCCAAGTGAGGAACCCAGAACTCTTATGAACTACCCATGCTTCCCAGAGGCTAACCCAGACCTCCCAGAGGTTACCCAGGCTTTCCGGACTTCCAAGTGGGGAACCCAGGATTCTTTCGAAATACCCAGACCTCCCAGGGCTTACCCAGGCTGTGCAGAATTCCAAGGGAGTAAAACAGAATTCTTACGAAATACCCAGAATTCCCGTGGGTTACCCAGGCTTGCAGACTTCCAACTGAGGAACCCAGAATTCTTACGAAACACCCAGACTTCCCAGGGCTTACCCATTCTGTGCAGACTTCCAAGGGAGTAAAACAGAATTCTTACGAAATACCCAGACTTCCCATGGGTTTCCCAGGCTGTGCAGACTTCCAGGTGAGGAACCCAGAATTCTTACGAAATACCCAGACTTCCCATGGGATACCCAGGCTGTGCAGACTTCCACGTGAGGAACCCAGAATTCTTACGAAATACCCAGACTTCCTATGGGTTACCCAGGCTTTGCAGACTTCCAAGTGAGGAACCCAGAATTCTTACGAAATTCTCAGTCTTCGCAGAGCTTACCCAGGATATTTAGACATCCTAGGGAATAACCCAGGTTCCCCACTTTGAAATCTGGAAAGCCTGGGTAACCTATGGGTGGTCTGGGTTAGTCTCTGGGGAGCATGGGTAGTTAATAAGAATTATGGGATCCTGTAACCAACGACTTCCAATTGTAGCTCCTCCGGTACCCCTGATGAACTATCAAGAGCTGAAAATACCCAACTAGAAGACGTCGATTAACCTAAATCAAAATTATATCCAACTTTGATCTAGGATTTTCAATAAAGAGATATATACCTGTTAAATTACCCCTCTGAGATAAAGTAGCCAAGAAAACACACCAAAATCGAATAGCTAATATATTAAGTATTAAATTATAAATAAGAAAATTATAAACCTGGAAAATAAACAATATTATATAATAAACTTGATATCTTACTTCTGATTTAACAACACTAAAACATAGATTCTGCACTAAGACAAATTAACAAAATTAACGTAGATATCCTGAACTCTAAAGAAGGATATTAGCACGTAGCTAAACCCTCTTTTCAGGACAAGATTCTCACGTCCACTTACTTCTTGAGAAACTAAGCTTTACCAAGTCAATTAATGGCAATAACTTTTGATAATAAAACTAACGTTGACATAATTAAAAATAACTGTAAAAGATAGAACCATCGGCAAAACTTACTTCCTCATAAAAACTGCTACTTAAACTAAAATACAAATATTTGCTACCCATCTATAAATTATTTCAACAGATTCTAAAAGTTCAAACCCAATTTAATCAGAATTGCAAATAATTATTTCACCATTAAGCTGACTTGACTAATAAGCAATTTATTGAACTATAAAGAATGTATGGTATTTCATTATTACCCAATTCCAATTAAATAAAAGAAATTAATAAAAATTAAAACCAAAAGCCAAAAGGGCTTGGGAGTACATTATCCCCCCCTTTGAAAAAAAAAACTTACTCTGACAGAGTGAGTTTTCTTTTTCCAGTAAACCACAACTAAAATATAAACTATCAACCCTAGTAAAACAATCTAGCTATATAAAAAAAAAAATCATCTAAATCTATGAAGAGGTACTGCACTGGTCACTTTTGTCCACACCATATAACCACGATTCTGAAGCATAGTTTATACTGGACACAGTTTAACACATTTGAAACAAACTATTTCAATGTTTATATCTTCGTAAGAGTTCGTTTCCGCCCATCGGTTTGTACTGCGCATCTATGAGTTAAGTTTCTTGTGGTGTAAAGTTATTGAGTCAGCTAATTTCTTGAAAATTTTGCTGTTTCCGTGGCACTGGCACAATTTTGAGATGAATGTTTGTATAATCCAAGAACATCCAATCATTTGCTGTAGACAGGTAGGTTCTGATTCAGGAACTCTGGATAAAATTATTGATAGATCCTATTTACCCACAGGTAGGATATAAACTTTTTAGGAAAACGTTAGAATTATCGATTAATTTGGTAGATTCAAAAGTATTGGTTTTAGAAACAAGGATATTGAACGAGAACGGAAATATAGCTAGGATAGGAAGGATTGCTTTCTTTGTACCATTTGTGTGGGATGCGGTTCTCTGCCTTGGTCAGTGCATTCCTGAGACATGAAGCGCTCCCCTCATTTCCTTTGATCTGACGCCGGGTTTCTACCAGTAGTGAAACCGATGGGTGATGATTCTTCAAACACTGAATGGTGTGCTGCTTAACCTCGGTAAGTAACGTATTAAATCTGTAATGTTATACATATAAGTAATTGTTTAAACCTTATTTCCAATCCGTCTATGTGAAATCTATATTTTGTAACGTAAATCCCCCTAAATAAAACATTCTACTATTTACTCCACCAGACCTAATAATTACAAATATAACTAACGGCTGTAATAAACTGATAATGACCCTGGCACTTTATATACTGTACATGTACTAATCTTCTAATTAGTATTAATTCTATTTAAAAACTCTGAACATCCTTTGTATGGACTTGTTGTAGTAACTGGTTCACCCTGAGAATCATTCGTAAGCTTCGAAGTTTCGTAGGCTTTATTATCGTACGCTTCATTTTCCATTGTAACTGATGTTTGGCTTGGAGCAGATGGTGTTAGTGTTGTTCTCCGCTCGAGATTGATTTCTTCATTTTCGTCTTGATTCTTTGTTTGAGTTTCATTTCTTTTATGATGCACTATAAATAATGTGAGAGTGTTCCACAAACTTGCTAACAGTGCTAAACCACACCCAAACGTTTTATAAATGGATAATCCATTAAGTATTACTCCCAATAAATATTTAATTGTTTTAATTATCATATAAATTCCAATGATGCCTGAAAAGAAAATTCCAATGTCTGTAAACCATCCATACACCTGCTGCAATGTATTCCTTGCTAATTTACTGATTTCTTTACCGTCGAATATATTCAATGATGAGTACCCTTGACCATCTGTGTCCAACTGTGACATCTTCATAGCTAGTATATTTTGAACGGCTTCTCTTTCTAAACCAAATGTTAATAATCTTTGCACTTGTGCGATTTCACTTTGAGAATATAATCCACTTTGTCCTACAGGTTGAATCGGCTGGAATACCAGAGTAGGTTCTGCTTCCGGATGAAGTTGATCTGGAGCAGTTTTCACCACCGGATCTGGAGCTAATCCTATCCACGTTCCATCTATTTGATACAGAGGTGGAGTTAAATGCTCACACATCACCTGTGTTGCTTGATCTACAATCAGATGCGTGATTGGAGCCATAAACTTTGATTGGTTGTTCACTTCTATTGGTAGTTCATTATAACAGTATTTTGTTCTTCTAATCGTCACGACTTTCGGAACGCACTGTAAAATATATAAAGCTTCTCCTAAAACTCTTCCAACATAACCAATTTTATTTTTTATAATGGAGCTCAAAGCATTCGGTGTTAGAGGTGCTAATAAAAGTCTGTTCCTTAAAATTTCTCGATATGTCATGCACCGTCTATGTATAGTATCAATATACAAAGTTTCTAACGCTCTTTTGTATGCTTGTTCTGTATATAACAGTTTACTATTTATATAACTTAGTAAATTCGTATTCTGAGGTAATAAAACCATTTTTGGATTAATGTATTCATTACCCTCGCTTTCTAAAACTAAAATTTTCGGGTGTTCGGTTTGCCACACCTGATACCCACACACCATAGCAGTCTTCATCAGTGCTAATGCGAAAATTTTATCTCCTTGCTCGACCACTAATATTTTTTCCCTATCACTATTTTGTACAACAACTGTCCCTTGTCCTTTGTAAAGCACACTTAGGTTCTTATCACACCCGGTGTCTTCAGTTGGTTCCCATACTGTCTCCCCAAACGTACTGTCGACACAGTAACCTTTTAAAAATTCACAAGTAATCCCACTCACTAATGAAAGTTCATTTTCTTCAAGTTTAACTGTTACTAGATAATCCCTTGTATAACCTTGATTGCTGCTTGAATAATAACATCTTCCCATGAATGTCCATTTTCACTATATGTAGTCCCTTTACATTTTGCATCCACCGTAACTTTTCCTAAAATTGTCATTGAAGCCACTGTTGTCCCATTCATTTTAATGTCACCTATCACTTTATTATATATTGTCAACCTCCTGTCCCTATGTAAATTGCGACACTGTTCTGCCCCTAACGTATAAATAAACGTAGAGATACCCCCTGCGACTGGTGACCCATGGCTGTGCATTCCACAATGCTCAATGTGTCGAGTCACTTCTACCAGACATGTCCATGCCTTCTGTAACCCTATTTCGTTTCGCTGAAGCACCCATACTGCCTTGTTTTCTTCTTTATAACCACTCTGTATGTCTGGACATTCTGCGATGTCCTTTATTGAAATTACCGAAATATTGGCATCCTTATTACTGCAATCGTAAGCGATGAGTGCCTTCCCTAACTCACAGCTAAGTCCTAATACTATCCCTACCAGGTGGAGCAAATTCATGATTATATCTGTAACATAAGTGTACAATATTATTACAACGATAATAAATTAATTACTGTATACAATAATAATTATAACATTGTTCATATAAAAGTTTTCCCATTTGTTACTTACTCTATGTTTATAAAAATAAATAAATATATATAATTATTTACTAATTCAACAGTAAAGAAACAACCCTTACTGTGAACTGTTAGCCTTGTAAGATTGAAATGTCAATACTGATTACATAAACTTAACTATCAAGATTGGCTCTTCAATCTTAATCTATTTGACTTCTTAACCCCTTGAGATCGTCTTAACCCCAATTTATCCAAATTTTCCAATTTCTCTTTATTGCTCTCCATTAACTCTTTGTCTTTTTTGCTAATTTCAAAATTTCCACGCTTACCCTTACACACCTCTGCTACCTCAGTCTCAGCTGAACTGTGATCATTACGGCTTTCCAAGATGATTTTTGCTACATCCTGAATACTCACCACTTCTTCTTCCTCGCTTTCCTCCAAATCTTTGTTGTTTTCCTCAGAATTCTCTATTCTTACCGCTAGATAATGTTCTTTGTCTTCTTCATCTTCAAATTCCCCTTTACACAGTTTTAACCTATTAGCGTGAACAATTTGTTCTTTATTCTTATTTAATTCTCTTATCTTGAATGTTACTGGCCCCTTTTCTTCCATTATTCTAAATGGTCCTTTCCATGGCTTAACTAATTTTTTAGATTGACCAATTTTCGTAGACGGATCATACATGTAAACTAAATCCCCAAGTTGAAATTGTACATCCTTTGCTTTCTTATTGTATTGTATAGCCCTCTTCTCTGCTGTTAATCGTAGATTGACTTTAGCTTCTTGCCATGCTGTCTGTAATCTAGCTATAAGTTCTGAAATATAATTATCCCCTAAGTTATACTTAACTATTCTTGGTTTTATGATTAGGTCCATTGGTAAAGTTGGATCTCGCCCGTACAGCAAAAAGTACGGTGAAAACTTGGATGATGAATGAATAGAAAAGTTGTAACTCATCATTAGATATGGAACCCATGTGTCCCAATCTCTTCCTCCTTTGGAAATGTACTGTGCTAGAAAATCTTTAAAAACTCTATGACATCTTTCGATAGGATTTCCTTGCGGATGGTAAGGCGTTGTATGTAGTTTTTTAATGTCTAGTGTTTCACATAGTTCTTTAAACAATTCTCCTATAAAATTACTTCCACAGTCGGTGATAAGTTGTTCTGGTGTTCCGAATCTCGCTATAACGTTAGTGAAAAAGTATTTGCTAATTGTTCTAGCGGTTTGATCCGGAATTGCCATTACTTCCACATATTTTGTAAAATAGTCCTGAAACGTTAATAAATATTTATTTCCTTCGTTAGATGTTATAAATGGACCCACAATATCCATGCAACATCGTTCAAATGGATGTGACACTTCCGGAAATTGTTGTAACGGCGCCTTCCTTAAATGAGGTGAAGTTTTCCGCTGCTTACATTGATGACATTTAGCTACGTAGTTGTTAATGTCCATTCTCATTTGCGGCCAATAACAACGAAGCCTGATGGATAAGTAAGTCTTATCCTGTCCTGGATGCCCTGCCATTGGTATGTTATGAAAATCGTGAATAACCTTATATACAAATGATTTAGGAATAACCATTAAATCCGCTTGCTCCTCCCCCTTTCTGTACACAATACCGTCCACATCCAAATAATACTCACACTCCTCTTCATTATCTTCTATTTCTTTGTATATCTTCTTACACCACTCATCTGACTCTTGTTCTCTCTTAATCTGCATTCTATCCCACATTGGAAGATACTGGGGTTTTTTACTAATTACACACAATTCCTTTTGAATTGATGATAAATAATACACAATTATCTTTACAGACGTTTGAGAAAAAATAAATTTGATCATGTCGCTGACAACTTCCCAATGTAAGCCATCCAATCCACACGCTATCCTTGGCATAGCTATTGTTGAATCTGCCAGACGCATGGCTTGTCTTTTTAAATCTAATAAGGATTCCCATACCATCTCGTAAGTAGTTTCTTGAAAATATTTTTTCTTAGTTATTAGGTAATATATGTTTCTAGATGGTAATTGTAAAATCGCTACCTCTCCTATCTTTTTCTTTTGAGCTTGCAATTCCCTAACTGATCCGAACCTTTCATTAAATTCACCCGCTATACCTTTACTCATTGCAAAATCCTGTGAAACCACATGTGCTAACGCATACTGTTCAGGACACGAAAATAAGTCTCCTACCTCTTCACTAAATTTATTATTGACAATGTTATTTGTTTTCCTGAACTCCCTAAATTCTTTTGCTGAAAATGTTGATTCTTCATCTCCTTCAAACATCCTGCTTAACGCGTCTGCGTTAGCATGACATTTACCACTTCTGTGAACAATATTAAAATCATATTCTGATAATTTGAGACTCCATCTCGCCAACCGTGAACATGGATCTGATAACGATAGAAGCCAAACTAATGCTCTATGATCGGTGATAATTGTAAATTTTCTTCCGTACACATAACATCTAAACTGCTGAATTGCAAAAACTACTGCTGCACACTCCTTCTCTGTCACAGAATAATTAAGTTGTGCTTTGTTGAATTTCTTTGATGCAAATGCAATTGGACGATTAAATCCACTCTGCTCCTGACTGAGAATCGCTCCCATGCCTACTTTTGATGCATCTGTCTCCAAAATGAAAGGTTTGCTGAAATCTGGATAACACAGGACCTTATCTGATGTGATCGCTGTCTTCAGTTTCCGTATAGCTTCTAAACAGCTGTCATCCATTTTAAACTTTACTTCCTTCTTTGTTAAATTTGTCAATGGTTCTGCCATTTCCGCAAAGTTTGGAATAAATCTCCGATACCACCCCACAAGTCCTATGAACTCCCTTATTTTCTTTACACTTGTTGGTGTCGGGAAATCTTGAATACTCTTAATTTTATCTGGAGCTGGTTTTATTCCTTCTCCTGAAATTACGTGCCCCAAATACAACACTTGTTGTTTTAGTACGTGGCATTTTGATGGTTTCAGTTTGATGTTAGCCTGACGTAGTCTCTCGAACACCGTTGCTAATTTTTCTAAATGATCTGCTATACCTTTTCCGCTGTGAACTATGATGTCATCTAAATAAACCAAACAAATATCCCCTGCTAAACCTGATAACGTAAAGTTCATAAACCTCTGAAATGTCCTAGGTGCATTCACTAGTCCAAATGGCATTTTCCTATATTGATAATGATTGTCTAGTGCTGAAAACGCTGTCTTCGGAATAGACTCACTATCGACATCGATTTGGTGATATGCTGAGGTTACATCAAAAACACTAAACAAATTAGAGTTGCCCAAATAATCCAAAGATTCTGTCAACCTTGGTATAGGGAAAAATTCTTTATGGGTTACCGCATTTAACGCCCTGTAATCCAAACACATTCGTACCTTCTTCTCTCCATTCGGTAGTGATTTTGTTACCAAAACCACTGGTGCATTCCACGGTGATGTTGAAGGTTCAATTACTTTAGTTCTTAAGAGTTTGTCTATCTCCTTCTTTAATACTTCACGTTGAGAGTATGGTATACTGTAGTTTTTCTTGTTAATAGGTGCCACATTGTCTGTAATAATTCGATGTTTCACTGTTGTTGCACTTGACAGTTCATCAACCCCTTCGTCAAAAATGTCTTGATAATCCTGCAGTAGTTCCTTTACCCGTTCCTTAGTATCGTCATCTAGATGTGATAGATTTATTTCTTCACTCACCCAGTTCTTGTCTCGTGTGTTTAGGGTGTTGACTTGAATTTCACCGCCACCAGTTTCCTTTGGAATGAAATCCGGTGCGTCTTCCGCTGTTGCCACTTGCTGATTCTTCTGTAGCACAATTTCGAAATCATTTAGATTTATGGCCCGCAGCCACACTTCTGGTTCGTTTTTCACTACTGCCCTCGCAACATATACCCCATTGATTGTTGTCTCACTAGGTTCAATCATTAAATTTTCGCATGCTATTTCTGGTTTAATTGAAACCTTAAAAATAACTTCAGTTTTTGGTGGAATTGACAAGTTTTCTGCTAATTTTAGGTTTACAGTAATTATTTCCCCTCCATCCTTTGTAGGTGCTGTGTCTGTGTTTACTACTGATGACCCACTTTCTTGTAAAAATGATGATTCGTTTTGCGTCCCTAACCTACCACTACTTCCTTTATGCACTTGCATATTTACTTGTAGTTCCACTGGATCAGCATTTTTATTTGCGTTCATTGCTTTCTGTAGGTCACCATCAGGTGCTGTACTATCATCATTCTTCTTTATATGCTGTCCTCTTAGCACATTAACAGATACTGCTTTCTTCTGGGCTTCTATTTCCCTCTGCTTCTTTAAATTCATGTTATTAATTAATACTTCATAATCGTTCCCTATTCCTGGAGTACCTGCTGAATTTCCATTACCATTCATGGAAGTAGACCTTTGATCCCTGACATCTTGTCTTAAGATCTCACCTACCTCTGCTTTATTATCTATGCTTTCTTCCACATATTCTTGAATATTATTTAATACCGCTTGTGTTTCTCCTTCCCCTCTTTCCTTGCCAATTTGGTCTTCATCGTTTTCTAAACCCGTTTGATCCTCGCACTGGAATTCTATCCGCTCACGTAAGTAGTAAATCGGAATGTTGTAGCCCCACATTCTCAAAACGCTTTCGCCAAAAATATGCATAGCCTCATTATTGAATAAGAAGTCTCTCCCTAAAAGTCCCTGCGCCTCGATTCGTAGCGAATGGTCGCATACCATAAAATTATGCCTTCCCAGTTCTACTCCCCTTGCAACTCCTAGGCTGGCTTCTATCATCCCCAATGAGTGTATCTGATGTCCAGTTGCATCTAGTAGCTGTATGTTGTTGACACTGTACACGAACTCGGGATTCACTGCCTCCAATTTTGTGGTTGATACTGCTGCTCCTGAATCTATAAGGAATTTGACTATGCTACCATTAACCCATAAATATATTATACATGGAACATCCATTGTTGCTTCTGTAGAAATTTGTGGGATTGATACTACTACGTTTTCTTGCGATGCTTGTTGTGCGTTACCTAATGACCTTCGACTCGGGTTGCAGTTAAAGGTCCTTTGGAGTTTAAAGTTAAAGGCTGGTTGTGGGTTGTGTTGATTTGCTGTTGCCTTTTCATTTGTTGATACGAGTTGCCGTGTGTATGGCCGCTATCTTGATTTTGCCATTCTCCCCGGGAGTTCCCTTGTTGATTGTAAGAGGTCCTGGCATTATAACTTCTCCCATTGTCTGGTCGAAAACTGTGGTAGTACTTATCGCCTCCATAAGATTCCCTATCTTGACGAAAATAAGTTCTCTGCTGGTTCGACCTATTATCTTGATTCCGCGTTTGCCTTGAAAATTGCTGGTATTGCTGATTTCCCCAGTATTGGTTCCTTTGTCCTTGTTGACTTAACCCATGATTGCTTTGATTTCTTGCCACGTTTGATCTGCCCTCTGTGCCATAACGCCCTTGCTGATGCCACTGCTGTTGACCATTCTTCTTCCAGCAATTGTTTGTACTGTGGTTGGACATTCTGCAGTAAGTACACCATGATCTAGAACCTACTGTCATTACTCCTTGACCTGAGGCAAGATTATTATTGAAGGATATTGTATTACATATTTCGTAACGTCTTCCTATCATTTCTGCTTTCTCGATGGTTAGATTCTCTTCTGCTAATAGCACAGGAGCTAGTTGTCTCATCAGTTCCTTCTTTAGCCGTATTCTGAATTGATTAAGTACGAGGTCTGCATGCTTCTTCTTGATACCATCAACTTCTCCTTTCTTGGCTCCTTCTAAATCTTCTTCCAACACTGCTCTCCCTAAAGTATTCAACCGAATAACATATGCTGCTACATCTTCATCATGTCTTTGAAAACATTTTGATAGCTTCATTTGAGCCTCTCCTGGTAATCTAATTGGTGTAAATTTCTGCGTCAATCTCTTGATGAATTCGTCCAATGATGCTGTTTCTAGTGTCGGATCAGACTCGTAATATGCTAATGCATCCTTGGTAAGACTGAGCTTAATTATGTGTAGCGTTTGCTCGTCTGACCAGCCATCATATATGGCCCTTCGCTTTATTTGCCTGAAATATTCTTTGGGTGACCCTTTCCCTGTATATGGTTCCATAGTTTTAGCCACCATACCTGTAGTTGTGTAAGAAAACATTGGAGGCTGGCCTTGTGCCGGACCCTGCGTCTCATTGGTTGTATTTGGCATCTTGGCTTTCCCTAACTTCCCTAACTGAATAATTCCCCTATGCTGCCCTGAACCAGATACGGAATTAAAAAAGAAATAGTTCCACTCGTCGTAGCTGTAAAGAACAAAAAGAACCCCGCGTTTTCCAGAAGGAGGTTCCCGTAATCGCTGCCAGTAAATGTAGCTGGAAAGAAAAAAAAACAAGACTTGACTCAAGAATCCTGGGTTTGCCAGAAGGGGGTTCGCGTAACCGCTGCCACCAAATGTAACCAACGATTTCCAATTGTAGCTCCTCCGGTACCCCTGATGAAGTATCAAGAGCTGAAAATACCCAACTAGAAGACGTCGATTAACCTAAATCAAAATTATATCCAACTTTGATCTAGGATTTTCAATAAAGAGATATATCCCTGTTAAATTACCCCTCTGAGATAAAGTAGCCAAGAAAACACACCAAAATCGAATAGCTAATATATTAAGTATTAAATTATAAATAAGAAAATTATAAACCTGGAAAATAAACAATATTAAATAATAAACTTGATATCTTACTTCTGATTTAACAACACTAAAACATAGATTCTGCACTAAGACAAATTAACAAAATTAACGTAGATATCCTGAACTCTAAAGAAGGATATTAGCACGTAGCTAAACCCTCTTTTCAGGACAAGATTCTCACGTCCACTTACTTCTTGAGAAACTAAGCTTTACCAAGTCAATTAATGGCAATAACATTTGATAATAAAACTAACGTTGACATAATTAAAAATAACTGTAAAAGATAGAACCATCGGCAAAACTTACTTCCTCATAAAAACTGCTACTTAAACTAAAATACAAATATTTGCTACCCATCTATAAATTATTTCAACAGATTCTAAAAGTTCAAACCCAATTTAATCAGAATTGCAAATAATTATTTCACCATTAAGCTGACTTGACTAATAAGCAATTTATTGAACTATAAAGAATGTATGGTATTTCATTATTACCCAATTCCAATTAAATAAAAGAAATTAATAAAAATTAAAACCAAAAGCCAAAAGGGCTTGGGAGTACAATCCTCACTTGTAAGTCTGGAAAGCTTGGGTAACCTATGGGAAGTCTGGGTATTTCGTAACAATCCTGGGTTCCCCACTTGGAAGTCTGGAAAGCCTGGGTAAGCGCTGGGAATTCTGGGTGTTTCGTAAGAATTCTGCGTTCCTCACTGGAAGTCTGGAAAGCCTGGGTAAGCTCTGGGAGGTTTGGGAAAGACTCTGGGGAGCATAGGTAGTTCATAATAATTCTGGGTTACTCACTAGAAAGTCTGGAAAGACTGGGTAACCTCTGGGAAGTCTGGGTATTTCGTAAGAATCCTGTTTTACTCACTTTGAATTCTGCACAGCCTGGGTAACCCATGGGAAGTCTGGGTATTTCGTAAGAATTCTGGGTTCCTCACGTGGAAGTCTGGAAAGCCTGGGTAACCCCTAGGAAGTCTACGTTAGACCGTGGAGAGTCTGGGTAGCTCCTAGTAAATCTGAGTTACTCCCTAGGATGTCTGAAAGTCCTGGGTAACCCCTGGGAATTGTATGTTATTTCCGTGGAGAGTCTGAGTAGTTCCTAGCAACTCTGGGTTACTCCCTAGGAAGTCTGGAAAGCTTGGGTACCGGCTGGGATGTGTGGATATTTCATAAGAATTCTGGGTTCCCCACGTGGAATTCTGGAAAGCCTGGGTAACCTCTGGGAGGTTTGGAACAGACTCTGGGGAGCATGGGTAGTTCATAAGAATTCTGGGTTACTCACTAGAAAGTCTGCAAAGTCTGGGTATATCTAAGAATTCTGGGTTCACCACTTTGAAATCTAGAAAGACTTTGTAATCCATGGGAAGTCTGGGCATTTCGTAAGAATTCTGGGTTCCTCACATGGAAGTCTGTAAAGCCTGGGTAACCCATGGGAAGTCTGGGTATTTCGTAATAATTCTGGGTTCCCCACGTGCAAGTCTGCACAGCCTGGGTAAGCAATGCAAAGTCTGGGTATTTCGTAAGAATTCTGGGTTCCTCACGTGGAAGTCTGCACAGCCTGGGTACCCCATGGGAAGTCTGGGTATTTCTTAAGAATTCTGGGTTCCCCACTTGGAAGTCTGGAAAGCCTGGGTAACCTCTGCGAGGTTTGGGATAGACTCTGGGGAGCATGGGTAGATCATAAGAATTCTGGGTTACTTACTAGAAAGTCTGGAACGACTGGGTAACTCCTGGGAAGTCTGGGTATTTTGTAAGAATTCTGGGTTCCTCACATGGAAGTCTGGAAAGACTGGGTAAGCCCTGGGAAGTCTCGGTATTTTGTAAGAATTCTGGGTTCCTCACATGGAAGTCTGCAAAGCCTGGGTAACACATGGGAAGTCTGGGCATTTCGTAACAATTCTGGTTTCCCCACTTCGAAGTCTGGAAAGCCTGGGTAAACTCTGGGAGGTTTGGCATAGACTCTGGGGAGCATGGGTAGTTCGTAAGAATTCTGGGTTACTCAATAGAAAGTCTCCAAAGCCTGAGTAACCCCTGGGAAGTCAGGATATTTCATAAGATTTCAGGGTTCCTCACTTGGAAGTCTGGAAAGCTTGAGTAACCTCTGGGAAGTCTGGGTATTTCGTAAGAATTCTGGGTTCCCCACTTGGAAGTCTGGAAAGCCTGGGTAACCTCTGCGACGACTGTGTTAGTCTCTGGGGAGCATGGGTAGTTCACAATAATTCTGAGTTACTCACTAGGAAGTCTGGAAAGCTTGGGTAACCCCTTGGATGTCTGGGTATTTCATAAGAATTCAGGGTTCCTCATTTGGAAGTCTGGAAAGCTTGGGTAAGCCCTTGGAAGTCTGGGTATTTCGTAAGAACTCTGGGTTCCCCACGTGGAATTCTGGAGAGCCTGGGTAACCTCTGGGATATTTGGGATAGACTCTGGGGAGCATGGGTAGTACATAAGAATTCTGGGTTACTCACTAGAAACTCTACAAAGCCTGGGTAAGCCCTGGGAAGTCTGGGTGTTTCGTCAGAGTTCTGGGTTCCTCACTTGGAAGTCTGGAAAGACTGGCTAAGCTCTGGGAAGTCTGGGTATTTTGTAAGAATTCTGGGTTCCCCACGTGGAATTCTGGAAAACCTGGGTAACCTCTGGGAGGCTTGGGATAGACTCTGGGGAGCATGGGTAGTTCATAAGAATTCTGGGTTACTCACTAGAAAGTCTACAAAGCCTGGGTAAGCCCTGGGAAATCTGGGTGTTTCGTCAGAATTCTGGGTTCCTCACGTGCAAGTCTGCACAACCTGGGTAACCCATGGGAAGTCTGGGTATTTCGTAATACTTCTGGGTTCCTCACTGGAAATCTGGAAAGCCTGGGTAAGCCCTGGGAAGTATGGGTATTTTGTAAGGATTCTGGGTTCCCCACGTGGAAGTCTGGAAAGCCTGGGCAAGCCCTGGGAAATCTGGGTGTTGCGTAAGAATTCTGGGTTCCTCACTGGAAGTCTGGAAAAGCTGGGTAAGCCCTGGGAAGTTTGGGTATTTTGTAAGGATTCTGGGTTCCCCACGTAGCATTCTGGAAAGCCTGGGTAACCTCTGCGAGGTTTGGGATAGACTCTGGGGAGCATGGGTAGTTCATAAGAATTCTGGGTTACTCACTAGAAAGTCTGGAACGACTGGGTAACCCCTGGGAAGTCTGGGTATTTCGTAAGAATCCTGGGTTCCCCACTTGAAAGTCTGGAAAGCTTGGGTAACCTCTGGGAGGTCCGGGTTAGCCTCTGGGTTCCTCACTTGGAAGTCTGGAAAGACTGGGTAAGCCCTGGGAGGTTTGGGATAGACTCTGGGAGCATGCGTAGTTCATAAGAATTCTGGGTTACTCACTAGAAAGTCTGCAAAGCCTGGGTATATCTAAGAATTCTGGGTTAACCACTTGGAAATCTAGAAAGACTGGGTAATCCCTGGGAAGTTTGGGTATTTCGTAAGAATTCTGGGTTCCTCACGTGCAAGTCTGCACAACCTGGGTAACCCATGGGAAGTCTGGGTATTTCGTAAGAATTCTAGGTTCCTCACATGGAAGTCTGTAAAGCCTGGGTAACCCATGGGAAGTGTGTGTATTTCGTAAGAATTCTGGGTTCCCCACGTGGAATTCTGGAAAGCCTGGGTAACCTCTGGGAGGTTTGGGATAGACTCTGGGGAGCATGAGTAGTTCATAAGAATTTTGGGTTACTCACTAGTAAGTCTAAAAAGCCTGGGTAAGGCCTGGGAAGTCTGGGTGTTCGTAAGAATTCTAGGTTCCTCACTTGGAAGTCTGGAAAGACTGGGTAAACTCTGGGAAGTCTGGGTATTACGTAAGAATTCTGAGTTCATCACGTGGAAGTCTGCTAAGCCCGGGTAACCTCTGGGAAGTCTAGGTGTTTCGTAAGAATTCTGGGTTCCTCACTGGAAGTCTGGAAAGCCTGGGTAAGCCCTGGGAAGTCTGGGTGTTTCGTAAGAATTCTGGGTTCCTCACTGGAAGTCTGGAAAGCCTGGGTAAGTCCTGGGAAGTCTGGGTGTTTCGTAAGAATTCTGGGTTTCTCACTTGGAAGTATGGCAAGCCTGGGTAAGCCCTGGGAAGTCTGGGTGTTTCGTAAGAATTCTAGGTTCCTCACGTGGAAGTCTGCTAAGCCTGGGTAACCTCTGGGAAGTCTAGGTGTTTCGTAACAATTCTGGGTTCCTCACTGGAAGTCTGGAAAGCCTGGGTAAGCCCTGGGAAGTCTGGGTGTTTCGTAAGAATTCTGGGTTCCTCACTGGAAGTCTGGAAAGCCTGGGTAAGCCCTGGGAAGTCTGGGTGTTTCGTAAGAATTCTGGGTTTCCCACTTGGAAGTATGGCAAGCCTGGGTAAGCCCTGGGAAGTCTGCGTATTTCGTAAGAACTCTGGGTTCCCCACGTAGAATTCTGGAAAAGCTGGGTAACCTCTGGGAGGTTTGTTATAGACTCTGGGGAGCATGGGTAGTTCATAAGAATTCTGGGTTACTCACTAGAATGTCTGCAAAGCTTGAGTAACACCTGGGAAGTCTGGGTATTTCATAAGAATTCTGGGTTCCTCACTTGGAAATCTGGAAAGCCTGGGTAAGCCCTGGGAAGTTGGGGTATTTTGTAAGAATTCTGGGTTTCCCACGCGGAATTCTGGAAAGCCTGAGTAACCTCTGGGAGGTTTGGGATAGACTCTCGGGAGCATTGGTATTTCATAAGAATTCTGGGTTACTCACTAAAAAGTCTGCAAAGCCTGAGCAACCCCTGGGAAGTCTAGGTATTTCCTTAGAATTCTGGGTTCCTCACTTGAAAGACTGGAAAGACTGGGTAAGTTCTGGGAAGTCTGGGTGTATCGTAAGAACTCTGGGTTCCTCACTTGGAAGTCTGGAAAGCCTAGGTAAGCCGTGGTAGGTTTGGGATATACTCTGGGGAGCATGCGTAGTTATAAGAATTCTGGGTTACTCAGTAGGAAGTCTGGAAAGACTAGGGAAGCCTTGGAAAGTCTGGATATTACGTAAGAATCCTGGGTTCCCCACTTGGAAATCTGCAAATGCTGAGTAACCCCTGGGAAGTCTCGGTATTTCATAAGAATTCTGGGTTCCTCACTTGGACGTCTGGAAAGCCTGGGCAAGCCCTGGGAAGTCTGGGTATTTCGTAAGAATTCTGGGTTCTTCACTTCGAATTCTGGAAAGCCTGGGTAAGCCCTGGGAAGTCTGGGTATTTTAAAAGAATTTTGGGTTCTACACGTGGAATTCTGGAAAGATTGGGTAACCCCTGGGAAGTCAGGGTATTTCGTAAGAACTCTGGGTTCCTCACATGGAAGTTTGCAAAGCCTGGGTAACCCCTGGGAAGCCTGGGCATTTCGTAACAATTCTGGGTTCCCCACTTTGAAGTCTGGAAAGCCTGGGTATCCTCTGGAAAGTTCGGGATAGACTCTGGGGAGCATGCGTAGTTCATAAGAATTCTGGGTTACTCACTAGATAGTCTGCAAAGATTGGGTAACCCCTGGGAAGTCTGGGTATTTCGTAAGAATTCTGTTTTACTCACTTGGATGTCTGCACAGCCTGGGTAACCCCTGGGAATTGTATGTTAGTCCGTGTAGAGTCTGGGTAGTTCCTAGGAACCCTGGGTTACTCCCTAGGAAGTCTGGAGAGTCTGGGTACACGCTAGGAGGCCTGGTTTAATTTGTAAGGATTCTGGGTTCATCACTTGGAAGTTTGAAAATCCTGGGTAAGCCCTGGGAAGTCTGGGTGTTTCGTAAGAATTCTGGGTTCCCTTCTTGGAAGTCTGGAAAGCTTCGGTAACCTCTTGTAGGTCTGGGTTAGTCTCTGGGGGGCATGGGTAGTTAATAAGAATTATGGGTTCCTCACTTGGAAGTCTGGAAAGCTTGGGTAACCTCTTGTAGGTCTGGGTTAGTCTCTGGGTTCCTCACTTGGAAGTCTGGAAAGACTGGGTAAGCCCTGGGAAGTCTGGGTGTTTCGTAAGAATTCTGGGTTCCTCACATGGAAGTCTGCAAAGCCTGGGTAACACATGGGAAGTCTGGGCATTTCGTAACAATTCTGGGTTCCCCACTTGGGAGTCTGGAAAGCCTGGGTAAACTCTGGGAGGTTTGGGATAGACTCTGGCGAGCATGGGTAGTTAATAAGTATTCTGGGTTCCTCACTTGGTGGTCTGGAAAGCTTGGGTAACCTATGGGAAGCCTGGGTATTTCGTAACAATTCTGGTTTCCCCACTTCGAAGACTCGAAAGCTTGGGTAAACTCTGGGAGGTTTGGAATAGACTCTGGGGAGCATGGGTAGTTCGTAAGAATTCTGGGTTACTCAATAGAAAGTCTCCAAAGCCTGAGTAACCCCTGGGAAGTCAGGATATTTCATAAGATTTCAGGGTTCCTCACTTGGAAGTCTGGAAAGCCTGGGTAACCTCTGGGAAGTCTGGGTATTTCGTAAGAATTCTGAGTTCTTCACTTCGAAGTCTGGAAAGCCTGGGTAACCCCTAGGGAGTCTGGGTATTATGTAAGAATTCTGGGTTCTTCACTTCGAAGTCTGGAAAGCCTGGGTAAGCCCTGGGAAGTCTGGGTTTTTCGTAAGAATTCTGGTTTCTTCACTTCGAAGTCTGGAAAGCCTGGGTAAGCCCTGGGAAGTCTGGGTATTTCAAAGAATTCTGGGTTCTTCACTTCGAAGTCTGGAAAGCCTGGGTAAGCTCTGGGAAGTCTGGGTGTTTCGTAAGAATCCTGGGTTCCCCACTTGGAAGTCTGGATAGCTTGGGTAACCTCTGGGAGGTCTGGGTTAGTCTCTGGGTTCCTCACTTGGAAGTCTGGAAAGACTGGGTAAGCCCTGGGAAGTATGGATATTTTGTAAGAATTCTGGGTTCCCCACGTGGAATTCTGGAAAGCCTGGGTAACCTCTGGGAGGTTTGGAACAGACTCTGGGGAGCATGGGTAGTTCATAAGAATTCTGGGTTACTCACTAGAAAGTCTGCAAAGTCTGGGTATATCTAAGAATTCTGGGTTCACCACTTTGAAATCTAGAAAGACTTTGTAATCCATGGGAAGTCTGGGCATTTCGTAAGAATTCTGGGTTCCTCACATGGAAGTCTGTAAAGCCTGGGTAACCCATGGGAAGTCTGGGTATTTCGTAATAATTCTGGGTTCCCCACGTGCAAGTCTGCACAGCCTGGGTAAGCAATGCAAAGTCTGGGTATTTCGTAAGAATTCTGGGTTCCTCACGTGGAAGTCTGCACAGCCTGGGTACCCCATGGGAAGTCTGGGTATTTCTTAAGAATTCTGGGTTCCCCACTTGGAAGTCTGGAAAGCCTGGGTAACCTCTGCGAGGTTTGGGATAGACTCTGGGGAGCATGGGTAGTTCATAAGAATTCTGGGTTACTTACTAGAAAGTCTGGAACGACTGGGTAACTCATGGGAAGTCTGGGTATTTTGTAAGAATTCTGGGTTCCTCACATGGAAGTCTGGAAGGACTGGGTAAGCCCTGGGAAGTCTCGGTATTTTGTAAGAATTCTGGGTTCCTCACATGGAAGTCTGCAAAGCCTGGGTAACACATGGGAAGTCTGGGCATTTCGTAACAATTCTGGGTTCCCCACTTGGAAGTCTGGAAAGCCTGGGTAAGCCCTGGGAAGTCTGGGTGTTTCGTAAGGATTCTGGGTTCCTCACATGGAAGTCTGCAAAGCCTGGGTAACACATGGGAAGTCTGGGCATTTCGTAACAATTCTGGGTTCCCCACTTGGGAGTCTGGAAAGACTGGGTAAGCCCTGGGAAGACTGGGTATTTTGTAAGAATTCTGGGTTCCCCACGTGGAATTCTGGAAAGCCTGGGTAACCTCTGCGAGGTTTGGGATAGACTCTGGCGAGCATGGGTAGTTAATAAGTATTCTGGGTTCCTCACTTTGTGGTCTGGAAAGCTTGGGTAACCTATGGGAAACCTGGGTATTTCGTAACAATTCTGGTTTCCCCACTTCGAAGTCTGGAAAGACTGGGTAAGCCCTGGGAAGTCGGTATTTTGTAAGAATTCTGGGTTCCCCACGTGGAATTCTGGAAATCCTGGGTAACCTCTGGGAGGTTTGGGACATACTCTCAGGAGCATGGGTAGTTCATAAGAATTCTGGGTTACTCACTAGAAAGTCTGCAAAGATTGGGTATATCTAAGAATTCTGGGTTTACCACTTGGAAATCTAGAAAGACTGGGTAATCCATGGGAAGTCTGGGTATTTCGTAAGAATTCTGGGTTCCTCACTTGGAAGTCTGGAAAGCCTGGGTAACCTCTGGGAAGTCTGGGTATTTCGTAAGAATTCTGAGTTCTTCACTTCGAATTCTGGAAAGCCTGGGTAACCCCTAGGGAGTCTGGGTATTATGTAAGAATTCTGGGTTCTTCACTTCGAAGTCTGGAAAGCCTGGGTAAGCCCTGGGAAGTCTGGGTATTTCGTAAGAATTCTGGGTTCCCCACTTGGAAGTCTAGAAAGCCAGGGTAATCCCTAGGGAGTCTGGGTATTATGTAAGAATTCTGGGTTCTTCACTTCGAAGTCTGGAAAGCCTGGGTAAGCCCTGGGAAGTCTGGGTATTTCGTAAGAATTCTGGGTTTCCCAAGCGGAATTCTGGAAAGCCTGGGTAACCTCTGGGAGGTTTGGGATAGACTCTGGGGAGCATGGGTAATTCATAAGAATTCTGGGTTACTCACTAGAAGGTCTACAAAGCCTGGGTAAGCTCTGGGAAGTCTGGGTGTTTCGTAAGAATCCTGGGTTCCCCACTTGGAAGTCTGGAAAGCCTGGGTAAGCCCTGGGAATTCTGGGTATTTCGTAAGAATTCTGGGTTCTTCACTTCGAAGTCTGGAAAGCCTGGGTAACCCATGGGAAGCTGGGTATTTCGTAATAATTCTGGGTTCCCCACGTGCAAGTCTACACAGCCTGGGTAACCAATGGGAAGTCTGGGTATTTCGTAAGAATTCTGGGTTCCTCACGTGGAAGTCTGCACAGCCTGGGTAACCCATGGGAAGTCTGGGTATTTCGTAAGAATTCTGGGTTCCCCACTTGGAAGTCTGGAAAGCTTGGGTAACATCTGGGATGACTGTGTTAGTCTCTGGGGAGCATGGGTAGTTCATAATAACTTGGGTTAGGGCTAGGAAGCCTGGAAAGCTTGGCTACTCCCTGGGAAGTCTGGGTGTTTCGTAAGAATTCTGGGTTCCTCACTGGAAGTCTGGAAAAGCTGGGTAAGCCCTGGGAAGTTTGGGTATTTTGTAAGGATTCTGGGTTCCCCACGTGGAATTCTGGAAAGCCTGGGTAACCTCTGCGAGGTTTGGGATAGACTCTGGGGAGCATGGGTAGTTCATAAGAATTCTGGGTTACTCACTAGAAAGTCTGGAACGACTGGGTAACCCCTGGGAAGTCTGGGTATTTCGTAAGAATTCTGTTTTACTCACTTTGAATTCTGCACAGCCTGGTTAACCAATGGGAAGTCTGGGTATTTCGTAAGAATCCTGGGATCCCCACTTGGAAGTCTGGAAAGCTTGGGTAACCTCTGGGAGGTCTGGGTTAGTCTCTGGGTTCCTCACTTGGAAGTCTGGAAAGACTGGGTAAGCCCTGGGAAGTCTGGGTATTTTGTAAGAATTCTGGGTTCCCCACGTGGAATTCTGGAAAGCTTGGGTAACCTCTGGGAGGTTTGGGATAGACTCTGGGGAGCATGGGTAATTCATAAGAATTCTGGGTTACTCACTAGAAGGTCTACAAAGCCTGGGTAAGCTCTGGGAAGTCTGGGTGTTTCGTAAGAATCCTGGGTTCCCCACTTGGAAGTCTGGAAAGCCTGGGTAAGCCCTGGGAAGTCTGGGTATTTCGTAAGAATTCTGGGTTCTTCACTTCGAAGTCTCGAAAGCCTGGGTAACCCATGGGAAGCTGGGTATTTCGTAATAATTCTGGGTTCCCCACGTGCAAGTATACACAGCCTGGGTAACCAATGGGAAGTCTGGGTATTTCGTAAGAATTCTGGGTTCCTCACGTGGAAGTCTGCACAGCCTGGGTAACCCATGGGAAGTCTGGGTATTTCGTAAGAATTCTGGGTTCCCCACTTGGAAGTCTGGAAAGCCTGGGTAACATCTGGGACGACTGTGTTAGTCTCTGGGGAGCATGGGTAGTTCATAATAACTTGGGTTACTCGCTAGGAAGCCTGGAAAGCTTGGCTACTTCCTGGGAAGTCTGGGTGTTTCGTAAGAATTCTGGGTTCCTCACTGGAAGTCTGGAAAAGCTGGGTAAGCCCTGGGAAGTTTGGGTATTTTGTAAGGATTCTGGGTTCCCCACGTGGAATTCTGGAAAGCCTGGGTAACCTCTGCGAGGTTTGGGATAGACTCTGGGGAGCATGGGTAGTTCATAAGAATTCTGGGTTACTCACTAGAAAGTCTGGAACGACTGGGTAACCCCTGGGAAGTCTGGGTATTTCGTAAGAATTCTGTTTTACTCACTTTGAATTCTGCACAGCCTGGTTAACCTATGGGAAGTCTGGGTATTTCGTAAGAATCCTGGGATCCCCACTTGGAAGTCTGGAAAGCTTGGGTAACCTCTGGGATGTCTGGGTTAGTCTCTGGGTTCCTCACTTGGAAGTCTGGAAAGACTGGGTAAGCCCTGGGAAGTCTGGGTATTTTGTAAGAATTCTGGGTTCCCCACGTGGAATTCTGGAAAGCTTGGGTAACCTCTGGGAGGTTTGGGATAGACTCTGGGGAGCATGGGTAATTCATAAGAATTCTGGGTTACTCACTAGAAGGTCTACAAAGCCTGGGTAAGCCTTGGAAGTCTGGGTGTTTCGTAAGAATCCTGGGTTCCCCACTTGGAAGTCTGGAAAGCTTGGGTAACCCCTGGGAGGTCTGGGTTAGTCTCTGGGTTCCTCACTTGGAAGTCTGGAAAGACTGGGTAAGCCCTGGGAAGTATGGGTATTTTGTAAGAATTCTGGGTTCCCCACGTGGAATTCTGGAAAGCCTGGGTAACCTGTGGGAGGTTTGGGACAGACTCTGGGGAGCATGGGTAGTTCATAAGAATTCTGGGTTACTCATTAGAAAGTCTGCAAAGCCTGGGTATATCAAAGAATTCTGGGTTCACCACTTTGAAATCTAGAAAGACTTTGTAATCCATGGAAAGTCTGGGTATTTCGTAAGAATTCTGGGTTCCTCACATGGAAGTCTGTAAAGCCTGGGTAATCCATGGGAAGTCTGGGTATTTCGTAATAATTCTGCGTTCCCCACGTGCAAGTCTGCACAGCCTGGGTAACCAATGCAAAGTCTGGGTATTTCGTAAGAATTCTGGGTTCCTCACGTGGAAGTCTGCACAGCCTGGGTAACCCATGGGAAGTTTGGGTATTTCGTAAGAATTCTGGGTTCCCCACTTGGAAGTCTGGAAAGCTTGGGTAACCTCTGGGAGGTCTGGGTTAGTTTCTGGGTTCCTCAGTTGGAAGTCTGGAAAGACTGGGTTAGCCCTGGGAAGTCTGGGTATTTTGTAAGAATTCTGGGTTCCGCCGTGGAATTCTTGAAAGCCTGGGTAAACTCTGGGAGGTTTGGGATAGACTCTGGGGAGCATGGGTATTTCATAAGAATTCTGGGTTACTCACTAGAAAGTCTGCAAAGCCTGGGTATATCTAAGAATTCTGGGTTCACCACTTTGAAATCTAGAAAGACTTTGTAATCCATGTCAAGTCTGGGTATTTCGTAAGAATTCTGGGTTCCTCACGTGGAAGTCTGCACAGGCTGGGTAACCCATGGGAAGTCTGGGTATTTCGTAAGAATTCTGGGTTCAGCACTTGGAAGTCTGGAAAGCCTGGTTAACCTCTGGGATGACTGTGTTAGTCTCTGCGGAGCATGGGTAGTTCATAATAATTATGGGTTACTCACTACGAAGTCTGGAAAGCTTGGGTAAGCCCTGGGAAGTCTGGGTGTTTCGTAAGAATTCTGGGTTCCTCATTTGGAAGTCTGGAAAGCCTGGGTAACCCCTGGGGAGTCTGGGTATTTTGTAAGGATTCTGGGTTCCCCACGTGGAAGTCTGGAAAGCCTGGGTAAGCCCTGGGAAGTCTGGGTGTTTCGTAAGAATTCTGGGTTCCTCACTGGAAGTCTGGAAAGCCTGGGTAAGGCCTGGGAAATTTGGGTATTTTGTAAGGATTCTGGGTTCCCCACGTGGAATTCTGGAAAGCCTGGGTAAGCTCCGGGAGATTTTGGAAAGACTCTGGGGAGCATGGGTAGTTCATAAGAATTCTGGGTTACTCACAAGAAAGTCTGGAACGACTGGGTAACCCCTGGGAAGTCTGGGTATTTCGTAAGAATCCTTAGTTCCCCACTTGAAAGTCTGGAAAGCTTGGGTAACCTCTGGGAGGTCTGGGTTAGCCTCTGGGTTCCTCACTTGGATGTCTGGAAAGACTGGGTAAGCCCTGGGAAGTCTGGGTGTTTCGTAAGAATCCTGGGTTCCCCACTTGGAAGTATGGAAAGCTTGGGTAACCTCTGGGAGGTCTGGGTTAGTCTCTGGGTTCCTCACTTGGAAGTCTGGAAAGACTGGGTAAGCCCTGGGAAGTCTGGGTATTTTGTAAGAATTCCGGGTTCCCCACGTGGAATTCTGGAAAGCCTGGGTAACCTCTGGGAGGTTTGGGATAGACTCTGGGGAGCATGCGTAGTTCATAAGAATTCTGGGTTACTCACTAGAAAGTCTGCAAAGCCTGGGTATATCTAAGAATTCTGGATTCACCACTTGGAAATCTAGAAAGACTGGGTAATCCCTGGGAAGTCTGGGTATTTCGTAAGAATTCTGTTTTACTCACTTGGATGTCTGCACAGCCTGGGTAACCCCTGGGAATTGTATGTTAGTCCGTGTAGAGTCTGGGTAGTTCCTAGGAACCCTGGGTTACTCCCTAGGAAGTCTGGAGAGTCTGAGTACACGCTAGGAGGCCTGGTTTAGTTTGTAAGGATTCTGGGTTCATCACTTGGAAGTTTGAAAATCCTGGGTAAGCCCTGGGAAGTCTGGGTGTTTCGTAAGAATTCTGGGTTCCCTTCTTGGAAGTCTGGAAAGCTTCGGTAACCTCTTGTAGGTCTGGGTTAGTCTCTGGGGGGCATGGGTAGTTAATAAGAATTATGGGTTCCTCACTTGGAAGTCTGGAAAGCTTGGGTAACCTCTTGTAGGTCTGGGTTAGTCTCTGGGGAGCATGGGTAGTACACAATAATTCTGGGTTACTGACTAGTAAGTCTGCAAAGCCTGAGTAACCCCTGGGAAGTCAGGGTATTTTATAAGAATTCTGGGTTCCTCACATGGAAGTCTGTAAAGCCTGGGTAACCCATGGGAAGTCTGGGTATTCCGTAATAATTCTGGGTTCCTCACTGGAAATCTGGAAAGCCTGGGTAAGCCCTGGGAAGTATGGGTATTTTGTAAGGATTCTGGGTTCCCCACGTGGAAGTCTGGAAAGCCTGGGTAAGCCCTGGGAAGTCTGGGTGTTTCGTAAGAATTCTGGGTTCCTCACTGGAAGTCTAGAAAAGCTGGGTAAGCCCTGGGAAGTTTGGGTATTTTGTAAGGATTCTGGGTTCCCCACGTGGAATTCTGGAAAGCCTGGGTAACCTCTGCGAGGTTTGGGATAGACTCTGGCGAGCATGGGTAGTTCATAAGAATTCTGGGTTACTCACTAGAAAGTCTTTAACGACTGGGTAACCCCTGGGAAGTCTGGGTATTTCGTAAGAATCCTGGGTTCCCCACTTGAAAGTCTGGAAAGCTTGGGTAACCTCTGGGAGGTCTGGGTTAGCCTCTGGGTTCCTCACTTGGATGTCTGGAAAGACTGGGTAAGCCCTGGGAAGTCTGGGTGTTTCGTAAGAATCCTGGGTTCCCCACTTGGAAGTCTGGAAAGCTTGGGTAACCTCTGGGAGGTCTGGGTTAGTCTCTGGGTTCCTCACTTGGAAGTCTGGAAAGACTGGGTAAGCCCTGGGAAGTCTGGGTATTTTGTAAGAATTCTGGGTTCCCCACGTGGAATTCTGAAAAGCCTGGGTAACCTCTGGGAGGTTTGGGATAGACTCTGGGGAGCTTGCGTAGTTCATAAGAATTCTGGGTTACTCACTAGAAAGTCTGCAAAGCCTGGGTATATCTAAGAATTCTGGGTTCACCACTTGGAAATCTAGAAAGACTGGGTAATCCCTGGGAAGTCTGGGTATTTCGTAAGAATTCTGGGTTCCTCACGTGCAAGTCGCACAACCTGGGTAACCCATGGGAAGTCTGGGTATTTCGTAAGAATTCTAGGTTCCTCACATGGAAGTCTGTAAAGCCTGGGTAACCCATGAGAAGTGTGTGTATTTCGTAAGAATTCTGGGTTCCTCACGTGGAAGTCTGGAAAGTCTCTTTAACCTCTGGGATGACTGACCATGGGTCCCCACGTGGAAGTCTGGAAAGCCTGGGTAAGCCCTGGGAAGTCTGGGTGTTTCGTAAGAATTCTGGGTTCCTCACATGGAAGTCTGCAAAGCCTGGGTAACACATGGGAAGTCTGGGCATTTCGTAACAATTCTGGGTTCCCCACTTGGAAGTCTGGAAAGCCTGGGTAAGCCCTGGGAAGTCTGGGTGTTTCGTAAGAATTCTGGGTTCCTCACATGGAAGTCTGCAAAGCCTGGGTAACACATGGGAAGTCTGGGCATTTCGTAACAATTCTGGGTTCCCCACATGGGAGTCTGGAAAGCCTGGGTAAACTCTGGGAGGTTTGGGATAGACTCTGGCGAGCATGGGTATTTAATAAGTATTCTGGGTTCCTCATTTGGTGGTCTGGAAAGCTTGGGTAACCTATGGGAAGCCTGGGTATTTCGTAACAATTCTGGTTTCCCCACTTCGAAGTCTGGAAAGCCTGGGTAAACTCTGGGAGGTTTGGAATAGACTCTGGGAGCATGGGTAGTTCGTAAGAATTCTGGGTTACTCAATAGAAAGTCTCCAAAGCCTGAGTAACCCCTGGGAAGTCAGGATATTTTATAAGAATTCTGGGTTCCTCACATGGAAGTCTGCAAAGCCTGGGTAACCCATGGGAAGTCTGGGTATTCCGTAATAATTCTGGGTTCCTCACTGGAAATCTTTAAAGCCTGGGTAAGCCCTGGGAAGTATGGGTATTTTGTAAGGATTCTGGGTTCCCCACGTGGAAGTCTGGAAAGCCTGGGTTAGCCCTGGGAAGTCTGGGTGTTTCGTAAGAATTCTGGGTTCCTCACTGGAAGTCTAGAAAAGCTGGGTAAGCCCTGGGAAGTTTGGGTATTTTGTAAGGATTCTGGGTTCCCCACGTGGAATTCTGGAAAGCCTGGGTAACCTCTGCGAGGTTTGGGATAGACTCTGGCGAGCATGGGTAGTTCATAAGAATTCTGGGTTACTCACTAGAAAGTCTTTAACGACTGGGTAACCCCTGGGAAGTCTGGGTATTTCGTAAGAATCCTGGGTTCCCCACTTGAAAGTCTGGAAAGCTTGGGTAACCTCTGGGAGGTCTGGGTTAGCCTCTGGGTTCCTCACTTGGATGTCTGGAAAGACTGGGTAAGCCCTGGGAAGTCTGGGTGTTTCGTAAGAATTCTGGGTTCCTCATTTGGAAGTCTGGAAAGCCTGGGTAACCCCTGGGGAGTCTGGGTATTTTGTAAGGATTCTGGGTTCCCCACGTGGAAGTCTGGAAAGCCTGGGTAAGCCCTGGGAAGTCTGGGTGTTTCGTAAGAATTCTGGGTTCCTCACTGGAAGTCTGGAAAGCCTGGGTAAGGCCTGGGAAATTTGGGTATTTTGTAAGGATTCTGGGTTCCCCACGTGGAATTCTGGAAAGCCTGGGTAAGCTCCGGGAGATTTTGGAAAGACTCTGGGGAGCATGGGTAGTTCATAAGAATTCTGGGTTACTCACAAGAAAGTCTGGAACGACTGGGTAACCCCTGGGAAGTCTGGGTATTTCGTAAGAATCCTTAGTTCCCCACTTGAAAGTCTGGAAAGCTTGGGTAACCTCTGGGAGGTCTGGGTTAGCCTCTGGGTTCCTCACTTGGATGTCTGGAAAGACTGGGTAAGCCCTGGGAAGTCTGGGTGTTTCGTAAGAATCCTGGGTTCCCCACTTGGAAGTATGGAAAGCTTGGGTAACCTCTGGGAGGTCTGGGTTAGTCTCTGGGTTCCTCACTTGGAAGTCTGGAAAGACTGGGTAAGCCCTGGGAAGTCTGGGTATTTTGTAAGAATTCTGGGTTCCCCACGTGGAATTCTGGAAAGCCTGGGTAACCTCTGGGAGGTTTGGGATAGACTCTGGGGAGCATGCGTAGTTCATAAGAATTCTGGGTTACTCACTAGAAAGTCTGCAAAGCCTGGGTATATCTAAGAATTCTGGGTTCACCACTTGGAAATCTAGGAAGACTGGGTAATCCCTGGGAAGTCTGGGTATTTCGTAAGAATTCTGTTTTACTCACTTGGATGTCTGCACAGCCTGGGTAACCCCTGGGAATTGTATGTTAGTCCGTGTAGAGTCTGGGTAGTTCCTAGGAACCCTGGGTTACTCCCTAGGAAGTCTGGAGAGTCTGGGTACACGCTAGGAGGCCTGGTTTAATTTTTAAGGATTCTGGGTTAATCACTTGGAAGTTTGAAAATCCTGGGTAAGCCCTGGGAAGTCTGGGTGTTTCGTAAGAATTCTGGGTTCCCTTCTTGGAAGTCTGGAAAGCTTCGGTAACCTCTTGTAGGTCTGGGTTAGTCTCTGGGGCACATGGGTAGTTAATAAGAATTATGGGTTCCTCACTTGGAAGTCTGGAAAGCTTGGGTAACCTCTTGTAGGTCTGGGTTAGTCTCTGGGGAGCATGGGTAGTACACAATAATTCTGGGTTACCGACTAGTAAGTCTGCAAAGCCTGAGTAACCCCTGGGAAGTCAGGGTATTTTATAAGAATTCTGGGTTCCTCACATGGAAGTCTGTAAAGCCTGGGTAACCCATGGGAAGTCTGGGTATTCCGTAATAATTCTGGGTTCCTCACTGGAAATCTGGAAAGCCTGGGTAAGCCCTGGGAAGTATGGGTATTTTGTAAGGATTCTGGGTTCCCCACGTGGAAGTCTGGAAAGCCTGGGTAAGCCCTGGGAAGTCTGGGTGTTTCGTAAGAATTCTGGGTTCCTCACTGGAAGTCTAGAAAAGCTGGGTAAGCCCTGGGAAGTTTGGGTATTTTGTAAGGATTCTGGGTTCCCCACGTGGAATTCTGGAAAGCCTGGGTAACCTCTGCGAGGTTTGGGATAGACTCTGGCGAGCATGGGTAGTTCATAAGAATTCTGGGTTACTCACTAGAAAGTCTTTAACGACTGGGTAACCCCTGGGAAGTCTGGGTATTTCGTAAGAATCCTGGGTTCCCCACTTGAAAGTCTGGAAAGCTTGGGTAACCTCTGGGAGGTCTGGGTTAGCCTCTGGGTTCCTCACTTGGATGTCTGGAAAGACTGGGTAAGCCCTGGGAAGTCTGGGTGTTTCGTAAGAATCCTGGGTTCCCCACTTGGAAGTCTGGAAAGCTTGGGTAACCTCTGGGAGGTCTGGGTTAGTCTCTGGGTTCCTCACTTGGAAGTCTGGAAAGACTGGGTAAGCCCTGGGAAGTCTGGGTATTTTGTAAGAATTCTGGGTTCCCCACGTGGAATTCTGGAAAGCCTGGGTAACCTCTGGGAGGTTTGGGATAGACTCTGGGGAGCATGCGTAGTTCATAAGAATTCTAGGTTACTCACTAGAAAGTCTGCAAAGCCTGGGTATATCTAAGAATTCTGGGTTCACCACTTGGAAATCTAGAAAGTATGGGTAATCCCTGGGAAGTCTGGGTATTTCGTAAGAATTCTGGGTTCCTCACGTGCAAGTCGCACAACCTGGGTAACCCATGGGAAGTCTGGGTATTTCGTAAGAATTCTAGGTTCCTCACATGGAAGTCTGTAAAGCCTGGGTAACCCATGGGAAGTGTGTGTATTTCGTAAGAATTCTGGGTTCCTCACGTGGAAGTCTGGAAAGTCTCTTTAACCTCTGGGATGACTGACCATGGGTCCCCACGTGGAAGTCTGGAAAGCCTGGGTAAGCCCTGGGAAGTCTGGGTGTTTCGTAAGAATTCTGGGTTCCTCACATGGAAGTCTGCAAAGCCTGGGTAACACATGGGAAGTCTGGGTGTTTCGTAAGAATTCTGGGTTCCTCACATGGAAGTCTGCAAAGCCTGGGTAACACATGGGAAGTCTGGGCATTTCGTAACAATTCTGGGTTCCCCACTTGGGAGTCTGGAAAGCCTGGGTAAACTCTGGGAGGTTTGGGATAGACTCTGGCGAGCATGGGTAGTTAATAAGTATTCTGGGTTCCTCACTTGGTGGTCTGGAAAGCTTGGGTAACCTATGGGAAGCCTGGGTATTTCGTAACAATTCTGGTTTCCCCGCTTCGAAGTCTGGAAAGCCTGGGTAAACTCTGGGAGGTTTGGAATAGACTCTGGGGAGCATGGGTAGTTTGTAAGAATTCTGGGTTACTCAATAGAAAGTCTCCAAAGACTGAGTAACCCCTGGGAAGTCAGGATATTTTATAAGAATTCTGGGTTCCTCACATGGAAGTCTGTAAAGCCTGGGTAACCCATGGGAAGTCTGGGTATTCCGTAATAATTCTGGGTTCCTCACTGGAAATCTGGAAAGCCTGGGTAAGCCCTGGGAAGTATGGGTATTTTGTAAGGATTCTGGGTTCCCCACGTGGAAGTCTGGAAAGCCTGGGTTAGCCCTGGGAAGTCTGGGTGTTTCGTAAGAATTCTGGGTTCCTCACTGGAAGTCTAGAAAAGCTGGGTAAGCCCTGGGAAGTTTGGGTATTTTGTAAGGATTCTGGGTTCCCCACGTGGAATTCTGGAAAGCCTGGGTAACCTCTGCGAGGTTTGGGATAGACTCTGGCGAGCATGGGTAGTTCATAAGAATTCTGGGTTACTCACTAGAAAGTCTTTAACGACTGGGTAACCCCTGGGAAGTCTGGGTATTTCGTAAGAATCCTGGGTTCCCCACTTGAAAGTCTGGAAAGCTTGGGTAACCTCTGGGAGGTCTGGGTTAGCCTCTGGGTTCCTCACTTGGATGTCTGGAAAGACTGGGTAAGCCCTGGGAAGTCTGGGTGTTTCGTAAGAATCCTGGGTTCCCCACTTGAAAGTCTGGAAAGCTTGGTTAACCTCTGGGAGGTCTGGGTTAGTCTCTGGGTTCCTCACTTGGAAGTCTGGAAAGACTGGGTAAGCCCTGGGAAGTCTGGGTATTTTGTAAGAATTCTGGGTTCCCCACGTGGAATTCTGGAAAGCCTGGGTAAACTCTGGGAGGTTTGGAATAGACTCTGGGGAGCATGGGTAGTTCGTAAGAATTCTGGGTTACTCAATAGAAAGTCTCCAAAGCCTGAGTAACCCCTGGGAAGTCAGGATATTTCATAAGATTTCAGGGTTCCTCACTTGGAAGTCTGGAAAGCCTGGGTAACCTCTGGGAAGTCTGGGTATTTCGTAAGAATTCTGAGTTCTTCACTTCGAAGTCTGGAAAGTCTGGGTAAGCCCTGGGAAGTCTGTGTATTTCGTAAGAACTCTGGGTTCCCCACGTGGAATTCTGGAAAGCCTGGGTAACCTCTGGGAGGTTGGGGATAGACTCTGGGGAGCATGGGTAGTTCATAAGAATTCTGGGTTACTGAATAGAAAGTCTACAAAGCCTCGGTAAGCCCTGGGAAGTCTGGGTGTTTCGTAAGAATTCTGGGTTCCTCACTTGGAAGTTTGCGTAGCCTGGGTAACCCTTGGGAAGTCTGGGCATTTCGTAACAATTCTGGGTTCCCCACTTGGAAGTCTGGAAAGCCTGGGTAAACTCTGGGAGGTTTGGGATAGACTCTGGCGAGCAAGGGTAGTTAATAAGTATTCTGGGTTCCTCACTTGGTGGTCTGGAAAGCTTGGGTAACCTATGGGAAGCCTGGGTATTTCGTAACAATTCTGGTTTCAACACTTCGAAGTCTGGAAAGCCTGGGTAAACTCTGGGAGGTTTGGAATAGAGTCTGGGGAGCATGGGTAGTTCGTAAGAATTCTGGGTTACTCAATAGAAAGTCTCCAAAGCCTGAGTAACCCCTGGGAAGTCAGGATATTTCATAAGATTTCAGGGTTCCTCACTTGGAAGTCTGGAAAGCCTGGGTAACCTCTGGGAAGTCTGGGTATTTCGTAAGAATTCTGAGTTCTTCACTTCGAAGTCTGGAAAGTCTGGGTAACCCCTAGGGAGTCTGGGTATTATGTAAGAATTCTGGGCTCTTCACTTCGAAGTCTGGAAAGCCTGGGTAAGCCCTGGGAAGTCTGGGTATTTCGTAAGAATTCTGGGTTCCCCACTTGGAAGTCTGGAAAGCTTGGGTAACCTCTGGGAGGTCTGGGTTAGTTTCTGGGTTCCTCACTTGGAAGTCTGGAAAGACTGGGTTAGCCCTGGGAAGTCTGGGTATTTTGTAAGAATTCTGGGTTCCCCCGTGGAATTCTGGAAAGCCTGGGTAACCTCTGGGAGGTTTGGGATAGACTCTGGGGAGCATGGGTAGTTCATAAGAATTCTGGGTTACTCACTAGAAAGTCTGCAAAGTCTGGGTATTTCGTAATAATTCTGGGTTCCCCACGTGCAAGTCTGCACAGCCTGGGTAACCCATGGGAAGTCTAGGTATTTCCTAAGAATTCTGGGTTCCTCACGTGGAAGTCTGCACAGCCTGGGTAACCCATGGGAAGTCTGGGTATTTCGTAAGAATGCTGGGTTCCCCACTTGGAAGCCTGGAAAGCCTATTTAACCTCTGGGATGACTGTGTTAGTCTCTGCGTAGCATGGGTAGTTCATAATAATTCTGGGTTACTCACTACGAAGTCTGGAAAGCTTGGGTAAGCCCTGGGAAGTCTGGGTGTTTCGTAAGAATTCTGGGTTCCTCATTTGGAAGTCTGGAAAGCCTGGGTAACCCCTGGGGAGTCTGGGTATTTTGTAAGGATTCTGGGTTCCCCATGTGGAAATCTGGAAAGCCTGGGTAAGCCCTGGGAAGTCTGGGTGTTTCGTAAGAATTCTGGGTTCCTCACTGGAAGTCTGGAAAGCCTGGGTAAGGCCTGGGAAATTTGGGTATTTTGTAAGGATTCTGGGTTCCCCACGTGGAATTCTGGAAAGCTTGGGTAACCTCTGGGAGGTCTGGTTATTTCATAAGAATTCTGTTTTACTCACTTTGAATTCTGCACAGCCTGGGTAACCCATGGGAAGTCTGGGTATTTCGTAAGAATTCTGGGTTCCCCACTTGGAAGTCTGGAAAGCTTGGGTAACCTCTGGGAGGTCTGGGTTAGTCTCTGGGTTCCTCACTTGGAAGTCTGGAATGACTGGGTAACCCCTGGGAAGTCTGGTTATTTCATAAGAACTCTGTTTTACTCACTTTGAATTCTGCACAGCCTGGGTAACCCATGGGAAGTTTGGGTATTTCGTAAGAATTCTGGGTTCCCCACTTGGAAGTCTGGAAAGCTTGGGTAACCTCTGGGAGGTTTGGGTTAGTCTCTGGGTTACCCACTTGGAAGTCTGGAATGACTGGGTAAGCCCTGGGAAGTCTGGGTATTTCGTAAGAATTCTGGGTTCCTCACATGGAAGTCTGTAAAGCATGGGTAACCCATGGGAAGTCTTGGTATTTCGTAAGAATTCTGGGTTCCTCACGTGGAATTCTGTAAAGCCTGATTAACCTCTGGGAGGTTTGGGATAGACTCTGGGGAGCATGGGTAGTTCATAAGAATTCTGGGTTCCTCACGTGCAAGTCTGCGCAACCTGGGTAACCCATGGGAAGTCTGGGTATTTCGTAAGAATTCTGGGTTCGTCACATGGAAGTCTGTAAAGCCTGGGTAACCCCTGGGAAGTCTGGGTATTTCGTAAGAATTCTGGGTTCCTCACGTGGAAGTCTGCACATCCTGGGTAAGCCCTGGGAAGTCTGGGTAGTTCAAAAGAATTTTGGGGTACTCACTAGAAAGTCTACAAAGCCTGGGTAAGCCCTGGGAAGTCTGGGTATTTCGCAAGAATCCCGGGTTCCCTACTTGGGAGTCTGGGAAGCCTCGGCGACCTCTGGGAGGTCTGGGTTAGTTTCTGGCGAGCATGGGTAGTTAATTAGTATTCTGGGTTCCTCACTTGGTTGTCTGGAAAGCTTGGGTAACCTATGGGAAGCCTGGGTATTTCGTAACAATTCTGGTTTCCCCACTTGGAAGTCTGGAAAGCCTGGGTAAACTCTGGGAGGTTTGGGATAGACTCTGGGGAGCATGGGTAGTTCGTAAGAATTCTGGGTTAATCAATAGAAAGTCTCCAAAGCCTGAGTAACCCCTGGGTAGTCAGGATATTTCATAAGATTTCAGGGTTCCTCACGTGGAAGTCTGGAAAGCCTGGATAAACCCTGGGAAGTCTGGGTATTTCGTAAGAATTCTGGGTTCCTCACGTGGAAGTCTGCACAGCCTGGGTAAACCCTGGGAGGTCTGGGTGTTTTGTAAGAATTCTGGATTCCTCACTTGGAAGTCTGTCAAGACTGGGTAAGCCCTGGGAAGTGCAGGTTAGTACGTGGAGGGACTTACTAGTTCTTAGGAATTCTGCGTTACTACCTAGGAGGTTTGGAAAGCCTGGGTACCCGGCGGGAAGTCTGGGTATTACGTAATAATTCTGGGTTCATCACGTGGAAGTCTGCTAAGCCTGGGTAACCTCTGGGAAGTCTAGATTAGTCCGTGGAGAGCCTGGGTAGATCCTAGGATCTCTGGGTTACTCCCTCGGAAGTCTGGAAAGCCTGGGTAACCCCTGGGGGGTCTGGGTGTTTCGTAAGAATTCTGGGTTCCTCCCTGGAACTATGGAAAGCCTGGGTAAGCCCTGGGAAGTCTGGACGTTTCGTAAGAATTCTGGGTTCCTCACTGGGAAGTATGGCAAGCCTGGGTAAGCCCTGGGAAGTCTGTGTATTTCGTAAGAACTCTGGGTTCCCCACGTGGAATTCTGGAAAGCCTGGGTAACCTCTGGGAGGTTGGGGATAGACTCTGGGGAGCATGGGTAGTGCATAAGAATTCTGGGTTACTGAATAGAAAGTCTACAAAGCCTCGGTAAGCCCTGGGAAGTCTGGGTGTTTCGTAAGAATTCTGGGTTCCTCACTTGGAAGTTTGCACAGCCTGGGTAACCCATGGGAAGTCTGGGCATTTCGTAACAATTCTGGGTTCCCCACTTGGAAGTCTGGAAAGCCTGGGTAAACTCTGGGAGGTTTGGGATAGACTCTGGCGAGCATGGGTAGTTAATAAGTATTCTGGGTTCCTCACTTGGTGGTCTGGAAAGCTTGGGTAACCTATGGGAAGCCTGGGTATTTCGTAAGAATGCTGGGTTCCTCGCGTGGAGGTCTGAACAATCTGGGTAACCCATGGGAAGCCTGGGTATTTCGTAAGAATTCTGGGTTTCCCACTTGGAAGTCTGGAAAGTATGGGTAAACTCTGGGAGGTTTGGGATAGACTCTGGGGAGCATGGGTAGTTCATAATAATTCTGGGTTACTCACTAGGAAGTCGGGAAAGCTTGGGCAACCCCTTGAGAGTCTGGGTATTTCATAAGAATTCAGGGTTCCTCATTTGGAAGTCTGGAAAGCCTGGGTAAACCCTGGAAAGTCTGAGTATTTCGTAAGAATTCTGGGTTCCTCACGTGGAAGTCTGCACAGCCTGGGTAAGCCCTGGGAAGTCTGGGTGTTTTGTAAGAATTCTGGATTCCTGGGAAGTGCAGGTTAGTACGTGGAGGGACTTAGTAGTTCTTAGGAATTCTGCGTTACTACCTAGGAGGTTTGGAAAGCCTGGGTACTCGGCGGGAAGTCTGGGTATTACGTAATAATTCTGGGTTCATCACGTGGAAGTCTGCTAAGCCTGGGTAACGTCTGGGAAGTCTAGATTAGTCCGTGGAGAGCCTGGGTAGCTCCTAGGGTCTCTGGGTTACTCCCTCGGAAGTCTGGAAAGCCTGGGTAACCCCTGGGAGGTCTGGGTGTTTCGTAAGAATTCTGGGTCCCCACTGGAACTATGGAAAGCCTGGGTAAGCCATGGGAAGTCTGGAAGTTTCGTAAGAATTCTGGGTTCTTCACTTGGAGGTATGGCAAGCCTGGGTAAGCCCTGGGAAGTCTGTATATTTTGTAAGAACACTGGGTTCCTCACGTGGAATTCTGGAAAGCCTGGGTAACCTCTGGGAGGTTGGGGATAGACTCTGGGTAGCATGGGTAGTTCATAAGAATTCTGGGTTACTGAATAGAAAGTCTACAAAGCCTGGGTAAGCCCTGGGAAGTCTGGGTGTTTCGTAAGAATTCTGGGGTCCTCACTTGGAAGTCTGCACAGCCTGGGTAACCCATGGGAAGTCTGGGTATTTCGTAAGAATTCTGGGTCCTCACGTGGAAGTCTGGAAAGCCTGGGTGACCCTAGGAAGTCTACGTTAGTCCGTGGAGAGTCTGGGTAGCTCCTAGTAAATCTGGGTTACTCCCTAGGTAGTCTGGAGAGTCTGGGTACCCGCTAGGAAGTCTGGTTTATTTCGTAAGGATTCTGGGTTCATCACTTGGAAGTCTAGAAAGCCTGGGTATCCCTTGGGAAGTCTAGGTATTTCGTAAGAATTCTGGGTTCCCCACTAAGAAGTCTGGAAAGTATGGGTAAACTCTGGGAGGTTTGGGATAGACTCTGGGGAGCATGGGTAGTTCGTAAGAATTCTGGGTTACTCAATAGAAAGTCTCCAAAACCTGAGTAACCCCTGGGAAGTCAGGATATTTCATAAGATTTCAGGGTTCCTCACTCGGAAGTCTGGAAAGCCTGGGTAACCTCTGGGAAGTCTGGATATTTCGTAAGAATTCTGGGTTCCTCGCGTGGAAGTCTGCACAGCCTGGGTAACCCATGGGAAGTCTAGGTTAGTCCGTGGAGAGCCTGGGTAGCTCCTAGGATCTCTGGGTTACTCCCTCGGAAGTCTGGAAAGCCTGGGTAACCCCTGGGAAGTCTGGGTGTTTCGTAAGAATTCTGGGTTCCTAACTGGAAGTCTGGAATTCCTGGGTAAGCCCTGGGAAGTCTGGGTGTTTCGTAAGAATTCTGCGTTCCTCACTTGGAAGTATGGCAAGCCTGGGTAAGCCCTGGGAAGTCTGGGTATTTCGTAAGAACTCTGGATTCCCCACGTAGAATTCTGGAAAGCCTGGGTAACCTCTGGGAGGTTTGGGATAGACTCTGGGGAGCATGGGTGGTTCATAAGTATTCTGGGTTACTCACTAGAAAGTCTACAAAGCCTGGGTAAGCCCTGGGAAGTCTGGGTGTTTCGTCAGAATTCTGGGTTCCTCACTTGGAAGTCTGGAAAGACTGGGTAAGCTCTGGGCAGTCTGGGTATTTTGTAAGAATTCTGGGTTTCCCACTTGGAAGTCTGGAAACCCTGGGTCACCTCTGCGACGACCGTGTTAGTCTCTAGGGAGCATGGGTAGTTCATAATAATTCTGGGTTACTCACTAGAAAGTCTGGAAAGCTTGGGTAACCCCTTGGAAGTCTGGGTATTTCATAAGAATTAAGGGTTCCTCATTTGGAAGTCTGGAAAGCCTGGGTAACACCTGGGAAGTCTGGGTATTTCGTAAGAATTCTGGGTTCCTCACGTGGAAGTCTGCACATCCTGGGTAAGCCCTGGGAAGTCTGGGTAGTTCATAAGAATTTTGGGTTATTCACTAGAAAGTCTAAGAAGCCTGGGTAAGCCCTGGGAAGTCTGGGTGTTTCGTAAGAATTCTGGGTTCCTCACTTGGAATTCTGGAAAGACTGGGTAAACTCTGGGAAGTCTGGGTATTACGTAAGAATTCTGGGTTCCCCACGTGGAATTCTGGAAAGCCTGGGTAACCTGTGGGAGGTTTGGGACAGACTCTGGGGAGCATGGGTAGTTCATAAGAATTCTGGGTTACTCACTAGAAAGTCTGCAAAGCCTGGGTATATCTAAGAATTCTGGGTTCACCACTTTGAAATCTAGAAAGACTTTGTAATCCATGGCAAGTCTGGGTATTTCGTAAGAATTCGAGGATCCTCACATGGAAGTCTGTAAAGCCTGGGTAATCCATGGCAAGTCTGGGTATTTCGTAAGAATTCTGGGTTCCTCACGTGGAAGTCTGCACATCCTGGGTAAGCCCTGGGAAGTCTGGGTAGTTCATAAGAATTTTGGGTTACTCACTAGAAAGTCTAAAAAGCCTGGGTAAGCCCTGGGAAGTCTGGGTGTTTCGTAAGAATTCTGGGTTCCTCACTTGGAAGTCTGGAAAGACTGGGTAAACTCTGGGAAGTCTGGGTATTACGTAAGAATTCTGGGTTCATCACGTGGAACTCTGCTAAGCCTGGGTAACCTCTGGGAAGACTAGGTTAGTCCGTGGGGAGCCTGGGTAGCTCCTACGAGCTCTGGGTTACTCCCTCGGAAGTCTGGAAAGCGTGGGTAACCTCTGGGAAGTCTGGGTGTTTTGTAAGAATTCTGGGTTCCTCACTGGAAGTCTGGAAAGCCTGGGTAAGCCCTGGGAAGTCTGGGTGTTTCGTAAGAATTCTGGGTTCCTCACTTCTAAGTATGGCAAGCCTGGGTAAGCCCTGGGAAGTCTGGGTATTTCGTAAGAACTCTGGATTCCCCACGTGGAATTCTCGAAAGCCTGGGTAACCTCTGGGAAGTTTGGGATAGACTCTGGGGAGCATGGGTGTTTCGTCAGAATTCTGGGTTCCTCACTTCTAAGTATGGCAAGCCTGGGTAAGCCCTGGGAAGTCTGGGTATTTCGTAAGAACTCTGGATTCCCCACGTGGAATTCTCGAAAGCCTGGGTAACCTCTGGGAGGTTTGGGATAGACTCTGGGGGCAAGGGTAGTTCATAAGAATTTTGGGTTACTCACTAGAAAGTCTAAAAAGCCTAGGTAAGCCCTGGGAAGTCTGGGTGTTTTGTAAGAATTCTGGGTTCCTCGCTTGGAAGTCTGGAAAGACTGGGTAAACTCTGGGAAGTCTGGGTTAGTCCGTGGAGAGCCTGGGTAGCTCCTAGGAGATCTGGGTTACTCCCTCGGAAGTCTGGAAAACCTGGGTAACCCTTGGGAAGTCTGGGTGTTTCGTAAGGATTCTGGGTCCCTCACTGGAAGTCTGGAAAGCCTGGGTAAGCCCTGGGAAGTCTGGGTGTTTCGTAAGAATTCTGGGTTTCTCACTTGGAAGTATGGCAAGCCTGGGTAAGCCCTGGGAAGTCTGAGTATTTCGTAAGAACTCTGGGTTCCCCACGTGGAATTCTGGAAAGCCTGCGTAACCTCTGGGAGGTTTGGGATAGACTCTGGAGAGCATGGGTAGTTCATAACTACTAGAATTCTGGGTTACTCACTAGAAAGTCTGCAAACCTGGGTACATCTAAGATTTCTGGGTTCACTACTTGCAAATCTAGAAAGACTGGGTAACCCCTGGGAAGTCTGGGTATTTCATAAGAATTCTGGGTTCTTCACGTGGAAGTCTGCACAGCCTGGGTATCCCATGGGAAGTCTGGGTATTTCGTAAGAATTCTGGGTTCCTCACCTGGAAGTCTGCACAGCCTGGGTAACCCATGGGAAGTCTGGGTATTTCGTAAGAATTCTGGGTTCCCCACTTCTAAGTCTGGAAAGCTTGGGTAACTTCTGCGAGGTCTGGGTTAGCCTCTGGGGAGCATGGGTAGTGCATAAGAATTCTGGGTTACTCACTAGGAAGTCTGGAAAGACTAGGTAAGCCTTAGAAAGTCTGGATATTACGTAAGAATCCTGGGTTCCCCACTTGGAAATCTGGAAAGCCTGGGTAACCTTTGGGAGGTCTGGGTTATTCTCTGGGGAGCATGGGTGGTTCATAAGAATTCTGGGTTACTCATTAGAACGTCTGCAACGCCTGAGTAACCCCTGGGAAGTCTGGGTATTTCATAAGAATTCTGGGTTCCTCGCTTGGAAGTCTGGAAAGTCTGGGTAAGCTCTGGGAAGTCTGGGTGTTTCGTAAGAACTCTGGGTTCCTCACTTGGAAGTCTGGAAAGCCTAGGTAAGCCCTGGGAGGTTTGGGATAGACTCTGGGGAGCATGCGTAGCTATAAGAATTCTGGGTTACTCAGTAGGAAGTCTGGAAAGACTAGGGAAGCCTTGGAAAGTCTGGATATTACGTAAGAATCCTGGGTTCCCCACTTGGAAATCTGCAAATCCTGAGTAACCCCTGGGAAGTCTGGGTATTTCATAAGAATTCTGGGTTCCTCACTTGGAAGTCTGGAAAGTCTGGGTAAGCTCTGGGAAGTCTGGGTGTTTCGTAAGAATTCTGGGTTCCTCACTTGGACGTCTGGAAAGCCTGGGCAAGACCTGGGAAGTCTGGGTATTTCGTAAGAATTGTGGGTTCTTCACTTCGAATGCTGGAAAGCCTGGGTAAGCTCTGGGAAGTCTGGGTATTTCATAAGAATTCTGGGTTCTACACGTGGAATTCTGGAAAGATTGGGTAACCCCTGGGAAGTCAGGGTATTTCGTAAGAACTCTGGGTTCCTCACATGGAAGTCTGCAAAGCCTGGGTAACCCATGGGAAGTCTGGGCATTTCGTAACAATTCTGGGTTCCCCACTTGGAAGTCTGGAAAGCCTGGGTACCCTCTGGGAAGTTCGGGATAGCCTCTGGGGAGCATGGGTAGTTCATAAGAATTCTGGGTTACTTACTACAAAGTCTGCAAAGCCTGGGTCACCCATGGGAAGTCTGGGCATTTCGTAACAATTCTGGGATACCCACTTTGAAGTCTGGAAAGCCTGGGTAACCTCTGGAAAGTTCGGGATAGACTCTGGGGAGCATGGGTAGTTCATAAGAATTCTGGGTTACTCACTAGAAAGTCTGCAAAGCCTGGGTAACCCCTGGCAAGTATGGGTATTTCGTGAGAATTCTGGGTTCCTCACGTGGAAGTCTGGAAATCCAGGGTAACCCCTGGGAATTGTATGTTAGTCCGTGTAGAGTCTGGGTAGTTCCTAGGAACCCTGGGTTACTCCCTAGGAAGTCTGGAGAGTCTGGGTACACGCTAGGAGGCCTGGTTTATTTTGTAAGGATTCTGGGTTCATCACTTGGAAGTTTGAAAATCCTGGGTAAGTCCTGGGAAGTCTGGGTGTTTCGTAAGAATTCTGTGCTCCCCTATTGGAAGTTTGGAAAGCTTCGGTAACCTCTTGTAGGTCTGGGTTAGCCTCTGGGAGGCATGGGTAGTTAATAAGAATTATGGGTTCCTCACTTGTAAGTCTGGAAAGCTTGGGTAACCTATGGGAAGTCTGGGTATTTCGTAACAATTCTGGGCTCCCCACTTAGAAGTCTGGAAGTCTGGGTAACGTCTGGGATGTTTGGGATAGACTCTGGGGAGCATGGGTAGTTCACAAGAATTCTGGGTTACTCACTAGTAAGTCTGCAAAGCCTGAGTAACCCCTGGGAAGTCAGGGTATTTCATAAGAATTCAGGGTTCCTCACTTGGAAGTTTGAAAAGCTTGAGTAAGCCCTGGGAAGTCTGGGTGTTTCGTAAGAATTCTGGGTTCCTCACTTGGAAGTCTGGAGAGCCTGGGTAACCTCTGGGAGGTCTGGGTTAGTCCCTGGAGAACATGGGTAGTTCATAAGATTTCTGGGCTACTCACTAGAAAGTCTGCACACCTGGGTATATCTAAGAATTCTGGGTTCACCACTTGGGAATCTAGAAAGACTGGGTAACCAGCTGGAAGTCTGCACAGCCTGGGTAACCCATGGGAAGTCTGGGTATTTCGTAAGAATTCTGGGTTACTCACTTGGAAGTCTGGAAAGCCTGGGTAACATCTGGGAGGTCTGGGTTAGTCCCTGGAGAACATGGGTAGTTCATAAGATTTCTGGGTTACTCACTAGAAAGTCTGCAAACCTGGGTACATCTAAGAATTCTGGGTTCAATACTTGGAAATCTAGAAAGACTGGGTAACCCATGGGAAGTCTGGGTATTTCGTAAGAATTCTGGGTTCCCCACTTGGAAGTCTGGAAAGCCTGGGTAACCTCTGGGATGACTGTGTTAGTCTCTGGGGAGCATGGGTAGTTCATAATAATTCTGGGTTACTCACTAGAATGTCTGCAAAGCCTGAGTAACCCCTGGGAATTCTGGGTATTTCATAAGAATTCTGGGTTCCTCACTTGGAAGTCTGGAAAGTCTGGGTAAGCTCTGGGATGACTGTGTTAGTCTCTGGGGAGCATGGGTAGTTCATAATAATTCTGGGTTACTCACTAGAAAGTCTACAAACCCTGGGTAAGCCCTAGGAAGTCTGGGTGTTTCGTAAGAATTCTGGGTTCCTCACTGGAAGTCTGGAAAGCCTGGGTAAGCCCTGGGAAATCTGAGTGTTTCGTAAGAATTCTGGGTTTCCCACTTGGAAGTATGGCAAGTCTGGGTAAGCCCTGGGAAGTCTGCGTATTTCGTAAGAACTCTGGGTTCTCCACGTGGAATTTTGGAAAGCCTGGGTAACCTCTGGGAGGTTTTGGATAGACTCTGGGGAGCATGGGTAGTTCATAAGAATTCTGGGTTGCTCACTAGAAAGTCTGCAAACCTGGGTACATCTAAGAATTCTGTGTGCACCACTTGCAAATCTAGAAAGACTGGGTAACCCCTGGGAAGTCTGGGTATTTCGTAAGAATTCTGGGTTCTTCACGTGGAAGTCTGCAGAGCCTGGGTATCCCATGGGAAGTCTGGGTATTTCGTAAGAATTCTGGGTTCCTCACCTGGAAGTCTGCACAGCCTGGGTAACCCATGGGAAGTCTGGGTATTTCGTAAGAATTCTGGGTTCCTCACTGGAAGTCTGGAAAGCCTGGGTAAGCCCTGGGAAGTCTGGGTGTTTCGTAAGAATTCTGGGTTCCTCACTTCTAAGTATGGCAAGCCTGGGTAAGCCCTGGGAAGTCTGGGTATTTCGTAAGAACTCTGGATTCCCCACGTGGAATTCTCGAAAGCCTGGGTAACCTCTGGGAAGTTTGGGATAGACTCTGGAGAGCATGGGTGTTTCGTCAGAATTCTGGGTTCCTCACTTGGAAGTCTGGAAAGACTGGGTAAGCTCTGGGAAGTCTGGGTATTTTGTAAGAATTCTGGGTTTCCCACTTGGAAGTCTGGAAACCCTGGGTCACCTCTGCGACGACTGTGTTAGTCTCTTGGGAGCATGGGTAGTTCATAATAATTACTCAATTAAACGAACTTACCTTAAGTGAAGTTCTATTGTAATTATATGAAGTACCTTACCCGAATGATCACATGTAGTACTCTTTCTCGCCGCCGTGCGTAGCCACAAGTTTAAAGCTAGAAGAAAAACCTATGAGCGCCCTTCTAGCTTGCGGTCCTTTCTGCTACTTAAGTCATTTCTTTCAAAGCTTTCACAACTTATTGGGTTTAAATTTCAATGAAATAAGGGATACTATTTTAAAATAGGGAGGGACTGATCATTCGGGTAAGGTACTTCATATAATTACAATAGAACTTTACTTAAGGTAAGTTCGTTTAATTGAGTAATTATACTTTAGTACCTTACCCGAATGATCACATGTAGATGTTCAAAGCTAAGTTGTGAACTTCGACCAGGAACCGGCTTGTACACTGCAAGCTGGAATGTATCCAGAAGCACCGATGCAACCTGCATAAGCAACTACTTAGTTTTATTAAAGAAAATCCAATAAACGAACAAGCAGTGGCGTAGCCAGGGAGGGGCACGTGCCCCTGATTGTTTTAAGAAATTTATATTTCATAATACTAGTTTTTCTTAAAAAACTATTTCAAACAAATTTCGTCGCACAACGCTACATTTTGTATTCTTATTTTAACAACAAATAAAAATAATTTGAAACTGTTGTGTACCTGTTAACCTGTTGTGTTAACATTTCGTACACTTGTATATAAGGAATTTTTTCCAATAAAAGCGTGTGCCCAGTGTGTCCCATCTCGTTTTGTTTCTGGCTACGCCACTGCGAACAAGATATTTTAATAATATACAAAATTAAGGGCAATACCCACTGGTTATGGCAGCCTCTACTAGATAGCGTGCCATTTCACACCTTGCTTCCATTGACTACTGCCTTGCAAACATTTCTGTAGTAACTGTCTGCCTGTTATAGAATCTAGCAAAGACTGAAGAGTCGTATTACCTCGAGGCTAACCCCCTTCCGCCTTGCCAAGGAAGTAGTAGCATGACGTACTGTGACTAGAGAACACAGTCGTGCCTATACCGCTAGCATCCAGTGTGCCTTTTATCCATCGGCTTATTGTTTGAGAGCTAGCGGGATGGTTACTCATGTCGATTGATGTTAGTGTCTGAACCCTGTGTGCTGTAACTAGGGCCAATAATGTGACTAGCTTTTTGGTTAGGTTCTTCTATGATTTTTCTAGGTACCTCAGCACACTCTCTGGGTTCTAGGTCGTATCATATTTTGGCTTGGGGGGCTTTAGTCTAAATGTTCCCTTAAGGAATCGTTTGATGATATAGTCTGATACGACCCAAGGCCCGACAACAAGCGCCGCAGCTGACCGTAGAGAATTTAATGTGCCTTAAGAGGCACTTTTGTGCAACTCTTCCGGTAAGAACCCTATTACGGTAGGTGCTGTTGTTTCAAAGGCCGACATATTTCTGCTTGTGTTAAAAATCCACCATAATCTGAGGCCTGAATTGTATTGTTTTATTGTGTTATGTGCCAGTGACGCCAGGAAAATGTCCACCGACGTTCTGGGTATATTTTTATTTACAAATGCTTGACTGACAAGAGCCCTGTAACCAGGGTAAGGTTCTTGTAAAGTGATTGCAGAGACCTGGCAGGGGATTGTAATAATGTTTTAGTAGGCTGGAATATGATGGGTTCTTGTATTAACAAAGATTGGAATAATGGAAACCAATATTTAGTTGTCCAATAAGGTACAGTGACTATTCCCTCTGCTCTATCGCAACATATTTTTTGTAAGGTTTTTAATACCATGGCAAAAGGTGGGAAGGCGTAAAATTTTTCGGACTGCCATGGAATGGTAAAGCGATTAGTTCAAATAGCTCCTGGATCTGGAAACCAGGACTCATACCTAAGGTACTTGGTATTTGCCCTTGTGGCAAATAAATCAATACTGGGACAACCCCAGGCATCTACAATTTTTGGTAAATGCATAGTCCGCCAATTCCCACTCCAATTCTAAAAATTTCCTACGCGATTCCCTATCCGCTTTTGTATTTCACTGGACTTAATGTAAGATGCTACCAGCCAAATTCCCCTCTCCTCGCACCACTGCCATATCTCCTTTGTTAACTTATTAAGCTGCTGGAATCTAATTCCCCCCAACTTATTTATGTAAGCTATAGCAGTGGTGTTGTCAATTCTAGATAAAAATTCACAGTCCCTCATGTCTTTTGCAAACCATTTTTAATCCAAAGAAGGCCGATAATAGTTTTAAATAATTAATATGTAGTTCCCTTTCTGTTTCTCTCCACGCCCCATGGGATGTTTTCCCTTTAGAGGAGACAGCCCACCCTCTATCGTTGAAGCGTCAGAAAGAAATTTCGAGTTTGAACCTAAATTGCCTAATTGGATTTGAACCATTTGGAATGGATTTGATTCTCCAATTAAAATCCTTAGTTAACTAATGGGAAATTGTCATATAACTGTTAAAATTGTTACAATTTCTTTTTAACGCCAGCCATTTGTCTTTCAAATAATTTTGTATATACCCACGAATATGCGATTGCTGGGCATGCAGTTGTTAACATTCCAACAAGCCTAGCGAGGTCGCGAATTCCACATTGATTGGAATTCTTACAGTTCTAGGGTGGGTATTAACGTGATACGCTTATTCGGAGTTAATCCTAATGATTGAGTCAAACACAAAAACCTAAGAATTTGCATTTTTGTTGAGGTATTAAACTGCTTTTTTCTTTATTTATATGTTAAAGACTGAAGTTACCAGTTAAGAATAATATAAATTATATAAAATTATATAACTAGTCCTGTAGGCCATCGAGGCCTGTGACTCTTGGGTCACTTAGAATGTAGTAATGATAGTAGTAGTACGCAATAATAATGTAGTACTAGTGTAGTAGATGATAATAGTAGTAATAGTTATAATTATAATTTTACCATGTAATAGAAGGCCGTGGAAACAGCTGACAGAGCTGATTAAAGGTCATAAATAAACTGTTAAAATAAATAAATAGAAAATACTGCAATTAAAAAATAGGCATTTTCCAAATCAATGGTTCCCATAAAGCAATTAGGGACCAACAGTTTATTCACAGTTCAGGCATCCTCCATTTAAAAAAAAAATCAGTGTCTAGAAACCGATTTAGTGGTTTGTGAGTCAGTATGGTGGATGTCACACAGCAATCTGCCTGCATTGCTTAGCAGCTTCACCAACCCTAACTTGCTCTCCCCCCTCCCTTGTTCAGCCCCGTCTTAAGAATCTTTTCCCAACGGCAGGCCACGTTTTTTGAATACTGTCTCCTACTGGGGTTTCTTCTGACAGATCGTTCCCCAGGAATTCCAGTAGGGAGGGCTCAGGCCCGATACGAGGAGTACTTAGAAAGTACCAGGCATACAGTTTTACTTCCGTACAAACAATAACCCAGAGGGTTACTTGTTCTTGTTGGTTTTGTTAGTAAACAAACCACGCTCCTACTTAGAAAGTAAGGAGTATGCGCATATGTGTAACACACCCAGATTATGTCAAGCGGGCCTGATACGAGGAGTACTTAGAAAGTACTCGGCATACAGTTTTACTTCCGTACAAACAATAACCCAGAGGGTTACTTGTTCTTGTTGGTTTTGTTAGTAAACAAACCACGCTCCTACTTAGAAAGTACGGAGTATGCGCATATGTGTCACACACCCAGATTATGTCAAGCTGGCCTGATACGAGGAGTACTTAGAAAGTATTCGGCATACAATTACTGCCATACAAACCCAGAGGGTTATTTTTTCTGTTTTTTCTTTTTGTTTGGTTATGTTTAGTAAACAACGTGCACACCTCCCTACTTAGAAAGTACGGGGTTGCGCAGATGTACAGTTTATATCCAAAGGTTGTTACAAAGGCTGTAATTTATATCGACACTCCCCTTAGAAAGTACAGAACGCTCTAAAAACTTAACTTACATATAATCCTTTCCACAGTAAACTCATCGGCAGACCAAAATGTGGACAGTGATCTTGAAGACAGGGATCACCTTACATCACCAGCCAATGATGATAATATCACACGGGGAACCGAACCAACCCGGGTGTTTCCTAAGAATTCTGGGTTCCTCACTTGGAAGTCTGGAAAGACTGGGTAAACTCTGGGAAGTCTGCGTGTTTCGTAAGAATTCTGGGTTCGGTTCCTCACGTGGAAGTCTGCTAAGCCTGGGTAACCTCTGGGAAGTCTAGGTTAGTCCGTGGAGATCCTGGGTAGCTCCTAGGATCTCTGGGTTACTCCCTCGGAAGTCTGGAAAGCGTGGGTAACCCCTGGGAAGTCTGGGTGTTTCGTAAGAATTCTGGGTTCCTCACTGGAAGTCTGGAAAGCCTGGGTAAGCCCTGGGAAGTCTGGGTGTTTCGTAAGAATTCTGGGTTCCTCACTTGGAAGTATGGCAAGCCTGGGTAAGCCCTGGGAAGTCTGGGTATTTCGTAAGAATTCTGGGTTACTCACCAGAAAGTCTACAAAGCCTGGGTAAGCCCTGGGAAGTCTGGGTGTTTCGTCAGAATTCTGGGTTTCCCACTTGGAAGTCTGGAAACCCTGGGTAACCTCAGCGACGACTGTGTTAATGTAATGTAATGTATATTTCCATTTATCGTATTCAGGTACTACATGATGTTGGAAAGACAATAAAATATATATACTCATTAAAACATCAACAATAAAACAGTTAGTAAGTACTACAATATAAAAAGGATAAGGCATAATACATTAAAAAAAAAACTTTAAAAAGTTAAGTTAAAAAGTTAAAAATATTACAAACGACACCTATGTAATTAACTATCTAAAAACTGCAGTTAAAAAATTCGGTAATATTATAAAATGCATAACCTAACAGGAACTTTTTTAATTTACATTTGAAGAGTTTCAAGGGCACTATATTTTTCAAATGAACAGGAAGGTGATTATATACTTTAAATCCCGTATAGAGAATAGATTTTTTAAATATTTCGTTATTTGGTTTAACTAGGTCTAAATTTGAACAGCTTCTAGTGCAATATTCGTGTATATCCTGACGTTTATTAATAAAACGGAGATTTTTAAAAATTAAGATACATGTTTCGAAGATGTATAAATTTGCAAGAGTCATTATTTTGTTTTTAATGAATAGAGGTTTGCGTGACTGCCTTAAAGGAGTCTTATTTAGAATTCGTATGGCTTTTTTTTGTATTTTGAAGATACTGTTAGTCTCTGGGGAGCATGGGTAGTTCATAATAATTCTGGGATACTCACTAGGAAGTCTGGAAAGCTTGGGTAACCCCTTGGAAGTCTGGGTATTTCATAAGAATTCAGGGTTCCTCATTTGGAAGTCTGGAAAGCCTGGGTAACCCTTGGGAAGTCTGGGTGTTTCGTAAGAATTCTGGGTTCCTCACGTGGAAGTCTGCACATCCTGGGTAAGCCCTGGGAAGTCTGGGTAGTTCATATGAATTTTGGGTTACTCACTAGAAGGTCTAAAAAGCCTGGGTATGCCCTGGGAAGTCTGGGTGTTTCGTCAGAATTCTGGGTTCCTCACTTGGAAGTCTGGAAAGACTGGGTAAGCTCTGGGAAGTCTGGGTATTTTGTAAGAATTCTGGGTTCCCCACGTGGAATTCTGGAAAGCCTGGGTAACCTCTGGAAGGTTTGGGATAGACTCTGGGGAGCATGGGTAGTTCATAAGAGTTCTGGGTTACTCACTAGAAAGTCTGCAAAGCCTGGGCATATCTAAGAATTCTGGGTTCACCACTTCGAAACCTAGAAAGACTGGGTAATCCCTGGGAAGTCTGGGTATGTCGTAAGAATTTTGGGTTCCTCACGTGCAAGTCTGCACAGCCTGGATAATCCATGGGAAGTCTGGGTATTTCGTAAGAATTCTGGGTTCCTCACATGGAAGTCTGTAAAGCCTGGGTAACCCATGGGAAATCTGGGTATTTCGAAATAATTCTGGGTTCCCCACGTGCAAGTCTGCACAGCCTGGGTAACCAATGGGAAGTCTGGGTATTTCGTAAGAATTCTGGGTTCCTCACGTGGAAATCTGCACAGCCTGGGTAACCCATGGGAAGTCTGGGTATTTCGTAAGAATTCTGGGTTCCCCACTTGAAAGTCTGGAAAGCCTGGGTAACCTCTGGGATGACTGTGTTAGTCTCTGGGGAGCATGGGTAGTTCATAATAATTCTGGATTACTCACTAGGAAGTCTGGAAAGCTTGGCTACGCCCTGGGAAGTCTGGGTGTTTCGTAAGAATTCTGGGTTCTTCACTGGAAATCTGGAAAGCCTTAGTAAGCCCTGGGAAGTATGGGTATTTTGTAAGGATTCTGGGTTCCCCACGTGGAAATCTGGAAAGCCTTAGTAAGCCCTGGGAAGTATGGGTATTTTGTAAGGATTCTGGGTTCCCCACGTGGAAGTCTGGTAAGCCTGCGTAAGCCCTGGGAAGTCTGGGTGCTTCGTAAGAATTCTGGGTTCCCCACGTGGAATTCTGGAAAGCCTGGGTAACCTCTGCGAAGTTTGGGATAGTCTCTGGGGAGCATGGGTAGTTCATAAGAATTCCGGGTTACTCACTAGAAAGGCTGGAACTACTGGGTAACCCCAGGGAAGTCTGAGTATTTCGTAAGAATTCTGTTTTACTCACTTTGAATTCTGCACTGCCTGGGTAGCCTATGGGAAGTCTGGGTATTTCGTAAGAATCCTGGGTTCCCCACTTGGAAGTCTGGAAAGCTTGGGTAACCTCTGGGAGGTCTGGGTTAGTGTCTGGGTTCCTCACTTGGAAGTCTGGAAAGACTGGGTAAGCCCTGGGAAGTCTGGGTATTTTGTAAGAATTCTGGGTTCCCCACGTGGAATTCTGGAAAGCCTGGGTAACCTCTGGGAGGTTTGGGATAGACTCTGGGGAGCATGGGTAATTCATAAGAATTCTGGGTTACTCACTAGAAAGTCTACAAAGCCTGGGTAAGCCCTGGGAAGTCTGTGTGTTTCGTAAGAATCTTGGGTTCCCCACTTGGAAGTCTGGAAAGCTTGGGTAACCTCTGGCAGGTCTGGGTTAGTCTCTGGGTTCCTCACTTGGAAGTCTGGAAAGACTGGGTAAGCCCTGGGAAGTCTGGGTATTTTGTAAGAATTCTGGGTTCCCCACGTGGAATTCTGGAAAGCCTGGGTAACCTCTGGGAGGTTTGGGATAGACTCTGGGGAGCATGGGTAGTTCATAAGGATTCTGGGTTACTCACTAGAAAGTCTGCAAAGCCTGGGTATATCTAAGAATTCTGGGTTCACCACTTGGAAATCTAGAAAGACTGGGTAATCCATGGGCAGTCTGGGTATTTCGTAAGAATTCTGGGTTCCTAACATGGGAGTCTGTAAAGCCTGGGTAACTCATGGGAAGTCTGGGTATTTCGTAATCATTCTGGGTTCCCCACGTGCAAGTCTGCACAGCCTGGGTAACCAATGGGAAGTCTGGGTATTTCGTAAGAATTCTGGGTTCCTCACGTGTAAGTCTGCACAGCCTGGGTAACCCATGGGAAGACTGGGTATTTCGTAAGAATTCTGGGTTCCTCACTTGGAAGTCTGGAAGACTGGGTAAGCCCTGGGAAGTCTGGGTATTTTGTAAGAATTCTGGGTTCCCCACGTGGAATTCTGGAAAGCCTGGGTAACCTCTGGGAGGTTTGGGATAGACTCTGGGGAGCATGGGTAGTTCATAAGAATTCTGGGTTACTCACTAGAAAGTCTGCAACGCCTGGGTATATCTAAGAATTCTGGGTTCACCACTTGGAAATCTAGAAAGACTGGGTAATCCATGGGAAGTCTGGGTATTTCGTAAGAATTCTGGGTTCCTCATATGGAAGTCTGTAAAGCCTGGGTAACCCATGGGAAGTCTGGGTATTTCGTAATAATTCTGGGTTCCCCACGTGCAAGTCTGCACAGCCTGGGCAACCAATGAGAAGTCTGGATATTTCGTAAGAATTCTGGGTTCCTCACGTGGAAGTCTGCACAGCCTGGGTAACCCATGGGAAGTCTGGGTGTTTCGTAAGAATTCTGGGTTCCTCACTGGAAATCTGGAAAGCCTGGGTAAGCCCTGGGAAGTATGGGTATTTTGTAAGGATTCTGGGTTCCCCACTTGGAAGTCTGGAAAGCTTGGGTAACCTCTGGGAAGTCTGGGTGTTTCGTAAGAATCCTGGGTTCCCCACTTGGAAGTCTGGAAAGCTTGGGTAACCTCTGGGAGGTCTGGGTTAGTCTCTGGGTTCCTCACTTGGAAGTCTGGAAGGACTGGGTAAGCCCTGGGAAGTCTGGGTATTTTGTAAGAATTTTGGGTTCCCCACGTGGAATTCTGGAAAGTCTGGGTAACCTCTGTAAGGTTTGGGATAGACTCTGGGAGCATGGGTAGTTCATAAGAATTCTGGGTTACACACTAGAAAGTCTGCAAAGCCTGGGTATATCTAAGAATTCTGGGTTCACCAATTGGAAATATAGAAAGACTGGGTAATCCCTGGGAAGTCTGGGTATTTCGTAAGATTTCTGGGTTCCTCACTGGAAGTCTGGAAAGCCTGGGTAAGACCTGGGAAGTCTGGGTGTTTCGTAAGAATTCTGGGTTCCTCACTTGGAAGTATGGCAAGCCTGGGTAAGCCCTGGGAAGTCTGTTTATTTCGTAAGAACTCTGGGTTCCCCACGTGGAATTCTGGAAAGCCTGGGTAACCCCTGGGAGGTTTGGGATAGACTCTGGGGAGCATGGGTAGTTCATAAGAATTCTGGATTACTCACTAGAAAGTCTACAAAGCCTGGGTAAGCCCTGGGAAGTCTGGGTGTTTCGTCAGAATTCTAGGTTCCTCACTTGGAAGTCTGGAAAGACTGGGTAAGCTCTGGGAAGTCTGGGTATTTTGAAAGAATTCTGGGTTTCCCACTTGGAAGTCTGGAAAGCCTGGATAACCCCTCGGAAGTCTGGGTATTTCGTAAGAATTCTGGGTTCCTCACGCGGAAGTGTGCACATCCTGGGTAAGCCCTGGGAAGTCTGGGTAGTTCATAAGAATTTTGGGTTACTCACTAGAAAGTCTAAAAAGCCTGGGTAAGCCCTGGGAAGTCTGGGTGTTTCGTAAGAATTCTGGGTTACTCACTTGGAAGTCTGGAAAGACTGGGTAAACTCGGGGAAGTCTGGGTATTACGTAAGAATTCTGGGTTCATCACGTGGAAGTCTGCTAAGCCTGGGTAACCTCTGCGAAGTCTAGGTTAGTCCATGGAGAGCCTGGGTAGCCCCTAGGATCTCAGGGTTACTCCCTCGGAAGTCTGGAAAGCCTGGGTAACCTCTGGAAGGTTTGGGATAGGCTCTGGGGAGCAAGGGTAGTTCATAAGAATTTTGGGTTACTCACTAGAAAGTCTAAAAAGCCTAGGTAAGCCCTGGGAAGTCTGGGTGTTTTGTAAGAATTCTGGGTTCCTCACTTGGAAGTCTGGAAAGACTGGGTAAACTCTGGGAAGTCTGGGTTAGTCTATGGGGAGCATGGGTAGTTCATAAGAATTCTGGGTTCCTCACTAGAATGTCTGCAAAGCCTGAGTAACCCCTGGGAAGTCTGGGTATTTCATAAGAATTCTGGGTTCCTCACTTGGAAGTCTGGAACGTCTGGGTAAGCTCTGGGAAGTCTGGGTGTTTCGCAAGAATTCTGGGTTCCTCACTTGGAAGTCTGGAAAGCCTGGGTAAGCCCTGGGAAGTCGGGGTATTTTGTAAGAATTCTGGGTTTCCCACGCGGAATTCTGGAAAGCCTGGGTAACCTCTGGGAGGTTTGGGATGGACTCTCGGGAGCATTGGTATTTCATAAGAATTCTGGGTTACTCACTAAAAAGTATGCAAAGCCTGAGCCACCCCTGGGAAGCCTGGGTATTTCATTAGAATTCTGGGTTCCTCACTTGGAAGTCTGGAAAGCCTAGGTAAGCCCTGGGAGGTTTGGGATAGACTCTGGGGAGCATGTGTAGTTATAAGAATTCTGGGTTACTCAGTAGGAAGTCTGGAAAGACTAGGGAAGCCTTGGAAAGTCTGGATATTACGTAAGAATCCTGGGTTCCCCACTTGGAAATCTGCAAATCCTGAGTAACCCCTGGGAAGTCTGGGTATTTCATAAGAATTCTGGGTTCCTCACATGGAAGTCTGGAAAGTCTGCGTAAGCTCTGGGAAGTCTGGGTGTTTCGTAAGATTTCTGGGTTCCTCACTTGGACGTCGGGAAAGCCTGGGCAAGCCCTGGGAAGTCTGGGTATTTCGTAAGAATTGTGGGTTCTTCACTTCGAATGCTGGAAAGCCTGGGTAAGCTCTGGGAAGTCTGGGTATTTCATAAGAATTCTAGGTTCTACACGTGGAATTCTGGAAAGATTGGGTAACACCTGGGAAGTCAGGGTATTTCGTAAGAACTCTGGGTTCCTCACTTGGAAGTCTGCAAAGCCTGGGTAAGCCCTGGGAAGTCTGGGTGTTTCGTCAGAATTCTGGGTTACACACTTGGAAGTCTGGAAAGACTGGGTAAGCTCTGGGAAGTCTGGGTATTTTGTAAGAATTCTGGGTTTCCCACTTGGAAGTCTGGAAAGCCTGGATAACCCCTCGGAAGTCTGGGTATTTCGTAAGAATTCTGGGTTCCTCAGGCGGAAGTGTGCACATCCTGGGTAAGCCCTGGGAAGTCTGGGTAGTTCATAAGAATTTTGGGTTACTCACTAGAAAGTCTAAAAAGCATGGGTAAGCCCTGGGAAGTCTGGGTGTTTCGTAAGAATTCTGGGTTACTCACTTGGAAGTCTGGAAAGACTGGGTAAACTCGGGGAAGTCTGGGTATTACGTAAGAATTCTGGGTTCATCACGTGGAAGTCTGCTAAGCCTGGGTAACCTCTGGGAAGTCTAGGTTAGTCCGTGGAGAGCCTGGGTAGCCCCTAGGATCTCTGGGTTACTCCCTCGGAAGTCTGGAAAGCCTGGGTAACCTCTGGGAGGTTTGGGATAGACTCTGGGGGCAAGGGTAGTTCATAAGAATTTTGGGTTACTCACTAGAAAGTCTAAAAAGCCTAGGTAAGCCCTGGGAAGTCTGGGTGTTTTGTAAGAATTCTGGGTTCCTCGCTTGGAAGTCTGGAAAGACTGGGTAAACTCTGGGAAGTCTGGGTTAGTCCGTGGAGAGCCTGGGTAGCTCCTAGGAGATCTGGGTTACTCCCTCGGAAGTCTGGAAAACCTGGGTAACCCTTGGGAAGTCTGGGTGTTTCGTAAGGATTCTGGGTCCCTCACTGGAAGTCTGGAAAGCCTGGGTAAGCCCTGGGAAGTCTGGGTGTTTCGTAAGAATTCTGGGTTTCTCACTTGGAAGTATGGCAAGCCTGGGTAAGCCCTGGGAAGTCTGAGTATTTCGTAAGAACTCTGGGTTCCCCACGTGGAATTCTGGAAAGCCTGCGTAACCTCTGGGAGGTTTGGGATAGACTCTGGAGAGCATGGGTAGTTCATAACTACTAGAATTCTGGGTTACTCACTAGAAAGTCTGCAAACCTGGGTACATCTAAGATTTCTGGTTTCACTACTTGCAAATCTAGAAAGACTGGGTAACCCCTGGGAAGTCTGGGTATTTCATAAGAATTCTGGGTTCTTCACGTGGAAGTCTGCACAGCCTGGGTATCCCATGGGAAGTCTGGGTATTTCGTAAGAATTCTGGGTTCCTCACCTGGAAGTCTGCACAGCCTGGGTAACCCATGGGAAGTCTGGGTATTTCGTAAGAATTCTGGGTTCCCCACTTCTAAGTCTGGAAAGCTTGGGTAACTTCTGCGAGGTCTGGGTTAGCCTCTGGGGAGCATGGGTAGTGCATAAGAATTCTGGGTTACTCACTAGGAAGTCTGGAGAGACTAGGTAAGCCTTAGAAAGTCTGGATATTACGTAAGAATCCTGGGTTCCCCACTTGGAAATCTGGAAAGCCTGGGTAACCTTTGGGAGGTCTGGGTTATTCTCTGGGGAGCATGGGTGGTTCATAAGAATTCTGGGTTACTCATTAGAATGTCTGCAACGCCTGAGTAACCCCTGGGAAGTCTGGGTATTTCATAAGAATTCTGGGTTCCTCGCTTGGAAGTCTGGAAAGTCTGGGTAAGCTCTGGGAAGTCTGGGTGTTTCGTAAGAACTCTGGGTTCCTCACTTGGAAGTCTGGAAAGCCTAGGTAAGCCCTGGGAGGTTTGGGATAGACTCTGGGGAGCATGCGTAGCTATAAGAATTCTGGGTTACTCAGTAGGAAGTCTGGAAAGACTAGGGAAGCCTTGGAAAGTCTGGATATTACGTAAGAATCCTGGGTTCCCCACTTGGAAATCTGCAAATCCTGAGTAACCCCTGGGAAGTCTGGGTATTTCATAAGAATTCTGGGTTCCTCACTTGGAAGTCTGGAAGGTCTGGGTAAGCTCTGGGAAGTCTGGGTGTTTCGTAAGAATTCTGGGTTCCTCACTTGGACGTCTGGAAAGCCTGGGCAAGACCTGGGAAGTCTGGGTATTTCGTAAGAATTGTGGGTTCTTCACTTCGAATGCTGGAAAGCCTGGGTAAGCTCTGGGAAGTCTGGGTATTTCATAAGAATTCTGGGTTCTACACGTGGAATTCTGGAAAGATTGGGTAACCCCTGGGAAGTCAGGGTATTTCGTAAGAACTCTGGGTTCCTCACATGGAAGTCTGCAAAGCCTGGGTAACCCATGGGAAGTCTGGGCATTTCGTAACAATTCTGGGTTCCCCACTTGGAAGTCTGGAAAGCCTGGGTACCCTCTGGGAAGTTCGGGATAGCCTCTGGGGAGCATGGGTAGTTCATAAGAATTCTGGGTTACTTACTACAAAGTCTGCAAAGCCTGGGTCACCCATGGGAAGTCTGGGCATTTCGTAACAATTCTGGGATACCCACTTTGAAGTCTGGAAAGCCTGGGTAACCTCTGGAAAGTTCGGGATAGACTCTGGGGAGCATGGGTAGTTCATAAGAATTCTGGGTTACTCACTAGAAAGTCTGCAAAGCCTGGGTAACCCCTGGCAAGTATGGGTATTTCGTGAGAATTCTGGGTTCCTCACGTGGAAGTCTGGAAATCCAGGGTAACCCCTGGGAATTGTATGTTAGTCCGTGTAGAGTCTGGGTAGTTCCTAGGAACCCTGGGTTACTCCCTAGGAAGTCTGGAGAGTCTGGGTACACGCTAGGAGGCCTGGTTTATTTTGTAAGGATTCTGGGTTCATCACTTGGAAGTTTGAAAATCCTGGGTAAGTCCTGGGAAGTCTGGGTGTTTCGTAAGAATTCTGTGCTCCCCTATTGGAAGTTTGGAAAGCTTCGGTAACCTCTTGTAGGTCTGGGTTAGCCTCTGGGAGGCATGGGTAGTTAATAAGAATTATGGGTTCCTCACTTGTAAGTCTGGAAAGCTTGGGTAACCTATGGGAAGTCTGGGTATTTCGTAACAATTCTGGGCTCCCCACTTAGAAGTCTGGAAGTCTGGGTAACGTCTGGGATGTTTGGGATAGACTCTGGGGAGCATGGGTAGTTCACAAGAATTCTGGGTTACTCACTAGTAAGTCTGCAAAGCCTGAGTAACCCCTGGGAAGTCAGGGTATTTCATAAGAATTCAGGGTTCCTCACTTGGAAGTTTGAAAAGCTTGAGTAAGCCCTGGGAAGTCTGGGTGTTTCGTAAGAATTCTGGGTTCCTCACTTGGAAGTCTGGAGAGCCTGGGTAACCTCTGGGAGGTCTGGGTTAGTCCCTGGAGAACATGGGTAGTTCATAAGATTTCTGGGCTACTCACTAGAAAGTCTGCACACCTGGGTATATCTAAGAATTCTGGGTTCACCACTTGGGAATCTAGAAAGACTGGGTAACCAGCTGGAAGTCTGCACAGCCTGGGTAACCCATGGGAAGTCTGGGTATTTCGTAAGAATTCTGGGTTACTCACTTGGAAGTCTGGAAAGCCTGGGTAACATCTGGGAGGTCTGGGTTAGTCCCTGGAGAACATGGGTAGTTCATAAGATTTCTGGGTTACTCACTAGAAAGTCTGCAAACCTGGGTACATCTAAGAATTCTGGGTTCAATACTTGGAAATCTAGAAAGACTGGGTAACCCATGGGAAGTCTGGGTATTTCGTAAGAATTCTGGGTTCCCCACTTGGAAGTCTGGAAAGCCTGGGTAACCTCTGGGATGACTGTGTTAGTCTCTGGGGAGCATGGGTAGTTCATAATAATTCTGGGTTACTCACTAGAATGTCTGCAAAGCCTGAGTAACCCCTGGGAATTCTGGGTATTTCATAAGAATTCTGGGTTCCTCACTTGGAAGTCTGGAAAGTCTGGGTAAGCTCTGGGATGACTGTGTTAGTCTCTGGGGAGCATGGGTAGTTCATAATAATTCTGGGTTACTCACTAGAAAGTCTACAAACCCTGGGTAAGCCCTAGGAAGTCTGGGTGTTTCGTAAGAATTCTGGGTTCCTCACTGGAAGTCTGGAAAGCCTGGGTAAGCCCTGGGAAATCTGAGTGTTTCGTAAGAATTCTGGGTTTCCCACTTGGAAGTATGGCAAGTCTGGGTAAGCCCTGGGAAGTCTGCGTATTTCGTAAGAACTCTGGGTTCTCCACGTGGAATTTTGGAAAGCCTGGGTAACCTCTGGGAGGTTTTGGATAGACTCTGGGGAGCATGGGTAGTTCATAAGAATTCTGGGTTGCTCACTAGAAAGTCTGCAAACCTGGGTACATCTAAGAATTCTGTGTGCACCACTTGCAAATCTAGAAAGACTGGGTAACCCCTGGGAAGTCTGGGTATTTCGTAAGAATTCTGGGTTCTTCACGTGGAAGTCTGCAGAGCCTGGGTATCCCATGGGAAGTCTGGGTATTTCGTAAGAATTCTGGGTTCCTCACCTGGAAGTCTGCACAGCCTGGGTAACCCATGGGAAGTCTGGGTATTTCGTAAGAATTCTGGGTTCCTCACTGGAAGTCTGGAAAGCCTGGGTAAGCCCTGGGAAGTCTGGGTGTTTCGTAAGAATTCTGGGTTCCTCACTTCTAAGTATGGCAAGCCTGGGTAAGCCCTGGGAAGTCTGGGTATTTCGTAAGAACTCTGGATTCCCCACGTGGAATTCTCGAAAGCCTGGGTAACCTCTGGGAAGTTTGGGATAGACTCTGGGGAGCATGGGTGTTTCGTCAGAATTCTGGGTTCCTCACTTGGAAGTCTGGAAAGACTGGGTAAGCTCTGGGAAGTCTGGGTATTTTGTAAGAATTCTGGGTTTCCCACTTGGAAGTCTGGAAACCCTGGGTCACCTCTGCGACGACTGTGTTAGTCTCTTGGGAGCATGGGTAGTTCATAATAATTACTCAATTAAACGAACTTACCTTAAGTGAAGTTCTATTGTAATTATATGAAGTACCTTACCCGAATGATCACATGTAGTACTCTTTCTCGCCGCCGTGCGTAGCCACAAGTTTAAAGCTAGAAGAAAAACCTATGAGCGCCCTTCTAGCTTGCGGTCCTTTCTGCTACTTAAGTCATTTCTTTCAAAGCTTTCACAACTTATTGGGTTTAAATTTCAATGAAATAAGGGATACTATTTTAAAATAGGGAGGGACTGATCATTCGGGTAAGGTACTTCATATAATTACAATAGAACTTTACTTAAGGTAAGTTCGTTTAATTGAGTAATTATACTTTAGTACCTTACCCGAATGATCACATGTAGATGTTCAAAGCTAAGTTGTGAACTTCGACCAGGAACCGGCTTGTACACTGCAAGCTGGAATGTATCCAGAAGCACCGATGCAACCTGCATAAGCAACTACTTAGTTTTATTAAAGAAAATCCAATAAACGAACAAGCAGTGGCGTAGCCAGGGAGGGGCACGTGCCCCTGATTGTTTTAAGAAATTTATATTTCATAATACTAGTTTTTCTTAAAAAACTATTTCAAACAAATTTCGTCGCACAACGCTACATTTTGTATTCTTATTTTAACAACAAATAAAAATAATTTGAAACTGTTGTGTACCTGTTAACCTGTTGTGTTAACATTTCGTACACTTGTATATAAGGAATTTTTTCCAATAAAAGCGTGTGCCCAGTGTGTCCCATCTCGTTTTGTTTCTGGCTACGCCACTGCGAACAAGATATTTTAATAATATACAAAATTAAGGGCAATACCCACTGGTTATGGCAGCCTCTACTAGATAGCGTGCCATTTCACACCTTGCTTCCATTGACTACTGCCTTGCAAACATTTCTGTAGTAACTGTCTGCCTGTTATAGAATCTAGCAAAGACTGAAGAGTCGTATTACCTCGAGGCTAACCCCCTTCCGCCTTGCCAAGGAAGTAGTAGCATGACGTACTGTGACTAGAAAACACAGTCGTGCCTATACCGCTAGCATCCAGTGTGCCTTTTATACATCGGCTTATTGTTTGAGAGCTAGCGGGATGGTTACTCATGTCGATTGATGTTAGTGTCTGAACCCTGTGTGCTGTAACTAGGCCAATAATGTGACTAGCTTTTTGGTTAGGTTCTTCTATGATTTTTCTAGGTACCTCAGCACACTCTCTGGGTTCTAGGTCGTATCATATTTTGGCTTGGGGGGCTTTAGTCTAAATGTTCCCTTAAGGAATCGTTTGATGATATAGTCTGATACGACCCAAGGCCCGACAACAAGCGCCGCAGCTGACCGTAGAGAATTTAATGTGCCTTAAGAGGCACTTTTGTGCAACTCTTCCGGTAAGAACCCTATTACGGTAGGTGCTGTTGTTTCAAAGGCCGACATATTTCTGCTTGTGTTAAAAATCCACCATAATCTGAGGCCTGAATTGTATTGTTTTATTGTGTTATGTGCCAGTGACGCCAGGAAAATGTCCACCGACGTTCTGGGTATATTTTTATTTACAAATGCTTGACTGACAAGAGCCCTGTAACCAGGGTAAGGTTCTTGTAAAGTGATTGCAGAGACCTGGCAGGGGATTGTAATAATGTTTTAGTAGGCTGGAATATGATGGGTTCTTGTATTAACAAAGATTGGAATAATGGAAACCAATATTTAGTTGTCCAATAAGGTACAGTGACTATTCCCTCTGCTCTATCGCAACATATTTTTTGTAAGGTTTTTAATACCATGGCAAAAGGTGGGAAGGCGTAAAATTTTTCGGACTGCCATGGAATGGTAAAGCGATTAGTTCAAATAGCTCCTGGATCTGGAAACCAGGACTCATACCTAAGGTACTTGGTATTTGCCCTTGTGGCAAATAAATCAATACTGGGACAACCCCAGGCATCTACAATTTTTGGTAAATGCATAGTCCGCCAATTCCCACTCCAATTCTAAAAATTTCCTACGCGATTCCCTATCCGCTTTTGTATTTCACTGGACTTAATGTAAGATGCTACCAGCCAAATTCCCCTCTCCTCGCACCACTGCCATATCTCCTTTGTTAACTTATTAAGCTGCTGGAATCTAATTCCCCCCAACTTATTTATGTAAGCTATAGCAGTGGTGTTGTCAATTCTAGATAAAAATTCACAGTCCCTCATGTCTTTTGCAAACCATTTTTAATCCAAAGAAGGCCGATAATAGTTTTAAATAATTAATATGTAGTTCCCTTTCTGTTTCTCTCCACGCCCCATGGGATGTTTTCCCTTTAGAGGAGACAGCCCACCCTCTATCGTTGAAGCGTCAGAAAGAAATTTCGAGTTTGAACCTAAATTGCCTAATTGGATTTGAACCATTTGGAATGGATTTGATTCTCCAATTAAAATCCTTAGTTAACTAATGGGAAATTGTCATATAACTGTTAAAATTGTTACAATTTCTTTTTAACGCCAGCCATTTGTCTTTCAAATAATTTTGTATATACCCACGAATATGCGATTGCTGGGCATGCAGTTGTTAACATTCCAACAAGCCTAGCGAGGTCGCGAATTCCACATTGATTGGAATTCTTACAGTTCTAGGGTGGGTATTAACGTGATACGCTTATTCGGAGTTAATCCTAATGATTGAGTCAAACACAAAAACCTAAGAATTTGCATTTTTGTTGAGGTATTAAACTGCTTTTTTCTTTATTTATATGTTAAAGACTGAAGTTACCAGTTAAGAATAATATAAATTATATAAAATTATATAACTAGTCCTGTAGGCCATCGAGGCCTGTGACTCTTGGGTCACTTAGAATGTAGTAATGATAGTAGTAGTACGCAATAATAATGTAGTACTAGTGTAGTAGATGATAATAGTAGTAATAGTTATAATTATAATTTTACCATGTAATAGAAGGCCTTGGAAACAGCTGACAGAGCTGATTAAAGGTCATAAATAAACTGTTAAAATAAATAAATAGAAAATACTGCAATTAAAAAATAGGCATTTTCCAAATCAATGGTTCCCATAAAGCAATTAGGGACCAACAGTTTATTCACAGTTCAGGCATCCTCCATTTAAAAAAAAAATCAGTGTCTAGAAACCGATTTAGTGGTTTGTGAGTCAGTATGGTGGATGTCACACAGCAATCTGCCTGCATTGCTTAGCAGCTTCACCAACCCTAACTTGCTCTCCCCCCTCCCTTGTTCAGCCCCGTCTTAAGAATCTTTTCCCAACGGCAGGCCACGTTTTTTGAATACTGTCTCCTACTGGGGTTTCTTCTGACAGATCGTTCCCCAGGAATTCCAGTAGGGAGGGCTCAGGCCCGATACGAGGAGTACTTAGAAAGTACTCGGCATACAGTTTTACTTCCGTACAAACAATAACCCAGAGGGTTACTTGTTCTTGTTGGTTTTGTTAGTAAACAAACCACGCTCCTACTTAGAAAGTACGGAGTATGCGCATATGTGTAACACACCCAGATTATGTCAAGCGGGCCTGATACGAGGAGTACTTAGAAAGTACTCGGCATACAGTTTTACTTCCGTACAAACAATAACCCAGAGGGTTACTTGTTCTAGTTGGTTTTGTTAGTAAACAAACCACGCTCCTACTTAGAAAGTACGGAGTATGCGCATATGTGTAACACACCCAGATTATGTCAAGCTGGCCTGATACGAGGAGTACTTAGAAAGTATTCGGCATACAATTACTGCCATACAAACCCAGAGGGTTATTTTTTCTGTTTTTTCTTTTTGTTTGGTTATGTTTAGTAAACAACGTGCACACCTCCCTACTTAGAAAGTACGGGGTTGCGCAGATGTACAGTTTATATCCAAAGGTTGTTACAAAGGCTGTAATTTATATCGACACTCCCCTTAGAAAGTACAGAACGCTCTAAAAACTTAACTTACATATAATCCTTTCCACAGTAAACTCATCGGCAGACCAAAATGTGGACAGTGATCTTGAAGACAGGGATCACCTTACATCACCAGCCAATGATGATAATATCACACGGGGAACCGAACCAACCCGGGTGTTTCCTAAGAATTCTGGGTTCCTCACTTGGAAGTCTGGAAAGACTGGGTAAACTCTGGGAAGTCTGGGTGTTTCGTAAGAATTCTGGGTTCGGTTCCTCACGTGGAAGTCTGCTAAGCCTGGGTAACCTCTGGGAAGTCTAGGTTAGTCCGTGGAGATCCTGGGTAGCTCCTAGGATCTCTGGGTTACTCCCTCGGAAGTCTGGAAAGCGTGGGTAACCCCTGGGAAGTCTGGGTGTTTCGTAAGAATTCTGGGTTCCTCACTGGAAGTCTGGAAAGCCTGGGTAAGCCCTGGGAAGTCTGGGTGTTTCGTAAGAATTCTGGGTTCCTCACTTGGAAGTATGGCAAGCCTGGGTAAGCCCTGGGAAGTCTGGGTATTTCGTAAGAATTCTGGGTTACTCACCAGAAAGTCTACAAAGCCTGGGTAAGCCCTGGGAAGTCTGGGTGTTTCGTCAGAATTCTGGGTTTCCCACTTGGAAGTCTGGAAACCCTGGGTAACCTCAGCGACGACTGTGTTAATGTAATGTAATGTATATTTCCATTTATCATATTCAGGTACTACATGATGTTGGAAAGACAATAAAATATATATACTAATTAAAACATCAACAATAAAACAGTTAGTAAGTACTACAATATAAAAAGGATAAGGCATAATACATTAAAAAAAAAACTTTAAAAAGTTAAGTTAAAAAGTTAAAAATATTACAAACGACACCTATGTAATTAACTATCTAAAAACTGCAGTTAAAAAATTCGGTAATATTATAAAATGCATAACCTAACAGGAACTTTTTTAATTTACATTTGAAGAGTTTCAAGGGCACTATATTTTTCAAATGAACAGGAAGGTGATTATATACTTTAAATCCCGTATAGAGAATCGATTTTTTAAATGTTTCGTTATTTGGTTTAACTAGGTCTAAATTTGAACAGCTTCTAGTGCAATATTCGTGTATATCCTGACGTTTATTAATAAAACGGAGATTTTTAAAAATTAAGATACATGTTTCGAAGATGTATAAATTTGCAAGAGTCATTATTTTGTTTTTAATGAATAGAGGTTTGCGTGACTGCCTTAAAGGAGTCTTATTTAGAATTCGTATGGCTTTTTTTTGTATTTTGAAGATACTGTTAGTCTCTGGGGAGCATGGGTAGTTCATAATAATTCTGGGATACTCACTAGGAAGTCTGGAAAGCTTGGGTAACCCCTTGGAAGTCTGGGTATTTCATAAGAATTCAGGGTTCCTCATTTGGAAGTCTGGAAAGCCTGGGTAACCCTTGGGAAGTCTGGGTGTTTCGTAAGAATTCTGGGTTCCTCACGTGGAAGTCTGCACATCCTGGGTAAGCCCTGGGAAGTCTGGGTAGTTCATATGAATTTTGGGTTACTCACTAGAAAGTCTAAAAAGCCTGGGTATGCCCTGGGAAGTCTGGGTGTTTCGTCAGAATTCTGGGTTCCTCACTTGGAAGTCTGGAAATACTGGGTAAGCTCTGGGAAGTCTGGGTATTTTGTAAGAATTCTGGGTTCCCCACGTGGAATTCTGGAAAGCCTGGGTAACCTCTGGAAGGTTTGGGATAGACTCTGGGGAGCATGGGTAGTTCATAAGAGTTCTGGGTTACTCACTAGAAAGTCTGCAAAGCCTGGGCATATCTAAGAATTCTGGGTTCACCACTTCGAAATCTAGAAAGACTGGGTAATCCCTGGGAAGTCTGGGTATGTTGTAAGAATTTTGGGTTCCTCACGTGCAAGTCTGCACAACCTGGATAATCCATGGGAAGTCTGAGTATTTCGTAAGAATTCTGGGTTCCTCACATGGAAGTCTGTAAAGCCTGGGTAACCCATGGGAAATCTGGGTATTTCGTAATAATTCTGGGTTCCCCACGTGCAAGTCTGCACAGCCTGGGTAACCCATGGGAAGTCTGGGTATTTCGTAAGAATTCTGGGTTCCCCACTTGAAAGTCTGGAAAGCCTGGGTAACCTCTGGGATGACTGTGTTAGTCTCTGGGGAGCATGGGTAGTTCATAATAATTCTGGGTTACTCACTAGGAAGTCTGGAAAGCTTGGCTACGCCCTGGGAAGTCTGGGTGTTTCGTAAGAATTCTGGGTTCTTCACTGGAAATCTGGAAAGCCTTAGTAAGCCCTGGGAAGTATGGGTATTTTGTAAGGATTCTGGGTTCCCCACGTGGAAATCTGGAAAGCCTTAGTAAGCCCTGGGAAGTATGGGTATTTTGTAAGGATTCTAGGTTCCCCACGTGGAAGTCTGGTAAGCCTGCGTAAGCCCTGGGAAGTCTGGGTGTTTCGTAAGAATTCTGGGTTCCCCACGTGGAATTCTGGAAAGCCTGGGTAACCTCTGCGAAGTTTGGGATAGTCTCTGGGGAGCATGGGTAGTTCATAAGAATTCTGGGTTACTCACTAGAAAGTCTGGAACTACTGGGTAACCCCAGGGAAGTCTGAGTATTTCGTAAGAATTCTGTTTTACTCACTTTGAATTCTGCACTGCCTGGGTAGCCTATGGGAAGTCTGGGTATTTCGTAAGAATCCTGGGTTCCCCACTTGGAAGTCTGGAAAGCTTGGGTAACCTCTGGGAGGTCTGGGTTAGTGTCTGGGTTCCTCACTTGGAAGTCTGGAAAGACTGGGTAAGCCCTGGGAAGTCTGGGTATTTTGTAAGAATTCTGGGTTCCCCACGTGGAATTCTGGAAAGCCTGGGTAACCTCTGGGAGGTTTTGGATAGACTCTGGGGAGCATGGGTAATTCATAAGAATTCTGAGTTACTCACTAGAAAGTCTACAAAGCCTGGGTAAGCCCTGGGAAGTCTGTGTGTTTCGTAAGAATCTTGGGTTCCCCACTTGGAAGTCTGGAAGGCTTGGGTAACCTCTGGCAGGTCTGGGTTAGTCTCTGGGTTCCTCACTTGGAAGTCTGGAAAGACTGGGTAAGCCCTGGGAAGTCTGGGTATTTTGTAAGAATTCTGGGTTCCCCACGTGGAATTCTGGAAAGCCTGGGTAACCTCTGGGAGGTTTGGGATAGACTCTGGGGAGCATGGGTACTTCATAAGAATTCTGGGTTACTCACTAGAAAGTCTGCAAAACCTGGGTATATCTAAGAATTCTGGGTTCACCACTTGGAAATCTAGAAAGACTGGGTAATCCATGGGCAGTCTGGGTATTTCGTAAGAATTCTGGGTTCCTAACATGGGAGTCTGTAAAGCCTGGGTAACTCATGGGAAGTCTGGGTATTTCGTAATCATTCTGGGTTCCCCACGTGCAAGTCTGCACAGCCTGGGTAACCAATGGGAAGTCTGGGTATTTCGTAAGAATTCTGGGTTCCTCACGTGTAAGTCTGCACAGCCTGGGTAACCCATGGGAAGACTGGGTATTTCGTAAGAATTCTGGGTTCCTCACTTGGAAGTCTGGAAAGACTGGGTAAGCCCTGGGAAGTCTGGGTATTTTGTAAGAATTCTGGGTTCCCCACGTGGAATTCTGGAAAGCCTGGGTAACCTCTGGGAGGTTTGGGATAGACTCTGGGGAGCATGGGTAGTTCATAAGAATTCTGGGTTACTCACTAGAAAGTCTGCAACGCCTGGGTATATCTAAGAATTCTGGGTTCACCACTTGGAAATCTAGAAAGACTGGGTAATCCATGGGAAGTCTGGGTATTTCGTAAGAATTCTGGGTTCCTCATATGGAAGTCTGTAAAGCCTGGGTAACCCATGGGAAGTCTGGGTATTTCGTAATAATTCTGGGTTCCCCACGTGCAAGTCTGCACAGCCTGGGCAACCAATGAGAAGTCTGGATATTTCGTAAGAATTCTGGGTTCCTCACGTGGAAGTCTGCACAGCCTGGGTAACCCATGGGAAGTCTGGGTGTTTCGTAAGAATTCTGGGTTCCTCACTGGAAATCTGGAAAGCCTGGGTAAGCCCTGGGAAGTATGGGAATTTTGTAAGGATTCTGGGTTCCCCACTTGGAAGTCTGGAAAGCTTGGGTAACCTCTGGGAAGTCTGGGTGTTTCGTAAGAATCCTGGGTTCCCCACTTGGAAGTCTGGAAAGCTTGGGTAACCTCTGGGAGGTCTGGGTTAGTCTCTGGGTTCCTCACTTGGAAGTCTGGAAGGACTGGGTAAGCCCTGGGAAGTCTGGGTATTTTGTAAGAATTTTGGGTTCCCCACGTGGAATTCTGGAAAGTCTGGGTAACCTCTGTAAGGTTTGGGATAGACTCTGGGAGCATGGGTAGTTCATAAGAATTCTGGGTTACACACTAGAAAGTCTGCAAAGCCTGGGTATATCTAAGAATTCTGGGTTCACCACTTGGAAATCTAGAAAGACTGGGTAATCCCTGGGAAGTCTGGGTATTTCGTAAGATTTCTGGGTTCCTCACTGGAAGTCTGGAAAGCCTGGGTAAGACCTGGGAAGTCTGGGTGTTTCGTAAGAATTCTGGGTTCCTCACTTGGAAGTATGGCAAGCCTGGGTAAGCCCTGGGAAGTCTGTTTATTTCGTAAGAACTCTGGGTTCCCCACGTGGAATTCTGGAAAGCCTGGGTAACCCCTGGGAGGTTTGGGATAGACTCTGGGGAGCATGGGTAGTTCATAAGAATTCTGGATTACTCACTAGAAAGTCTACAAAGCCTGGGTAAGCCCTGGGAAGTCTGGGTGTTTCGTCAGAATTCTGGGTTCCTCACTTGGAAGTCTGGAAAGACTGGGTAAGCTCTGGGAAGTCTGGGTATTTTGTAAGAATTCTGGGTTTCCCACTTGGAAGTCTGGAAAGCCTGGATAACCCCTCGGAAGTCTGGGTATTTCGTAAGAATTCTGGGTTCCTCACGCGGAAGTGTGCACATCCTGGGTAAGCCCTGGGAAGTCTGGGTAGTTCATAAGAATTTTGGGTTACTCACTAGAAAGTCTAAAAAGCCTGGGTAAGCCCTGGGAAGTCTGGGTGTTTCGTAAGAATTCTGGGTTACTCACTTGGAAGTCTGGAAAGACTGGGTAAACTCGGGGAAGTCTGGGTATTACGTAAGAATTCTGGGTTCATCACGTGGAAGTCTGCTAAGCCTGGGTAACCTCTGCGAAGTCTAGGTTAGTCCATGGAGAGCCTGGGTAGCCCCTAGGATCTCAGGGTTACTCCCTCGGAAGTCTGGAAAGCCTGGGTAACCTCTGGAAGGTTTGGGATAGACTCTGGGGAGCAAGGGTAGTTCATAAGAATTTTGGGTTACTCACTAGAAAGTCTAAAAAGCCTAGGTAAGCCCTGGGAAGTCTGGGTGTTTTGTAAGAATTCTGGGTTCCTCACTTGGAAGTCTGGAAAGACTGGGTAAACTCTGGGAAGTCTGGGTTAGTCTATGGGGAGCATGGGTAGTTCATAAGAATTCTGGGTTACTCACTAGAATGTCTGCAAAGCCTGAGTAACCCCTGGGAAGTCTGGGTATTTCATAAGAATTCTGGGTTCCTCACTTGGAAGTCTGGAACGTCTGGGTAAGCTCTGGGAAGTCTGGGTGTTTCGCAAGAATTCTGGGTTCCTCACTTGGAAGTCTGGAAAGGCTGGGTAAGCCCTGGGAAGTCGGGGTATTTTGTAAGAATTCTGGGTTTCCCAAGCGGAATTCTGGAAAGCCTGGGTAACCTCTGGGAGGTTTGGGATAGACTCTCGGGAGCATTGGTATTTCATAAGAATTCTGGGTTACTCACTAAAAAGTATGCAAAGCCTGAGCAACCCCTGGGAAGCCTGGGTATTTCATTAGAATTCTGGGTTCCTCACTTGGAAGTCTGGAAAGCCTAGGTAAGCCCTGGGAGGTTTGGGATAGACTCTGGGGAGCATGTGTAGTTATAAGAATTCTGGGTTACTCAGTAGGAAGTCTGGAAAGACTAGGGAAGCCTTGGAAAGTCTGGATATTACGTAAGAATCCTGGGTTCCCCACTTGGAAATCTGCAAATCCTGAGTAACCCCTGGGAAGTCTGGGTATTTCATAAGAATTCTGGGTTCCTCACATGGAAGTCTGGAAAGTCTGGGTAAGCTCTGGGAAGTCTGGGTGTTTCGTAAGATTTCTGGGTTCCTCACTTGGACGTCTGGAAAGCCTGGGCAAGCCCTGGGAAGTCTGGGTATTTCGTAAGAATTGTGGGTTCTTCACTTCGAATGCTGGAAAGCCTGGGTAAGCTCTGGGAAGTCTGGGTATTTCATAAGAATTCTAGGTTCTACACGTGGAATTCTGGAAAGATTGGGTAACACCTGGGAAGTCAGGGTATTTCGTAAGAACTCTGGGTTCCTCACTTGGAAGTCTGCAAAGCCTGGGTAACCCCTGGGAAGTCTGGGCATTTCGTAACAATTCTGGGTTCCCCACTTGGAAGTCTGGAAAGCCTCGGTACCCTCTGGGAAGTTCATGATAGCCTCTGGGGAGCATGGGTAATTCATAAGAATTCTGGATTACTCACTAGAAAGTCTACAAAGCCTGGGTAAGCCCTGGGAAGTCTGGGTGTTTCGTCAGAATTCTGGGTTCCTCACTTGGAAGTCTGGAAAGACTGGGTAAGCTCTGGTAAGTCTGGGTATTTTGTAAGAATTCTGGGTTTCCCACTTGGAAGTCTGGAAAGCCTGGATAACCCCTCGGAAGTCTGGGTATTTCGTAAGAATTCTGGGTTCCTCACGCGGAAGTGTGCACATCCTGGGTAAGCCCTGGGAAGTCTGGGTAGTTCATAAGAATTTTGGGTTACTCACTAGAAAGTCTAAAAAGCCTGGGTAAGCCCTGGGAAGTCTGGGTGTTTCGTAAGAATTCTGGGTTACTCACTTGGAAGTCTGGAAAAACTGGGTAAACTCGGGGAAGTCTGGGTATTACGTAAGAATTCTGGGTTCATCACGTGGAAGTCTGCTAAGCCTGGGTAAGCCCTGGGAAGTCTGGGTGTTTCGTAAGAATTCTGGGTTTCTCACTTGGAAGTATGGCAAGCCTGGGTAAGCCCTGGGAAGTCTGAGTATTTCGTAAGAACTCTGGGTTCCCCACGTGGAATTCTGGAAAGCCTGCGTAACCTCTGGGAGGTTTGGGATAGACTCTGGAGAGCATGGGTAGTTCATAACTACTAGAATTCTGGGTTACTCACTAGAAAGTCTGCAAACCTGGGTACATCTAAGATTTCTGGGTTCACTACTTGCAAATCTAGAAAGACTGGGTAACCCCTGGGAAGTCTGGGTATTTCATAAGAATTCTGGGTTCTTCACGTGGAAGTCTGCACAGCCTGGGTATCCCATGGGAAGTCTGGGTATTTCGTAAGAATTCTGGGTTCCTCACCTGGAAGTCTGCACAGCCTGGGTAACCCATGGGAAGTCTGGGTATTTCGTAAGAATTCTGGGATCCCCACTTCTAAGTCTGGAAAGCTTGGGTAACTTCTGCGAGGTCTGGGTTAGCCTCTGGGGAGCATGGGTAGTGCATAAGAATTCTGGGTTACTCACTAGGAAGTCTGGAAAGACTAGGTAAGCCTTAGAAAGTCTGGATATTACGTAAGAATCCTGGGTTCCCCACTTGGAAATCTGGAAAGCCTGGGTAACCTTTGGGAGGTCTGGGTTAGTCTCTGGGGAGCATGGGTGGTTCATAAGAATTCTGGGTTACTCATTAGAATGTCTGCAAAGCCTGAGTAACCCCTGGGAAGTCTGGGTATTTCATAAGAATTCTGGGTTCCTCGCTTGGAAGTCTGGAAAGTCTGGGTAAGCTCTGGGAAGTCTGGGTGTTTCGTAAGAACTCTGGGTTCCTCACTTGGAAGTCTGGAAAGCCTAGGTAAGCCCTGGGAGGTTTGGGATAGACTCTGGGGAGCATGCGTAGTTATAAGAATTCTGGGTTACTCAGTAGGAAGTCTGGAAAGACTAGTGAAGCCTTGGAAAGTCTGGATGTTACGTAAGAATCCTGGGTTCCCCACTTGGAAATCTACAAATCCTGAGTAACCCCTGGGAAGTCTGGGTATTTCATAAGAATTCTGGGTTCCTCACTTGGAAGTCTGGAAAGTCTGGGTAAGCTCTGGGAAGTCTGGGTGTTTCGTAAGAATTCTGGGTTCCTCACTTGGACGTCTGGAAAGCCTGGGCAAGACCTGGGAAGTCTGGGTATTTCGTAAGAATTGTGGGTTCTTCACTTCGAATGCTGGAAAGCCTGGGTAAGCTCTGGGAAGTCTGGGTATTTCATAAGAATTCTGGGTTCTACACGTGGAATTCTGGAAAGATTGGGTAACCCCGGGGAAGTCAGGGTATTTCGTAAGAACTCTGGGTTCCTCACATGGAAGTCTGCAAAGCCTGGGTAACCCATGGGAAGTCTGGGCATTTCGTAACAATTCTGGGTTCCCCACTTGGAAGTCTGGAAAGCCTGGGTACCCTCTGGGAAGTTCGGGATAGCCTCTGGGGAGCATGGGTAGTTCATAAGAATTCTGGGTTACTTACTACAAAGTCTGCAAAGCCTGGGTCACCCATGGGAAGTCTGGGCATTTCGTAACAATTCTGGGATCCCCACTTTGAAGTCTGGAAAGCCTGGGTAACCTCTGGAAAGTTCGGGATAGACTCTGGGGAGCATGGGTAGTTCATAAGAATTCTGGGTTACTCACTAGAAAGTCTGCAAAGCCTGGGTAACCCCTGGCAAGTATGGGTATTTCGTGAGAATTCTGGGTTCCTCACGTGGAAGTCTGGAAACCCAGGGTAACCCCTGGGAATTGTATGTTAGTCCGTGTAGAGTCTGGGTAGTTCCTAGGAACCCTGGGTTACTCCCTAGGAAGTCTGGAGAGTCTGGGTACACGCTAGGAGGCCTGGTTTATTTTGTAAGGATTCTGGGTTCATAACTTGGAAGTTTGAAAATCCTGGGTAAGCCCTGGGAAGTCTGGGTGTTTCGTAAGAATTCTGTGCTCCCCTCTTGGAAGTTTGGAAAGCTTCGGTAACCTCTTGTAGGTCTGGGTTAGCCTCTGGGAGGCATGGGTAGTTAATAAGAATTATGGGTTCCTCACTTGTAAGTCTGGAAAGCTTGGGTAACCTATGGGAAGTCTGGGTATTTCGTAACAATTCTGGGTTCCCCACTTAGAAGTCTGGAAGTCTGGGTAACGTCTGGGATGTTTGGGATAGACTCTGGGGAGCATGGGTAGTTCACAAGAATTCTGGGTTACTCACTAGTAAGTCTGCAAAGCCTGAGTAACCCCTGGGAAGTCAGGGTATTTCATAAGAATTCAGGGTTCCTCACTTGGAAGTTTGAAAAGCTTGGGTAAGCCCTGGGAAGTCTGGGTGTTTCGTAAGAATTCTGGGTTCCTCACTTGGAAGTCTGGAGAGCCTGGGTAACCTCTGGGAGGTCTGGGTTAGTCCCTGGAGAACATGGGTAGTTCATAAGATTTCTGGGCTACTCACTAGAAAGTCTGCACACCTGGGTATATCTAAGAATTCTGGGTTCACCACTTGGGAATCTAGAAAGACTGGGTAACCAGCTGGAAGTCTGCACAGCCTGGGTAACCCATGGGAAGTCTGGGTATTTCGTAAGAATTCTGGGTTCCTCACTTGGAAGTCTGGAAAGCCTGGGTAACCTCTGGGAGGTCTGGGTTAGTCCCTGGAGAACATGGGTAGTTCATAAGATTTCTGGGTTACTCACTAGAAAGTCTGCAAACCTGGGTACATCTAAGAATTCTGGGTTCAATACTTGGAAATCTAGAAAGACTGGGTAACCCATGGGAAGTCTGGGTATTTCGTAAGAATTCTGGGTTCCCCCCTTGGAAGTCTGGAAAGCCTGGGTAACCTCTGGGATGACTGTGTTAGTCTCTGGGGAGCATGGGTAGTTCATAATAATTCTGGGTTACTCACTAGAAGGTCTACAAACCCTGGGTAAGCCCTGGGAAGTCTGGGTGTTTCGTAAGAATTCTGGGTTCCTCACTGGAAGTCTGGAAAGCCTGGGTAAGCCCTGGGGAATCTGAGTGTTTCGTAAGAATTCTGGGTTTCTCACTTGGAAGTATGGCAAGCCTGGGTAAGCCCTGAGAAGTCTGCGTATTTCGTAAGAACTCTGGGTTCTCCACGTGGAATTCTGGAAAGCCTGGGTAACCTCTGGGAGGTTTTGGATAGACTCTGGGGAGCATGGGTAGTTCATAAGAATTCTGGGTTGCTCACTAGAAAGTCTGCAAACCTGGGTACATCTAAGAATTCTGGGTGCACCACTTGCAAATCTAGAAAGACTGGGTAACCCCTGGGAAGTCTGGGTATTTCGTAAGAATTCTGGGTTCTTCACGTGGAAGTCTGCAGAGCCTGGGTATCCCATGGGAAGTCTGGGTATTTCGTAAGAATTCTGGGTTCCTCACCTGGAAGTCTGCACAGCCTGGGTAACCCATGGGAAGTCTGGGTATTTCGTAAGAATTCTGGGTTCCCCACTTCTAAGTCTGGAAAGCCTGGGTAACTTCTGCGAGGTCTGGGTTAGCCTCTGGGGAGCATGGGTAGTGCATAAGAATTCTGGGTTACTCACTAGGAAGTCTGGAAAGACTAGGTAAGCCTTAGAAGGTCTGGATATTACGTAAGAATCCTGGGTTCCCCACTTGGAAGTCTGGAAAGCCTGGGTGACCTTTGGGAGGTCTGGGTTAGTCTCTGGGGAGCATGGGTAGTTCATAAGAATTCTGGGTTACTCACTAGAATGTCTGCAAAGCCTGAGTAACCCCTGGGAATTCTGGGTATTTCATAAGAATTCTGGGTTCCTCACTTGGAAGTCTGGAAAGTCTGGGTAAGCTCTGGGATGACTGTGTTAGTCTCTGGGGAGCATGGGTAGTTCATAATAATTCTGGGTTACTCACTAGAAAGTCTACAAACCCTGGGTAAGCCCTGGGAAGTCTGGGTGTTTCGTAAGAATTCTGGGTTCCTCACTGGAAGTCCTGGGAAATCTGAGTGTTTCGTAAGAATTCTGGGTTTCTCACTTGGAAGTATGGCAAGTCTGGGTAAGCCCTGGGAAGTCTGCGTATTTCGTAAGAATTCTGGGTTCCTCACTTGGAAGTCTGGAAAGCCTGGCTAAGCCCTGGAAAGTCGAGGTATTTTGTAGGAATTCTGGGTTTCCCACGCGGAATTCTGGAGAGCCTGGGTAACCTCTGGGAGGTTTGGGATAGACTCTCGGGAGCATTGGTATTTCATAAGAATTCTGGGTTACTCACTAAAAAGTCTGCAAAGCCTGAGCAACCCCTGGGAAGCCTGGGTATTTCATTAGAATTCTGGGTTCCTCACTTGAAAGACTGGGTAAGTTCTGGGAAGTCTGGGTGTATCGTAAGAACTCTGGGTTCCTCACTTGGAAGTCTGGAAAGCCTAGGTAAGCCCTGGGAGGTTTGGGATAGACTCTGGGGAGCATGCGTAGTTATAAGAATTCTGGGTTCCTCACTTGGAAGTCTGGAAAGCCTGGGTAAGCTCTGGGAAGTCTGGGTGTTTCGTAAGAATTCTGGGTTCCTCACTTGGACGTCTGGAAAGCCTGGGCAAGCCCTGGGAAGTCTGCGTATTTCGTAAGAATTGTGGGTTCTTCACTTCGAATGCTGGAAAGCCTGGGTAAGCTCTGGGAAGTCTGGGTATTTCATAAGAATTCTGGGTTCTACACGTGGAATTCTGGAAAGCCTGGGTACCCTCTGGGAAGTTCGGGATAGCCTCTGGGGAGCATGGGTAGTTCATAAGAATTCTGGGTTACTTACTACAAAGTCTGCAAAGCCTGGGTCACCCATGGGAAGTCTGGGCATTTCGTAACAATTCTGGGATCCCCACTTTGAAGTCTGGAAAGACTGGGTAAGCTCTGGGAGGTTTGGGATAGACTCTGGGGAGCATGCGTAGTTATAAGAATTCTGGGTTACTCAGTAGGAAGTCTGGAAAGACTAGGGAAGCCTTGGAAAGTCTGGATATTACGTAAGAATCCTGGGTTCCCCACTTGGAAATCTGCAAATCCTGAGTAACCCCTGGGAAGTCTGGGTATTTCATAAGAATTCTGGGTTCCTCACTTGGAAGTCTGGAAAGCCTGGGTAAGCTCTGGGAAGTCTGGGTGTTTCGTAAGAATTCTGGGTTCCTCACTTGGACGTCTGGAAAGCCTGGGCAAGCCCTGGGAAGTCTGCGTATTTCGTAAGAATTGTGGGTTCTTCACTTCGAATGCTGGAAAGCCTGGGTAAGCTCTGGGAAGTCTGGGTATTTCATAAGAATTCTGGGTTCTACACGTGGAATTCTGGAAAGCCTGGGTACCCTCTGGGAAGTTAGGGATAGCCTCTGGGGAGCATGGGTAGTTCATAAGAATTCTGGGTTACTTACTACAAAGTCTGCAAAGCCTGGGTCACCCATGGGAAGTCTGGGCATTTCGTAACAATTCTGGGATCCCCACTTTGAAGTCTGGAAAGACTGGGTAAGCTCTGGGAAGTCTGGGTATTTTGTAAGAATTCTGGGTTTCCCACTTGGAAGTCTGGAAAGCCTGGATAACCCCTCGGAAGTCTGGGTATTTCGTAAGAATTCTGGGTTCCTCACGCGGAAGTGTGCACATCCTGGGTTAGCCCTGGGAAGTCTGGGTAGTTCATAAGAATTTTGGGTTACTCACTAGAAAGTCTAAAAAGCCTGGGTAAGCCCTGGGAAGTCTGGGTGTTTCGTAAGAATTCTGGCTTACTCACTTGGAAGTCTGGAAAGACTGGGTAAACTCGGGGAAGTCTGGGTATTACGTAAGAATTCTGGGTTCATCACGTGGAAGTCTGCTAAGCCTGGGTAACCTCTGGGAAGTCTAGGTTAGTCCGTGGAGAGCCTGGGTAGCCCCTAGGATCTCTGGGTTACTCCCTCGGAAGTCTGGAAAGCCTGGGAAACCTCTGGGAGGTTTGGGATAGACTCTGGGGAGCAAGGGTAGTTCATAAGAATTTTGGGTTACTCACTAGAAAGTCTAAAAAGCCTAGGTAAGCCCTGGGAAGTCTGGGTGTTTTGTAAGAATTCTGGGTTCCTCACTTGGAAGTCTGGAAAGACTGGGTAAACTCTGGGAAGTCTGGGTTAGTCCGTGGAGAGCCTGGGTAGCTCCTAGGATCTCTGGGTTACTCCCTCGGAAGTCTGGAAAGCCTGGGTAACCCCTGGGAAGTCTGGGTGTTTCGTAAGGATTCTGGGTTCCTCACTGGAAGTCTGGAAAGCCTGGGTAAGCCCTGGGAAGACTGGGTGTTTCTTAAGAATTCTGGGTTTCTCACTTGGAAGTATGGCAAGCCTGGGTAAGCCCTGGGAAGTCTGCGTATTTCGTAAGAACTCTGGGTTCCCAACGTGGAATTCTGGAAAGCCTGGGTAACCTCTGGGAGGTTTGGGATAGACTCTGGAGAGCATGGGTAGCTCATAACTACTAGAATTCTGGGTTACTCACTAGAAAGTCTGCAAACCTGGGTACATCTAAGAATTCTGGGTTCACCACTTGCAAATCTAGAAAGACTGGGTAACCCCTGGGAAGTCTGGGTATTTCATAAGAATTCTGGGTTCTTCACGTGGAAGTCTGCACAGCCTGGGTATCCCATGGGAAGTCTGGGTAATTCGTAAGAATTCTGGGTTCCCCACTTCTAACTCTGGAAAGCCTGGGTAACTTCTGCGAGGTCTGGGTTAGTCTCTGGGGAGCATGGGTGGTTCATAAGAATTACTGGGTTACTCACTAGAATGTCTGCAAAGCCTGAGTAACCCCTGGGAAGTCTGGGTATTTCATAAGAATTCTGGGTTCTTCACTTGGAAGTTTGAAAAGCTTGGGTAAGCCCTGGGAAGTCTGGGTGTTTCGTAAGAATTCTGGGTTCCTCACTTGGAAGTCTGGAAAGCCTGGGTAACCTCTGGGTGGTCTGGGTTAGTCCCTGGAGAACATGGGTAGTTCATAAGATTTCTGGGCTACTCACTAGATAGTCTGCACACCTGGGTATATCTAAGACTTCTGGGTTCACCACTTGGGAATCTAGAAAGACTGGGTAACCCATGGGAAGTCTGGTTATTTCGTAAGAATTCTGGGTTCCTCACTTGAAAGTCTGGAAAGCCTGGATAACCTCTGGGAAGTTCGGGATAGCCTCTGGGGAGCATGGGTAGTTCATAAGAATTCTGGGTTACTTACTTCAAAGTCTGCAAAGCCTGGGTCACCCATGGGAAGTCTGGGCATTTCGTAACAATTCTGGGATCCCCACTTTGAAGTCTGGAAAGCCTGGGTAACCTCTGGAAAGTTCGGGATAGACTCTGGGGAGCATGGGTAGTGCATAAGAATTCTGGGTTACTCACTAGGAAGTCTGGAAAGACTAGGTAAGCCATAGAAAGTCTGGATATTACGTAAGAATCCTGGGTTCCCCACTCGGAAATCTGGAAAGCCTGGGTAACCTTTGGGAGGTCTGGGTTAGTCTCTGGGGAGCATGGGTAGTTCATAAGAATTCTGGGTTACTCACTTGGAAGTCTGCAAAGCCTGGGTAACCCCTGGGAAGTCTGGGCATTTCGTAACAATTCTGGGTTCCCCACTTGGAAGTCTGGAAAGCCTGGGTACCCTCTGGGAAGTTCAGGATAGCCTCTGGGGAGCATGGGTAGTTCATAAGAATTCTGGATTACTCACTAGAAAGTCTACAAAGCCTGGGTAAGCCCTGGGAAGTCTGGGTGTTTCGTCAGAATTCTGGGTTCCTCACTTGGAAGTCTGGAAAGACTGGGTAAGCTCTGGGAAGTCTGGGTATTTTGTAAGAATTCTGGGTTTCCCACTTGGAAGTCTGGAAAGCCTGGATAACCCCTCGGAAGTCTGGGTATTTCGTAAGAATTCTGGGTTCCTCACGCGGAAGTGTGCACATCCTGGGTAAGCCCTGGGAAGTCTGGGTAGTTCATAAGAATTTTGGGTTACTCACTAGAAAGTCTAAAAAGCCTGGGTAAGCCCTGGGAAGAATTCTGGGTTACTCACTTGGAAGTCTGGAAAGACTGCGTAAACTCGGGGAAGTCTGGGTATTACGTAAGAATTCTGGGTTCATCACGTGGGAGTCTGCTAAGAATGGGTAACCTCTGGGAAGTCTAGGTTAGTCCGTGGAGAGCCTGGGTAGCCCCTAGGATCTATGGGTTACTCCCTCGGAAGTCTGGAAAGCCTGGGTAACCTCTGGAAGGTTTGGGATAGACTCTGGGGGCAAGGGTAGTTCATAAGAATTTTGGGTTACTCACTAGAAAGTCTAAAAAGCCTAGGTAAGCTATGGAAAGTCTGATTGTTTTGTAAGAAATCTGGGTTCCTCACTTGGAAGTCTGGAAAGACTGGGTAAACTCTGGGAAGTCTGGGTTAGTCTATGGGGAGCATGGGTAGTTCATAAGAATTCTGGGTTACTCACTAGAATGTCTGCAAAGCCTGAGTAACCACTGGGAAGTCTGGGTATTTCATAAGAATTCTGGGTTCCTCACTTGGAAGTCTGGAACGTCTGGGTAAGCTCTGGGAAGTCTGGGTGTTTCGCAGGAATTCTGGGTTCCTCACTTGGAAGTCTGGAAAGCCTGGGTAAGCCCTGGGAAGTCGGGGTATTTTGTAAGAATTCTGGGTTTCCCACGCGGAATTCTGGAAAGCCTGGGTAACCTCTGGGAGGTTTGGGATAGACTCTCGGGAGCATTGGTATTTCATAAGAATTCTGGGTTACTCACTAAAAAGTATGAAAAGCCTGAGCAACCCCTGGGAAGCCTGGGTATTTCATTAGAATTCTGGGTTCCTCACTTGGAAGTCTGGAAAGCCTAGGTAAGCCCTGGGAGGTTTGGGATAGACTCTGGGGAGCATGCGTAGTTATAAGAATTCTGGGTTACTCAGTAGGAAGTCTGGAAAGACTAGGGAAGCCTTGGAAAGTCTGGATATTACGTAAGAATCCTGGGTTCCCCACTTGGAAATCTGCAAATCCTGAGTAACCCCTGGGAAGTCTGGGTATTTCATAAGAATTCTGGGTTCCTCACATGGAAGTCTGGAAAGTCTGGGTCAGCTCTGGGAAGTCTGGGTGTTTCGTAAGATTTCTGGGTTCCTCACTTGGACGTCTGGAAAGCCTGGGCAAGCCCTAGGAAGTCTGGGTATTTCGTAAGAATTGTGGGTTCTTCACTTCGAATGCTGGAAAGCCTGGGTAAGCTCTGGGAAGTCTGGGTATTTCATAAGAATTCTAGGTTCTACACGTGGAATTCTGGAAAGATTGGGTAACACCTGGGAAGTCAGGGTATTTCGTAAAAACTCTGGGTTCCTCACTTGGAAGTCTGCAAAGCCTGGGTAACCCCTGGGAAGTCTGGGCATTTCGTAACAATTCTGGGTTCCCCACTTGGAAGTCTGGAAAGCCTGGGTACCCTCTGGGAAGTTCAGGATAGCCTCTGGGGAGCATGGGTAGTTCATAAGAATTCTGGATTACTCACTAGAAAGTCTACAAAGCCTGGGTAAGCCCTGGGAAGTCTGGGTGTTTCGTCAGAATTCTGGGTTCCTCACTTGGAAGTCTGGAAAGACTGGGTAAGCTCTGGGAAGTCTGGGTATTTTGTAAGAATTCTGGGTTTCCCACTTGGAAGTCTGGAAAGCCTGGATAACCCCTCGGAAGTCTGGGTATTTCGTAAGAATTCTGCGTTCCTCACGCGGAAGTGTGCACATCCTGGGTAAGCCCTGGGAAGTCTGGGTAGTTCATAAGAATTTTGGGTTACTCACTAGAAAGTCTAAAAAGCCTGGGTAAGCCCTGGGAAGTCTGGGTGTTTCGTAAGAATTCTGGGTTACTCACTTGGAAGTCTGGAAAGACTGGGTAAACTCGGGAAATTCTGGGTATTACGTAAGAATTCTGGGTTCATCACGTGGAAGTCTGCTAAGCCTGGGTAACCTCTGGGAAGTCTAGGTTAGTCCGTGGAGAGCCTGGGTAGCCCCTAGGATCTCTGGGTTACTCCCTCGGAAGTCTGGAAAGCCTGGGTAACCTCTGGGAGGTTTGGGATAGACTCTGGGGGCAAGGGTAGTACATAAGAATTTTGGGTTACTCACTAGAAAGTCTAAAAAGCCTAGGTAAGCCCTGGGAAGTCTGGGTGTTTCGTAAGAACTCTGGGTTCCTCACTTGGAAGTCTGGAAAGCCTAGGTAAGCCCTGGGAGGTTTGGGATAGACTCTGGGGAGCATGCGTAGTTATAAGAATTCTGGGTTACTCAGTAGGAAGTCTGGAAAGACTAGGGAAGCCTTGGAAAGTCTGGATTTACGTAAGAATCCTGGGTTCCCCACTTGGAAATCTGCAAATCCTGAGTAACCCCTGGGAAGTCTGGGTATTTCATAAGAATTCTGGGTTCCTCACTTGGAAGTCTGGAAAGTCTGGGTAAGCTCTGGGAAGTCTGGGTGTTTCGTAAGAATTCTGGGTTCCTCATTTGGACGTCTGGAAAGCCTGGGCAAGACCTGGGAAGTCTGGGTATTTCGTAAGAAATGTGGGTTCTTCACTTCGAATGCTGGAAAGCCTGGGTAAGCTCTGGGAAGTCTGGGTATTTCATAAGAATTCTGGGTTCTACACGTGGAATTCTGGAAAGATTGGGTAACCCCTGGGAAGTCAGGGTATTTCGTAAGAACTCTGGGTTCCTCACATGGAAGTCTGCAAAGCCTGGGTAACCCATGGGAAGTCTGGGCATTTCGTAACAATTCTGGGTTCCCCACTTGGAAGTCTGGAAAGCCTGGGTACCCTCTGGGAAGTTCGGGATAGCCTCTGGGGAGCATGGGTAGTTCATAAGAATTCTGGGTTACTTACTACAAAGTCTGCAAAGCCTGGGTCACCCATGGGAAGTCTGGGCATTTCGTAACAATTCTGGGATCCCCACTTTGAAGTCTGGAAAGCCTGGGTAACCTCTGGAAAGTTCGGGATAGACTCTGGGGAGCATGGGTAGTTCATAAGAATTCTGGGTTACTCACTAGAAAGTCTGCAAAGCCTGGGTAACCCCTGGCAAGTATGGGTATTTCGTGAGAATTCTGGGTTCCTCACGTGGAAGTCTGGAAACCCAGGGTAACCCCTGGGAATTGTATGTTAGTCCGTGTAGAGTCTGGGTAGTTCCTAGGAACCCTGGGTTACTCCCTAGGAAGTCTGGAGAGTCTGGGTACACGCTAGGAGGCCTGGTTTATTTTGTAAGGATTCTGGGTTCATCACTTGGAAGTTTGAAAATCCTGGGTAAGCCCTGGGAAGTCTGGGTGTTTCGTAAGAATTCTGTGCTCCCCTCTTGGAAGTTTGGAAAGCTTCGGTAACCTCTTGTAGGTCTGGGTTAGCCTCTGGGAGGCATGGGTAGTTAATAAGAATTATGGGTTCCTCACTTGTAAGTCTGGAAAGCTTGGGTAACCTATGGGAAGTCTGGGTATTTCGTAACAATTCTGGGTTCCCCACTTAGAAGTCTGGAAGTCTGGGTAACGTCTGGGATGTTTGGGATAGACTCTGGGGAGCATGGGTAGTTCACAAGAATTCTGGGTTACTCACTAGTAAGTCTGCAAAGCCTGAGTAACCCCTGGGAAGTCAGGGTATTTCATAAGAATTCAGGGTTCCTCACTTGGAAGTTTGAAAAGCTTGGGTAAGCCCTGGGAAGTCTGGGTGTTTCGTAAGAATTCTGGGTTCCTCACTTGGAAGTCTGGAGAGCCTGGGTAACCTCTGGGAGGTCTGGGTTAGTCCCTGGAGAACATGGGTAGTTCATAAGATTTCTGGGCTACTCACTAGAAAGTCTGCACACCTGGGTATATCTAAGAATTCTGGGTTCACCACTTGGGAATCTAGAAAGACTGGGTAACCAGCTGGAAGTCTGCACAGCCTGGGTAACCCATGGGAAGTCTGGGTATTTCGTAAGAATTCTGGGTTCCTCACTTGGAAGTCTGGAAAGCCTGGGTAACCTCTGGGAGGTCTGGGTTAGTCCCTGGAGAACATGGGTAGTTCATAAGATTTCTGGGTTACTCACTAGAAAGTCTGCAAACCTGGGTACATCTAAGAATTCTGGGTTCAATACTTGGAAATCTAGAAAGACTGGGTAACCCATGGGAAGTCTGGGTATTTCGTAAGAATTCTGGGTTCCCCCCTTGGAAGTCTGGAAAGCCTGGGTAACCTCTGGGATGACTGTGTTAGTCTCTGGGGAGCATGGGTAGTTCATAATAATTCTGGGTTACTCACTAGAAGGTCTACAAACCCTGGGTAAGCCCTGGGAAGTCTGGGTGTTTCGTAAGAATTCTGGGTTCCTCACTGGAAGTCTGGAAAGCCTGGGTAAGCCCTGGGGAATCTGAGTGTTTCGTAAGAATTCTGGGTTTCTCACTTGGAAGTATGGCAAGCCTGGGTAAGCCCTGGGAAGTCTGCGTATTTCGTAAGAAATCTGGGTTCTCCACGTGGAATTCTGGAAAGCCTGGGTAACCTCTGGGAGGTTTTGGATAGACTCTGGGGAGCATGGGTAGTTCATAAGAATTCTGGGTTGCTCACTAGAAAGTCTGCAAACCTGGGTACATCTAAGAATTCTGGGTGCACCACTTGCAAATCTAGAAAGACTGGGTAACCCCTGGGAAGTCTGGGTTTTTCGTAAGAATTCTGGGTTCTTCACGTGGAAGTCTGCAGAGCCTGGGTATCCCATGGGAAGTCTGGGTATTTCGTAAGAATTCTGGGTTCCTCACCTGGAAGTCTGCACAGCCTGGGTAACCCATGGGAAGTCTGGGTATTTCGTAAGAATTCTGGGTTCCCCACTTCTAAGTCTGGAAAGCCTGGGTAACTTCTGCGAGGTCTGGGTTAGCCTCTGGGGAGCATGGGTAGTGCATAAGAATTCTGGGTTACTCACTAGGAAGTCTGGAAAGACTAGGTAAGCCTTAGAAGGTCTGGATATTACGTAAGAATCCTGGGTTCCCCACTTGGAAGTCTGGAAAGCCTGGGTGACCTTTGGGAGGTCTGGGTTAGTCTCTGGGGAGCATGGGTAGTTCATAAGAATTCTGGGTTACTCACTAGAATGTCTGCAAAGCCTGAGTAACCCCTGGGAATTCTGGGTATTTCATAAGAATTCTGGGTTCCTCACTTGGAAGTCTGGAAAGTCTGGGTAAGCTCTGGGATGACTGTGTTAGTCTCTGGGGAGCATGGGTAGTTCATACTAATTCTGGGTTACTCACTAGAAAGTCTACAAACCCTGGGTAAGCCCTGGGAAGTCTGGGTGTTTCGTAAGAATTCTGGGTTCCTCACTGGAAGTCTGGAAAGCCTGGGTAAGCCCTGGGAAATCTGAGTGTTTCGTAAGAATTCTGGGTTTCTCACTTGGAAGTATGGCAAGTCTGGGTAAGCCCTGGGAAGTCTGCGTATTTCGTAAGAACTCTGGGTTCTCCACGTGGAATTTTTGAAAGCCTGGGTAACCTCTGGGAGGTTTTGGATAGACTCTGGGGAGCATGGGTAGTTCATAAGAATTCTGGGTTGCTCACTAGAAAGTCTGCAAACCTGGGTACATCTAAGAATTCTGGGTGCACCACTTGCAAATCTAGAAAGACTGGGTAACCCCTGGGAAGTCTGGGTATTTCGTAAGAATTCTGGGTTCTTCACGTGGAAGTCTGCAGAGCCTGGGTATCCCATGGGAAGTCTGGGTATTTCGTAAGAATTCTGGGTTCCTCACCTGGAAGTCTGCACAGCCTGGGTAACCCATGGGAAGTCTGGGTATTTCGTAAGAATTCTTGGTTCCCCACTTCTAAGTCTGGAAAGCCTGGGTAACTTCTGCGAGGTCTGGGTTAGCCTCTGGGGAGCATGGGTAGTGCATAAGAATTCTGGGTTACTCACTAGGAAGTCTGGAAAAACTAGGTAAGCCTTAGAAAGTCTGGATATTACGTAAGAATCCTGGGTTCCCCACTTGGAAGTCTGGAAAGCCTGGGTGACCTTTGGGAGGTCTGGGTTAGTCTCTGGGGAGCATGGGTAGTTCATAAGAATTCTGGGTTACTCACTAGAATGTCTGCAAAGCCTGTGTAACCCCTGGGAATTCTGGGTATTTCATAAGAATTCTGGGTTCCTCACTTGGAAGTCTGGAAAGTCTGGGTAAGCTCTGGGAAGTCTGGGTGTTTCGTAAGAATTCTGGGTTCCTCACTTGGAAGTCTGGAAAGCCTGGCTAAGCCCTGGAAAGTCGAGGTATTTTGTAAGAATTCTGGGTTTCCCACGCGGAATTCTGGAGAGCCTGGGTAACCTCTGGGAGGTTTGGGATAGACTCTCGGGAGCATTGGTATTTCATAAGAATTCTGGGTTACTCACTAAAAAGTCTGCAAAGCCTGAGCAACCCCTGGGAAGCCTGGGTATTTCATTAGAATTCTGGGTTCCTCACTTGAAAGACTGGGTAAGTTCTGGGAAGTCTGGGTGTATCGTAAGAACTCTGGGTTCCTCACTTGGAAGTCTGGAAAGCCTAGGTAAGCCCTGGGAGGTTTGGGATAGACTCTGGGGAGCATGCGTAGTTATAAGAATTCTGGGTTACTCAGTAGGAAGTCTGGAAAGACTAGGGAAGCCTTGGAAAGTCTGGATATTACGTAAGAATCCTGGGTTCCCCACTTGGAAATCTGCAAATCCTGAGTAACCCCTGGGAAGTCTGGGTATTTCATAAGAATTCTGGGTTCCTCACTTGGAAGTCTGGAAAGCCTGGGTAAGCTCTGGGAAGTCTGGGTGTTTCGTAAGAATTCTGGGTTCCTCACTTGGACGTCTGGAAAGCCTGGGCAAGCCCTGGGAAGTCTGCGTATTTCGTAAGAATTGTGGGTTCTTCACTTCGAATGCTGGAAAGCCTGGGTAAGCTCTGGGAAGTCTGGGTATTTCATAAGAATTCTGGGTTCTACACGTGGAATTCTGGAAAGCCTGGGTACCCTCTGGGAAGTTCGGGATAGCCTCTGGGGAGCATGGGTAGTTCATAAGAATTCTGGGTTACTTACTACAAAGTCTGCAAAGCCTGGGTCACCCATGGGAAGTCTGGGCATTTCGTAACAATTCTGGGATCCCCACTTTGAAGTCTGGAAAGACTGGGTAAGCTCTGGGAAGTCTGGGTATTTTGTAAGAATTCTGGGTTTCCCACTTGGAAGTCTGGAAAGCCTGGATAGCCCCTCGGAAGTCTGGGTATTTCGTAAGAATTCTGGGTTCCTCACGCGGAAGTGTGCACATCCTGGGTTAGCCCTGGAAAGTCTGGGTAGTTCATAAGAATTTTGGGTTACTCACTAGAAAGTCTAAAAAGCCTGGGTAAGCCCTGGGAAGTCTGGGTGTTTCGTAAGAATTCTGGGTTACTCACTTGGAAGTCTGGAAAGACTGGGTAAACTCGGGGAAGTCTGGGTATTACGTAAGAATTCTGGGTTCATCACGTGGAAGTCTGCTAAGCCTGGGTAACCTCTGGGAAGTCTAGGTTAGTCCGTGGAGAGCCTGGGTAGCCCCTAGGATCTCTGGGTTACTCCCTCGGAAGTCTGGAAAGCCTGGGAAACCTCTGGGAGGTTTGGGATAGACTCTGGGGAGCAAGGGTAGTTCATAAGAATTTTGGGTTACTCACTAGAAAGTCTAAAAAGCCTAGGTAAGCCCTGGGAAGTCTGGGTGTTTTGTAAGAATTCTGGGTTCCTCACTTGGAAGTCTGGAAAGACTGGGTAAACTCTGGGAAGTCTGGGTGTTTCGTAAGGATTCTGGGTTCCTCACTGGAAGTCTGGAAAGCCTGGGTAAGCCCTGGGAAGACTGGGTGTTTCTTAAGAATTCTGGGTTTCTCACTTGGAAGTATGGCAAGCCTGGGTAAGCCCTGGGAAGTCTGCGTATTTCGTAAGAACTCTGGGTTCCCCACGTGGAATTCTGGAAAGCCTGGGTAACCTCTGGGAGGTTTGGGATAGACTCTGGAGAGCATGGGTAGCTCATAACTACTAGAATTCTGGGTTACTCACTAGAAAGTCTGCAAACCTGGGTACATCTAAGAATTCTGGGTTCACCACTTGCAAATCTAGAAAGACTGGGTAACCCCTGGGAAGTCTGGGTATTTCATAAGAATCTTGGGTTCTTCACGTGGAAGTCTGCACAGCCTGGGTATCCCATGGGAAGTCTGGGTATTCCGTAAGAATTCTGGGTTCCTCACCTGGAAGTCTGCACAGCCTGGGTAACCCATGGGAAGCCTGGGTATTTCGTAAGAATTCTGGGTTCCCCACTTCTAACTCTGGAAAGCCTGGGTAACTTCTGCGAGGTCTGGGTTAGTCTCTGGGGAACATGGGTGGTTCATAAGAATTACTGGGTTACTCACTAGAATGTCTGCAAAGCCTGAGTAACCCCTGGGAAGTCTGGGTATTTCATTAGAATTCTGGGTTCTTCACTTGGAAGTTTGAAAAGCTTGGGTAAGCCCTGGGAAGTCTGGGTGTTTCGTAAGAATTCTGGGTTCCTCTCTTGGAAGTCTGGAAAGCCTGGGTAACCTCTGGGTGGTCTGGGTTAGTCCCTGGAGAACATGGGTAGTTCATAAGATTTCTGGGCTACTCACTAGATAGTCTGCACACCTGGGTATATCTAAGACTTCTGGGTTCACCACTTGGGAATCTAGAAAGACTGGGTAACCCATGGGAAGTCTGGGTATTTCGTAAGAATTCTGGGTTCCTCACTTGAAAGTCTGGAATGCCTGGGTAACCTCTGGGAAGTTCGGGATAGCCTCTGGGGAGCATGGGTAGTTCATAAGAATTCTGGGTTACTTACTTCAAAGTCTGCAAAGCCTGGGTCACCCATGGGAAGTCTGGGCATTTCGTAACAATTCTGGGATCCCCACTTTGAAGTCTGGAAAGCCTGGGTAACCTCTGGAAAGTTCGGGATAGACTCTGGGGAGCATGGGTAGTGCATAAGAATTCTGGGTTACTCACTAGGAAGTCTGGAAAGACTAGGTAAGCCATAGAAAGTCTGGATATTACGTAAGAATCCTGGGTTCCCCACTCGGAAATCTGGAAAGCCTGGGTAACCTTTGGGAGGTCTGGGTTAGTCTCTGGGGAGCATGGGTAGTTCATAAGAATTACTGGGTTACTCACTAGAATGTCTGCAAAGCCTGAGTAACCCCTGGGAAGTCTGGGTATTTCATAAGAATTCTGGGTTCTTCACTTGGAAGTCTGGAAAGTCTGGGTAAGCTCTGGGAAGTCTGGGTGTTTCGTAAGAATTCTGGGTTCCTCACTTCGAAGTCTGGAAAGCCTGGGTAAGTCCTGGGAAGTCGGGGTATTTTGTAAGAATTCTGGGTTTCCCACGCGGCATTCTGGAAAGCCTGGCTAACCTCTGGGAGGTTTGGGATAGACTCTCGGGAGCATTGGTATTTCATAAGAATTCTGGGTTACTCACTAAAAAGTCTGCAAAGCCTGAGCAACCCCTGGGAAGCCTGGGTATTTCATTAGAATTCTGGGTTCCTCACTTGAAAGACTGGAAAGTCTGGGTAAGTTCTGGGAAGTGTGGGTGTATCGTAAGAACTCTGGGTTCCTCACTTGGAAGTCTGGAAAGCCTAGGTAAGCCCTGGGAGGTTTGGGATAGACTCTGGGGAGCATGCGTAGTTATAAGAATTCTAGGTTACTCAGTAGGAAGTCTGGAAAGACTAGGGAAGCCTTGGAAAGTCTGGATATTACGTAAGAATCCTGGGTTCCCCACTTGGAAATCTGCAAATCCTGAGTAACCCCTGGGAAGTCTGGGTATTTCATAAGAAATCTGGGTTCCTCACTTGGAAGTCTGGAAAGCCTGGGCAAGCCCTGGGAAGTCTGGGTATATCGTAAGAATTGTGGGTTCTTCACTTCGAATGCTGGAAAGCCTGGGTAAGCTCTGGGAAGTCTGGGTATTTCATAAGAATTCTGGGTTCTACACGTGGAATTCTGGAAAGATTGGGTAACCCCTGGGAAGTCAGGGTATTTCGTAAGAGCTCTGGGTTCCTCACATGAAAGTCTGCAAAGCCTGGGTAACCCCTGGGAAGTCTGGGCGTTTCGTAACAATTCTGGGTTCCCCACTTGGAAGTCTGGAAAGCCTGGGTACCCTCTGGGAAGTTCGGGATAGCCTCTGGGGAGCATGGGTAGTTCATAAGAATTCTGGGTTACTTACTACAAAGTCTGCAAAGCCTGGGTCACCCATGGGAAGTCTGGGTATTTCGTAAGAATTCTGGGTTCCTCACTTGGAAGTCTGGAAAGCCTGGGTAAGGCCTGGGAAGTTTGGGTATTTTGTAAGGATTCTTTGTTCCCCATGTGGAATTCTGGAAAGCCTGGGTAAGCCCTGGGAGGTTTGGGAAAGACTCTGGGGAGCATGGGTAGTTCATAATAATTCTGGGTTACTCACTAGAAAGTCTGCAAAGACTGGGTAACCCCTGGGAAGTCTGGGTATTTCGTAAGAATTCTGTTTTACTCACTTTGAATTCTGCACAGCCTCGGTAACCCATGGGAAGTCTGGGTATTTCGTAAGAATTCTGGGTTCCCACGTGGAAGTCTGGAAAGCCTGGGTAACCCATAGGAATTCTACGTTAGTTCGTGGAGAGTCTGGGTAGCTCCTATTAAATCTGGGTTACTCCCTAGGAGGTCTGAAAATCCTGGGTAACCCCTGGGAATTGTATGTTATTTCCGTGGAGAGTCTGAGTAGTTCCTAGCAAGTCTGAGTTACTCCCTGGGGAGTCTGGGTACCCGCTAGGAAGTCTGGTTTATTTCGTAACGATTCTGGGTCCATCACTTGGGAGTCTGGAAAGCCTGGGTAAACTCTGGGAGGTTTGGGATAGACTCTGGGGAGCATGGGTAGTTCGTAAGAATTCTGGGTTACTCAATAGAAAGTCTCCAAAGCCTGAGTAACCCCTGGGAAGTCAGGATATTTCATAAGATTTCAGGGTTCCTCACTTGGAAGTCTGGAAAGCCTGGGTAACCTCTGGGAAGTCTGGGTATTTCGTAAGAATTCTGGGTTCCTCGCGTGGAGTTCTGCACAGCCTGGGTAACCCATGGGAAGAGTGGGTATTTCGTAAGAATTCTGGGTTCCCCACTTGGAAGTCTGGAAAGCCTGGGTAACCTCTGCGACGACTGTGTTAGTCTCTGGGGAGCATGGGTAGTTCACAATAATTCTGTGTTACTCACTAGGAAGTCTGGAAAGCTTGGGTAACCCCTTGAAAGTCTGGGTATTTCATAAGAATTCAGGGTTCCTCATTTGGAAGTCTGGAAAGCTTGGGTAACTCCTTGGAAGTCTGGGTATTTCATAAGAATTCGGGGTTCCTCATTTGGAAATCTGCAAAGCCTGGGTAAGCTCTGGGAAGTCTGGGTGTTTCGTAAGAATTCTGGGTTCCTCACATGGAAGTCTGCAAAGCCTGGGTAACACATGGGAAGTCTGGGCATTTCGTAACAATTCTGGGTTCCCCACTTGGAAGTCTGGAAAGCCTGGGTAACCTCTGGGAAATTCGGGATAGCCTCTGGGGAGCATGGGTAGTTCATAAGAATTCTGGGTTACTCGCGACAAAGTCTGCAAAGCCTGGGTAAGCACTGGAAAGTCTGGGTATTTCGTAAGATTTCTATGTTACTCACTACAAAGTCTGCAAAGCCTGGGTCACCCATAGGAAGTCTGGGCATTTCGTAACAATTCTGGGTTCCCCACTTGGAAGTCTGGAAAGCCTGGGTACCCTCTGGGAAGTTCGGGATAGCCTCTGGGGAGCATGGGTAGTTCATAAGAATTCTGGGTTACTTACTACAAAGTCTGCAAAGCCTGGGTCACCCATGGGAAGTCTGGGTATTTCGTAAGAATTCTGGGTTCCTCACTTGGAAGTCTGGAAAGCCTGGGTAAGGCCTGGGAAGTTTGGGTATTTTGTAAGGATTCTTTGTTCCCCATGTGGAATTCTGGAAAGCCTGGGTAAGCCCTGGGAGGTTTGGGAAAGACTCTGGGGAGCATGGGTAGTTCATAATAATTCTGGGTTACTCACTAGAAAGTCTGCAAAGACTGGGTAACCCCTGGGAAGTCTGGGTATTTCGTAAGAATTCTGTTTTACTCACTTTGAATTCTGCACAGCCTCGGTAACCCATGGGAAGTCTGGGTATTTCGTAAGAATTCTGGGTTCCCACGTGGAAGTCTGGAAAGCCTGGGTAACCCATAGGAATTCTACGTTAGTTCGTGGAGAGTCTGGGTAGCTCCTATTAAATCTGGGTTACTCCCTAGGAGGTCTGAAAATCCTGGGTAACCCCTGGGAATTGTATGTTATTTCCGTGGAGAGTCTGAGTAGTTCCTAGCAAGTCTGAGTTACTCCCTGGGGAGTCTGGGTACCCGCTAGGAAGTCTGGTTTATTTCGTAACGATTCTGGGTCCATCACTTGGGAGTCTGGAAAGCCTGGGTAAACTCTGGGAGGTTTGGGATAGACTCTGGGGAGCATGGGTAGTTCGTAAGAATTCTGGGTTACTCAATAGAAAGTCTCCAAAGCCTGAGTAACCCCTGGGAAGTCAGGATATTTCATAAGATTTCAGGGTTCCTCACTTGGAAGTCTGGAAAGCCTGGGTAACCTCTGGGAAGTCTGGGTATTTCGTAAGAATTCTGGGTTCCTCGCGTGGAGTTCTGCACAGCCTGGGTAACCCATGGGAAGAGTGGGTATTTCGTAAGAATTCTGGGTTCCCCACTTGGAAGTCTGGAAAGCCTGGGTAACCTCTGCGACGACTGTGTTAGTCTCTGGGGAGCATGGGTAGTTCACAATAATTCTGTGTTACTCACTAGGAAGTCTGGAAAGCTTGGGTAACCCCTTGAAAGTCTGGGTATTTCATAAGAATTCAGGGTTCCTCATTTGGAAGTCTGGAAAGCTTGGGTAACTCCTTGGAAGTCTGGGTATTTCATAAGAATTCGGGGTTCCTCATTTGGAAATCTGCAAAGCCTGGGTAAGCTCTGGGAAGTCTGGGTGTTTCGTAAGAATTCTGGGTTCCTCACATGGAAGTCTGCAAAGCCTGGGTAACACATGGGAAGTCTGGGCATTTCGTAACAATTCTGGGTTCCCCACTTGGAAGTCTGGAAAGCCTGGGTAACCTCTGGGAAATTCGGGATAGCCTCTGGGGAGCATGGGTAGTTCATAAGAATTCTGGGTTACTCGCGACAAAGTCTGCAAAGCCTGGGTAAGCACTGGAAAGTCTGGGTATTTCGTAAGATTTCTATGTTACTCACTACAAAGTCTGCAAAGCCTGGGTCACCCATAGGAAGTCTGGGCATTTCGTAACAATTCTGGGTTCCCCACTTTGAAGTCTGGAAATCCTGGGTAACCTCTGGAAAGACTCTGGGGAGCATGGGTAGGTCATAAGAATTCTGGGTTACTCACTAGAAAGTCTGGAAAGTCTGGGTAAGTTCTGGGAAGTCTGGGTGTTTCGCAAGAATTCTGGGTTCCTCACTTGGACGTGTGGAAAGCCTGGGTATCCTCTGGGATGTTTGGGATAGACTCTGGGGAGCATGGGTAGTTCACAAGAATTCTGGGTTACTCACTAGAAAGTCTGAAAAGCCTGAGTAACCCCTGGGAAGTCAGGGTATTTCATAAGAATTCAGGGTTCCTGACTTGGAAGTTTGAAAAGCCCGGGTAAGCCCTGGGAAATCTGGGTGTTTCGTAAGAATTCTCGGTTACTCACTTGGAAGTCTGGAAAGCCTGGGTAACCTCTGGGAGGTCTGGGTTAGTCCCTGGAGAACATGGGTAGTTCATAAGAATTCTTTGTTACTCACTAGAAACTCTGCAAACCTGGGTACATCTAAGAATTCTGGGTTCACCACTTGGAAATCTAGAAAGACTGGGTAACCCCTGGGAAATCTGGGTATTCCGTAAGAATTCTGGGTTCCTCACGTGAAAGTCTGCACAGCCTGAGTAACCCATGGGAAGTCTGCGTATTTCGTAAGAATTGTGGGTTATTCACATGGAAGTCTGCAAAGCCTGGGTATCCCATGGGAAGTCTGGGTATTTCGTAAGAATCTTGGGTTCCCTTCTTGGAAGTCTGGAATGCCTGGGTAACCTCTGGGAGGTCTAGGTTAGTCTCTGGGCAGCAGGGTAGTTCATAAGAGTTTTGGGTTCCTCACATGGAAGTCTGCAAAGCCTGGGTAACCCATGGGAAGTCTGTATAATTCGTATGAATTCTGGGTTCCTCACGTGGAAGTCAGGAAATCCTGGGTAACCCCTGGGAATTGTATGTTAGTCCGTCGAGAGTCTGAGTAGTTCCTATGAATCCTGGGTTACTCCCTTGGAAGTCTGGAAAGTCTGGGTTATTTCGTAAGGATTCTGGGTTCATCACTTGGAAGTCTAGAAAGCCAGGGTAACCCCTAGGGAGTCTGGGTATTATGTAAGAATTCTGGATTCCTCACGTGGAAGTCTGCAAAGCCTTGGTAGTGTTGGAATTTGGGGAGCAAATAATGAACACATCAGCATACTTCGTTTATGCGTATTAGACTGCTTTTATTTTATAAGAATGTTTTCACATGCTAGCAACCGACCGATAGATGGTGCTGCGTTTTATTTAGATATAGAATTTTAACACTCCCACTTATCTAAATAACATTCTTCCTTAACCCTCGGACGACTGAAACCGGGTCTCAAGTGACCCGGACCTTCATTTTTTCTATATTATTCCGCCGTTCTCCAAGATACCGCTGTGGGTGTTTGTGTATTCCTCTAATATGTTATGAAGAATAAATATCGATTAAAAAAAAAATGTTAACTCATTATTTCTAGATGTCGAATTTATTGCCTATTTTGTCTGCAGGTGAACTATAAAAAATAGTATTAAGTATCATGTGCAAGCCTTTATTAGAAATGTACCCATATTAGTTTTTCGAAATTGATATAAAACCAAAAAAATACTTGTCGGGTCACTAGAGACCCATTTCCGCCTTCCGCGTTATGAAATTATTTCCGCCGTCCGAGGGTTAAGCCTAATTCACCACTAAATTTTGAATGTTTTGGCAAGCAAAGTGCTTTGGTTAACACATCCGCTGGCATTTTATCCGTAGACAAATATTTCAGATCGACCAATTTATTTAAAATTGCTTCTCGGATAAAATGGTAGCGCACGTCTATGTGCTTAGTCCTTTTATGACTTACCGGGTTCATAGCCAACTTTTGAGCACTTTGATTGTCATTGTAAATACTAATACATTTTAAAGTACCTAACAAATTAGACAATAAATTCCTAAAATAAATAGCTTCTTTTGAAGCTTCGTTCACAGCCATGTACTCGGCTTCAGTACTGCTCAAAGCAACAGTGGTTTGTTTCTTACATTCCCATGAAACAGCCCCACCTGCTAATTTAAAAACCAGTATATGACCGCCTGTCACAAGTATTGCTTGCAAAATCAGAATCTACAAATCCCATTAAATCTGAATCACTATTCCCATATTGTAAGTACAAAGACTTTGTACCTTTCAGATACCTCAGAATTCTCTTAGCACTTTTCCAGTGTGATTCTGTATAACAATTTATTAAACTGGCTAAGAAAATTCACGGTAAAGGTAATGTCTGGTCTTGTTAACACTGATAAATACATTAAACTGCCTAACAGCTGTTGATAAGGCAGATCTTTTCTACAAACATTGCGATCTGTCTCATCAAAGCATACAATTTTTTCCATGGGCGTACCTACGGGTTTACAATCACTCATATTGAACCTATCTAATACATGATCTATATACTGTTCTTGATCTAACTGAATTGTATTTTTATCTTTGTCTATTCTAACTCTCATTCCCAAACATTGTTTAAGTTGGCCTAAATCTTTAATCTTAAACCTTGCAGCTAGCTGCTGCTTTAAAGAATCTGATTCGTTCACAGAGTTAGAAAAGATGAAGAAATCGTCTACATATAATGCAATTATGGTTATAAGACCATCTTCTCGCTTAATAAAAACACAAGGCTCATGATCGCTCCTTTTATAACTTAAGCTAATTAACACTTTTTCAACTTCTTTATACCAAACACGAGAAGATTGCTTTAAACCATAAATAGCTCGATTCAGTTTCAAAACTTTATTTTGGTTTCTAGACTCTCCAGTGTCGAAACCCACTGGTATTTCCATGAACACGGTCTCCTCCAGTTTTCCATTCAAAAAAGCTGTAACAACGTCCAAATGGTAAACATTTAATTTAAGTTGGACAGACAATGCTAAAAGTAATCTTAACGTTGAATGCTTAACGACTGGAGAAAACGTTTCATCGAAATCCACTCCCGGCCTCTGGCTAAAACCCTTTGCAACTAATCTAGCCCTATAAGTTATGTTACCATCACTATTGCTTTTTAGTTTAAAAACCCACTTGCACTTCACTGGTCACTGACCTTCTGGGAGGTCCACTAGGTCCCATGCATGATTTTCACTAAAACTTTTCATTTCATCTGTCATGGCACTTTCCCATTTACTTCGGTTGGGTCCTGCAAGAGCTTCTGCTACTGAACTTGGGTCTCCCACTGAAGCTGGAATTTCTTCAGAATTTACTTGCTCTTCTGAAACAAAATATGTCACAAAATCTTCAAAGTTTTTTGCTTTTCTTTCTCTTTGAGATCTTCTCATATTTCCAGAAAGTTCAACGCTTCCTGTGCCTTCAGGTACATAGCTTTCATCACTGAACTCCTCTTCAGAGAATACTGGTTCATCCGAGTGGGATTCCGAGCTTGAATCTTCATTTGTCGAGTCAAATTCCTTCTTTCCGTTTGTATTTTCTTCTACATAAAAATGCACATTTTCGTTGTTTCTTTTCTTTTCTATAATGTGTACGTCTCTACTTGTAGATATCTGGTCTGTTTTTGTATTGTAAAGTCTGTAGCCTTTTGTGGTTTCAGAAAAACCAACTAGAATTAACTTTTCAAATTTCTTGTCCCACTTTCTTCTTTTTTCTTTTGGAATGTGAGTCATCGTTGTACTACCAAAAATTCTTACATGACTTAAATCTGGTTTTGGACAAAAAACATTTCATAGGGTGTTTTTGGAATATTTGACACTGCAGACCTGTTTCTTAGGTAGCAAGCCGTGTTTACAGCTTCAGCCCTGAAGCGTTTTTCCAAACCTGCTTCGTATAGTAAACACCTAGCTTTCTCTACCAAAGATCTATTTAACCTCTCTGAGCGCCCATTCTGTTCAGGAGTGTATGGGTTTGATGTTTGATGAATTATGCCCTGTCTTCTTAAATAGCTTTCAAATTCTACACTAATGTACTCACCCCCATTATCTGAGCACTTTGATTTTTCTCCCAACCTGTTTTTCGACTAATCCTTGAAAGTCTTTGAATTTTTCGAAAGTTTCAGCTTTTGTTTTGATAAAGTATACAAACGACATACGACTGAAATCATCTTGAAATTCCACATAGTACTTTGAGCCTCCGATGGAAGCTGTCTCCATGGGTCCTGCTAGATCCGTGTGTATTACATCCAGTAATCCAGTCGCTCTAGTACTTGAGTGTCTAAAAGGTTTCCGGGCTTGCTTACCTTCACAGCAGACTTCACAATTTTGTAGATTAAGTTTTAATTTGCCATTCTTCTGCGCCATATTTCACCAGTGACTGCGGCTTGTCCAGCCAATAAGCATCTTTGGGAAATATCTATCTTATAGTACACACCATCACTCAAAAAAGCTTTAGCTATTAAAACCTTATTAGTGTCAAAAATCTTACAACCTTCGCTGTCAAACTCAACGGAATTGCCCTTTTTTACAAGTTCACTTACCAATAGCAAGTTTGTAGCCAATTCAGGTACATACTGAGCATTTTTGATTGCCACTTCAAAGTTTTCTTCACCAACTTTAGTAAGGATATCAACTTCGCCACTCGATTGCACGACGATTTTGCTATTATTCGCAACCATAATGTCTTTTACGATGGGTTCTCTTCGGTTTAATAGCCAATCCTGCCTGCAAGTTAAATGAACACTCGCCCCTGAATCTAAATACCAATCGTTGTTGTTGAAATTGGCTCCAAGAAAAACAACATTAAAATCACTTTTTGTTTGTTTATCTGTACCTTTATTTTTATCGGATTGTGGGCATTTCGACACGAAATGGATTTGTTGTTTGCACTTCAAACAAATTACATCACCTTTGTTTTTGTTTTTGCTGTCATTTTTCTTTTGATCTTCACGTTTCTGATTTCCATATTTACCGACGAACGCACCTGCTGTCGAACTATTGCCGCCATCTAGTTGCATATCCAGCAACTTTGACTTAATAGAGTCGGTGGTAATGTCGATTCCGCTGTGCTCCAATGCCATTACTATCGGCGCAAACCGATCTGGTAATCCCGCCAAAAGCAAACTTCCGACCAATGATGAGTCAAGTTTTAAGCCTGTCCGACCAAGCTTCTGGGAATTCTCGATAACTTGGTTGACATATTCTGCCATTGACGAGCAATTCTCTAACCTTAATGAAATCAGGTTACGGAGAAGAGCAATTTTTCTTGTAAATCCTTTGTTTTCGTATAGGTCCTTGAGTGTGTATCAAACTTCTTTAGCCGTTTTAGCTTCTTTCACGTGGACATATAAAGAAGGATCGAGAGACAACACAATCTTGGCCTTTGCTTTCGCTACTTGTACTGTATCGGTTTCCATTCCATCTATGCATTTACTTAAGCCTTCCAGTACGAGGAAATTTTTCATGGTAAACGACCATTCCTCATAATTATCGCGGCCTTGCAACTTAGGAATACTGGCGAGATAATTGTTGGACGTCATTTTGACACTACCGACACACACGCGACTTTTTCCACACAAAAAACACGTTTCCAATTTACGGGGTAGAAAAGTGAGTCTTTTTTACGGCAACGACGGAACTATATACATGTGAACACGTTATTTACACTAACAAAACGTCCCAGGGCCCATAACCTGTTGGAATTTGGGGAGCAAATAATGAACACATCTGCATACTTCGTTTATGCGTATTAGACTGCTTTTATTTTATAAGAATGTTTTCACATGCTAGCAACCGACCGATAGATGGTGCTGCGTTTTATTTAGATATAGAATTTTAACAGGTAGTCCATGGGAAGTCTGGGTATTTCGTAAGAATCCTGGGTTCCCCACTTGAATGTCTGGAAAGCCTGAGTAACCCCTGAGAATTGTAGCTTAGTCCGCGGAGGGTCTGCGTAGTTCCTAGGAATTCTGGATTACTCCCTAGGAAGTCTGGAAAGCTTGGGTACCGGCTGGGATGTGTGGATATTTCATAAGAATTCTGGGTTCCCCACTTGGAAGTCTGGAAAGCTTGGGTAACCTATGGGAAGCCTGGGTATTTCGTAACAATTCTGGTTTCCCCACTTCGAAGTCTGGAAAGCCTGGGTAAACTCTGGAAGGTTTGGAATAGACTCTGGGGAGCATGGGTAGTTCGTAAGAATTCTGGGTTACTCAATAGAAAGTCTCCAAAGCCTGAGTAACCCCTGGGAAGTCAGGATATTTCATAAGATTTCAGGGTTCCTCACTTGGAAGTCTGGAAAGCCTGGGTAACCTCTGGGAAGTCTGGGTATTTCGTAAGAATTCTGAGTTCTTCACTTCGAAGTCTGGAAAGCCTGGGTAACCCCTAGGGAGTCTGGGTATTATGTAAGAATTCTGGGTTCTTCACTTCGAAGTCTGGAAAGCCTGGGTAAGCCCTGGGAAGTCTGGGTATTTCGTAAGAATTCTGGGTTCCCCACTTGGAAGTCTAGAAAGCCAGGGTAACCCCTAGGGAGTCTGGGTATTATATAAGAATTCTGGGTTCTTCACTTCGAAGTCTGGAAAGCCTGGGTAAGCCCTGGGAAGTCTGGGTATTTCGTAAGAATTCTGGGTTCTTCACTTCGAAGTCTGGAAAGCCTGGGTAACCCCTAGGGAGTCTGGGTATTATGTAAGAATTCTGGGTTCTTCACTTCGAAGTCTGGAAAGCCTGGGTAAGCCCTGGGAAGTCTGGGTATTTCGTAAGAATTCTGGGTTCCCCACTTGGAAGTCTAGAAAGCCAGGGTAACCCCTAGGGAGTCTGGGTATTATATAAGAACTCTGGGTTCTTCACTTCGAAGTCTGGAAAGCCTGGGTAAGCCCTGGGAAGTCTGGGTATTTCGTAAGAATTCTGGGTTCTTCACTTCGAAGTCTGGAAAGCCTGGGTAAGCCCTGGGAAGTCTGGGTATTTCGTAAGAATTCTGGGTTCCTCACGTGCAAGTCTGCACAGCCTGGGTAATCCATGGGAAGTCTGGGTATTTCGTAAGAATTCTGGGTTCCTCACATGGAAGTCTGCAAAGCCTGGGTAACACATGGGAAGTCTGGGCATTTCGTAACAATTCTGGGTTCCCCACTTGGAAGTCTGGAAAGCCTGGGTAAGCCCTGGGAAGTCTGGGTGTTTCGTAAGAATTCTGCGTTCCTCACATGGAAGTCTGCAAAGCCTGGGTAACACATGGGAAGTCTGGGCATTTCGTAACAATTCTGGGTTCCCCACTTGGGAGTCTGGAAAGTCTGGGTAAACTCTGGGAGGTTTGGGATAGACTATGGCGAGCATGGGTAGTTAATAAGTATTCTGGGTTCCTCACTTGGTGGTCTGGAAAGCTTGGGTAACCTATGGGAAGCCTGGGTATTTCGTAACAATTCTGGTTTCCCCACTTCGAAGTCTGGAAAGCCTGGGTAAACTCTGGGAGGTTTGGAATAGACTCTGGGGAGCATGGGTAGTTCGTAAGAATTCTGGGTTACTCATAGAAAGTCTCCAAAGCCTGAGTAACCCCTGGGAAGTCAGGCTATTTCATAAGATTTCAGGGTTCCTCACTTGGAAGTCTGGAAAGCCTGGGTAACCTCTGGGAAGTCTGGGTATTTCGTAAGAATTCTGAGTTCTTCACTTCGAAGTCTGGAAAGCCTGGGTAACCCCTAGGGAGTCTGGGTATTATGTAAGAATTCTGGGTTCTTCACTTCGAAGTCTGGTAAGCCTGGGTAAGCCCTGGGAAGTCTGGGTATTTCGTAAGATTTCTGGGTTCCCCACTTGGAAGTCTAGAAAGCCAGGGTAATCCCTATTGAGTCTGGGTATTATGTAAGAATTCTGGGTTCTTCACTTCGAAGTCTGGAAAGCCTGGGTAAGCCCTGGGAAGTCTGGGTATTTCGTAAGAATTCTGGGTTCTTCACTTCGAAGTCTGGAAAGCCTGGGTAAGCCCTGGGAAGTCTGGGTATTTCGTAAAAATTCTGGGTTCCTCACGTGCAAGTCTGCACAGCCTGGGTAATCCATGGGAAGTCTGGGTATTTCGTAAGAATTCTGTGTTCCTCACATGGAAGTCTGTAAAGCCTGGGTAACCCATGGGAAGCTGGGTATTTCGTAATAATTCTGGGTTCCCCACGTGCAAGTCTGCACAGCCTGGGTAATCCATGGGAAGTCTGGGTTTTTCGTAAGAATTCTGGTTTCTTCACTTCGAAGTCTGGAAATCCTGGGTAAGCCCTAGGAAGTCTGGGTATTTCGTAAGAATTCTGGGTTCTTCACTTCGAAGTCTGGAAAGACTGGGTAAGCCCTGGGAAGTCTGAGTATTTTGTAAGAATTCTGGGTTCCCCACGTGGAATTCTGGAAAGCTTGGGTAACCTCTGGGAGGTTTGGGATAGACTCTGGGGAGCATGGGTAATTCATAAGAATCCTGGGTTACTCACTAGAAGGTCTACAAAGCCTGGGTAAGCCCTGGGAAGTCTGGGTGTTTCGTAAGAATCCTGGGTTCCCCACTTGGAAGTCTGGAAAGCTTGGGTAACCTCTGGGAGGTCTGGGTTAGTCTCTGGGTTCCTCACTTGGAAGTCTGGAAAGACTGGGTAAGCCCTGGGAAGTATGGGTATTTTGTAAGAATTCTGGGTTCCCCACGTGGAATTCTGGAAAGCCTGGGTAACCTCTGGGAGGTTTGGAACAGACTCTGGGGAGCATGGGTAGTTCATAAGAATTCTGGGTTACTCACTAGAAAGTCTGCAAAGTCTGGGTATATCTAAGAATTCTGGGTTCACCACTTTGAAATCTAGAAAGACTTTGTAATCCATGGGAAGTCTGGGCATTTCGTAAGAATTCTGGGTTCCTCACATGGAAGTCTGTAAAGCCTGGGTAACCCATGGGAAGTCTGGGTATTTCGTAATAATTCTGGGTTCCCCACGTGCAAGTCTGCACAGCCTGGGTAAGCAATGCAAAGTCTGGGTATTTCGTAAGAATTCTGGGTTCCTCACGTGGAAGTCTGCACAGCCTGGGTACCCCATGGGAAGTCTGGGTATTTCGTAAGAATTCTGGGTTCCCCACTTGGAAGTCTGGAAAGCCTGGGTAACCTCTGCGAGGTTTGGGATAGACTCTGGATAGCATGGGTAGTTCATAAGAATTCTGGGTTACTTACTAGAAAGTCTGGAACGACTGGGTAACTCCTGGGAAGTCTGGGTATTATATAAGAATTCTGGGTTCTTCACTTCGAAGTCTGGAAAGGCTGGGTAAGCCCTGGGAAGTCTGGGTATTTCGTAAGGATTCTGGGTTCTTCACTTCGAAGTCTGGAAAGCCTGGGTAACCCCTAGGGAGTCTGGGTATTATGTAAGAATTCTGGGTTCTTCACTTCGAAGTCTGGAAAGCCTGGGTAAGCCCTGGGAAGTCTGGGTATTTCGTAAGAATTCTGGGTTCCCCACTTGGAAGTCTAGAAAGCCAGGGTAACCTCTAGGGAGTCTGGGTATTATATAAGAACTCTGGGTTCTTCACTTCGAAGTCTGGAAAGCCTGGGTAAGCCCTGGGAAGTCTGGGTATTTCGTAAGAATTCTGGGTTCTTCACTTCGAAGTCTGGAAAGCCTGGGTAAGCCCTGGGAAGTCTGGGTATTTCGTAAGAATTCTGGGTTCCTCACGTGCAAGTCTGCACAGCCTGGGTAATCCATGGGAAGTCTGGGTATTTCGTAAGAATTCTGGGTTCCTCACATGGAAGTCTGCAAAGCCTGGGTAACACATGGGAAGTCTGGGCATTTCGTAACAATTCTGGGTTCCCCACTTGGGAGTCTGGAAAGTCTGGGTAAACTCTGGGAGGTTTGGGATAGACTATGGCGAGCATGGGTAGTTAATAAGTATTCTGGGTTCCTCACTTGGTGGTCTGGAAAGCTTGGGTAACCTATGGGAAGCCTGGGTATTTCGTAACAATTCTGGTTTCCCCACTTCGAAGTCTGGAAAGCCTGGGTAAACTCTGGGAGGTTTGGAATAGACTCTGGGGAGCATGGGTAGTTCGTAAGAATTCTGGGTTACTCATAGAAAGTCTCCAAAGCCTGAGTAACCCCTGGGAAGTCAGGCTATTTCATAAGATTTCAGGGTTCCTCACTTGGAAGTCTGGAAAGCCTGGGTAACCTCTGGGAAGTCTGGGTATTTCGTAAGAATTCTGAGTTCTTCACTTCGAAGTCTGGAAAGCCTGGGTAACCCCTAGGGAGTCTGGGTATTATGTAAGAATTCTGGGTTCTTCACTTCGAAGTCTGGTAAGCCTGGGTAAGCCCTGGGAAGTCTGGGTATTTCGTAAGATTTCTGGGTTCCCCACTTGGAAGTCTAGAAAGCCAGGGTAATCCCTATTGAGTCTGGGTATTATGTAAGAATTCTGGGTTCTTCACTTCGAAGTCTGGAAAGCCTGGGTAAGCCCTGGGAAGTCTGGGTATTTCGTAAGAATTCTGGGTTCTTCACTTCGAAGTCTGGAAAGCCTGGGTAAGCCCTGGGAAGTCTGGGTATTTCGTAAAAATTCTGGGTTCCTCACGTGCAAGTCTGCACAGCCTGGGTAATCCATGGGAAGTCTGGGTATTTCGTAAGAATTCTGTGTTCCTCACATGGAAGTCTGTAAAGCCTGGGTAACCCATGGGAAGCTGGGTATTTCGTAATAATTCTGGGTTCCCCACGTGCAAGTCTGCACAGCCTGGGTAATCCATGGGAAGTCTGGGTTTTTCGTAAGAATTCTGGTTTCTTCACTTCGAAGTCTGGAAATCCTGGGTAAGCCCTAGGAAGTCTGGGTATTTCGTAAGAATTCTGGGTTCTTCACTTCGAAGTCTGGAAAGACTGGGTAAGCCCTGGGAAGTCTGAGTATTTTGTAAGAATTCTGGGTTCCCCACGTGGAATTCTGGAAAGCTTGGGTAACCTCTGGGAGGTTTGGGATAGACTCTGGGGAGCATGGGTAATTCATAAGAATCCTGGGTTACTCACTAGAAGGTCTACAAAGCCTGGGTAAGCCCTGGGAAGTCTGGGTGTTTCGTAAGAATCCTGGGTTCCCCACTTGGAAGTCTGGAAAGCTTGGGTAACCTCTGGGAGGTCTGGGTTAGTCTCTGGGTTCCTCACTTGGAAGTCTGGAAAGACTGGGTAAGCCCTGGGAAGTATGGGTATTTTGTAAGAATTCTGGGTTCCCCACGTGGAATTCTGGAAAGCCTGGGTAACCTCTGGGAGGTTTGGAACAGACTCTGGGGAGCATGGGTAGTTCATAAGAATTCTGGGTTACTCACTAGAAAGTCTGCAAAGTCTGGGTATATCTAAGAATTCTGGGTTCACCACTTTGAAATCTAGAAAGACTTTGTAATCCATGGGAAGTCTGGGCATTTCGTAAGAATTCTGGGTTCCTCACATGGAAGTCTGTAAAGCCTGGGTAACCCATGGGAAGTCTGGGTATTTCGTAATAATTCTGGGTTCCCCACGTGCAAGTCTGCACAGCCTGGGTAAGCAATGCAAAGTCTGGGTATTTCGTAAGAATTCTGGGTTCCTCACGTGGAAGTCTGCACAGCCTGGGTACCCCATGGGAAGTCTGGGTATTTCGTAAGAATTCTGGGTTCCCCACTTGGAAGTCTGGAAAGCCTGGGTAACCTCTGCGAGGTTTGGGATAGACTCTGGGGAGCATGGGTAGTTCATAAGAATTCTGGGTTACTTACTAGAAAGTCTGGAACGACTGGGTAACTCCTGGGAAGTCTGGGTATTATATAAGAATTCTGGGTTCTTCACTTCGAAGTCTGGAAAGGCTGGGTAAGCCCTGGGAAGTCTGGGTATTTCGTAAGAATTCTGGGTTCTTCACTTCGAAGTCTGGAAAGCCTGGGTAACCCCTAGGGAGTCTGGGTATTATGTAAGAATTCTGGGTTCTTCACTTCGAAGTCTGGAAAGCCTGGGTAAGCCCTGGGAAGTCTGGGTATTTCGTAAGAATTCTGGGTTCCCCACTTGGAAGTCTAGAAAGCCAGGGTAACCTCTAGGGAGTCTGGGTATTATATAAGAACTCTGGGTTCTTCACTTCGAAGTCTGGAAAGCCTGGGTAAGCCCTGGGAAGTCTGGGTATTTCGTAAGAATCCTGGGTTCTTCACTTCGAAGTCTGGAAAGCCTGGGTAAGCCCTGGGAAGTCTGGGTATTTCGTAAGAATTCTGGGTTCCTCACGTGCAAGTCTGCACAGCCTGGGTAATCCATGGGAAGTCTGGGTATTTCGTAAGAATTCTGGGTTCCTCACATGGAAGTCTGCAAAGCCTGGGTAACACATGGGAAGTCTGGGCATTTCGTAACAATTCTGGGTTCCCCACTTGGAAGTCTGGAAAGCCTGGGTAAGCCCTGGGAAGTCTGGGTGTTTCGTAAGAATTCTGCGTTCCTCACATGGAAGTCTGCAAAGCCTGGGTAACACATGGGAAGTCTGGGCATTTCGTAACAATTCTGGGTTCCCCACTTGGGAGTCTGGAAAGTCTGGGTAAACTCTGGGAGGTTTGGGATAGACTATGGCGAGCATGGGTAGTTAATAAGTATTCTGGGTTCCTCACTTGGTGGTCTGGAAAGCTTGGGTAACCTATGGGAAGCCTGGGTATTTCGTAACAATTCTGGTTTCCCCACTTCGAAGTCTGGAAAGCCTGGGTAAACTCTGGGAGGTTTGGAATAGACTCTGGGGAGCATGGGTAGTTCGTAAGAATTCTGGGTTACTCATAGAAAGTCTCCAAAGCCTGAGTAACCCCTGGGAAGTCAGGCTATTTCATAAGATTTCAGGGTTCCTCACTTGGAAGTCTGGAAAGCCTGGGTAACCCCTAGGGAGTCTGGGTATTATATAAGAATTCTGGGTTCTTCACTTCGAAGTCTGGAAAGCCTGGGTAAGCCCTGGGAAGTCTGCGTATTTCGTAAGAATTCTGGGTTCTTCACTTCGAAGTCTGGAAAGCCTGGGTAACCCCTAGGGAGTCTGGGTATTATGTAAGAATTCTGGGTTCTTCACTTCGAAGTCTGGAAAGCCTGGGTAAGCCCTGGGAAGTCTGGGTATTTCGTAAGAATTCTGGGTTCCCCACTTGGAAGTCTAGAAAGCCAGGGTAACCCCTAGGGAGTCTGGGTATTATATAAGAACTCTGGGTTCTTCACTTCGAAGTCTGGAAAGCCTGGGTAAGCCCTGGGAAGTCTGGGTATTTCGTAAGAATTCTGGGTTCTTCACTTCGAAGTCTGGAAAGCCTGGGTAAGCCCTGGGAAGTCTGGGTATTTCGTAAGAATTCTGGGTTCCTCACGTGCAAGTCTGCACAGCCTGGGTAATCCATGGGAAGTCTGGGTATTTCGTAAGAATTCTGGGTTCCTCACATGGAAGTCTGCAAAGCCTGGGTAACACATGGGAAGTCTGGGCATTTCGTAACAATTCTGGGTTCCCCACTTGGAAGTCTGGAAAGCCTGGGTAAGCCCTGGGAAGTCTGGGTGTTTCGTAAGAATTCTGCGTTCCTCACATGGAAGTCTGCAAAGCCTGGGTAACACATGGGAAGTCTGGGCATTTCGTAACAATTCTGGGTTCCCCACTTGGGAGTCTGGAAAGTCTGGGTAAACTCTGGGAGGTTTGGGATAGACTATGGCGAGCATGGGTAGTTAATAAGTATTCTGGGTTCCTCACTTGGTGGTCTGGAAAGCTTGGGTAACCTATGGGAAGCCTGGGTATTTCGTAACAATTCTGGTTTCCCCACTTCGAAGTCTGGAAAGCCTGGGTAAACTCTGGGAGGTTTGGAATAGACTCTGGGGAGCATGGGTAGTTCGTAAGAATTCTGGGTTACTCATAGAAAGTCTCCAAAGCCTGAGTAACCCCTGGGAAGTCAGGCTATTTCATAAGATTTCAGGGTTCCTCACTTGGAAGTCTGGAAAGCCTGGGTAACCTCTGGGAAGTCTGGGTATTTCGTAAGAATTCTGAGTTCTTCACTTCGAAGTCTGGAAAGCCTGGGTAACCCCTAGGGAGTCTGGGTATTATGTAAGAATTCTGGGTTCTTCACTTCGAAGTCTGGTAAGCCTGGGTAAGCCCTGGGAAGTCTGGGTATTTCGTAAGATTTCTGGGTTCCCCACTTGGAAGTCTAGAAAGCCAGGGTAATCCCTATTGAGTCTGGGTATTATGTAAGAATTCTGGGTTCTTCACTTCGAAGTCTGGAAAGCCTGGGTAAGCCCTGGGAAGTCTGGGTATTTCGTAAGAATTCTGGGTTCTTCACTTCGAAGTCTGGAAAGCCTGGGTAAGCCCTGGGAAGTCTGGGTATTTCGTAAAAATTCTGGGTTCCTCACGTGCAAGTCTGCACAGCCTGGGTAATCCATGGGAAGTCTGGGTATTTCGTAAGAATTCTGTGTTCCTCACATGGAAGTCTGTAAAGCCTGGGTAACCCATGGGAAGCTGGGTATTTCGTAATAATTCTGGGTTCCCCACGTGCAAGTCTGCACAGCCTGGGTAATCCATGGGAAGTCTGGGTTTTTCGTAAGAATTCTGGTTTCTTCACTTCGAAGTCTGGAAATCCTGGGTAAGCCCTAGGAAGTCTGGGTATTTCGTAAGAATTCTGGGTTCTTCACTTCGAAGTCTGGAAAGACTGGGTAAGCCCTGGGAAGTCTGAGTATTTTGTAAGAATTCCGGGTTCCCCACGTGGAATTCTGGAAAGCTTGGGTAACCTCTGGGAGGTTTGGGATAGACTCTGGGGAGCATGGGTAATTCATAAGAATCCTGGGTTACTCACTAGAAGGTCTACAAAGCCTGGGTAAGCCCTGGGAAGTCTGGGTGTTTCGTAAGAATCCTGGGTTCCCCACTTGGAAGTCTGGAAAGCTTGGGTAACCTCTGGGAGGTCTGGGTTAGTCTCTGGGTTCCTCACTTGGAAGTCTGGAAAGACTGGGTAAGCCCTGGGAAGTATGGGTATTTTGTAAGAATTCTGGGTTCCCCACGTGGAATTCTGGAAAGCCTGGGTAACCTCTGGGAGGTTTGGAACAGACTCTGGGGAGCATGGGTAGTTCATAAGAATTCTGGGTTACTCACTAGAAAGTCTGCAAAGTCTGGGTATATCTAAGAATTCTGGGTTCACCACTTTGAAATCTAGAAAGACTTTGTAATCCATGGGAAGTCTGGGCATTTCGTAAGAATTCTGGGTTCCTCACATGGAAGTCTGTAAAGCCTGGGTAACCCATGGGAAGTCTTGGTATTTCGTAATAATTCTGGGTTCCCCACGTGCAAGTCTGCACAGCCTGGGTAAGCAATGCAAAGTCTGGGTATTTCGTAAGAATTCTGGGTTCCTCACGTGGAAGTCTGCACAGCCTGGGTACCCCATGGGAAGTCTGGGTATTTCGTAAGAATTCTGGGTTCCCCACTTGGAAGTCTGGAAAGCCTGGGTAACCTCTGCGAGGTTTGGGATAGACTCTGGGGAGCATGGGTAGTTCATAAGAATTCTGGGTTACTTACTAGAAAGTCTGGAACGACTGGGTAACTCCTGGGAAGTCTGGGTATTATATAAGAATTCTGGGTTCTTCACTTCGAAGTCTGGAAAGGCTGGGTAAGCCCTGGGAAGTCTGGGTATTTCGTAAGAATTCTGGGTTCTTCACTTCGAAGTCTGGAAAGCCTGGGTAACCCCTAGGGAGTCTGGGTATTATGTAAGAATTCTGGGTTCTTCACTTCGAAGTCTGGAAAGCCTGGGTAAGCCCTGGGAAGTCTGGGTATTTCGTAAGAATTCTGGGTTCCCCACTTGGAAGTCTAGAAAGCCAGGGTAACCTCTAGGGAGTCTGGGTATTATATAAGAACTCTGGGTTCTTCACTTCGAAGTCTGGAAAGCCTGGGTAAGCCCTGGGAAGTCTGGGTATTTCGTAAGAATTCTGGGTTCTTCACTTCGAAGTCTGGAAAGCCTGGGTAAGCCCTGGGAAGTCTGGGTATTTCGTAAGAATTCTGGGTTCCTCACGTGCAAGTCTGCACAGCCTGGGTAATCCATGGGAAGTCTGGGTATTTCGTAAGAATTCTGGGTTCCTCACATGGAAGTCTGCAAAGCCTGGGTAACACATGGGAAGTCTGGGCATTTCGTAACAATTCTGGGTTCCCCACTTGGGAGTCTGGAAAGTCTGGGTAAACTCTGGGAGGTTTGGGATAGACTATGGCGAGCATGGGTAGTTAATAAGTATTCTGGGTTCCTCACTTGGTGGTCTGGAAAGCTTGGGTAACCTATGGGAAGCCTGGGTATTTCGTAACAATTCTGGTTTCCCCACTTCGAAGTCTGGAAAGCCTGGGTAAACTCTGGGAGGTTTGGAATAGACTCTGGGGAGCATGGGTAGTTCGTAAGAATTCTGGGTTACTCATAGAAAGTCTCCAAAGCCTGAGTAACCCCTGGGAAGTCAGGCTATTTCATAAGATTTCAGGGTTCCTCACTTGGAAGTCTGGAAAGCCTGGGTAACCTCTGGGAAGTCTGGGTATTTCGTAAGAATTCTGAGTTCTTCACTTCGAAGTCTGGAAAGCCTGGGTAACCCCTAGGGAGTCTGGGTATTATGTAAGAATTCTGGGTTCTTCACTTCGAAGTCTGGTAAGCCTGGGTAAGCCCTGGGAAGTCTGGGTATTTCGTAAGATTTCTGGGTTCCCCACTTGGAAGTCTAGAAAGCCAGGGTAATCCCTATTGAGTCTGGGTATTATGTAAGAATTCTGGGTTCTTCACTTCGAAGTCTGGAAAGCCTGGGTAAGCCCTGGGAAGTCTGGGTATTTCGTAAGAATTCTGGGTTCTTCACTTCGAAGTCTGGAAAGCCTGGGTAAGCCCTGGGAAGTCTGGGTATTTCGTAAAAATTCTGGGTTCCTCACGTGCAAGTCTGCACAGCCTGGGTAATCCATGGGAAGTCTGGGTATTTCGTAAGAATTCTGTGTTCCTCACATGGAAGTCTGTAAAGCCTGGGTAACCCATGGGAAGCTGGGTATTTCGTAATAATTCTGGGTTCCCCACGTGCAAGTCTGCACAGCCTGGGTAATCCATGGGAAGTCTGGGTTTTTCGTAAGAATTCTGGTTTCTTCACTTCGAAGTCTGGAAATCCTGGGTAAGCCCTAGGAAGTCTGGGTATTTCGTAAGAATTCTGGGTTCTTCACTTCGAAGTCTGGAAAGACTGGGTAAGCCCTGGGAAGTCTGAGTATTTTGTAAGAATTCTGGGTTCCCCACGTGGAATTCTGGAAAGCTTGGGTAACCTCTGGGAGGTTTGGGATAGACTCTGGGGAGCATGGGTAATTCATAAGAATCCTGGGTTACTCACTAGAAGGTCTACAAAGCCTGGGTAAGCCCTGGGAAGTCTGGGTGTTTCGTAAGAATCCTGGGTTCCCCACTTGGAAGTCTGGAAAGCTTGGGTAACCTCTGGGAGGTCTGGGTTAGTCTCTGGGTTCCTCACTTGGAAGTCTGGAAAGACTGGGTAAGCCCTGGGAAGTATGGGTATTTTGTAAGAATTCTGGGTTCCCCACGTGGAATTCTGGAAAGCCTGGGTAACCTCTGGGAGGTTTGGAACAGACTCTGGGGAGCATGGGTAGTTCATAAGAATTCTGGGTTACTCACTAGAAAGTCTGCAAAGTCTGGGTATATCTAAGAATTCTGGGTTCACCACTTTGAAATCTAGAAAGACTTTGTAATCCATGGGAAGTCTGGGCATTTCGTAAGAATTCTGGGTTCCTCACATGGAAGTCTGTAAAGCCTGGGTAACCCATGGGAAGTCTGGGTATTTCGTAATAATTCTGGGTTCCCCACGTGCAAGTCTGCACAGCCTGGGTAAGCAATGCAAAGTCTGGGTATTTCGTAAGAGTTCTGGGTTCCTCACGTGGAAGTCTGCACAGCCTGGGTACCCCATGGGAAGTCTGGGTATTTCGTAAGAATTCTGGGTTCCCCACTTGGAAGTCTGGAAAGCCTGGGTAACCTCTGCGAGGTTTGGGATAGACTCTGGGGAGCATGGGTAGTTCATAAGAATTCTGGGTTACTTACTAGAAAGTCTGGAACGACTGGGTAACTCCTGGGAAGTCTGGGTATTATATAAGAATTCTGGGTTCTTCACTTCGAAGTCTGGAAAGGCTGGGTAAGCCCTGGGAAGTCTGGGTATTTCGTAAGAATTCTGGGTTCTTCACTTCGAAGTCTGGAAAGCCTGGGTAACCCCTAGGGAGTCTGGGTATTATGTAAGAATTCTGGGTTCTTCACTTCGAAGTCTGGAAAGCCTGGGTAAGCCCTGGGAAGTCTGGGTATTTCGTAAGAATTCTGGGTTCCCCACTTGGAAGTCTAGAAAGCCAGGGTAACCTCTAGGGAGTCTGGGTATTATATAAGAACTCTGGGTTCTTCACTTCGAAGTCTGGAAAGCCTGGGTAAGCCCTGGGAAGTCTGGGTATTTCGTAAGAATTCTGGGTTCTTCACTTCGAAGTCTGGAAAGCCTGGGTAAGCCCTGGGAAGTCTGGGTATTTCGTAAGAATTCTGGGTTCCTCACGTGCAAGTCTGCACAGCCTGGGTAATCCATGGGAAGTCTGGGTATTTCGTAAGAATTCTGGGTTCCTCACATGGAAGTCTGCAAAGCCTGGGTAACACATGGGAAGTCTGGGCATTTCGTAACAATTCTGGGTTCCCCACTTGGAAGTCTGGAAAGCCTGGGTAAGCCCTGGGAAGTCTGGGTGTTTCGTAAGAATTCTGCGTTCCTCACATGGAAGTCTGCAAAGCCTGGGTAACACATGGGAAGTCTGGGCATTTCGTAACAATTCTGGGTTCCCCACTTGGGAGTCTGGAAAGTCTGGGTAAACTCTGGGAGGTTTGGGATAGACTATGGCGAGCATGGGTAGTTAATAAGTATTCTGGGTTCCTCACTTGGTGGTCTGGAAAGCTTGGGTAACCTATGGGAAGCCTGGGTATTTCGTAACAATTCTGGTTTCCCCACTTCGAAGTCTGGAAAGCCTGGGTAAACTCTGGGAGGTTTGGAATAGACTCTGGGGAGCATGGGTAGTTCGTAAGAATTCTGGGTTACTCATAGAAAGTCTCCAAAGCCTGAGTAACCCCTGGGAAGTCAGGCTATTTCATAAGATTTCAGGGTTCCTCACTTGGAAGTCTGGAAAGCCTGGGTAACCTCTGGGAAGTCTGGGTATTTCGTAAGAATTCTGAGTTCTTCACTTCGAAGTCTGGAAAGCCTGGGTAACCCCTAGGGAGTCTGGGTATTATGTAAGAATTCTGGGTTCTTCACTTCGAAGTCTGGTAAGCCTGGGTAAGCCCTGGGAAGTCTGGGTATTTCGTAAGATTTCTGGGTTCCCCACTTGGAAGTCTAGAAAGCCAGGGTAATCCCTAGGGAGTCTGGGTATTATGTAAGAATTCTGGGTTCTTCACTTCGAAGTCTGGAAAGCCTGGGTAAGCCCTGGGAAGTCTGGGTATTTCGTAAGAATTCTGGGTTCTTCACTTCGAAGTCTGGAAAGCCTGGGTAAGCCCTGGGAAGTCTGGGTATTTCGTAAGAATTCTGGGTTCCTCACGTGCAAGTCTGCACAGCCTGGGTAATCCATGGGAAGTCTGGGTATTTCGTAAGAATTCTGTGTTCCTCACATGGAAGTCTGTAAAGCCTGGGTAACCCATGGGAAGCTGGGTATTTCGTAATAATTCTGGGTTCCCCACGTGCAAGTCTGCACAGCCTGGGTAATCCATGGGAAGTCTGGGTTTTTCGTAAGAATTCTGGTTTCTTCACTTCGAAGTCTGGAAATCCTGGGTAAGCCCTAGGAAGTCTGGGTATTTCGTAAGAATTCTGGGTTCTTCACTTCGAAGTCTGGAAAGACTGGGTAAGCCCTGGGAAGTCTGAGTATTTTGTAAGAATTCTGGGTTCCCCACGTGGAATTCTGGAAAGCTTGGGTAACCTCTGGGAGGTTTGGGATAGACTCTGGGGAGCATGGGTAATTCATAAGAATCCTGGGTTACTCACTAGAAGGTCTACAAAGCCTGGGTAAGCCCTGGGAAGTCTGGGTGTTTCGTAAGAATCCTGGATTCCCCACTTGGAAGTCTGGAAAGCTTGGGTAACCTCTGGGAGGTCTGGGTTAGTCTCTGGGTTCCTCACTTGGAAGTCTGGAAAGACTGGGTAAGCCCTGGGAAGTATGGGTATTTTGTAAGAATTCTGGGTTCCCCACGTGGAATTCTGGAAAGCCTGGGTAACCTCTGGGAGGTTTGGAACAGACTCTGGGGAGCATGGGTAGTTCATAAGAATTCTGGGTTACTCACTAGAAAGTCTGCAAAGTCTGGGTATATCTAAGAATTCTGGGTTCACCACTTTGAAATCTAGAAAGACTTTGTAATCCATGGGAAGTCTGGGCATTTCGTAAGAATTCTGGGTTCCTCACATGGAAGTCTGTAAAGCCTGGGTAACCCATGGGAAGTCTGGGTATTTCGTAATAATTCTGGGTTCCCCACGTGCAAGTCTGCACAGCCTGGGTAAGCAATGCAAAGTCTGGGTATTTCGTAAGAATTCTGGGTTCCTCACGTGGAAGTCTGCACAGCCTGGGTACCCCATGGGAAGTCTGGGTATTTCGTAAGAATTCTGGGTTCCCCACTTGGAAGTCTGGAAAGCCTGGGTAACCTCTGCGAGGTTTGGGATAGACTCTGGGGAGCATGGGTAGTTCATAAGAATTCTGGGTTACTTACTAGAAAGTCTGGAACGACTGGGTAACTCCTGGGAAGTCTGGGTATTTTGTAAGAATTCTGGGTTCCTCACATGGAAGTCTGGAAAGACTGGGTAAACCCTGGGAAGTCTGGGTATTTTGTAAGAATTCTGGGTTCCTCACATGGAAGTCTGCAAAGCCTGGGTAACACATGGGAAGTCTGGGCATTTCGTAACAATTCTGGGTTCCCCACTTGGAAGTCTGGAAAGCCTGGGTAAGCCCTGGGAAGTCTGGGTGTTTCGTAAGGATTCTGGGTTCCTCACATGGAAGTCTGCAAAGCCTGGGTAACACATTAGAAGTCTGGGCATTTCGTAACAATTCTGGGTTCCCCACTTGGGAGTCTGGAAAGCCTGGGTAAACTCTGGGAGGTTTGGGATAGACTCTGGCGAGCATGGGTAGTTAATAAGTATTCTGGGTTCCTCACTTGGTGGTCTGGAAAGCTTGGGTAACCTATGGGAAGCCTGGGTATTTCGTAACAATTCTGGTTTCCCCACTTCGAAGTCTGGAAAGACTGGGTAAGCCCTGGGAAGTCTGGGTATTTTGTAAGAATTCTGGGTTCCCCACGTGGAATTCTGGAAAGCCTGGGTAACCTCTGGGAGGTTTGGGACAGACTCTCAGGAGCATGGGTAGTTCATAAGAATTCTGGGTTACTGACTAGAAAGTCTGCAAAGATTGGGTATATTGTTACATTTGGGTCATTTCAAAATAATTTCGTATTTGTTAAATTATAATTGTTATTCAAATCGCAATTGGAATGTTATGCTTTATAATAACATTGGCCTAATTGTCCTAGATTTGAATAGAGCTACAATAGTTAATTGCTGCAATCCTTGTTGTTAGCAAGTCTACTTATTTTCAAAGTGCTGATAAGGAGGATTGCAGGGAAAGAACGAGTGGGGCATTATAAAAGGTTTAGTTCCTTAGTTAAGGAGTTAGTCCTAGTGCCAAGAGGCTTAGATCGAGTCTTAGTTGAAGAGTTCGAGATTGAGTCAGACTAGTTCCATAAGTCTAAGTACTCAGGGAAGCCAAGATGCTGAGTCCTATCAATTTGGTGTTATGGTAAGATAACTAGTTTTAATTTTATATTGTAATGCTAAGTTCATTTAGGTTATTTTATTTTAATAAAATTAGTTGTTGGTGCAATACCCGTTTTGTGTTCTCATCCATAATCCCGATGGCTGGTGATTCTCTAATTTATATTAGGGACTCGCTGGCGTTACGCACCCGTTCCCCCAGGGCGTAACAAGTATGGTGGAGGTGCCGGGGCTTACAAAAAATTATAACAAGTATAGTGGCGGTACAGGGCCTAACAAGATTTTAACAAGTATGGTGGAGGCGCCGAGTCTTTTTCTTTTTTTATAATGTATAAGGTATATATTGGAACTGCCAGTTTGTTTTGGTACAATAAGTATCAAATATTAATTATGGATGAGGCACTAGTCTATTTTTTGCTATTAATAGGGAAATATTAGTAAATTATAGTGAAATTTTATTTTTAATCTGGTTTAAACAGTAATAAATAGGTCTTGATTTTAAAATCATAAGCATAGAAAAAATAGTTGACACACATTTTTAATAGTAGTCATAGTATGTACAGGTCAGCAATGTTTACAATAATAAATGTAGTGGAGTAGGTCAACTTTATTGCAAGCTGGCTGGTGTGACATATTAGTCACCTGAAATATAGGAAATAGGAAACTACTATTTTATTCTATTTTTACGTTATTTTAATGCAAGTAATTACATTTTATTATTTTTTCTATTATTAGGGATACAAATGCATAATTTTTCACTTAAGGATTACATAAGTTGTGACCAGGAAGCAGAGCTACTAATTTTTTTTGTATAGGTATGCTACTTTATTTATAAACAGGCATTATTTGTTGGGTAAGTCAATGAATGCTGACGAAACAGATATAACTGGGCCTGCATTACACACAAGATTGCAACACAATTATTCTATTTTTACATTACTTAAAATGCAAATAAGTACATTTTATTTTTGTATTGCTAGGAATTTACATGCATAATTTTATAATTAATAATTTTACAGATCATCGGACTAACGGGATCTACTGATTTTATTTATGTGTTCATTTATATTTAATATTTTATTTAAGAATAGCCCGTATTTGTTGCGATATCTTGAGGGAGCCGACGAAAATGCAGACACAATTACGATCTAGGCCAGCACTAGCGATCTAATCCACCCACCTACCCGCAACATGGCAGAAACCACAATCTGGGCAGCTGATGCAGTTATCAGACTTTCATGGTCTACTCTGCGTGTTGACAGTCCGCCAAGAGTTAGAAGATGTTCATCGATCCATAACCATCCCAAAAAATAGAAGTTCCTAAAAATTATTAACCTTCTTTGCAATTGTGAACTAATCCTTGACTCTACTATCCTAATTCCCCAAAGATATCCTTGTAACAATAAACTTCCTAGAACTGCAAATACAATCCACCTTATTCCTGCAATGTGGAGTACATTAAAATCATTTACCTTAAAACCTATCCATGATCATGATCCTGTTTCTTACCATAATCTATACGAATGTTTAAATCATCAATGGGTATTGAACGTCCTTCATTAACATCACCAGTGTGAAAGAATCTGTTGCCGAGATTAGCCATTATGTAAATGAGAAAATTCGGGATTCCAGCAGCTACACAGACAAGTATGGGTATCTCAGCAGTTCTACTCTATTGTTATGGAATATAGTTTTATCCATGGCCATATTATATTTAGTCTTTCGGAGACCATTGCCCACTGCAGCCGTTTTGGTTCCAAGCGCCAGCGCCGATTGAGCATCATCCGCATTCCCACATCATGAAGTCCTGATCGTAGTAACCTGTACAGCATTTATAATATTTTTAAGTTTATTAATTGGATGGTTCATGTACGTATTATGGAGAAAATATTGGAAGCCCACGAATGAAGATAAAGAAATAAAAGAAAAAATGCCCTTAAGAAGTGAAGAAAACCCTGTTTCAATGAAGGAGTCTGCGAATAAAGAAGAAATATTGGTGAATAATACAGGCAAGTGTGTTATTGAAGTAGAATCCCACGAAGATATTTTAGCCCTTATGAGAGGAAAGCCTGTTGAAGCAACAGTATATTTATTGTTATTATTATGGTAATTTTGCTTGGCCAAGCAGCTTCAATCATTGTGGAATTTCTTGATGGTAAATTGTAGCGCTACCAAAACAAAATTGTTATATTTTTATTTTCACATTATTTTATTTTTATTTCTATTTTTCTTATTTCCCATTGAGCACCACAATGATTGAAACACTAGATATTACTGATGGATTTTTAAAGAAAACGATTGCAAATGTATCTTTCCAACATTTTATCAGTGCGTATAAACAATGTTGGACAAGCTTGGAAAATTGCTTTCGTTCAAATATAGAATAATCAGGGGTTGCATATATATCTAATAATGATTAATTGGGCATAATAATGTTTGAGTAATTTCATGTCAGAGTAATTGTATCTTGACAATATTTACAAATATTGTAACAATATTGGTCAAGCTTGTAGCAGCTATTGAAAGCTTTGATTCTGACAATGATAGAGAGATTTAGAATTTGAGTATCGTGGAATTTGATATATAATTATCGTATAATTATCATAAACAGGGTATGAGGCAAGGGCAATAAGCACAAATAAGCAGTTAAGAGTTAATTTTGGAGCAAATTTTTTCAATAATTTATTTATGGGCGAATATGTAACTATTAGAAGATAATTAAACGGGGCAGGACAATCAATTTAACAGTTACTATGATGGGATGTGGGAACCAGATTTTACAATTTTATTTATTAATGGTTTAGATAGACAAGTAGAATAGAATTAGATGTTTAGAAATAATTATCTAGCTTTATTAGTTAATTTATTTACGAAACATAGCAATTATTGGGATCATTCATTTATTTTCTTGGTAATCTTATAACTTTAAAAATAGGGATACTCACAATGTCGACAACTACAGAAGAGTCTTTGAAATGCATACGTTATTTTTTTGTGAAGTACTCTAAATTCTTTTTTATGCTTATGCTAAACAAAAAACAAATGCTTTGGTACTTACCTATAATTTATTTGAATATATTGAATAATATTGAATAAGAATTCTGGGTTCACCACTTGGAAATCTAGAAAGACTGGGTAATCCATGGGAAGTCTGGGTATTTCGTAAGAATTCTGGGTTCCTCACTTGGAAGTCTGGAAAGCCTGGGTAACCTCTGGGAAGTCTGGGTATTTCGTAAGAATTCTGAGTTCTTCACTTCGAATTCTGGAAATCCTGGGTAACCCCTAGGGAGTCTGGGTATTATGTAAGAATTCTGGGTTCTTCACTTCGCAGTCTGGAAAGCCTGGGTAAGCCCTGGGAAGTCTGGGTATTTCGTAAGAATTCTGGGTTCCCCACTTCGAAGTCTGGAAAGCCTGGGTAACCCATGGGAAGCTGGGTATTTCGTAATAATTCTGGGTTCCCCACGTGCAAGTCTACACAGCCTGGGTAACCAATGGGTAGTGTGGTATTTCGTAAGAATTCTGGGTTCCTCACGTGGAAGTCTGCACAGCCTGGGTAACCCATGGGAAGTCTGGGTATTTCGTAAGAATTCTGGGTTCCCCACTTGGAAGTCTGGAAAGCCTGGGTAACATCTGGGATGACTGTGTTAGTCTCTGGGGAGCATGGGTAGTTCATAATAACTTGGGTTACCCGCTAGGAAGCCTGGAAAGCTTGGCTACTCCCTGGGAAGTCTGGATGTTTCGTAAGAATTCTGGGTTCCTCACTGGAAATCTGGAAATCTTTAGTAAGCCCTGGGAAGTATGGGTATTTTGTAAGGATTCTGGGTTCCCCACGTGGCAGTCTGGAAAGCCTGGGTAAGCCCTGGGAAGTCTGGGTGTTTCGTAAGAATTCTGGGTTCCTCACTGGAAGTCTGGAAAAGCTGGGTAAGCCCTGGGAAGTTTGGGTATTTTGTAAGGATTCTGGGTTCCCCACGTGGAATTCTGGAAAGCCTGGGTAACCTCTGCGAGGTTTGGGATAGACTCTGGGGAGCATGGGTAGTTCATAAGAATTCTGGGTACTCACTAGAAAGTCTGGAACGACTGGGTAACCCCTGGGAAGTCTGGGTATTTCGTAAGAATTCTGTTTTACTCACTTTGAATTCTGCACAGCCTGAGTAACCTATGGGAAGTCTGGGTATTTCGTAAGAATCCTGGGATCCCCACTTGGAAGTCTGGAAAGCTTGGGTAACCTCTGGGAGGTCTGGGTTAGTCTCTGGGTTCCTCACTTGGAAGTCTGGAAAGACTGGGTAAGCCCTGGGAAGTCTGGGTATTTTGTAAGAATTCTGGGTTCCCCACGTGGAATTCTGGAAAGCTTGGGTAACCTCTGGGAGGTTTGGGATAGACTCTGGGGAGCATGGGTAATTCATAAGAATTCTGGGTTACTCACTAGAAGGTCTACAAAGCCTGGGTAAGCCTTGGAAGTCTGGGTGTTTCGTAAGAATCCTGGGTTCCCCACTTGGAAGTCTGGAAAGCTTGGGTAACCTCTGGGAGGTCTGGGTTAGTCTCTGGGTTCCTCACTTGGAAGTCTGGGAAGACTGGGTAAGCCCTGGGAAGTATGGGTATTTTGTAAGAATTCTGGGTTCCCCACGTGGAATTCTGGAAAGCCTGGGTAACCTGTGGGAAGTTTGGGACAGACTCTGGGGAGCATGGGTAGTTCATAAGAATTCTGGGTTACTCACTAGAAAGTCTGCAAAGCCTGGGTATATCTAAGAATTCTGGGTTCACCACTTTGAAATCTAGAAAGACTTTGTAATCCATGTCAAGTCTGGGTATTTCGTAAGAATTCTGGGTTCCTCACATGGAAGTCTGTAAAGCCTGGGTAATCCATGGGAAGACTGGGTATTTCGTAAGAATTCTGGGTTCCTCACGTGGAAGTCTGCACATCCTGCGTAAGCCCTGGGAAGTCTGGGTAGTTCATAAGAATTTTGGGTTACTCACTAGAAAGTCTAAAAAGCCTGGGTAAGCCCTGGGAAGTCTGGGTGTTTCGTAAGAATTCTGGGTTCCTCACTTGGAAGTCTGGAAAGACTGGGTAAACTCTGGGAAGTCTGCGTATTACGTAAGAATTCTGGGTTCATCACGTGGAACTCTGCTAAGCCTGGGTAACCTCTGGGAAGACTAGGTTAGTCCGTGGGGAGCCTGGGTAGCTCCTACGATCTCTGGGTTACTCCCTCGGAAGTCTGGAAAGCGTGGGTAACCTCTGGGAAGTCTGGGTGTTTTGTAAGAATTCTGGGTTCCTCACTGGAAGTCTGGAAAGCCTAGGTAAGCCCTGGGAAGTCTGGGTGTTTCGTAAGAATTCTGGGTTCCTCACATGGAAGTATGGCAAGCCTGGGTAAGCCCTGGGAAGTCTGGGTATTTCGTAAGAACTCTGGATTCCCCACGTGGAATTCTCGAAAGCCTGGGTAACCTCTGGGAAGTTTGGGATAGACTCTGGGGAGCATGGGTGTTTCGTCAGAATTCTGGGTTCCTCACTTGGAAGTCTGGAAAGACTGGGTAAGCTCTGGGAAGTCTGGGTATTTTGTAAGAATTCTGGGTTTCCCACTTGGAAGTCTGGAAACCCTGGGTCACCTATGCGACGACTGTGTTAGTCTCTGGGGAGCATGGGTAGTTCATAATAATTACTCAATTAAACGAACTTACCTTAAGTGAAGTTCTATTGTAATTATATGAAGTACCTTACCCGAATGATCACATGTAGTACTCTTTCTCGCCGCCGTGCGTCGCCACAAGTTTAAAGCTAGAAGAAAAACCTATGAGCGCCCTTCTAGCTTGCGGTCCTTTCTGCTACTTAAGTCATTTCTTTCAAAGCTTTCACAACTTATTGGGTTTAAATTTCAATGAAATAGGGGATACTATTTTAAAATAGGGAGGGACTGATCATTCGGGTAAGGTACTTCATATAATTACAATAGAACTTTACTTAAGGTAAGTTCGTTTAATTGAGTAATTATACTTTAGTACCTTACCCGAATGATCACATGTAGATGTTCAAAGCTAAGTTGTGAACTTCGACCAGGAACCGGCTTGTACACTGCAAGCTGGAATGTATCCAGAAGCACCGATGCAACCTGCATAAGCAACTACTTAGTTTTATTAAAGAAAATCCAATAAACGAACAAGCAGTGGCGTAGCCAGGGAGGGGCACGTGCCCCTGATTGTTTTAAGAAATTTATATTTCATAATACTAGTTTTTCTTAAAAAACTATTTCAAACAAATTTCGTCGCGCAACGCTACATTTTGTATTCTTATTTTAACAACAAATAAAAATAATTTGAAACTGTTGTGTACCTGTTAACCTGTTGTGTTAACATTTCGTACACTTGTATATAAGGAATTTTTTCCAATAAAAGCGTGTGCCCAGTGTGTCCCATCTCGTTTTGTTTCTGGCTACGCCACTGCGAAGAAGATATTTTAATAATATACAAAATTAAGGGCAATACCCACTGGTTATGGCAGCCTCTACTAGATAGCGTGCCATTTCACACCTTGCTTCCATTGACTACTGCCTTGCAAACATTTCTGTAGTAACTGTCTGCCTGTTATAGAATCTAGCAAAGACTGAAGAGTCGTATTACCTCGAGGCTAACCCCCTTCCGCCTTGCCAAGGAAGTAGTAGCATGACGTACTGTGACTAGAGAACACAGTCGTGCCTATATCGCTAGCATCCAGTGTGCCTTTTATCCATCGGCTTATTGTTTGAGAGCTAGCGGGATGGTTACTCATGTCGATTGATGTTAGTGTCTGAACCCTGTGTGCTGTAACTAGGGCCAATAATGTGACTAGCTTTTTGGTTAGGTTCTTCTATGATTTTTCTAGGTACCTCAGCACACTCTCTGGGTTCTAGGTCGTATCATATTTTGGCTTGGGGGGCTTTAGTCTAAATGTTCCCTTAAGGAATCGTTTGATGATATAGTCTGATACGACCCAAGGCCCGACAACAAGCGCCGCAGCTGACCGTAGAGAATTTAATGTGCCATAAGAGGCACTTTTGTGCAACTCTTCCGGTAAGAACCCTATTACGGTAGGTGCTGTTGTTTCAAAGGCCGACATATTTCTGCTTGTGTTAAAAATCCACCATAATCTGAGGCCTGAATTGTATTGTTTTATTGTGTTATGTGCCAGTGACGCCAGGAAAATGTCCACCGACGTTCTGGGTATATTTTTATTTACAAATGCTTGACTGACAAGAGCCCTGTAACCAGGGTAAGGTTCTTGTAAAGTGATTGCAGAGACCTGGCAGGGGATTGTAATAATGTTTTAGTAGGCTGGAATATGATGGGTTCTTGTATTAACAAAGATTGGAATAATGGAAACCAATATTTAGTTGTCCAATAAGGTACAGTGACTATTCCCTCTGCTCTATCGCAACATATTTTTTGTAAGGTTTTTAATACCATGGCAAAAGGTGGGAAGGCGTAAAATTTTTCGGACTGCCATGGAATGGTAAAGCGATTAGTACAAATAGCTCCTGGATCTGGAAACCAGGACTCATACCTAAGGTACTTGGTATTTGCCCTTGTGGCAAATAAATCAATACTGGGACAACCCCAGGCATCTACAATTTTTGGTAAATGCATAGTCCGCCAATTCCCACTCCAATTCTAAAAATTTCCTACGCGATTCCCTATCCGCTTTTGTATTTCACTGGACTTAATGTAAGATGCTACCAGCCAAATTCCCCTCTCCTCGCACCACTGCCATATCTCCTTTGTTAACTTATTAAGCTGCTGGAATCTAATTCCCCCCAACTTATTTATGTAAGCTATAGCAGTGGTGTTGTCAATTCTAGATAAAAATTCACAGTCCCTCATGTCTTTTGCAAACCATTTTTAATCCAACGAAGGCCGATAATAGTTCTAAATAATTGATATGTAGTTCCCTTTCTGTTTCTTTCCACGCCCCATGGGATGTTTTCCCTTTAGAGGAGACAGCCCACCCTCTATCGTTGAAGCGTCAGAAAGAAATTTCGAGTTTGAACCTAAATTGCCTAATTGGATTTGAACCATTTGGAATGGATCTGATTCTCCAATTAAAATCCTTAGTTAACTAATGGGAAATTGTCATATAACTGTTAAAATTGTTACAATTTCTTTTTAACGCCAGCCATTTGTCTTTCAAATAATTTCGTATATACCCACGAATATGCGATTGCTGGGCATGCAGTTGTTAACATTCCAACAAGCCTAGCTAAGTCGCGAATTCCACATTGATTGGAATTCTTACAGTTCTAGGGTGGGTATTAACGTGATACGCTTATTCGGAGTTAATCCTAATGATTGAGTCAAACACAAAAACCTAAGAATTTGCATTTTGGTTGAGGTATTAAACTGCTTTTTTCTTTATTTATATGTTAAAGACTGAAGTTACCAGTTAAGAATAATATAAATTATATAAAATTATATAACTAGTCCTGAAGGCCATCGAGGCCTGTGACTCTTGGGTCACTTAGAATGTAGTAATGATAGTAGTAGTACGCAATTATAATGTAGTACTAGTGTAGTAGATGATAATAGTAGTAATAGTTATAATTATAATTTTACCATGTAATAGAAGGCCTTGGAAACAGCTGACAGAGCTGATTAAAGGTCATAAATAAACTGTTAAAATAAATAAATAGAAAATACTGCAATTAAAAAATAGGCATTTTCCAAATCAATGGTTCCCATAAAGCAATTAGGGACCAACAGTTTATTCACAGTTCAGGCATCCTCCATTTAAAAAAAAAATCAGTGTCTAGAAACCGATTTAGTGGTTTGTGAGTCAGTATGGTGGATGTCACACAGCAATCTGCCTGCATTGCTTAGCAGCTTCACCAACCCTAACTTGCTCTCCCCCCTCCCTTGTTCAGCCCCGTCTTAAGAATCTTTTCCCAACGGCAGGCCACGTTTTTTGAATACTGTCTCCTACTGGGGTTTCTTCTGACAGATCGTTCCCCAGGAATTCCAGTAGGGAGGGCTCAGGCCCGATACGAGGAGTACTTAGAAAGTACTCGGCATACAGTTTTACTTCCGTACAAACAATAACCCAGAGGGTTACTTGTTCTTGTTGGTTTTGTTAGTAAACAAACCACGCTCCTACTTAGAAAGTACGGAGTATGCGCATATGTGTAACACACCCAGATTATGTCAAGCTGGCCTGATACGAGGAGTACTTAGAAAGTACTCGGCATACAGTTTTACTTCCGTACAAACAATAACCCAGAGGGTTACTTGTTCTTGTTGTTTTTGATAGTAAACAAACCACGCTCCTACTTAGAAAGTACGGAGTATGCGCATATGTGTAACACACCCAGATTATGTCAAGCTGGCCTGATACGAGGAGTACTTAGAAAGTATTCGGCATACACTTACTGCCATACAAACCCAGAGGGTTATTTTTTCTGTTTTTTCTTTTTGTTTGGTTACGTTTAGTAAACAACGTGCACACCTCCCTACTTAGAAAGTACGGGGTTGCGCAGATGTACAGTTTATATCCAAAGGTTGTTACAAAGGCTGTAATTTATATCGACACTCCCCTTAGAAAGTACAGAACGCTCTAAAAACTTAACTTACATATAATCGTTTCCACAGTAAACTTATCGGCAGACCAAAATGTGGACAGTGACCTTGAAGACAGGGATCACCTTACATCACCAGCCAATGATGATAATATCACACGGGGAACCGAACAAACCCGGGTGTTTCGTAAGAATTCTGGGTTCCTCACTTGGAAGTCTGGAAAGACTGGGTAAACTCTGGAAGTCTGGGTGTTTCGTAAGAATTCTGGGTTCCTCACGTGGAAGTCTGCTAAGCCTGGGTAACCTCTGGGAAGTCTAGGTTAGTCCGTGGAGATCCTGGGTAGCTCCTAGGATCTCTGGGTTACTCCCTCGGAAGTCTGGAAAGCGTGGGTAAACCCTGGGAAGTCTGGGTGTTTCGTAAGAATTCTGGGTTCCTCACTGGAAGTCTGGAAAGCCTGGGTAAGTCCTGGGAAGTCTGGGTGTTTCGTAAGAATTCTGGGTTCCTCACTTGGAAGTATGGCAAGCCTGGGTAAGCCCTGGGAAGTCTGGGTATTTCGTAAGAACTCTGGATTCCCCACGTGGAATTCTGGAAAGCCTGGGTAACCTCTGGGAGGTTTGGGATAGACTCTGGGGAGCATGGGTAGTTCATAAGAATTCTGGGTTACTCACCAGAAAGTCTACAAAGCCTGGGTAAGCCCTGGGAAGTCTGGGTGTTTCGTCAGAATTCTGGGTTTCCCACTTGGAAGTCTGGAAACCCTGGGTAACCTCAACGACGACTGTGTTAGTCTCTGGGGAGCATGGGTAGTTCATAATTATTCTGGGATACTCACTAGGAAGTCTGGAAAGCTTGGGTAACCCCGTGGAAGTCTGGGTATTTCATAAGAATTCAGGGTTCCTCATTTGGAAGTCTGGAAAGCCTGGGTAACCCTTGGGAAGTCTGGGTGTTTCGTAAGAATTCTGGGTTCCTCACGTGGAAGTCTGCACATCCTGGGTAAGCCCTGGGAAGTCTGGGTAGTGCATATGAATTTTGGGTTACTCACTAGAAAGTCTAAAAAGCCTGGGTATGCCCTGGGAAGTCTGGGTGTTTCGTCAGAATTCTGGGTTCCTCACTTGGAAGTCTGGAAAGACTGGGTAAGCTCTGGGAAGTCTGGGTATTTTGTAAGAATTCTGGGTTCCCCACGTGGAATTCTGGAAAGCCTGGGTAAGCTCTGGAAGGTTTGGGATAGACTCTGGGGAGCATGGGTAGTTCATAAGAGTTCTGGGTTACTCACTAGAAAGTCTGCAAAGCTTGGGCATATCTAAGAATTCTGGGTTCACCACTTCGAAATCTAGAAAGACTGGGTAATCCCTGGGAAGTCTGGGTATTTCGTAAGAATTTTGGGTTCCTCACGTGCAAGTCTGCACAGCCTGTATAATCCATGGGAAGTCTGGGTATTTCGTAAGAATTCTGGGTTCCTCACATGGAAGTCTGTAAAGCCTGGGTAACCCATGGGAAATCTGGGTATTTCGTAATAATTCTGGGTTCCCCACGTGCAAGTCTGCACAGCCTGGGTAACCAATGGGAAGTCTGGGTATTTCGTAAGAATTCTGGGTTCCTCACGTGGAAGTCTGCACAGCCTGGGTAACCCATGGGAAGTCTGGGTATTTCCTAAGAATTCTGGGTTCCCCACTTGAAAGTCTGGAAAGCCTGGGTAACCTCTGGGATGACTGTGTTAGTCTCTGGGGAGCATGGGTAGTTCATAATAATTCTGGGTTACTCACTAGGAAGTCTGGAAAGCTTGGCTACGCCCTGGGAAGTCTGGGTGTTTCGTAAGAATTCTGGGTTCTTCACTGGAAATCTGGAAAGCCTTAGTAAGCCCTGGGAAGTATGGGTATTTTGTAAGGATTCTGGGTTCCCCACGTGGAAGTCTGGAAAGCCTGCGTAAGCCCTGAGAAGTCTTGGTGTTTCGTAAGAATTCTGGGTTCCTCACTGGAAGTCTGGAAAAGCTGGGTAAGCCCTGGGAAGTTTGGGTATTTTGTAAGGTTTCTGGGTTCCCCACGTGGAATTCTGGAAAGCCTGGGTAACCTCTGCGAGGTTTGGGATAGTCTCTGGGGAGCATGGGTAGTTCATAAGAATTCTGGGTTACTCACTAGAAAGTCTGGAACTACTGGGTAACCCCAGGGAAGTCTGGGTATTTCGTAAGAATTCTGTTTTACTCACTTTGAATTCTGCACTGCCTGGGTAGCCTATGGGAAGTCTGGGTATTTCGTAAGAATCCTGGGTTCCTCACGTGGAAGTCTGCACAATCTGGGTAACCAATGGGAAGTCTGGATATTTCGTAAGAATTCTGGGTTCCTCACGTGGAAGTCTGCACAGCCTGGGTAACCCATGGGAAGTCTGGGTGTTTCGTAAGGATTCTGGGTTCCCCACTTGGAAGTCTGGAAAGCTTGGGTAACCTCTGGGAAATCTGGGTGTTTCGTAAGAATCCTGGGTTCCCCACTTGGAAGTCTGGAAAGCTTGGGTAACCTCTGGGAGGTCTGGGTTAGTCTCTGGGTTCCTCACTTGGAAGTCTGGAAAGACTGGGTAAGACCTGGGAAGTCTGGGTATTTTGTAAGAATTTTGGGTTCCCCACGTGGAATTCTGGAAAGTCTGTGTAACCTCTGTAAGGTTTGGGATAGACTCTGGGAGCATGGGTAGTTCATAAGAATTCTGGGTTACACACTAGAAAGTCTGCAAAGCCTGGGTATATCTAAGAATTCTGGGTTCACAACTTGGAAATCTAGAAAGACTGGGTAATCCCTGGGAAGTCTGGGTATTTCGTAAAAATTATGGGTTCCTCACGTGCAAGTCTGCACAACCTGGGTAACCCATTTGAAGCCTGGGTATTTCGTAAGAATTCTAGGTTCCTCACATGGAAGTCTGTAAAGCCTGGGTAACCCATGGGAAGTGTGGGTATTTCGTAAGAATTCTGAGTTCCTCACGTGGAAGTCTGGAAAGCCTCGGTAAACTCTGGGATGACTGTGTTAGTCTCTGGGGAGCATGGGTAGTTCATAATAATTCTGGGTTACTCACTAGGAAGTCTGGAAAGCTTGGGTAAGCCCTGGAAAGTCTGGGTGCTTCGTAAGAATTCTGGGTTCCTCACTGGAAGTCTGGAAAGCCTGGGTAAGCCCTGGGAAGTCTGGGTGTTTCGTAAGAATTCTGGGTTCCTCACTTGGAAGTATGGCAAGCCTGGGTAAGCCCTGGGAAGTCTGTTTATTTCGTAAGAACTCTGGGTTCCCCACGTAGAATTCTGGAAAGCCTGGGTAACCTCTGGGAGGTTTGGGATAGACTCTGAGGAGCATGGGTAGTTCATAAGGATTCTGGATTACTCACTAGAAAGTCTACAAAGCCTGGGTAAGCCCTGGGAAGGCTGGGTGTTTCGTCAGAATTCTGGGTTCCTCACTTGGAAGTCTGGAAAGACTGGGTAAGCTCTGGGAAGTCTGGGTATTTCGTAAGAATTCTGGGTTTCCCACCCGGAAGTCTGGAAAGCCTGGATAACCCCTCGGAAGTCTGGGTATATCGTAAGAATTCTGGGTTCCTCACGCGGAAGTGTGCACATCCTGGGTAAGCCCTGGGAAGTCTGGGTAGTTCATAAGAATTTTGGGTTACTCACTAGAAAGTCTAAAAAGCCTGGGTAAGCCCTGGGAAGTCTGGGTGTTTCGTAAGAATTCTGGGTTACTCACTTGGAAGTCTGGAAAGACTGGGTAAACTCGGGGAAGTCTGGGTATTACGTAAGAATTCTGGGTTCATCACGTGGAAGTCTGCTAAGCCTGGGTAACCTCTGGGAAGTCTAGGTTAGTCCATGGAGAGCCTGGGTAGCCCCTAGGATCTCTGGGTTACCCCTCGGAAGTCTGGAAAGCCTGGGTAACCTCTGGGAGGTTTGGGATAGACTCTGGGGAGCAAGGGTAGTTCATAAGAATTTTGGGTTACTCACTAGAAAGTCTAAAAAGCCTAGGTAAGCCCTGGGAAGTCTGGGTGTTTTGTAAGAATTCTGGGTTCCTCACTTGGAAGTCTGGAAAGACTGGGTAAACTCTGGGAAGTCTGTGTTAGTCTCTGGGGAGCATGGGTAGTTCATAATAATTCTGGGTTACTCACTAGGAAGTCTGGAAAGCTTGGCTACGCCCTGGGAAGTCTGGGTGTTTCGTAAGAATTCTGGGTTCTTCACTGGAAATCTGGAAAGCCTTAGTAAGCCCTGGGAAGTATGGGTATTTTGTAAGGATTCTGGGTTCCCCACGTGGAAGTCTGGAAAGCCTGCGTAAGCCCTGAGAAGTCTTGGTGTTTCGTAAGAATTCTGGGTTCCTCACTGGAAGTCTGGAAAAGCTGGGTAAGCCCTGGGAAGTTTGGGTATTTTGTAAGGTTTCTGGGTTCCCCACGTGGAATTCTGGAAAGCCTGGGTAACCTCTGCGAGGTTTGGGATAGTCTCTGGGGAGCATGGGTAGTTCATAAGAATTCTGGGTTACTCACTAGAAAGTCTGGAACTACTGGGTAACCCCAGGGAAGTCTGGGTATTTCGTAAGAATTCTGTTTTACTCACTTTGAATTCTGCACTGCCTGGGTAGCCTATGGGAAGTCTGGGTATTTCGTAAGAATCCTGGGTTCCTCACGTGGAAGTCTGCACAATCTGGGTAACCAATGGGAAGTCTGGATATTTCGTAAGAATTCTGGGTTCCTCACGTGGAAGTCTGCACAGCCTGGGTAACCCATGGGAAGTCTGGGTGTTTCGTAAGAATTCTGGGTTCCTCACTGGAAATCTGGAAAGCCTGGGTAAGCCCCGGGAAGTATGGGTATTTTGTAAGGATTCTGGGTTCCCCACTTGGAAGTCTGGAAAGCTTGGGTAACCTCTGGGAAATCTGGGTGTTTCGTAAGAATCCTGGGTTCCCCACTTGGAAGTCTGGAAAGCTTGGGTAACCTCTGGGAGGTCTGGGTTAGTCTCTGGGTTCCTCACTTGGAAGTCTGGAAAGACTGGGTAAGACCTGGGAAGTCTGGGTATTTTGTAAGAATTTTGGGTTCCCCACGTGGAATTCTGGAAAGTCTGTGTAACCTCTGTAAGGTTTGGGATAGACTCTGGGAGCATGGGTAGTTCATAAGAATTCTGGGTTACACACTAGAAAGTCTGCAAAGCCTGGGTATATCTAAGAATTCTGGGTTCACAACTTGGAAATCTAGAAAGACTGGGTAATCCCTGGGAAGTCTGGGTATTTCGTAAAAATTATGGGTTCCTCACGTGCAAGTCTGCACAACCTGGGTAACCCATTTGAAGCCTGGGTATTTCGTAAGAATTCTAGGTTCCTCACATGGAAGTCTGTAAAGCCTGGGTAACCCATGGGAAGTGTGGGTATTTCGTAAGAATTCTGAGTTCCTCACGTGGAAGTCTGGAAAGCCTCGGTAAACTCTGGGATGACTGTGTTAGTCTCTGGGGAGCATGGGTAGTTCATAATAATTCTGGGTTACTCACTAGGAAGTCTGGAAAGCTTGGGTAAGCCCTGGAAAGTCTGGGTGCTTCGTAAGAATTCTGGGTTCCTCACTGGAAGTCTGGAAAGCCTGGGTAAGCCCTGGGAAGTCTGGGTGTTTCGTAAGAATTCTGGGTTCCTCACTTGGAAGTATGGCAAGCCTGGGTAAGCCCTGGGAAGTCTGTTTATTTCGTAAGAACTCTGGGTTCCCCACGTGGAATTCTGGAAAGCCTGGGTAACCTCTGGGAGGTTTGGGATAGACTCTGAGGAGCATGGGTAGTTCATAAGGATTCTGGATTACTCACTAGAAAGTCTACAAAGCCTGGGTAAGCCCTGGGAAGGCTGGGTGTTTCGTCAGAATTCTGGGTTCCTCACTTGGAAGTCTGGAAAGACTGGGTAAGCTCTGGGAAGTCTGGGTATTTCGTAAGAATTCTGGGTTTCCCACCCGGAAGTCTGGAAAGCCTGGATAACCCCTCGGAAGTCTGGGTATATCGTAAGAATTCTGGGTTCCTCACGCGGAAGTGTGCACATCCTGGGTAAGCCCTGGGAAGTCTGGGTAGTTCATAAGAATTTTGGGTTACTCACTAGAAAGTCTAAAAAGCCTGGGTAAGCCCTGGGAAGTCTGGGTGTTTCGTAAGAATTCTGGGTTACTCACTTGGAAGTCTGGAAAGACTGGGTAAACTCGGGGAAGTCTGGGTATTACGTAAGAATTCTGGGTTCATCACGTGGAAGTCTGCTAAGCCTGGGTAACCTCTGGGAAGTCTAGGTTAGTCCATGGAGAGCCTGGGTAGCCCCTAGGATCTCTGGGTTACCCCTCGGAAGTCTGGAAAGCCTGGGTAACCTCTGGGAGGTTTGGGATAGACTCTGGGGAGCAAGGGTAGTTCATAAGAATTTTGGGTTACTCACTAGAAAGTCTAAAAAGCCTAGGTAAGCCCTGGGAAGTCTGGGTGTTTTGTAAGAATTCTGGGTTCCTCACTTGGAAGTCTGGAAAGACTGGGTAAACTCTGGGAAGTCTGGGTTAGTCTCTGGGGAGCATGGGTAGTTCATAAGAATTCTGGGTTACTCACTAGAATGTCTGCAAAGCCTGAGTAACCCCTGGGAAGTCTGGGTATTTCATAAGAATTCTGGGTTCCTCACTTGGAAGTCTGGAGAGTCTGGGTAAGCTCTGGGAAGTCTGGGTGTTTCGTAAGAATTCTGGGTTCCTCACTTGGAAGTCTGGAAAGCCTGGGTAAGCCCTGGGAAGTCGTGGTATTTTGTAAGAATTCTGGGCTTCCCACGCGGAATTCTGGAAAGCCTGGGTAACCTCTGGGAGGTCTGGGATAGACTCTCTGGAGCATTGGTATTTCATAAGAATTCTGGGTTACTCACTAAAAAGTCTGCAAAGCCTGAGCAACCCCTGGGAAGCCTGGGTATTTCATTAGAATTCTGGGTTCCTCACCTGGAAGTCTGGAAAGCCTAGGTAAGCCCTGGGAGGTTTGGGATAGACTCTGGGGAGCATGCGTAGTTATAAGAATTCTGGGTTACTCAGTAGGAAGTCTGGAAAGACTAGGGAAGCCTTGGAAAGTCTGGATATTACGTAAGAATCCTGGGTTCCCCACTTGGAAATCTGCAAATCCTGAGTAACCTATGGGAAGTCTGGGTATTTCATAAGAATTCTGGGTTCCTCACATGGAAGTCTGGAAAGTCTGGGTAAGCTCTGAGAAGTCTGGGTATTTCATAAGAATTCTAGGTTCTACACGTGGAATTCTGGAAAGATTGGGTAACCCCTGGGAAGTCAGGGTATTTCGTAAGAACTCTGGGTTCCTCACTTGGAAGTCTGCAAAGCCTGGGTAACCCCTGGGAAGTCTGGGCATTTCGTAACAATTCTGGGTTCCCCACTTGGAAGTCTGGAAAGCCTGGGTACCCTCTGGGAAGTTCAGGATAGCTTCTGGGGAGCATGGGTAGTTCATAAGAATTCTGGATTACTCACTAGAAAGTCTACAAAGCCTGGGTAAGCCCTGGGAAGTCTGGGTGTTTCGTCAGAATTCTGGGTTCCTTACATGGAAGTCTGGAAAGACTGGGTAAGCTCTGGGAAGTCTGGGTATTTTGTAAGCATTCTGGGTTTCCCACTTGGAAGTCTGGAAAGCCTGGATAACCCCTCGGAAGTCTGGGTATTTCGTAAGAATTCTGGGTTCCTCACGCGGAAGTGTGCACATCCTGGGTAAGCCCTGGGAAGTCTGGGTAGTTCATAAGAATTTTGGGTTACTCACTAGAAAGTCTAAAAAGCCTAGGTAAGCCCTGGGAAGTCTGGGTGTTTTGTAAGAATTCTGGGTTCCTCACTTGGAAGTCTGGAAAGACTGGGTAAACTCTGGGAAGTCTGGGTTAGTCTCTGGGGAGCATGGGTAGTTCATAAGAATTCTGGGTTACTCACTAGAATGTCTGCAAAGCCTGAGTAACCCCTGGGAAGTCTGGGTATTTCATAAGAATTCTGGGTTCCTCACTTGGAAGTCTGGAGGGTCTGGGTAAGTTCTGGGAAGTCTGGGTGTTTCGTAAGAATTCTGGGTTCCTCACTTGGAAGTCTGGAAAGCCTGGGTAAGCCCTGGGAAGTCGGGGTATTTTGTAAGAATTTTGGGTTCCCCACGTGGAATTCTGGAAAGTCTGTGTAACCTCTGTAAGGTTTGGGATAGACTCTGGGAGCATGGGTAGTACATAAGAATTCTGGGTTACACACTAGAAAGTCTGCAAAGCCTGGGTATATCTAAGAATTCTGGGTTCACAACTTGGAAATCTAGAAAGACTGGGTAATCCCTGGGAAGTCTGGGTATTTCGTAAAAATTCTGGGTTCCTCACGTGCAAGTCTGCACAACCTGGGTAACCCATTTGAAGCCTGGGTATTTCGTAAGAATTCTAGGTTCCTCACATGGAAGTCTGTAAAGCCTGGGTAACCCATGGGAAGTGTGGGTATTTCGTAAGAATTCTGAGTTCCTCACGTGGAAGTTTGGAAAGCCTCGGTAAACTCTGGGATGACTGTGTTAGTCTCTGGGGAGCATGGGTAGTTCATAATAATTCTGGGTTACTCACTAGGAAGTCTGGAAAGCTTGGGTAAGCCCTGGAAAGTCTGGGTGCTTCGTAAGAATTCTGGGTTCCTCACTGGAAGTCTGGAAAGCCTGGGTAAGCCCTGGGAAGTCTGGGTGTTTCGTAAGAATTCTGGGTTCCTCACTTGGAAGTATGGCAAGCCTGGGTAAGCCCTGGGAAGTCTGTTTATTTCGTAAGAACTCTGGGTTCCCCACGTGGAATTCTGGAAAGCCTGGGTAACCTCTGGGAGGTTTGGGATAGACTCTGGGGAGCATGGGTAGTTCATAAGAATTCTGGATTACTCACTAGAAAGTCTACAAAGCCTGGGTAAGCCCTGGGAAGGCTGGGTGTTTCGTCAGAATTCTGGGTTCCTCACTTGGAAGTCTGGAAAGACTGGGTAAGCTCTGGGAAGTCTGGGTATTTCGTAAGAATTCTGGGTTTCCCACTTGGAAGTCTGGAAAGCCTGGATAACCCCTCGGAAGTCTGGGTATTTCGTAAGAATTCTGGGTTCCTCACGCGGAAGTGTGCACATCCTGGGTAAGCCCTGGGAAGTCTGGGTAGTTCATAAGAATTTTGGGTTACTCACTAGAAAGTCTAAAAAGCCTGGGTAAGCCCTGGGAAGTGTGGGTGTTTCGTAAGAATTCTGGGTTACTCACTTGGAAGTCTGGAAAGACTGGGTAAACTCGGGGAAGTCTGGGTATTACGTAAGAATTCTGGGTTCATCACGTGGAAGTCTGCTAAGCCTGGGTAACCTCTGGGAAGTCTAGGTTAGTCCATGGAGAGCCTGGGTAGCCCCTAGGATCTCTGGGTTACTCCCTCGGAAGTCTGGAAAGCCTGGGTAACCTCTGGGAGGTTTGGGATAGACTCTGGGGAGCAAGGGTAGTTCATAAGAATTTTGGGTTACTCACTAGAAAGTCTAAAAAGCCTAGGTAAGCCCTGGGAAGTCTGGGTGTTTTCTAAGAATTCTGGGTTCCTCACTTGGAAGTCTGGAAAGACTGGGTAAACTCTGGGAAGTCTGGGTTAGTCTCTGGGGAGCATGGGTAGTTCATAAGAATTCTGGGTTACTCACTAGAATGTCTACAAAGCCTGGGTAAGCCCTGGGAAGGCTGGGTGTTTCGTCAGAATTCTGGGTTCCTCACTTGGAAGTCTGGAAAGACTGGGTAAGCTCTGGGAAGTCTGGGTATTTCGTAAGAATTCTGGGTTTCCCACTCGGAAGTCTGGAAAGCCTGGATAACCCCTCGGAAGTCTGGGTATATCGTAAGAATTCTGGGTTCCTCACGCGGAAGTGTGCACATCCTGGGTAAGCCCTGGGAAGTCTGGGTAGTTCATAAGAATTTTGGGTTACTCACTAGAAAGTCTAAAAAGCCTGGGTAAGCCCTGGGAAGTCTGGGTGTTTCGTAAGAATTCTGGGTTACTCACTTGGAAGTCTGGAAAGACTGGGTAAACTCGGGGAAGTCTGGGTATTACGTAAGAATTCTGGGTTCATCACGTGGAAGTCTGCTAAGCCTGGGTAACCTCTGGGAAGTCTAGGTTAGTCCATGGAGAGCCTGGGTAGCCCCTAGGATCTCTGGGTTACCCCTCGGAAGTCTGGAAAGCCTGGGTAACCTCTGGGAGGTTTGGGATAGACTCTGGGGAGCAAGGGTAGTTCATAAGAATTTTGGGTTACTCACTAGAAAGTCTAAAAAGCCTAGGTAAGCCCTGGGAAGTCTGGGTGTTTTGTAAGAATTCTGGGTTCCTCACTTGGAAGTCTGGAAAGACTGGGTAAACTCTGGGAAGTCTGGGTTAGTCTCTGGGGAGCATGGGTAGTTCATAAGAATTCTGGGTTACTCACTAGAATGTCTGCAAAGCCTGAGTAACCCCTGGGAAGTCTGGGTATTTCATAAGAATTCTGGGTTCCTCACTTGGAAGTCTGGAGAGTCTGGGTAAGCTCTGGGAAGTCTGGGTGTTTCGTAAGAATTCTGGGTTCCTCACTTGGAAGTCTGGGAAGCCTGGGTAAGCCCTGGGAAGTCGTGGTATTTTGTAAGAATTCTGGGCTTCCCACGCGGAATTCTGGAAAGCCTGGGTAACCTCTGGGAGGTCTGGGATAGACTCTCTGGAGCATTGGTATTTCATAAGAATTCTGGGTTACTCACTAAAAAGTCTGCAAAGCCTGAGCAACCCCTGGGAAGCCTGGGTATTTCATTAGAATTCTGGGTTCCTCACTTGGAAGTCTGGAAAGCCTAGGTAAGCCCTGGGAGGTTTGGGATAGACTCTGGGGAGCATGCGTAGTTATAAGAATTCTGGGTTACTCAGTAGGAAGTCTGGAAAGACTAGGGAAGCCTTGGAAAGTCTGGATATTACGTAAGAATCCTGGGTTCCCCACTTGGAAATCTGCAAATCCTGAGTAACCTATGGGAAGTCTGGGTATTTCATAAGAATTCTGGGTTCCTCACATGGAAGTCTGGAAAGTCTGGGTAAGCTCTGGGAAGTCTGGGTGTTTCGTAAGAATTCTGGGTTCCTCACTTGGACGTCTGGAAAGCCTGGGCAAGCCCTGGAAAGTCTGGGTATTTCGTAAGAATTGTGGGTTCTTCACTTCGAATGCTGGAAAGCCTGGGTAAGCTCTGAGAAGTCTGGGTATTTCATAAGAATTCTAGGTTCTACACGTGGAATTCTGGAAAGATTGGGTAACCCCTGGGAAGTCAGGGTATTTCGTAAGAACTCTGGGTTCCTCACTTGGAAGTCTGCAAAGCCTGGGTAACCCCTGGGAAGTCTGGGCATTTCGTAACAATTCTGGGTTCCCCACTTGGAAGTCTGGAAAGCCTGGGTACCCTCTGGGAAGTTCAGGATAGCTTCTGGAGAGCATGGGTAGATCATAAGAATTCTGGATTACTCACTAGAAAGTCTACAAAGCCTGGGTAAGCCCTGGGAAGTCTGGGTGTTTCGTCAGAATTCTGGGTTCCTTACTTGGAAGTCTGGAAAGACTGGGTAAGCTCTGGGAAGTCTGGGTATTTTGTAAGCATTCTGGGTTTCCCACTTGGAAGTCTGGAAAGCCTGGATAACCCCTCGGAAGTCTGGGTATTTCGTAAGAATTCTGGGTTCCTCACGCGGAAGTGTGCACATCCTGGGTAAGCCCTGGGAAGTCTGGGTAGTTCATAAGAATTTTGGGTTACTCACTAGAAAGTCTAAAAAGCCTATGTAAGCCCTGGCAAGTATGGGTATTTCGTAAGAATTCTGGGTTCCTCACGTGGAAGTCTGGAAATCCAGGGTAACCCCTGGGAATTGTATGTTAGTCCGTGTAGAGTCTGGGTAGTTCCTAGGAACCCTGGCTTACTCCCTAGGAAGTCTGGAGAGTCTGGGTACACGCTAGGAGGCCTGGTTTATTTTGTAAGGATTCTGGGTTCATCACATGGAAGTTTGAAAATCCTGGGTAAGCCCTGGGAAGTCTGGGTGTTTCGTAAGAATTCTGTGCTCCCCTCTTGGAAGTTTGGAAAGCTTCGGTAACCTCTTGTAGGTCTGGGTTAGTCTCTGGGGGGCATGGGTAGTTAATAAGAATTATGGGTTCCCCACTTGGAAGTCTGGAAAGCTTGGGTAAACTCTGGGAAGTCTGGATTAGTCCGTGGAGAGCCTGGGTAGCTCCTAGGATCTCTGGGTTACTCCCTCGGAACTCTGGAAAGCCTGGGTATCCCCTGGGAAGTCTGGGTGTTTCGTAAGGATTCTGGGTTCCTCACTGGAAGTCTGGAAAGCCTGGGTAAGCCCTGGGAAGTCTGGGTGTTTCGTAAGAATTCTGGGTGTCTCACTTGGAAGTATTGCAAGCCTGGGTAAGCCCTGGGAAGTCTGAGTATTTCGTAAGGCCTCTGGGTTCCCCACGTGGAATTCTGGAAAGCCTGGGTAACCTCTGGGAGGTTTGGGATAGACTCTGGAGAGCATGGGTAGTTCATAACTACTACAATTCTGGGTTACTCACTAGAAAGTCTGCAAACCTGGGTACATCTAAGAATTCTGGGTTCACCACTTGCAAATCTAGAAAGACTGGGTAACCCCTGGGAAGTCTGGGTATTTCATAAGAATTCTGGGTTCTTCACGTGGAAGTCTGCACAGCCTGGGTATCACATGGGAAGTCTGGGTATTTTGTAAGAATTCTGGGTTCTTCACCTGGAAGTCTGCACAGCCTGGGTAACCCATGGGAAGTCTGGGTATTTCGTAAGAATTCTGGGTTCCCCACTTCTAAGTCTGGAAAGCGTGGGGAACTTCTGCGAGGTCTGGGTTAGCCTCTGGGGAGCATGGGTAGTGCATAAGAATTCTGGGTTGCTCACTAGGAAGTCTGCAAAGCCTGAGTAACCCCTGGGAAGTCTGGGTATTTCATAAGAATTCTGGGTTCCTCACTTGGAAGTCTGGAAAGTCTGGGTAAGCTCTGGGAAGTCTGGGTGTTTCGTAAGAATTCTGGGTTCCTCACTTGGAAGTCTGGAAAGCCTGGGTAAGCCCTGGGAAGTCGGGGTAATTTGTAAGAATTCTGGGTTTCCCACGCGGAAATCTGGAAAGCCTGGGTAACCTTTGGGAGGTCTGGGTTAGTCTCTGGGGAGCATGGGTAGTTCACAAGAATTCTGGGTTACTCACTAGAATGTCTGCAAAGCCTGAGTAACCCCTGGGAAGTCTGGGTATTTCATAAGAATTCTGGGTTCCTCACTTGGAAGTCTGGAAAGTCTGGGTAAGCTCTGGGAAGTCTGGGTGTTTCGTAAGAATTCTGGGTTCCTCACTTGGAAGTCTGGAAAGCCTGGGTAAGCCCTGGGAAGTCGGGGTAATTTGTAAGAATTCTGGGTTTCCCACGCGGAATTCTGGAAAGCCTGGGTAACCCCTGGGAGGTTTGGGATAGACTCTCGGGAGCATTGGTATTTCATAAGAATTCTGGGTTACTCACTAAAAAGTCTGCAAAGCCTGAGCAACCCCTGGGAAGCCTGGGTATATCATTAGAATTCTGGGTTCCTCACTTGAAAGACTGGAAAGACTGGGTAACTTCTGGGAAGCCTGGGTGTATCGTAAGAACTCTGGGTTCCTCACTTGGAAGTCTGGAAAGCCTAGGTAAGCCCTGGGAGGTTTGGGATAGACTGTGGGGAGCATGCGTAGTTATAAGAATTCTGGGTTACTCAGTAGGAAGTCTGGAAAGACTAGGGAAGCCTTGGAAAGTCTGGATATTACGTAAGAATCCTGGGTTCCCCACTTGGAAATCTGGAAAGCCTGGGTAACCTTTGGGAGGTCTGGGTTAGTCTCTGGGGAGCATGGGTAGTTCACAAGAATTCTGGGTTACTCACTAGAATGTCTGCAAAGCCTGAGTAACCCCTGGGAAGTCTGGGTATTTCATAAGAATTCTGGGTTCCTCACTTGGAAGTCTGGAAAGTCTGGGTAAGCTCTGGAAAGTCTGGGTGTTTCGTAAGGATTCTGGGTTCCTCACTTGGACGTCTGGAAAGCCTGAGCAAGCCCTGGGAAGTCTGGGTATTTCTTAAGAATTGTGGGTTCCTCACCTGGAAGTCTGCACAGCCTGGGTAACCCATGGGAAGTCTGGGTATTTCGTAAGAATTCTGGGTTCCCCACTTCTAACTCTGGAAAGCCTGGGTAACTTCTGCGTGGTCTAGGTTAGTCTCTGGGGAGCATGGGTAGTTCATAAGAATTACTGGGTTACTCACTAGAATGTCTGCAAAGCCTGGGTATCCCATGGGAAGTCTGGGTATTTCGTAAGAATTCTGGGTTCCTCACCTGCAAGTCTGCACAGCCTGGGTAACCCAAGGGAAGTCTGGGTATTTCGTAAGAATTCTGGGTTCCCCACTTCTAACTCTGGAAAGCCTGGGTAACTTCTGCGAGGTCTGGGTTAGTCTCTGGGGAGCATGGGTAGTTCATAAGAATTACTGGGTTACTCACTAGAATGTCTGCAAAGCCTGAGTAACCCCTGGGAAGTCTGGGTATTTCATAAGAATTCTGGGTTCTTCACTTGGAATTTTGAAAAGCCTGGGTAACCTCTGGGAGGTCTGGGTTAGTCCATGGAGAACATGGGTAGTTCATAAGGTTTCTGGGCTACTCACTAGAAAGTCTGCTCACCTGGGTATATCTAAGAATTCTGGGTTCACCACTTGGGAATCTAGAAAGACTGGGTAACCCATGGGAAATCTGGGTATTTCGTAAGAATTCTGGGTTCCTCACTTGGAAGTCTGGAAAGCCTGGGTAACCTCTGGGAAGTTCGGGATAGCCTCTGGGGAGCATGGGTAGTTCATAAGAATTCTGGGTTACTTACTACAAAGTCTGCAAAGCCTGGGTCACCCATGGGAAGTCTGGGCATTTCGTAACAATTCTGGGATCCCTACTTTGAAGTCTGGAAAGCCTGGGTAACCTCTGGAAAGTTCGGGATAGACTCTGGGGAGCATGGGTACTGCATAAGAATTCTGGGTTACTCACTAGGAAGTCTGGAAAGACTAGGTAAGCCTTAGAAATTCTGGATATTACGCAAGAATCCTGGGTTCCCCACTTGGAAATTTGGAAAGCCTGGGTGACCTTTGGGAGGTCTGGGTTAGTCTCTGGGGAGCATGGGTAGTTCAGAAGAATTCTGGGTTACTCAATAGAATGCCTGCAAAGCCTGAGTAACCCCTGGGAATTCTGGGTATTTCATAAGAATTCTGGGTTCCTCACTTGGAAGTCTGGAAAGTCTGGGTAAGCTCTGGGAAGTCTGGGTGTTTCGTAAGAATTCTGGGTTCCTCACTTGGAAGTCTGGAAAGCCTGGCTAAGCCCTGGAAAGTCGAGGTATTTTGTAAGAATTCTGGGTTTCCCACGCGGAATTCTGGAGAGCCTGGGTAACCTCTGGGAGGTTTGGGATAGACTCTCGGGAGCATTGGTATTTCATAAGAATTCTGGGTTACTCACTAAAAAGTCTGCAAAGCCTGAGCAACCCCTGGGAAGCCTGGGTATTTCATTAGAATTCTGGGTTCCTCACTTGAAAGACTGGAAAGACTGGGTAAGTTCTGGGAAGTCTGGGTGTATCGTAAGAACTCTGGGTTCCTCACTTGGAAGTCTGGAAAGCCTAGGTAAGCCCTGGGAGGTTTGGGATAGACTCTAGGGAGCATGCGTAGTTATAAGAATTCTGGGTTACTCAGTAGGAAGTCTGGAAAGACTAGGGAAGCCTTGGAAAGTCTGGATATTACGTAAGAATCCTGGGTTCCCCACTTGGAAATCTGCAAATCCTGAGTAACCCCTGGGAAGTCTGGGTATTTCATAAGAATTCTGGGTTCCTCACTTGGAAGTCTGGAAAGTCTGGGTAAGCTCTGGGAAGTCTGGGTGTTTCGTAAGAATTCTGGGTTACTCACTTGGAAGTCTGGAAAGACTGGGTAAACTCGGGGAAGTCTGGGTATTACGTAAGAATTCTGGGTTCATCACGTGGAAGTCTGCTAAACCTGGGTAACCTCTGGGAAGTCTAGGTTAGTCCGTGGAGAGCCTGGGTAGCCCCTGGGATCTCTGGGTTACTCCCTGGGAAGTCTGGAAAGCCTGGGAAACCTCTGGGTGGTTTGGGATAGACTCTGGGGAGCAAGGGTAGTTCATAAGGATTTTGGGTTACTCACTAGAAAGTCTAAAAAGCCTAGGTAAGCACTGGGAAGTCTGGGTGTTTTGTAAGAATTCTGGGTTCCTCACTTGGAAGTCTGGAAAGACTGGGAAAACTCTGGGAAGGCTGGGGTAGTCCGTGGAGAGCCTGGGTAGCTCCTAGGATCTCTGGGTTACTCCCTCGGAAGTCTGGAAAGCCTGGGTAACCCCTGGGAAGTCTGGGTGTTTCGTAAGGATTCTGGTCTTACGAAATACAAAGACTTCCCAGGGGTTTCCCAGGGTTTGCAGACTTCAAAGTGGGGAACCCAGAATTGTTACGAAATGCCCAGACTTCCCAGGGGTTACCCAGTCTTTCTAGATTTCCAAGTTGTGAACCCAAAATTCTTAAATACACCCAGGATTTGCAGACTTTCTAGTGAGTAACCCAGAATTCTTATGAACTACCGATGCTCTCCAGAGTCTATCCCAAACCTCCCAGAGGTTACCCAGGTTTCCAGAATTCCACGTGGGTAACCCAAAATTCTTACAAAATACCCAGACTTCCCAGGGGTTACCCAGTCTTTCTAGATTTCCAAGTTGTAAACCCAAAATTCTTAAATACACCCAGGATTTGCAGACTTGCTAGTGAGTAACCCAGAATTCTTATGAACTACCGATGCTCTCCAGAGTCTATCCCAAACCTCCCAGAGGTTACTCAGGCTTTCCAGACCTCCAAGCGGGGAACCCAGAGTTGTTACGAAATGCCCAGACTTCCCATGGGTTACCCAGGCTTTCCAGACTTCCAAGTGAGGAACCCCGATTTCTTACGAAATACCCAGACTTCCCAGGGCTTACCCAGGCTTTCCAGACTTCCAAGTGAGGAACCCAGAATTCTTACCAAATACCCAGACTTCCCAGGTGTTACCCATGCTTTCCAGACTTCCAAGTGAGGAACCCAGGATTGTTACCAAATAACGAGACTTCCCAGGGGTTACCCAGGCTTTGCAGACTTCCAAGTGAGGAACCCAGGATTCTTACCAAATACCCAGACTTCCCAGGGGTTACCCAAGTTTCCAGACTTCCAAGTGAGGATGCCCAGGATTCTTACCAAATACCCAGACTTCCTAGGGGTTACCCAGGCTTTCCAGACTTCCACGTGAGGTACCCAGAATTCTTACGGAATACGCAGACTTCAAATGGGTTACCCAGGCTTTGCAGACTTCCATGTGAGGAACCCAGGATTCTTACCAAATACCCAGACTTCCCAGGGGTTACCCAAGCTTTCCAGACTTCCAAGTGAGGAACCCAGAACTCTTATGAACTACCCATGCTCCCCAGAGACTAACCCAGACCTCCCAGAGGTTACCCAGGCTTTCCGGACTTCCAAGTGGGGAACCCATTATTATTTCGAAATACCCAGGCCTCCCAGGGCTTACCCAGGCTGTGCAGACTTCCAAGGGAGTAAAACAGAATTCTTACGAAATACCCACACTTCCCGTGGGTTACCCAGGCTTGCAGACTTCCAAGTGAGGAACCCAGAATTGTTACGAAACACCCAGACTTCCCAGGGCTTACCCAGGCTTCCCCGACTTCAAAGTGAGGAACCCAGGATTCTTACCAAATACCCAGACTTCCCAGGGGTTACCCAAGCTTTCCAGACTTCCAAGTGAGGAACCCAGGATTCTTACCAGATACCCAGACTTCCCAGGGGTTACCCAAGCTTTCCAGACTTCCAAGTGAGGAACCCAGGATTCTTACCAAATACCCAGACTTCCCAGGGGTTACCCAGGCTTTGCAGACTTCCAAGTGAGGAACCCAGGATCCTTACCAAATACCCAGACTTCGCAGGGGTTACCCAAGCTTTCCAGACTTCCAAGTGAGGAACCCATAACTCTTATGAAGTACCCCTGCTCCCCAGAGACTAACCCAGACCTCCCAGAGGTTACCCAGGCTTTCCGGACTTCCAAGTGGGGAACCCAGGATTCTTACGAAATACCCATACCTCCCAGGACTTACCCAGGCTGTGCAGACTTACAAGGGCTTAAAACAGAATTCTTACGAAATACCCAGACTTCCCATGGGTTACCCAGGCTTACAGACTTCCACGTGAGGTATCCAGAACTCTTACAAAATACTTAAACTCCCCAGGGGTCACCCATTCTTTCTAGACTTCCAAGTGAGGAACCCAGAATTCTTACGAAATTTTCAGGCTTCCCAGAGCCTACCCATTATTTCTAGACTTCCTAGGGAATAACCAAAAATTCTTAGTAACTGCCCAGACTACCAGGGGCTAATCCAAACTTCCCAGGGTTTACCCAGTCTTTCCAGACTTCCTAGTGAGTAACCCAGAATTATTATGAACTAGCCATGCTCCCCGGAGACTATCCCAGTCATCCCAGAGGTTACCCAGGCTTTCCAGAATTCCAAGTGGGGAACCCAAAATTCTTAGATATACCCAGGCTTTGCAGACTTCCTAGTAAGTAACCCAGAATTATTATGAACTACCCATGCACCCCAGAGACTAACCCACACCTCCCAGAGGTTACCCAGGATTTCCAGACTTCCAAGAGGGAACCCAGAATTGTTACGAATTACCCAGACTCCCCATGGGTTACGCAGGCTGTGCAGACTTCCACGTGAGGAACCAAGTTCTTACGAAATACCCAGACTTCCACGGGGTTACCCAGGCTTTCCAGACTTCCAAGTGAGGAACCCAGAATTCTTGCGAAGTACCCAGATTTCTCATGGGTTACCCAGGCTTTGCAGACTTCCAAGTGGTGGACCCAGAATTCTTAGATATACCCAGCCTTTGCAGACTTTCTAGTGAGTAACCCAGAATTCTTATGAACTACCCATGCTCCCCAGAGACTAACCCAGACCTCCCAGAGGTTACCCAAGCTGTCCAGACTTCCAAGTGAGGAACCCAGAATTCTTACGAAATACCCAGACTTCCCATGGGTTACCCAGGCTGTGCAGACTTCCACGTGAGGAACCCAGAATTCTTACGAAATACCTAGACTTCCCAGCGGTTAAACAGTCTTTCTAGATTTCCAAGTGGTGAACCCAGAATTCTTAGATATACCCAGGTTTGCGAACTTTCCAGTGAGTAACCCAGAGTTCCTATGAACTACCCATGTTCTGCAGGGACTAACCCAGACCTCCCAGAGGTTACCCAGGCTTTCCAGACTTCCAAGTGAGGAACCCAGAATTCTTACGAAAAACCCAGACTTCCCAGTGCTTACCCAGGCTTTTCAAACTTCCAAGTGAGCAACCCTGAATTCTTATGAAATACCCTGACCTCCCAGGGGTTACTCAGGCTTTGCAGTCTATCTAGTGAGTAACCCAGAATTCTTGCGAAATACCCAGACTTCCCATAGGTTACCCAGACTTTCCAGACTTCCAAGTGAGGAACCCAGAGTTCTTTCGAAATACCCAGACTTCCAAGGGGTTACCCAGGCTTTCAAGACTTCCAAGTGAGGAACCCAGAATTCTTGCGAAATACGCAGACTTCCCATGGGTTACCCAGGCTTTGCAGACTTCCAAGTGAGGAACCCAGAATTCTTACGAAATTCTCAGTCTTCGAAGAGCTTACCCAGGATATTTAGACATCCTAGGGAATAACCCAGGTTCCCCACTTTGAAATCTGGAAAGTCTGGGTAACCTCTGGGCAGTCTGGGTTAGTCTCTGGGGAGCATGCTTAGTTAATAAGAATTATGGGTTACTCACTAGAAGGTCTGCAAAGCCTGGGTAACCCATGGGAAGTGTGGGTATTTCGTAAGAATTCTGGGTTCCTCACGTGGAAGTCTGGAAAGCCTCGGTAACCTCTGGGATGACTGTGTTAGTCTCTGGGGAGCATGGGTAGTTCATAATAATTCTGGGTTACTCACTAGGAAGTCTGGAAAGCTTGGGTAAGCCCTGGGAAGTCTGGGTGTTTCGTAAGAATTCTGGGTTCCTCACTGGAAGTCTGGAAAGCCTGGGTAAGCCCTGGGAAGTGTGGGTATTTTGTAAGGATTCTGGGTGCCCCACGTGATAGTCTCGAAAGCCTGGGTAAGCGCTGGGAAGTCTGGGTGTTTCGTAATAATTCTGGGTCCCTCACTGGAAGTCTGGAAAGCCTGGGTAAGGCCTGGGAAGTTTGGGTATTTTGTAAGGATTCTTTGTTCCCCATGTGGAATTCTGGAAAGCCTGGGTAAGCTCTGGGAGGTTTGGGAAAGACTCTGGGGAGCATGGGTAGTTCATAATAATTCTGGGTTACTCACTTGAAAGTCTGCAAAGACTGGGTAACCCCTGGGAAGTCTGGGTATTTCGTAAGAATTCTGTTTTACTCACTTTGAATTCTGCACAGCCTCGGTAACCCATGGGAAGTCTGGGTATTTCGTAAGAATTCTGGGTTCCTCACGTGGAAGTCTGGAAAGCCTGGGTAACCCCTAGGAATTCTACGTTAGTTCGTGGAGAGTCTGGGTAGCTCCTATTAAATCTGGGTTACTCCCTAGGAGGTCTGAAAATCCTGGGTAACCCCTGGGAATTGTATGTTATTTCCGTGGAGAGTCTGAGTAGTTCCTAGCAACTCTGAGTTACTCCCTGGGGAGTCTGGGTACCCGCTAGGAAGTCTGGTTTATTTCGTAACGATTCTGGGTTCATCACTTGGGAGTCTGGAAAGCCTGGGTAAACTCTGAGAGGTTTGGGATAGACTCTGGGGAGCATGGGTAGTTCGTAAGAATTCTGGGTTACTCAATAGAAAGTCTCCAAAGCCTGAGTAACCCCTGGGAAGTCAGGATATTTCATAAGATTTCAGGGTTCCTCACTTGGAAGTCTGGAAAGCCTGGGTAACCTCTGGGAAGTCTGGGTATTTCGTAAGAATTCTGGGTTCCTCGCGTGGAGTTCTGCACAGCCTGGGTAACCCATGGGAAGAGTGGGTATTTCGTAAGAATTCTGGGTTCCCCACTTGGAAGTCTGGAAAGCCTGGGTAACCTCTGCGACGACTGTGTTAGTCTCTGGGGAGCATGGGTAGTTCACAATAATTCTGAGTTACTCACTAGGAAGTCTGGAAAGCTTGGGTAACCCCTTGAAAGTCTGGGTATTTCATAAGAATTCAGGGTTCCTCATTTGGAAGTCTGGAAAGCTTGGGTAACTCCTTGGAAGTCTGGGTATTTCATAAGAATTCGGGGTTCCTCATTTGGAAATCTACAAAGCCTGAGTAACTCCTGGGAAGTCTGGGTATTTCATAAGAACTCTGGGTTCCTCACTTGGAAGTCTGGAAAGTCTGGGTAAGCTCTGGGAAGTCTGGGTGTTTCGTAAGAATTCTGGGTTCCTCACATGGAAGTCTGCAAAGCCTGGGTAACACATGGGAAGTCTGGGCATTTCGTAACAATTCTGGGTTCCCCACTTGGAAGTCTGGAAAGCCTGGGTAACCTCTGGGAAGTTCGGGATAGCCTCTGGGGAGCATGGGTAGTTCATAAGAATTCTGGGTTACTCGCGACAAAGTCTGCAAAGCCTGGGTAAGCGCTGGGAAGTCTGGGTATTTCGTAAGATTTCTGCGTTACTCACTACAAAGTCTGCAAAGCCTGGGTCACCCATAAGAAGTCTGGACATTTCGTAACAATTCTGGGTTCCCCACTTTGAAGTCTGGAAATCCTGGGTAACCTCTGGAAAGACACTGGGGAGCATGGGTAGTTCATAAGAATTCTGGGTTACTCACTAGAAAGTCTGGAAAGTCTGGGTAAGTTCTGGGAAGTCTGGGTGTTTCGCAAGAATTCTGGGTTCCTCACTTGGGCGTGTGGAAAGCCTGGGTATCCTCTGGGATGTTTGGGATAGACTCTGGGGAGCATGGGTAGTTCACAAGAATTCTGGGTTACTCACTAGAAAGTCTGAAAAGCCTGAGTAACTCCTGGGAAGTCTGGGTATTTCATAAGAATTCTGGGTTCCTCACTTGGAAGTCTGGAAAGTCTGGGTAAGCTCTGGGAAGTCTGGGTGTTTCGTAAGAATTCTGAGTTCCTCACATGGAAGTCTGCAAAGCCTGGGTAACACATGGGAAGTCTGGGCATTTCGTAACAATTCTGGGTTCCCCACTTGGAAGTCTGGAAAGCCTGGGTAACCTCTGGGAAGTTCGGGATAGCCTCTGGGGAGCATGGGTAGTTCATAAGAATTCTGGGTTACTCGCGACAAAGTCTGCAAAGCCTGGGTAAGCGCTGGGAAGTCTGGGTATTTCGTAAGAATTCTGCGTTACTCACTACAAAGTCTGCAAAGCCTGGGTCACCCATAGGAAGTCTGGGCATTTCGTAACAATTCTGGGTTCCCCACTTTGAAGTCTGGAAATCCTGGGTAACCTCTGGAAAGACTCTGGGGAGCATGGGTAGTTCATAAGAATTCTGGGTTACTCACTAGAAAGTCTGGAAAGTCTGGGTAAGTTCTGGGAAGTCTGGGTGTTTCGCAAGAATTCTGGGTTCCTCACTTGGACGTGTGGAAAGCCTGGGTATCCTCTGGGATGTTTGGGATAGACTCTGGGGAGCATGGGTAGTACACAAGAATTCTGGGTTACTCACTAGAAAGTCTGAAAAGCCTGAGTAACCCCTGGGAAGTCAGGGTATTTCATAAGAATTCAGGGTTCCTGACTTGGAAGTTTGAAAAGCCCGGGTAAGCCCTGGGAAGTCTGGGTGTTTCGTAAGAATTCTCGGTTCCTCACTTGGAAGTCTGGAAAGCCTGGGTAACCTCTGGGAGGTCTGGGTTAGTCCCTGGAGAACATGGGTAGTTCATAAGAATTCTTTGTTACTCACTAGAAAGTCTGCAAACCTGGGTACATCTAAGAATTCTGGGTTCACCACTTGGAAATCTAGAAAGACTGGGTAACCCCTGGGAAATCTGGGTATTCCGTAAGAATTCTGGGTTCCTCACGTGGAAGTCTGCACAGCCTGAGTAACCCATGGGAAGTCTGCGTATTTCGTAAGAATTGTGGGTTATTCACATGGAAGTCTGCAAAACCTGGGTATCCCATGGGAAGTCTGGGTGTTTCGTAAGAATCTTGGGTTCCCTTCTTGGAGGTCTGGAATGCCTGGGTAACCTCTGGGAGGTCTAGGTTAGTCTCTGGGCAGCAGGGTAGTTCATAAGAGTTTTGGGTTCCTCACATGGAAGTCTGCAAAGCCTGGGTAACCCATGGGAAGTCTGTATAATTCGTAAGAATTCTGGGTTCCTCACGTGGAAGTCAGGAAATCCTGGGTAACCCCTGGGAATTGTATGTTAGTCCGTCGAGAGTCTGAGTAGTTCCTATGAATCCTGGGTTACTCCCTTGGAAGTCTGGAAAGTCTGGGTTATTTCGTAAGGATTCTGGGTTCATCACTTGGAAGTCTAGAAAGCCTGGGTAACCCCTGGGAATTCTGGGTGGGCGCCTGGTAGTCTGGGTAGTTACTAAGGATTCTGGGTGATTCCCTAGGAAGTTTAGAAATCCCGGGTAAGCTCACAGAAGCCTGAGAATTTCGTAAGAATTCTGGGTTCCTCACTTGGAAGTCTAGAAAGCCAGGGTAACCCCTAGGGAGTCTGGGTATTATGTAAGAATTCTGGATTCCTCACGTGGAAGTCTGCAAAGCCTTGGTAGTGTTGGAATTTGGGGAGCAAATAATGAACACATCAGCATACTTCGTTTATGCGTATTAGACTGCTTTTATTTTATAAGAATGTTTTCACATGCTAGCAACCGACCGATAGATGGTGCTGCGTTTTATTTAGATATAGAATTTTAACACTCCCACTTATCTAAATAACATTCTTCCTTAACCCTCGGACGACTGAAACCGGGTCTCAAGTGACCCGGACCTTCATTTTTTCTATATAATTCCGCCGTTCTCCAAGATACCGCTGTGGGTGTTTGTGTATTCCTCTAATATGTTATGAAGAATAAATATCGATTAAAAAAAAAATGTTAACTCATTATTTCTAGATGTCGAATTTATTGCCTATTTTTTCTGCAGGTGAACTATAAAAAATAGTATTAAGTATCATGTGCAAGCCTTTATTAGAAATGTACCCATATTATTTTTTCGAAATTGATATAAAACCAAAAAAATACTTGTCGGGTCACTAGAGACCCATTTCCGCCTTCCGCGTTATGAAATTATTTCCGCCGTCCGAGGGTTAAGCCTAATTCACCACTAAATTTTGAATGTTTTGGCAAGCAAAGTGCTTTGGTTAACACATCCGCTGGCATTTCATCCGTAGACAAATATTTCAGATCGACCAATTTATTTAAAATTGCTTCTCGGATAAAATGGTAGCGCACGTCTATGTGCTTAGTCCTTTTATGACTTACCGGGTTCATAGCCAACTTTTGAGCACTTTGATTGTCATTGTAAATACTAATACATTTTAAAGTACCTAACAAATTAGACAATAAATTCCTAAAATAAATAGCTTCTTTTGAAGCTTCGTTCACAGCCATGTACTCGGCTTCAGTACTGCTCAAAGCAACAGTGGTTTGTTTCTTACATTCCCATGAAACAGCCCCACCTGCTATTTTAAAAACCAGTATATGACCGCCTGTCACAAGTATTGCTTGCAAAATCAGAATCTACAAATCCCATTAAATCTGAATCACTATTCCCATATTGTAAGTACAAAGACTTTGTACCTTTCAGATACCTCAGAATTCTCTTAGCACTTTTCCAGTGTGATTCTGTATAACAATTATTAAACTGGCTAAGAAAATTCACGGTAAAGGTAATGTCTGGTCTTGTTAACACTGATAAATACATTAAACTGCCTAACAGCTGTTGATAAGGCAGATCTTTTCTACAACATTGCGATCTGTCTCATCAAAGCATACAATTTTTTCCATGGGCGTACCTACGGGTTTACAATCACTCATATTGAACCTATCTAATACATGATCTATATACTGTTCTTGATCTAACTGAATTGTATTTTTATCTTTGTCTATTCTAACTCTCATTCACAAACATTGTTTAAGTTGGCCTAAATCTTTAATCTTAAACCTTGCAGCTAGCTGCTGCTTTAAAGAATCTGATTCGTTCACAGAGTTAGAAAAGATGAAGAAATCGTCTACATATAATGCAATTATGGTTATAAGACCAACTTCTCGCTTAATAAAAACACAAGGCTCATGATCGCTCCTTTTATAACTTAAGCTAATTAACATTTTTTCAACTTCTTTATACCAAACACGAGAAGATTGCTTTAAACCATAAATAGCTCGATTCAGTTTCAAAACTTTATTTTGGTTTCTAGACTCTCCAGTGTCGAAACCCACTGGTATTTCCATGAACACGGTCTCCTCCAGTTTTCCATTCAAAAAAGCTGTAACAACGTCCAAATGGTAAACATTTAATTTAAGTTGGACAGACAATGCTAAAAGTAATCTTAACGTTGAATGCTTAACGACTGGAGAAAACGTTTCATCGAAATCCACTCCCGGCCTCTGGCTAAAACCCTTTGCAACTAATCTAGCCCTATAAGTTATGTTACCATCACTATTGCTTTTTAGTTTAAAAACCCACTTGCACTTCACTGGTGACTGACCTTCTGGGAGGTCCACTAGGTCCCATGCATGATTTTCACTAAAACTTTTCATTTCATCTGTCATGGCACTTTCCCATTTACTTCGGTTGGGTCCTGCAAGAGCTTCTGCTACTGAACTTGGGTCTCCCACTGAAGCTGGAATTTCTTCAGAATTTACTTGCTCTTCTGAAACAAAATATGTCACAAAATCTTCAAAGTTTTCTTCACCAACTTTAGTAAGGATATCAACTTCGCCACTCGATTGCACGACGATTTTGCTATTATTCGCAACCATAATGTCTTTTACGATGGGTTCTCTTCGGTTTAATAGCCAATCCTGCCTGCAAGTTAAATGAACACTCGCCCCTGAATCTAAATACCAATCGTTGTTGTTGAAATTGGCTCCAAGAAAAACAACATTAAAATCACTTTTTGTTTGTTTATCTGTACCTTTATTTTTATCGGATTGTGGGCATTTCGACACGAAATGGCCTTGTTGTTTGCACTTAAAACAAATTACATCACCTTTGTTTTTGTTTTTGCTGTCATTTTTCTTTTGATCTTCACGTTTCTGATTTCCATATTTACCGACGAACGCACCTGCTGTCGAACTATTGCCGCCATCTAGTTGCATATCCAGCAACTTTGACTTAATAGAGTCGGTGGTAATATTGATTCCGCTGTGCTCCAATCCCGCCAAAAGCAAACTTCCGACCAATGATGAGTCAAGTTTTAAGCCTGTCCGACCAAGCTTCTGGGAATTCTCGATAACTTGGTTGACATATTCTGCCATTGACGAGCAATTCTCTAACCTTAATGAAATCAGGTTACGGAGAAGAGCAATTTTTCTTGTAAATCCTTTGTTTTCGTATAGGTCCTTGAGTGTGTATCAAACTTCTTTAGCCGTTTTAGTTTCTTTCACGTGGACATATAAAGAAGGATCGAGAGACAACACAATCTTGGCCTTTGCTTTCGCTACTTGTACTGTATCGGTTTCCATTCCATCTATGCATTTACTTAAGCCTTCCAGTACGAGGAAATTTTCCATGGCAAACGACCATTCCTCATAATTATCGCGGCCTTGCAACTTAGGAATACTGGCGAGATAATTGTTGGACGCCATTTTGACACTACCGACACACACGCGACTTTTTCCACACAAAAAACACGTTTCCAATTTACGGGGTAGAAAAATGTGTCTTTTTTACGGCAACGACGGAACTATATACATGTGAACACGTTATTTACACTAACAAAACGTCTCAGGGCCCATAACCTGTTGGAATTTGGGGAGCAAATAATGAACACATCTGCATACTTCGTTTATGCGTATTAGACTGCTTTTATTTTATAAGAATGTTTTCACATGCTAGCAACCGACCGATAGATGGTGCTGCGTTTTATTTAGATATAGAATTTTAACAGGTAGCCCATGGGAAGTCTGGGTATTTCGTAAGAATCCTGGGTTCCCCACTTGAATGTCTGGAAAGCCTGGTTAACCCCTGAGAATTGTAGCTTAGTCCGCGGAGGGTCTGCGTAGTTCCTAGGAATTCTGGATTACTCCCTAGGAAGTCTGGAAAGCTTGGGTACCGGCTGGGATGTGTGGATATTTCATAAGAATTCTGGGTTCCCCACTTGGAAGTCTGGAAAGCTTGGGTAACCTATGGGAAGCCTGGGTATTTCGTAACAATTCTGGTTTCCCCACTTCGAAGTCTGGAAAGCCTGGGTAAACTCTGGGAGGTTTGGAATAGACTCTGGGGAGCATGGATAGTTCGTAAGAATTCTGGGTTACTCAATAGAAAGTCTCCAAAGCCTGAGCAACCCCTGGGAAGTCAGGATATTTCATAAGATTTCAGGGTTCCTCACTTGGAAGTCTGGAAAGCCTGGGTAACCTCTGGGAAGTCTGGGTATTTCGTAAGAATTCTGAGTTCTTCACTTCGAAGTCTGGAAAGCCTGGGTAACCCCTAGGGAGTCTGGGTATTATGTAAGAATTCTGGGTTCTTCACTTCGAAGTCTGGAAAGCCTGGGTAAGCCCTGGGAAGTCTGGGTATTTCGTAAGAATTCTGGGTTCCCCACTTGGAAGTCTAGAAAGCCAGGGTAACCCCTAGGGAGTCTGGGTATTATGTAAGAATTCTGGGTTCTTCACTTCGAAGTCTGGAAAGCCTGGGTAAGCCCTGGGAAGTCTGGGTATTTCGTAAGAATTCTGGGTTCTTCACTTCGAAGTCTGGAAAGCCTGGGTAAGCCCTGGGAAGTCTGGGTATTTCGTAAGAATTCTGGGTTCCTCACGTGCAAGTCTGCACAGCCTGGGTAATCCATGGGAAGTCTGGGTATTTCGTAAGAATTCTGGGTTCCCCACTTGGAAGTCTAGAAAGCCAGGGTAACCCCTAGGGAGTCTGGGTATTATGTAAGAATTCTGGGTTCTTCACTTCGAAGTCTGGAAAGCCTGGGTAAGAACTGGGAAGTCTGGGTATTTCGTAAGAATTCTGTGTTCCTCACATGGAAGTCTGTAAAGCCTGGGTAACCCATGGGAAGCTGGGTATTTTGTAATAATTCTGGGTTCCCCACGTGCAAGTCTGCACAGCCTGGGTAATCCATGGGAAGTCTGGGTATTTCGTAAGAACTCTGGGTTCCTTACATGGAAGTCTGCAAAGCCTGGGTAACACATGGAAAGTCTGGGCATTTCGTAACAATTCTGGGTTCCCCACTTGGAAGTCTGGAAAGCCTGGGTAAGCCCTGGGAAGTCTTGGTGTTTCGAAAGAATTCTGGGTTCCTCACATGCAAGTCTGCAAAGCCTAGGTAACACATGGGAAGTCTGGGCATTTCGTAACAATTCTGGGTTCCCTACTTGGGAGTCTGGAAAGCCTGGGTAAACTCTGTGAGGTTTGGGATAGACTCTGGCGAGCATGGGTAGTTAATAAGAATTCTGGGTTCCTCACTTGGTGGTCTGGAAAGCTTGGGTAACCTATGGGAAGCCTGGGTATTTCGTAACAATTCTGGTTTCCCCACTTCGAAGTCTGGAAAGCCTTGTTAAACTCTGGGAGGTTTGGAATAGACTCTGGGGAGCATGGGTAGTTCGTAAGAATTCTGGGTTACTCAATAGAAAGTCTCCAAAGCCTGAGTAACCCCTGGGAAGTCAGGATATTTCATAAGATTTCAGGGTTCCTCACTTGGAAGTCAGGAAAGCCTGGGTAACCTCTGGGAAGTCTGGGTATTTCGTAAGAATTCTGAGTTCTTCACTTCGAAGTCTGGAAAGCCTGGGTAACCCCTAGGGAGTCTGGGTATTATGTAAGAATTCTGGGTTCTTCACTTCGAAGTCTGGAAAGCCTGGGTAACCCCTAGGGAGTCTGGGTATTATGTAAGAATTCTGGGTTCTTCACTTCGAAGTCTGGAAAGGCTGGGTAAGCCCTGGGAAGTCTGGGTATTTCGTAAGAATTCTGGGTTCCCCACTTGGAAGTCTAGAAAGCCAGGGTAACCCCTATGGAGTCTGGGTATTATGTAAGAATTCTGGGTTCTTAACTTCGAAGTCTGGAAAGCCTGGGTAAGCCCTGGGAAGTCTGGGTATTTCGTGAGAATTCTGGGTTCTTCACTTCGAAGTCTGGAAAGCCTGGGTAAGCCCTGGGAAGTCTGGGTATTTCGTAAGAATTCTGGGTTCCTCACGTGCAAGTCTGCACAGCCTGGGTAATCCATGGGAATCTGGGTATTTCGTAAGAATTCTGGGTTCCTCACATGGAAGTCTGCAAAGCCTGGGTAACACATGGGAAGTCTGGGCATTTCGTAACAATTCTGGGTTCCCCACTTGGAAGTCTGGAAAGCCTGGGTAAGCCCTGGGAAGTCTGGGTGTTTCGTAAGAAATCTGGGTTCCTCACATGGAAGTCTGCAAAGCCTGGGTAACACATGGGAAGTCTGGGCATTTCGTAACAATTCTGGGTTCCCCACTTGGGGGTCTGGAAAGCCTGGGTAAACTCTGGGAGGTTTGGGATAGACTCTGGCGAGCATGGGTAGTTAATAAGTATTCTGGGTTCCTCACTTGGTGGTCTGGAAAGCTTGGGTAACCTATGGGAAGCCTGGGTATTTCGTAACAATTCTGGTTTCCCCACTTCGAAGTCTGGAAAGACTGGGTAAGCCCTGGGAAGTCTGGGTATTTTGTAAGAATTCTGGGTTCCCCACGTGGAATTCTGGAAAGCCTGGGTAACCTCTGGGAGGTTTGGGACAGACTCTCAGGAGCATGGGTAGTTCTTAAGAATTCTGGGTTACTCACTAGAAAGTCTGCAAAGATTGGGTATATTGTTACATTTGGGTCATTTCAAAATAATTTCGTATTTGTTAAATTATAATTGTGTAGGTAATTGAGTAGGTCAACTTTATTGCAAGCTGGCTGGTGTGACATATTAGTCACCTGAAATATAGGAAATAGGAAACTACTATTTTATTCTATTTTTACGTTATTTTAATGCAAGTAATTACATTTTATTATTTTTTCTATTATTAGGGATACAAATGCATAATTTTTCACTTAAGGATTACATAAGTTGTGACCAGGAAGCAGAGCTACTAATTTTTTTTGTATAGGTATGCTACTTTATTTATAAACAGGCATTATTTGTTGGGTAAGTCAATGAATGCTGACGAAACAGATATAACTGGGCCTGCATTACACACAAGATTGCAACACAATTATTCTATTTTTACATTACTTAAAATGCAAATAAGTACATTTTATTTTTGTATTGCTAGGAATTTACATGCATAATTTTATAATTAATAATTTTACAGATCATCGGACTAAAGGGATCTACTGATTTTATTTATGTGTTCATTTATATTTAATATTTTATTTAAGAATAGCCCATATTTGTTGCGATATCTTGAGGGAGCCGACGAAAATGCAGACACAATTACGATCTAGGCCAGCACTAGCGATCTAATCCACCCACCTACCCGCAACATGGCAGAAACCACAATCTGGGCAGCTGATGCAGTTATCAGACTTTCATGGTCTACTCTGCGTGTTGACAGTCCGCCAAGAGTTAGAAGATGTTCATCGATCCATAACCATCCCAAAAAATAGAAGTTCCTAAAAATTATTAACCTTCTTTGCAATTGTGAACTAATCCTTGACTCTACTATCCTAATTCCCCAAAGATATCCTTGTAACAATAAACTTCCTAGAACTGCAAATACAATCCACCTTATTCCTGCAATGTGGAGTACATTAAAATCATTTACCTTAAAACCTATCCATGATCATGATCCTGTTTCTTACCATAATCTATCCGAATGTTTAAATCATCAATGGGTATTGAACGTCCTTCATTAACATCACCAGTGTGAAAGAATCTGTTGCCGAGATTAGCCATTATGTAAATGAGAGAATTCGGGATTCCAGCAGCTACACAGACAAGTATGGGTATCTCAGCACTTCTACTCTATTGTTATGGAATATAGTTTTATCCATGGCTATATTATATTTAGTCTTTCGGAGACCATTGCCCACTGCAGCCGTTTTGGTTCCAAGCGCCAGCGCCGATTGAGCATCATCCGCATTCCCACATCATGAAGTCCTGATCGTAGTAACCTGTACAGCATTTATAATATTTTTAAGTTTATTAATTGGATGGTTCATGTACGTATTATGGAGAAAATATTGGAAGCCCACGAATGAAGATAAAGAAATAAAAGAAAAAATGCCCTTAAGAAGTGAAGAAAACCCTGTTTCAATGAAGGAGTCTGCGAATAAAGAAGAAATATTGGTGAATAATACAGGCAAGTGTGTTATTGAAGTAGAATCCCACGAAGATATTTTAGCCCTTATGAGAGGAAAGCCTGTTGAAGCAACAGTATATTTATTGTTATTATTATGGTAATTTTGCTTGGCCAAGCAGCTTCAATCATTGTGGAATTTCTTGATGGTAAATTGTAGCGCTACCAAAACAAAATTGTTATATTTTTATTTTCACATTATTTTATTTTTATTTCTATTTTTCTTATTTCCCATTGAGCACCACAATGATTGAAACACTAGATATTACTGATGGATTTTTAAAGAAAACGATTGCAAATGTATCTTTCCAACATTTTATCAGTGCGTATAAACAATGTTGGACAAGCTTGGAAAATTGCTTTCGTTCAAATATAGAATAATCAGGGGTTGCATATATATTTAATAATGATTAATTGGGCATAATAATGTTTGAGTAATTTCATGTCAGAGTAATTGTATCTTGACAATATTTACAAATATTGTAACAATATTGGTCAAGCTTGTAGCAGCTATTGAAAGCTTTGATTCTGACAATGATAGAGAGATTTAGAATTTGAGTATCGTGGAATTTGATATATAATTATCGTATAATTATCATAAACAGGGTATGAGGCAAGGGCAATAAGCACAAATAAGCAGTTAAAAGTTAATTTTGGAGCAAATTTTTTCAATAATTTATTTATGGGCGAATATGTAACTATTAGAAGATAATTAAACGGGGCAGGACAATCAATTTAACAGTTACTATGATGGGATGTGGGAACCAGATTTTACAATTTTATTTATTAAGGGATTAGATAGACAAGTAGAACAGAATTAGATGTTTAGAAATAATTATCTAGCTTTATTAGTTAATTTATTTACGAAACATAGCAATTATTGGGATCATTCATTTATTTTCTTGGTAATCTTATAACTTTAAAAATAGGGATACTCACAATGTCGACAACTACAGAAGAGTCTTTGAAATGCATACGTTATTTTTTTGTGAAGTACTCTAAATTCTTTTTTATGCTTATGCTAAACAAAAAACAAATGCTTTGGTACTTACCTATAATTTATTTGAATATATTGAATAATATTGAATAAGAATTCTGGGTTCACCACTTGGAAATCTAGAAAGACTGGGTAATCCATGGGAAGTCTGGGTATTTCGTAAGAATTCTGGGTTCCTCACTTGGAAGTCTGGAAAGCCTGGGTAACCTCTGGGAAGGCTGGGTATTTCGTAAGAATTCTGAGTTCTTCACTTCGAATTCTGGAAAGCCTGGGTAACCCCTAGGGAGTCTGGGTATTATGTAAGAATTCTGGGTTCTTCACTTCGAAGTCTGGAAAGCCTGGGTAAGCCCTGGGAAGTCTGGGTATTTCGTAATAATTCTGGGTTCCCCACTTCGAAGTCTGGAAAGCCTGGGTAACCCATGAGAAGCTGGGTATTTCGTAATAATTCTGGGTTCCCCACGTGCAAGTCTACACAGCCTGGGTAACCAATGGGTTGTCTGGGTATTTCGTAAGAATTCTGGGTTCCTCACGTGGAAGTCTGCACAGCCTGGGTAACCCATGGGAAGTCTGGGTATTTCGTAAGAATTCTGGGTTCCCCACTTGGAAGTCTGGAAAGCCTGGGTAACATCTGGGATGACTGTGTTAGTCTCTGGGGAGCATGGGTAGTTCATAATAACTTGGGTTACTCGCTAGGAAGCCTGGAAAGCTTGGCTACTCCCTGGGAAGTCTGGGTGTTTAGTAAGAATTCTGGGTTCCTCACTGGAAATCTGGAAATCCTTAGTAAGCCCTGGGAAGTATGGGTATTTTGTAAGGATTCTGGGTTCCCCACGTGGAAGTCTGGAAAGCCTGGGTAAGCCCTGGGAAGTCTGGGTGTTTCGTAAGAATTCTGGGTGCCTCACTGGAAGTCTGGAAAAGCTGGGTAAGCCCTGGGAAGTTTGGGTATTTTGTAAGGATTCTGGGTTCGCCACGTGGAATTCTGGAAAGCCTGGGTAACCTCTGCGAGGTTTGGGATAGACTGGGTAACCCCTGGGAAGTCTGGGTATTTCGTAAGAATTCTGTTTTACTCACTTTGAATTCTGCACAGCCTGAGTAACCTATGGGAAGTCTGGGTATTTCGTAAGAATCCTGGGATCCCCACTTGGAAGTCTGGAAAGCTTGGGTAACCTCTGGGAGGTCTGGGTTAGTCTCTGGGTTCCTCACTTGGAAGTCTGGAAAGACTGGGTAAGCCCTGGGAAGTCTGGGTATTTTGTAAGAATTCTGGGTTCCCCACTTGGAAGTCTAGAAAGCCAGGGTAACCCCTAGGGAGTCTGGGTATTATACAGATTGGTGTCCGTTAATGTGAACATAGAGACTGCATAGAAACACAAATGCTTACGCGCTTTGCATGTATCGACACCTTGATTATGCATTATTTTTAAAATTGTGTTCTGTAAGTTAACAATTAAGGAGGCCGCTATGGTTTTAAACTAGACGCCTTCTTGGGTTTTTATACTGCCAACAGAGGGAATGGGGCGATTTTCGAATGCTACATTGAACATATCTCGAATTGTACGTATTGACATGCCCCCAAAAACCATTTTACGATTTGTACTTTTTCAGTTAACTTATATTTATCCATCTAACCAAATTTTTTTCTTTCAATTGCAAATATTATACAGCAATGACAGCAATTGACAGAACACAATTTTAAAAATAATGCATAATCAAGGTGTCGATACATGCAAAGCGCGTAAGCATTTGTCTCTCTATGTTCACAATAACGGCCACCAATCTGTATAAGAATTCTGGGTTCTTCACTTCGAAGTCTGGAAAGCCTGGGTAAGCCCTGGGAAGTCTGGGTATTTCGTAAGAATTCTGGGTTCTTCACTTCGAAGTCTGGAAAGCCTGGGTAAGCCCTGGGAAGTCTGGGTATTTCGTAAGAATTCTGGGTTCTTCACGTGCAAGTCTGCACAGCCTGGGTAATCCATGGGAAGTCTGGGTATTTCGTAAGAATTCTGGGTTCCCCACTTGGAAGTCTAGAAAGCCAGGGTAACCCCTAGGGAGTCTGGGTATTATGTAAGAATTCTGGGTTCTTCACTTCGAAGTCTGGAAAGCCTGGGTAAGCCCTGGGAAGTCTGGGTATTTCGTAAGAATTCTGGGTTCTTAACTTCGAAGCCTGGAAAGCCTGGGTAATCCCTGGGAAGTCTGGGTATTTCGTAAGAATTCTGGGTTCCTCACGTGCAAGTCTGCACAGCCTGGGTAATCCATGGGAAGTCTGGGTATTTCGTAAGAATTCTGGGTTCCTCACATGGAAGTCTGCAAAGCCTGGGTAACACATGGGAAGTCTGGGAATTTCGTAACAATTCTGGGTTCCCCACTTGGAAGTCTGGAAAGCCTGGATAAGCCCTGGGAAGTCTGGGTGTTTCGTAAGAATTCTGGGTTCCTCACATGGAAGTCTGCAAAGCCTGGGTAACACATGGGAAGTCTGGGCATTTCGTAACAATTCTGGGTTCCCCACTTGGGAGTCTGGAAAGCCTGGGTAAACTCTGGGAGGTTTGGGATAGACTCTGGCGAGCATGGGTAGTTAATAAGTATTCTGGGTTCCTCACTTGGTGGTCTGGAAAGCTTGGGTAACCTATGGGAAGCCTGGGTATTGCTACGAGGGAATTAATTAGTCAAATTTATAATCTTAAAATATAATCAAAATTTATTAATTTAAAATTCATTGTGAAAGAGTTACATTCCAATGTATTGCATTATTGCTGCATCTAGTGTTTGCATTTGCATTGTGTCATAATCAGGTCAAACTTAGACTCAGCATGTATGCAATAATAAAGAACTTTAGAAATATGAAATAAGCTTGCTAAGGGTTTGTGTAATCTTAAGGAGGCTCGTGCCAATGTTGGCAAGAGTTGTAATGGTTAAGTTAAAATTAAATTTAGAGTTAGTTGTTATCTGGGTGCGAGAGGAGAAGGTCCCGGTGGCAAGGGAAGTTGGCCCTTGCCAGTTACACCCCTCTCGGGGGGCGTAACATGTGGTGGAGGTGCGGACCTCTCGTACCCAACACTCATTCGAGCTGAAGAATATGAAAATGGAAAAGAAATCGAGGTTCGATCAGCAAGTCGTAGAAGATAAAAGGAAGTTGGGACAATCATGTCAAATACGTCTTTGGGAGACGAACCGCCAATTGAGGATGGGAAATATATTTTAAAAAGCTAAGTATTATTTTGATTGTTGAATATTTACTGCCAAAGGTTGCTGGCAATGATAATGTATAATTTTGTATCCCACAGTGCATAATACGCACAGATACGTGGGCTTGTAATTGCACAAAGTGTGCTTATTGCTATTGATGGTGTTAAAGGAGAATATGATTATTTGTTGTTGCTCGTTATAAATGTTTAATGCAGTTTTTATTGTTGTGTATCTCACAGTGCCCAAACGCACAAATAAGTGAGCTTATAATTGCACCAGAAATGTGCTTAGACGAGTGAAATGTTGATCGTTTTTTTTTTGTGAACCTTGAATGTGTTGAAGGTTTGAATTTTAGAGATTAACTAGATTTTTAAGTTAGTTTATAATTTACCCTAGATAATTAGATTAAAAGTAGCATAATTTTATTTTCATATGACGACTATCCGAACCAGAGATACGAACGAGGCCACCAGCCGCAGCCGCCACAATCCGCTATCTTTGATATACAATTTTGCCGAATTTGCCGTGGGCAGCTGTATACAGTAAGAAAGAAATCAAGCAAGCAAATATCTACTATCTGCAAGAATACACTAACCGTTCTCCAAGGACCTTTTAACCTGATACTTCTTCACCTACAATCGAATTCCAAATATTTTCCTATCAGTCCCAATAACTAACTCCTATCGCACAATTTCCACATTTAAAAATATTTCCTACCTATCTTAAGTTGACTCCTTATTAATTATTCCAAACATATCTTGATAAATCACTGGAGATTCACTGTACCTACTATTCCAAGTATGGAGCACCAATTCGAACTTTGGAGAACACATAAAATATCTACACTTAAACGTCCTTTTTTGGTGAAATCAAATACCGTTCGGCAGGGATTAATCCAAAAGTTTCTCGGAATAAACCTCGATGAAGACACATAGACACATCAGACGAACTAACTACATTTTTGTAAAAGTTGCTAAGACGAAACGTGAACAGGTTCATATTCTGCTTATTTGGCGCATTTTGCATAAACTGGAAGTGATTGTGGTAGTGCTAACGTAACAATATTGAACTTAAGATTTGAACAATGACTGATTTGTGACTATTATTTTTAATAAATTGGTTTTATTTTAGTATAAGATATAAATTTTGTGTAAACCGGCTCAAGCTTATAAACGTCGGGTCGCCGTTTTTCAAAGGGGGGAGTAATGCTACGAGGGAATTAATTAGTCAAATTTATAATCTTAAAATATAATCAAAATTTATTAATTTAAAATTCATTGTGAAAGAGTTACATTCCAATGTATTGCATTATTGCTGCATCTAGTGTTTGCATTTGCATTGTGTCATAATCAGGTCAAACTTAGACTCAGCATGTATGCAATAATAAAGAACTTTAGAAATATGAAATAAGCTTGCTAAGGGTTTGTGTAATCTTAAGGAGGCTCGTGCCAATGTTGGCAAGAGTTGTAATGGTTAAGTTAAAATTAAATTTAGAGTTAGTTGTTATCTGGGTGCGAGAGGAGAAGGTCCCGGTGGCAAGGGAAGTTGGCCCTTGCCAGTTACACCCCTCTCGGGGGGCGTAACAGTATTTCGTAACAATTCTGGTTTCCCCACTTCGAAGTCTGGAAAGCCTGGGTAAACTCTGGGAGGTTTGGAATAGACTCTGGGGAGCATGGGTAGTTCGTAAGAATTCTGGGTTACTCAATAGAAAGTCTCCAAAGCCTGAGTAACCCCTGGGAAGTCAGAATATTTCATAAGATTTCAGGGTTCCTCACTTGGAAGTCTGGTAAGCCTGGGTAACCTCTGGGAAGTCTGGGTATTTCGTAAGAATTCTGAGTTCTTCACTTCGAAGTCTGGAAAGCCTGGGTATCCCCTAGGGAGTCTGGGTATTATGTAAGAATTCTGGGTTCTTCACTTCGAAGTCTGGAAAGCCTGGGTAAGCCCTGGGAAGTCTGGGTATTTCGTAAGAATTCTGGGTTCCCCACTTGGAAGTCTGGAAAGCTTGGGTAACCTCTGGGAGGTCTGGGTTAGTTTCTGGGTTCCTCACTTGGAAGTCTGGAAAGCCTGGGTAAGCCCTGGGAAGTCTGGGTATTTCGTAAGAATTCTGGGTTCCCCACTTGGAAGTCTAGAAAGCCAGGGTATCCCCTAGGGAGTCTGGGTATTATGTAAGAATTCTGGGTTCTTCACTTCGAAGTCTGGAAAGCCTGGGTAAGCCCTGGGAAGTCTGGGTATTTCGTAAGAATTCTGGGTTCTTCACTTCGAAGTCTGGAAAGGCTGGGTAAGCCCTGGGAAGTCTGGGTATTTCGTAAGAATTCTGGGTTCCTCACGTGCAAGTCTGCACAGCCTGGGTAATCCATGGGAAGTCTGGGTATTTCGTAAAAATTCTGGGTTCCTCACATGGAAGTCTGCAAAGCCTGGGTAACACATGGGAAGTCTGGGCATTTCGTAACAATTCTGGGTTCCCCACTTGGAAGTCTGGAAAGCCTGGGTAAACTCTGGGAGGTTTGGGATAGACTCTGGCGAGCATGGGTAGTTAATAAGTATTCTGGGTTCCTCACTTGGTGGTCTGGAAAGCTTGGGTAACCTATGGGAAGCCTGGGTATTTCGGAACAATTCTGGTTTCAACACTTCGAAGTCTGGAAAGCCTGGGTAAACTCTGGGAGGTTTGGAATTGACTCTGGGGAGCATGGGTAGTTCGTAAGAATTCTGGGTTACTCAATAGAAAGTCTCCAAAGCCTGAGTAACCCCTGGGAAGTCAGGATATTTCATAAGATTTCAGAGTTCCTCACTTGGAAGTCTGGAAAGCCTGGGTAACCTCTGGGAAGTCTGGGTATTTCATAAGAATTCTGAGTTCTTCACTTCGAAGTCTGGAAAGCCTGGGTAACCCCTAGGGAGTCTGGGTATTATGTAAGAATTCTGGGTTCTTCACTTCGAAGTCTGGAAAGCCTGGGTAAGCCCTGGGAAGTCAGGGTATTTCGTAAGAATTCTGGGTTCCCCACTTGGAAGTCTGGAAAGCTTGGGTAACCTCTGGGAGGTCTGGGTTAGTTTCTGGGTTCTTCACTTCGAAGTCTGGAAAGCCTGGGTAAGCCCTGGGAAGTCAGGGTATTTCGTAAGAATTCTGGGTTCCCCACTTGGAAGTCTGGAAAGCTTGGGTAACCTCTGGGAGGTCTGGGTTAGTTTCTGGGTTCCTCACTTGGAAGTCTGGAAAGACTGGGTTAGCCCTGGGAAGTCTGTGTATTATGTAAGAATTCTGGGTTCCTCACGTGGAAGTCTGCACAGCCTGGGTAACCCATGGGAAGTCTGGGTATTTCGTAAGAATTCTGGGTTCCCCACTTGGAAGTCTGGAAAGCCTGGTTAACCTCTGGGATGACTGTGTTAGTCTCTGCGGAGCATGGGTAGTTCATAATAATTCTGGGTTACTCACTACGAAGTCTGGAAAGCTTGGGTAAGCCCTGGGAAGTCTGGGTGTTTCGTAAGAATTCTGGGTTCCTCACTGGAAGTCTGGAAAGCCTGGGTAAGGCCTGGGAAATTTGGGTATTTTGTAAGGATTCTGGGTTCCCCACGTGGAATTCTGGAAAGCTTGGGTAACCTCTGGGAGGTCTGGTTATTTCATAAGAATTCTGTTTTACTCACTTTGAATTCTGCACAGCCTGGGTAACCCATGGGGAGTCTGGGTATTTTGTAAGGATTCTGGGTTCCCCATGTGGAAGTCTGGAAAGCCTGGGTAAGCCCTGGGAAGTCTGGGTGTTTCGTAAGAATTCTGGGTTCCTCACTGGAAGTCTGGAAAGCCTGGGTAAGGCCTGGGAAATTTGGGTATTTTGTAAGGATTCTGGGTTCCCCACGTGGAATTCTGGAAAGCTTGGGTAACCTCTGGGAGGTCTGGTTATTTCATAAGAATTCTGTTTTACTCACTTTGAATTCTGCACAGCCTGGGTAACCCATGGGAAGTCTGGGTATTTCGTAAGAATTCTGGGTTCCCCACTTGGAAGTCTGGAAAGTTTGGGTAACCTCTGGGAGGTCTGGGTTAGTCTCTGGGTTCCTCACTTGGAAGTCTGTAATGACTGGGTAACCCCTGGGAAGTCTGGTTATTTCATAAGAATTCTGTTTTACTCACTTTGAATTCTGCACAGCCTGGGTAACCCATGGGAAGTCTGGGTATTTCGTAAGAATTCTGGGTTCCCCACTTGGAAGTCTGGAAAGCTTGGGTAACCTCTGGGAGGTCTGGGTTAGTCTCTGGGTTCCTCACTTGGAAGTCTGGAATGACTGGGTAAGCCCTGGGAAGTCTGGGTATTTCGTAAGAATTCTGGGTTCCTCACATGGAAGTCTGAAAATCCTGGGTAACCCCTGGGAATTGTATGTTATTTCCGTGGAGAGTCTGAGTAGTTCCTAGCAACTCTGGGTTACTCCCTAGGGAGTCTGGAGAGTCTGAGTAAACGCTAGGTAGTCTGGTGTATTTCGTAAGGATTCTGGGTTCATCACTTGGAAGTCTAGAGAGCCTGGGTATCCCCTGGGAAGTCTGGGTTAGTTTCTGGGTTCCTCAGTTGGAAGTCTGGAAAGACTGGGTTAGCCCTGGGAAGTCTGGGTATTTTGTAAGAATTCTGGGTTCCCCCGTGGAATTCTGGAAAGCTTGGGTAACCTCTGGGAGGTCTGGGTTAGTTCCTGGGTTCCTCAGTTGGAAGTCTGGAAAGACTGGGTTAGCCCTGGGAAGTCTGGGTATTTTGTAAGAATTCTGGGTTCCCCCGTGGAATTCTGCAAAGCCTGGGTAACCTCTGGGAGGTTTGGGATAGACTCTGGGGAGCATGGGTAGTTCATAAGAATTCTGGGTTACTCACTAGAAAGTCTGCAAAGTCTGGGTATTTCGTAATAATTCTGGGATCCCCACGTGCAAGTCTGCACAGCCTGGGTAACCCATGGGAGGTCTAGGTATTTCGTAAGAATTCTGGGTTCCTCACGTGGAAGTCTGCACAGCCTGGATAACCCATGGGAAGTCTGGGTATTTCGTAAGAATGCTGAGTTCCCCACTTGGAAGTCTGGAAAGCCTGGTTAACCGACTGTGTTAGTCTCTGCGGAGCATGGGTAGTTCATAATAATTCTGGGTTACTCACTACGAAGTCTGGAAAGCTTGGGTAAGCCCTGGGAAGTCTGGGTGTTTCGTAAGAATTCTGGGTTCCCCACTTGGAAGTCTGGAAAACTTGGGTAACCTCTGGGAGGTCTGGGTTAGTCTCTGGGTTCCTCACTTGGAAGTCTGGAATGACTGGGTAAGCCCTGGGAAGTCTGGGTATTTCGTAAGAATTCTGGGTTCCTCACATGGAAGTCTGTAAAGCATGGGTAACCCATGGGAAGTCTTGGTATTTCGTAAGAATTCTGGGTTCCTCACGTGGAAGTCTGGAAAGCCTGGGTAACCCCTAGGAAGTCTACTTTAGTCCGTGGAGAGTCTGGGTAGTGCCTAGTAAATCTGGCTTACTCCCAAGGAGGTCTGAAAATCCTGGGTAACCCCTGGGAATTGTATGTTATTTCCGTGGAGAGTCTGAGTAGTTCCTAGCTACTCTGGGTTACTTCCTAGGGAGTCTGGAGAGTCTGAGTAAACGCTAGGAAGTCTGGTGTATTTCGTAAGGATTCTGGGTTCATCACTTGGAAGTCTAGAAAGCCTGGGTATCCCCTGGGAAGTCTGAGTATTTCGTAAGAATTCTGGGTTCCCCACGTGGAATTCTGTAAAGCCTGATTAACCTCTGGGAGGCTTGGGATAGAATCTGGGGAGCATGGGTAGTTCATAAGAATTCTGGGTTCCTCACGTGCAAGTCTGCACAACCTGGGTAACCCATGAGAATTCTGGGTATTTCGTAAGAATTCTGGGTTCGTCACATGGAAGTCTGTAAAGCCTGGGTAACCCATGGGAAGTCTGGGTATTTCGTAAGAATTCTGGGATCCTCACGTGGAAGTCTGGAAAGCCTGGGTAACCCCTAGGAAGTCTACGTTAGTCCGTGGAGAGTCTGGGTAGCTCCTAGTAAATCTGGGTTACTCCCAAGGAGGTCTGAAAATCCTGCTTAACCCCTGGGAATTGTATGTTTTTTCCGTGGAGAGTCTGAGTAGTTCCTAGCAACTCTGGGTTACTCCCTAGGAAGTCTGGGGTGTCTGGGTACCCGCTAGGAAGTCTGGTTTATTTCGTAAGGATTCTGGGTTCATCAGTTGGAAGTCTAGAAAGCCTGGGTATCTCCTGGGAAGTCTGGGTGTTTCGTAAGGATTCTGGGTTCCTCACGTGGAAGTATGCACATCCTGGGTAAGCCCTGAGAAGTCTGGGTAGTTCAAAAGAATTTTGGGTTACTCACTAGAAAGTCTACAAAGCGTGGGTAAGCCCTGGGAAGTCTGGGTATTTCGCAAGAATCCCGGGTTCCCTACTTGGGAGTCTGGAAAGCTTGGGTAAGCTATGGGAAGCCTGGGTATTTCGTAACAATTCTGGTTTCCCCACTTGGAAGTCTGGAAAGCCTGGGTAAACTCTGGGAGGCTTGGGATAGGCTCTGGGGAGCATGGGTAGTTCGTAAAAATTCTGGGTTATTCAATAGAAAGTCTCCAAAGCCTTAGTAACCCCTGGGTAGTCAGGATATTTCATAAGATTTCAGGGTTCCTCACTTGGAAGTCTGGAAACCCTGGGTAACCTCTGGGAAGTCTAGGTATTTCGTAAGAATGCTGGGTTCCTCGCGTGGAGGTCTGAACAATCTGGGTAACCCATGGGAAGCCTGGGTATTTCATAAGAATTCTGGGTTTCCCACTTGGAAGTCTGGAAAACCTGGGTAAACTCTGCGACGACTGTGTTAGTCTCTGGGGAGCATGGGTATTTCATAAGAATTCAGGGTTCCTCATTTGGAAGTCTGGAAAGCCTGGATAAACCCTGGGAAGTCTGGGTATTTCGTAAGAATTCTGGGTTCCTCACGTGGAAGTCTGCACAGCCTGGGTAAACCCTGGGAGGTCTGGGTGTTTTGTAAGAATTCTGGATTCCTCACTTGGAAGTCTGTCAAGACTGGGTAAGCCCTGGGAAGTCTGGGTATTTCGTAAGAATTCTGGGTTCCTCACATGGAAGTCTGCAAACCCTGGGTAACACATGGGAAGTCTGGGCATTTCGTAACAATTCTGGGTTCCCCACTTGGAAGTCTGCACAGCCTGGGTAAACCCTGGGAGGTCTGGGTGTTTTGTAAGAATTCTGGATTCCTCACTTGGAAGTCTGTCAAGACTGGGTAAGCCCTGGGAAGTCTGGGTATTTCGTAAGAATTCTGGGTTCCTCACATGGAAGTCTGCAAACCCTGGGTAACACATGGGAAGTCTGGGCATTTCGTAACAATTCTGGGTTCCCCACTTGGAAGTCTGCACAGCCTGGGTAAGCCCTGGGAAGTCTGGGTGTTTCGTAACAATCCTGGGTTCCCCACTTGGGAGTCTGGAAAGCCTGGGTAAACTCTGGGAAGTTTGGGATAGACTCTGGCGAGCATGGGTAGTTAATAAGTATTCTGGGTTCCTCACTTGGTGGTCTGGAAAGCTTGGGTAACCTATGGGAAGCCTGGGTATTTCGTAACAACTCTGGTTTCCCCACATCGAAGTCTGGAAAGCCTGGGTAAACTCTGGGAGGTTTGGAATAGACTCTGTGGAGCATGGGTAGTTCGTAAGAATTCTGGGTTAGAAAGTCTCCAAAGCCTGAGTAACCCCTGGGAAGTCAGGATATTTCATAAGATTTCAGGGTTCCTCACTTGGAAGTCTGGAAAGCCTGGGTAACCTCTGGGAAGTCTGGGTATTTCGTAAGAATCCTGAGTTCTTCACTTCGAAGTCTGGAAAGCCTGGGTAACCCCTAGGGAGTCTGGGTATTATGTAAGAATTCTGGGTTCTTCACTTCGAAGTCTGGAAAGCCTGGGTAAGCCCTGGGAAGTCTGGGTATTTCGTAAGAATTCTGGGTTCCTCACGTGCAAGTCTGCACAGCCTGGGTAATCCATGGGAAGTCTGGGTATTTCGTAAGAATTCTGAGTTCTTCACTTCGAAGTCTGGAAAGCCTTGGTAACCCCTAGGGAGTCTGGGTATTATGTAAGAATTCTGGGTTCTTCACTTCGAAGTCTGGAAAGCCTGGGTAAGCCCTGGGAAGTCTGGGTGTTTCGTTAGAATTCTGGGTTCCTCACTTGGAAGTTTGCAGAGCCTGGGTAACCCATGGGAAGTCTGGGTATTTCGTAAGAATTCTGGGTTCCCCACTTGGAAGCCTAGAAAGCCAGGGTAACCCCTAGGGAGTCTGGGTATTATGTAAGAATCCTGGGTTCTTCACTTCGAAGTCTGGAAATACCCACACTTCCCATAGGTTACCCAGGGTTTACAGACTTCCATGTGAGGAACCTAGAATTCTTACGAAATACCCAGACCTCCCATGGGTTATCCAGGTTGTGCATACTTGCACGCGAGGAACCCAGAATTCTTACGAAATACCCAGACTTCCCAGGGATTACCCAGTCTTTCTAGATTTCCAAGTGGTGAACACAGAATTCTTAGATATACCCAGGCTTTGCAGACTTTCTAGTGAGTAACCCAGAATTCTTATGAACTACCCATGCTCCCCAGAGTCTATCCCAAACCTCCCAGAGGTTACCCAGGCTTTCCAGAATTCCACGTGGGGAACCCAGAATTCTTACAAAATACCCAGACTTCCCATTGGTTACCCAGGCTGTACAGACTTGCACGTGAGGAACCCAGAATTCTTACGAAATACCCAGACTTCCCATGGATTACCCAGGCTGTGCAGACTTGCACGTGAGGAACCCAGAATTCTTACGAAATACCCAGACTTCCCAGAGTTTACCCAGTCTTTCCAGACTTCCAAGTGAGGAACCCAGAATGCTTACGAAACACCCAGACTTCCCAGGGCTTACCCAGGCTTTTTAGACTTTCTAGTGAGTAACCCAAAATTCTTATGAACTACCCAGACTTCCCAGGGCTTACACAGGATGTGCAGACTTCCACGTGAGGAACCCAGAATTCTTACGAAATACCCAGACTTCCCAGGGGTTACCCAGGCTTTCCAGACTTCCAAATGAGGAACGCAGAATTCTGACGAAACACCCAGGCTTCCCAGGGCTTACCCAGGCTTTGTAGACTTTCTAGTGAGTAATCCAGAACTCTTATGAACTAGCCATGATCCCCAGAGCCTATCCCAAACCTCCCAGAGGTTACCTAGGCTTTCCAGACTTCCACGTGAGGAACCCAGAATTCTTACGAAATAAACACACTTCCCATGGGTTACCCAGGTTGTGCAGACTTGCACGTGAGGAACCCAGAATTCTTACGAAACACCCAGACTTCCCAGGGCTTACCCAGGCTTTCCAGACTTCCAGTGAGGAACCCAGAATTCTTACGAAACACCCAGACTTCCCAGGGGTTACCCAGGCTTTCCAGACTTCTGAGGGAGTAACCCAGAGATCCTAGGAGCTACCCAGGCTCTCCGCGGACTAACCTAGACTTCCCAGAAGTTACCCAGGCTTAGCAGACTTCCACGTGATGAACCCAGAATTCTTACGTAATACCCAGACTTCCCAGAGTTTACCCAGTCTTTCCAGACTTCCAAGTGAGGAACCCAGAATTCTTACGAAATACCCAGACTTCCCAGAGTTTACCCAGTCTTTCCAGACTTCCAAGTGAGGAACCCAGAATTCTTACGAAACACCCGGACTTCCCAGGTCTTACCCAGGCTTTTTAGACTTTCTACTGAGTAACCCAAAATTTTTATGAACTACCCAGACTTCCCAGGGCTTACCCAGGATGTGCAGACTTCCACGTGAGGAACCCAGAATTCTTACGAAATACCCAGACTTCCCAGGGGTTACCCAGGCTTTCCAGACTTCCAAATGAGGAACCCAGAATTCTGACGAAACACCCAGACTTCCCAGGGCTTACCCAGGCTTTGTAGACTTTCTAGTGAGTAATCCAGAATTCTTATGAACTACTAATGCTCCCCAGAGCCTACCCCAAACCTCCCAGAGGTTACCCAGGCTTTCCAGAATTCCACGTGGGGAACCCAGAGTTCTTACGAAATACGCAGACTTCCCAGGGCGTACCCAGGCTTGCCATACTTCCAAGTGAGAAACCCAGAATTCTTACGAAACACCCAGACTTCCCAGGGCTTACCCAGGCTTTCCAGACTTCCAGTAAGGAACCCAGAATTCTTACGAAACACCCAGACTTCCCAGGGCTTACATAAGCTTTCCAGACTTCCTAGTGAGTAACCCAGAATTAGTATGAACTACCCATGCTCCCCAGTGACTAACACAGTCATCCCAGAGGTTACCCAGGATTTCCAGACTTCCAAGTGCTGAACCCAGAATTCTTACGAAATACCCAGACTTCCCATGGGTTACCCAGCCTGTGCAGACTTCCACGTGAGGAACCCAGAATTCTTACGAAACACCCAGACTTCCCAGGGCTTACCCAAGCTTTCCAGACTTCCTAGTGAGTAACCCAGAATTATTATGAACTACCCATGCTCCCCAGAGACTAACACAGTCATCCCAGAGGTTACCGAGGCTTTCCAGACTTCCACGTGGGGAACCTAGAATTCTTACGAAATACCCAGACCTCCCATGGGTTACCCAGGTTGTGCATACTTGCACGCGAGGAACCCAGAATTCTTACGAAATACCCAGACTTCCCAGGGATTACCCAGTCTTTCTAGATTTCCAAGTGGTGAACACAGAATTCTTAGATATACCCAGGCTTTGCAGACTTTCTAGTGAGTAACCCAGAATTCTTATGAACTACCCATGCTCCCCAGAGTCTATCCCAAACCTCCCAGAGGTTACCCAGGCTTTCCAGAATTCCACGTGGGGAACCCAGAATTCTTACAAAATACCCAGACTTCCCATTGGTTACCCAGGCTGTACAGACTTGCACGTTTGGAACCCAGAATTATTACGAAATACCCAGACTTCCCATGGGTTACACAGGCTTTACAGACTTCCATGTGAGGAACCCAGAATCCTTACGAAATACCCAGACTTCCCATGGATTACCCAGGCTGTGCAGACTTGCACGTGAGGAACCCAGAATTCATACGAAATACCCAGACTTCCCAGGGATTACCCAGGCTTTCTAGATTTCCAAGTGGTGAACCCAGAATTCTTAGATATACCGAGGCTTGGCAGACTTTCTAGTGAGTAACCCAGAATTCTTATGAACTACCCATGCTCCCTGGAGACTAACACAGTCATCGCAGAGGTTACCCAGGCTTTCCAGACTTCCAAGTGGGGAACTCAGAATTCTTACGAAATACTCAGACTTCCCATGGGTTACCCAGGCTGTGCAGACTTCCACGTGAGGAACCCAGAATTCTTACGAAATACGCAGACTTCCCAGGGCGTACCCAGGCTTGCCAGACTTCCAAGTGAGGAACCCAGAATTCTTACGAAACACCCAGACTTCCCAGGGCTTACCCATGCTTTACAGACTTCCATGTGAGGAACCCAGAATTCTTACGAAATACCCAGACTTCCCAGGGCTTACCCAGTCATTCCAGACTCCCAAGTGAGGAACTCAGAGACTAACCCAGACCTCCCAGAGGTTACCCAAGCTTTCCAGACTTCCAAGTGGGGAACCCAGAATTATTATGAAATACCCATGCTCCCCAGAGACTAACACAGTCATCCCAGTGGTTACCGAGGCTTTCCAGACTTCCACGTGGGGAACCTAGAATTCTTACGAAATACCCAGACCTCCCATGGGTTACTCAGGTTGTGCAGACTTGCACGTGAGGAACCCAGAATTCTTACGAAACACCCAGACTTCCCAGGGCTTACCCAGGCTTTCCAGACTTCCAGTGAGGAACCCAGAATTCTTACGAAACACCCAGACTTCCCAGGGGTTACCCAGGCTTTCCAGACTTCTGAGGGAGTAACCCAGAGATCCTAGGAGCTACCCAGGCTCTCCGCGGACTAACCTAGACTTCCCAGAAGTTACCCAGGCTTAGCAGACTTCCACGTGATGAACCCAGAATTCTTACGTAATACCCAGACTTCCCAGAGTTTACCCAGTCTTTCCAGACTTCCAAGTGAGGAACCCAGAATTCTTACGAAATACCCAGACTTCCCAGAGTTTACCCAGTCTTTCCAGACTTCCAAGTGAGGAACCCAGAATTCTTACGAAACACCCGGACTTCCCAGGTCTTACCCAGGCTTTTTAGACTTTCTACTGAGTAACCCAAAATTTTTATGAACTACCCAGACTTCCCAGGGCTTACCCAGGATGTGCAGACTTCCACGTGAGGAACCCAGAATTCTTACGAAATACCCAGACTTCCCAGGGGTTACCCAGGCTTTCCAGACTTCCAAATGAGGAACCCAGAATTCTGACGAAACACCCAGACTTCCCAGGGCTTACCCAGGCTTTGTAGACTTTCTAGTGAGTAATCCAGAATTCTTGTGAACTACTAATGCTCCCCAGAGCCTACCCCAAACCTCCCAGAGGTTACCCAGGCTTTCCAGAATTCCACGTGGGGAACCCAGAGTTCTTACGAAATACGCAGACTTCCCAGGGCGTACCCAGGCTTGCCATACTTCCAAGTGAGAAACCCAGAATTCTTACGAAACACCCAGACTTCCCAGGGCTTACCCAGGCTTTCCAGACTTCCAGTAAGGAACACAGAATTCTTACGAAACACCCAGACTTCCCAGGGCTTACATAAGCTTTCCAGACTTCCTAGTGAGTAACCCAGAATTAGTATGAACTACCCATGCTCCCCAGTGACTAACACAGTCATCCCAGAGGTTACCCAGGATTTCCAGACTTCCAAGTGCTGAACCCAGAATTCTTACGAAATACCCAGACTTCCCATGGGTTACCCAGCCTGTGCAGACTTCCACGTGAGGAACCCAGAATTCTTACGAAACACCCAGACTTCCCAGGGCTTACCCAAGCTTTCCAGACTTCCTAGTGAGTAACCCAGAATTATTATGAACTACCCATGCTCCCCAGAGACTAACACAGTCATCCCAGAGGTTACCGAGGCTTTCCAGACTTCCACGTGGGGAACCTAGAATTCTTACGAAATACCCAGACCTCCCATGCGTTACCCAGGTTGTGCATACTTGCACGCGAGGAACCCAGAATTCTTACGAAATACCCAGACTTCCCAGGGATTACCCAGTCTTTCTAGATTTCCAAGTGGTGAACACAGAATTCTTAGATATACCCAGGCTTTGCAGACTTTCTAGTGAGTAACCCAGAATTCTTATGAACTACCCATGCTCCCCAGAGTCTATCCCAAACCTCCCAGAGGTTACCCAGGCTTTCCAGAATTCCACGTGGGGAACCCAGAATTCTTACAAAATACCCAGACTTCCCATTGGTTACCCAGGCTGTACAGACTTGCACGTTTGGAACCCAGAATTATTACGAAATACCCAGACTTCCCATGGGTTACACAGGCTTTACAGACTTCCATGTGAGGAACCCAGAATTCTTACGAAATACCCAGACTTCCCATGGATTACCCAGGCTGTGCAGACTTGCACGTGAGGAACCCAGAATTCATACGAAATACCCAGACTTCCCAGGGATTACCCAGGCTTTCTAGATTTCCAAGTGGTGAACCCAGAATTCTTAGATATACCGAGGCTTGGCAGACTTTCTAGTGAGTAACCCAGAATTCTTATGAACTACCCATGCTCCCCGGAGACTAACACAGTCATCGCAGAGGTTACCCAGGCTTTCCAGACTTCCAAGTGGGGAACTCAGAATTCTTACGAAATACTCAGACTTCCCATGGGTTACCCAGGCTGTGCAGACTTCCACGTGAGGAACCCAGAATTCTTACGAAATACGCAGACTTCCCAGGGCGTACCCAGGCTTGCCAGACTTCCAAGTGAGGAACCCAGAATTCTTACGAAACACCCAGACTTCCCAGGGCTTACCCATGCTTTACAGACTTCCATGTGAGGAACCCAGAATTCTTACGAAATACCCAGACTTCCCAGGGCTTACCCAGTCATTCCAGACTTCCAAGTGAGGAACTCAGAGACTAACCCAGACCTCCCAGAGGTTACCCAAGCTTTCCAGACTTCCAAGTGGGGAACCCAGAATTATTATGAAATACCCATGCTCCCCAGAGACTAACACAGTCATCCCAGTGGTTACCGAGGCTTTCCAGACTTCCACGTGGGGAACCTAGAATTCTTACGAAATACCCAGACCTCCCATGGGTTACTCAGGTTGTGCATACTTGCACGCGAGGAACCCAGAATTCTTACGAAATACCCAGACTTCCCAGGGATTACCCAGTCTTTCTAGATTTCCAAGTGGTGAACACAGAATTCTTAGATATACCCAGGCTTTGCAGACTTTCTAGTGAGTAACCCAGAATTCTTATGAACTACCCATGCTCCCCAGAGTCTATCCCAAACCTCCCAGAGGTTACCCAGGCTTTCCAGAATTCCACGTGGGGAACCCAGAATTCTTACAAAATACCCAGACTTCCCATTGGTTACCCAGGCTGTACAGACTTGCACGTTTGGAACCCAGAATTATTATGAAATACCCAGACTTCCCATGGGTTACACAGGCTTTACAGACTTCCATGTGAGGAACCCAGAATTCTTACGAAATACCCAGACTTCCCATGGATTACCCAGGCTGTGCAGACTTGCACGTGAGGAACCCAGAATTCTTACGAAATACCCAGACTTCCCAGGGATTACCCAGGCTTTCTAGATTTCCAAGTGGTGAACCCAGAATTCTTAGATATACCGAGGCTTGGCAGGCTTTCTAGTGAGTAACCCAGAATTCTTATGAACTACCCATGCTCCCCGGAGACTAACACAGTCATCGCAGAGGTTACCCAGGCTTTCCAGACTTCCAAGTGGGGAACTCAGAATTCTTACGAAATACTCAGACTTCCCATGGGTTACCCAGGCTGTGCAGACTTCCACGTGAGGAACCCAGAATTCTTACGAAATACCCAGACTTCCCATTGGTTACCCAGGCTGTGCAGAATTCCACGTGGGGAACCCAGAGTTCTTACGAAATACGCAGACTTCCCAGGGCGTACCCAGGCTTGCCATACTTCCAAGTGAGGAACCCAGAATTCTTACGAAACACCCAGACTTCCCAGGGCTTACCCAGGCTTTCCAGACTTCCAGTAAGGAACCCAGAATTCTTACGAAACACCCAGACTTCCCAGGGCTTACATAAGCTTTCCAGACTTCCTAGTGAGTAACCCAGAATTAGTATGAACTACCCATGCTCCCCAGAGACTAACACAGTCATCCCAGAGGTTACCCAGGCTTTCCAGACTTCCAAGTGGGGAACCCAGAATTCTTACGAAATACCCAGACTTCCCATGGGTTACCCAGCCTGTGCAGACTTCCACGTGAGAAACCCAGAATTCTTACGAAACACCCAGACTTCCCAGGGCTTACCCAAGCCTTCCAGACTTCCTAGTGAGTAACCCAGAATTATTATGAACTACCCATGCTCCCCAGAGACTAACACAGTCATCCCAGAGGTTACCGAGGCTTTCCAGACTTCCACGTGGGGAACCTAGAATTCTAACGAAATACCCAGACCTCCCATGGGTTACCCAGGTTGTGCATACTTGCACGCGAGGAACCCAGAATTCTTACGAAATACCCAGACTTCCCAGGGATTACCCAGTCTTTCTAGATTTCCAAGTGGTGAACACAGAATTCTTAGATATACCCAGGCTTTGCAGACTTTCTAGTGAGTAAACCAGAATTCTTATGAACTACCCATGCTCCCCAGAGTCTATCCCAAACCTCCCAGAGGTTACCCAGGCTTTCCAGAATTCCACGTGGGGAACCCAGAATTCTTACAAAATACCCAGACTTCCCATTGGTTACCCAGGCTGTACAGACTTGCACGTGGGGAACCCAGAATTATTACGAAATACCCAGACTTCCCATGGGTTACACAGGCTTTACAGACTCCCATGTGAGGAACCCAGAATTCTTACGAAATACCCAGACTTCCCATGGATTACCCAGGCTGTGCAGACTTGCACGTGAGGAACCCAGAATTCTTACGAAATACCCAGACTTCCCAGGGATTACCCAGGCTTTCTAGATTTCCAAGTGGTGAACCCAGAATTCTTAGATATACCGAGGCTTGGCAGACTTTCTAGTGAGGAACCCAGAATTCTTATGAACTACCCATGCTCCCCGGAGACTAACACAGTCATCGCAGAGGTTACCCAGGCTTTCCAGACTTCCAAGTGGGGAACTCAGAATTCTTACGAAATACTCAGACTTCCCATGGGTTACCCAGGCTGTGCAGACTTCCACGTGAGGAACCCAGAATTCTTACGAAATACCCAGACTTCCCATTGGTTACCCAGGCTGTGCAGACGTGCACGTGGGGAACCCAGAATTATTACGAAGTACCCAGACTTCCCATGGGTTACACAGGCTTTACAGACTTCCATGTGAGGAACCCAGAATTCTTACGAAATACCCAGACTTCCCATGGATTACCCAGGCTGTGCAGACTTGCACGTGAGGAACCCAGAATGCTTACGAAATACCCAGACTTCCCAGGGATTACCCAGTCTTTCTAGATTTCCAAGTGGTGAACCCAGAATTCTTAGATATACCCAGGCTTGGCAGACTTTCTAGTGAGTAACCCAGAATTCTTATGAACTACCCATGCTCCCCAGAGTCTATCCCAAACCTCCCAGAGGTTACCCAGGCTATCCAGAATTCCAGGTGGGGAACCCAGAATTCTTACAAAATACCCAGACTTCCCAGAGATTACCCAGTCTTTCCAGACTTCCAAGTGAGGAACCCAGAATTCTGACGAAACACCCAGACTTCCCAGGGCTTACCCAGGCTTTGTAGACTTTCTAGTGAGTAACCCAGAATTCTTATGAACTACCTATGCTCCCCAGAATCTATCCCAAACCTCCCAGAGGTTAAGCAGGCTTTCCAGAATTCCACGTGGGGAACCCAGAATTCTTACGAAACACCCAGACTACCCAGGGGTTACCCAGGCTTTCCAGACTTCCGAGGGAGTAACCCAGAGATCCTAGGAGCTACCCAGGCTCTCCACGGACTAACCCAGACTTCCCAGAGGTTACCCAGGCTTAGCAGACTTCCACGTGATGAACCCAGAATTCTTACGTAATACCCAGACTTCCCAGCGTTTACCAAGTCTTTCCAGACTTCCAAGTGAGGAACCCAGAATTCTTACGAAACACCCAGACTTCCCAGGGCTTACCCAGGCTTTTTAGACTTTCTAGTGAGTAACCCAAAATTCTTAAGAACTACCCAGACTTCCCAGGGCTTACCCAGGATGTGCAGACTTCCACGTGAGGAACCCAGAATTCTTACGAAATACCCAGACTTCCCAGGGGTTACCCAGGCTTTCCAGACTTCCAAATGAGGAACCCTGAATTCTTATGAAATACCCAGACTTCCAAGGTGTTACCCAAGCTTTCCAGACTTCCTAGTGAGTAACCCAGAATTATTATGAACTACCCATGCTCCCCAGAGACTAACACAGTCGTCGCAGAGGTTACCCAGGGTTTCCAGACTTCCAAGTGGGAAACCCAGAATTCTTACAAAATACCCAGACTTCCCAGAGCTTACCCAGCCTTCCCAGACTTCCACGTGAGGAACCCAGAATTCTTACGAAATACCCAGACTTCCCATGGGTTACCCAGTCTTTCTAGATTTCCAAGTGGTGAACCCAGAATTTTTAGATGTACCCAGGTTTGCAGACTTTCTAGTTAGTAACCCAGAAATCTTATGAACTACCCATGTTCTCCAGGGACTAACCCAGACCTCCCAGAGGTTACCCAGGCTTTCCAGACTTCTAAGTGAGGAACCCAGAATTCTTACGAAACACCCAGACTTCCCAGGGCTTACCCAGGCTTTTCAAACTTCCAAGTGAGGAACCCTGAATTCTTATGAAATACCCTGACTTCCCAGGGGTTACTCAGGCTTTGCAGACTTACTAGTCAGTAACCCAGAGTTCTTGTGAACTACCCATGCTCCCCAGAGTCTATCCCAAACATCCCAGACGTTACCCAGACTTCCAGACTTCCAAGTGGGGAGCCCAGAATCCTTACAAAACACCCAGACTTCCCAGGGCTTACCCAGGATTTTCAAACTTCCAAGTGATGAACCCAGAATCCTTACAAAATAAACCAGGCCTCCTAGCGTGTACCCAGACCCTCCAGACTTCCGAGGGAGTAACCCGGAGATCCTAGGAGCTACCCAGGCTCTCCACGGACTAACCTAGACTTCCCAGAGGTTACCCAGGCTTAGCAGACTTCCACGTGATGAACCCAGAATTGTTACGTAATACCCAGAGTTCCCAGAGTTTACCCAGTCTTTCCAGACTTCCAAGTGAGGAACCCAGAATTCTTACGAAACACCCAGACTTCCCAGGGGTTACCCAGGCTTTTCCAGACTTACAAATGAGGAACCCTGAATTCTTATGAAATACCCAGACTTCCAAGGGGTTACCCAAGCTTTCCAGACTTCCTAGTGAGTAACCCAGAATTATTATGAACTACCCATGCTCCCCAGAGACTAACACAGATAATCAGAAGCGTCGCATTGAATTCGAAAAGGTTGAGAAAAATCAGGGCTTGATAAAATGGGTGAAGAAATTAAAAGAGTTTTGAGTTTTTCAAAGGAATTTTCAGCTTCCTTCGTCCATAGAATTTTTTGTTTCTTGGAGCGACCGTTTATTAAAGTCGAAAGAGGAGCCGCTACGGTTGCAAAATTCTCCACAAATCTCCTATACCACGAGGCCATTCCTAAAAATCGTTTTACTTCAGTGACAGTGGTAGGTTTTGGATACTGAGAAATAGCTTCTATCTTTTGAGGATCAGTGTGCAAACCATTTTGATCAATAACAAACCCTAAATAAGATAAACTAGGTTTACAAAAGTAACATTTATCAAAATTAATAGTGAGATGAGCTTCTTTCAACCGTTTATGAACTTCGCGGAGCATTTCTAAATGGTGTTTAAAAGTATCCGATATGATGATAATATCATCTAGATATACAAAAATGTTTTCTCCTAAGAGGGAACCAAAACCGGGAACCGTTGTAATGTGGCGGGAGCATTTGCGATACCAAAAGGCATGACCACAAATTCAAATAATCCTCGTCGAGGTACAGTAAAGGCGACCTTCTCACAAGAGTCTGGATGCAATGGAATTTGATGAAAAGCTTGTTTTAAGTCAATAGTAGTTAGATAGCGGGCATCCCGAAATTTGTGGAGAATAGTATTCAAAAAGGGAAGGGGGTACGCATCTTTCTTGGTTACTTCATTAAGTTTACGTCCATCAAAGCATAGACGATAGGAATCTTTTTCTTTTTTCTTAACGAGGACCATGGGGGATGACCAAGGAGAGTTAGAGGGACGAACTAAACCCATCTTTAATAAACGGTCCAATTCTTTGTCAGCATGAAGTTGCATGGCTGGAGATAAAGGAAAATGCCTCTGTTTTATAGGTCGAGTATCACCTGTATCGATAAAATGCATGACTTTATTTGTTTGACCTATAGACTCGGCGGAAAGTTCTTTAAAGAGTTCAATTGTTTCGTCAAGGGCAATTTTTTTATGAGGTTCTAAATCATTAACAGACCGAATAGCTTGCAACGAGTGAACTTCGGAGACGGTAAAACAATCTTGAATAAAATCTGTCTTAATACCAAAAGCATAGCAAAAAGCTACTCCCAAAGTTAAACAAGCATCGATGCTATTAGAGACTATGGCAGTAATGTTTTTAGTTATTCCTTCAACAGAAATAGGTAATTCAACTGTGCCTATGACGGATTGAGAATAGCCATCAGCAGTTTTTAATGAAGTAACAGCATGATGTCTTTTTAACGGAAGATCGTAGTGATCAATAAGATAAAAACCTTTATTTCCTAAAACGGATTGGGTTGCTCCAGAATCAAATAAAGCATTAATCTTATTGTCAAATATATGAATGGATATATATGGACGACGGTCTTGGCAAGGATGAGAAAAAGTAGCAGAAATAGTTTTCGAGGATTGGTAAAATTCTCGCACGGTCTTTAACCAAAGGGGCCAAGATAAAGAGTCAGCCTGAAAGAAGTTTAATGATGAAGAGGGGTGGCTGAAACGCCCTTTCCTGTATTCACGTTTTTTGAATGGCATTTTGGACATTGGGAAAAGTAGGTATCAGGGTGCCCACAAACATAGCAAAATATTTTCCTTTCAGCACTACAAGTATGGTAACTATGCCCTCTGTTTTGACAATTCCAGCATAAAGTGGTGGCTTTTGCAAAATTAGAAGATCGTCTAATTCCCGAAGAATTTCCACTGACGCTGTCTGTATTTTTCTTAGCTGGAGCTTGAATTTGCTCTTTAACTGTATTAATTTCAGGTTTCTTAGTAGAAGGAGGATGGTACATTAAATCAGGTTCTAACTGTACTGAAGGCCCGGCTGAAGGATTGCGATATTTTAAATTTTGCATTTTTGTTTCTTCTAACCGTTTACATAATGAAGTTAGTTGATCGATGGAAACGATAGGAGTTAAAGACAGTTGAGTAGCATAAAATGGTTGTAAATTGCGAATAATAAATTTTAGTTGTTCAGATTCAGACGGATGGTGAGTGAGTCTATCAAATAAATTTTGCATAGTGGCAATCAATATAGCAGGTTTTTCATTTTGACCCTGTCTACGTAATTTAATTTCCTCCCACAGAGCATCGTCGAAATCTGAGGGTAAGAAATCAGATCGCAACTTATTAACTAATTGTTCCCAGGTAAATACGCGGTTTCTAATAGCCCTCAACCATACAAGACCTTGGCCAGTAAATAAATCTACAGCACTATCAAAAAGTTCTTGTTTCGTAACTTTACGAGCAATTCGTAATTTTCAACTCTTTGTAAAAATGAGTTTACTCCAAAAGTAGAAGTATCTCCCGAAAATGATAAGTTCCATTTACATACAGGAACTGATTTAATACTATACTTTGCTACTGAATAACTGGCGTTAGCTTGAGATTCATTGATAAGCTTCTCTAATTCTTTTTGTAAATGATTAATTCGGAGGTCTACGTGAGATGACTGCGGAAATTCAGGTGGTTCTTCATAGGGAGAAGGTTCGTGAAAGGGTGATTGAACATTTGTATTTCCTGAAAATGAAACGCGACTACGAATTGTAGAATGACCTAATGGGTGGCTATTATCCTCATTGGTAGGGTTTACATTATCTTGTTCAACTTCCTTTGGTTGTTTGACGTCGGTCACTTCGCGATTTTCAAGAAGATTGCCTAAAATATCGATCATATCGACACAACCCGCAACAGCGTCTGCATGTTCTTTAGCTAAATCTTGTTCCGGTTCTAATCGATTAAGCCGACCGAATAAATGAGTTAAACGAGTATTTAATTTATATATATCTACGTCAGCTGCGTCCTCATAAGAAGTTTGCAAAATTTTGTCAAATTCCTCTAGCTTCTTCTTACAGACATCTAATTCTAACCTTACGTCATATTCTACAGGTGTATAAGAATTAATTAAAGATGAATTCAGTTTTTCCAGAGTAAGTTTTGCCCTTAAAGTTTTACGTTTTTGATCTACAGACATATTCTCAGAATCTACATTACGAAATAATAACTCATATGCCAACTCATCACTCCTCAAAGCATTAACATTCATGTTGAAAAAAATTCACTAAATAAACAACTAAAATAAATTTAAATAATACAAATTCTGGGGGCGCCACGATCGGGCGCTAGTGCAACAATCCTTTAAGCTAAAGTTAATGAGTGTTGGGGTTACCTAGGGCTTAGCTCCTTGCGAGGGTGTGGGTCAGTAAACTCATATAATTTTTGGGCGCCAATAAAAATAAAAACTATAAATAATATTTCAACCAAAGAATTATTTATTATATAACAAAACTGGGTTACTATTCCAATAATAGATAATAATAATATTATTAATTACAGCAAAATAATAGGTGATAAAACTCAAAATGAATAACTAAACAATTAGTTGTACCTATTAAAGATTAAAGGCAATCAAATTAATGACCATCAAGAGGAAAGCAAGGTTGCGAAGTGGCAAAAATAAATTAATAATACTGCAAGAATTAAAAAAACGTAGCGTTACCGACGACTGTTGAAAGCGCTTTCAAACCGTACAATACCGCTCGCATAAATTGTTCATACAATTGATAATAACAAACGGCAGCGTTCGCAAGATTGTCCTACTTAACTAAAATAAAACCAAAAGGTACTACGAACTGCTTATTATCTTACAGTGTAGTTTATATTGTGAATGCACCTTTAAATTAACTTAAGTAGTAGATCACTTGTCTTTAAGAAGCCAATACAGTAGTGGTAACTAATTATAAGCTTTATAACCTATAAACCAGGTTAAATAACAAGACCATGAAACACAATGATTACAATATTTACAGGCTATATACGTTATACACTCGGTAAGTAGAAATACTGAACCAATTTACTCTAATTAGCAAATACAAACTACTTGCAGTGATAACTCCAAAAAGTAAGGGGATAAACTTATAAAAAAATAGCTAATTGAGGTGGATCTGACCTTGATTCCTTTTAAGAAAGTACTTGGAAACTCTGAAGGCACGCAGATGGTAAACTGGTTTTCGGCCTGGGTGATTATGACTTAACCAAGACTTGCTACTAGGTGATCGCCTCAATGGAAGCCGAAACTTCGCCAAGCTCTGGATATCAATATGCTAACAATTCCAACGTAGCAACCCACCGACTCGAGGTAATAATTCTGACATCTCCAAAAATATCGAGATAAAATTCTCCTATATTTCAGTTAAATCCACCATTATACTTCAAATATAAAAGTAACAAAACTTCCATACAATAGGGAAGCTACTGGTATAAAGAAGCTGCCTAAAATAAAACTAAAACTTTTAGTAAAAGAAAAGCAAACCTCATGGCAACGTACCTGAAATCCCCCAGGCAGCTTTAAATGGATGGATAATATAAATTATCTATCAAATCCTTCCAATGAAGTAAAATGGAATATACCCCAAAGGTAACGAAGGTATCACTTATTAACCAGATTAATAAAATCACAGGATGACCCTTAATTTTCCAGAAAAATGGCTGGTCTAAAATGCACAAATCGGTCTCAAGACCTCTTCCTGAATGCAAGAGAAACAAGGCCAAGAGGACACTATTCTGCTAATGACAGGAAATTACAAAAACTTTGAAAATACTACAGAATAAGAACTTAATAAAATCTAGAAGTATGCAACCAGATATATACCAGAGAAGAATTAAAAGACAACTTTGTAGGCAAATTTCCCACACAAGAAGACACAATTAAATATACTTCCCATAAAATTTACTAAACTATCATACTTATAGAAAACTAAAACAATAACGTACTTTTATCATTACCTAAAAGTAAAACGTTACACCGATGCTTTCCAGACTTCCACGTGAGAAACCCAGAATTCTTACGAAATACCCACACTTCCCATGGGTTACCCAGGCTTTACAGACTTCCATGTGAGGAACCTAGAATTCTTACGAAATACCCAGACTTCCCATGGGTTACCCAGGTTGTGCAGAATTGCACGTGAGGAACCCGGAATTCTTACGAAATACCCAAACTTCCCAGGGATTACCCAGTTTTTCTAGATTTCCAAGTGGTGAACCCAGAATTCTTAGATATACCCAGGCTTTGCAGACTTTCTAGTGAGTAACCCAGAATTCTTATGAACTACCCATGCTCCCCAGAGTCTATCCCAAACCTCCCAGAGATTACCCAGGCTTTCCAGAATTCCACGTGTGGAACTCAAAGTTCTTGCGAAATACCCAGACTTCCCAGGGCTTACCCAAGCTTGCCATACTTCCAAGTGAGGAACCCAGAATTATTACGAAACACCCAGACTTTCCATAGCTTACTCAAGCTTTCCAGACTTCCTAGTGAGTACCCAGAATTATTATGAACTACCCATGCTCCCCAGAGACTAACACAGTCATCCCAGAGGTTACCCAGTATTTCCAGACTTCCAAGTGGGGAACCCAGAATTCTTACGAAATACCCAGACTTCCCAGGGCTTACCCAGTCTTTCCAGACTTCCAAGTGAGGAACCCAGAGACTAACCCAGACCTCCCAGAGGTTACCCAAGCTTTCCAGACTTCCAAGTGGGGAACCCAGGATTCTTACGAAACACCCAGACTTCCCAGGGCTTACCCAGTCTTTCCAGACATCCAAGTGAGGAACCCAGAGGCTAACCCAGACCTCCCAGAAGTTACGCAAGCTTTCCAGACTTCCAAGTGGGGAACCCAGGATTCTTACGAAATACCCAGACTTCCCATAGGTTACCCAGGCTGTGCAGAATTCAAAGTGAGTAAAACAGAATTCTTACGAAATACCCAGACTTCCCAGGGGTTACCCAGTCGTTCCAGACTTCCTAGTGAGTAACCCAGAATTCTTATGAACTACCCATGCTCCCGAGAATCTATCCCAAACCTCGCAGAGGTTACCCAGGCTTTCCAGAATTCCACGTGGGGAACCCAGAACCCTTACAAAATACCCAAACTTCCCAGGGCTTACCCAGCTTTTCCAGACTTCCAGTGAGGAACCCGGAATTCTTACGAAACACCCAGACTTCCCAGGGCTTACCCAGGCTTTCCAGACTTCCACGTGGGGAACCCAGAATCCTTACAAAATACCCATACTTCCCAGGGCTTACCCAGGCTTTCCAGATTTCCAGTGAGGAACCAAGAATTCTTACGAAATACCCAGACTTCCCAGGGGTTACCCAGGCTTTCCAGACTTCCAAATGAGGAACCCTGAATTCTTATGAAATACCCAGACTTCCAAGGGGTTACCCAAGTTTTCCAGACTTCCTAGTGAGTAACCCAGAATTATTATGAACTACCCATGCTCCCCAGAGACTAACACAGTCGTCGCAGAGGTTACCCAGGGTTTCCCGACTTCCAAGTGGGAAACCCAGAATTCTTACAAAATACCCAGACATCCCAGAGCTTACCCAGTCTTTCCAGACTTCCAAGTGAGGAACCCAGAATTTTGACGAAACACCCAAACTTCCCAGGGCTTACCCAGGCTTTCCAGATTTCCAGTGAGGAACCCAGAGTTCTTACGAAATACCCTGACTTCCCAGGGGTTACCCAGGCTTTCCAGACTTCCCAGGGCGTAGCCAAGCTTTCCAGACTTCCTAGTGAGTAACCCAGAATTATTATGAACTACCCATGCCCCCTAGAGACTAACACAGTCATCCCAGAGGTTACCCAGGCTTTCCAGACTTCCAAGTGGGGAACCCAGAATTCTTACGAAATACCGAGACTTCCCATGGGTTACCCAGGCTGTGCAGACTTCCACGTGAGGAACCCAGAATTCTTAAGAAATTCCCAGACTTCCCATTGGTTACGAACCTCTGGGAGGTTTGGAATAGACTCTGGGGAGCAAGGGTAGTTCATAAGAATTTTGGGTTACTCACTAGAAAGTCTAAAAAGCCTAGGTAAGTCCTGGGAAGTCTGGGTGTTTTGTAAGAATTCTGGGTTCCTCACTTGGAAGTCTGGAAAGACTGGGTAAACTCTGGGAAGTCTGGGTTAGTCCGTGGAGAGCCTGGGTAGCTCCGAGGATCTCTTGGGTTACTTCCTCGGAAGTCTGGAAAGCCTGGGTAACCCCTGGGAAGTCTGGGTGTTTCGTAAGGATTCTGGGTTCCTCACTGGAAGTCTGGAAAGCCTGGGTAAGCCCTGGGAAGTCTGGGTGTTTCGTAAGAATTCTGGGTTTCTCACTTGGAAGTATGGCAAGACTGGGTAAGCCCTGGGAAGTCTGAGTATTTCGTAAGAACTCTGGGTTCCCCATGTGGAATTCTGGAAAGCCTGGGTAACCTCTGGGAGGTTTGGGATAGACTCTGGAGAGCATGGGTAGTTCATAACTACTAGAATTCTGGGTTACTCACTAGAAAGTCTGCAAACCTGGGTACATCTAAGAATTCTGGGTTCACCACTTGCAAATCTAGAAAGACGGGTAACCCCTGGGAAGTCTGGGTATTTCATAAGAATTCTGGGTTCTTCACGTGGAAGTCTGCACAGCCTGGGTATCCCATGGGAAGTCTGGGTATTTCGTAAGAATTCTGGGTTCCTCACCTGGAAGTCTGCACAGCCTGGGTAACCCATGGGAAGTCTGGGTATTTCGTAAGAATTCTGGGTTCCCCACTTCTAAGTCTGGAAAGCCTGGGTAACTTCTGCGAGGTCTGGGTTAGCCTCTGGGGAGCATGGGTAGTGCATAAGAATTCTGGGTTACTCACTAGGAAGTCTGGAAAGACTAGGTAAGCCTTAGAAAGTCTGGATATTACGTAAGAATCCTGGCTTCCCCACTTGGAAATCTGGAAAGCCTGGGTAACCTTTGGGAGGTCTGGGTTAGCCTCTGGGGAGCATGGGTAGTTCATAAGAATTCTGGGTTACTCACTAGAATGTCTGCAAAGCCTGAGTAACCCCTGGGAAGCCTGGGTATTTCATAAGAATTCTGGGTTCCTCACTTGGAAGTCTGGAAAGTCTGGGTAAGTTCTGGGAAGTCTGGGTGTTTCATAAGAATTCTGGGTTCTTCACGTGGAAGTCTGCACAGCCTGGGTATCCCATGGGAAGTCTGGGTATTTCGTAAGGATTCTGGGTTCCTCACCTGGAAGTCTGCACAGCCTGGGTAACCCATGGGAAGTCTGGGTATTTCGTAAGAATTCTGGGTTCCCCACTTCTAAGTCTGGAAAGCCTGGGTAACTTCTGCGAGGTCTGGGTTAGCCTCTGGGGAGCATGGGTAGTGCATAAGGATTCTGGGTTACTCACTAGGAAGTCTGGAAAGACTAGGTAAGCCTTAGAAAGTCTGGATATTACGTAAGAATCCTGAGTTCCGCACTTGGAAATCTGGAAAGCCTGGGTAACCTTTGGGAGGTCTGGATTAGTCTCTGGGGAGCATGGGTAGTTCATAAGAATTCTGGGTTACTCACTAGAATGTCTGCAAACCCTGAGTAACCCCTGGGAAGTCTGGGTATTTCATAAGAATTCTGGGTTCCTCACTTGGAAGTCTGGAAAGTCTGGGTAAGCTCTGGGAAGTCTGGGTGTTTCGTAAGAATTCTGGGCTCCTCACTTGGAAGTCTGGAAAGCCTGGGTAAGCCCTGGGAAGTCGGGGTATTTTGTAAGAATTCTGGGTTTCCCACGCGGAATTCTGGAAAGCCTGGGTAACCCCTGGGAGGTTTGGGATATACTCTCGGGAGCATTATTATTTCATAACAATTCTGGGTTACTCACTAAAAAGTCTGCAAAGCCTGAGCAACCCCTGGGAAGCCTGGGTATTTCATTAGAATTCTGGGTTCCTCACTTGAAAGACTGGAAAGACTGGGTAAGTTCTGGGAAGTCTGGGTGTATCGTAAGAACTCTGGGTTCATCACTTGGAAGTTTGAAAATCCTGGGTAAGCCCTGGGAAGTCTGGGTGTTTCGTAAGAATTCTGGGCTCCCCTCTTGGAAGTCTGGAAAGCTTCGGTAAACTCTTGTAGGTCTGGGTTAGTCTCTGGGGGGCATGGGTAGTTAATAAGAATTATGGGTTCCTCACTTGGAAGTCTGGAAAGCTTGGGTAACCTATGGGAAGTCTGGGTATTTCGTAACAATTCTGGGTTCGCCACTTGGAAGTCTGGAAAGACTGGGTAACCTATGGGAAGTCTGGGTATTTCGTAACAATTCTGGGTTCCTCACTTGGAAGTCTGGAAAGACTGTGTAAACTCTGGGAAGTCTGGGTATTACGTAAGAATTCTGGGTTCATAACGTGGAAGTCTGCTAAGCCTGGGTAACCTCTGGGAAGTCTACGTTAGTCCGTGGAGAGCCTGGGTAGCTCCTAGGATCTCTGGGTTACTCCCTCGGAAGTCTGGAAAGCCTGGGTAACCCCTGGGAAGTCTGGGTGTTTCGTAAGAATTCTGGGTTCCTCACTGGAAGTCTGGAAAGCCTGGGTAAGCCCTGGGAAGTCTGGATATTTCGTAAGAAGTCTGGGTTCCCCACGTGGAATTCTGTAAAGCCTGAGTAACCTCTGGGAGGTTTGGGATAGACTCTGGGGAGCATGGGTATTTCATAAGAATTCTGGGTTACTCACTAGAAAGTCTACAAAGCCTGGGTAAGCCCTTGGAAGTCTGGGTATTTCATAAGAATTCAGGGTTCCTCATTTGTAAGTCTGGAAAGCCTGGGTAACCCCTGGGAAGTCTGGGTAGTTGTTAAGAATTTTGGGTTACTCACTAGAAAGTCTAAAAAGCCTGGGTAAGCCCTGGGAAGTCTGGGTGTTTCGTAAGAATTCTGGGTTCCTCACTTGGAAGTCTGGAAAGCCTGGTGTTACCAACTTTTCTTTTCCTGTACCTAAGTAGTTTGGTCCCTGACGGTGGTCGTTGGTGACAATAGAAACTTCCGCGACTGCTCTAATGCGAATGGGTGGGTCAAGATTTATAAAATAATGGGCGCCAGAGTCCTATAACATTTGTTCCCAAAAAAAACGAAATATGGCTAAACGGACTCGTTAAAGCCAAGACAAACAAAACACCTATCAGAGAGCAGGTACCAAGTATAGGTAATCTATAATAAAAAAAAATAAAAAGACAGATGTTGGGTGGTAGTCAAGTCACTATATTTGACGCACAAAAAAAAATATATTAATAGCGGGCGAGACAGTAAAACGCAAAAATATATATATAGTAAATTTTTAACCGTTCGAAAACGACGCTAACTAACACTCTTGCGGAAAACGGAAAATTATCTACAGAGATAATTATAACACGATTAAAAAAAATAAAAATGTAATGCTCGCGGAGCGCTGTCTGGTCGACGTTGAAGGTACCTCCAAAGCGTAGGACACCGATAGTTGTGTAAAAAAAACGCATTAGCTATATAAAATAAAAACCAAAAATATATCCGCAAAGATGCGTAGCGCAAAACAAATAATAAATCTGAAATGAGCAATAATGCTAAAAAAAAAATACGCAACTGTATCTACCGCCTTACAATTCATACAACGTAAGGAAATCGCATAAAACTTGACAAACTAAAAATAACTAAAATAATAGTTTTTGTACAAATCACACTAACTTGATATCGTGGTGATAAAAAGTGCAAAAAAAATGAATATAACTAGTGAAATCTACAGCACAAATACAAAAATTCAACAAAATAAACACAGGTAAGTAATATTTACATTGGCTGTATCGATAATTACTTCGGATCGATAACGATCAATAACTACAACCTCAAAAACAAATTATGAAGGGTCAAAGACCTAAATTTTATAATACAAAATTAATGAAATTGAAAGTTAATAATGAAAATAGTGTACTACTACAAAAGTACATATATAAATATAACGTTTTAATTAATAAATTACAGAATCTAGGCGAATAGATGTACGGGGAACCTATGAAGTATAAAGTGATGGAAATCTCTGACCTTACTATCCGAAGCAGAGGCACGTAGATGGTAAGCAACCTGGTTCTTTCGGCCTGATGAGTTCTAATGCTTGGTTATGTAGGTGCAAGTTACAGAGTCGAAACTCCAAAGAAAATATCCCCTAATCGCACGTAGCTGGTAATTGGCAATGAGGGATGACGAAACGATCCACTTCCGTAGCCCACAGGTAGATTATAGTGGACACATTTCACATGTAATAGTACCACAAGGGCAACTTGTAACAGGTACGAATCGTAGATTGAATCGTAACCAAAATTGAAAACGATTAACAGAAAAATAAAAGCCTGAAATGAAATTACAAAATTGAATTTACAGAACCCAAAAGCACATGGCAGATCTCATACCTGAAGATGTAAAACGGCTTGCAGAAGCTGTTTGTGAAGTAATTTCAAAAATCCTAATTAGATTAGTTTAGAATTAATTTAATCCATAAATCGAAGCACTCAATACTTTAATTAATTCACACAGGTAAGTGATGACCCTTATATCCGAGGATAATTACTCTGACGAAAAATTGTAGGTCAACCTTACAACCTCACAAACAGGAAGAGACTGACTTGAGACCGCAGGAAGAACCGAAAAAAAGAAGGCCAACGCAAATTCAAATCGCACATGACAGGAAGTAATTGCCATTGCTCAAAAAAAATTTGAAATAAACCACAAATATAAATAGAAGAGTAACAAAACCATAGAATGCAAACAACAGGTAAATAGTCCACCAAAAATACATGAAGACAAGAAGGTCATCTAACATAAATCTTTCCAGACGAAGAACACATCAGCAAAAGAATACACTGTAATGCTAAAATGAAAATTAAATGTAACACTGGGTAACGTCTGGGATGACTGTGTTAGTCTCTGGGGAGCATGGGTAGTTCATAATAATTCTGGGTTACTCACTAGAAAGTCTACAAAGCCTGGGTAAGCCCTGGGAAGTCTGGGTGTTTTGTAAGAATTCTGGGTTCCCCACTTGGAAGTCTGGAAAGCCTGGGTAACCTCTGGGATGACTGTGTTAGTCTCTGGGGAGCATGGGTAGTTCATAATAATTCTGGGTTACTCACTAGAAAGTCTACAAAGCCTGGGTAAGCCCTGGGAAGTCTGGGTATTTCGTAAGAAGTCTGGGTTCCCCACGTGGAATTCTGTAAAGCCTGAGTAACCTCTGGGAGGTTTGGGATAGACTCTGGAGAGCATGGGTATTTCATAAGAATTCTGGGTTACTCACTAGAAGGTCTACAAAGCCTGGGTAAGCCCAGGGAAGTCTGGGTGTTTCGTCAGAATTCTGGGTTCCTCACTTGGAAGTCTGGAAAGACTGGGTAAGCTCTGGGAAGTCTGGATATTTTGTAAGAATTCTGGGTTCCTCACTTGGAAGTCTGGAAAGACTGGGTAAGCTCTGGGAAGTCTGGGTATTTTGTAAGAATTCTGGGTTCCCCACGTTTAATTCTGGAAAGCCTGGGTAACCTCTGGGAAGAATTCTGGGTTACTCACTAGAAAGTCTACAAAGCCTGGGTAAGCCCTGGGAAGTCTGGGTGATTCGTCAGAATTCTGGGTTCCTCACTTGAAAATCTAGAAAGACTGGCAATCCCTGGGAAGTCTGGGTATTTCGTAAGAATTCTGGGTTCCTCACGTGCAAGTCTGCGCAGCCTGGGTAATCCATGGGAAGTCTGGGTATTTCGTAAGAATTCTGGGTTAATCACATGGAAGTCTGTAAAGCCTGGGTAACCCATGGGAAGTCTGGGTATTTCGTGGTAATTCTGGGTTCCCCACGTGCAAGTCTGCACAGCCTGGCAGGCTTTCCAGACTTCCGAGGGAGTAACCCAGAGATCCTAGGGGCTACCCAGGCTCTCCACGGACTAACCCAGACTTCCCAGAGGTTACCCAGGCTTTTTAGACTTTCTAGTGAGTAACCCAAAATTCTTCTGAACTACCCAGACTTCCCAGGGCTTACCCAGGATGTGCACACTTCCGCGTGAGGAACCCAGAATTCTTACGAAATACCCAGACTTCCGAGGGGTTATCCAGGCTTTCCAGACTTCCAAGTGGGAAACCCAGAATTCTTACAAAATACCCAGACTTCCCAGAGCTTACCCAGTCTTTCCAGACTTCCAAGTGAGGAACCTAGAATTCTGACGAAACACCCAGACTTCCCAGGGCTTACCCAGGCTTTGTAGACTTTCTAGTGAGTAATCCAGAATTCTTATGAACTACCCATGCTCCCCAGAGGCTATCCCGAACTTCCCAGAGGGTACCCAGGCTTTCCAGACTTCCAAGTGGTGAACCCAGAATTGTTACGAAATGCCCAGACTTCCCAGGGGTTACCCAGGCTTTGCAGACTTCCATGTGAGGAACCCAGAGTTCTTACGAAATACCCTGACTTCCCAGGGGTTACCCAATCTTTCCAGAATTCCACGTGTAGAACCCAGAATTCTTATGAAATACCCAGACTTCCCAGAGCTTACCCAGGCTTTCCAGCATTCGAAGTGAAGAACCCACAATTCTTACGAAACACCCAGACTTCCCAGAGCTTACCCAGACTTTCCAGACTTCCAAGTGAGGAACCCAGAATTCTTATGAAATACCCAGACTTCCCAGGGGTTACTCAGGATTTGCAGATTTCCAAGTGGGGAACCCAGGATTCTTACGTAATATCCAGACTTTCAAAGGCTTCCCTAGTCTTTCCAGACTTCCTACTGAGTAACCCAGAATTCTTATAACTACGCATGCTCCCCAGAGTCTATCCCAAACCTCCCAGGGCTTACCTAGGCTTTCCAGACTTCCAAGTGAGGAACCCAGAGTTCTTACGATACACCCAGACTTCCCAGAACTTATCCAGTCTTTCCAGTCTTTCAAGTGAGGAACCCAGAATTCTAATGAAATACCCAGGCTTCCCAGGGGTTGCTCAGGCTTTGCAGACTTTTTAGTGAGTAACCCAGAATTCTTATGAAATACCAATGCTCCCGAGAGTCTATCCCAAACCTCCCAGAGGTTACCCAGGCTTTCCAGAATTTCGCGTGGGAAACCCAGAATTCTTACAAAATACCCCGACTTCCCAGGGCTTACCCAGGCTATCCAGACTTCCAAGTGAGGAACCCAGAATTCTTACGAAACACCCAGACTTCCCAGAGCTTACCCAGACTTTCCAGACTTCCAAGTGAGGAACCCAGAATTCTTATGAAATACCCAGACCTCCCAGGGGTTACCCAGTCTTTCCAGACTTCCAAGTGAGGAACCCAGAATTCTGACGAAACACCCAGACTTCCCAGGGCTTACCCAGGCTTCGTAGACTTTCTAAGGCTTACCTAGTCTTTCCAGACTTCCTAGTGAGTAACCCAGAATTCTTATGCACTACCCATGCTCCCCAGAGGCTAACCCAGACCTCGCAGGAGTTACCCAGGCTTTCCAGACTTAGAAGTGGGGAACCCAGAATTCTTACGAAATACCCAGACTTCCCATGGGTTACCCAGGCTGTGCAGACTTCCAGGTGAGGAACCCAGAATTCTTACGAAATACCCAGACTTCCCATGTGATACCCAGGCTGTGCAGACTTCCACATGAAGAACCCAGAATGCTTATCAAATACCCAGACTTCCCAAGGGTTACCCAGTCTTTCTAGATTTGCAAGTGGTGAACCCAGAATTCTTAGATGTACCCAGGTTTGCAGACTTTCTAGTGAGTAACCCAGAATTCTAGTAGTTATGAACTACCCATGCTCTCCAGAGTCTATCCCAAACCTCCCAGAGGTTACCCAGGCTTAGCAGACTTCCACGTGATGAACCCAGAATTCTTACGTAATACCCAGACTTCCCCGAGTTTACCCAGTCTTTCCAGACTTCCAAGTGAGTAACCCAGAATTCTTACGAAACACCCAGACTTTCCAGGGCTTACCCAGGCTTTTTAGACTTTCTAGTGAGTAACCCAAAATTCTTATGAACTACCCAGACTTGCCAGGGCTTACCCAGGATGTGCACACTTCCGCGTGAGGAACCCAGAATTCTTACGAAATACCCAGACTTCCCAGAGCATACCCAGTCTTTCCAGACTTCCAAGTGAGGAACCCAGAATTCTGACGAAACACCCAGACTTCCCAGGGCTTACCCAGGCTTTGTAGACTTTCTAGTGAGTAATCCAGAATTCTTATGAACTACCCATGCTCCCCAGAGGCTATCCCGAACTTCCCAGAGGGTACCCAGGCTTTCCAGACGTCCAAGTGGGGAACCAAGAATTGTTACGAAATGCCCAGACCTCCCAGGGGTTACCCAGGCTTTGCAGACTTCCATGTGAGGAACCCAGAGTTCTTACGAAATACCCTGACTTCCCAGGGGTTACCCAATCTTTCCAGAATTCCACGTGTAGAACCCAGAATTCTTATGAAATACCCAGACTTCCCAGAGCTTACAGCATTCGAAGTGAAGAACCCACAATTCTTACGAAATACCCAGACTTCCCAGGGCTTGCCCAGACTTTCCAGTCTTTCAAGTGAGGAACCCAGAATTCTTATGAAATACCCAGACTTCCCAGGGGTTACCCAGTCTTTCCAGACTTCCAAGTGAGGAACCCAGAATTCTGACGAAACACCCAGACTTCCCAGGGCTTACCCAGGCTTCGTAGACTTTCTAAGGCTTACCTAGTCTTTCCAGACTTCCTAGTGAGTAACCCAGAATTCTTATGCACTACCCATGCTCCCCAGAGGCTAACCCAGACCTCGCAGAAGTTACCCAGGCTTTCCAGACTTAGAAGTGGGGAACCCAGAATTCTTACGAAATACCCAGACTTCCCATGGGTTACCCAGGCTGTGCAGACTTCCAGGTGAGGAACCCAGAATTCTTACGAAATACCCAGACTTCCCATGGGATACCCAGGCTGTGCAGACTTCCACATGAAGAACCCAGAATTCTTATGAAATACCCAGACTTCCCAGGGGTTACCCAGTCTTTCTAGATTTGCAAGTGGTGAACCCAGAATTCTTAGATGTACCCAGGTTTGCAGACTTTCTAGTGAGTAACCCAGAATTCTAGTAGTTATGAACTACCCATGCTCTCCAGAGTCTATCCCAAACCTCCCAGAGGTTACCCAGGCTTTCCAGACTTCCGAGGGAGTAACCCAGAGATCCTAGGGGCTACCCAGGCTCTCCACGGACTTACCTAGACTTCCCAGAGGTTACCCAGGCTTAGCAGACTTCCACGTGATGAACCCAGAATTCTTACGTAATACCCAGACTTCCCCGAGTTTACCCAGTCTTTCCAGACTTCCAAGTGAGTAACCCAGAATTCTTACGAAACACCCAGACTTTCCAGGGCTTACCCAGGCTTTTTAGACTTTCTAGTGAGTAACCCAAAATTCTTATGAACTACCCAGACTTCCCAGGGCTTACCCAGGATGTGCACACTTCCGCGTGAGGAACCCAGAATTCTTACGAAATACCCAGACTTCCCAGAGCTTACCCAGTCTTTCCAGACTTCCAAGTGAGGAACCCAGAATTCTGACGAAACACCCAGACTTCCCAGGGCTTACCCAGGCTTTGTAGACTTTCTAGTGAGTAATCCAGAATTCTTATGAACCACCCATGCTCCCCAGAGGCTATCCCGAACTTCCCAGAGGGTACCCAGGCTTTCCAGACGTCCAAGTGGGGAACCAAGAATTGTTACGAAATGCCCAGACTTCCCAGGGGTTACCCAGGCTTTGCAGACTTCCATGTGAGGAACCCGGAGTTCTTACGAAATACCCTGACTTCCCAGGGGTTACCCAATCTTTCCAGAATTCCACGTGTAGAACCCAGAATTCTTATGAAATACCCAGACTTCCCAGAGCTTACAGCATTCGAAGTGAAGAACCCACAATTCTTACGAAATACCCAGACTTCCCAGGGCTTGCCCAGGGTTTCCAGACGTCCAAGTGAGGAACCCAGAATTCTTACGAAACACCCAGACTTCCCAGAGCTTACCCAGACTTTCCAGACTTCCAAGTGAGGAACCCAGAATTCTTATGAAATACCCAGACTTCCCAGGGGTTACTCAGGATTTGCAGATTTCCAAGTGGGGAACCCAGGATTCTTACGTAATATCCAGACTTTCCAAGGCTTCCCTAGTCTTTCCAGACTTCCTACTGAGTAACCCAGAATTCTTCTAACTACGCATGCTCCCCAGAGTCTATCCCAAACCTCCCAGGGCTTACCTAGGCGTTCCAGACTTCCAAGTGAGGAACCCAGAGTTCTTACGATACACCCAGACTTCCCAGAACTTACCCAGTCTTTCCAGTCTTTCAAGTGAGGAACCCAGAATTCTAATGAAATACCCAGGCTTCTCAGGGGTTGCTCAGGCTTTGCAGAATTCCGCGTGGGAAACCCAAAATTCTTACAAAATACCCCGACTTCCCAGGGCTTACCCAGGCTTTCCAGACTTCCAAGTGAGGAACCCAGAATTCCTACGAAACACCCAGACTTCCCAGAGCTTACCCAGACTTTCCAGACTTCCAAGTGAGGAACCCAGAATTCTTATGAAATACCCAGACTTCCCCGGGGTTACTCAGGCTTTGCAGACATTCTAGTGAGTAACCCAGAATTCTTATGAACTACCCATGCTCCCCAGAGACTAACCCAGACCTCCCAAAGGTTACCCAGGCTTTCCAGATTTCCAAGTGGGGAAGCCAGGATTCTTACGTAATATCCAGACTTTCTAAGGCTTACCTAGTCTTTCCAGACTTCCTAGTGAGTAACCCAGAATCCTTATGCACTACCCATGCTCCCCAGAGGCTAACCCAGACCTCGCAGAAGTTACCCAGGCTTTCCAGACTTAGAACTGGGGAACCCAGAATTCTTACGAAATACCCAGACTTCCCATGGGTTACCCAGGCTGTGCAGACTTCCAGGTGAGGAACCCAGAATTCTTACGAAATACCCAGACTTCCCATGGGATACCCAGGCTGTGCAGACTTCCACGTGAAGAACCCAGAATTCTTATGAAATACCCAGACTTCCCAGGGGTTACCCGTCTTTCTAGATTTGCAAGTGGTGAACCCAGAATTCTTAGATGTACCCAGGTTTGCAGACTTTCTAGTGAGTAACCCAGAATTCTAGTAGTTATGAACTACCCATGCTCTCAAGAGTCTATCCCAAACCTCCCAGAGGTTACCCAGGCTTTCCAGAATTCCACGTGGGGAACCCAGAGTTCTTACGAAATACTCAGACTTCCCAGGGCTTACCCAGTCTTGCCATACTTCCAAGTGAGAAACCCAGAATTCTTACGAAACACCCAGACTTCCCAGGGCTTACCCAGGCTTTCCAGACTTCCAGTGAGGAACCCAGAATCCTTACGAAACACCCAGACTTCCCAGGGGTTACCCAGGCTTTCCAGACTTCCGAGGGAGTAACCCAAGAGATCCTAGGAGCTACCCAGGCTCTCCACGGACTAACCCAGACTTCCCAGAGTTTACCCAGTCTTTCCAGACTTCCAAGTGAGGAACCCAGAATTCTTACAAAACACCCAGACTTCCCAGGACTTACCTAGGCTTTTTAGACTTTCTAGTGAGTAACCCAAAATTCTTATGAACTACCCTTGCTCCCCAGAGTCTATCCCAAACCTCCCAGAGGTTACCCAGGCTTTCCAGACTTCCGAGGGAGTAACCCAGAGATCCTAGGGGCTACCCAGGCTCTCCACGGACTAACCCAGACTTCCCAGACGTTACCCAGGCTTAGCAGACTTCCACGTGATGAACCCAAAATTCTTACGTAATACCCAGACTTCCCCGAGTTTACCCAGTCTTTCCAGACTTCCAAGTGAGTAACCCAGAATTCTTACCAAACACCCAGACTTCCCAGGGCTTACCCAGGCTTTTTAGACTTTCTAGTGAGTAACCCAAAATTCTTATGAACTACCCAGACTTCCCAGGGCTTACCCAGGATGTGCACACTTCCGCGTGAGGAACCCAGAATTCTTACGAAATACCCAGACTTCCGAGGGGTTATCCAGGCTTTCCAGACTTCCAAGTGGGAAAGCCAGAATTCTTACAAAATACCCAGACTTCCCAGAGCTTACCCAGTCTTTCCAGACTTCCAAGTGAGGAACCCAGAATTCTGACGAAACACCCAGACTTCCCAGGGCTTACCCAGGCTTTGTAGACTTTCTAGTGAGTAATCCAGAATTCTTATGAACTACCCATGCTGCCCAGAGGCTATCCCGAACTTCCCAGAGAGTACCCAGGCTTTCCAGACTTCCAAGTGGGGAACCCAGAATGGTTACGAAATGCCCAGACTTCCCAGGGGTTACCCAGGCTTTGCAGACTTCCATGTGAGGGACCCAGAGTTCTTACGAAATACCCTGACTTCCCAGGGGTTACTCAATCTTTCCAGAATTCCACGTGTAGAACCCAGAATTCTTATGAAATACCCAGACTTCCCAGAGCTTACCCAGGCTTTCCAGCATTCGAAGTGAAGAACCCACAATTCTTACGAAATACCCAGACTTCCCAGGGCTTGCCCAGGCTTTCCAGACGTCCAAGTGAGGAACCCAGAATTCTTATGAAATACCCAGACTTCCCAGGGGTTACTCAGGATTTGCAGATTTCCAAGTGGGGAACCCAGGATTCTTACGTAATATCCAGACTTTCAAAGGCTTCCCTAGTCTTTCCAGACTTCCTACTGAGTAACCCAGAATTCTTATAACTACGCATGCTCCCCAGAGTCTATCCCAAACCTCCCAGGGCTTACCTAGGCGTTCCAGACTTCCAAGTGAGGAACCCAGAGTTCTTACGATACACCCAGACTTCCCAGAACTTACCCAGTCTTTCCAGTCTTTCAAGTGAGGAACCCAGAATTCTAATGAAATACCCAGGCTTCCCAGGGGTTGCTCAGGCTTTGCAGACTTTTTAGTGAGCAACCCAGAATTCTTATGAAATACCAATGCTCCCGAGAGTCTATTCCAAACCTCCCAGAGGTTACCCAGGCTTTCCAGAATTCCGCGTGGGAAACCCAGAATTCTTACAAAATACCCCGACTTCCCAGGGCTTACCCAGACTTTCCAGACTTCCAAGTGAGGAACCCAGAATTCTTACGAAACACCCAGACTTCCCAGAGCTTACCCAGACTTTCCAGACTTCCAAGTGAGGAACCCAGAATTCTTATGAAATACCCAGACTTCCCAGGAGTTACTCAGGCTTTGCAGACATTCTAGTGAGTAACCCAGAATTCTTATGAACTACCCATGCTCCCCAGAGACTAACCCAGACCTCCCAAAGGTTACCCAGGCTTTCCAGATTTCCAAGTGGGGAACCCAGGATTCTTACGTAATATCCAGACTTTCTAAGGCTTACCTAGTCTTTCCAGAGTTCCTAGTGAGTAACCCAGAATTCTTATGCACTACCCATGCTCCCCAGAGGCTAACCCAGACCTCGCAGAAGTTACCCAGGCTTTCCAGACTTAGAAGTGGGGAACCCAGAATTCTTACGCAACACCCAGACTTCCCATGGGATACCCAGGCTGTGCAGACTTCCACGTGAAGAACCCAGAATTCTTATGAAATACCCAGACTTCCCAGGGGTTACCCAGTCTTTCTAGATTTGCAAGTGGTGAACCCAGAATTCTTAGATGTACCCAGGTTTGCAGACTTTCTAGTGAGTAACCCAGAATTCTAGTAGTTATGAACTACCCATGCTCTCCAGAGTCTATCCCAAACCTCCCAGAGGTTACCCAGGCTTTCCAGAATTCCACGTGGGGAACCCAGAGTTCTTACGAAATACTCAGACTTCCCAGGGCTTACCCAGGCTTGCCATACTTCCAAGTGAGAAACCCAGAATTCTTACGAAACACCCAGACTTCCCAGGGCTTACCCAGGCTTTCCAGACTTCCAGTGAGGAACCCAGAATCCTTACGAAACACCCAGAATTCTCAGGGGTTACCCAGGCTTTCCAGACTTCCGAGGGAGTAACCCAGAGATCCTAGGAGCTACCCAGGCTCTCCACGGACTAACCCAGACTTCCCAGAGTTTACCCAGTCTTTCCAGACTTCCAAGTGAGGAACCCAGAATTCTAACAAAACACCCAGACTTCCCAGGGCTTACCTAGGCTTTTTTGACTTTCTAGTGAGCAACCCAAAATTCTTATGAACTACCCTTGCTCCCCAGAGTCTATCCCAAACCTCCCAGAGGTTACCCAGGCTTTCCAGACTTCCGAGGGAGTAACCCAGAAATCCTAGGGGCTACCCAGGCTCTCCACGGACTAACCTAGACTTCCCAGAGGTTACCCAGGCTTAGCAGACTTCCACGTGATGAACCCAGAATTCTTACGTAATACCCAGACTTCCCCGAGTTTACCCAGTCCTTCCAGACTTCCAAGTGAGTAACCCAGAATTCTTACGAAACACCCAGACTTCCCAGGGCTTACCCAGGCTTTTTAGACTTTCTAGTGAGTAACCCAAAATTCTTATGAACTACCCAGACTTCCCAGGGCTTACCCAGGATGTGCACACTTCCGCGTGAGGAACCCAGAATTCTTACGAAATACCCAGACTTCCGAGGGGTTATCCAGGCTTTCCAGACTTCCAAGTGGGAAACCCAGAATTCTTATAAAATACCCAGACTTCCCAGAACTTACCCAGTCTTTCCAGACTTCCAAGTGAGGAACCCAGAATTCTGACGAAACACCCAGACTTCCCAGGGCTTACCCAGGCTTTGTAGACTTTCTAGTGAGTAATCCAGAATTCTTATGAACTACCCATGCTCCCCAGAGGCTATCCCGAACTTCCCAGAGGGTACCCAGGCTTTCCAGACTTCCCAGGGGTTACCCAGGCTTTGCAGACTTCCATGTGAGGAACCCAGAGTTCTTACGAAATACCCTGACTTCCCAGGGGTTACGCAATCTTTCCAGAATTCCACGTGTAGAATCCAGAATTCTTATGAAATACCCAGACTTCCCAGAGCTTACCCAGGCTTTCCAGCATTCGAAGTGAAGAACCCACAATTCTTACGAAATACCCAGACTTCCCAGGGCTTGTCCAGGCTTTCCAGACGTCCAAGTGAGGAACCCAGAATTCTTACGAAACACCCAGACTTCCCAGAGCTTACCCAGACTTTCCAGACTTCCAAGTGAGGAATCCAGAATTCTTACGAAACACCCAGACTTCCCAGGGCTTACCCAAGCATTCCAGACTTCCTAGTGAGTAACCCAGAATTATTATGAACTACGCATGCTCCCCAGAGACTAACACAGTCATCCCAGAGGTTACCCAGGCTTTCCAGACTTCCAAGTGGGGAACCCAGGATTCTTACGAAATACCCAGTCTTCCCATGGGTTACCCAGGCTGTGCAGACTTACACGTGAGGAACCCAGAATTCTTACGAAATACCCAGACTTCCCATTGGTTACCCAGGCTGTGCAGACTTGCACGTGGGGAACCCAGAATGATTACGAAATACCCAGACTTCACATGGGTTACCCAGGCTTTACAGACTTCCATGGTAGGAACCCAGAATTCTTACGAAATACCCAGACTGCCCATGGATTACCCAGTCTTTCTAGATTTCCAAGTGGTGAACCCAGAATTCTTAGATATACCCAGGCTTTGCAGACTTTCTAGTGAGTAACCCAGAATGAACCACCCATGCTCGCCAGAGTCTATCCCAAACCTCCCAGAGGTTACCCAGGCTTTCCAGAATTCCACGTGGGGAACCCAGAATTCTTACAAAATACCCAGACTTCCTAGGGCTTACCCAGTCTTTCCAGACTTCCAAGTGAGGAACCCAGAGACTAACCCAGACCTCCCAGAGGTTACCCAAGCTTTCCAGACTTCCAAGTGGGGAACCCAGGATTCTTACGAAACACGCAGACTTCCCAGGGCTTACCCAGGCTTTGTAGACTTTCTAGTGAGTAACCCAGAATTCTTATGAATTACCCATGCTCCCCAGAGTCTATCCCAAACCTCCCAGAGGTTACCCAGGCTTTCCAGAATTCCACGTGGGGAACACAGAATTCTTACAAAATACCCAGACTTCCCAGGGCTTACCCAGTCTTTCCAGACTTCCAAGTGAGGAACCCAGACACTAAGCCAGACCTCCCAGAGGTAACCCAAGCTTTCCAGACTTCCAAGTGGGGAACCCAGGATTCCTACGAAATACCCAGACTTCCCATAGGCTACCTAGGCAGTGCAGAATTCAAAGTGAGTAAAACAGAATTCTTACGAAATACCCAGACTTCCCTGGGGTTACCCAGTAGTTCCAGACTTTCTAGTGAGTAACCCAGAATTCTTATGAACTACCCATGCCCCCCAGAGACTATCCCAAACCTCGCAGAGGTTACCCAGGGTTTCCAGAATTCCACGTGGGGAACCCAGAAACCTTACAAAATACCCAAACTTCCCAGGGCTTACCCAGCTTTTCCAGACTTCCAGTGAGGAACCCAGAATTCTTACGAAACACCCAGACTTCCCAGGGCTTACGCAGGCTTTCCAGACTTCCACGTGGGGAACCCAGAATCCTTACAACATACCCATACTTCCCAGGGCGTAGCCAAGCTTTCCAGACTTCCTAGTGAGTAACCCAGAATTATTATCAACTACCCATGCTCCCCAGAGAATAACACAGTCATCCCAGAGGTTACCCAGGCTTTCCAGACTTCCAAGTGGGGAACCCAGAATTCTTACGAAATACCCAGACTTCCCATGGGTTACCCAGGCTGTGCAGACTTCCACGTGAGGAACCCAGAATTCTTACGAAATACCCAGACTTCCCATTGGTTACCCAGGCAGTGCAGACTTGCACGTGGGGAACACAGAATTATTACGAAATACCCAGATTTCCCATGGGTTACCCAGGCTTTACAGACTTCCATGTGAGGAACCCAGAATTCTTACGAAATACCCAGACTTCCCATGGATTATCCAGGCTGTGCAGACTTGCACGTGAGGAACCCAGAATTCTTACGAAATACCCAGACTTCCCAGGGATTACCCAGTCTTTCTAGATTTCGAAGTGGTGAACCCAGAATTCTTAGATATACCCAGGCTTTGCAGACTTTCTAGTGAGTAACCCAGAACTCTTATGAACTACCCATGCTCCCCAGAGTCTATCCCAAACCTTCCAGAGGTTACCCAGGCTTTCCAGAATTCCACGTGGGGAACCCAGAATTCTTACAAAATACCCAGACTTCCCAGAGCTAACCCAGTCTTTCCAGACTTCCAAGTGAGGAACCCAGAATTATGACGAAACACCCAGACTTCCCAGGGCATACCAAAGCTTTTTAGACTTTCTAGTGAGTAACCTAAAATTCATATGAACTACCCAGACTTCCCAGGGCTTACCCAGGATGTGCAGACTTCCACGTGAGGAACCCAGAACTCTTACGAAACACCCAGACTTCCCAAGGGTTACCCAGGCTTTCCAGACTTCCAAATGAGGAACCCATAATTCTTATGAACTACCCATGCTCCCCAGAGTCTATCCCAAACCTCCCAGAGGTTACCCAGGCTTTCCAAAATTCCACGTGGGGAATCCAGAGTTCTTACGAAATACCCAGACTTCCCAGGGCTTACCCAGGCTTGCCATACTTCCAAGTGAGGAACCCAGAATTCTTACGAAACACCCAGACTTCCCAGGGCTTACCCAGGTTTTCCAGACTTCCAGTGAGGAACCCAGAATTCTTACGAAACACCCAGACTTCCCAGGGGTTACCCACGCTTTCCAGACTTCCGAGGGAGTAACCCAGAGATCCTAGGAGCTACCCAGGCTCTCCACGGACTAACCTAGACTTCCCAGTGGTTACCCAGGCTTAGCAGACTTCCACGTGATGAACCCAGAATTCTTACGTAATACCCAGACTTCCCAGAGTTTACCCAGTCTTTCCAGACTTCCCAGTGAGGAATCCAGAATTCTTACGAAACACCCAGACTTCCCAGGGCTTACCCAGGCTTTTTAGACTTTCTAGTGAGTAACCCAAAATTCTTATGAACTACCCAGACTTCCCAGGGCTTACCCAGGATGTGCAGACTTCCACGTGAGGAACCCAGAATTCTTACGAAATACCCAGACTTCCCAGGGGTTACCCAGGCTTTCCAGACTTCCAAATGAGGAACCCTGAATTCTTATGAAATACCCAGACTTCCAAGGGGTTACCCAAACTTTCCAGACTTCCTAGTGAGTAACCCAGAATTATACTTTAGTACCTTACCCGAATGATCAGATGTAGTACTCTTTCTCGCCGCCGTGCGATGCCACAAGTTTAAAGCTAGAAGAAAAACCTATGAGCGCCCTTCTAGCTTGCGGTAATTTCTGCTACTTATGTCATTCTTTTTCTTGTGCGCGTCGAAACCACAAGTGTTGTTGCGACATCAGCGAAATCATCTTAACTTAATCGTGTTAATAAGTGAATTCCTTTAGTTCAACATGGGAAAACGTAAATACAGCTCGTCTTCGTCCGAAGATGAAGATGTTTACAGAAAAGTACGAAGATTAAAGAGGAAATTAAAGGAACGAAAACGTGATCGATGGCGTCATCGCACGGACAGGAACGCTGATCCCGGGCAACCGATAGCGTGGGTACGCCAAACTCGGCGTCCTATCAAACTCTTAATACAGTACACAGTAAGTACAGTATTGTAAATAAATTCTTTGCGTATTGAGAACGTCAGACGTAGGTTATAATAAAATTAAAGATTTTTAGCATTGTGTCGGTATGTAGAACATACCAACATCGTACTTGGGAAGTACATAAGCCACGAAATTACACAAACAATAACCCAGAGGGTTACTTGTTCTCATGTTCGGTTTTGTTTAGTAAACAGACCGCGCTCCTACTTGCGCATATGTGTAACCTGTCCAAATTACGAGAGTGATTTAGATATGTAGAGTACTCTGAAAGTACTCTGAATACACCCTTTTATGAATTCTTTTTTGTGGTTACACGAGCAATAACCCAGAGGGTTACTTGTTCTTGTTGGTTTTGTTAGTAAACAAACCACGCTCCTACTTAGAAAGTGCGGAGTATGCGCATATGTGTAACACACCCAAATTATGTCAAGCTGGCCTGATACGAGGAGTACTTAGAAAGTACTCGGCATACAGTTTTACTTGCGTACAAACAATAACCCAGAGGGTTACTTGTTCTTGTTGGTTTTGTTAGTAAACAAACCACGCTCCTACTTAGAAAGTACGGAGTATGCGCATATGTGTAACACACCCAGATTATGTCAAGCTGGCCTGATACGAGGAGTACTTAGAAAGTACTCGGCATACAGTTTTACTTCCGTACAGACAATAACCCAGAGGGTTACTTGTTCTTGTTGGTTTTGTTAGTAAACAAACCACGCTCCTACTTAGAAAGTACGGAGTATGCGCATATGTGCAACACACCCAGATTATGTCAAGCTGGCCTGATACGAGGAGTACTTAGAAAGTACTCGGCATACAGTTTTACTTCCGTACAAACAATAACCCAGAGGGTTACTTGTTCTTGTTGGTTTTGTTAGTAAACAAACCACGCTCCTACTTAGAAAGTACGGAGTATGTGCATATGTGTAACACACCCAGATTATGTCAAGCTGTCCTGATACGAGGAGTACTTAGAAAGTATTCGGCATACACTTACTGCCATACAAACCCAGAGGGTTATTTTTTCTGTTTTTTGTTTTTTGTTTGGTTATGTTTAGTAAACAACGTGCACATCTCCCTACTTAGAAAGTACGGGGTTGCGCAGATGTACAGTTTATATCCAAAGGTTGTTACAAAGGCTGTAATTTATATCGACACTCCCCTTAGAAAGTACAGAACGCTCTAAAAACTTAACTTACATATAATCCTTTCCGCAGTAAACTCATCGGCAGACCAAAATGTGGACAGTGACCTTGAAGACAGGGATCACCTTACATCACCAGCCAATGATGATAATATCACACGGGGAACCGAACAAACCATAGAGCCATCCCTACTGGAATTCCTGGGGAACGATCTGTCAGAAGAAACCCCAGTAGGAGACAGTATTCAAAAAACGTGGCCTGCCGTTGGGAAAAGATTCTTAAGACGGGGCTGAACAAGGGAGGGGGGAGAGCAAGTTAGGGTTGGTGAAGCTGCTAAGCAATGCAGGCAGATTGCTGTGTGACATCCACCATACTGACTCACAAACCACTAAATCGGTTTCTAGACACTGATTTTTTTTTTAAATGGAGGATGCCTGAACTGTGAATAAACTGTTGGTCCCTAATTGCTTTATGGGAACCATTGATTTGGAAAATGCCTATTTTTTAATTGCAGTATTTTCTATTTATTTATTTTAACAGTTTATTTATGACCTTTAATCAGCTCTGTCAGCTGTTTCCAAGGCCTTCTATTACATGGTAAAATTATAATTATAACTATTACTACTATTATCATCTACTACACTAGTACTACATTATTATTGCGTACTACTACTATCATTACTACATTCTAAGTGACCCAAGAGTCACAGGCCTCGATGGCCTACAGGACTAGTTATATAATTTTATATAATTTATATTATTCTTAACTGGTAACTTCAGTTTTTAACATATAAATAAAGAAAAAAGCAGTTTAATACCTCAACAAAAATGCAAATTCTTAGGTTTTTGTGTTTGACTCAATCATTAGGATTAACTCCGAATAAGCGTATCACGTTAATACCCACCCTAGAACTGTAAGAATTCCAATCAATGTGGAATTCGCGACTTCGCTAGGCTTGTTGGAATGTTAACAACTGCATGCCCAGCAATCGCATATTCGTGGGTATATACGAAATTATTTGAAAGACAAATGGCTGGCGTTAAAAAGAAATTGCAACAATTTTAACAGTTATATGACAATTTCCCATTAGTTAACTAAGGATTTTAATTGGAGAATCAAATCCATTCCAAATGGTTCAAATCCAATTAGGCAATTTAGGTTCAAACTCGAAATTTCTTTCTAACGCTTCAACGATAGAGGGTGGGCTGTCTCCTCTAAAGGGAAAACATCCCATGGGGCGTGGAAAGAAACAGAAAGGGAACTACATATCAATTATTTAGAACTATTATCGGCCTTCTTTGGATTAAAAATGGTTTGCAAAAGACATGAGGGACTGTGAACTTTTATCTAGAATTGACAACACCACTGCTATAGCTTACATAAATAAGTTGGGGGGAATTAGATTCCAGCAGTTTAATAAGTTAACAAAGGAGATATGGCAGTGGTGCGAGGAGAGGGGAATTTGGCTGGTAGCATCTTACATTAAGTCCAGTGAAATACAAAAGCGGATAGGGAATCGCGTTGGAAATTTTTAGAATTGGAGTGGGAATTGGCGGACTATGCATTTACCAAAAATTGTAGATGCCTGGGGTTGTCCCAGTATTGATTTATTTGCCACAAGGGCAAATACCAAGTACCTTAGGTATGAGTCCTGGTTTCCAGATCCAGGAGCTATTTGTACTAATCGCTTTACCATTCCATGGCAGTCCGAAAAATTTTACGCCTTCCCACCTTTTGCCATGGTATTAAAAACCTTACAGAAAATATGTTGCGATAGAGCAGAGGGAATAGTCACTGTACCTTATTGGACAACTAAATATTGGTTTCCATTATTCCAATCTCTGTTAATACAAGAACCCATCATATTCCAGCCTACTAAAACATTATTACAATCCCCTGCCAGGTCTCTGCAATCACTTTACAAGAACCTTACCCTGGTTACAGGGCTCTTGTCAGTCAAGCATTTGTAAATAAAAATATACCCAGAACGTCGGTGGACATTTTCCTGGCGTCACTGGCACATAACACAATAAAACAATACAATTCAGGCCTCAGATTATGGTGGATTTTTAACACAAGCAGAAATATGTCGGCCTTTGAAACAACAGCACCTACCGTAATAGGGTTCTTACCGGAAGAGTTGCACAAAAGTGCCTCTTATGGCACATTAAATTCTCTACGGTCAGCTGCGGCGCTTGTTGTCGGGCCTTGGGTCGTATCAGACTATATCATCAAACGATTCCTTAAGGGAACATTTAGACTAAAGCCCCCCAAGCCAAAATATGATACGACCTAGAACCCAGAGAGTGTGCTGAGGTACCTAGAAAAATCATAGAAGAACCTAACCAAAAAGCTAGTCACATTATTGGCCCTAGTTACAGCACACAGGGTTCAGACACTAACATCAATCGACATGAGTAACCATCCCGCTAGCTCTCAAACAATAAGCCGATGGATAAAAGGCACACTGGATGCTAGCGGTATAGGCACGACTGTGTTCTCTAGTCACAGTACGTCATGCTACTACTTCCTTGGCAAGGCGGAAGGGGGTTAGCCTCGAGGTAATACGACTCTTCAGTCTTTGCTAGATTCTATAACAGGCAGACAGTTACGACAGAAATGTTTGCAAGGCAGTAGTCAATGGAAGCAAGGTGTGAAATGGCACGCTATCTAGTAGAGGCTGTCATAACCAGTGGTTATTGCCCTTAATTTTGTATATTATTAAAATATCTTGTTCGCAGTGGCGTAGCCAGAAACAAAACGAGATGGGACACACTGGGCACACGCTTTTATTGGAAAAAATTCCTTATATACAAGTGTACGAAATGTTAACACAACAGGTTAACAGGTACACAACAGTTTCAAATTATTTTTATTTGTTGTTAAAATAAGAATACAAAATGTAGCGTTGTGCGACGAAATTTGTTTGAAATAGTTTTTTAAGAAAAACTAGTATTATGAAATATAAATTTCTTAAAACAATCAGGGGCACGTGCCCCTCCCTGGCTACGCCACTGCTTGTTCGTTTATTGGATTTTCTTTAATAAAACTAAGTAGTTGCTTATGCAGGTTGCATCGGTGCTTCTGGATACATTGCAGCTTGCAGTGTACAAGCCGGTTCCTGGTCGAAGTTCACAACTTAGCTTTGAACATCTACATGTGATCATTCGGGTAAGGTACTAAAGTATAATTACTCAATTAAACGAACTTACCTTAAGTGAAGTTCTATTGTAATTATATGAAGTACCTTACCCGAATGATCAGTCCCTCCCTATTTTAAAATAGTATCCCTTATTTCATTGAAATTTAAACCCAATAAGTTGTGAAAGCTTTGAAAGAAATGACTTAAGTAGCAGAAAGGACCGCAAGCTAGAAGGGCGTTCATAGGTTTTTCTTCTAGCTTTAAACTTGTGGCGACGCACGGCGGCGAGAAAGAGTACTACATGTGATCATTCGGGTAAGGTACTTCATATAATTACAATAGAACTTCACTTAAGGTAAGTTCGTTTAATTGAGTAATTATTATGAACTACCCATGCTCCCCAGAGACTAACACAGTCGTCGCAGAGGTGACCCAGGGTTTCCAGACTTCCAAGTGGGAAACCCAGAATTCTTACAAAATACCCAGACTTCCCAGAGCTTACCCAGTCTTTCCAGACTTCCAAGTGAGGAACCCAGAATTCTGACGAAACACCCATGCTCCCCAGAGTCTATCCCAAACCTCCCAGAAGTTACCCAGGCTTTCGAGAATTCCACGTGGGGAATCCAGAGTTCTTACGAAATACCCAGACTTCCCAGGGCTTACCCAGGCTTGCCATACTTCCAAGTGAGGAACGCAGAATTCTTACTAAACACCCAGACTTCCCAGGGCTTACCCAGGCTTTCCAGACTTCCAGTTAGGAACCCAGAATTCTTACGAAACACCCAGACTTCCCAGGGGTTACCCAGGCTTTCCAGACTTCCGAGGGAGTAACCCAGAGATCCTAGAAGCTACCCAGGCTCTCCACGGACTAACCTAGACTTCCCAGAGGTTACCCAGGCTTAGCAGACTTCCACGTGATGAACCCAGAATTCTTACGTAATACCCAGACTTCCCAGAGTTTACCCAGTCTTTCCAGACTTCCAAGTGAGGAACCCAGAATTCTTACAAAACACCCAGACTTCCCAGGGCTTACCCAGGCTTTTTAGACTTTCTAGTGAGTAACCCAAAATTCTTATGAACTACCCAGACTTCCCAGGGCTTACCCAGGATGTGCAGACTTCCACGTGAGGAACCCAGAAATCTTACGAAATACCCAGATTTCCCAGGGGTTACCCAGGCTTTCCAGACTTACAAATGAGGAACCCTGAATTCTTATGAAATACCCAGACTTTCAAGGGGTTACCCAAGCTTTCCAGACTTCCTAGTGAGTAACCCAGAATAATTATGAACTACCCATGCTCCCCAGAGACTAACACAGTCGTCGCAGAGGTGACCCAGGGTTTCCAGACTTCCAAGTGGGAAACCCAGAATTCTTACAAAATACCCAGACTTCCCAGAGCTTACCCAGTCTTTCCAGACTTCCAAGTGAGGAACCCAGAATTCTGACGAAACACCCAGACTTCCCAGGGCTTACCCAGGCTTTGTAGACTATCTAGTGAGTAACCCAGAATTCTTATGAACCACCCATGCTCCCCAGAGTATATCCCACACCTCCCAGAGGTTACCCAGGCTTTCGAGAATTCCAGGTGGGGAATCCAGAGTTCTTACGAAATACCCAGACTTCCCAGGGCTTACCCAGGCTTGCCATACTTCCAAGTGAGGAACGCAGAATTCTTACGAAACACCCAGACTTCCCAGGGCTTACCCAGGCTTTCCAGACTTCCAGTTAGGAACCCAGAATTCTTACGAAACACCCAGACTTCCCAGGGGTTACCCAGGCTTTCCAGACTTCCGAGGGAGTAACCCAGAGATCCTAGAAGCTACCCAGGCTCTCCACGGACTAACCTAGACTTCCCAGAGGTTACCCAGGCTTAGCAGACTTCCACGTGATGAACCCAGAATTCTTACGTAATACCCACATTTCCCAGAGTTTACCCAGTCTTTCCAGACTTCCAAGTGAGGAACCCAGAATTCTTACGAAACACCCAGACTTCCCAGGGCTTACCCAGGCTTTGTAGACTTTCTGGTGAGTAACCCAGAATGCTTATGAACCACCTATGCTCCCCAGAGTCTATCCCAAACCTCCCAGAGGTTACCCAGGCTTTCGAGAATTCCACGTGGGGAATCCAGAGTTCTTACGAAATACCCAGACTTCCCAGGGCTTACCCAGGCTTGCCATACTTCCAAGTGAGGAACGCAGAATTCTTACGAAACACCCAGGCTTCCCAGGGCTTACCCAGGCTTTCCAGACTTCCAGTTAGGAACCCAGAATTCTTACGAAACACCCAGACTTCCCAGGGGTTACCCAGGCTTTCCAGACTTCCGAGGGAGTAACCCAGAGATCCTATTAGCTACCCAGTCTCTCCACGGAGTAACCTAGACTTCCCAGAGGTTACCCAGGCTTAGCAGACTTCCACGTGATGAACCCAGAATTCTTACGTAATACCCACATTTCCCAGAGTTTACCCAGTCTTTCCAGACTTCCAAGTGAGGAACCCAGAATTCTTACGAAACACCCAGACTTCCCAGGGCTTACCCAGGCTTTGTAGACTTTCTAGTGAGTAACCCAAAATTCTTATGAACTACTCAGACTTCCCAGGGCTTACCCAGGATGTGCAGACTTCCACGTGAGGAACCCAGAATTCTTACGAAATACCCAGACTTCCAAGGGGTTACCAGTAGTTAATATTTGCCGGTTCTACATAAGGGCTTATATGGTAAATCGCATGTTAAATATTTCTGAACACCCGATTGTTTTGAAGCTCGATGGCACATAAGGGCTGAGCCTCTGGTGTCTTTCAAGGCCACTGTCCCTTGGAGGTGTTAAAGAGAAGAAGAAGTGTAGATGTGTGTATGCAACCTTGTAAGCATGTATATATTTAGTAAAAACTAGTTCTGTCGCCGTGGTTCGACCCGCGTTCCTTGTGATTACGAGTCGGTCGTTGAAACCGCCGAGCTATGGAGTGAACCGAGATAGCGTATCTGGAAGGCGTGTATATAACCGGTGTTGAATATAATGTAAGTTTAAAAATAGCGTGTAGGGTGTTTGGGGTAGTAAAAGAGAAATAGGGGTGTGGTTGTAGGGATGTAGGGTGTTTTTGTGGAGGTAATAATAGCGCTGGGGGTAAAATCTCTGTGAGGTACCCCCCTGCCCGCCGCTCGGTAGCCGGCGCGGTGGTGTGAGGGCGTGGTGGCCTTCTGCGGGCCGCTCTCGTCCCGCATCGAGAACTTGGCGGATTCGGGCAGCTCGGTGCCGGGCAGCGGGTGGGTAGGTAGAAAGGTGCGTTCTGCAGGTAGGTAATTGTTGCACAATAATGTGTGAGAGAGAGAGAGATAGAAAACTGCCTAGGTGTGTCTCTCTTAGGTACCCCTCTGCGTGCCGCTCGCGTCCTACATCGAGAACTTGGTGGATTCGGGCAGCTCGGTGCCGGGCAGTGGGTGGAACGCCGCTGCGGGTAGGTAGAAAGGTGTGTTCTGCAGGTAATCGTGAAACTGATTGTTGCGTCATCCGGGTGCCTGGCAGTAGGTCGAATGGGTGTGTTTCTACAGGGTTGATAAAAAAAAAAAAAAAATGACGTAGCAAAACGGCAACTGGTCAGAAAAAATCTCCCCTAGGTACCCCGCTGCCCGCCGCTAGCATCCTACATCGAAAACTGATATTGCCGATATAAATGTGAATAATAGGAAAGCAGAAAAAAAAGGTGTAAAGGTGTGTTTCTATGGGTAATTAAAAATATGAGTAAAACCTGTTGAAATAAAAAATGATAGGTATATAAAACATTTTATGTAAAAGTTTTTTGATAACGAGCTCTTTGTTGGTCGCGACTAATCACTCGGTTTTCTGCTTTATCTGTAATGAATGAACTGTTGCCCTCCGGATGCTGATTAACGACAAAAATAGCGCTCGCGGATGTCGATAAGCGGTTGGTAGCAACAGCATGCTAAAAATTTAACATAATAATCAACGCCTCGTTTTATTTTTGATAAATATTAAATATTATTTTAAATAAAATTCTACAGACATTTTATTATTATTATTATTGAAATAAAAAATGATAGAAATATAAGACATTAAAAAGAAAAAAAAATGTGAATTGAATTAAAAAATGATAGGCGTATAAGATATTATATAAAAAAGGAAATTCTACAGACGTTTTATAGTATTGAAAATAGGCAAATACTGAAAACTATCTTCGCTGGCAGAAAAAAATCTCCCAAAGGCAACCCGCTTCTGAGAAAACTTGGTGGATTCCTGGAGCTCGCTGCTTGACACTAGGGCAATATAAATCTGACAGGTAAAATGGTGTAAAGGTATATTTTGTAAGAGAATAATTAAGAAATATGAGTAAACTTATTGAAAAAATTATATGCATATATACGACATTTTATTAAAGCATGGAAAATAAGCAAAACAATATTTGTTACATATGACAAAAATGCGCAACATTACACACAAAGGACCTAGAGAACTAGTTTTTAACATATTTTAAACAAAGGATTATTTTTTATAAAATGGTGAAATAATCGCGCTAATAGAACTTAGAGAACTATTTTTGAGATATTTAAACACGATAAAACCGATCGTTAGCAACAACACAAACCCGCAACCGGCTTCTAGGTAAATTCCTCTACTCTCGACGTGATATGTGTGATTGACGTTCCAAACTGCTGGGGTCCATCGAGACTCGATGGCAAAGGTATCATTGAAAAAATATTTAACTTTGGTGTAGATAAACTGCGAGTTTTCTTCAGCAGGAACCGTCATCAGGTAATTTTTAAAATAATAAGTGTAGTTTGAGTAGACCGGTAACATCCAGCTCCAATCAGAGGCTCCATCGGGTTCGGTGGTGTTATCCAGAGATCCGTTGGAAAAGCGAACGGCTACGGCTGCTTTGGTGACGCCTCTGGGATACGACACCAAAACGGATCGATTTAAAACGGCAACCAGCACCAACGCAGACAGCATGATGATGAATGGTTAAGACGCGCTCAGTTCCAACAGGTCAATGGGCACGTCCTTTTGATGCCACCCTTGTATGATGCTACCTCTATAGATGAGGATCACGTTGTACGTTGAACAAAGCGCAATTTGTACCTTCATCAGCGCCAAATCTTGAGGTATTAGCACCACCTTCTCGAGTTCGTAGATTTTGTGGTCTTCCGAGTTGAATGCTTCCTCGATTTTCACTACTTCGCCGGTGTCCTGGTCGTAGATTTGAACAATTCGATAAGGTTTGTTGAGAACTAGAGTGTTTACAGGAACGATCGGTTTGCCTCGAAACTCCATGACTGCGGACGATGACAACTGGCGTTCCTTTATGCAAGCGCGGCAACTGCGTTCTCTTGGGGGGAGCCCATCAATGACGTCACCAATCTCCGGCAAATGGCGATAGCATCTTCGGTCCTTTGTATGATAGAGTGTGAAGTTATTGGCTGCCATCTACCTTTTGTCGAAACTCGATGAGGTGCGTTGGGTTACCTGTCTTTACCTCCCTCGGTCCTAGACAGACAAACAAGAGCTGATCCTTGTTGGCGTTGAGCAGAGCTATTTTATCCTCGGACATTGACGAAAAGCGCTTGGGAAGATATACCTGCACTTCCACCAGCTCTACGACGATACTTTTACCGTGCTGCGTGTCGACTGCTCTCACCTCTAGGAACTCGTACTCGTGGCCAACCAGCAAGTCTTTAAGAGGTACCACCGCCTTCTGAATCAGGAGCCCCATGTCGTTGATGGCCTGCATAGTTGCGCCTCCTTGAACCCCCTCGGTTTCGGTTGTTTGGTTGATGGCTACTGCAGCGTCTATTTGTTGAGACATGATTGTTTGCGTAGTACTGATGCCGCTACTGGCATCGGTTTACTTATATACACTCTCCTATTTATGTGGTTATCATCGTTAATTATAGTGCATCCGGCACTGCTCCAAGCAAGCGTCTCTGTATGTATCGCATTGATCTGCGCAGCCCGAGGACGGTGCAAATTTAACGTCACACTCAAAATAGCAATCTTCCAGTTTTTGGCTGTTATCTTGGGCCCTACTTCCACCCTTGAGGGTTTCAATTTCTTCCCTGCGCCCTACGTTTTGCCCCAAGCAGTTGGTCAAATCGGCCTTGGTGGTTATAAGTTCGGTTTCGCGATCTCTCATGGTGACCATGTCCTTGTAATAATTTGCATTGACTTCCTTCAGCGCCCTTTGGCACTCTCGCAGTTCGGTCGAAGGAGAGGCGTCTGCTGTAAGAAAAAAACCGATATCTATGAAGCGGAGAATGACTGATAAACACGTTCTAAACTTACGTTTTTCGAGTTGCGTTTCCGAATCGCGATATAGTTGCAGGTGAAATCCCCGGGATGAAAATGGGGTCCATTGAGCGCTGAGACCGTGTGTTTGGTTTACCTGATGATTTAAAACGTGCGACCCGTTTAAATAATATGAAGCGTTGAGCAAAACTTGGTGGGCTACAAGGAAGCGCCCTCCGCAGAGACATAACGCAAAAATAATCAAAGAACGGTGCATCTTGATAACTTGCTGCAGGAATGAGGAGAACTGCACTCGCTACACGTCTATTTATAGCGAAAAAACGACAAATTCAGGGAAATGGAATCTTGCTGCGCGAGGCTAATTGCAACTTTTTGATGGAAGGGCTCGATTGACGGGCAAGGGTTATCGTTTGTTCTAAAAATTCATACGGATAAGGGCCGGAGGGCTTGCCCTGATTTCAGTTGAAACGCTAGTTTTTAATGTATACACGCTCGTTGCATACGAAGCTGAAGCATAAGGTGCACCTGGAGATCCGCAGGTGTTGCAAAATAAAATTTTCGCGGTCGGATAATATTAATTTTATAGCAGGAGCCGATAAGAGGCTGTTTATTCCGAGAAACGATTGACGCACGTTCTGCCAACCTCCGACCCCTCCCGCCTAGATAACGAGTTGTTTGTTGGTCGCGACTGGTACAATCGCGCGGAGACCGTTATAATGAACTGTCGCCCTCCGGATGTTGATTAGCGACAGAAATAGCAACCGCGATAAGCGTTTCACGCGCTCGGCGGTTGGTAACAGCAAACTCCGCACTGCCACCGGATACTTGCGTGCAATTATCAGGCTCGGCGATAAAACAATCTATGAGGGATTGGGTGAGGAGGATCAAGTTGACATGTTGGGTTATCAGGATAAAATTTTTAGATCTGCTTGCATCTTGCTGAAGGCGTGTGAGGGTTGCTATTTATTTTCGTCAAAGCATTGCTGACGCGCCGAGAGTGGACGATAACAAAAAAAAAAATATATATATATTTTGGAATAACACGGTACCTTTAACGAATGAGTAAATTGAATTCTTAGATTCTGCTTTAATTTTCGAATCGTTATTCCTTTGTAATTAAACATCTTATATTACGCTTTTGGACGATGTCGAAATACGTATTAAGCAATCTGCGTAGCGGCTGGTTGAGAAGGTGTCATCGGCCTAAAAGGTTACGTGTTGCGTGTTGAAGAAAAAATCGTGCGAGGGCAGCCGCTGCCTTTTTGGCGGTACGAGGCGCCGCAGCGAGTGCCAAGCTCGCTGTCTCGTCCAGGGTCTTGCGTCCCGCACCGCGGTACCTAGGGTCCCCATACCTGGTGCGCCGCCTCTTTCCACCTCCCCTTCCGAATGCTTTAGGATACCGCCGCGGCTTCGATACCCGAACAGGTTTAATCGCACAGTTCTATCTGGTCGAACTGCTCACTCAAACCGGTTTGACCTGTTGAGCACCCTGTTAGTTGGATCGGTTGAGCACCCTGCGAGGTTGGACCAATTGGTTCGGTTGAACTTGTTGAACCAGGTATACCTGTTGAACCGGTTGGACCTGTTGAACCGGTTGGACCTGTTGAACCTGTTGAACCTGTTGGGCCGATTGGATCTGTCGAACCGATTGAACCTGTTGGAGTTGTTGAGAGCCATGTTGGGCGACATCCGCGATGAAGAACTTCACAAGCCATCTAGAAAAAAATATTCGCGAAACATCCCACCCCCTCTGTTTATACCGACGACGTTCCCCATTTCAATCTCTTGGCAAAGATTCAGGCTATCCGGGTTCAAAATGGTCATGGTTTGAAGTAGGGAAATACACAAAAAAATAAAATACTTGTTATAATTTATTGCGTTCTATAAGTTTATAAGTGGAATACCCACTTCGGAAATCCTTCAGTGGTCATGGATATGCACTTGAAACGCATAGGCTCAATTCCTTTAGGAATTGTTGGCCATGTAAATTTATAAAACCCCTCGATTTGTCTCAATCGGGGTTTTATTATACTAATGTAAAGGATTGCGTTAAATGTGCATTTTGTGGAATTGTTCTTTGGGGTTGGAATCCTGGTGAAAGACCGTTACAGCAACATCATGTTTGGTCTCCGGAGTGCCCTTTCCTATTAGGGGGATGCATTGAATTCAGATCAAACAGCTATCCTGAGCGAGAATGCCCACCCCAAGATTCCGAAAATGAATCGGCTGATCCGGCATCAAATCACCACCTGTGTAAAGTTTGTTTGACCAATTCGGTTACATTAACACTAAGCCCTTGTGGTCATTTCTGCGTATGTGCACCTTGCATAGTTCGACTCTCCAAGTGTCCTATTTGCCGTCAACGTATTGAAGGTCATATAAGGACTTATTTGTCGTAAAAAGATTACAATCAACTTTGCTGCCACGGGATTCAATCCAAGGCTGCTTTTACGCTCAAGAGCTGCAGAAAGTACCTGTGGCGGAGAAAAAGGACGATAAACTGTATGTTAAATGGTTAGATAAAAAAAAAAACAGGATATAATGTATTTCTTTATTTTTATTTATCGAAATAACAAAGTTATTTTACATAATACTTTGCCAAGAAATAAAAAAGTTATTTTACATAATACTTTGCCAATTCAGTTAACCCATCCAGAGGATCCTCATATATCCTGGTATGACCCCAAGGTAACGTTGATACCTGATCTCGCATGATGCAACGCTTATCATCCATGGAATCTAAAGCTTTCTTTCTAATATTCAGTGTAAAAACCCGGTGCTTGGTGGAGCGTATGGTGTTGCTGCTCGCATACGTCGTTTTATCAGAGAACAAAGTCTCGAAGAACGTTTCGAAATTTAGCCTATTATTCACGGCCGTTCGCGGCACCCCCTTGGCTCTCATTATAGGCTTTTCGATTCCGTCGATTCGCAGGGCGTACATTTTCGCTCGCAATCCCACGAATTCGGCCAGCACCTTCCCTTTCAATTCATCCTTGAATTTGCCTAAAACTTGATGGTTTACCGGAAAAATTTCAAACCGATTATCAGGCTGGTAATTAGAAGTGTCGAAAGCGCAATCTACACCTTTTTGGGCTTCCTCTTTTACCAATCTGTAAATGTCCTCCTCGAACGAGTACATGAAAGAGTCGGTGTCCATATATAAAAGTTTGTACGGCGCAGACGTTATATTTTTAATGTACTCGTAATGAAACGAGTACATTAATAATTTTGACAGTTCCAAAACGGTCATTCCCAGATAAACCGGCTTATTATACTTTAGACTAGTCTTGTTTAATTCGATGGCCACCAAAGTCTTTCGCTTTTCGTTTTTAAACACCGTGAACGATTTGAAATTTGGGGAGGCTATCAATTTTCGCGCTCTTTTCCACGTAGTTACAAATTTAACCACCCGGTGCTTGCGGATATTTTCCATAGTTTTCCCGAACACGCTGTTGTTCATAAGTTTAAAGAAATTCCTTTCGAAATCGTCCTTTGCCCGCGACCGTAGCTCGGTGTTTAAATCTATGTAAGTTTTTAACCAATCGCGTTGTCTGAATTTTAAAATTCTGTGAATCTTCTGCAGTTTTAAACCGTGCATTAAACATTGTATCAGATTACGCAAGTGAATCACGTACTTTTCCTTGGCAAAGGTCGTTGCCATCAATTTCTCATATTTAGAGCCGGGTGGGGTGCTGCGTTCGGGGCAAAACGGTAAATCCGCGTGCTTGTCATGTATATCCGAAGGATATGCTAAATCAACCTCTAAAAATAAAGATACGTCTTCCTCCGCCCCCTCACATAGATATCCCACACAAGAACGATCGTCATAGTCGGAAAATTTCGGGTTTTCCTTAAAATTTAAATTTTTCAACTTGATCTCGATATTCAACGCTTGCTCGTCCGATGCCCACTCGAAACCTCCATACGGTAAAGGTTGACTCATTGCGTAACCGTATAGATTATTAGCGTCTACATAAAATAAATATGAGCTTGGTCGGGAAGAGTCGTAGGTTTCCATGTACTCGTTGTTTGCTTGGGCGTGCCTGTGAGAACATTGCGTTAATCCTCCTCTGATACCCTTCTCCACGAATAAAATTTTATCACTATCCGACAACAATTCCAACTTTACACCTGTCTTTTTTAGTGCCGCCTGCCAAGCCAATCCGGGACTTGTGTAGCATTGAGCGGGGTCGATACCATACACTCTCAAGCACAAGTCGCGAAATTCCTCGAACACGTCGCTTAATATTTTTACATCGCTTTTGAGATAAGCATCGCAATATTCACCCAACGTCTTCATCCCCAAGACACCCCAAACAGCTTGCGCATGCTCATACTCTTTAGGGGTTACCAGCTCTTCCGTTAACTTGCTGTAAAATTCCGGCGCGGGGGGCAAGCACGTTTCATTCAATTTTTCCCACGAATCGAGATAATCATAACACATTATCCCCTTGCGGGTCATCAACTCGAAATTTTCCGGGAACGCATCCTTGGTAAACTTGAACTTATCTCGAGGTAAATTTTTCGCGAGAGATGCTAAACTACTGTTTAGAAATCGATACGAGTCTATAAACCGCCAAGTATATTTACCGCATCTCTTGGAAACGGAAATGTAATTTTCCAAAGTTATTGGTAGCACTTCAATGGGTGCAGAACTAAAGTCGAGTTCCGTGATAATAAAATGCATATCGTAACCCGATAGATTGTGCATTATAATCGGAATGTGCTTTCCCAATTTATACGCCAAATTGCAATCCTGACAAAGGGCCGAGCGATAGTTTCCCGAAAGATGGTCGTGATCGCGGCATTTATAAACGGTTTGTCCGTCGTACACCCTGAAGCAATGCCTGCAGTTGGTTGCCCCGTCAAAGTCAGCTTGTTGCTCCGCTGATAATGGATGCATGGGTTCTGGCTTACCTAGACGGTTCTCGATAACGGCCGTTTCACACCTTAATTGATCGATAAACCATTTCTGAGGGTTCGGACCGCGATATGAGTTATATCTAGATAAGGAAGGATCAAAGGAGCACACTACCTGATACGCCACCGAGTAGGGAACGTGTCTTTGATAAGCTCGCGTATGCGAAGCCGCCGCAGAGTCGTCCTCATAATCGTCCTCCTCATCCATCGGCTCTACCAAGCACTCAAAGTCTGCATACACAACGAAAGGTTGCCTTAACTCAAATTTAAAATTTTTAAAACTCAATTCTGCTTCATCGTGCGAGGGTAGCATTACATTTATGGGATCCACTCTGGAGCAATCCTCCGAATGGCGTTTTAAAAACTTTTCAGAGGAAAAGTGTGCGAGACACCTATCACATATGAACATTTTATGATTATGCTTTGAAATTTGGGATGCGCATAGTCTCGGTAGATCTTTTATCCAACAGTAGTGGTTCCTGCTGTTTCCTCGTTGACTCACATATAACAGATTTACATGGTTCCTCTTCTTTTCTCTGGTATGATATAGCGGCCCCGCAATCTTACCTCTTTCTACACAAAAAACATTCACGGAAATTTCAGGATTCAAGCGTTCAAATTTTCTTATATCAGTTATTTTCACGGGAAAGCAAATTCCATTAAAGTTTAATATTTCACCAAAATTGGTAGGGTAGGAGGATGGATGGTCGGCGTTTCGTTCCACCGGATACAACGCCGATAGCACGGCGTATGCAAAGCACATATCATCCATGTTCTTCACGTTCACGACCGCATGCTTGGCTTTAATCCACGCAGGTAGTTCGATGTATCCGGAAGCCGATAATGGTTGATATTTGCAGATGTTTATGGCTAAATCAACCACCCTCTCCAACACCCAACCGCTGCCCTCCATCTCGAACTCGCTCATCTAAAACATGCAAAGCTACATTAATTTGAAACCACCTACATACCTACCCACTTTCTCACCTGTGTTAATAAAGCATCCTTTATTTCATCGTAACTTTTGATCAGATCTGTAGATTTGTATACAATCCTATTCCTGGTTGAGAAATATTTTCGTGATTTAACATCCGGAACGTGCGGCTTTGTGTAATCACCGCACAGGACCAAATTTACCTTTATCGAGGTCATTTTCCGCATCGTTTCTTCAATGCGTAATCTAAATAACGCAGAAGCAGCCTCGAGAAAGTCTTCAGGATCCTTGATCGAGTTATTTGCGACCACCCCCGTTCTTAGTCTGCCTTTGAAAGCAGATTCCACCTGTTATGCGCCAGATGACAATTAAAATTTTAAAGGATGCGTGCATTTTTCTTACCTCATGCCATTCTATGCGCGGAATCTGATGCTTTTCCAACAATCCTCGACCTGTTTTTATCATAGATTTAATCCTCGACTGCAAGCATTTCAACTGCCCCAACTCGCTTTCCAGGTGTCGCTTTTCACCTACAGTTCCTTCGCATATTAAAAGCCGTTTTGTGATTAACCGTATACTTTCGCGGTTTAACCCGAAGAGTCTCTCCGCCTCCTCCGGAGTTTTACATAAGCTTAATTGCTTGCGTGTTATATCAACGATTGATTCCATTACAGCAACCGCAGCGAACTGAATAATACACACACACACACCCAGTAATATTCTTTTCGTTTTTTTATTATTATTATTATTATAACCACCACCTGCAAAGATAAGATGTTTACCGACTCGTTTTTAAATAAATCTGTCGAGCTCACGCTAAGAAAACATGTTTATCGGTTCTGTTATCATTCAACACCATTGCATCACGTCTTGTAGACTCTGTCTTATCAATTTGAAAAAGTAATCGACCTTCTACAAATGCTTTAGAAATAAAACGTTCGAATATGAAATATCAATTTATTATTTTCATACATTCGTTTTCCTCAAATAATGATAATTTAGTACTCTATTAAAGCGAACTTATTTCTAATGTATACCAACTCGTTTTTAAAATTAATCTGCCTAGCTCATTGCACTTCCGATAAGGTAATTTATCAAAAGATTATCATTCAACACCATAGCATCACGTCCTGCACGACTCCTCTTTATCAAAGTCAAAAGATCATCGACCTTCTACAAATGTTTTAGAAATAAAACGCTCGAATATGAAATATTAATTTATTATTTTCATACATTCGTTTTTCTCAAATAATGACAATAGTACTCTATTAAGGCTAACTTATTTCTAGGATGTTCCGTGTCGCTTTCACCCAATATCTTAAAAAGCTCATCTGCCGATCTAATCGCTCCAGCGTTTGAGCGTATAGCGTATGCCCTAAAATTTCGTCGCTTTAAAAGGTACCGCCTATATTCCAACGGTTTCCTCAACTTAGGAAAAAGCGTCTGGACGTTGTCTCGATTTAGAATTATATCCACAGTTCTGCAACTAACGCTCATGATCTTTTTGGAACCGTCTTCTTGGCCCACGGGGATTTCATCGAAGGAAAGCTTGAAATCCTTAAATGATAAAGACTCCAATACCACGTCCGCATCCTCCTCCTCGAAGTAAGCCATAATTAGACCCTGATTTCCCAAAAATTCGCACCATTCCTCCTCGGAAAAGAAAATGGCCCCTGTACCGCTCACGATCCTCACCACCGGTTCAAAACCTATAAATCGACATATTCTTATATCTATAGACGACACCCGCGCTCGGTTTCTTACCAAACAGCGGTAACAATCCGATTTCTATAAATTTAGTTCCCTCATCGTTCAAATAATGTTTTTCACCGTCAAGCATCCATCGTTGCGACTTCAGCATTTTATCGACTTTCTCGTCCAGGTTAGCCCATTTCCTTTTCAAATTTTCCTCTTCAGGCTCCTCTTTCTCCAGCACGCGTTTCAAAGGCTCTCGTCGATGCATCTCGATTCACAACCCTCGACCTACTGTCAGGCATCGAGCTGTCGGAATCCACCAAGTTTTCGGCGCTATCGTCGCTGCCCGCAGAAACACACCTTTACAACTTTTTACCTGTCAACCTTTGCTTTCCTATCGGGGTACCTGGGTGGAGATTTTTTTTTTCTAGCAGCAAGGAAGAAGATAGTTTTCAATATTTTCCGTACTTTAAATGATTTCAATAATAATAAAATATCTGTAGAATTTTATTTAAAATAATATTTAATATTTATCAAAAATAAAAAGAGGCGCTGATTATTATGTTAAATTTTTAGCATGCTGTTGCTACCAACCGCTTATCGACATCCGCGAGCGCTATTTTTGTCGTTAATCAGCATCCGGAGGGCAACAGTTCATTCATTACAGATAAAGCAGAAAACCGAGTGATTAGTCGCGACCAACAAAGAGCTTGTTATCAAAAAACTTTTACATAAAATGTTTTATATACCTATCATTTTTTATTTCAACAGGTTTTACTCATATTTTTAATTACCCATAGAAACACACCTTTACACCTTTTTTTCTGCTTTCCTATTATTCACATTTATATCGGCAATATCAGTTTTCGATGTAGGATGCTAGCGGCGGGCAGCGGGGTACCTAAGGGAGATTTTCTCTGACCAGTTGACGTTTTTGCTTATTTTACGTACTTGTCATTTTTTTTTTTTATCAACCCTGTAGAAACACACCCATTCGGCCTACGTAGAAACACACCTTTACACCTTTTTTTTCTGCTTTCCTATTATTCACATTTATATCGGCAATATCAGTTTTCGATGTAGGATGCTAGCGGCGGGCAGCGGGGTACCTAGGGGAGATTTTTTCTGACCAGTTGCCGTTTTGCTACGTCATTTTTTTTTTTTTTTTATCAACCCTGTAGAAACACACCCATTCGACCTACTGCCAGGCACCCGGATGACGCAACAATCAGTTTCACGATTACCTGCAGAACACACCTTTCTACCTACCCGCAGCGGCGTTCCACCCACTGCCCGGCACCGAGCTGCCCGAATCCACCAAGTTCTCGATGTAGGACGCGAGCGGCACGCAGAGGGGTACCTAAGAGAGACACACCTAGGCAGTTTTCTATCTCTCTCTCTCTCACACATTATTGTGCAACAATTACCTACCTGCAGAACGCACCTTTCTACCTACCCACCCGCTGCCCGGCACCGAGCTGCCCGAATCCGCCAAGTTCTCGATGCGGGACGAGAGCGGCCCGCAGAAGGCCACCACGCCCTCACACCACCGCGCCGGCTACCGAGCGGCGGGCAGGGGGGTACCTCACAGAGATTTTACCCCCAGCGCTATTATTACCTCCACAAAAACACCCTACATCCCTACAACCACACCCCTATTTCTCTTTTACTACCCCAAACACCCTACACGCTATTTTTAAACTTACATTATATTCAACACCGGTTATATACACGCCTTCTAGATACGCTATCTCGGTTCACTCCATAGCTCGGCGGTTTCAACGACCGACTCGTAATCACAAGGAACGCGGGTCGAACCCCTGCGACAGAACTAGTTTTTACTAAATATATACATGCTTACAAGGTTGCATACACACATCTACACTTCTTCTTCTCTTTAACACCTCCAAGGGACAGTGGCCTTGAAAGACACCAGAGGCTCAGCCCTTATGTGCCATCGAGCTTCAAAACAATCGGGTGTTCAGAAATATTTAACATGCGATTTACCATATAAGCCCTTATGTAGAACCGGCAAATATTAACTACTGTTACCCAAGCTTCCCAGACTTCCTAGTGAGTAACCCAGAATGATTATGAACTATCCATGCTCCCCAGAGGCTAACACAGTCGTCGCAGAGGTTACCCAAGGTTTCCAGACTTCCAAGTGGGAAACCCAGAATTCTTACGAAATACCCAGACTTCCCAGGGCTTACCCAGGCTTTCCAGACTTCCAGTGAGGAACCCAGAATTCTTACGAAACACCCAGACTTCCCAGGGGTTACCCACGCTTTCCAGACTTCCGAGGGTGTAACCCAGAGATCCTAGGAGCTACCCAGGCTCTCCACGGACTAACCTAGACTTCCCAGAGGTTACCCAGGCTTAGCAGACTTCCACGTGATGAACCCAGAATTCTTACGTAATACCCAGACTTCCTAGAGTTTACCCAGTCTTTCCAGACTTCCAAGTGAGGAACCCAGAATTCTTACAAAACACCCAGACTTCCCAGGGCTTACCCAGGCTTTTTAGACTTTCTAGTGAGTAACCCAAAATTCTTATGAACTACCCAGACTTCCCAGGGCTTACCCAGGATGTGCAGACTTCCACGCGAGGAACCCAGAATTCTTACGAAATACCCAGACTTCCCAGAGGTTACCCAGGCTTTCCAGACTTCCGAGTGGGGAACCCTGAAATCTTATGAAATATCCTGACTTCCCAGGGGTTACTCAGGTTTTGGAGACTTTCTATTGAGTAACCCAGAATTCTTACGAACTACCCATGCTCCCCAGAGTCTATCCCAAACCTCCCAGAGTTTACCTATACTTTCCAGACTTCTTAGTGGGGAACCCAGAATCCTTACGAAATAAACCAGACTTCCTAGCGGGTACCCAGACTCTCCAGACTTCCTAGGGAGTAACCCAGATTTACTAGGAGCTACCCAGACTCTCCACGGACTAACGTAGACTTCCTAGGGGTCACCCAGGCTTTCCAGACTTCCACGTGAGGAACCCAGAATTCTTACGAAATACCCAGACTTCCCATGGGTTATCCAGGCTGTGCAGACTTCCAAATGAGCAACCCTGAATTCTTATGAAATACCCAGACTTCCAAGGGGTTGCCCAAGCTTTCCCGACTTCCTAGTGAGTAACCCAGAATTATTATGAACTACCCATGCTCCCCAGAGACTAACACAGTCGTCGCAGAGTTTACCCAGGCTTTCCAGACTTCCAAGTGGGAAACCCAGAATTCTTACGAAATACCCAGGCTTCCCATGGGTTACCCAGATTGTTCAGACCTCCACGCGAGGAACCCAGCATTCTTACGAAATACCCAGACTTCCCAGAGGTTACCCAGGCTTTCCAGACTTCCAAGTGAGGAACCCTGAAATCTTATGAAATATCCTGACTACCCAGGGGTTACTCAGGCTTTGGAGACTTTCTATTGATTAACCCAGAATTCTTACGAACTACCCATGCTCCCCAGAGTCTATCCCAAACCTCCCAGAGTTTACCCAGGCTTTCCAGACTTCCAAGTGGGGAAACCAGAATTGTTACGAAATACCCAGTCTTCCCATAGGTTACCCAAGCTTTCCAGACAACCAAGTGAGGAACCCAGAATACTAATTAACTACCCATGCTCGCCAGAAAATAACCCAGACCTACCAGAGGTCACCGAGGCTTCCCAGACTCCCAAGTAGGGAACCCGGCATTCTTGCGAAATACCCAGACTTCCCAGGGCTTACCCAGGTTTTGTAGACTTTCTAGTGAGTAACCCAAAATTCTTTTGAACTACCCAGACTTCCCAGGAGATACCCAGGCTTTCTAGACTTCCAACTGATGAACCCAGAATCCTTACGAAATAAACCAGACTTCCTAGCGGGTACCCAGACTCTCCAGACTTCCTAGGGAATAACCCAGAGTTGCTAGGAACTACTCAGACCCTCCACGGAAATAACATACAATTCCCAGGGGTTAAGCAGGATTTTCAGACCTCCTTGGGAGTAACCCAGATTTACTAGGAGCTACCCAGACTCTCCACGGACTAACGTAGACTTCCTAGGGGTTACCCAGGCTTTCCAGACTTCCACGTGAGGAACCCAGAATTCTTACGAAATACCCAGACTTCCCATGGGTTACCCAGGCTTAGCAGACTTCCACGTGATGAACCCAGAATTATTACGTAATACCCAGACTTCCCGCCGGGTACCCAGGCTTTCCAAACCTCCTAGGTAGTAACGCAGAATTCCTAAGAACCACTAAGTCCCTCCACGTACTAACCTGCACTTCCCAGGGCTTACCCTGACCTTGACAGACTTCCAAGTGAGGAATCCAGAATTCTTACAAAACACCCAGACTTCCCAGGGCTTACCCAGGCTGTGCAGACTTCCACGTGAGGAACCCAGAATTCTTACGAAACACCCAGACTTCCCAGGGGTTACCCAGGCTTTCCAGACTTGCGAGGGAGTAACCCAGAGATCCTAGGAGCTACCCAGGCTCTCCACGGACTAACCTAGACTTCCCATGGGTTACCCAGGCTGTGCAGACTTCCACGCGAGGAACCCAGAATTCTTACGAAATACCCAGACTTCCCAGAGGTTACCCAGGCTTTCCAGACTTCCGAGTGAGGAACCCTGAAATCTTATGAAATATCCTGACTTCCCAGGGGTTACTCAGGTTTTGGAGACTTTCTATTGAGTAACCCAGAATTCTTACGAACTACCCATGCTCCCCAGAGTCTATCCCAAACCTCCCAGAGTTTACCCATACTTTCCAGACTTCTTAGTGGGGAACCCAGAATTCTTACGAAATACCTAGACTTCCCAGGGGATACCCAGGCTTTCTAGACTTCCAAGTGATGAACCCAGAATCCTTACGAAATAAACCAGACTTCCTAGCGGGTACCCAGACTCTCCAGACTTCCTAGGGAGTAACCCAGATTTACTAGGAGCTACCCAGACTCTCCACGGACTAACGTAGACTTCCCAGGGGTCACCCAGGCTTTCCAGACTTCCACGTGAGGAACCCAGAATTCTTACGAATTACCCAGACTTCCCATGGGTTATCCAGGCTGTGCAGACTTCCAAATGAGCAACCCTGAATTCTTATGAAATACCCAGACTTCCAAGGGGTTGCCCAAGCTTTCCCGACTTCCTAGTGAGTAACCCAGAATTATTATGAACTACCCATGCTCCCCAGAGACTAACACAGTCGTCGCAGAGTTTACCCAGGCTTTCCAGACTTCCAAGTGGGAAACCCAGAATTCTTACGAAATACCCAGGCTTCCCATGGGTTACCCAGATTGTTCAGACCTCCACGCGAGGAACCCAGCATTCTTACGAAATACCCAGACTTCCCAGGGGTTACTCAGGTTTTGGAGACTTTCTATTGAGTAACCCAGAATTCTTACGAACTACCCATGCTCCCCAGAGTCTATCCCAAACCTCCCAGAGTTTACCCATACTTTCCAGACTTCTTAGTGGGGAACCCAGAATTCTTACGAAATACCTAGACTTCCCAGGGGATACCCAGGCTTTCTAGACTTCCAAGTGATGAACCCAGAATCCTTACGAAATAAACCAGACTTCCTAGCGGGTACCCAGACTCTCCAGACTTCCTAGGGAGTAACCCAGATTTACTAGGAGCTACCCAGACTCTCCACGGACTAACGTAGACTTCCTAGGGGTCACCCAGGCTTTCCAGACTTCCACGTGAGGAACCCAGAATTCTTACGAAATACCCAGACTTCCCATGGGTTATCCAGGCTGTGCAGACTTCCAAATGAGCAACCCTGAATTCTTATGAAATACCCAGACTTCCAAGGGGTTGCCCAAGCTTTCCCGACTTCCTAGTGAGTAACCCAGAATTATTATGAACTACCCATGCTCCCCAGAGACTAACACAGTCGTCGCACAGTTTACCCAGGCTTTCCAGACTTCCAAGTGGGAAACCCAGAATTCTTACGAAATACCCAGGCTTCCCATGGGTTACCCAGATTGTTCAGACCTCCACGCGAGGAACCCAGCATTCTTACGAAATACCCAGACTTCCCAGAGGTTACCCAGGCTTTCCAGACTTCCAAGTGAGGAACCCTGAAATCTTATGAAATATCCTGACTACCCAGGGGTTACTCAGGCTTTGGAGACTTTCTATTGATTAACCCAGAATTCTTACGAACTACCCATGCTCCCCAGAGTCTATCCCAAACCTCCCAGAGTTTACCCAGGCTTTCCAGACTTCCAAGTGGGGAAACCAGAATTGTTACGAAATACCCAGTCTTCCCATAGGTTACCCAAGCTTTCCAGACAACCAAGTGAGGAACCCAGAATACTAATTAACTACCCATGCTCGCCAGAAACTAACCCAGACCTACCAGAGGTCACCGAGGCTTCCCAGACTTCCCAGGGCTTACCCAGGCTTTGTAGACTTTCTAGTGAGTAACCCAAAATCCTTTTGAACTACCCAGACTTCCCAGGAGATACCCAGGCTTTCTAGACTTCCAACTGATGAACCCAGAATCCTTACGAAATAAACCAGACTTCCTAGCGGGTACCCAGACTCTCCAGACTTCCTAGGGAGTAACCCAGAGTTGCTAGGAACTACTCAGACCCTCCACGGAAATAACATACAATTCCCAGGGGTTAAGCAGGATTTTCAGACCTCCTTGGGAGTAACCCAGATTTACTAGGAGCTACCCAGACTCTCCACGGACTAACGTAGACTTCCTAGGGGTTACCCAGGCTTTCCAGACTTCCACGTGAGGAACCCAGAATTCTTACGAAATACCCAGACTTCCCATGGGTTACCCAGGCTTAGCAGACTTCCACGTGATGAACCCAGAATTATTACGTAATACCCACACTTCCCGCCTGGTACCCAGGCTTTCCAAACCTCCTAGGTAGTAACGCAGAATTCCTAAGAACTACTAAGTCCCTCCACGTACTAACCTGCACTTCCCAGGGCTTACCCTGACCTTGACAGACTTCCAAGTGAGGAATCCAGAATTCTTACAAAACACCCAGACTTCCCAGGGCTTACCCAGGCTGTGCAGACTTCCACGTGAGGAACCCAGAATTCTTACGAAATACCCAGACTTCCCAGGGTTTACCCAGGCTTTCCAGACTTCCAAATGAGCAACCCTGAATTCTTATGAAATACCCAGACTTCCAAGGGGTTGCCCAAGCTTTCCCGACTTCCTAGTGAGTAACCCAGAATTCTTACGAAATACCCAGACTTCCCAGGGCTTACCCAGGTTTTGTAGAATTTCTAGTGAGTAATCCAGAATCCTTATGAACCACCCATGCTCCCCAGAGTCTATTCCAAACCTCCCAGAGTTTACCCAGGCTTTCCAGACTTCGAAGTGGGGAAACCAGAATTGTTACGAAATACCCAGGCTTCCCATAGGTTACCCAAGCTTTCCAGACCACCAAGTGAGGAACCCAGAATACTTATTAACTACCCATGCTCGCCAGAGTCTATCCCAAACTTCCCAGAGTTTACCCAGGCTTTCCAGACTCCCAAGTGGGGAACCCAGAATTGTTACGAAATGCCCAGACTTCCGATGTGTTACCCAGGCTTTGCAGACTTCCATGTGAGGAACCCAGAATTCTTACGAAACACCCAGACTTCCCAGAGCTTACCCAGGCTTTCCAGACTTCCAAGTGGGGAACTCAGAATTGTTACGAAATGCCCAGACTTCCCATGTGTTACCCAGGCTTTGCAGACTTCCATGTGAGGAACCCAGAATTCTTACGAAATACCCAGACTTCCCATGGATTACCCAAGCTGTGCAGACTTGCACGTGGGAACCCAGAATTATTACGAAATACCCAGCTTCCCATGGGTTACCCAGGCTTTACAGACTTCCATGTGAGAAACCCAGAATTCTTACGAAATACCCAGACTTCCCAGGGCTTACCCAGGCTTTCCAGACTTCGAAGTGAAGAACCCAGAATTCTTACGAAATACCCAGACTTCCCAGGGCTTACCCAGGCTTACCAGACTTCGAAGTGAAGAACCCAGAATTCTTACATAATACCCAGACTCCCTAGGGGTTACCCAGGCTTTCCAGACTTCGAAGTGAAGAACTCAGAATTCTTACGAAATACCCAGACTTCCCAGAGGTTACCCAGGCTGTCCAGACTTCCAAGTGAGGAACCCTGAAATCTTATGAAATATCCTGACTTCCCAGGGGTTACTCAGGCTTTGGAGACTGTCTATTGAGTAACCCAGAATTCTTACGAACTACCCATGCTCCCCAGAGTCTATTCCAAACCTCCCAGAGTTTACCCAGGCTTTCCAGACTTCGAAGTGGGGAAACCAGAATTGTTACGAAATACCCAGACTTCCCATGTGTTACCCAGGCTTTGCAGACTTCCATGTGAGGAACCCAGAATTCTTACGAAATACCCAGACTTCCCAGGGCTTACCCAGGCTTTCCAGACTTCGAAGTGAAGAACCCAGAATTCTTACGAAATACCCAGACTTCCCAGGGCTTACCCAGGCTTTCCAGACTTCGAAGTGAAGAACCTAGAATTCTTACGAAATACCCAGACTTCCCAGGGCTTACCCAGGCTTTCCAGACTTCGAAGTGAAGAACCCAGAATTCTTACATAATACCCAGACTCCCTAGGGATTACCCTGGCTTTCTAGACTTCCAAGTGGGGAACCCAGAATTCTTACGAAATACCCAGACTTCCCAGGGCTTACCCAGGCTTTCCAGACTTCGAAGTGAAGAACCCAGAATTCTTACATAATACCCAGACTCCCTAGGGGTTACCCAGGCTTTCCAGACTTCGAAGTGAAGAACTCAGAATTCTTACGAAATACCCAGACATCCCAGAGGTTACCCAGGCTTTCCAGACTTCCAAGTGGGGAACCCAGAATTCTTACATAATACCCAGACTCCCTAGGGGTTACCCAGGCTTTCCAGACTTCGAAGTGAAGAACTCAGAATTCTTACGAAATACCCAGACATCCCAGAGGTTACCCAGGCTTTCCAGACTTCCAAGTGACGAACCCTGAAATTTTATTAAATATCCTGACTTCCCAGGGGTTACTCAGGCTTTGGAGACTTTCTATTGAGTAACCCAGAATTCTTACGAACTACCCATGCTCCCCAGAGTCTATTCCAAACCTCCCAGAGTTTACCCAGGCTTTCCAGACTTCGAAGTGGGGAAACCAGAATTGCTACGAAATACCCAGGCTTCCCATAGGTTACCCAAGCTTTCCAGACCACCAAGTGAGGAACCCAGAATACTTATTAACTACCCATGCTCGCCAGAGTCTATCCCAAACCTCCCAGAGTTTACCCAGGCTTTCCAGACTCCCAAGTGGGGAACCCAGAATTGTTACGAAATGCCCAGACTTCCCATGTGTTACCCAGGCTTTGCAGACTTCCATGTGAGGAACCCAGAATTCTTACAAAATACCCAGACTTCCCAGGAGTTACCCAGTCGTTCCAGACTTTCTAGTGAGGAACCCAGAATTCTTATGAACTACCCATGCTCCGCAGAGTCTATCCCAAACCTCGCAGAGGTTACCCAGCCTTTCCAGACTTCCAAGTGAATTCTTACGAAAGACCCAGACTTCCCATGGGTTACCCAGGCTGTGCAGACTTCCACGTGAGGAACCCAGAATTCTTACGAAATACCCAGACTTTGCATTGGTTACCCAGGCTGTGCAGACTTGCACGTGGGGAACCCAGAATTATTACAAAATACCCAGACTTCCCATGGATTACCCAGGCTTTACAGACTTCCATGTGAGGAACTCAGAATTCTTACGAAATACCCAGACTTCCCATGGATTACCCAGTCTTTCTAGATTTCCAAGTTGTGAACCCAGAATTCTTAGATATACCCAATCTTTGCAGACTTTCTAGTGAGTAACCCAGAATTCTTATGAACTACCCATGCTCCTGAGAGTCTGTCCCAAACCTCCCAGAGGTTACCCAGGCTTTCCAGAATTCCACGTGGGGAACCCAGAATTCTTACAAAATACCCAAACTTCCCAGGGCTTACCCAGTCTTTCCAGACTTCGAAGTGGGGAAACCAGAATTGTTACGAAATACCCAGGCTTCCCATAGGTTACCCAAGCTTTCCAGACCACCAAGTGAGGAACCCAGAATACTTATTAACTACCCATCCTCGCCAGAGTCTATCCCAAACCTCCCAGAGTTTACCCAGGCTTTCCAGACTCCCAAGTGGGGAACCCACAATTGTTACGAAATGCCCAGACTTCCCATGAGTTACCCAGGCTTTGCAGACTTCCATGTGAGGAACCCAGAATTCTTACGAAACACCCAGACTTCCCAGGGCTTACCCAGGCTTTCCAGACTTCCAAGTGGGGAACCCAGAATTGTTACGAAATACCCAGACTTCCCATGTGTTACCCAGGCTTTGCAGACTTCCATGTGAGGAACCCAGAATTCTTACGAAATACCCAGACTTCCCAGGGCTTACCCAGGCTTTCCAGACTTCGAAGTGAAGAACCCAGAATTCTTACGAAATACCCAGACTTCCCAGGGCTTACCCAGGCTTTCCAGACTTCGAAGTGAAGAACCCAGAATTCTTACATAATACCCAGACTCCCTAGGGGTTACCCACGCTTTCCAGACTTCGAAGTGAAGAACTCAGAATTCTTACGAAATACCCAGACATCCCAGAGGTTACCCAGGCTTTCCAGACTTCCAAGTGAGGAACCCTGAAATCTTATTAAATATCCTGACTTCCCAGGGGTTACTCAGGCTTTGGAGACTTTCTATTGAGTAACCCAGAATTCTTACGAACTACCCATGCTCCCCAGAGTCTATTCCATACCTCCCAGAGTTTACCCAGGCTTTCCAGACTTCGAAGTGGGGAAACCAGAATTGTTACGAAATACCCAGGCTTCCCATAGGTTACCCAAGCTTTCCAGACCATCAAGTGAGGAACCCAGAATACTTATTAACTACCCATGCTCGTCAGAGTCTATCCCAAACCTCCCAGAGTTTACCCAGGCTTTCCAGACTCCCAAGTGGGGAACCCAGAATTGTTACGAAGTGCCCAGACTTCCCATGTGTTACCCAGGCTTTGCAGACCATGTGAGGAACCCAGAATTCTTACAAAATACCCAGACTTCCCAGGGCTTACCTAGTCTTTCCCGACTTCCATGTGAGGAACCCAGAATTCTTACAAAATACCCAGACTTCCCAGGAGTTACCCAGTCGTTCCAGACTTTCTAGTGAGTAACCCAGAATTCTTATGAACTACCCATGCTCCCCAGAGTCTATCCCAAACCTCGCAGAGGTTACCCAGCCTTTCCAGACTTCCAAGTGAATTCTTACGAAAGACCCAGACTTCCCATGGGTTACCCAGGCTGTGCAGACTTCCACGTGAGGAACCCAGAATTCTTACGAAATACCCAGGCTTTGCATTGGTTACCCAGGCTGTGCAGACTTGCACGTGGGGAACCCAGAATTATTACGAAATACCCAGACTTCCCATGGATTACCCAGGCTTTACAGACTTCCATGTGAGGAACCCAGAATTCTTACGAAATACCCAGACTTCCCATGGATTACCCAGTCTTTCTAGATTTCCAAGTGGTGAACCCAGAATTCTTAGATATACCCAATCTTTGCAGACTTTCTAGTGAGTAACCCAGAATTCTTATGAACTACCCATGCTCCTGAGAGTCTGTCCCAAACCTCCCAGAGGTTACCCAGGCTTTCCAGAATTCCGCGTGGGGAACCCAGAATTCTTACAAAATACCCAAACCTCCCAGAGTTTACCCAGGCTTTCCAGACTCCCAAGTGGGGAACCCACAATTGTTACGAAATGCCCAGACTTTGTGTGTTACCCAGGCTTTGCAGACTTCCATGTGAGGAACCCAGAATTCTTACGAAACACCCAGACTTCCCAGGGCTTACCCAGGCTTTCCAGACTTCCAAGTGGGGAACCCAGAATTGTTACGAAATACCCAGACTTCCCATGTGTTACCCAGGCTTTGCAGACTTCCATGTGAGGAACCCAGAATTTTTACAAAATACCCAGACTTCCAAGGGCTTACCCAGTCTTTCCAGACTTCCATGTGAGGAACCCAGAATTCTTACGAAATACCCACACTTCCCATGGGTTACCCAGGCTTTCCAGACTTCCACGTGAGGAACCCAGAATTCTTACGAAACACCCAGACTTCCCATGGGTTACCCAGGCTTTCCAGACTTCCACGTGAGGAACCCAGAATTCTTACGAAACACCCAGACTTCCCAGGGCTTACCCAGGCTTTACAGACATCCACGTGGGGAACCCAGGATCCTTACAAAATTCCCAGACTTCCCAGCGCTTACCCAGGCTTTCCAGACTTCCAGTAAGGAACCCAGAATTCTTACGAAACGCCCAGACTTCCCAGGGCTTACCCAAGCTTTCCAGACTTCCTAGTGAGTAACCCAGAATTATTATGGACTACCCATGCTTCCCAGAGGCTAAACACAGTCAACCCAGAGGTTACCGAGGCTTTCCAGACTTCCACGTGAGGAACCCAGAATTCTTACGAAATACCCACACTTCCCATGGGTTACCCAGGCTTTCCAGACTTCCACGTGAGGAACCCAGAATTCTTACGAAACACCCAGACTTCCCAGGGCTTACCCAGGCTTTCCAGACATCCACGTGGGGAACCCAGGATCCTTACAAAATTCCCAGACTTCCCAGCGCTTACCCAGGCTTTCCAGACTTCCAGTAAGGAACCCAGAATTCTTACGAAACGCCCAGACTTCCCAGGGCTTACCCAAGCTTTCCAGACTTCCTAGTGAGTAACCCAGAATTATTATGGACTACCCATGCTTCCCAGAGGCTAACACAGTCAACCCAGAGGTTACCGAGGCTTTCCAGACTTCCACGTGAGGAACCCAGAATTCTTACGAAATACCCAGACTTCCCATGGGTTACCCAGGTTGTGCAGACTTGCACGTGAGGAACCCAGAATTCCAACGAAATACCCAGATTTATCAGGGATTACCCAGTCTTTCTAGATTTCCAAGTGGTGAACCCAGAATTCTTAGCTATACCCAGGCTTTGCAGACTTTCTAGTGAGTAACCCAGAATTCTTATGAACTACCCATGCTCCCCAGAGTCTATCCCAAACCTCCCAGAGGTTACCCAGGCTTTCCAGAATTCCACGTGGGGAACCCAGGATCCTTACAAAATACCCACACTTCCCAGGGCTTACCCAGGCTTTCCAGACTTCCAGTGAGGAACCCAGAATTCTGACGAAACACCCAGACTTCCCAGGGCTTACCCAGGCTTTGTAGACTTTCTAGTGAGTAACCCAGAATTCTTATGAACTACCCATGCTCCCCAGAGTCTATCCCAAACCTCCCAGAGGTTACCCAGGCTTTCCAGAATTCCACGTGGGGAACCCAGAGTTCTTACGAAATACCCAGACTTCCCAGGGCTTACCCAGGCTTGCCATACTTCCAAGTCAGGAACCCAGAATTCTTACGAAACACCCAGACTTCCCAGGGCTTACCCAGGCTTTCCAGACTTCCGAGGGAGTAACCAAGAGATCCTAAGAGCTACCCAGGCTCTCCACGGACTAACCTAGACTTCCCAGAGGTTACCCAGGCTTAGCAGACTTCCATGTGATGAACCCAGAATTCTTACGTAATACCCAGACTTCCCAGAGTTTACCCAGTCTTTGCAGACTTCCAAGTGATGAACCCAGAATCCTTACGAAATAAACCAGACTTCCTAGCGGGTACTCAGACTCTCCAGACTTCCTAGGGAGTAACCCAGAGTTGCTAGGAACTACTCAGACTCTCCACGGAAATAACATACAATTCCCAGGGGTTAAGCAGGATTTTCAGACCTCCTTGGGAGTAACCCAGATTTACTAGGAGCTACCCAGGCTCTCCACGGACTAACGTAGACTTCCTAGGGGTTACCCAATCTTTCCAGACTTCCAAGTGAGGAACCCAGAATTCTTACGCAACACCCAGACTTCCCAGGGCTTACCCAGGCTGTGCAGACTTCCAAGTGAGTAAAACGGAATTGTTACGAATTAACCAGATTTCCAGGGGTTACCCAAGCTTTGCAGACTTTCTAGTGTGTAACCCAGAATTCTTATGAACTACCCATGCTCCCCAGGGTCTATCCCAAACCTCCCAGAGGTTACCCAGGTTTTCCAGACCCCCAAGTGGGGAACCCAGAGTTGTTACGAAATGCCCAGACTTCCCATGGGTTACCCAGGCTTTCCAGACTTCCACGTGAGGAACCCAGAATTCTTACGAAACACCCAGACTTCCCAGGGCTTACCCAGGCTTTCCAGACATCCACGTGGGGAACCCAGGATCCTTACAAAATACCCAGACTTCCCAGCTCTTACCCAGGCTTTCCAGACTTCCAGTGAGGAACCCAGAATTCTTACGAAACACCCAGACTTCCCAGGGCTTACCCAAGCTCTCCAGACTTCCTAGTGAGTAACCCAGAATTATTATGGACTACCCATGCTTCCCAGAGGCTAACACAGTCATCCCAGAGGTTACCGAGGCTTTAAAGACTTCCACGTGAGGAACCCAGAATTCCAACGAAATACCCAGACTTATCAGGGATTACCCAGTCTTTCTAGATTTCCAAGTGGTGAACCCAGAATTCTTAGCTATACCCAGGCTTTGCAGACTTTCTAGTGAGTAACCCAGAATTCTTATGAACTACCCATGCTCCCCAGAGTCTATCACAAACCTCCCAGAGGTTACCCAGGCTTTCCAGAATTCCACGTGGGGAACCCAGAATTCCTACAAAATACCCACACTTCCCAGGGCTTACCCAGGATTTCCAGACATCCACGTGGGGAACCCAGGATCCTTACAAAATACCCAGACTTTTCAGCGCTTACCCAGGCTTTCCAGACTTCCAGTGAGGAACCCAGAATTCTGACGAAACACCCAGACTTCCCAGGGCTTACCCAGGCTTTGTAGACTTTCTAGTGAGTAACCCAGAATTCTTATGAAATACCCATGCTCCCCAGAGTCTATCCCAAACCTCCCAGAGGTTACCCAGGCTTTCCAGAATTCCACGTGGGGAACCCAGAGTTCTTACGAAATACCCAGACTTCCCAGGGCTTACCCAGGCTTGCCATACTTCCAAGTCAGGAACCCAGAATTCTTACGAAACACCCAGACTTCCCAGGGCTTACCCAGGCTTTCCAGACTTCCGAGGGAGTATCCAAGAGATCCTAAGAGCTACCCAGGCTCTCCACGGACTAACCTAGACTTCCCAGAGGTTACCCAGGCTTAGCAGACTTCCATGTGATGAACCCAGAATTCTTACGTAATACCCAGACTTCCCAGAGTTTACCCAGTCTTTCCAGACTTCCAACTGATGAACCCAGAATCCTTACGAAATAAACCAGACTTCCTAGCGGGTACTCAGACTCTCCAGACTTCCTAGGGAGTAACCCAGAGTTGCTAGGAACTACTCAGACTCTCCACGGAAATAACATACAATTCCCAGGGGTTAAGCAGGATTTTCAGACCTCCTTGGGAGTAACCCAGATTTACTAGGAGCTACCCAGGCTCTCCACGGACTAACGTAGACTTCCTAGGGGTTACCCAATCTTTCCAGACTTCCAAGTGAGGAACCCAGAATTCTTACGAAACACCCAGACTTCCCAGGGCTTACCCAGGCTGTGCAGACTTCCAAGTGAGTAAAACGGAATTGTTACGAATTAACCAGATTTCCAGGGGTTACCCAAGCTTTGCAGACTTTCTAGTGTGTAACCCAGAATTCTTATGAACTACCTATGCTCCCCAGGGTCTATCCCAAACCTCCCAGAGGTTACCCAGGCTTTCCAGACCCCCAAGTGGGGAACCCAGAGTTGTTACGAAATGCCCAGACTTCCCATGGGTTACCCAGGCTTTCCAGACTTCCACGTGAGGAACCCAGAATTCTTACGAAACACCCAGACTTCCCAGGGCTTACCCAGGCTTTCCAGACATCCACGTGGGGAACCCAGGATCCTTACAAAATACCCAGACTTCCCAGCGCTTACCCAGGCTTTCCAGACTTCCAGTGAGGAACCCAGAATACTTACGAAACACCCAGACTTCCCAGGGCTTACCCAAGCTTTCCAGACTTCCTAGTGAGTAACCCAGAATTATTATGGACTACCCATGCTTCCCAGAGGTTAACACAGTCATCCCAGAGGTTACCGAGGCTTTCCAGACTTCCACGTGAGGAACCCAGAATTCTTACGAAATACCCACACTTCTCATGGGTTACCCAGGCTTTCCAGACTTCCACGTGAGGAACCCAGAATTCTTACGAAACACCCAGACTTCCCAGGGCTTACCCAGGCTTTCCAGACATCCACGTGGGGAACCCAGGATCCTTACAAAATACCCAGACTTCCCAGCGCTAACCCAGGCTTTCCAGACTTTCAGTGAGGAACCCAGAATTCTTACGAAACACCCAGACTTCCCAGGGCTTACCCAAGCTTTCCAGACTTCCTAGTGAGTAACCCAGAATTATTATGGACTACCCATGCTTCCCAGAGGCTAACACAGTCATCCCAGAGGTTACCGAGGCTTTCCAGACTTCCATGTGAGGAACCCAGAATTCTTACGAAATACCCAGACTTATCAGGGATTACCCAGTCTTTCTAGATTTCCAAGTGGTGAACCCAGAATTCTTAGCTATACCCAGGCTTTGCAGACTTTCTAGTGAGTAACCCAGAATCTTATGAACTACCCATGCTCCCCAGAGTCTATCCCAAACCTCCCAGAGGTTACCCAGGCTTTCCAGAATTCCACGTTGGGAACCCAGAATTCTTACAAAATACCCACACTTCCCAGATCTTACCCAGTCTTTCCAGACTTTCAAGTGAGGAACCCAGAATTCTTACGAAACACCCAGACTTCCCAGGGCTTACCCAGGCTTTGTAGACTTTCTAGTGAGTAACCCAGAATTCTTATGAATTACCCATGCTCCCCAGAGTCTATACCAAACCTCCCAGAGGTTACCCAGGCTTTCCAGAATTCCACGTGGGGAACCCACAATTCTTACAAAATACCCACACTTCCCAGGGCTTACCCAGTCTTTCCAGACTTCCAAGTGAGGAACCCAGAGACCAACCCAGACCTCATAGAGTTTACCCAAGCTTTCCAGACTTCCAAGTGGGGAACCCAGAATTCTTACGAAATACCCAGACTTCCCATTGTTTACCCAGGCTGTGCAGACTTGCACGTGGGAACCCAGAATTATTACGAAATAACCAGACTTCCCATGGGTTACCCAGGCTTTACAGACTTCCATGTGAGGAACCCAGAATTCTTACGAAATACCCATACTTCCCATGGATTACCCAGGCTGTGCAGACTTGCACGTGAGGAACCCAGAATTCTTACGAAATACCCAGACTTCCCAGGGATTACCCAGTCTTTCTAGATTTCCAAGTGGTAAACCCAGAATTCTTAGATATACGCAGGCTTTGAAGACTTTCTAGTGAGTAACCCAGACTTCTTATGAACTACCCATTCTCCCCAGAGTCTATCCCAAACCTCCCAGAGGTTACCCAGGCTTTCCAGAATTCCACGTGGGGAACCCAGAATTCTTACAAAATACACAGACTTCCCAGAGCTTACCCAGTCTTTCCAGACTTCCAAGTGAGGAACCCAGAATTCTGACGAAACACCCAGACTTCCCAGGGCTTACCCAGGCTTTGTAGACTTTCTAGTGAGTAACCCAGAATTCTTACGAAACACCCAGACTTCCCAGGGCTTACCGAGGCTTTCCAGACTTCCACGTGGGGAACCCAGAATCCTTACAAAATACCCATACTTCCCAGGGCTTACTAAGGCTTTCCAGATTTCCAGTGAAGAACCCAGAATTCTTACGAGACACCCAGAGTTCCCAGGGCGTAGCCAAGCTATCCAGACTTCCTAGTGAGTAACCCAGAATTATTATGTACTACCCATGCTCCCCAGAGACTAACACAGTCATCCCAGAGGTTACCCAGGCTTTCTAGACTTCCAAGTGGGGAACCCAGAATTCTTACGAAATACCCAGACTTCCCATTGGTTACCCAGGCTGTGCAGACTTCCACTTGAGGAACCTAGAATTCTTACGAAATACCCAGACTTCCCTTTGGTTACCCAGGCTGTGCAGACTTGCACGTGGGGAACCCAGAATTATTACGAAATACCCAGACTTCCCATGGGTTACCCAGGCTTTACAGACTTCCATGTGAGGAACCCAGAATTCTTACGAAATACCCAGACCTCCCATGGATTACCCAGGCTGTGCAGACTTGCACGAGAGGAACCCAGAATTCTTACGAAATACCCAGAATTCTGACGAAACACCCAGACTTCCCAGGGCTTACCCAGGCTTTGTAGACTTTCTAGTGAGTAACCCAGAATTCTTATGAACTACCCATGCTCGCCAGAGTCTATCCCAAACCTCCCAGAGGTTACCCAGGCTTTCCAGAATTCCACGTGGGGAACCCAGGGTTCTTACGAAATACCCAGACTTCCCAGGGCTTACCCAGGCTTGCCATACTTCCAAGTCAGGAACCCAGAATTCGCACGAAACACCCAGACTTCCCAGGGCTTACCCAGGCTTTCCAGACTTCCAGTGAGGAACCCAGAATTCTTACGAAACACCCAGACTTCCCAGGGGTTACCCAGGCTTAGCAGACTTCCACGTGATGAACCCAGAATTCTTACGTAATACCCAGACTTCCCAGAGTTTACTAAGTCTTTCCAGACTTCCAAGTGAGGAACGCAGAATTCTTACGTAACACCCAGACTTCCCAGGGCTTACCCATGCTTTTTAGACTTTCTAGTGCGTAACCCAAAATTCTTATGAACTACCCAGTCTTCCCAGAGTTTACCCAGTCTTTCCAGACTTCCAAGTGAGGAACCCAGAATTCTTACGAAATACCCAGACTTCCCAAGGCTTACCCAGGCTTTTTAGACTTTCTAGTGCGTAACCCAAAATTCTTATGAACTACCCAGACTTCCCAGGGCTTACCCAGGATGTGCAGACTTCCTAGTGAGTAACCCAGAATTATTATGAACTACCCATGCTCCCCAGAGACTAACACAGTCATCCCAGAGGTTACCCAGGCTTTCTAGACTTCCAAGTGGGGAGCCCAGAATTCGTACGAAATACACAGACTTCCCATGGGTTACCCAGGCTGTGCAGACTTCCACGTGAGGAACCCAGAATTCTTACGAAATACCCAGACTTCCCAGGGATTACCCAGTCTTTCTAGATTTCCAAGTGGTGAACCCAGAATTCTTAGATATACGCAGGCTTTGAAGACTTTCTAGTGAGTAACCCGGAATTCTTATGAACTACCCATTCTCCCCAGAGTGTATCCCAAACCTCCCAGAGGTTACCCAGGCATTCCAGAATTCCACGTGGGGAACCCAGAATTCTTACAAAATACACAGACTTCCCAGAGCTTACCCAATCTTTCCAGACTTCCAAGTGAGGAACCCAGAATTCTGACGAAACACCCAGACTTCCCAGGGCTTACCCAGGCTTTGTAGACTTTCTAGTGAGTAACCCAGAATTCTTATGAACTACCCATGCTCGCCAGAGTCTATCCCAAACCTCCCAGAGGTTACCCAGGCTTTCCAGAATTCCACGTGGGGAACCCAGAGTTCTTACGAAATACCCAGACTTCCCAGGGCTTACCCAGGCTTGCCATACTTCCAAGTCAGGAACCCAGAATTCTTACGAAACACCCAGACTTCCCAGGGCTTACCCAGGCTTTCCAGACTTCCAGTGAGGAACCCAGAATTCTTACGAAACACCCAGACTTCCCAGGGGTTACCCAGGCTTAGCAGACTTCCACGTGATGAACCCAGAATTCTTACGTAATACCCAGACTTCCCAGAGTTTACTAAGTCTTTCCAGACTTCCAAGTGAGGAACACAGAATTCTTACGAAATACCCAGACTTCCCAGGGCTTACCCAGGCTTTTTAGACTTTCTAGTGCGTAACCCAAAATCCTTATGAACTACCCAGACTTCCCAGGGCTTACCCAGGATGTGCAGACTTCCTAGTGAGTAACCCAGAGTTATTATGAACTACCCATGCTCCCCAGAGACTAACACAGTCGTCGCAGAGTTTATCCAGGGTTTCCAGACTTCCAAGTGGGAAACCCAGAATTCTTACAAAATACGCAGACTTCCCAGAGCTTACCCAGTGTTTCCAGACTTCCAAGTTAGGAACCCAGAATTCTGACGAAACACCCAGACTTCCCATGGCTTACCCAGGCTTTGTAGACTTTCTAGTGAGTAACCCAGAATTCTCATGAACTACCCATGCTCCCCAGAGTCTATCCCAAACCTCCCAAAGGTCACCGAGGCTTTCCAGACTCCCAAGTGGGGAACCCAGAATTCTTACGAAATACCCAGACTTCCCAGGGGATACCCAGGCTTTCTAGACTTCGAAGTGATGAAGCCAGAATCCCTACGAAATAAACCAGACTTCCTAGCGGGTACCCAGGCTCTCCAGACTTCCTAGGGAGTAACCCAGAGTTGCTAGGAACTACTCAGCCTCTCCACGGAAATAACATTAAATTCCCAGGGTTTAAGCAGGATTTTCAGACCTCCTTGGGAGTAACCCAGATTTACTAGGAGCTACCCAGACTCTCCACGGACTAACGTAGACTTCCTAGGGGTTACCCAGGCTTTCCAGACTTCCACGTGAGGAACCCAGAATTCTTACGAAATACCCAGACTTCCCATGGGTTACCCAGGCTTTACAGACTTCCATGTGAGGAACCCAGAATTCTTACGAAATACCCAGACTTCCCATGGGTTACCCAGGTTGTGCAGACTTGCACGTGAGGAACCCAGAATTCTTATGAACTAACCATGCTCCACAGAGTCTATCCGAAACCTTCCAGAGGTTACCCAGGTTTTCCAGAATTCCACGTGGGGAACCCAGAATTCTTACGAAATACCCAGACTTCCCAGGGGATACCCAGGCTTTCTAGACTTCCAAGAGATGAACCCAGAATCCTTACGAAATAAACCAGACTTCCTAGCGGGTACTCAGACTCTCCAGACTTCCTAGGGAGTAACCCAGAGTTGCTAGGAACTACTCAGACTCTCCACGGAAATAACATACAATTCCCAGGGGTTAAGCAGGATTTTCAGACCTCCTTGGGAGTAACCCAGATTTACTAGGAGCTACCCAGGCTCTCCACGGACTAACGTAGACTTCCTAGGGGTTACCCAATCTTTCCAGACTTCCAAGTGAGGATCCCAGAATTCTTACGAAACACCCAGACTTCCCAGGGCTTAACCAGGCTGTGCAGACTTTCTAGTGAGTAACCCAGAATTCTTAGATATACGCAGGATTTGAAGGTTTTCTAGTGAGTAACCCAGAATTCTTATGAACTACCCATTCTCCCCAGAGTCTATCCCAAACCTCCCAGAGGTTACCCAGGCTTTCCAGAATTCCACGTGGGGAACCCAGAATTCTTACAAAATACACAGACTTCCCAGAGCTTACCCAGTCTTTCCAGACTTCCAAGTGAGGAACCCAGAATTCTGACGAAACACCCAGACTTCCCAGGGCTTACCCAGGCTTTGTAGACTTTCTAGTGAGTAACCCAGAATTCTTACGAAACACCCAGACTTCCCAGGGCTTACCCAGGCTTTCCAGACTTCCACGTGGGAACCCAGAATCCTTACAAAATACCCATACTTCCCAGGGCTTACTAAGGCTTTCCAGATTTCCAGTGAAGAACCCAGAATTCTTACGAAACACCCAGACTTCCCAGGGCGTAGCCAAGTTTTCCAGACTTCCTAGAGAGTAACCCAGAATTATTATGTACTACCCGTGCCCCAGAATCCTTACAAAATACCCATACTTCCCAGGGCTTACTAAGGCTTTCCAGATTTCCAGTGAAGAACCCAGAATTCTTACGAAACACCCAGACTTCCCAGGGCGTAGCCAAGTTTTCCAGACTTCCTAGAGAGTAACCCAGAATTATTATGTACTACCCGTGCTCCCCAGAGACTAACACAGTCATCCCAGAGGTTACCCAGGCTTTCTAGACTTCCAAGTGGGGAACCCAGAATTATTACGAAATACCCAGATTTCCCATGGGTTACCCAGGCTTTACAGACTTCCATGTGAGGAACCCAGAATTCTTACGAAATACCCAGACTTCCCATGGATTACCCAGGCTGTGCAGACTTCCAAGTGAGGAACCCAGAGACTAACCCAGACTTCCCAGAGGTTACCCAAGCTTAACAGACTTTCAAGTGGGGAACCCATTATTCTTAAGAAATACAAAGACTACCCATAGGTTACCCAGGCTGTGCAGAATTCAAAATGAGTAAAACAGACTTCTTACGAAATACCCAGACTTCCCAGGGGTTACCCAGTCGCTCCAGACTTTCTAGTGAGTAACCCAGAATTCTTATGAACTACCCATGCTCCCCAGAGCCTATCCCATACCTCGCAGAGGTTACCCAGGCTTTCCAGAATTCCACGTGGGGAACCCAGAATCCTTACAAAATACCCAAACTTCCCAGGTCTTTCCCAGCTTTTCCAGACTTCCAGTGAGGAACGCAGAATTCTTACGAAACACCCAGACTTCCCAGGGCTTACCCAGGCTTTCCAGACTTCCACGTGGGGAACCCAGAATAATTACAAAATACCCATACTTCCCAGGGCTTACTAAAGCTTTCCAGATTTCCAGTGAAGAACCCAGAATTCTTTCGAAACACCCAGACTTCCCAGGGCGTAGCCAAGCTTTCCAGACTTCCTAGTGAGTAATCCAGAATTATTATGAACTACCCATGCTCCCCAGAGACTAACACAGTCATCCCAGAGGTTACCCAGGCTTTCTAGACTTCCAAGTGGGGAACCCAGAATTCTTACGAAATACCCAGACTTCCCATGGGTTACCCAGGCTGTGCAGACTTCCACGTGAGGAACCCAGAATTCTTACGAAATACCCAGAGTTCCCATTGGTTACCCAGGCTGTGCAGACTTGCACGTGGGAACCCAGAATTATTACGAAATACCCAGACTTCCCATGGGTTACCCAGGCTTTACAGACTTCCATGTGAGGAACCCAGAATTCTTACGAAATACCCAGACTTCCCATGGATTATCCAGGCTGAGCAGACTTGCACGTGAGGAACCCAGAATTCTTACGAAATACCCAGACTTCCCAGGGATTACCCAGTCTTTCTAGATTTCCAAGTGGTGAACCCAGAATTCTTAGATATACGCAGACTTTGAAGACTTTCTAGTGAGTAACCCGGAATTCTTATGAACTACCCATTCTCCCCAGAGTCTATCCCAAACCTCCCAGAGGTTACCCAGGCTTTCCAGAATTCCACGTGGGGAACCCAGAATTCGTACAAAATACACAGACTTCCCAGAGCTTACCCAACTTTCCAGACTTCCAAGTGAGGAACCCAGAATTCTGACGAAACACCCAGACTTCCCAGGGCTTACCCAGGCTTTGTAGACTTTCTAGTGAGTAACCCAGAATTCTTATGAACTACCCATGCTCGCCAGAGTATATCCCAAACCTCCCAGAGGTTACCCAGGCTTTCCAGAATTCCACGTGGGGAACCCAGAGTTCTTACGAAATACCCAGATTTCCCAGGGCTTACCCAGGCTTTCCAGACTTCCAGTGAGAAACCCAGAATTCTTACGAAACACCCAGACTTCCCAGGGGTTACCCAGGCTTAGCAGACTTCCACGTGATGAACCCAGAATTCTTACGTAATACCCAGACTTCCCAGAGTTTAATAAGTCTTTCCAGACTTCCAAGTGAGGAACACAGAATTCTTACGCAATACCCAGACTTCCCAGGGCTTACCCAGGCTTTTTAGACTTTCTAGTGCGTAACCCAAAATTCTTATGAACTACCCAGACTTCCCAGAGTTTACCCAGTCTTTCCAGACTTCCAAGTGAGGAACCCAGAATTCTTACGAAATACCCAGACTTCCCAGGGCTTACCCAGGCTTTTTAGACTTTCTAGTGCGTAACCCAAAATCCTTATGAACTACCCAGACTTCCCAGGGCTTACCCAGGATGTGCAGACTTCCTAGTGAGTAACCCAGAATGATTATGAACTACCCATGCTCCCCAGAGACTAACACAGTCGTCGCAGAGGTTATCCAGGGTTTCCAGACTTCCAAGTGGAAACCCAGAATTCTTACAAAATACCCAGACTTCCCAGAGCTTACCCAGTGTTTCCAGACTTCCAAGTTAGGAACCCAGAATTCTGACGAAACACCCAGACTTCCCAGGGCTTACCCAGGCTTTGTAGACTTTCTAGTGAGTAACCCAGAATTCTTATGAACTACCCATGCTCCCCAGAGTCTATCCCAAACCTCCCAAAGGTCACCGAGGCTTTCCAGACTCCCAAGTGGGGAACCCAGAATTCTTACGAAATACCCAGACTTCCCAGGGGATACCCAGGCTTTCTAGACTTCGAAGTGATGCACCCAGAATCCTTACAAAATACACAGGCTTCCCAGAGCTTACCCGGTCTTTCCAGACTTCCAAGTGAGGAACCCAGAATTCTGACGAAACACCCAGACTTCCCAGGGCTTACCCAGGCTTTGTAGACTTTCTAGTGAGTAACCCAGAATTCTTACGAAACACCCAGACTTCCCAGGGCTTACCCAGGCTTTCCAGACTTCCACGTGGGGAACCCAGAATCCTTACAAAATACCCATACTTCCCAGGGCTTACTAAGGCTTTCCAGATTTCCAGTGAAGAACCCAGAATTCTTACGAAACACCCAGACTTCCCAGGGCGTAGCCAAGTTTTCCAGACTTCCTAGAGAGTAACCCAGAATTATTATGTACTACCCATGCTCCCCAGAGACTAACACAGTCATCCCAGAGGTTACCCAGGCTTTCTAGACTTCGAAGTGGGGAACCCGGAATTCTTACGAAATACCCAGACTTCCCATGGGTTACCCAGGCTGTGCAGACTTCCACGTGAGGAACCTAGAATTCTTACGAAATACCCAGACTTCCCAGGGGATACCCACGCTTTCTAGACTTCGAAGTGATGAACCCAGAATCCCTACGAAATAAACCAGACTTCCTAGCGGGTACCCAGACTCTCCAGACTTCCTAGGGAGTAACCCAGAGTTGCTAGGAACTACTCAGACTCTCCACGGAAATAACATACAATTCCCAGGGGTTAAGCAGGATTTTCAGACCTCCTTGGGAGTAACCCAGATTTACTAGGAGCTACCCAGACCCTCCACGGACTAACGTAGACTTCCTAGGGGTTATCCAGGCTTTCCAGACTTCCACGTGAGGAACCCAGAATTCTTACGAAATACCCAGACTTCCCATGGGTTACCCAGGCTTTACAGACTTCCATGTGAGGAACCCAGAATTCTTACGAAATACCCAGACTTCCCATGGGTTACGCAGGTTGTGCAGACTTGCACGTGAGGAACCCAGAATTCTTATGAACTACCCATGCTCCGCAGAGTCTATCCCAAACCTCCCAGAGGTTACCCAGGCTTTCCAGAATTCCACGTGGGGAACCCAGAATTCTTACGAAATACCCAGACTTCCCAGGGATTACCCAGTCTCTCTAGATTTCCAAGTGGTGAACCCAGAATTCTTAGATATACGCAGGCTTTGAAGACTTTCTAGTGTGTAACCCAGAATTCTTATGAACTACCCATTCTCCCCAGAGTCTATCCCAAACCTCCAAGAGGTTACCCAGGCTTTCCAGAATTCCACGTGGGGAACCCAGAATTCTTACAAAATACACAGACTTCCCAGAGCTTACCCAGTCTTTCCAGACTTCCAAGTGAGGAACCCAGAATTCTGACGAAACACCCAGACCTCCCAGGGGTTACCCAAGCTTTCCAGACTTCCAAATGAGTAACCCAAAATTCTTATGAACTACCCAGACTTCCCAGGGCTTACCCAGGATGTGCCCACGTTAGGAACCCAGAATTCTTACGAAATACTCAGACTTCCCATGGGTTACCCAGGTTTTGCAGACTTGCACGTGAGGAATCCAGAATTCTTACGAAATACCCAGACTTCCCAGTGATTACCCAGTCTTTCTAGATTTCCAAGTGGTGAACCCAGAATTCTTAGATATACCCAGGCTTTGCAGACTTTCTAGTGAGTAACCCAGAATTCTTATGAAATATCTATGCTCCCCAGAGTCTATCCCAAACCTCCCAGAGGTTACCCAGGCTTTCCAGAATTCCACGTGGGGAACCCAGAATTCTTACAAAATACCCAGACTTCCCAGAGCTTACCCAGTCTTTCCAAACTTTCAAGTGAGGAATCCAGAATTCCTACTAAACACCCAGACTTCCCAGGGCTTACCCAGGCTTTGTAGACTTTCTAGTGAGTAACTCAGAATCCTTATGAATTGCCCATGCTCCCCAGAGTCTATCCCAAACCTCCCAGAGGTTACCCAGGCTTTTAAGAATTCCACGTGGTTAACCCAGAATTCTTACAAAATACCCAGAATTCCCAGGGCTTACCCAGTCTTTCTAGATTTCCAAGTGGTGAACCCAGAATTCTTAGATATACGCAGACTTTGAAGACTTTCTAGTGAGTAACCCGGAATTCTTATGAACTACCCATTCTCCCCAGAGGCTATCCCAAACCTCCCAGAGGTTACCCAGGCTTTCCAGAATTCCACGTGGGGAACCCAGAATTCGTACAAAATACACAGACTTCCCATGGGTTACCCAGGCTTTACAGACTTCCATGTGAGGAACCCAGAATTCTTACGAAATACCCACACTTCCCAGGGCTTACCCAGGCTGTGCAGACTTGCACGTGGGGAACCCAGAATTATTACGAAATACCCAGACTTCCCATGGGTTACCCAGGCTTTACAGACTTCCATGTGAGGAACCCAGAATTCTTACGAAATACCCAGACTTCCCATGGATTACCCAGGCTGTGCAGTCTTGCACGTGAGGAACCCAGAATTCTTACGAAATACCCAGACTTCCCAGGGATTACCCAGTCTTTCTAGATTTCCAAGTGGTGAACCCAGAATTCTTAGATATACCCAGGCTTTGCAGACTTTCTAGTGAGTAACCCAGAATTCTTATGAAACACCCAGACTTCCCAGGGCTTACTCAGACTTTCCAGACTTCCAGTGAGGAACCCAGAATTCTTACGAAACACCCAGACTTCCCAGGGCTTACTCAGACTTTCCAGACTTTCTAGTGAGTAACCCAGAATTCTTATGAACTACCCATGATCCCCAGAGTGTATCCCAAACCTCCCAGAGGTTACCCAGGCTTTCCAGAATTCCAAGTGGGGAACCCAGAATCCTTACGAAATACCCAGACTTCCCACGGGTTACCCATTCTGTGCAGACTTCCACGTGAGGAACCCAGAATTCTTACGAAATACCTAGACTTCACAAGGGTTACCCAGGCTGTGCAGACTTGCACGTGGGGAACCCAGAATTATTACGAAATACCCAGACTTCCCAGGGATTACCCAGTCTTTCTAGATTTCCAAGTGGTGAACCCAGAATTCTTAGATATACCCAGGCTTTACAGACTTTCTAGTGAGTAACCCAGAATTCTTATGAACTACTCATGCTCCCCAGAGTCTATCCCAAACCTCCCAGAGGTTACCCAGGCTTTCCAGAATTCCACGGGGGAACCCAGAATTCTTACAAAATACCCAGACCTCCCAGAGCATACCCAGTCTTTCCAGACTTTCAAGTGAGGAACCCAGAATTCTTACGAAACACCCAGATTTCCCAGGGCTTACCCAGGCTTTGTAGACTTTCTAGTGAGTAACCCAAAATTCTTATGAACTACCCATGCTCCCCAGAGTCTATCCCAAACCTCCCAGAGGTTACCCAGGCTTTCCAGAATTCCACGTGGGGAACCCAGAGTTCTTACGAAATACGCAGACTTCCCAGGGCTTACCCAGGCTTGCCATACTTCCAAGTGAGGAACCCAGAATTCTTACGAAACACTCAGACTTCCCAGGGCTTACCCAGGCTTTCCAGACTTCCAGTGAGGAACCCAGAATTCTTACGAAACACCCAGGCTTTCCAGGGGTTACCCAGGCTTTCCAGACTTGCGAGGGAGTAACCCAGAGATCCTAGGAGCTACCCAGGCTCTCCACAGACTAACCTAGACTTCCCAGAGGTTATCCAGGCTTACCAGACTTCCACGGGATGAACTCAGAATTCTTAAGTAATACCCAGACTTCCCAGTGTTTACCCAGTCTTTCCAGACTTCCAAGTGAGGAACCCCGAATTCTTACGAAACACCCAGACTTCCCAGGGCTTACCCAGGCTTTTTAGACTTTCTAGTGAGTAACCCAAAATTCTTATGAACTACCCAGACTTTCCAGGGCTTACCCAGGATGTGCAGACTTCCACGTGAGGAACCCAGAATTCTTACGAAATACCCAGACTTCCCAGGGGTTACCCAGGCTTTCCAGACTTCCAAATGAGGAACCCTGAATTCTTATGAAATACCCGGACTTCCAAGGGGTTACCCAAGCTTTCCAGACTTCCTAGTGAGTAACCCAGAATTATTATGAACTACCCATGCTCCCCAGAGACTAACACAGTCGTCGCAGAGGTTACCCAGGGTTTCCAGACTTCCAACTGGGAAACCCAGAATTCTTACAAAATACCCAGACTTCCCAGAGCTTACCCAGTCTTTCCAGACTTCCAAGTGAGGAACCCAGAATTCTGACGAAACACCCAGACTTCCCAGGGCTTACCCAGGCTTTGTAGACTTTCTCGTGAGTAATCCAGAATCCTTATGAACTACCCATGCTCCCCAGAGTCTATCCCAAACCTCCTAGAGGTTACCCAGGCTTTCCAGAATTCCACGTGGGGAACCCAGAGGTCTTACGAAATACCCAGACTTCCCAGGGCTTATCCAGGCTTGCCATACTTCCAAGTGAGAAACCCAGAATTCTTACGAAACACCCAGACGTCCCAGGGCTTACCCAGGCTTTCCAGACTTCCAGTGAGGAACCCAGAATTCTTACGAAACACCCAGACTTCCCAGGGCTTACCCAAGCTTTCCAGACTTCCTAGTGAGTAACCCAGAATTATTATGAACTACCCATGCTGCCCAGAGACTAACACAGTCATCCCAGAGGTTACCGAGGCTTTCCAGACTTCCACGTGATGAACCCAGAATTCATGCGAAATACCCACACTTCCCATGGGTTACCCAGGCTTTACAGACATTCATGTGAGGAACCTAGAATTCTTACGAAACACCCAGACTTCCCATGGGTTACCCAGGTAGTGCAGACTTGCACGTGAGGAAGCCAGAATTCTTACGAAATACACAGATTTCCCAGGGATTACCCAGTCTTTCTAGATTTCCAAGTGGTGAACCCAGAATTCTTAGATATACCCAGGCTTTGCAGACTTTCTAGTGAGTAACCCAGAATTCTTATGAACTACCCATGCTCCCGAGACTCTATCCCAAACCTCCCAGACCCAGAATTCTTACAAAATACCCAGACTTTCCAGGGCTTACCCGGTCTTTCCGGACTTCCAAGTAAGGAACCCAGAGACTAACCCAGACCTCCCAGAGGTTACCCAGGCTTTCCAGACTTCCAAGTGAGGAACACAGAATTCTGACGAAACACCCAGACTTCCCAGGGCTTACCCAGGCTTTGTAGACTTTCTAGTGAGTAACCCAGAATTCTTATGAACTACCCATGCTCCCCAGAGTCTATCCCAAACCTCCCAGAGGTCACCGAGGCTTTCCAGACTCCCAAGTGGGGAACCCAGAATTCTTACGAAATACCCAGACTTCCCATGGGATACCCAGGCTTTCTAGACTTCCAAGTGATGAACCCAGAATCCTTGCGAAATAAACCAGACTTCCTAGCGGGTACCCAGACTCTCCAGACTTCCCAGGGAGTAACCCAGAGTTGCTAGGAAGTACTCAGACTCTCCACGGAAATAACATACAATTCCCAGGGGTTAAGCAGGATTGTCAGACCTCCTTGGGAGTAACCCAGATTTACTAGGAGCTACCCAGACTTTCCACGGACTAACGTAGACTGCCTAGGGGTTACCCAGGCTTTCCAGAATTCCACGTGGGGAACCCAGAATTCTTACGAAATACCCAGACTTCCCAGGGGATACCCAGGCTTTCTAGACTTCCAAGTGATGAACCCAGAATCCTTACGAAATAAACCAGACTTCCTAGCGGGTACTCAGACTCTCCAGACTTCCTAGGCAGTAACCCAGAGTTGCTAGGAACTACTCAGACTCTCCACGGAAATAACATACAATTCCCAGGGGTTACCCAGGATTTTCAGACCTCCTTGGGAGTAACCCAGATTTACTAGGAGCTACCCAGACTCTCCACGGACTAACGTAGACTTCCTAGGGGTTACCCAGGCATTCCAGACTTCCACGTGAGGAACCCAGAATTCTTACGAAATACCCAGACTTCCCATGGGTTACCCAGGCTTTACAGACTTCCATGTGAGGAACCCAGAATTCTTACGAAATACCCAGACGTCCCATGGGTTACCCAGGTTTTGCAGACTTGCACGTGAGGAATCCAGAATTCTTACGAAATACCCAGACTTCCCAGTGATTACCCAGTCTTTCTAGATTTCCAAGTGGTGAACCCAGAATTCTTAGATATACCCAGGCTTTGCAGACTTTCTAGTGAGTAACCCAGAATTCTTATGAACTATCTATGCTCCCCAGAGTCTATCCCAAACCTCCCAGAGGTTACCCAGGCTTTCCAGAATTCCACGTGGGGAACCCAGAATTCTTACAAAATACCCAGACTTCCCAGAGCTTACCCAGTCTTTCCAAACTTTCAAGTGAGGAATCCAGAATTCCTACTAAACACCCAGACTTCCCAGGGCTTACCCAGGCTTTGTAGACTTTCTAGTGAGTAACTCAGAATCCTTATGAATTGCCCATGCTCCCCAGAGTCTATCCCAAACCTCCCAGAGGTTACCCAGGCTTTTAAGAATTCCACGTGGTTAACCCAGAATTCTTACAAAATACCCAGAATTCCCAGGGCTTACCCAGTCTTTCCAGACATCCAAGTGAGGAACCCAGAGGCTAACCCAGACCTCGCAGAGGTTACCCAGGCTTTCCAGAAATCCACGTGGGGAACCCAGAATCCTTACAAAATACCCAAACTTATCAGGGCTTACCCAGGCTTTCCAGACTTTCACGTGCGTAACCCAGAATTCTTACAAAATACCCAGACTTCCCAGAGCTTACCCAGTCTTTCCAGACTTCCAAGTGAGGAACCCAGAGTTCTGACGAAACACCCAAACTTCCCAGGGCTTACCCAGGCTTTGTAGACTTTCTAGTGAGTAACCCAGAATTCTTATGAACTACCCATGCTCCCCAGAGTCTATCCCAAACCTCCCAGAGGTTACCCAGGCTTTCCAAATTCCATGTGGGGAACCCAGAGTTCTTACGAAATACCCACACTTCCCAGGGCTTACCCAGGCTGTGCAGACTTGCACGTGGGGAACCCAGAATTATTACGAAATACCCAGACTTCCCATGGGTTACCCAGGCTTTACAGACTTCCATGTGAGGAACCCAGAATTCTTACGAAATACCCAGACTTCCCATGGATTACCCAGGCTGTGCAGTCTTGCACGTGAGGAACCCAGAATTCTTACGAAATACCCAGACTTCCCAGGGATTACCCAGTCTTTCTAGATTTCCAAGTGGTGAACCCAGAATTCTTAGATATACCCAGGCTTTGCAGACTTTCTAGTGAGTAACCCAGAATTCTTATGAAACACCCAGACTTCCCAGGGCTTACTCAGACTTTCCAGACTTCCAGTGAGGAACCCAGAATTCTTACGAAACACCCAGACTTCCCAGGGCTTACTCAGACTTTCCAGACTTTCTAGTGAGTAACCCAGAATTCTTATGAACTACCCATGATCCCCAGAGTGTATCCCAAACCTCCCAGAGGTTACCCAGGCTTTCCAGAATTCCAAGTGGGGAACCCAGAATCCTTACGAAATACCCAGACTTCCCACGGGTTACCCATTCTGTGCAGACTTCCACGTGAGGAACCCAGAATTCTTACGAAATACCTAGACTTCACAAGGGTTACCCAGGCTGTGCAGACTTGCACGTGGGGAACCCAGAATTATTACGAAATACCCAGACTTCCCAGGGATTACTCAGTCTTTCTAGATTTCCAAGTGGTGAACCCAGAATTCTTAGATATACCCAGGCTTTACAGACTTTCTAGTGAGTAACCCAGAATTCTTATGAACTACTCATGCTCCCCAGAGTCTATCCCAAACCTCCCAGAGGTTACCCAGGCTTTCCAGAATTCCACGGGGGAACCCAGAATTCTTACAAAATACCCAGACCTCCCAGAGCATACCCAGTCTTTCCAGACTTTCAAGTGAGGAACCCAGAATTCTTACGAAACACCCAGATTTCCCAGGGCTTACCCAGGCTTTGTAGACTTTCTAGTGAGTAACCCAAAATTCTTATGAACTACCCATGCTCCCCAGAGTCTATCCCAAACCTCCCAGAGGTTACCCAGGCTTTCCAGAATTCCACGTGGGGAACCCAGAGTTCTTACGAAATACGCAGACTTCCCAGGGCTTACCCAGGCTTGCCATACTTCCAAGTGAGGAACCCAGAATTATTACGAAACACTCAGACTTCCCAGGGCTTACCCAGGCTTTCCAGACTTCCAGTGAGGAACCCAGAATTCTTACGAAACACCCAGGCTTTCCAGGGGTTACCCAGGCTTTCCAGACTTGCGAGGGAGTAACCCAGAGATCCTAGGAGCTACCCAGGCTCTCCACAGACTAACCTAGACTTCCCAGAGGTTATCCAGGCTTACCAGACTTCCACGGGATGAACTCAGAATTCTTAAGTAATACCCAGACTTCCCAGTGTTTACCCAGTCTTTCCAGACTTCCAAGTGAGGAACCCCGAATTCTTACGAAACACCCAGACTTCCCAGGGCTTACCCAGGCTTTTTAGACTTTCTAGTGAGTAACCCAAAATTCTTATGAAATACCCAGACTTTCCAGGGCTTACCCAGGATGTGCAGACTTCCACGTGAGGAACCCAGAATTCTTACGAAATACCCAGACTTCCCAGGGGTTACCCAGGCTTTCCAGACTTCCAAATGAGGAACCCTGAATTCTTATGAAATACCCGGACTTCCAAGGGGTTACCCAAGCTTTCCAGACTTCCTAGTGAGTAACCCAGAATTATTATGAACTACCCATGCTCCCCAGAGACTAACACAGTCGTCGCAGAGGTTACCCAGGGTTTCCAGACTTCCAACTGGGAAACCCAGAATTCTTACAAAATACCCAGACTTCCCAGAGATTACCCAGTCTTTCCAGACTTCCAAGTGAGGAACCCAGAATTCTGACGAAACACCCAGACTTCCCAGGGCTTACCCAGGCTTTGTAGACTTTCTAGTGAGTAATCCAGAATCCTTATGAACTACCCATGCTCCCCAGAGTCTATCCCAAACCTCCTAGAGGTTACCCAGGCTTTCCAGAATTCCACGTGGGGAACCCAGAGGTCTTACGAAATACCCAGACTTCCCAGGGCTTATCCAGGCTTGCCATACTTCCAAGTGAGAAACCCAGAATTCTTACGAAACACCCAGACGTCCCAGGGCTTACCCAGGCTTTCCAGACTTCCAGTGAGGAACCCAGAATTCTTACGAAACACCCAGACTTCCCAGGGCTTACCCAAGCTTTCCAGACTTCCTAGTGAGTAACCCAGAATTATTATGAACTACCCATGCTGCCCAGAGACTAACACAGTCATCCCAGAGGTTACCGAGGCTTTCCAGACTTCCACGTGATGAACCCAGAATTCATACGAAATACCCACACTTCCCATGGGTTACCCAGGCTTTACAGACATTCATGTGAGGAACCTAGAATTCTTACGAAACACCCAGACTTCCCATGGGTTACCCAGGTAGTGCAGACTTGCACGTGAGGAAGCCAGAATTCTTACGAAATACACAGATTTCCCAGGGATTACCCAGTCTTTCTAGTTTTCCAAGTGGTGAACCCAGAATTCTTAGATATACCCAGGCTTTGCAGACTTTCTAGTGAGTAACCCAGAATTCTTATGAACTACCCATGCTCCCGAGACTCTATCCCAAACCTCCCAGACCCAGAATTCTTACAAAATACCCAGACTTTCCAGGGCTTACCCGGTCTTTCCGGACTTCCAAGTAAGGAACCCAGAGACTAACCCAGACCTCCCAGAGGTTACCCAGGCTTTCCAGACTTCCAAGTGAGGAACACAGAATTCTGACGAAACACCCAGACTTCCCAGGGCTTACCCAGGCTTTGTAGACTTTCTAGTGAGTAACCCAGAATTCTTATGAACTACCCATGCTCCCCAGAGTCTATCCCAAACCTCCCAGAGGTCACCGAGGCTTTCCAGACTCCCAAGTGGGGAACCCAGAATTCTTACGAAATACCCAGACTTCCCATGGGATACCCAGGCTTTCTAGACTTCCAAGTGATGAACCCAGAATCCTTACGAAATAAACCAGACTTCCTAGCGGGTACCCAGACTCTCCAGACTTCCCAGGGAGTAACCCAGAGTTGCTAGGAAGTACTCAGACTCTCCACGGAAATAACATACAATTCCCAGGGGTTAAGCAGGATTGTCAGACCTCCTTGGGAGTAACCCAGATTTACTAGGAGCTACCCAGACTTTCCACGGACTAACGTAGACTGCCTAGGGGTTACCCAGGCTTTCCAGAATTCCACGTGGGGAACCCAGAATTCTTACGAAATACCCAGACTTCCCAGGGGATACCCAGGCTTTCTAGACTTCCAAGTGATGAACCCAGAATCCTTACGAAATAAACCAGACTTCCTAGCGGGTACTCAGACTCTCCAGACTTCCTAGGCAGTAACCCAGAGTTGCTAGGAACTACTCAGACTCTCCACGGAAATAACATACAATTCCCAGGGGTTACCCAGGATTTTCAGACCTCCTTGGGAGTAACCCAGATTTACTAGGAGCTACCCAGACTCTCCACGGACTAACGTAGACTTCCTAGGGGTTACCCAGGCATTCCAGACTTCCACGTGAGGAACCCAGAATTCTTACGAAATACCCAGACTTCCCATGGGTTACCCAGGCTTTACAGACTTCCATGTGAGGAACCCAGAATTCTTACGAAATACCCAGACGTCCCATGGGTTACCCAGGCTGTGCAGACTTGCACGTGAGGAACCCAGAATTCTTATGAACTACCAATGCTCCCCAGAGTCTATCCCAAACCTCCCAGAGGTTACCCAGGCATTCCAGACTTCCACGTGAGGAACCCAGAATTCTTACGAAATACCCAGACTTCCCAGGGGTTACCCAGTCTTTCCAGACTTTCTAGTGAGTAACCCAGAATTATTATGAACTACCCATGCTCCCCAGAGTCTATCCCAAACCTCGCAGAGGTTACCCAGGCTTTCCAGAATTCCACGTGGGGAACCCAGGATTCTTACGAAATACCCAGACTTCCCATAGGTTTCCCAGGCTGTGCAGAATTCAAAGTGAGTAAAACAGAATTCTTACGAAATACCCAGACTTCCCAGAGGTTACCCATTCGTTCCAGACTTTCTAGTGAGTAACCCAGAATTTTTATGAACTACCCATGCTCCCCAGAGTCTATCCCAAACCTCGCAGAGGTTACCCAGGCTTTCCAGAATTCCACGTGGGGAACCCAGAATCCTTACAAAATACCCAAACTTCTCAGGGCTTACCCAGCTTTTCCAGACTTCCAGTGAGGAACCCAGAATTCTTACGAAACACCCAGACTGCCCAGGGCTTACCCAGGCTTTCCAGACTTCCACGTGGGGAACCCAGAATCCTTACAAAATACCCATACTTCCCAGGGCTTACCCAGGCTTTCCAGATTTCCAGTGAGGAACCCAGAATTCTTACGAAACACCCAGACTTCCCAGGGCTTAGCCAAGCTTTCCAGACTTCCTAGTGAGTAACCCAGAATTATTATGAACTACCCATGCTCCCCAGAGACTAACACAGTCATCCCAGAGGTTACCAAGGCTTTACAGACTTCCAAGAATTCTTACGAAATACCCAGACTTCCCATGGGTTACCCAGGCTGTGCAGACTTCCACGTGAGGAACCCAGAATTCTTACGAAATACCTAGACTTCCCATGGGTTACCCAGGCTGTGCAGGCTTGCACGTGGGGAACCCAGAATTATTACGAAATACCCACACTTCCCAGGGATTACCCAGTCTTTCTAGATTTGCAAGTGGTGAACCCAGAATTCTTAGATATACCCAGGCTTTGCAGACTTTCTAGTGAGTAACCCAGAATTCTTATGAACTACCCATGCTCCCCAGAGTCTATCCCAAACCTCCCAGAGGTTACCCAGGCTTTCCAGAATTCCACGGGGGAACCCAGAATTCTTACAAAATACTCAGACCTCCCAGAGCTTACCCAGTCTTTCCAGACTTTCAAGTGAGGAACCCAGAATTCTTACGAAACACCCAGACTTCTCAGGGCTTACCCAGGCTTTGTAGACTTTCTAGTGAGTAACCCAGAATTCTTATGAATTACCCATGCTCCCCAGAGTCTATCCCAAACCTCCCAGAGGTCACCGAAGCTTTCCAGACTCCCAAGTCGGGAACCCAGAATTCTTACGAAATACGCAGACTTCCCAGGGCTTAGCCAGTCTTTCCAGACTTCCAAGTGTTGAACCCAGAATCCTTACAAAATACCCAAACTCCCCAGGGGTTACCCAGGCTTTCCAGACTTCCAAATGAGGAACCCAGAATTCTTATGAACTACCCATGCTCCCCAGAGTCTATCCCAAACCTCCCAGAGGTTACCCAGGCTTTCCAGAATTCCTCGTAGGGAACCCAGAGTTCTTACGAAATACCCAGACTTTCCAGGGCTTACCCAGGCTTGCCATACTTCCAAGTCAGGAACCCAGAATTCTTACGAAACACCCAAACTTCCCAGGGCGTACCCAAGCTTTCCAGACTTCCAGTGAGGAATCCAGAATTCTTACGAAACACCCAGACTTCCCAGGGGTTACCCAGGCTTTCCAGACTTCCGAGGGAGTAACCCAGAGATCCTTGGAGCTACCCAGGCTCTCCACGGACTAACCTAGACTTCCCAGAGGTTACCCAGGCTTAGCAGACTTCCACGTGATGAACCCAGAATTCTTACGTAATACCCAGACTTCCCAGAGTTTACCCAGTCTTTCCAGACTTCCTAGTGAGGAACCCAGAATTCTTCTGAACTAGCCAGACTTCCCAGGGCTTACCCAGGATGTGCAGACTTCCACGTGAGGAACCCAGAATTCTTACAAAATACCCAGACTTCCCAGAGCTTACCCAGTCTTTCCAGACTTCCAAGTGAGGAACCCAGAATTCTGACGAAACACCCAGACTTCCCAGGGCTTACCCAGGCTTTGTAGACTTTCTAGTGAGGAACCCAGAATTCTTACGAAACACCCAGACTTCCCAGGGTTTACCCAGGCTTTCCAGACTTCCACGTTTGGAACCCAGAATCCTTACAAAATACCCAGTCTCCCCAGGGGTTACCCAGGCTTTCCAAACTTCCAAATGAGGAACCCAGAATTCTTACGATACACCCAGACTTCCCAAGGCTTACCTAAGCTTTCCATACTTCCTAGTGAGTAACCCAGAATTATTATGAACTACCCATGCTCCCCAGAGACGAACACAGTCATCCCAGAGGTTACCAAGGCTTTCCAGACTTCCAAGTGGGGATCCCAGGATTCTTACGAAATACCCAGACTTCCCACGGGTTCCCCAGGCTGTGCAGACTTCCACGTGGGGAACCCAGAATTATTACGAAATACCCAGACTTCCCAGGGGTCTTTCTAGATTCCCAAGTGGTGAACCCAGAATTCTTAGATATACCCAGGCTTTGCAGACTTTCTAGTGAGTAACCCAGAATTCTTATGTAATACCCATGCTCCCCAGAGTCTATCCCAAACCTTCCAGAGGTTACCCAGGCTTTCCAGAATTCCACGGGGGAACCCAGAATTCTTACAAAATACCCAGATCTCCCAGGGCTTACCCAGTGTTTCCAGACATTCAAGTGAGGAACCCAGAATTCTTACGAAACACCCAGACTTCCCAGGGCTTACCCAGGCTTTGTAGACTTTCTAGTGAGTAACCCAGAATTCTTATGAATTACCCATGCTCCCAAGAGTCTATCCCAAACCTCCCAGAGGTTACCCAGGCCCTCCAGAATTCTACGTGGGGAACCCAGAATTCTTACACAATGCCCAGACTTCCCAGGGCTTACCCAGTCTTTCCAGACTTCCAAGTGAGGAACCCAGAGACTAATCCAGACCTCCCAGATTTTACCCAAGCTTTCCAGACTTCCAAGTGGGGAACCCAAGATTCTTACGAAATACCCAGACTTCCCATAAGTTTCCCAGGCTGTGCAGAATTGAAAGTGAGTAAAACAGAATTCTTACGAAATACCCAGACTTCCCAGGGTTACCCAGTCGTTCCAGACTTTCTAGTGAGTAACCCAGAATTCTTACGAAACACCCAGACTTCCCAGGGCTTACCCAGGCTTTCCAGACTTCCACGTGGGGAACCCAGAATCCTTACAAAATACCCATACTTCCCAGGGCTTACCCAGGCTTTCCAGATTTCCAGTGAGGAACCCAGAATTCTTACGAAACACCCAGACTTCCCAGGGCTTACCCAGGCTTTGTAGACTTTCTAGTGAGTAATCCAGAATTCTTATGAACTACCCATGCTCCCCAGAGTCTATCCCAAACCTCGCAGAGTTTTCCCAGGATTTCCAGAATTCCACGTGGGGAACCCAGAATCCTTACAAAATACCCAAACTTCCCAGGGCTTACCCAGATTTTCCAGACTTCCAGTGAGGAACCCAGAATTCTTACGAAATACCCAGACTTCCCATGGGTTACCCAGGTTGTGCAGACTTGCACGTGAGGAACCCAGAATTCTTATGAACTACCCATGCTCCCCAGAGTTTATCCCAAACCTCCCAGAGGTTACCCAGACTTTCCAAAATTCCACGTTGGGAACCCAGAATTCTTTCAAAATACGCAGACTTCCCAGGGCTTTCCCAGTCTTTCTAGACTTCCAAGTGAGGAACCCAGAGACTAACCCAGAACTCCCATAGGTTACCCGAGCTTTCCAGACTTCCAAGTGGGGAACCCAGAATTCTTACGAAATACCCAGCCTTCCCATGGGTTACCCAGGCTGTGCAGAATTCAAAGTGAGTAAAACAGAATTCTTACGAAATACCCAGACTTCCCAGGGGTTACCCAGTCTTTTAAGACTTTCTAGTGAGTAACCCAGAATTCATATGAACTACCCATGCTCCCCAGAGTCTTCCACAAATCTCCCGGAGCTTACCCAGGCTTTCCAGAGTTCCACGTGGGGAACCCAGAATCCTTACAAAATACCCAAACTTCCCAGGCCTTACCCAGGCTTTTCAGACTTCCAGTGAGGAACCCAGAATTCTTACGAAACACCCAGACTTCCCAGGGCTTACCCAGGCTTTCCAAACTACCAAATGAGGAAGCCTGAATTCTCATAAAATACCCAGACTCCCCAGGGGTTACCCAGGCTTTCCAGACTTCCAAATGAGGAAGCCTGAATTCTTACAAAATACCCAGATTTCCCAGGGGTTACCCAGGCTTTCCAAACTTCCAAATGAGGAACCCAGAATTCTTACGAAACACGCAGACTTCCCAGGGCTTACCCAAGCTTTACAGACTTCCTAGTGAGTAACCCAGAATTATTATGAACTACCCATGCTCCCCAGAGACTAACACAGTCATCCCAGAGGTTACCAAGGCTTTCCAGACTTCCAAGTGGGGAACCCAGAATTCTTACGAAATACCCAGACTTCCCAGGGCTTACCCAGGCTTTCCAGACTTCCACGTGGGGAACCCAGAATCCTTACAAAATACCCATACTTCCCAGGGCTTACCCAGGCTTTCCAGATTTCCAGTGAGGAACCCAGAATTCTTACGAAACACCCAGACTTCCCAGGGCTTACCCAGGCTTTGTAGACTTTCTAGTGAGTAATCCAGAATTCTTATGAACTACCCATGCTCCCCAGAGTCTATCCCAAACCTCGCAGAGTTTTCCCAGGATTTCCAGAATTCCACGAGGGGAACCCAGAATCCTTACAAAATACCCAAACTTCCCAGGGCTTACCCAGATTTTCCAGACTTCCAGTGAGGAACCCAGAATTCTTACGAAATACCCAGACTTCCCATGGGTTACCCAGGTTGTGCAGACTTGCACGTGAGGAACCCAGAATTCTTATGAACTACCCATGCTCCCCAGAGTTTATCCCAAACCTCCCAGAGGTTACCCAGACTTTCCAAAATTCCACGTTGGGAACCCAGAATTCTTTCAAAATACCCAGACTTCCCAGGGCTTTCCCAGTCTTTCTAGACTTCCAAGTGAGGAACCCAGAGACTAACCCAGAACTCCCATAGGTTACCCGAGCTTTCCAGACTTCCAAGTGGGGAACCCAGAATTCTTACGAAATACCCAGCCTTCCCATGGGTTACCCAGGCTGTGCAGAATTCAAAGTGAGTAAAACAGAATTCTTACGAAATACCCAGACTTCCCAGGGGTTACCCAGTCTTTTAAGACTTTCTAGTGAGTAACCCAGAATTCATATGAACTACCCATGCTCCCCAGAGTCTTCCACAAATCTCCCGGAGCTTACCCAGGCTTTCCAGAGTTCCACGTGGGGAACCCAGAATCCTTACAAAATACCCAAACTTCCCAGGCCTTACCCAGGCTTTTCAGACTTCCAGTGAGGAACCCAGAATTCTTACGAAACACCCAGACTTCCCAGGGCTTACCCAGGCTTTCCAAACTACCAAATGAGGAAGCCTGAATTCTCATAAAATACCCAGACTCCCCAGGGGTTACCCAGGCTTTCCAGACTTCCAAATGAGGAAGCCTGAATTCTTACAAAATACCCAGATTTCCCAGGGGTTACCCAGGCTTTCCAAACTTCCAAATGAGGAACCCAGAATTCTTACGAAACACGCAGACTTCCCAGGGCTTACCCAAGCTTTCCAGACTTCCTAGTGAGTAACCCAGAATTATTATGAACTACCCATGCTCCCCAGAGACTAACACAGTCATCCCAGAGGTTACCAAGGCTTTCCAGACTTCCAAGTGGGGAACCCAGAATTCTTACGAAATACCCAGACTTCCCACGGGTTACCCAGGCTGTGCAGACTTGCACGTGGGGAACCCAGAATTATTACGAAATACCCAGACTTCCCAGGGATTACCCAGTCTTTCTAGATTTCCAAGTGGTGAACCCAGAATTCTTAGATATACCCAGGCTTTGCAGACTTTCTAGTGAGTAACCCAGAATTTTTATGAACTACCCATGCTCCCCAGAGTCTATCCCAAACCTCCCAGAGGTTACCCAGGCTTTCCAGAATTCCACGGGGGAACCCAGAATCCTTACAAAATACCCAGACCTCCCAGGGCTTACCCAGTGTTTCCAGACTTTCAAGTGAGGAACCCAGAATTCTTACGAAACACCCAGACTTCCCAGGGCTTACCCAGGTTTTGTAGACTTTCTAGTGAGTAACCCAGAATTCTTATGAACTACCCATGCTCCCCAGAGTCTATCCCAAACCTCGCAGAGGTTACCCAGGCTTTCCAGAATTCCACGTGGGGAACAAAGAATCCTTACAAAATACCCAAACTTCCCAGGGCTTACCCAGCTTTTCCAGACTTCCAGTGAGGAACCCAGAATTCTTACGAAACACCCAGACTTCCCAGGGATTACCCAGGCTTTCCAGACTTCCTAGTGAGTAACCCAGAATTATTATGAACTACCCATGCTCCCCAGAGGCTAACACAGTCATCCCAGAGGTTACACAGGCTTTCCAGACTTCCAAGTGGGGAACCCAGAATTCTTACGAAATACCCAGACTTCCCATGGGTTACCCAGGCTGTGCAGACTTCCACGTGAGGAATCCAGAAATCTTACGAAATACCCAGACTTCCCATTGGTTACCCAGGCTGTGCAGACTGGCACGTGGGGAACCCAGAATTATTACGAAATACCCAGACTTCCCATGGGTTACCCAGGCTTTACAGACTTCCATGTGAGGAACCCAGAATTCTTACGAAATACACAGACTTCCCATGGATTACCCAGTCTTTCTAGATTTCCAAGTTGTGAACCCAGAATTCTTAGATATACCCAGGCTTTGCAGACTTTCTAGTGAGTAACCCAGAATTCTTATGAACTACCCATGCTCCCCAGAGTCTGTCCCAAACCTCCCAGAGGTTACCCAAGCTTTCCAGAATTCCACGTGGGGAACCCAGAATTCTTACAAAATACGCAGACTTCCCAGGGCTTACCCAGTCTTTCCAGACTTCCAAGTGAGGAACCCAGAGACTAACGCAGACCTCCCAGAGGTTACCCAAGCTTTCCAGACTTCCAAGTGGGGAAAACAGGATTCTTACGAAACACCCAGACTTCCCGTAGGTTACCCAGGCTTTGCAGAATTCAAAGTGAGTAAAACAGAATTCTTACGAAATACCCATACTTCCCAGGGCTTACTAAGGCTTTCCAGATTTCCAGTGAGGAACCCAGAATTCTTACGAAACACCCAGACTTCCCAGGGCGTAACCAAGCTTTCCAGACTTCCTAGTGAGTAACCCAGAATTATTATGAACTACCCATGCTCCCCAGAGACTAACACAGTCATCCCAGAGGTTACCCAGGCTTTCCAGACTTCCAAGTGGGGAACCCGGAATCCTTACGAAATACCCAGACTTCCCATGGGTTACCCAGGCTGTGCAGACTTCCACGTGAGGAACCCAGAATTCTGACGAAATACCCAGACTTCCCATTGGTTACCCAGGATGTGCAGACTTGCACGTGGCGAACCCAGAATTATTACGAAATACCCAGACTTCCCATTGGTTACCCAGGCTTTACAGACTTCCATGTGAGGAACCCAGAATTCTTAAGAAATACTCAGACTTCCCAAGGATTACCCAGTCTTTCCAGATTTCCAAGTGGTGAACCCAGAATTCTTAGATATGCCCAGGCTTTGCAGACTTTCTAGTGAGTAACCCAGAATTCTTATGAACTACCGATGCTCCCCAGAGTCTATCCCAAACCTCCCAAAGGTTACCCAGGCTTTCCAGAATTCCAAGTGGGGAACCCACAATTATTACGAAATACCCAGACTTCCCATAGGTTACCCAGGCTTTACAGACTTCCATGTGAGGAACCCAGAATTCTTACGAAATACCCAGACTTCCCATGGATTACCCAGGCTGTGCAGACTTGCACGTGAGGAACCCAGAATTCTTACGAAATACCCAGACTTCCCAGGGATTACCCAGTCTTTCTAGATTTCCAAGTTTTGAACCCAGAATTCTTAGATATACCCAGGCTTTGCAGACTTTCTGGTGAGTAACCCAGAATTCTTATGAACTACCCATGCTCCCCAGAGTCTATCCCAAACCTCCCAGAGGTTACCCAGGCTTTCCAGAATTCCACGGGGGAACCCAGAATTCTTACAAAATACACAGACCTCCTAGAGCTTATACAGTCTTTCCAGGCTTTCAAGTGAGGAACCCAGAATTCTTACGAAACACCCAGACTTCCCAGGGCTTACCCAGGCTTTGTAGACTTTCTAGTGAGTAACCCAGAATTCTTATGAACTACCCATGCTCCCCAGAGTCTATCCCAAACCTCCCAGAGGTTACCCAGGCTTTCCAGAATTCCACGTGGGGAACCCAAAATTCTTACAAAATACCCAGATTTCCCAAGTCTTACCCAGTCTTTCCAGACTTCCAAGTGGGGAACCCAGGATTCTTACGAAATACCCAGACTTCCCATAGGTTACCCAGGCTGTGCAGAATTCAAAGTGAGTAAAACAGAATTCTTACGAAATACCCAGACTTCCCAGGGGTTACCCAGTCGTTCCAGACTTTCTAGTGAGTAACCCAGAATTCTTATGAACTACCCATGCTCCCCAGAGTCTATCCAAAACCTCGCAGAGGTTACCCAGGCTTTCCAGAATTCCACGTGGGGAACCCAGAATCCTTACAAAATACCCAAACTTCCCAGGGCTTACCCAGGCTTTCCAAACTTCCACGTGGCGAACGCAGAATCCTTACAAAATACCCATACTTCCCAGGGCTTACCCAGGCTTTCCAGATTTCCAGTGAGGAACCCAGAATTCTTACGAAACACCCAGACTTCCCAGGGCTTAGCCAAGCTTTCCAGACTCCCTATTGAGTAACCCAGATTTATTATGAACTACCCATGCTCCCCAGAGACTAACACAGTCCTCCCAGAGGTTACCCAGGCTTTCCAGACTTCCACTTGGGGAACCCAGAGTCCTTACAAAATACCCAAACTTCCCAGAGCTTACCCAGGCTTTCCAAACTTCCACGTGGCGAACCCAGAATCCTTACAAAATACCCATACTTCCCAGGGCTTACCCAGGCTTTCCAGATTTCCAGTGAGGAACCCAGAATTCTTACGAAACACCCAGACTTCCCAGGGCTTAGCCAAGCTTTCCAGACTTCCTATTGAGTAACCCAGAATTCTTATGAATTACCCATGCTCCCCAGAGTCTATGCCAAACCTCCCAGAGTTTACCCAGGCTTTCCAGAATTCCACGTGGGGAACCCAGAATTCTTACAAAATGCCCAGACTTCCCAGGGCTTACCCAGTCTTTCCAGACTTCCAAGTGAGGAACCCAGAGACTAATCCAGACCTCCCAGATTTTACCCAAGCTTTCCAGACTTCCTATTGAGTAACCCAGAATTATTATGAACTACCCATGCTCCCCAGAGACTAACACAGTCATCCCAGAGGTTACCCAGGCTTTCCAGACTTCCAAGTGGGGAACCCGGAATCCTTACGAAATACCCAGACTTCCCATGGGTTACCCAGGCTGTGCAGACTTCCACGTGAGGAACCCAGAATTCTGACGAAATACCCAGACTTCCCATTGGTTACCCAGGATGTGCAGACTTGCACGTGGCGAACCCAGAATTATTACGAAATACCCAGACTTCCCATGGGTTACCCAGGCTTTACAGACTTCCATGTGAGGAACCCAGAATTCTTAAGAAATACTCAGACTTCCCAAGGATTACCCAGTCTTTCCAGATTTCCAAGTGGTGAACCCAGAATTCTTAGATATGCCCAGGCTTTGCAGACTTTCTAGTGAGTAACCCAGAATTCTTATGAACTACCGATGCTCCCCAGAGTCTATCCCAAACCTCCCAAAGGTTACCCAGGCTTTCCAGAATTCCAAGTGGGGAACCCACAATTATTACGAAATACCCAGACTTCCCATAGGTTACCCAGGCTTTACAGACTTCCATGTGAGGAACCCAGAATTCTTACGAAATACCCAGACTTCCCATGGATTACCCAGGCTGTGCAGACTTGCACGTGAGGAACCCAGAATTCTTACGAAATACCCAGACTTCCCAGGGATTACCCAGTCTTTCTAGATTTCCAAGTTTTGAACCCAGAATTCTTAGATATACCCAGGCTTTGCAGACTTTCTGGTGAGTAACCCAGAATTCTTATGAACTACCCATGCTCCCCAGAGTCTATCCCAAACCTCCCAGAGGTTACCCAGGCTTTCCAGAATTCCACGGGGGAACCCAGAATTCTTACAAAATACACAGACCTCCTAGAGCTTATACAGTCTTTCCAGGCTTTCAAGTGAGGAACCCAGAATTCTTACGAAACACCCAGACTTCCCAGGGCTTACCCAGGCTTTGTAGACTTTCTAGTGAGTAACCCAGAATTCTTATGAACTACCCATGCTCCCCAGAGTCTATCCCAAACCTCCCAGAGGTTACCCAGGCTTTCCAGAATTCCACGTGGGGAACCCAGAATTCTTACAAAATACCCAGATTTCCCAAGTCTTACCCAGTCTTTCCAGACTTCCAAGTGGGGAACCCAGAATCCTTACAAAATACCCAAACTTCCCAGAGCTTACCCAGGCTTTCCAAACTTCCACGTGGCGAACCCAGAATCCTTACAAAATACCCATACTTCCCAGGGCTTACCCAGGCTTTCCAGATTTCCAGTGAGGAACCCAGAATTCTTACGAAACACCCAGACTTCCCAGGGCTTACCCAGGCTTTGTAGACTTTCTAGTGAGTAATCCAGAATTCTTATGAACTACCCATGCTCCCCAGAGTCTATCCCAAACCTCGCAGAGTTTTCCCAGGATTTCCAGAATTCCACGTGGGGAACCCAGAATCCTTACAAAATACCCAAACTTCCCAGGGCTTACCCAGATTTTCCAGACTTCCAGTGAGGAACCCAGAATTCTTACGAAATACCCAGACTTCCCATGGGTTACCCAGGTTGTGCAGACTTGCACGTGAGGAACCCAGAATTCTTATGAACTACCCATGCTCCCCAGAGTTTATCCCAAACCTCCCAGAGGTTACCCAGACTTTCCAAAATTCCACGTTGGGAACCCAGAATTCTTTCAAAATACGCAGACTTCCCAGGGCTTTCCCAGTCTTTCTAGACTTCCAAGTGAGGAACCCAGAGACTAACCCAGAACTCCCATAGGTTACCCGAGCTTTCCAGACTTCCAAGTGGGGAACCCAGAATTCTTACGAAATACCCAGCCTTCCCATGGGTTACCCAGGCTGTGCAGAATTCAAAGTGAGTAAAACAGAATTCTTACGAAATACCCAGACTTCCCAGGGGTTACCCAGTCTTTTAAGACTTTCTAGTGAGTAACCCAGAATTCATATGAACTACCCATGCTCCCCAGAGTCTTCCACAAATCTCCCGGAGCTTACCCAGGCTTTCCAGAGTTCCACGTGGGGAACCCAGAATCCTTACAAAATACCCAAACTTCCCAGGCCTTACCCAGGCTTTTCAGACTTCCAGTGAGGAACCCAGAATTCTTACGAAACACCCAGACTTCCCAGGGCTTACCCAGGCTTTCCAAACTACCAAATGAGGAAGCCTGAATTCTCATAAAATACCCAGACTCCCCAGGGGTTACCCAGGCTTTCCAGACTTCCAAATGAGGAAGCCTGAATTCTTACAAAATACCCAGATTTCCCAGGGGTTACCCAGGCTTTCCAAACTTCCAAATGAGGAACCCAGAATTCTTACGAAACACGCAGACTTCCCAGGGCTTACCCAAGCTTTACAGACTTCCTAGTGAGTAACCCAGAATTATTATGAACTACCCATGCTCCCCAGAGACTAACACAGTCATCCCAGAGGTTACCAAGGCTTTCCAGACTTCCAAGTGGGGAACCCAGAATTCTTACGAAATACCCAGACTTCCCAGGGCTTACCCAGGCTTTCCAGACTTCCACGTGGGGAACCCAGAATCCTTACAAAATACCCATACTTCCCAGGGCTTACCCAGGCTTTCCAGATTTCCAGTGAGGAACCCAGAATTCTTACGAAACACCCAGACTTCCCAGGGCTTACCCAGGCTTTGTAGACTTTCTAGTGAGTAATCCAGAATTCTTATGAACTACCCATGCTCCCCAGAGTCTATCCCAAACCTCGCAGAGTTTTCCCAGGATTTCCAGAATTCCACGAGGGGAACCCAGAATCCTTACAAAATACCCAAACTTCCCAGGGCTTACCCAGATTTTCCAGACTTCCAGTGAGGAACCCAGAATTCTTACGAAATACCCAGACTTCCCATGGGTTACCCAGGTTGTGCAGACTTGCACGTGAGGAACCCAGAATTCTTATGAACTACCCATGCTCCCCAGAGTTTATCCCAAACCTCCCAGAGGTTACCCAGACTTTCCAAAATTCCACGTTGGGAACCCAGAATTCTTTCAAAATACCCAGACTTCCCAGGGCTTTCCCAGTCTTTCTAGACTTCCAAGTGAGGAACCCAGAGACTAACCCAGAACTCCCATAGGTTACCCGAGCTTTCCAGACTTCCAAGTGGGGAACCCAGAATTCTTACGAAATACCCAGCCTTCCCATGGGTTACCCAGGCTGTGCAGAATTCAAAGTGAGTAAAACAGAATTCTTACGAAATACCCAGACTTCCCAGGGGTTACCCAGTCTTTTAAGACTTTCTAGTGAGTAACCCAGAATTCATATGAACTACCCATGCTCCCCAGAGTCTTCCACAAATCTCCCGGAGCTTACCCAGGCTTTCCAGAGTTCCACGTGGGGAACCCAGAATCCTTACAAAATACCCAAACTTCCCAGGCCTTACCCAGGCTTTTCAGACTTCCAGTGAGGAACCCAGAATTCTTACGAAACACCCAGACTTCCCAGGGCTTACCCAGGCTTTCCAAACTACCAAATGAGGAAGCCTGAATTCTCATAAAATACCCAGACTCCCCAGGGGTTACCCAGGCTTTCCAGACTTCCAAATGAGGAAGCCTGAATTCTTACAAAATACCCAGATTTCCCAGGGGTTACCCAGGCTTTCCAAACTTCCAAATGAGGAACCCAGAATTCTTACGAAACACGCAGACTTCCCAGGGCTTACCCAAGCTTTCCAGACTTCCTAGTGAGTAACCCAGAATTATTATGAACTACCCATGCTCCCCAGAGACTAACACAGTCATCCCAGAGGTTACCAAGGCTTTCCAGACTTCCAAGTGGGGAACCCAGAATTCTTACGAAATACCCAGACTTCCCACGGGTTACCCAGGCTGTGCAGACTTGCACGTGGGGAACCCAGAATTATTACGAAATACCCAGACTTCCCAGGGATTACCCAGTCTTTCTAGATTTCCAAGTGGTGAACCCAGAATTCTTAGATATACCCAGGCTTTGCAGACTTTCTAGTGAGTAACCCAGAATTTTTATGAACTACCCATGCTCCCCAGAGTCTATCCCAAACCTCCCAGAGGTTACCCAGGCTTTCCAGAATTCCACGGGGGAACCCAGAATCCTTACAAAATACCCAGACCTCCCAGGGCTTACCCAGTGTTTCCAGACTTTCAAGTGAGGAACCCAGAATTCTTACGAAACACCCAGACTTCCCAGGGCTTACCCAGGTTTTGTAGACTTTCTAGTGAGTAACCCAGAATTCTTATGAACTACCCATGCTCCCCAGAGTCTATCCCAAACCTCGCAGAGGTTACCCAGGCTTTCCAGAATTCCACGTGGGGAACAAAGAATCCTTACAAAATACCCAAACTTCCCAGGGCTTACCCAGCTTTTCCAGACTTCCAGTGAGGAACCCAGAATTCTTACGAAACACCCAGACTTCCCAGGGATTACCCAGGCTTTCCAGACTTCCTAGTGAGTAACCCAGAATTATTATGAACTACCCATGCTCCCCAGAGGCTAACACAGTCATCCCAGAGGTTACACAGGCTTTCCAGACTTCCAAGTGGGGAACCCAGAATTCTTACGAAATACCCAGACTTCCCATGGGTTACCCAGGCTGTGCAGACTTCCACGTGAGGAATCCAGAAATCTTACGAAATACCCAGACTTCCCATTGGTTACCCAGGCTGTGCAGACTGGCACGTGGGGAACCCAGAATTATTACGAAATACCCAGACTTCCCATGGGTTACCCAGGCTTTACAGACTTCCATGTGAGGAACCCAGAATTCTTACGAAATACACAGACTTCCCATGGATTACCCAGTCTTTCTAGATTTCCAAGTTGTGAACCCAGAATTCTTAGATATACCCAGGCTTTGCAGACTTTCTAGTGAGTAACCCAGAATTCTTATGAACTACCCATGCTCCCCAGAGTCTGTCCCAAACCTCCCAGAGGTTACCCAAGCTTTCCAGAATTCCACGTGGGGAACCCAGAATTCTTACAAAATACGCAGACTTCCCAGGGCTTACCCAGTCTTTCCAGACTTCCAAGTGAGGAACCCAGAGACTAACGCAGACCTCCCAGAGGTTACCCAAGCTTTCCAGACTTCCAAGTGGGGAAAACAGGATTCTTACGAAACACCCAGACTTCCCGTAGGTTACCCAGGCTTTGCAGAATTCAAAGTGAGTAAAACAGAATTCTTACGAAATACCCATACTTCCCAGGGCTTACTAAGGCTTTCCAGATTTCCAGTGAGGAACCCAGAATTCTTACGAAACACCCAGACTTCCCAGGGCGTAACCAAGCTTTCCAGACTTCCTAGTGAGTAACCCAGAATTATTATGAACTACCCATGCTCCCCAGAGACTAACACAGTCATCCCAGAGGTTACCCAGGCTTTCCAGACTTCCAAGTGGGGAACCCGGAATCCTTACGAAATACCCAGACTTCCCATGGGTTACCCAGGCTGTGCAGACTTCCACGTGAGGAACCCAGAATTCTGACGAAATACCCAGACTTCCCATTGGTTACCCAGGATGTGCAGACTTGCACGTGGCGAACCCAGAATTATTACGAAATACCCAGACTTCCCATTGGTTACCCAGGCTTTACAGACTTCCATGTGAGGAACCCAGAATTCTTAAGAAATACTCAGACTTCCCAAGGATTACCCAGTCTTTCCAGATTTCCAAGTGGTGAACCCAGAATTCTTAGATATGCCCAGGCTTTGCAGACTTTCTAGTGAGTAACCCAGAATTCTTATGAACTACCGATGCTCCCCAGAGTCTATCCCAAACCTCCCAAAGGTTACCCAGGCTTTCCAGAATTCCAAGTGGGGAACCCACAATTATTACGAAATACCCAGACTTCCCATAGGTTACCCAGGCTTTACAGACTTCCATGTGAGGAACCCAGAATTCTTACGAAATACCCAGACTTCCCATGGATTACCCAGGCTGTGCAGACTTGCACGTGAGGAACCCAGAATTCTTACGAAATACCCAGACTTCCCAGGGATTACCCAGTCTTTCTAGATTTCCAAGTTTTGAACCCAGAATTCTTAGATATACCCAGGCTTTGCAGACTTTCTGGTGAGTAACCCAGAATTCTTATGAACTACCCATGCTCCCCAGAGTCTATCCCAAACCTCCCAGAGGTTACCCAGGCTTTCCAGAATTCCACGGGGGAACCCAGAATTCTTACAAAATACACAGACCTCCTAGAGCTTATACAGTCTTTCCAGGCTTTCAAGTGAGGAACCCAGAATTCTTACGAAACACCCAGACTTCCCAGGGCTTACCCAGGCTTTGTAGACTTTCTAGTGAGTAACCCAGAATTCTTATGAACTACCCATGCTCCCCAGAGTCTATCCCAAACCTCCCAGAGGTTACCCAGGCTTTCCAGAATTCCACGTGGGGAACCCAAAATTCTTACAAAATACCCAGATTTCCCAAGTCTTACCCAGTCTTTCCAGACTTCCAAGTGGGGAACCCAGGATTCTTACGAAATACCCAGACTTCCCATAGGTTACCCAGGCTGTGCAGAATTCAAAGTGAGTAAAACAGAATTCTTACGAAATACCCAGACTTCCCAGGGGTTACCCAGTCGTTCCAGACTTTCTAGTGAGTAACCCAGAATTCTTATGAACTACCCATGCTCCCCAGAGTCTATCCAAAACCTCGCAGAGGTTACCCAGGCTTTCCAGAATTCCACGTGGGGAACCCAGAATCCTTACAAAATACCCAAACTTCCCAGGGCTTACCCAGGCTTTCCAAACTTCCACGTGGCGAACGCAGAATCCTTACAAAATACCCATACTTCCCAGGGCTTACCCAGGCTTTCCAGATTTCCAGTGAGGAACCCAGAATTCTTACGAAACACCCAGACTTCCCAGGGCTTAGCCAAGCTTTCCAGACTCCCTATTGAGTAACCCAGATTTATTATGAACTACCCATGCTCCCCAGAGACTAACACAGTCCTCCCAGAGGTTACCCAGGCTTTCCAGACTTCCACTTGGGGAACCCAGAGTCCTTACAAAATACCCAAACTTCCCAGAGCTTACCCAGGCTTTCCAAACTTCCACGTGGCGAACCCAGAATCCTTACAAAATACCCATACTTCCCAGGGCTTACCCAGGCTTTCCAGATTTCCAGTGAGGAACCCAGAATTCTTACGAAACACCCAGACTTCCCAGGGCTTAGCCAAGCTTTCCAGACTTCCTATTGAGTAACCCAGAATTCTTATGAATTACCCATGCTCCCCAGAGTCTATGCCAAACCTCCCAGAGTTTACCCAGGCTTTCCAGAATTCCACGTGGGGAACCCAGAATTCTTACAAAATGCCCAGACTTCCCAGGGCTTACCCAGTCTTTCCAGACTTCCAAGTGAGGAACCCAGAGACTAATCCAGACCTCCCAGATTTTACCCAAGCTTTCCAGACTTCCTATTGAGTAACCCAGAATTATTATGAACTACCCATGCTCCCCAGAGACTAACACAGTCATCCCAGAGGTTACCCAGGCTTTCCAGACTTCCAAGTGGGGAACCCGGAATCCTTACGAAATACCCAGACTTCCCATGGGTTACCCAGGCTGTGCAGACTTCCACGTGAGGAACCCAGAATTCTGACGAAATACCCAGACTTCCCATTGGTTACCCAGGATGTGCAGACTTGCACGTGGCGAACCCAGAATTATTACGAAATACCCAGACTTCCCATGGGTTACCCAGGCTTTACAGACTTCCATGTGAGGAACCCAGAATTCTTAAGAAATACTCAGACTTCCCAAGGATTACCCAGTCTTTCCAGATTTCCAAGTGGTGAACCCAGAATTCTTAGATATGCCCAGGCTTTGCAGACTTTCTAGTGAGTAACCCAGAATTCTTATGAACTACCGATGCTCCCCAGAGTCTATCCCAAACCTCCCAAAGGTTACCCAGGCTTTCCAGAATTCCAAGTGGGGAACCCACAATTATTACGAAATACCCAGACTTCCCATAGGTTACCCAGGCTTTACAGACTTCCATGTGAGGAACCCAGAATTCTTACGAAATACCCAGACTTCCCATGGATTACCCAGGCTGTGCAGACTTGCACGTGAGGAACCCAGAATTCTTACGAAATACCCAGACTTCCCAGGGATTACCCAGTCTTTCTAGATTTCCAAGTTTTGAACCCAGAATTCTTAGATATACCCAGGCTTTGCAGACTTTCTGGTGAGTAACCCAGAATTCTTATGAACTACCCATGCTCCCCAGAGTCTATCCCAAACCTCCCAGAGGTTACCCAGGCTTTCCAGAATTCCACGGGGGAACCCAGAATTCTTACAAAATACACAGACCTCCTAGAGCTTATACAGTCTTTCCAGGCTTTCAAGTGAGGAACCCAGAATTCTTACGAAACACCCAGACTTCCCAGGGCTTACCCAGGCTTTGTAGACTTTCTAGTGAGTAACCCAGAATTCTTATGAACTACCCATGCTCCCCAGAGTCTATCCCAAACCTCCCAGAGGTTACCCAGGCTTTCCAGAATTCCACGTGGGGAACCCAGAATTCTTACAAAATACCCAGATTTCCCAAGTCTTACCCAGTCTTTCCAGACTTCCAAGTGGGGAACCCAGAATCCTTACAAAATACCCAAACTTCCCAGAGCTTACCCAGGCTTTCCAAACTTCCACGTGGCGAACCCAGAATCCTTACAAAATACCCATACTTCCCAGGGCTTACCCAGGCTTTCCAGATTTCCAGTGAGGAACCCAGAATTCTTACGAAACACCCAGACTTCCCAGGGCTTAGCCAAGCTTTCCAGACTTCCTATTGAGTAACCCAGAATTCTTATGAATTACCCATGCTCCCCAGAGTCTATCCCAAACCTCCCAGAGTTTACCCAGGCTTTCCAGAATTCCACGTGGGGAACCCAGAATTCTTACAAAATGCCCAGACTTCCCAGGGCTTACCCAGTCTTTCCAGACTTCCAAGTGAGGAACCCAGAGACTAATCCAGACCTCCCAGATTTTACCCAAGCTTTCCAGACTTCCAAGTGGGGAACCCAAGATTCTTACGAAATACCCAGACTTCCCATACGTTTCCCAGGCTGTGCAGAACTCAAAGTGAGTAAAACAGAATTCTTACGAAATACCCAGACCTCCCAGGGTTACCCAGTCGTTCCAGACTTTCTAGTGAGTAACCCAGAATTCTTACGAAACACCCAGACTTCCCAGGGCTTACCCAGGCTTTCCAGACTTCCACGTGGGGAACCCAGAATCCTTACAATATACCCATACTTCCCAGGGCTTACCCAGGCTTTCCAGATTTCCAGTGAGGAACCCAGAATTATTACAAAACACCCAGACTTCCCAGGGTTACCCAGTCGTTCCAGACTTTCTAGTGAGTAACCCAGAATTCTTGTGAATTACTCATGCTCCCCAGAGTCTATCCCAAACCTCCCAGAGGTTACCCAGGCTTTCCAGAATTCCACGTGGGGAACCCAGAATTCTTACAAAATACCCAGATTTCCCAAGTCTTACCCAGTCTTTCCAGACTTCCAAGTGAGGAACCCAGAGACTAACCCAGACCTCCCAGAGGTTACCCAAGGTTTCCAGACTTCCAAGTGGGGAACCCAGGATTCTTACGAAATACTCAGACTTCCCATAGGTTACCCAGGCTGTGTAGAATTCAAAGTGAGTAAAACAGAATTCTTACGAAATACCCAGACTTCCCAGGGGTTACCCAGTCGTTCCAGACTTTCTAGTGAGTAACCCAGAATTCTTATGAACTACCCATGCTCCCCAGAGTCTATCCAAAACCTCGCAGAGGTTACCCAGGCTTTCCAGACTTCCACGTGGGGAACCCAGAATCCTTACAAAATACCCAAACTTCCCAGGGCTTACTCAGGCTTTTAAAACTTCCACGTGGCGAACCCAGAATCCTTACAAAATACCCATACTTCCCAGGGCTTACCCAGGCTTTCCAGATTTCCAGTGAGGAACCCAGAATTCTTACGAAACACCCAGACTTCCCAGGGCTTAGCCAAGCTTTCCAGACTTCCTATTGAGTAACCCAGAATTATTATGAACTACCCATGCTCCCCAGAGACTAACACAGTCATCCCAGAGGTTACCCAGGCTCTCCAGACTTCCACTTGGGGAACCCAGAATCGTTACAAAATACCCAAACTTCCCAGAGGGGGCTTACCCAGTCTTTCCAGACTTCCAAGTGAGGAACCCATAGACTAACCCAGACCTCCCAGAGGTTACCCAAGCTTTCCAGACTTCCAAGTGGGGAACCCAGGATTCTTACGAAACACCCAGACTTCCCAGTGCTTACCCAGGCTTTGTAGACTTTCTAGTGAGTATCCCAGAATTCTTATGAACTACCCATGCTCCCCAGAGTCTATCCCAAACCTCCCAGAGGTTACCCAGGCTTTCCAGAATTCCACGTGGGGAACCCAGAGTTCTTACGTAATACCCAGACTTCCCAGGGCTTACCCAGGCTTGCCATACTTCCAAGTCAGGAACCCAGAATTTTTACGAAACAGCCAGACTTCCCAGGGGTTACCCAGGCTTTCCAGACTTCCAAATGAGGAACCCTGAATTCTTATGAAATACCCAGGTTTCCAAGGGGTTACCCAAGCTTTCCAGACTTCCTAGTGAGTAACCCAGAATTATTATGAACTACCCATGCTCCCCAGAGACTAACACAGTCGTCGCAGAGGTTACCTAGGGTGTCCAGACTTCCAAGTGGGAAACCCAGAATTTTTACAAAATACCCAGATTTCCCAGAGCTTACCCAGTCTTTCCAGACTTCCAAGTGAGGAACCCAGAATTCTGACGAAACACCCAGACTTCCCAGGGCTTACCCAGGCTTTGTAGACTTTCTAGTGAGTAACCCAGAATTCTTATGAACTACCCATGCTCCCCAGAGTCTATCCCAAACCTCCCAGAGGTCACCGAGGCTTTCCAGACTCCCAAGTGGGGAACCCAGAATTCTTACGAAATACCCAGACTTCCCAGGGTTACCCAGTCGTTCCAGACTTTCTAGTGAGTAACCCAGAATTCTTACGAAACACCCAGACTTCCCAGGGCTTACCCAGGCTTTCCAGACTTCCACGTGGGGAACCCAGAATCCTTACAAAATACCCATACTTCCCAGGGCTTACCCAGGCTTTCCAGATTTCCAGTGAGGAACCCAGAATTCTTACGAAACACCCAGACTTCCCAGGGCTTACCCAGGCTTTGTAGACTTTCTAGTGAGTAACCCAGAATTCTTATGAACTACCCATGCTCCCCAGAGTCTATCCCAAACCTCGCAGAGTTTTCCCAGGATTTCCAGAATTCCACGTGGGGAACCCAGAATCCTTACAAAATACCCAAACTTCCCAGGGCTTACCCAGCTTTTCCAGACTTCCAGTGAGGAACCCAGAATTCTTACGGAATACCCAGACTTCCCATGGGTTACCCAGGTTGTGCAGACTTGCACGTGAGGAACCCAGAATTCTTATGAACTACCCATGCTCCCCAGAGTTTATCCCAAACCTCCCAGAGGTTACCCAGACTTTCCAAAATTCCACGTTGGGAACCCAGAATTCTTTCAAAATACCCAGACTTCCCAGGGCTTTCCCAGTCTTTCTAGACTTCAAAGTGAGGAACCCAGAGACTAACCCAGAACTCCCATAGGTTACCCGAGCTTTCCAGACTTCCAAGTGGGGAACCCAGAATTCTTACGAAATACCCAGCCTTCCCATGGGTTACCCAGGCTGTGCAGAATTCAAAGTGAGTAAAACAGAATTCTTACGAAATACCCAGACTTCCCAGGGGTTACCCAGTCTTTCCAGACTTTCTAGTGAGTAACCCAGAATTTATATGAACTACCCATGCTCCCCAGAGTCTTCCACAAATCTCCCGGAGCTTACCCAGGCTTTCCAGAGTTCCACGTGGGGAACCCAGAATCCTTACAAAATACCCAAACTTCCCAGGCCTTACCCAGGCTTTTCAGACTTCCATTGAGGAACCCAGAATTCTTACGAAACACCCAGACTTCCCAGGGCTTACCCAGGCTTTCCAAACTACCAAATGAGGAAGCCTGAATTCTTACAAAATACCCAGACTCCCCAGGGGTTACCCAGGCTTTCCAGACTTATAAATGAGGAAGCCTGAATTCTTACAAAATACCCAGACTTCCCAGGGGTTACCCAGGCTTTCCAAACTTCCAAATGAGGAACCCAGAATTCTTATGAACTACCCAGACTTCCCAGGGCTTACCCAGGATGTGCAGACTTCCACGTGAGGAACCCAGAATTCTTACGAAATACCCAGACTTCCCAGGGGTTACCCAGGCTTTCCAGACTTCCAAATGAGGAACCCTGAATTCTTATGAAATACCCAGGTTTCCAAGGGGTTACCCAAGCTTTCCAGACTTCCTAGTGAGTAACCCAGAATTATTATGAACTACCCATGCTCCCCAGAGACTAACACAGTCGTCGCAGAGGTTACCCAGGGTGTCCAGACTTCCAAGTGGGAAACCCAGAATTCTTACAAAATACCCAGATTTCCCAGAGCTTACCCAGTCTTTCCAGACTTCCAAGTGAGGAACCCAGAATTCTGACGAAACACCCAGACTTCCCAGGGCTTACCCAGGCTTTGTAGACTTTCTAGTGAGTAACCCAGAATTCTTATGAACTACCCATGCTCCCCAGAGTCTATCCCAAACCTCCCAGAGGTCACCGAGGCTTTCCAGACTCCCAAGTGGAGAACCCAGAATTCTTACGAAATACCCAGACTTCCCAGGGTTACCCAGTCGTTCCAGACTTTCTAGTGAGTAACCCAGAAATCTTACGAAACACCCAGACTTCCCAGGGCTTACCCAGGCTTTCCAGACTTCCACGTGGGGTACCCAGAATCCTTACAAAATACCCATACTTCCCAGGGCTTACCCAGGCTTTCCAGATTTCCTGTGAGGAACCCAGAATTCTTACGAAACACCCAGACTTCCCAGGGCTTACCCAGGCTTTGTAGACTTTCTAGTGAGTAACCCAGAATTCTTATGAACTACCCATGCTCCCCAGAGTCTATCCCAAACCTCGCAGAGTTTTCCCAGGATTTCCAGAATTCCACGTGGGGAACCCAGAATCCTTACAAAATACCCAAACTTCCCAGGGTTTACCCAGCTTTTCCAGACTTCCAGTGAGGAACCCAGAATTCTTACGAAATACCCAGACTTCCCATGGGTTACCCAGGTTTTGCAGACTTGCACGTGAGGAACCCAGAATTCTTATGAACTACCCATGCTCCCCAGAGTTTATCCCAAACCTCCCAGAGGTTACCCAGACTTTCCAAAATTCCACGTTGGGAACCCAGAATTCTTTCAAAATACCCAGACTTCCCAGGGCTTTCCCAGTCTTCCTAGACTTCCAAGTGAGGAACCCAGAGACTAACCCAGAACTCCCATAGGTTACCCGAGCTTTCCAGACTTCCAAGTGGGGAACCCAGAATTCTTACGAAATAGCCAGCCTTCCCATGGGTTACCCAGGCTGTGCAGAATTCAAAGTGAGTAAAACAGAATTCTTACGAAATACCCAGACTTCCCAGGGGTTACCCAGTCTTTCCAGACTTTCTAGTGAGTAACCCAGAATTCATATGAACTACCCATGCTCCCCAGAGTCTTCCACAAATCTCCCGGAGCTTACCCAGGCTTTCCAGAGTTCCACGTGGGGAACCCAGAATCCTTACAAAATACCCAAACTTCCCAGGCCTTACCCAGGCTTTTCAGACTTCCAGTGAGGAACCCAGAATTCTTACGAAACACCCAGACTTCCCAGGGCTTACCCAGGCTTTCCAAACTACCAAATGAGGAAGCCTGAATTCTTACAAAATACCCAGACTCCCCAGGGGTTACCCAGGCTTTCCAGACTTCCAAATGAGGAAGCCTGAATTCTTACAAAATACCCAGACTTCCCAGGGGTTACCCAGGCTTTCCAAACTTCCAAATGCGGATCCCAGAATTCTTACGAAACACGCAGACTTCCCAGGGCTTACCCAAGCTTTCCAGACTTCCTAGTGAGTAACCCAGAATTATTATGAACTACCCATGCTCCCCAGAGACTAACACAGTCATCCCAGAGGTTACCAAGGCTTTCCAGACTTCCAAGTGGAGAACCCAGAATCCTTACGAAATACCCAGACTTCCCACGGGTTACCCAGGCTGTGCAGACTTGCACGTGGGGAACCCAGAATTATTACGAAATACCCAGACTTCCCAGAGATTACCCAGTCTTTCTAGATTTCCAAGTGGTGAACCCAGAATTCTTAGATATACCCAGGCTTTGCAGACTTTCTAGTTAGTAACCCAGAATTCTTATGAACTACCCATGCTCCCCAGAGTCTATCCCAAACCTCCCAGAGGTTACCCAGGCTTTCCAGAATTCCACGGGGGAACCCAGAATCCTTACAAAATACCCAGACCTCCCAGGGCTTACCCAGTGTTTCCAGACTTTCAAGTGAGGAACCCAGAATTCTTACGAAACACCCAGACTTCCCAGGGCTTACCCAGGTTTTGTAGACTTTCTAGTGAGTAACCCAGAATTCTTATGAACTACCCATGCTCCCCAGAGTCTATCCCAAACCTCGCAGAGGTTACCCAGGCTTTCCAGAATTCCACGTGGGGAACCCAGAATCCTTACAAAATACCCAAACTTCCCAGGGCTTACCCAGCTTTTCCAGACTTCCAGTGAGGAACCCAGAATTCTTACGAAACACCCAGACTTCCCAGGGATTACCCAGGCTTTCCAGACTTCCTAGTGAGTAACCCAGAATTGTTATGAACTACCCATGCTCCCCAGAGGCTAACACAGTCATCCCAGAGGTTGCACAGGCTTTCCAGACTTCCAAGTGGGGAACCCAGAATTCTTACGAAATACCCAGACTTCCCATGGGTTACCCAGGCTGTGCAGACTTCCACGTGAGGAATCCAGAATTCTTACGAAATACCCAGACTTCCCATTGGTTACCCAGGCTGTGCAGACTGGCACGTGGGGAACCCAGAATTATTACGAAATACACAGACTTCCCATGGGTTACCCAGGCTTTACAGACTTCCATGTGAGGAACCCAGAATTCGTACGAAATACACAGATTTCCCATGGATTACCCAGTCTTTCTAGATTTCCAAGTGGTGAACCCAGAATTCTTAGATATACCCAGGCTTTGCAGACTTTCTAGTGAGTAACCCAGAATTCTTATGAACTACCCATGCTCCCCAGAGTCTGTCCCAAACCTCCCAGAGGTTACCCAAGCTTTCCAGAATTCCACGTGGGGAACCCAGAATTCTTAGAAAATACGCAGACTTCCCAGGGCTTACCCAGTCTTTCCAGACTTCCAAGTGAGGAACCCAGAGACTAACCCAGACCTCCCAGAGGTTACCCAAGCTTTCCAGACTTCCAAGTGGGGAAAACAGGATTCTTACGAAACACCCAGACTTCCCAGGGCTTACCCAGGCGCTTGTAGACTTTCTAGTGAGTAACCCAGATTTCTTATGAATTACCCATTCTCCCCAGAGTCTATCCCAAACCTCCCAGAGGTTACCCAGGCTTTCCAGAATTCCACGTGGGGAACCCAGAATTCTTACAAAATACCCAGACTTCCCAGGGCTTACCCAGTCTTTCCAGACTTCCAAGTGAGGAACCCAGAGACCAACCCAGACCTCCCAGAGGTTACCCAAGCTTTCCAGACTTCCAAGCGGGGAACCCAGGATTCTTACGAAATACCCAGACTTCCCGTAGGTTACCCAGGCTTTGCAGAATTCAAAGTGAGTAAAACAGAATTCTTACGAAATACCCATACTTCCCAGGGCTTACTAAGGCTTTCCAGATTTCCAGTGAGGAACCCAGAATTCTTACGAAACACCCAGACTTCCCAGGGCGTAACCAAGCTTTCCAGACTTCCTAGTGAGTAACCCAGAATTATTATGAACTACCCATGCTCCCCAGAGACTAACACAGTCATCCCAGAGGTTACCCAGGCTTTCCAGACTTCCAAGTGAGGAACCCAGAATCCTTACGAAATACCCAGACTTCCCATGGGTTACCCAGGCTGTGCAGACTTCCACGTGAGGAACCCAGAATTCTGACGAAATACCCAGACTTCCCATTGGTTACCCAGGCTGTGCAGACTTGCACGTGGCGAACCCAGAATTATTACGAAATACCCAGACTTCCCAAGGATTACCCAGTCTTTCTAGATTTCCAAGTGGTGAACCCAGAATTCTTAGATATGCCCAGGCTTTGCAGACTTTCTAGTGAGTAACCCAGAATTCTTATGAACTACCGATGCTCCCCAGAGTCTATCCCAAACCTCCCAGAGGTTACCCAGCCTTTCCAGAATTCCAAGTGGGGAACCCAGAATTATTACGAAATACCCAGACTTCCCATAGGTTACCCAGGCTTTACAGACTTCCATGTGAGGAACCCAGAATTCTTACGAAATACCCAGACTTCCCATGGATTACCCAGGCTGTGCAGACTTGCACGTGAGGAACCCAGAATTCTTACGAAATACCCAGACTTCCCAGGGATTACCCAGTCTTTCTAGATTTCCAAGTGGTGAACCCAGAATTCTTAGATATACCCAGGCTTTGCAGACTTTCTGGTGAGTAACCCAGAATTCTTATGAACTACCCATGCTCCCCAGAGTCTATCCCAAACCTCCCAGAGGTTACCCAGGCTTTCCAGAATTCCACGGGGGAACCCAGAATTCTTACAAAATACACAGACCTCCCAGATCTTATACAGTCTTTCCAGGCTTTCAAGTGAGGAACCCAGAATTCTTACGAAACACCCAGACTTCCCAGGGCTTACCCAGGCTTTGTAGACTTTCTAGTGACTAACCCAGAATTCTTATGAATTACCCATGCTCCCCAGAGTCTATCCCAAACCTCCCAGAGGTTACCCAGGCTTTCCAGAATTCCACGTGGGGAACCCAGAATTCTTACAAAATACCGAGATTTCCCAAGTCTTACCCAGTCTTTCCAGACTTCCAAGTGAGGAACCCAGAGACTAACCCAGACCTCCCAGAGGTTACCCAAGCTTTCCAGACTTCCAAGTGGGGAACCCAGGATTCTTACGAAATACCCAGACTTCCCATAGGTTACCCAGGCTGTGCAGAATTCAAAGTGAGTAAAACAGAATTCTTACGAAATACCCAGACTTCCCAGGGGTTACCCAGTCGTTCCAGACTTTCTAGTGAGTAACCCAGAATTCTTATGAACTACCCATGCTCCCCAGAGTCTATCCAAAACCTCGCAGAGGTTACTCAGGCTTACCAGAATTCCACGTGGGGAACCCAGAATCGTTACAAAATACCCAAACTTCCCAGGGCTTACTCAGGCTTTCCAAACTTCCACGTGGCGAACCCAGAATCCTTACAAAATACCCATACTTCCCAGGGCTTACCCAGGCTTTCCAGATTTCCAGTGAGGAACCCAGAATTCTTCGAAACACCCAGACTTCCCAGGGCTTAGCCAAGCTTTCCAGACTTCCTATTGAGTAACCCAGAATTATTATGAACTACCCATGCTCCCCAGAGACTAACACAGTCATCCCAGAGGTTACCCAGGCTCTCCAGACTTCCACTTGGGGAACCCAGAATCCTTACAAAATACCCAAACTTCCCAGAGGGGGCTTACCCAGTCTTTCCAGACTTCCAAGTGAGGAACCCAGAGACTAACCCAGACCTCCCAGAGGTTACCCAAGCTTTCCAGACTTCCAAGTGGGGAACCCAGGATTCTTACGAAACACCCAGACTTCCCAGTGCTTACCCAGGCTTTGTAGACTTTCTAGTGAGTAACCCAGAATTCTTATGAACTACCCATGCTCCCCAGAGTCTATCCCAAACCTCCCAGAGGTTACCCAGGCTTTCCAGAATTCCACGTGGGGAACCCAGAGTTCTTACGTAATACCCAGACTTCCCAGGGCTTACCCAGGCTTGCCATACTTCCAAGTCAGGAACCCAGAATTTTTACGAAACACCCAGACTTCCCAGGGCTTACCCAGGCTTTCCAGACTTCCAGTGAGGAAGCCAGAATTCTTATGAACAACCCAGACTTCCCAGGGCTTACCCAGGATGTGCAGACTTCCACGTGAGGAACCCAGAATTCTTACGAAATACCCAGACTTCCCAGGGGTTACCCATGCTTTCCAGACTTCCAAATGAGGAACCCTGAATTCTTATGAAATACCCAGGTTTCCAAGGGGTTACCCAAGCTTTCCAGACTTCCTAGTGAGTAACCCAGAATTATTATGAACTACCCATGCTCCCCAGAGACTAACACAGTCGTCGCAGAGGTTACCCAGGGTGTCCAGACTTCCAAGTGGGAAACCCAGAATTCTTACAAAATACCCAGATTTCCCAGAGCTTACCCAGTCTTTCCAGACTTCCAAGTGAGGAACCCAGAATTCTTACGAAACACCCAGACTTCCCAGGGATTACCCAGGCTTTCCAGACTTCCTAGTGAGTAACCCAGAATTGTTATGAACTACCCATGCTCCCCAGAGGCTAACACAGTCATCCCAGAGGTTACACAGGCTTTCCAGACTTCCAAGTGGGGAACCCAGAATTCTTACGAAATACCCAGACTTCCCATGGGTTACCCAGGCTGTGCAGACTTCCAGGTGAGGAATCTAGAATTCTTACGAAATACCCAGACTTCCCATTGGTTACCCAGGCTGTGCAGACTGGCACGTGGGGAACCCAGAATTATTACGAAATACCCAGACTTCCCATGGGTTACCCAGGCTTTACAGACTTCCATGTGAGGAACCCAGAATTCTTACGAAATACACAGATTTCCCATGGATTACCCAGTCTTTCTAGATTTCCAAGTGGTGAACCCAGAATTCTTAGATATACCCAGGCTTTGCAGACTTTCTAGTGAGTAACCCAGAATTCTTATGAACTACCCATGCTCCCCAGAGTCTGTCCCAAACCTCCCAGAGGTTACCCAAGCTTTCCAGAATTCCACGTGGGGAACCCAGAATTCTTACAAAATACGCAGACTTCCCAGGGCTTACCCAGTCTTTCCAGACTTCCAAGTGAGGAACCCAGAGACTAACCCAGACCTGCCAGAGGTTACCCAAGCTTTCCAGACTTCCAAGTGGGGAAAACAGGATTCTTACGAAACACCCAGACTTCCCAGGGCTTACCCAGGCGCTTGTAGACTTTCTAGTGAGTAACCCAGATTTCTTATGAATTACCCATTCTCCCCAGAGTCTATCCCAAACCTCCCAGAGGTTACCCAGGCTTTCCAGAATTCCACGTGGGGAACCCAGAATTCTTACAAAATACCCAGACTTCCCAGGGCTTACCCAGTCTTTCCAGACTTCCAAGTGAGGAACCCAGAGACCAACCCAGACCTCCCAGAGGTTACCCAAGCTTTCCAGACTTCCAAGCGGGGAACCCAGGATTCTTACGAAATACCCAGACTTCCCGTAGGTTACCCAGGCTTTGCAGAATTCAAAGTGAGTAAAACAGAATTCTTACGAAATACCCATACTTCCCAGGGCTTACTAAGGCTTTCCAGATTTCCAGTGAGGAACCCAGAATTCTTACGAATCACCCAGACTTCCCAGGGCGTAACCAAGCTTTCCAGACTTCCTAGTGAGTAACCCAGAATTATTATGAACTACCCATGCTCCCCAGAGACTAACACAGTCATCCCAGAGGTTACCCAGGCTTTCCAGACTTCCAAGTGAGGAACCCAGAATCCTTACGAAATACCCAGACTTCCCATGGGTTACCCAGGCTGTGCAGACTTCCACGTGAGGAACCCAGAATTCTGACGAAATATCCAGACTTCCCATTGGTTACCCAGGCTGTGCAGACTTGCACGTGGCGAACCCAGAATTATTACGAAATACCCAGACTTCCCAAGGATTACCCAGTCTTTCTAGATTTCCAAGTGGTGAACCCAGAATTCTTAGATATGCCCAGGCTTTGCAGACTTTCTAGTGAGTAACCCAGAATTCTTATGAACTACCGATGCTCCCCAGAGTCTATCCCAAACCTCCCAGAGGTTACCCAGGCTTTCCAGAATTCCAAGTGGGGAACCCAGAATTATTACGAAATACCCAGACTTCCCATAGGTTACCCAGGCTTTACAGACTTCCATGTGAGGAACCCAGAATTCTTACGAAATACCCAGACTTCCCATGGATTACCCAGGCTGTGCAGACTTGCACGTGAGGAACCCAGAATTCTTACGAAATACCCAGACTTCCCAGGGATTACCCAGGCTTTGTAGACTTTCTAGTGAGTAACCCAGAATTCTTATGAATTACCCATGCTCCCCAGAGTCTATCCCAAACCTCCCAGAGGTTACCCAGGCTTTCCAGAATTCCACGTGGGGAACCCAGAATTCTTACAAAATACCGAGATTTCCCAAGTCTTACCCAGTCTTTCCAGACTTCCAAGTGAGGAACCCAGAGACTAACCCAGACCTCCCAGAGGTTACCCAAGCTTTCCAGACTTCCAAGTGGGGAACCCAGGATTCTTACGAAATACCCAGACTTCCCAGGCTGTGCAGAATTCAAAGTGAGTAAAACAGAATTCTTACGAAATACCCAGACTTCCCAGGGGTTACCCAGTCGTTCCAGACTTTCTAGTGAGTAACCCAGAATTCTTATGAACTACCCATGCTCCCCAGAGTCTATCCAAAACCTCGCAGAGGTTACCCAGGCTTTCCAGAATTCCACGTGGGGAACCCAGAATCCTTACAAAATACCCAAACTTCCCAGGGCTTACTCAGGCTTTCCAAACTTCCACGTGGCGAACCCAGAATCCTTACAAAATACCCATACTTCCCAGGGCTTACCCAGGCTTTCCAGATTTCCAGTGAGGAACCCAGAATTCTTACGAAACACCCAGACTTCCCAGGGCTTAGCCAAGCTTTCCAGACTTCCTATTCAGTAACCCAGAATTATTATGAACTACCCATGCTCCCCAGAGACTAACACAGTCATCCCAGAGGTTACCCAGGCTCTCCAGACTTCCACTTGGGGAACCCAGAATCCTTACAAAATACCCAAACTTCCCAGAGGGGGCTTACCCAGTCTTTCCAGACTTCCAAGTGAGGAACCCAGAGACTAACCCAGACCTCCCAGAGGTTACCCAAGCTTTCCAGACTTCCAAGTGGGGAACCCAGGATTCTTACGAAACACCCAGACTTCCCATTGCTTACCCAGGCTTTGTAGACTTTCTAGTGAGTAACCCAGAATTCTTATGAACTACCCATGCTCCCCAGAGTCTATCCCAAACCTCCCAGAGGTTACCCAGGCTTTCCAGAATTCCACGTGGGGAACCCAGAGTTCTTGCGTAATACCCAGACTTCCCAGGGCTTACCCAGGCTTGCCATACTTCCAAGTCAGGAACCCAGAATTTTTACGAAACACCCAGACTTCCCAGGGCTTACCCAGGCTTTCCAGACTTCCAGTGAGGAACCCAGAATTGTTATGAACTACCCAGGCTTCCCAGGGCTTACCCAGGATGTGCAGACTTCCACGTGAGGAACCCAGAATTCTTACGAAATACCCAGACTTCCCAGGGGTTACCCAGGCTTTCCAGACTTCCAAATGAGGAACCCTGAATTCTTATGGAATACCCAGGTTTCCAAGGGGTTACCCAAGCTTTCCAGACTTCCTAGTGAGTAACCCAGAATTATTATGAACTACCCATGCTCCCCAGAGACTAACACAGTCGTCGCAGAGGTTACCCAGGGTGTCCAGACTTCCAAGTGGGAAACCCAGAATTCTTACAAAATACCCAGATTTCCCAGAGCTTACCCAGTCTTTCCAGACTTCCAAGTGAGGAACCCAGAATTCTGACGAAACACCCAGACTTCCCAGGGCTTACCCAGGCTTTGTAGACTTTCTAGTGAGTAACCCAGAATTCTTATGAACTACCCATGCTCCCCAGAGTCTATCCCAAACCTCCCAGAGGTCACCGAGGCTTTCCAGACTCCCAAGTGGGGAACCCAGAATTCTTACGAAATACCCAGACTTCCCAGGGTTACCCAGTCGTTCCAGACTTTCTAGTGAGTAACCCAGAATTCTTACGAAACACCCAGACTTCCCAGGGCTTACCCAGGCTTTCCAGACTTCCACGTGGGGAACCCAGAATCCTTACAAAATACCCATACTTCCCAGGGCTTACCCAGGCTTTCCAGATTTCCTGTGAGGAACCCAGAATTCTTACGAAACACCCAGACTTCCCAGGGCATACCCAGGCTTTGTAGACTTTCTAGTGAGTAACCCAGAATTCTTATGAACTACCCATGCTCCCCAGAGTCTATCCCAAACCTCGCAGAGTTTTCCCAGGATTTCCAGAATTCCACGTGGGGAACCCAGAATCCTTACAAAATACCCAAACTTCCCAGGGCTTACCCAGCTTTTCCAGACTTCCAGTGAGGAACCCAGAATTCTTACGAAATACCCAGACTTCCCATGGGTTACCCAGGTTGTGCAGACTTGCACGTGAGGAACCCAGAATTCTTATGAACTACCCATGCTCCCCAGAGTTTATCCCAAACCTCCCAGAGGTTACCCAGACTTTCCAAAATTCCACGTTGGGAACCCAGAATTCTTTCAAAATACCCAGACTTCCCAGGGCTTTTCCAGTCTTTCTAGACTTCCAAGTGAGGAACCCAGAGACTAACCCAGAACTCCCATAGGTTACCCGAGCTTTCCAGACTTCCAAGTGGGGAACCCAGAATTCTTACGAAATACCCAGCCTTCCCATGGGTTACCCAGGCTGTGCAGAATTCAAAGTGAGTAAAACAGAATTCTTACGAAATACCCAGACTTCCCAGGGGTTACCCAGTCTTTCCAGACTTTCTAGTGAGTAACCCAGAATTCATATGAACTACCCATGCTCCCCAGAGTCTTCCACAAATCTCCCGGAGCTTACCCAGGCTTTCCAGAGTTCCACGTGGGGAACCCAGAATCCTTACAAAATACCCAAACTTCCCAGGCCTTACCCAGGCTTTTCAGACTTCCAGTGAGGAACCCAGAATTCTTACGAAACACCCAGACTTCCCAGGGCTTACCCAGGCTTTCCAAACTACCAAATGAGGAAGCCTGAATTCTTACAAAATACCCAGACTCCCCAGGGGTTACCCAGGCTTTCCAGACTTCCAAATGAGGAAGCCTGAATTCTTACAAAATACCCAGACCTCCCAGGGGTTACCCAGGCTTTCCAAACTTCCAAATGAGGAACCCAGAATTCTTACGAAACACGCAGACTTCCCAGGGCTTACCCAAGCTGTCCAGACTTCCTAGTGAGTAACCCAGAATTATTATGAACTACCCATGCTCCCCAGAGACTAACACAGTCATCCCAGAGGTTACCAAGGCTTTCCAGACTTCCAAGTGGGGAACCCAGAATTCTTACGAAATACCCAGACTTCCCACGGGTTACCCAGGCTGTGCAGACTTGCACGTGGGGAACCCAGAATGATTACGAAATACCCAGACTTCCCAGGGATTACCCAGTCTTTCTAGATTTCCAAGTGGTGAACCCAGAATTCTTAGATATACCCAGGCTTTGCAGACTTTCTAGTGAGTAACCCAGAATTCTTATGAACTACCCATGCTCCCCAGAGTCTATCCCAAACCTCCCAGAGGTTACCCAGGCTTTCCAGAATTCCACGGGGGAACCCAGAATCCTTACAAAATACCCAGACCTCCCAGGGCTTACCCAGTGTTTCCAGACTTTCAAGTGAGGAACCCAGAATTCTTACGAAACACCCAGACTTCCCAGGGCTTACCCAGGTTTTGTAGACTTTCTAGTGAGTAACCCAGAATTCTTATGAACTACCCATGCTCCCCAGAGTCTATCCCAAACCTCGCAGAGGTTACCCAGGCTTTCCAGAATTCCACGTGGGGAACCCAGAATCCTTACAAAATACCCAAACTTCCCAGGGCTTACCCAGCTTTTCCAGACTTCCAGTGAGGAACCCAGAATTCTTACGAAACACCCAGACTTCCCAGGGATTACCCAGCCTTTCCAGACTTCCTAGTGAGTAACCCAGAATTGTTATGAACTACCCATGCTCCCCAGAGTCTATCCCAAACCTCGCAGAGGTTACCCAGGCTTTCCAGAATTCCACGTGGGGAACCCAGAATCCTTACAAAATACCCAAACTTCCCAGGGCTTACCCAGCTTTTCCAGACTTCCAAGTGGGGAACCCAGAATTCTTACGAAATACCCAGACTTCCCATGGGTTACCCAGGCTGTGCAGACTTCCACGTGAGGAATCCAGAATTCTTACGAAATACCCAGACTTCCCATTGGTTACCCAGGCTGTGCAGACTGGCACGTGGGGAACCCAGAATTATTACGAAATACCCAGACTTCCCATGGGTTACCCAGGCTTTACAGACTTCCATGTGAGGAACCCAGAATTCTTACGAAATACACAGATTTCCCATGGATTACCCAGTCTTTCTAGATTTCCAAGTGGTGAACCCAGAATTCTTAGATATACCCAGGCTTTGCAGACTTTCTAGTGAGTAATCCAGAATTCTTATGAACTACCCATGCTCCCCAGAGTCTATCCCAAACCTCCCAGAGGTTACCCAGGCTTTCCAGAATTCCACGTGGGGAACCCAGAGTTCTTACGAAACACCCAGACTTCCCAGGGCTTACCCAGGCTTTGTAGACTTTCTAGTGAGTAACCCAGAATTCTTATGAACTACCCATGCTCCCCAGAGTCTATCCCAAACCTCCCAGAGGTTACCCAGGCTTTCCAGAATTCCACGTGGGGAACCCAGAGTTCTTACGTAATACCCAGACTTCCCAGGGCTTACCCAGGCTTGCCATACTTCCAAGTCAGGAACCCAGAATTTTTACGAAACACCCAGACTTCCCAGGGCTTACCCAGGCTTTCCAGACTTCCAGTGAGGAACCCAGAATTCTTATGAACTACCCAGACTTCCCAGGGCTTACCCAGGATGTGCAGACTTCCACGTGAGGAACCCAGAATTCTTACGAAATACCCAGACTTCCCAGGGGTTACCCAGGCTTTCCAGACTTCCAAATGAGGAACCCTGAATTCTTATGAAATACCCAGGTTTCCAAGGGGTTACCGAAGCTTTCCAGACTTCCTAGTGAGTAACCCAGAATTATTATGAACTACCCATGCGCCCCAGAGACTAACACAGTCGTCGCAGAGGTTACCCAGGGTGTCCAGACTTCCAAGTGGGAAACCCAGAATTCTTACAAAATACCCAGATTTCCCAGAGCTTACCCAGTCTTTCCAGACTTCCAAGTGAGGAACCCAGAATTCTGACGAAACACCCAGACTTCCCAGGGCTTACCCAGGCTTTGTAGACTTTCTAGTGAGTAACCCAGAATTCTTATGAACTACCCATGCTCCCCAGAGTCTATCCCAAACCTCCCAGAGGTCACCGAGGCTTTCCAGACTCCCAAGTGGGGAACCCAGACTTCCCAGGGCTTACCCAGTCTTTCCAGACTTCCAAGTGGGGAACCCAGAATTCTTACGGAATACCCAGACTTCCCAGGGCTTACCCAGTCTTTCCAGACTTCCAAGTGAGGAACCCAGAATCCTTACAAAATACCCAGACTCCCCAGGGGTTACCCAGGCTTTCCAGACTTCCAAATGAGGAACCCAGAATTCTTATGAACTACCCATGCTCCCCAGAGTCTATCCCAAAGCTCCCAGAGGTTACCCAGGCTTTCCAGAATTCCACGTGGGGAACCCAGAGTTCTTACGAAATACCCAGACTTCCCAGGGCTTACCCAGGCATGCCATACTTCCAAGTCAGGAACCCAGAATTCTTAGGAAACAGCTAGACTTCCCAGGGCCTTCCCAAGCTTTCCAGACTTCCAGTGAGGAACCCAGAATTCTTACGAAACACCCAGACTTCCCAGGGGTTACCCAGGCTTTCCAGACTTCCGAGGGAGTAACCCAGAGATCCTAGGAGCTACCCAGGCTCTCCAAGGACTAACCTAGACTTCCCAGAGGTTACCCAGGCTTAGCAGACTTCCACGTGATGAACCCAGAATTCTTACGTAATACCCAGACTTCCCAGAGTTTACCCAGTCTTTCCAGACTTCCAAGTGAGGAACCCAGAATTCTTACGAAACACCCAGACTTCCCAGGGCTTACCCAGGCTTTTTAGACTTTCTAGTGAGTAACCCAAAATTCTTCTGAACTACCCAGACTTCCCAGGGCTTACCCAGGATGTGCAGACTTCCACGTGAGGAACCCAGAATTCTTACGAAATACCCAGACTTCCCAGGGCTTACCCAGTCTTTCCAGACTTCCAAGTGAGGAACCCAGAATCCTTACAAAATACCCAGACTCACCAGGGCTTACCCAGTCTTTCCAGACTTCCAAGTGGGGAACCCAGAATTCTTACGAAACACCCAGAATTCCCAGGGCTTACCTAAGCTTTCCATACTTCCTAGTGAGTAACCCAGAATTATTATGAACTACCCATGCTCCCCAGAGACTAACACAGTCGTCGCAGAGGTTACCCAGGTTTTCCAGACTTCCAAGTGAGGAACCCAGAATTCTGACGAAACACCCAGACTTCCCAGGGCTTACCCAGGCTTTGTAGACTTTCTAGTGAGTAACCCAGAATTCTTATGAACTACCCATGCTCCCCAGAGTCTATCCCAAACCTCCCAGAGGTCACCGAGGCTTTCCAGACCCCCAAGTGGGGAACCTAGAATTCTTACGAAATACCCAGACTTCCCAGGGGATACCCAGGCTTTCTAGACTTCCAAGTGATGAACCCAGAATCCTTACGAAATAAACCAGACTTCCTAGCGGGTACCCAAACTCTCCAGACTTCCTAGGGAGTAACCCAGAGTTGCTAGGAACTACTCAGACTCTCCACGGAAATAACATACAATTCCCAGGGGTTAAGCAGGATTTTCAGACCTCCTTGGGAGTAACCCAGATTTACTAGGAGCTTCCCAGATTCTCCATGGACTAACGTAGACTTCCTAGGGGTTACCCAGGCTTTCCAGACTTCCACGTGAGGAACCCAGAATTCTTACGAAATACCCAGACTTCCCATGGGTTACCCAGGCTTTACAGACTTCCATGTGAGGAACCCAGAATTCTTACGAAATACCCAGACTTCCCATGGGTTACCCAGGTTGTGCAGACTTGCACGTGAGGAACCCAAAATTCTTATGAACTACCCATGCTCCCCAGAGTTTATCCCAAACCTCCCAGAGGTTACCCAGACTTTCCAAAATTCCACATGGGGAGCCCAGAATTCTTTCAAAATACCCAGACTTCCCAGGGCTTTCCCAGTCTTTCCAGACTTCCAAGTGAGGAACCCAGAGACTATCCCAGACCTCCCAGAGGTTACCCGAGCTTTCCAGACTTCCAAGTGGGGAACCCAGAATTCTTACGAAATACCCAGCCTTCCCATGGGTTACACAGGCTGTGCAGAATTCAAAGTGAGTAAAACAGAATTCTTACAAAATACCGAGACTCCCCAGGGGTTACCCAGGCTTTCCAGACTTCCAAATGAGGAAGCCTGAATTCTTACAAAATACCCAGACTCCCCAGGGGTTACCCAGGCTTTCCAAACTTCCAAATGAGGAACCCAGAATTCTTACGAAACACGCAGACTTCCCAGGGCTTACCCAAGCTTTGTAGACTTTCTAGTGAGTAACCCAGAATTCTTATGAACTACCCATGCTCCCCAGAGTCTATCCCAAACCTCCCAGAGGTTACCCAGGCTTTCCAGAATTCCACGTGGGGAACCCAGAGTTCTTACGTAATACCCAGACTTCCCAGGGCTTACCCAGGCTTGCCATACTTCCAAGTCAGGAACCAAGAATTTTTACGAAACACCCAGACTTCCCAGGGCTTACCCAGGCTTTCCAGACTTCCAGTGAGGAACCCAGAATTCTTATGAACTACCCAGACTTCCCAGGGCTTACCCAGGATGTGCAGACTTCCACGTGAGGAACCCAGAATTCTTACGAAATACCCAGACTTCCCAGGGGTTACCCAGGCTTTCCAGACTTCCAAATGAGGAACCCTGAATTCTTATGAAATACCTAGGCTTCCAAGGGGTTACCCAAGCTTTGTAGACTTTCTAGTGAGTAACCCAGAATTCTTATGAACTACCCATGCTCCCCAGAGTCTATCCCAAACCTCCCAGAGGTTACCCAGGCTTTCCAGAATTCCACGTAGGGAACCCAGAGTTCTTACGTAATACCCAGACTTCCCAGGGCTTACCCAGGCTTGCCATACTTCCAAGTCAGGAACCCAGAATTTTTACGAAACACCCAGACTTCCCAGGGCTTACCCAGGCTTTCCAGACTTCCAGTGAGGAACCCAGACTTCTTATCAACTACTCAGACTTCCCAGGGCTTACCCAGGATGTGCAGACTTCCACGTGAGGAACCCAGAATTCTTACGAAATACCCAGACTTCCCAGGGATTACCCAGTCTTTCTAGATTTCCAAGTGGTGAACCCAGAATTCTTAGATATACCCAGGCTTTGCAGACTTTCTAGTGAGTAACCCAGAATTCTTATGAACTACCCATGCTCCCCAGAGTCTATCCCAAACCTCCCAGAGGTTACCCAGGCTTTCCAGAATTCCACGGGGGAACCCAGAATCCTTACAAAATACCCAGACCTCCCAGGGCTTACCCAGTGTTTCCAGACTTTCAAGTGAGGAACCCAGAATTCTTACGAAACACCCAGACTTCCCAGGGCTTACCCAGGTTTTGTAGACTTTCTAGTGAGTAACCCAGAATTCTTATGAACTACCCATGCTCCCCAGAGTCTATCCCAAACCTCGCAGAGGTTACCCAGGCTTTCCAGAATTCCACGTGGGGAACCCAGAATCCTTACAAAATACCCAAACTTCCCAGGGCTTACCCAGCTTTTCCAGACTTCCAGTGAGGAACCCAGAATTCTTACGAAACACCCAGACTTCCCAGGGATTACCCAGCCTTTCCAGACTTCCTAGTGAGTAACCCAGAATTGTTATGAACTACCCATGCTCCCCAGAGTCTATCCCAAACCTCGCAGAGGTTACCCAGGCTTTCCAGAATTCCACGTGGGGAACCCAGAATCCTTACAAAATACCCAAACTTCCCAGGGCTTACCCAGCTTTTCCAGACTTCCAAGTGGGGAACCCAGAATTCTTACGAAATACCCAGACTTCCCATGGGTTACCCAGGCTGTGCAGACTTCCACGTGAGGAATCCAGAATTCTTACGAAATACCCAGACTTCCCATTGGTTACCCAGGCTGTGCAGACTGGCACGTGGGGAACCCAGAATTATTACGAAATACCCAGACTTCCCATGGGTTACCCAGGATTTACAGACTTCCATGTGAGGAACCCAGAATTCTTACGAAATACACAGATTTCCCATGGATTACCCAGTCTTTCTAGATTTCCAAGTGGTGAACCCAGAATTCTTAGATATACCCAGGCTTTGCAGACTTTCTAGTGAGTAATCCAGAATTCTTATGAACTACCCATGCTCCCCAGAGTCTATCCCAAACCTCCCAGAGGTTACCCAGGCTTTCCAGAATTCCACGTGGGGAACCCAGAGTTCTTACGAAACACCCAGACTTCCCAGGGCTTACCCAGGCTTTGTAGACTTTCTAGTGAGTAACCCAGAATTCTTATGAACTACCCATGCTCCCCAGAGTCTATCCCAAACCTCCCAGAGGTTACCCAGGCTTTCCAGAATTCCACGTGGGGAACCCAGAGTTCTTACGTAATACCCAGACTTCCCAGGGCTTACCCAGGCTTGCCATACTTCCAAGTCAGGAACCCAGAATTTTTACGAAACACCCAGACTTCCCAGGGCTTACCCAGGCTTTCCAGACTTCCAGTGAGGAACCCAGAATTCTTATGAACTACCCAGACTTCCCAGGGCTTACCCAGGATGTGCAGACTTCCACGTGAGGAACCCAGAATTCTTACGAAATACCCAGACTTCCCAGGGGTTACCCAGGCTTTCCAGACTTCCAAATGAGGAACCCTGAATTCTTATGAAATACCCAGGTTTCCAAGGGGTTACCGAAGCTTTCCAGACTTCCTAGTGAGTAACCCAGAATTATTATGAACTACCCATGCGCCCCAGAGACTAACACAGTCGTCGCAGAGGTTACCCAGGGTGTCCAGACTTCCAAGTGGGAAACCCAGAATTCTTACAAAATACCCAGATTTCCCAGAGCTTACCCAGTCTTTCCAGACTTCCAAGTGAGGAACGCAGAATTCTGACGAAACACCCAGACTTCCCAGGGCTTACCCAGGCTTTGTAGACTTTCTAGTGAGTAACCCAGAATTCTTATGAACTACCCATGCTCCCCAGAGTCTATCCCAAACCTCCCAGAGGTCACCGAGGCTTTCCAGACTCCCAAGTGGGGAACCCAGACTTCCCAGGGCTTACCCAGTCTTTCCAGACTTCCAAGTGGGGAACCCAGAATTCTTACGGAATACCCAGACTTCCCAGGGCTTACCCAGTCTTTCCAGACTTCCAAGTGAGGAACCCAGAATCCTTACAAAATACCCAGACTCCCCAGGGGTTACCCAGGCTTTCCAGACTTCCAAATGAGGAACCCAGAATTCTTATGAACTACCCATGCTCCCCAGAGTCTATCCCAAACCTCCCAGAGGTTACCCAGGCTTTCCAGAATTCCACGTGGGGAACCCAGAGTTCTTACGAAATACCCAGACTTCCCAGGGCTTACCCAGGCATGCCATACTTCCAAGTCAGGAACCCAGAATTCTTAGGAAACAGCTAGACTTCCCAGGGCCTTCCCAAGCTTTCCAGACTTCCAGTGAGGAACCCAGAATTCTTACGAAACACCCAGACTTCCCAGGGGTTACCCAGGCTTTCCAGACTTCCGAGGGAGTAACCCAGAGATCCTAGGAGCTACCCAGGCTCTCCAAGGACTAACCTAGACTTCCCAGAGGTTACCCAGGCTTAGCAGACTTCCACGTGATGAACCCAGAATTCTTACGTAATACCCAGACTTCCCAGAGTTTACCCAGTCTTTCCAGACTTCCAAGTGAGGAACCCAGAATTCTTACGAAACACCCAGACTTCCCAGGGCTTACCCAGGCTTTTTAGACTTTCTAGTGAGTAACCCAAAATTCTTCTGAACTACCCAGACTTCCCAGGGCTTACCCAGGATGTGCAGACTTCCACGTGAGGAACCCAGAATTCTTACGAAATACCCAGACTTCCCAGGGCTTACCCAGTCTTTCCAGACTTCCAAGTGAGGAACCCAGAATCCTTACAAAATACCCAGACTCACCAGGGCTTACCCAGTCTTTCCAGACTTCCAAGTGGGGAACCCAGAATTCTTACGAAACACCCAGAATTCCCAGGGCTTACCTAAGCTTTCCATACTTCCTAGTGAGTAACCCAGAATTATTATGAACTACCCATGCTCCCCAGAGACTAACACAGTCGTCGCAGAGGTTACCCAGGTTTTCCAGACTTCCAAGTGAGGAACCCAGAATTCTGACGAAACACACAGACTTCCCAGGGCTTACCCAGGCTTTGTAGACTTTCTAGTGAGTAACCCAGAATTCTTATGAACTACCCATGCTCCCCAGAGTCTATCCCAAACCTCCCAGAGGTCACCGAGGCTTTCCAGAATTCCACGTGGGGAACCCAGAATTCTTACAAAATACCCAGACTTCCCAGGGCTTACCCAGTCTTTCCAGACTTCCAAGTGAGGAACCCAGAGACTAACCTAGACCTCCCAGAGGTTACCCAAGCTTTCCAGACTTCCAAGTGGGGAACCCAGGATTCTTACGAAATACCCAGACTTCCCATAGGTTACCCAGGCTGTGCAGAATTCAAAGTGAGTAAAACAGAATTCTTACGAAATACCCAGACCTCCCAGGGGTTACCCTGTCGTTCCAGACTTTCTACTGAGTAACCCAGAATTCTTATGAACTACCCATGCTCCCCAGAGTCTATCCCAAACCTCCCAGAGGTTACCCAGGCTTTCCAGAATTCCACGTGGGGAACCCAGAGTTCTTACGTAATACCCAGACTTCCCAGGGCTTACCCAGGCTTGCCATACTTCCAAGTCAGGAACCCAGAATTTTTACGAAACACCCAGACTTCCCAGGGCTTACCCAGGCTTTCCAGACTTCCAGTGAGGAACCCAGAATTCTTATGAACTACCCAGACTTCCCAGGGCTTACCCAGGATGTGCAGACTTCCACGTGAGGAACCCAGAATTCTTACGAAATACCCAGACTTCCCAGGGATTACCCAGTCTTTCTAGATTTCCAAGTGGTGAACCCAGAATTCTTAGATATACCCAGGCTTTGCAGACTTTCTGGTGAGTAACCCAGAATTCTTATGTACTACCCATGCTCCTCAGAGTCTATCCCAAACCTCCCAGAGGTTACCCAGGCTTTCCAGAATTCCACGGGGGAACCCAGAATTCTTACAAAATACACAGACCTCCCAGAGCTTACCCAGTCTTTCCAAACTTTCAAGTGAGGAACCCAGAATTCTTACGAAACACCCAGACTTCCCAGGGCTTACCCAGGCTTTGTAGAATTTCTGGTGAGTAACCCGGAATTCTTGTGAATTACCCATGCTCCCCTGAGTCTATACCAAACCTCCCAGAGGTTACCCAGGCTTTCCAGAATTCCACGTGGGGAACCCAGAATTCTTACAAAATACCCAGACTTCCCAGGGCTTACCCAGTCTTTCCAGACTTCCAAGTGAGGAACCCAGAGACTAACCCAGACCTCCCAGAGGTTACCCAAGCTTTCCAGACTTCCAAGTGGGGAACCCAGTATTCTTACGAAATACCCAGACTTCCCATAGGTTACCCAGGCTGTGCAGAATCCAAAGTGAGTAAAACAGAATTCTTACGAAATACCCAGACTTCCCAAGGGTTACCCAGTCGTTCCAGACTTTCTAGTGAGTAACACAAAATTCTTATGAACTACCCATGCTCCCCAGAGTCTATCCAAAACCTCGCAGAGGTTATCCAGGCTTTCCAGAATTCCACGTGGGGAACCCAGAATCCTTACAAAATACCCAAACATCCCAGGGCTTACCCAGGCTTTCCAGATTTCCAGTGAGGAACCCAGAATTCTTACGAAACACCCAGACTTCCCAGGGCTTAGCCAAGCTTTCCAGACTTCCTATTGAGTAACCCAGAATTATTATGAACTACCCATGCTCCCCAGAGACTAACACAGTCATCCCAGAGGTTACCCAGGCTTTCCAGACTTCCAAGTGGGGAACCCAGAATTCTTACGAAATACCCAGACTTCCCATGGGTTACCCAGGCTGTGCAGACTTCCACGTGAGGATCCCAGAATTCTTACGAAATACCCAGACTTTCCATTGGTTACCCAGGCTGTGCAGACTTGCACGTGGGGAAATCAGAATTATTACGAAATACCCAGACTTCCCATGGGTTACCCAGGCTTTACAGACTTCCATGTGAGGAACCCAGAATTCTTACGAAATACCCAGACTTCCCATGGATTACCCAGTCTTTCTAGATTTCCAAGTGGTGAACCCAGAATTCTTAGATATACCCAGGCTTTGCAGACTTTCTAGTGAGTAACCCAGAATTCTTATAAACTACCCATGCTCCCCAGAGTCTGTCCCAAACCTCCCAGAGGTTACCCAGGCTTTCCAGAATTCCACGTGGGGAACCCAGAATTCTTACAAAATACCCAGACTTCCCAGGGCTTACCCAGTCTTTCCAGACTTCCAAGTGAGGAATCCAGAGACTAACCCAGACCTCCCAGAGGTTACCCAAACTTTCCAGACTTCCAAGTGGGGAACCCAGGATTCTTACGAGACACCCAGACTTCCCAGGGCTTACCCAGGCTTTGTAGACTTTCTAGTGAGTAACCCAGAATTCTTATGAATTACCCATGCTCCCCAGAGTCTATCCCAAACCTCCCAGAGGTTACCCAGGCTTTCCAGAATTCCACGTGGGGAACCCAGAATTCTTACAAAATACCCAGACTTCCCAGGGCTTACCCAGTCTTTCCAGACTTCCAAGTGGGGAACCCAGGATTCTTACGAAATACCCAGACTTCCCATAGGTTACCCAGGCTGTGCAGAATTCAAAGTGAGTAAAACAGAATTCTTACGAAATACCCAGACCTCCCAGGGGTTACCCTGTCGTTCCAGACTTTCTACTGAGTAACCCAGAATTCTTATGAACTACCCATGCTCCCCAGAGTCTATCCCAAACCTCCCAGAGGTTACCCAGGCTTTCCAGAATTCCACGTGGGGAACCCAGAGTTCTTACGTAATACCCAGACTTCCCAGGGCTTACCCAGGCTTGCCATACTTCCAAGTCAGGAACCCAGAATTTTTACGAAACACCCAGACTTCCCAGGGCTTACCCAGGCTTTCCAGACTTCCAGTGAGGAACCCAGAATTCTTATGAACTACCCAGACTTCCCAGGGCTTACCCAGGATGTGCAGACTTCCACGTGAGGAACCCAGAATTCTTACGAAATACCCAGACTTCCCAGGGATTACCCAGTCTTTCTAGATTTCCAAGTGGTGAACCCAGAATTCTTAGATATACCCAGGGTTACCCAGGCTTTCCAGAATTCCACGGGGGAACCCAGAATTCTTACAAAATACACAGACCTCCCAGAGCTTACCCAGTCTTTCCAAACTTTCAAGTGAGGAACCCAGAATTCTTACGAAACACCCAGACTTCCCAGGGCTTACCCAGGCTTTGTAGAATTTCTGGTGAGTAACCCGGAATTCTTGTGAATTACCCATGCTCCCCTGAGTCTATACCAAACCTCCCAGAGGTTACCCAGGCTTTCCAGAATTCCACGTGGGGAACCCAGAATTCTTACAAAATACCCAGACTTCCCAGGGCTTACCCAGTCTTTCCAAACTTCCAAGTGAGGAACCCAGAGACTAACCCAGACCTCCCAGAGGTTACCCAAGCTTTCCAGACTTCCAAGTGGGGAACCCAGGATTCTTACGAAATACCCAGACTTCCCATAGGTTACCCAGGCTGTGCAGAATTCAAAGTGAGTAAAACAGAATTCTTACGAAATACCCAGACTTCCCAGGGGTTACCCAGTCGTTCCAGACTTTCTAGTGAGTAACACAAAATTCTTATGAACTACCCATGCTCCCCAGAGTCTATCCAAAACCTCGCAGAGGTTATCCAGGCTTTCCAGAATTCCACGTGGGGAACCCAGAATCCTTACAAAATACCCAAACTTCCCAGGGCTTACCCAGGCTTTCCAAACTTCCACGTGGCGCACCCAGAATCCTTACAAAATACCCATACTTCCCAGGGCTTACCCAGGCTTTCCAGATTTCCAGTGAGGAACCCAGAATCCTTACGAAACACCCAGACTTCCCAGGGCTTAACCAAGCTTTCCAGACTTCCTATTGAGTAACCCAGAATTATTATGAACTACCCATGCTCCCCAGAGACTAACACAGTCATCCCAGAGGTTACCCAGGCTTTCCAGACTTCCAAGTGGGGAACCCAGAATTCTTACGAAATACCCAGACTTCCCATGGGTTACCCAGGCTGTGCAGACTTCCACGTGAGGATCCCAGAATTCTAACGAAATACCCAGACTTTCCATTGGTTACCCAGGCTGTGCAGACTTGCACGTGGGGAAATCAGAATTATTACGAAATACACAGACTTCCCATGGGTTACCCAGGCTTTACAGACTTCCATGTGAGGAACCCAGAATTCTTACGAAATACCCAGACTTCCCATGGATTACCCAGTCTTTCTAGATTTCCAAGTGGTGAACCCAGAATTCTTAGATATACCCAGGCTTTGCTGACTTTCTAGTGAGTAACCCAGAATTCTTATAAACTACCCATGCTCCCCAGAGTCTGTCCCAAACCTCCCAGAGGTTACCCAGTCTTTCCAGACTTCCAAGTGAGGAATCCAGAGACTAACCCAGACCTCCCAGAGGTTACCCAAGCTTTCCAGACTTCCAAGTGGGGAACCCAGGACTCTTACGAAACACCCAGACTTCCCAGGGCTTACCCAGGCTTTGTAGACTTTCTAGTGAGTAACCCAGAATTCTTATGAATTACCCATGCTCCCCAGAGTCTATCCCAAACCTCCCAGAGGTTACCCAGGCTTTCCAGAATTCCACGTGGGGAACCCAGAATTCTTACAAAATACCCAGACTTCCCAGGGCTTACCCAGTCTTTCCAGACTTCCAAGTGAGGAACCCAGAGACTAACCTAGACCTCCCAGAGGTTACCCAAGCTTTCCAGACTTCCAAGTGGGGAACCCAGGATTCTTACGAAATACCCAGACTTCCCATAGGTTACCCAGGCTGTGCAGAATTCAAAGTGAGTAAAACAGAATTCTTACGAAATACCCAGACCTCCCAGGGGTTACCCTGTCGTTCCAGACTTTCTACTGAGTAACCCAGAATTCTTATGAACTACCCATGCTCCCCAGAGTCTATCCCAAACCTCCCAGAGGTTACCCAGGCTTTCCAGAATTCCACGTGGGGAACCCAGAATTCTTACAAAATACCCAGACCTCCCAGAGGTTACCCAAGCTTTCCAGACTTCCAAGTGAGGAAAACAGGATTCTTACGAAACACCCAGACTTCCCAGGGCTTAGCCAAGCTTTCCAGACTTCGTATTGAGTAACCCAGAATTCTTATGAATTACCCATGCTCCCCAGAGTCTATCCCAAACCTCCCAGAGGTTACCCAGGCTTTCCAGAATTCCACGTGGGGAACCCAGAATTCTTACATAATGCCCAGACTTCCCAGGGCTTACCCAGTCTTTCCAGACTTCCAAGTGAGGAACCCAGAAACTAATCCAGACCTCCCAGATTTTACCCAAGCTTTCCAGACTTCCAAGTGGGGAACCCAAGATTCTTACGAAATACCCAGACTTCCCATACGTTTCCCAGGCTGTGCAGAATTCAAAGTGAGTAAAACAGAATTCTTACGAAATACCCAGACATCCCAGGGTTACCCAGTCGTTCCAGACTTTCTAGTGAGTAACCCAGAATTCTTACGAAACACCCAGACTTCCCAGGGCTTACCCAGGCTTTCCAGACTTCCACGTGGGGAACCCAGAATCCTTACAATATACCCATACTTCCCAGGGCTTACCCAGGCTTTCCAGATTTCCAGTGAGGAACCCAGAATTCTTACGAAACACCCAGACTTCCCAGGGTTTCCCAGTCGTTCCAGACTTTCTAGTGAGTAACCCAGAATTCTTATGAATTACCCATGCTCCCCAGAGTCTATCCCAAACCTCCCAGAGGTTACCCAGGCTTTCCAGAATTCCACGTGGTGAACCCAGAATTCTTACAAAATACCCAGACTTCCCAGGGCTTACCCAGTCTTTCCAGACTTCCAAGTGAGGAACCCAGAGACTAACCCAGACCTCCCAGAGGTTACCCAAGCTTTCCAGACTTCCAAGTGGGGAACCCAGGATTCTTACGAAATACCCAGACTTCCCATAGGTTACCCAGGCTGTGCAGAATTCCAAGTGAGGAACCCAGAATTCTGACGAAACACCCAGACTTCCCAGGGCTTACCCAGGCTTTGTAGACTTTCTAGTGAGTAACCCAGAATTCTTATGAACTACCCATGCTCCCCAGAGTCTATCCCAAACCTCCCAGAGGTTACCCAGGCTTTCCAGAATTCCACGTGGGGAACCCAGAGTTCTTACGTAATACCCAGACTTCCCAGGGCTTACCCAGGCTTGCCATACTTCCAAGTCAGGAACCCAGAATTTTTACGAAACACCCAGACTTCCCAGGGCTTACCCAGGCTTTCCAGACTTCCAGTGAGGAACCCAGAATTCTTATGAACTACCCAGACTTCCCAGGGCTTACCCAGGATGTGCAGACTTCCACGTGAGGAACCCAGAATTCTTACGAAATACCCAGACTTCCCAGGGGTTACCCAGGCTTTCCAGACTTCCAAATGAGGAACCCTGAATTCTTATGAAATACCTAGGCTTCCAAGGGGTTACCCAAGCTTTGTAGACTTTCTAGTGAGTAACCCAGAATTCTTATGAACTACCCATGCTCCCCAGAGTCTATCCCAAACCTCCCAGAGGTTACCCAGGCTTTCCAGAATTCCACGTAGGGAACCCAGAGTTCTTACGTAATACCCAGACTTCCCAGGGCTTACCCAGGCTTGCCATACTTCCAAGTCAGGAACCCAGAATTTTTACGAAACACCCAGACTTCCCAGGGCTTACCCAGGCTTTCCAGACTTCCAGTGAGGAACCCAGACTTCTTATGAACTACTCAGACTTCCCAGGGCTTACCCAGGATGTGCAGACTTCCACGTGAGGAACCCAGAATTCTTACGAAATACCCAGACTTCCCAGGGATTACCCAGTCTTTCTAGATTTCCAAGTGGTGAACCCAGAATTCTTAGATATACCCAGGCTTTGCAGACTTTCTGGTGAGTAACCCAGAATTCTTATGTACTATCCATGCTCCTCAGAGTCTATCCCAAACCTCCCAGAGGTTACCCAGGCTTTCCAGAATTCCACGGGGGAACCCAGAATTCTTACAAAATACACAGACCTCCCAGAGCTTACCCAGTCTTTCCAAACTTTCAAGTGAGGAACCCAGAATTCTTACGAAACACCCAGACTTCCCAGGGCTTACCCAGGCTTTGTAGAATTTCTGGTGAGTAACCCGGAATTCTTGTGAATTACCCATGCTCCCCTGAGTCTATACCAAACCTCCCAGAGATTACCCAGGCTTTCCAGAATTCCACGTGGGGAACCCAGAATTCTTACAAAATACCCAGACTTCCCAGGGCTTACCCAGTCTTTCCAGACTTCCAAGTGAGGAACCCAGAGACTAACCCAGACCTCCCAGAGGTTACCCAAGCTTTCCAGACTTCCAAGTGGGGAACCCAGGATTCTTACGAAATACCCAGACTTCCCATAGGTTACCCAGGCTGTGCAGAATTCAAAGTGAGTAAAACAGAATTCTTACGAAATACCCAGACTTCCCAGGGGTTACCCAGTCGTTCCAGACTTTCTAGTGAGTAACACAAAATCCTTATGAACTACCCATGCTCCCCAGAGTCTATCCAAAACCTCGCAGAGGTTATCCAGGCTTTCCAGAATTCCACGTGGGGAACCCAGAATCCTTACAAAATACCCATACTTCCCAGGGCATACCCAGGCTTTCCAGATTTCCAGTGAGGAACCCAGAATTCTTACGAAACACCCAGACTTCCCAGGGCTTAGCCAAGCTTTCCAGACTTCCTATTGAGTAACCCAGAATTATTATGAACTACCCATGCTCCCCAGAGACTAACACAGTCATCCCAGAGGTTACCCAGGCTTTACAGACTTCCATGTGAGGAACCCAGAATTCTTACGAAATACCCAGACTTCCCATGGATTACCCAGTCTTTCTAGATTTCCAAGTGGTGAACCCAGAATTCTTAGATATACCCAGGCTTTGCAGACTTTCTAGTGAGTAACCCAGAATTCTTATAAACTACCCATGCTCCCCAGAGTCTGTCCCAAACCTCCCAGAGGTTACCCAGGCTTTCCAGAATTCCACGTGGGGAACCCAGAATTCTTACAAAATACCCAGACTTCCCAGGGCTTACCCAGTCTTTCCAGACTTCCAAGTGAGGAATCCAGAGACTAACCCAGACCTCCCAGAGGTTACCCAAGCTTTCCAGACTTCCAAGTGGGGAACCCAGGATTCTTACGAAACACCCAGACTTCCCAGGGCTTACCCAGGCTTTGTAGACTTTCTAGTGAGTAACCCAGAATTCTTATGAATTACCCATGCTCCCCAGAGTCTATCCCAAACCTCCCAGAGGTTACCCAGGCTTTCCAGAATTCCACGTGGGGAACCCAGAATTCTTACAAAATACCCAGACTTCCCAGGGCTTACCCAGTCTTTCCAGACTTCCAAGTGAGGAACCCAGAGACTAACCTAGACCTCCCAGAGGTTACCCAAGCTTTCCAGACTTCCAAGTGGGGAACCCAGGATTCTAACGAAATACCCAGACTTTCCATTGGTTACCCAGGCTGTGCAGACTTGCACGTGGGGAAATCAGAATTATTACGAAATACACAGACTTCCCATGGGTTACCCAGGCTTTACAGACTTCCATGTGAGGAACCCAGAATTCTTACGAAATACCCAGACTTCCCATGGATTACCCAGTCTTTCTAGATTTCCAAGTGGTGAACCCAGAATTCTTAGATATACCCAGGCTTTGCTGACTTTCTAGTGAGTAACCCAGAATTCTTATAAACTACCCATGCTCCCCAGAGTCTGTCCCAAACCTCCCAGAGGTTACCCAGTCTTTCCAGACTTCCAAGTGAGGAATCCAGAGACTAACCCAGACCTCCCAGAGGTTACCCAAGCTTTCCAGACTTCCAAGTGGGGAACCCAGGACTCTTACGAAACACCCAGACTTCCCAGGGCTTACCCAGGCTTTGTAGACTTTCTAGTGAGTAACCCAGAATTCTTATGAATTACCCATGCTCCCCAGAGTCTATCCCAAACCTCCCAGAGGTTACCCAGGCTTTCCAGAATTCCACGTGGGGAACCCAGAATTCTTACAAAATACCCAGACTTCCCAGGGCTTACCCAGTCTTTCCAGACTTCCAAGTGAGGAACCCAGAGACTAACCTAGACCTCCCAGAGGTTACCCAAGCTTTCCAGACTTCCAAGTGGGGAACCCAGGATTCTTACGAAATACCCAGACTTCCCATAGGTTACCCAGGCTGTGCAGAATTCAAAGTGAGTAAAACAGAATTCTTACGAAATACCCAGACCTCCCAGGGGTTACCCTGTCGTTCCAGACTTTCTACTGAGTAACCCAGAATTCTTATGAACTACCCATGCTCCCCAGAGTCTATCCCAAACCTCCCAGAGGTTACCCAGGCTTTCCAGAATTCCACGTGGGGAACCCAGAATTCTTACAAAATACCCAGACCTCCCAGAGGTTACCCAAGCTTTCCAGACTTCCAAGTGAGGAAAACAGGATTCTTACGAAACACCCAGACTTCCCAGGGCTTAGCCAAGCTTTCCAGACTTCGTATTGAGTAACCCAGAATTCTTATGAATTACCCATGCTCCCCAGAGTCTATCCCAAACCTCCCAGAGGTTACCCAGGCTTTCCAGAATTCCACGTGGGGAACCCAGAATTCTTACATAATGCCCAGACTTCCCAGGGCTTACCCAGTCTTTCCAGACTTCCAAGTGAGGAACCCAGAAACTAATCCAGACCTCCCAGATTTTACCCAAGCTTTCCAGACTTCCAAGTGGGGAACCCAAGATTCTTACGAAATACCCAGACTTCCCATACGTTTCCCAGGCTGTGCAGAATTCAAAGTGAGTAAAACAGAATTCTTACGAAATACCCAGACATCCCAGGGTTACCCAGTCGTTCCAGACTTTCTAGTGAGTAACCCAGAATTCTTACGAAACACCCAGACTTCCCAGGGCTTACCCAGGCTTTCCAGACTTCCACGTGGGGAACCCAGAATCCTTACAATATACCCATACTTCCCAGGGCTTACCCAGGCTTTCCAGATTTCCAGTGAGGAACCCAGAATTCTTACGAAACACCCAGACTTCCCAGGGTTTCCCAGTCGTTCCAGACTTTCTAGTGAGTAACCCAGAATTCTTATGAATTACCCATGCTCCCCAGAGTCTATCCCAAACCTCCCAGAGGTTACCCAGGCTTTCCAGAATTCCACGTGGTGAACCCAGAATTCTTACAAAATACCCAGACTTCCCAGGGCTTACCCAGTCTTTCCAGACTTCCAAGTGAGGAACCCAGAGACTAACCCAGACCTCCCAGAGGTTACCCAAGCTTTCCAGACTTCCAAGTGGGGAACCCAGGATTCTTACGAAATACCCAGACTTCCCATAGGTTACCCAGGCTGTGCAGAATTCCAAGTGAGGAACCCAGAATTCTGACGAAACACCCAGACTTCCCAGGGCTTACCCAGGCTTTGTAGACTTTCTAGTGAGTAACCCAGAATTCTTATGAACTACCCATGCTCCCCAGAGTCTATCCCAAACCTCCCAGAGGTTACCCAGGCTTTCCAGAATTCCACGTGGGGAACCCAGAGTTCTTACGTAATACCCAGACTTCCCAGGGCTTACCCAGGCTTGCCATACTTCCAAGTCAGGAACCCAGAATTTTTACGAAACACCCAGACTTCCCAGGGCTTACCCAGGCTTTCCAGACTTCCAGTGAGGAACCCAGAATTCTTATGAACTACCCAGACTTCCCAGGGCTTACCCAGGATGTGCAGACTTCCACGTGAGGAACCCAGAATTCTTACGAAATACCCAGACTTCCCAGGGGTTACCCAGGCTTTCCAGACTTCCAAATGAGGAACCCTGAATTCTTATGAAATACCTAGGCTTCCAAGGGGTTACCCAAGCTTTGTAGACTTTCTAGTGAGTAACCCAGAATTCTTATGAACTACCCATGCTCCCCAGAGTCTATCCCAAACCTCCCAGAGGTTACCCAGGCTTTCCAGAATTCCACGTAGGGAACCCAGAGTTCTTACGTAATACCCAGACTTCCCAGGGCTTACCCAGGCTTGCCATACTTCCAAGTCAGGAACCCAGAATTTTTACGAAACACCCAGACTTCCCAGGGCTTACCCAGGCTTTCCAGACTTCCAGTGAGGAACCCAGACTTCTTATGAACTACTCAGACTTCCCAGGGCTTACCCAGGATGTGCAGACTTCCACGTGAGGAACCCAGAATTCTTACGAAATACCCAGACTTCCCAGGGATTACCCAGTCTTTCTAGATTTCCAAGTGGTGAACCCAGAATTCTTAGATATACCCAGGCTTTGCAGACTTTCTGGTGAGTAACCCAGAATTCTTATGTACTATCCATGCTCCTCAGAGTCTATCCCAAACCTCCCAGAGGTTACCCAGGCTTTCCAGAATTCCACGGGGGAACCCAGAATTCTTACAAAATACACAGACCTCCCAGAGCTTACCCAGTCTTTCCAAACTTTCAAGTGAGGAACCCAGAATTCTTACGAAACATCCAGACTTCCCAGGGCTTACCCAGGCTTTGTAGAATTTCTGGTGAGTAACCCGGAATTCTTGTGAATTACCCATGCTCCCCTGAGTCTATACCAAACCTCCCAGAGATTACCCAGGCTTTCCAGAATTCCACGTGGGGAACCCAGAATTCTTACAAAATACCCAGACTTCCCAGGGCTTACCCAGTCTTTCCAGACTTCCAAGTGAGGAACCCAGAGACTAACCCAGACCTCCCAGAGGTTACCCAAGCTTTCCAGACTTCCAAGTGGGGAACCCAGGATTCTTACGAAATACCCAGACTTCCCATAGGTTACCCAGGCTGTGCAGAATTCAAAGTGAGTAAAACAGAATTCTTACGAAATACCCAGACTTCCCAGGGGTTACCCAGTCGTTCCAGACTTTCTAGTGAGTAACACAAAATCCTTATGAACTACCCATGCTCCCCAGAGTCTATCCAAAACCTCGCAGAGGTTATCCAGGCTTTCCAGAATTCCACGTGGGGAACCCAGAATCCTTACAAAATACCCATACTTCCCAGGGCATACCCAGGCTTTCCAGATTTCCAGTGAGGAACCCAGAATTCTTACGAAACACCCAGACTTCCCAGGGCTTAGCCAAGCTTTCCAGACTTCCTATTGAGTAACCCAGAATTATTATGAACTACCCATGCTCCCCAGAGACTAACACAGTCATCCCAGAGGTTACCCAGGCTTTACAGACTTCCATGTGAGGAACCCAGAATTCTTACGAAATACCCAGACTTCCCATGGATTACCCAGTCTTTCTAGATTTCCAAGTGGTGAACCCAGAATTCTTAGATATACCCAGGCTTTGCAGACTTTCTAGTGAGTAACCCAGAATTCTTATAAACTACCCATGCTCCCCAGAGTCTGTCCCAAACCTCCCAGAGGTTACCCAGGCTTTCCAGAATTCCACGTGGGGAACCCAGAATTCTTACAAAATACCCAGACTTCCCAGGGCTTACCCAGTCTTTCCAGACTTCCAAGTGAGGAATCCAGAGACTAACCCAGACCTCCCAGAGGTTACCCAAGCTTTCCAGACTTCCAAGTGGGGAACCCAGGATTCTTACGAAACACCCAGACTTCCCAGGGCTTACCCAGGCTTTGTAGACTTTCTAGTGAGTAACCCAGAATTCTTATGAATTACCCATGCTCCCCAGAGTCTATCCCAAACCTCCCAGAGGTTACCCAGGCTTTCCAGAATTCCACGTGGGGAACCCAGAATTCTTACAAAATACCCAGACTTCCCAGGGCTTACCCAGTCTTTCCAGACTTCCAAGTGAGGAACCCAGAGACTAACCTAGACCTCCCAGAGGTTACCCAAGCTTTCCAGACTTCCAAGTGGGGAACCCAGGATTCTTACGAAATACCCAGACTTCCCATAGGTTACCCAGGCTGTGCAGAATTCAAAGTGAGTAAAACAGAATTCTTACGAAATACCCAGACCTCCCAGGGGTTACCCTGTCGTTCCAGACTTTCTACTGAGTAACCCAGAATTCTTATGAACTACCCATGCTCCCCAGAGTCTATCCCAAACCTCCCAGAGGTTACCCAGGCTTTCCAGAATTCCACGTGGGGAACCCAGAGTTCTTACGTAATACCCAGACTTCCCAGGGCTTACCCAGGCTTGCCATACTTCCAAGTCAGGAACCCAGAATTTTTACGAAACACCCAGACTTCCCAGGGCTTACCCAGGCTTTCCAGACTTCCAGTGAGGAACCCAGAATTCTTATGAACTACCCAGACTTCCCAGGGCTTACCCAGGATGTGCAGACTTCCACGTGAGGAACCCAGAATTCTTACGAAATACCCAGACTTCCCAGGGATTACCCAGTCTTTCTAGATTTCCAAGTGGTGAACCCAGAATTCTTAGATATACCCAGGCTTTGCAGACTTTCTGGTAGTAACCCAGAATTCTTATGTACTACCCATGCTCCTCAGAGTCTATCCCAAACCTCCCAGAGGTTACCCAGGCTTTCCAGAATTCCACGGGGGAACCCAGAATTCTTACAAAATACACAGACCTCCCAGAGCTTACCCAGTCTTTCCAAACTTTCAAGTGAGGAACCCAGAATTCTTACGAAACACCCAGACTTCCCAGGGCTTACCCAGGCTTCGTAGAATTTCTGGTGAGTAACCCGGAATTCTTGTGAATTACCCATGCTCCCCTGAGTCTATACCAAACCTCCCAGAGGTTACCCAGGCTTTCCAGAATTCCACGTGGGGAACCCAGAATTCTTACAAAATACACAGACCTCCCAGAGCTTACCCAGTCTTTCCAAACTTTCAAGTGATGAACCCAGAATTCTTACGAAACACCCAGACTTCCCAGGGCTTACCCAGGCTTTGTAGAATTTCTGGTGAGTAACCCGGAATTCTTGTGAATTACCCATGCTCCCCTGAGTCTATACCAAACCTCCCAGAGGTTACCCAGTCTTTCCAGACTTCCAAGTGAGGAACCCAGAGACTAACCCAGACCTCCCAGAGGTTACCCAAGCTTTCCAGACTTCCAAGTGGGGAACCCAGGATTCTTACGAAATACCCAGACTTCCCATAGGTTACCCAGGCTGTGCAGAATCCAAAGTGAGTAAAACAGAATTCTTACGAAATACCCAGACTTCCCAAGGGTTACCCAGTCGTTCCAGACTTTCTAGTGAGTAACACAAAATTCTTATGAACTACTCATGCTCCCCAGAGTCTATCCAAAACCTCGCAGAGGTTATCCAGGCTTTCCAGAATTCCACGTGGGGAACCCAGAATCCTTACAAAATACCCAAACTTCCCAGGGCTTACCCAGGCTTTCCAGATTTCCAGTGAGGAACCCAGAATTCTTACGAAACACCCAGACTTCCCAGGGCTTAGCCAAGCTTTCCAGACTTCCTATTGAGTAACCCAGAATTATTATGAACTACCCATGCTCCCCAGAGACTAACACAGTCATCCCAGAGGTTACCCAGGCTTTCCAGACTTCCAAGTGGGGAACCCAGAATTCTTACGAAATACCCAGACTTCCCATGGGTTACCCAGGCTGTGCAGACTTCCACGTGAGGATCCCAGAATTCTTACGAAATACCCAGACTTTCCATTGGTTACCCAGGCTGTGCAGACTTGCACGTGGGGAAATCAGAATTATTACGAAATACCCAGACTTCCCATGGGTTACCCAGGCTTTACAGACTTCCATGTGAGGAACCCAGAATTCTTACGAAATACCCAGACTTCCCATGGATTACCCAGTCTTTCTAGATTTCCAAGTGGTGAACCCAGAATTCTTAGATATACCCAGGCTTTGCAGACTTTCTAGTGAGTAACCCAGAATTCTTATAAACTACCCATGCTCCCCAGAGTCTGTCCCAAACCTCCCAGAGGTTACCCAGGCTTTCCAGAATTCCACGTGGGGAACCCAGAATTCTTACAAAATACCCAGACTTCCCAGGGCTTACCCAGTCTTTCCAGACTTCCAAGTGAGGAATCCAGAGACTAACCCAGACCTCCCAGAGGTTACCCAAGCTTTCCAGACTTCCAAGTGGGGAACCCAGGATTCTTACGAGACACCCAGACTTCCCAGGGCTTACCCAGGCTTTGTAGACTTTCTAGTGAGTAACCCAGAATTCTTATGAATTACCCATGCTCCCCAGAGTCTATCCCAAACCTCCCAGAGGTTACCCAGGCTTTCCAGAATTCCACGTGGGGAACCCAGAATTCTTACAAAATACCCAGACTTCCCAGGGCTTACCCAGTCTTTCCAGACTTCCAAGTGAGGAACCCAGAGACTAACCTAGACCTCCCAGAGGTTACCCAAGCTTTCCAGACTTCCAAGTGGGGAACCCAGGATTCTTACGAAATACCCAGACTTCCCATAGGTTACCCAGGCTGTGCAGAATTCAAAGTGAGTAAAACAGAATTCTTACGAAATACCCAGACCTCCCAGGGGTTACCCTGTCGTTCCAGACTTTCTACTGAGTAACCCAGAATTCTTATGAACTACCCATGCTCCCCAGAGTCTATCCCAAACCTCCCAGAGGTTACCCAGGCTTTCCAGAATTCCACGTGGGGAACCCAGAGTTCTTACGTAATACCCAGACTTCCCAGGGCTTACCCAGGCTTGCCATACTTCCAAGTCAGGAACCCAGAATTTTTACGAAACACCCAGACTTCCCAGGGCTTACCCAGGCTTTCCAGACTTCCAGTGAGGAACCCAGAATTCTTATGAACTACCCAGACTTCCCAGGGCTTACCCAGGATGTGCAGACTTCCACGTGAGGAACCCAGAATTCTTACGAAATACCCAGACTTCCCAGGGATTACCCAGTCTTTCTAGATTTCCAAGTGGTGAACCCAGAATTCTTAGATATACCCAGGGTTACCCAGGCTTTCCAGAATTCCACGGGGGAACCCAGAATTCTTACAAAATACACAGACCTCCCAGAGCTTACCCAGTCTTTCCAAACTTTCAAGTGAGGAACCCAGAATTCTTACGAAACACCCAGACTTCCCAGGGCTTACCCAGGCTTTGTAGAATTTCTGGTGAGTAACCCGGAATTCTTGTGAATTACCCATGCTCCCCTGAGTCTATACCAAACCTCCCAGAGGTTACCCAGGCTTTCCAGAATTCCACGTGGGGAACCCAGAATTCTTACAAAATACCCAGACTTCCCAGGGCTTACCCAGTCTTTCCAAACTTCCAAGTGAGGAACCCAGAGACTAACCCAGACCTCCCAGAGGTTACCCAAGCTTTCCAGACTTCCAAGTGGGGAACCCAGGATTCTTACGAAATACCCAGACTTCCCATAGGTTACCCAGGCTGTGCAGAATTCAAAGTGAGTAAAACAGAATTCTTACGAAATACCCAGACTTCCCAGGGGTTACCCAGTCGTTCCAGACTTTCTAGTGAGTAACACAAAATTCTTATGAACTACCCATGCTCCCCAGAGTCTATCCAAAACCTCGCAGAGGTTATCCAGGCTTTCCAGAATTCCACGTGGGGAACCCAGAATCCTTACAAAATACCCAAACTTCCCAGGGCTTACCCAGGCTTTCCAAACTTCCACGTGGCGCACCCAGAATCCTTACAAAATACCCATACTTCCCAGGGCTTACCCAGGCTTTCCAGATTTCCAGTGAGGAACCCAGAATCCTTACGAAACACCCAGACTTCCCAGGGCTTAACCAAGCTTTCCAGACTTCCTATTGAGTAACCCAGAATTATTATGAACTACCCATGCTCCCCAGAGACTAACACAGTCATCCCAGAGGTTACCCAGGCTTTCCAGACTTCCAAGTGGGGAACCCAGAATTCTTACGAAATACCCAGACTTCCCATGGGTTACCCAGGCTGTGCAGACTTCCACGTGAGGATCCCAGAATTCTAACGAAATACCCAGACTTTCCATTGGTTACCCAGGCTGTGCAGACTTGCACGTGGGGAAATCAGAATTATTACGAAATACACAGACTTCCCATGGGTTACCCAGGTTTTACAGACTTCCATGTGAGGAACCCAGAATTCTTACGAAATACCCAGACTTCCCATGGATTACCCAGTCTTTCTAGATTTCCAAGTGGTGAACCCAGAATTCTTAGATATACCCAGGCTTTGCTGACTTTCTAGTGAGTAACCCAGAATTCTTATAAACTACCCATGCTCCCCAGAGTCTGTCCCAAACCTCCCAGAGGTTACCCAGTCTTTCCAGACTTCCAAGTGAGGAATCCAGAGACTAACCCAGACCTCCCAGAGGTTACCCAAGCTTTCCAGACTTCCAAGTGGGGAACCCAGGACTCTTACGAAACACCCAGACTTCCCAGGGCTTACCCAGGCTTTGTAGACTTTCTAGTGAGTAACCCAGAATTCTTATGAATTACCCATGCTCCCCAGAGTCTATCCCAAACCTCCCAGAGGTTACCCAGGCTTTCCAGAATTCCACGTGGGGAACCCAGAATTCTTACAAAATACCCAGACTTCCCAGGGCTTACCCAGTCTTTCCAGACTTCCAAGTGAGGAACCCAGAGACTAACCTAGACCTCCCAGAGGTTACCCAAGCTTTCCAGACTTCCAAGTGGGGAACCCAGGATTCTTACGAAATACCCAGACTTCCCATAGGTTACCCAGGCTGTGCAGAATTCAAAGTGAGTAAAACAGAATTCTTACGAAATACCCAGACCTCCCAGGGGTTACCCTGTCGTTCCAGACTTTCTACTGAGTAACCCAGAATTCTTATGAACTACCCATGCTCCCCAGAGTCTATCCCAAACCTCCCAGAGGTTACCCAGGCTTTCCAGAATTCCACGTGGGGAACCCAGAATTCTTACAAAATACCCAGACCTCCCAGAGGTTACCCAAGCTTTCCAGACTTCCAAGTGAGGAAAACAGGATTCTTACGAAACACCCAGACTTCCCAGGGCTTAGCCAAGCTTTCCAGACTTCGTATTGAGTAACCCAGAATTCTTATGAATTACCCATGCTCCCCAGAGTCTATCCCAAACCTCCCAGAGGTTACCCAGGCTTTCCAGAATTCCACGTGGGGAACCCAGAATTCTTACATAATGCCCAGACTTCCCAGGGCTTACCCAGTCTTTCCAGACTTCCAAGTGAGGAACCCAGAAACTAATCCAGACCTCCCAGATTTTACCCAAGCTTTCCAGACTTCCAAGTGGGGAACCCAAGATTCTTACGAAATACCCAGACTTCCCATACGTTTCCCAGGCTGTGCAGAATTCAAAGTGAGTAAAACAGAATTCTTACGAAATACCCAGACATCCCAGGGTTACCCAGTCGTTCCAGACTTTCTAGTGAGTAACCCAGAATTCTTACGAAACACCCAGACTTCCCAGGGCTTACCCAGGCTTTCCAGACTTCCACGTGGGGAACCCAGAATCCTTACAATATACCCATACTTCCCAGGGCTTACCCAGGCTTTCCAGATTTCCAGTGAGGAACCCAGAATTCTTACGAAACACCCAGACTTCCCAGGGTTTCCCAGTCGTTCCAGACTTTCTAGTGAGTAACCCAGAATTCTTATGAATTACCCATGCTCCCCAGAGTCTATCCCAAACCTCCCAGAGGTTACCCAGGCTTTCCAGAATTCCACGTGGTGAACCCAGAATTCTTACAAAATACCCAGACTTCCCAGGGCTTACCCAGTCTTTCCAGACTTCCAAGTGAGGAACCCAGAGACTAACCCAGACCTCCCAGAGGTTACCCAAGCTTTCCAGACTTCCAAGTGGGGAACCCAGGATTCTTACGAAATACCCAGACTTCCCATAGGTTACCCAGGCTGTGCAGAATTCCAAGTGAGGAACCCAGAATTCTGACGAAACACCCAGACTTCCCAGGGCTTACCCAGGCTTTGTAGACTTTCTAGTGAGTAACCCAGAATTCTTATGAACTACCCATGCTCCCCAGAGTCTATCCCAAACCTCCCAGAGGTTACCCAGGCTTTCCAGAATTCCACGTGGGGAACCCAGAGTTCTTACGTAATACCCAGACTTCCCAGGGCTTACCCAGGCTTGCCATACTTCCAAGTCAGGAACCCAGAATTTTTACGAAACACCCAGACTTCCCAGGGCTTACCCAGGCTTTCCAGACTTCCAGTGAGGAACCCAGAATTCTTATGAACTACCCAGACTTCCCAGGGCTTACCCAGGATGTGCAGACTTCCACGTGAGGAACCCAGAATTCTTACGAAATACCCAGACTTCCCAGGGGTTACCCAGGCTTTCCAGACTTCCAAATGAGGAACCCTGAATTCTTATGAAATACCTAGGCTTCCAAGGGGTTACCCAAGCTTTGTAGACTTTCTAGTGAGTAACCCAGAATTCTTATGAACTACCCATGCTCCCCAGAGTCTATCCCAAACCTCCCAGAGGTTACCCAGGCTTTCCAGAATTCCACGTAGGGAACCCAGAGTTCTTACGTAATACCCAGACTTCCCAGGGCTTACCCAGGCTTGCCATACTTCCAAGTCAGGAACCCAGAATTTTTACGAAACACCCAGACTTCCCAGGGCTTACCCAGGCTTTCCAGACTTCCAGTGAGGAACCCAGACTTCTTATGAACTACTCAGACTTCCCAGGGCTTACCCAGGATGTGCAGACTTCCACGTGAGGAACCCAGAATTCTTACGAAATACCCAGACTTCCCAGGGATTACCCAGTCTTTCTAGATTTCCAAGTGGTGAACCCAGAATTCTTAGATATACCCAGGCTTTGCAGACTTTCTGGTGAGTAACCCAGAATTCTTATGTACTATCCATGCTCCTCAGAGTCTATCCCAAACCTCCCAGAGGTTACCCAGGCTTTCCAGAATTCCACGGGGGAACCCAGAATTCTTACAAAATACACAGACCTCCCAGAGCTTACCCAGTCTTTCCAAACTTTCAAGTGAGGAACCCAGAATTCTTACGAAACACCCAGACTTCCCAGGGCTTACCCAGGCTTTGTAGAATTTCTGGTGAGTAACCCGGAATTCTTGTGAATTACCCATGCTCCCCTGAGTCTATACCAAACCTCCCAGAGATTACCCAGGCTTTCCAGAATTCCACGTGGGGAACCCAGAATTCTTACAAAATACCCAGACTTCCCAGGGCTTACCCAGTCTTTCCAGACTTCCAAGTGAGGAACCCAGAGACTAACCCAGACCTCCCAGAGGTTACCCAAGCTTTCCAGACTTCCAAGTGGGGAACCCAGGATTCTTACGAAATACCCAGACTTCCCATAGGTTACCCAGGCTGTGCAGAATTCAAAGTGAGTAAAACAGAATTCTTACGAAATACCCAGACTTCCCAGGGGTTACCCAGTCGTTCCAGACTTTCTAGTGAGTAACACAAAATCCTTATGAACTACCCATGCTCCCCAGAGTCTATCCAAAACCTCGCAGAGGTTATCCAGGCTTTCCAGAATTCCACGTGGGGAACCCAGAATCCTTACAAAATACCCATACTTCCCAGGGCATACCCAGGCTTTCCAGATTTCCAGTGAGGAACCCAGAATTCTTACGAAACACCCAGACTTCCCAGGGCTTAGCCAAGCTTTCCAGACTTCCTATTGAGTAACCCAGAATTATTATGAACTACCCATGCTCCCCAGAGACTAACACAGTCATCCCAGAGGTTACCCAGGCTTTACAGACTTCCATGTGAGGAACCCAGAATTCTTACGAAATACCCAGACTTCCCATGGATTACCCAGTCTTTCTAGATTTCCAAGTGGTGAACCCAGAATTCTTAGATATACCCAGGCTTTGCAGACTTTCTAGTGAGTAACCCAGAATTCTTATAAACTACCCATGCTCCCCAGAGTCTGTCCCAAACCTCCCAGAGGTTACCCAGGCTTTCCAGAATTCCACGTGGGGAACCCAGAATTCTTACAAAATACCCAGACTTCCCAGGGCTTACCCAGTCTTTCCAGACTTCCAAGTGAGGAATCCAGAGACTAACCCAGACCTCCCAGAGGTTACCCAAGCTTTCCAGACTTCCAAGTGGGGAACCCAGGATTCTTACGAAACACCCAGACTTCCCAGGGCTTACCCAGGCTTTGTAGACTTTCTAGTGAGTAACCCAGAATTCTTATGAATTACCCATGCTCCCCAGAGTCTATCCCAAACCTCCCAGAGGTTACCCAGGCTTTCCAGAATTCCACGTGGGGAACCCAGAATTCTTACAAAATACCCAGACTTCCCAGGGCTTACCCAGTCTTTCCAGACTTCCAAGTGAGGAACCCAGAGACTAACCTAGACCTCCCAGAGGTTACCCAAGCTTTCCAGACTTCCAAGTGGGGAACCCAGGATTCTTACGAAATACCCAGACTTCCCATAGGTTACCCAGGCTGTGCAGAATTCAAAGTGAGTAAAACAGAATTCTTACGAAATACCCAGACCTCCCAGGGGTTACCCTGTCGTTCCAGACTTTCTACTGAGTAACCCAGAATTCTTATGAACTACCCATGCTCCCCAGAGTCTATCCCAAACCTCCCAGAGGTTACCCAGGCTTTCCAGAATTCCACGTGGGGAACCCAGAGTTCTTACGTAATACCCAGACTTCCCAGGGCTTACCCAGGCTTGCCATACTTCCAAGTCAGGAACCCAGAATTTTTACGAAACACCCAGACTTCCCAGGGCTTACCCAGGCTTTCCAGACTTCCAGTGAGGAACCCAGAATTCTTATGAACTACCCAGACTTCCCAGGGCTTACCCAGGATGTGCAGACTTCCACGTGAGGAACCCAGAATTCTTACGAAATACCCAGACTTCCCAGGGATTACCCAGTCTTTCTAGATTTCCAAGTGGTGAACCCAGAATTCTTAGATATACCCAGGCTTTGCAGACTTTCTGGTAGTAACCCAGAATTCTTATGTACTACCCATGCTCCTCAGAGTCTATCCCAAACCTCCCAGAGGTTACCCAGGCTTTCCAGAATTCCACGGGGGAACCCAGAATTCTTACAAAATACACAGACCTCCCAGAGCTTACCCAGTCTTTCCAAACTTTCAAGTGAGGAACCCAGAATTCTTACGAAACACCCAGACTTCCCAGGGCTTACCCAGGCTTCGTAGAATTTCTGGTGAGTAACCCGGAATTCTTGTGAATTACCCATGCTCCCCTGAGTCTATACCAAACCTCCCAGAGGTTACCCAGGCTTTCCAGAATTCCACGTGGGGAACCCAGAATTCTTACAAAATACACAGACCTCCCAGAGCTTACCCAGTCTTTCCAAACTTTCAAGTGAGGAACCCAGAATTCTTACGAAACACCCAGACTTCCCAGGGCTTACCCAGGCTTTGTAGAATTTCTGGTGAGTAACCCGGAATTCTTGTGAATTACCCATGCTCCCCTGAGTCTATACCAAACCTCCCAGAGGTTACCCAGTCTTTCCAGACTTCCAAGTGAGGAACCCAGAGACTAACCCAGACCTCCCAGAGGTTACCCAAGCTTTCCAGACTTCCAAGTGGGGAACCCAGGATTCTTACGAAATACCCAGACTTCCCATAGGTTACCCAGGCTGTGCAGAATCCAAAGTGAGTAAAACAGAATTCTTACGAAATACCCAGACTTCCCAAGGGTTACCCAGTCGTTCCAGACTTTCTAGTGAGTAACACAAAATTCTTATGAACTACCCATGCTCCCCAGAGTCTATCCAAAACCTCGCAGAGGTTATCCAGGCTTTCCAGAATTCCACGTGGGGAACCCAGAATCCTTACAAAATACCCAAACTTCCCAGGGCTTACCCAGGCTTTCCAGATTTCCAGTGAGGAACCCAGAATTCTTACGAAACACCCAGACTTCCCAGGGCTTAGCCAAGCTTTCCAGACTTCCTATTGAGTAACCCAGAATTATTATGAACTACCCATGCTCCCCAGAGACTAACACAGTCATCCCAGAGGTTACCCAGGCTTTCCAGACTTCCAAGTGGGGAACCCAGAATTCTTACGAAATACCCAGACTTCCCATGGGTTACCCAGGCTGTGCAGACTTCCACGTGAGGATCCCAGAATTCTTACGAAATACCCAGACTTTCCATTGGTTACCCAGGCTGTGCAGACTTGCACGTGGGGAAATCAGAATTATTACGAAATACCCAGACTTCCCATGGGTTACCCAGGCTTTACAGACTTCCATGTGAGGAACCCAGAATTCTTACGAAATACCCAGACTTCCCATGGATTACCCAGTCTTTCTAGATTTCCAAGTGGTGAACCCAGAATTCTTAGATATACCCAGGCTTTGCAGACTTTCTAGTGAGTAACCCAGAATTCTTATAAACTACCCATGCTCCCCAGAGTCTGTCCCAAACCTCCCAGAGGTTACCCAGGCTTTCCAGAATTCCACGTGGGGAACCCAGAATTCTTACAAAATACCCAGACTTCCCAGGGCTTACCCAGTCTTTCCAGACTTCCAAGTGAGGAATCCAGAGACTAACCCAGACCTCCCAGAGGTTACCCAAGCTTTCCAGACTTCCAAGTGGGGAACCCAGGATTCTTACGAGACACCCAGACTTCCCAGGGCTTACCCAGGCTTTGTAGACTTTCTAGTGAGTAACCCAGAATTCTTATGAATTACCCATGCTCCCCAGAGTCTATCCCAAACCTCCCAGAGGTTACCCAGGCTTTCCAGAATTCCACGTGGGGAACCCAGAATTCTTACAAAATACCCAGACTTCCCAGGGCTTACCCAGTCTTTCCAGACTTCCAAGTGAGGAACCCAGAGACTAACCTAGACCTCCCAGAGGTTACCCAAGCTTTCCAGACTTCCAAGTGGGGAACCCAGGATTCTTACGAAATACCCAGACTTCCCATAGGTTACCCAGGCTGTGCAGAATTCAAAGTGAGTAAAACAGAATTCTTACGAAATACCCAGACCTCCCAGGGGTTACCCTGTCGTTCCAGACTTTCTACTGAGTAACCCAGAATTCTTATGAACTACCCATGCTCCCCAGAGTCTATCCCAAACCTCCCAGAGGTTACCCAGGCTTTCCAGAATTCCACGTGGGGAACCCAGAGTTCTTACGTAATACCCAGACTTCCCAGGGCTTACCCAGGCTTGCCATACTTCCAAGTCAGGAACCCAGAATTTTTACGAAACACCCAGACTTCCCAGGGCTTACCCAGGCTTTCCAGACTTCCAGTGAGGAACCCAGAATTCTTATGAACTACCCAGACTTCAAAGGGCTTACCCAGGATGTGCAGACTTCCACGTGAGGAACCCAGAATTCTTACGAAATACCCAGACTTCCCAGGGATTACCCAGTCTTTCTAGATTTCCAAGTGGTGAACCCAGAATTCTTAGATATACCCAGGCTTTGCAGACTTTCTGGTGAGTAACCCAGAATTCTTATGTACTACCCATGCTCCTCAGAGTCTATCCCAAACCTCCCAGAGGTTACCCAGGCTTTCCAGAATTCCACGGGGGAACCCAGAATTCTTACAAAATACACAGACCTCCCAGAGCTTACCCAGTCTTTCCAAACTTTCAAGTGAGGAACCCAGAATTCTTACGAAACACCCAGACTTCCCAGGGCTTACCCAGGCTTTGTAGAATTTCTGGTGAGTAACCCGGAATTCTTGTGAATTACCCATGCTCCCCTGAGTCTATACCAAACCTCCCAGAGGTTACCCAGGCTTTCCAGAATTCCACGTGGGGAACCCAGAATTCTTACAAAATACCCAGACTTCCCAGGGCTTACCCAGTCTTTCCAGACTTCCAAGTGAGGAACCCAGAGACTAACCCAGACCTCCCAGAGGTTACCCAAGCTTTCCAGACTTCCAAGTGGGGAACCCAGGATTCTTACGAAATACCCAGACTTCCCATAGGTTACCCAGGCTGTGCAGAATTCAAAGTGAGTAAAACAGAATTCTTACGAAATACCCAGACTTCCCAGGGGTTACCCAGTCGTTCCAGACTTTCTAGTGAGTAACACAAAATTCTTATGAACTACCCATGCTCCCCAGAGTCTATCCAAAACCTCGCAGAGGTTATCCAGGCTTTCCAGAATTCCACGTGGGGAACCCAGAATCCTTACAAAATACCCAAACTTCCCAGGGCTTACCCAGGCTTTCCAAACTTCCACGTGGCGCACCCAGAATCCTTACAAAATACCCATACTTCCCAGGGCTTACCCAGGCTTTCCAGATTTCCAGTGAGGAACCCAGAATCCTTACGAAACACCCAGACTTCCCAGGGCTTAACCAAGCTTTCCAGACTTCCTATTGAGTAACCCAGAATTATTATGAACTACCCATGCTCCCCAGAGACTAACACAGTCATCCCAGAGGTTACCCAGGCTTTCCAGACTTCCAAGTGGGGAACCCAGAATTCTTACGAAATACCCAGACTTCCCATGGGTTACCCAGGCTGTGCAGACTTCCACGTGAGGATCCCAGAATTCTTACGAAATACCCAGACTTTCCATTGGTTACCCAGGCTGTGCAGACTTGCACGTGGGGAAATCAGAATTATTACGAAATACACAGACTTCCCATGGGTTACCCAGGCTTTACAGACTTCCATGTGAGGAACCCAGAATTCTTACGAAATACCCAGACTTCCCATGGATTACCCAGTCTTTCTAGATTTCCAAGTGGTGAACCCAGAATTCTTAGATATACCCAGGCTTTGCTGACTTTCTAGTGAGTAACCCAGAATTCTTATAAACTACCCATGCTCCCCAGAGTCTGTCCCAAACCTCCCAGAGGTTACCCAGTCTTTCCAGACTTCCAAGTGAGGAATCCAGAGACTAACCCAGACCTCCCAGAGGTTACCCAAGCTTTCCAGACTTCCAAGTGGGGAACCCAGGATTCTTACGAAACACCCAGACTTCCCAGGGCTTACCCAGGCTTTGTAGACTTTCTAGTGAGTAACCCAGAATTCTTATGAATTACCCATGCTCCCCAGAGTCTATCCCAAACCTCCCAGAGGTTACCCAGGCTTTCCAGAATTCCACGTGGGGAACCCAGAATTCTTACAAAATACCCAGACTTCCCAGGGCTTACCCAGTCTTTCCAGACTTCCAAGTGAGGAACCCAGAGACTAACCTAGACCTCCCAGAGGTTACCCAAGCTTTCCAGACTTCCAAGTGGGGAACCCAGGATTCTTACGAAATACCCAGACTTCCCATAGGTTACCCAGGCTGTGCAGAATTCAAAGTGAGTAAAACGGAATTCTTACGAAATACCCAGACCTCCCAGGGGTTACCCTGTCGTTCCAGACTTTCTACTGAGTAACCCAGAATTCTTATGAACTACCCATGCTCCCCAGAGTCTATCCCAAACCTCCCAGAGGTTACCCAGGCTTTCCAGAATTCCACGTGGGGAACCCAGAGTTCTTACGTAATACCCAGACTTCCCAGGGCTTACCCAGGCTTGCCATACTTCCAAGTCAGGAACCCAGAATTTTTACGAAACACCCAGACTTCCCAGGGCTTACCCAGGCTTTCCAGACTTCCAGTGAGGAACCCAGTATTCTTATGAACTACCCAGACTTCCCAGGGCTTACCCAGGATGTGCAGACTTCCACGTGAGGAACCCAGAATTCTTACGAAATACCCAGACTTCCCAGGGGTTACCCAGGCTTTAGAGACTTCCAAATGAGGAACCCTGAATTCTTATGAAATACCTAGGCTTCCAAGGGGTTACCCAAGCTTTGTAGAATTTCTAGTGAGTAACCCAGAATTCTTATGAACTACCCATGCTCCCCAGAGTCTATCCCAAACCTCCCAGAGGTTACCCAGGCTTTCCAGAATTCCACGTAGGGAACCCAGAGTTCTTACGTAATACCCAGACTTCCCAGGGCTTACCCAGGCTTGCCATACTTCCAAGTCAGGAACCCAGAATTTTTACGAAACACCCAGACTTCCCAGGGCTTACCCAGGCTTTCCAGACTTCCAGTGAGGAACCCAGAATTCTTATGAACTACCCAGACTTCCCAGGGCTTATCCAGGATGTGCAGACTTCCACGTGAGGAACCCAGAATTCTTACGAAATACCCAGACTTCCCAGGGATTACCCAGTCTTTCTAGATTTCCAAGTGGTGAACCCAGAATTCTTAGATATACCCAGGCTTTGCAGACTTTCTGGTGAGTAACCCAGAATTCTCATGTACTACCCATGCTCCTCAGAGTCTATCCCAAACCTCCCAGAGGTTACCCAGGCTTTCCAGAATTCCAAGGGGGAACCCAGAATTCTTACAAAATACACAGACCTCCCAGAGCTTACCCAGTCTTTCCAAACGTTCAAGTGAGGAACCCAGAATTCTTACGAAACACCCAGACTTCCCAGGGCTTACGCAGGCTTTGTAGAATTTCTGGTGAGTAACCCGGAATTCTTGTGAATTACCCATGCTCCCCTGAGTCTATACCAAACCTCCCAGAGGTTACCCAGGCTTTCCAGAATTCCACGTGGGGAACCCAGAATTCTTACAAAATACCCAGACTTCCCAGGGCTTACCCAGTCTTTCCAGACTTCCAAGTGAGGAACCCAGAGACTAACCTAGACCTCCCAGAGGTTACCCAAGCTTTCCAGACTTCCAAGTGGGGAACCCAGGATTCTTACGAAATACCCAGACTTCCCATAGGTTACCCAGGCTGTGCAGAATTCAAAGTGAGTAAAACAGAATTCTTACGAAATACCCAGACCTCCCAGGGGTTACCCTGTCGTTCCAGACTTTCTACTGAGTAACCCAGAATTCTTATGAACTACCCATGCTCCCCAGAGTCTATCCCAAACCTCCCAGAGGTTACCCAGGCTTTCCAGAATTCCACGTGGGGAACCCAGAGTTCTTACGTAATACCCAGACTTCCCAGGGCTTACCCAGGCTTGCCATACTTCCAAGTCAGGAACCCAGAATTTTTACGAAACACCCAGACTTCCCAGGGCTTACCCAGGCTTTCCAGACTTCCAGTGAGGAACCCAGAATTCTTATGAACTACCCAGACTTCCCAGGGCTTACCCAGGATGTGCAGACTTCCACGTGAGGAACCCAGAATTCTTACGAAATACCCAGACTTCCCAGGGATTACCCAGTCTTTCTAGATTTCCAAGTGGTGAACCCAGAATTCTTAGATATACCCAGGCTTTGCAGACTTTCTGGTGAGTAACCCAGAATTCTTATGTACTACCCATTCTCCTCAGAGTCTATCCCAAACCTCCCAGAGGTTACCCAGGCTTTCCAGAATTCCACGGGGGAACCCAGAATTCTTACAAAATACACAGACCTCCCAGAGCTTACCCAGTCTTTCCAAACTTTCAAGTGAGGAACCCAGAATTCTTACGAAACACCCAGACTTCCCAGGGCTTACCCAGGCTTTGTAGAATTTCTGGTGAGTAACCCGGAATTCTTGTGAATTACCCATGCTCCCCTGAGTCTATACCAAACCTCCCAGAGGTTACCCAGGCTTTCCAGAATTCCCCGTGGGGAACCCAGAATTCTTACAAAATACCCAGACTTCCCAGGGCTTACCCAGTCTTTCCAGACTTCCAAGTGAGGAACCCAGAGACTAACCCAGACCTCCCAGAGGTTACCCAAGCTTTCCAGACTTCCAAGTGGGGAACCCAGGATTCTTACGAAATACCCAGACTTCCCATAGGTTACCCAGGCTGTGCAGAATTCAAAGTGAGTAAAACAGAATTCTTACGAAATACCCAGACTTCCCAGGGGTTACCCAGTCGTTCCAGACTTTCTAGTGAGTAACACAAAATTCTTATGAACTACCCATGCTCCCCAGAGTCTATCCAAAACCTCGCAGAGGTTATCCAGGCTTTCCAGAATTCCACGTGGGGAACCCAGAATCCTTACAAAATACCCAAACTTCCCAGGGCTTACCCAGGCTTTCCAAACTTCCACGTGGCGCACCCAGAATCCTTACAAAATACCCATACTTCCCAGGGCTTACCCAGGCTTTCCAGATTTCCAGTGAGGAACCCAGAATCCTTACGAAACACCCAGACTTCCCAGGGCTTAACCAAGCTTTCCAGACTTCCTATTGAGTAACCCAGAATTATTATGAACTACCCATGCTCCCCAGAGACTAACACAGTCATCCCAGAGGTTACCCAGGCTTTCCAGACTTCCAAGTGGGGAACCCAGAATTCTTACGAAATACCCAGACTTCCCATGGGTTACCCAGGCTGTGCAGACTTCCACGTGAGGATCCCAGAATTCTTACGAAATACCCAGACTTTCCATTGGTTACCCAGGCTGTGCAGACTTGCACGTGGGGAAATCAGAATTATTACGAAATACACAGACTTCCCATGGGTTACCCAGGCTTTACAGACTTCCATGTGAGGAACCCAGAATTCTTACGAAATACCCAGACTTCCCATGGATTACCCAGTCTTTCTAGATTTCCAAGTGGTGAACCCAGAATTCTTAGATATACCCAGGCTTTGCTGACTTTCTAGTGAGTAACCCAGAATTCTTATAAACTACCCATGCTCCCCAGAGTCTGTCCCAAACCTCCCAGAGGTTACCCAGTCTTTCCAGACTTCCAAGTGAGGAATCCAGAGACTAACCCAGACCTCCCAGAGGTTACCCAAGCTTTCCAGACTTCCAAGTGGGGAACCCAGGATTCTTACGAAACACCCAGACTTCCCAGGGCTTACCCAGGCTTTGTAGACTTTCTAGTGGGTAACCCAGAATTCTTATGAATTACCCATGCTCCCCAGAGTCTATCCCAAACCTCCCAGAGGTTACCCAGGCTTTCCAGAATTCCAGGTGGGGAACCCAGAATTCTTACAAAATACCCAGACTTACAAGGGCTTACCCAGTCTTTCCAGACTTCCAAGTGAGGAACCCAGAGACTAACCTAGACCTCCCAGAGGTTACCCAAGCTTTCCAGACTTCCAAGTGGGGAACCCAGGATTCTTACGAAATACCCAGACTTCCCATAGGTTACCCAGGCTGTGCAGAATTCAAAGTGAGTAAAACAGAATTCTTACGAAATACCCAGACCTCCCAGGGGTTACCCTGTCGTTCCAGACTTTCTACTGAGTAACCCAGAATTCTTATGAACTACCCATGCTCCCCAGAGTCTATCCCAAACCTCCCAGAGGTTACCCAGGCTTTCCAGAATTCTACGTGGGGAACCCAGAGTTCTTACGTAATACCCAGACTTCCCAGGGCTTACCCAGGCTTGCCATACTTCCAAGTCAGGAACCCAGAATTTTTACGAAACACCCAGACTTCCCAGGGCTTACCCAGGCTTTCCAGACTTCCAGTGAGGAACCCAGTATTCTTATGAACTACCCAGACTTCCCAGGGCTTACCCAGGATGTGCAGACTTCCACGTGAGGAACCCAGAATTCTTACGAAATACCCAGACTTCCCAGGGGTTACCCAGGCTTTAGAGACTTCCAAATGAGGAACCCTGAATTCTTATGAAATACCTAGGCTTCCAAGGGGTTACCCAAGCTTTGTAGACTTTCTAGTGAGTAACCCAGAATTCTTATGAACTACCCATGCTCCCGAGAGTCTATCCCAAACCTCCCAGAAGTTACCCAGGCTTTCCAGAATTCCACGTAGGGAACCCAGATTTCTTACGTAATACCCAGACTTCCCAGGGCTTACCCAGGCTTGCCATACTTCCAAGTCAGGAACCCAGAATTTTTACGAAACACCCAGACTTCCCAGGGCTTACCCAGGCTTTCCAGACTTCCAGTGAGGAACCCAGAATTCTTATGAACTACCCAGACTTCCCAGGGCTTACCCAGGATGTGCAGACTTCCACGTGAGGAACCCAGAATTCTTACGAAATACCCAGACCTCCCAGGGATTACCCAGTCTTTCTAGATTTCCAAGTGGTGAACCCAGAATTCTTAGATATACCCAGGCTTTGCAGACTTTCTGGTGAGTAACCCAGAATTCTCATGTACTACCCATGCTCCTCAGAGTCTATCCCAAACCTCCCAGAGGTTACCCAGGCTTTCCAGAATTCCACGGGGGAACCCAGAATTCTTACAAAATACACAGACCTCCCAGAGCTTACCCAGTCTTTCCAAACTTTCAAGTGAGGAACCCAGAATTCTTACGAAACACCCAGACTTCCCAGGGCTTACGCAGGCTTTGTAGAATTTCTGGTGAGTAACCCGGAATTCTTGTGAATTACCCATGCTCCCCTGAGTCTATACCAAACCTCCCAGAGGTTACCCAGGCTTTCCAGAATTCCACGTGGGGAACCCAGAATTCTTACAAAATACCCAGACTTCCCAGGGCTTACCCAGTCTTTCCAGACTTCCAAGTGAGGAACCCAGAGACTAACCCAGACCTCCCAGAAGTTACCCAAGCTTTCCAGACTTCCAAGTGGGGAACCCAGGATTCTTACGAAATACCCAGACTTCCCATAGGTTACCCAGGCTGTGCAGAATTCAAAGTGAGTAAAACAGAATTCTTACGAAATACCCAGACTTCCCAGGGGTTACCCAGTCGTTCCAGACTTTCTAGTGAGTAACACAAAATTCTTATGAACTACCCATGCTCCCCAGAGTCTATCCAAAACCTCGCAGAGGTTATCCAGGCTTTCCAGAATTCCACGTGGGGAACCCAGAATCCTTACAAAATACCCAAACTTCCCAGGGCTTACCCAGGCTTTCCAAACTTCCACGTGGCGCACCCAGAATCCTTACAAAATAACCATACTTCCCAGGGCTTACCCAGGCTTTCCAGATTTCCAGTGAGGAACCCAGAATTCTTACGAAACACCCAGACTTCCCAGGGCTTAGCCAAGCTTTCCAGACTTCCTATTGAGTAACCCAGAATTATTATGAACTACCCATGCTCCCCAGAGACTAACACAGTCATCCCAGAGGTTACCCAGGCTTTCCAGACTTCCAAGTGGGGAACCCAGAATTCTTACGAAATACCCAGACTTCCCATGGGTTACCCAGGCTGTGCAGACTTCCACGTGAGGATCCCAGAATTCTTACTAAATACCCAGACTTTCCATTGGTTACCCAGGCTGTGCAGACTTGCACGTGGGGAAATCAGAATTATTACGAAATACCCAGACTTCCCATGGGTTACCCAGGCTTTACAGACTTCCATGTGAGGAACCCAGAATTCTTACGAAATACCCAGACTTCCCATGGATTACCCAGTCTTTCTAGATTTCCAAGTGGTGAACCCAGAATTCTTAGATATACCCAGGCTTTGCAGACTTTCTAGTGAGTAACCCAGAATTCTTATAAACTACCCATGCTCCCCAGTGTCTGTCCCAAACCTCCCAGAGGTTACCCAGGGTTTCCAGACTTCCAACTGGGAAACCCAGAATTCTTACAAAATACCCAGACTTCCCAGAGCTTACCCAGTCTTTCCAGACTTCCAAGTGAGGAACCCAGAATTCTGACGGAACACCCAGATTTCCCAGGGCTTACCCAGGCTTTGTAGACTTTCTAGTGAGTAATCCAGAATTCTTATGAACTACCCATGCTCCCCAGAGTCTATCCCAAACCTCCTAGAGGTTACCCAAGCTTTCCAGACTTCCAAGTGGGGAACCCAGGATTCTTACGAAACACCCAGACTTCCCAGGGCTTACCCAGGCTTTGTAGACTTTCTAGTGAGTAACCCAGAATTCTTATGAATTACCCATGCTCCCCAGAGTCTATCCCAAACCTCCCAGAGGTTACCCAGGGTTTCCAGACTTCCAACTGGGAAACCCAGAATTCTTACAAAATACCCAGACTTCCCAGAGCTTACCCAGTCTTTCCAGACTTCCAAGTGAGGAACCCAGAATTCTGACGGAACACCCAGACTTCCCAGGGCTTACCCAGGCTTTGTAGACTTTCTAGTGAGTAATCCAGAATTCTTATGAACTACCCATGCTCCCCAGAGTCTATCCCAAACCTCCTAGAGGTTACCCAGGCATTCCAGAATTCCAAGTGGGGAACCCAGAGGTCTTACGAAATACCCAGACTTCCCAGGGCTTACCCAGGCTTGCCATACTTCCAAGTGAGAAACCCAGAATTCTTACGAAACACCCAGACGTCCCAGGGCTTACCCAGGCTTTCCAGACTTCCAGTGAGGAACCCAGAATTCTTACGAAACACCCAGACTTCCCAGGGCTTACTCAAGCTTTCCAGACTTCCTAGTGAGTAACCCAGAATTATTATGAACTACCCATGCTGCCCAGAGACTAACACAGTCATCCAAGAGGTTACCGAGGCTTTCCAGACTTCCACGTGATGAACCCAGAATTCTTACGAAATACCCACACTTCCCATGGGTTACCCAGGTTTTACAGACTTTCATGTGAGGAACCTAGAATTCTTACGAAACACCCAGACTTCCCATGGGTTACCCAGGTAGTCCAGACTTGCACGTGAGGAAGCCAGAATTCTTACGAAATACACAGATTTCCCAGGGATTACCCAGTCTTTCTAGATTTCCAAGTGGTGAACCCAGAATTCTTAGATATACCCAGGCTTTGCAGACTTTCTAGTGAGTAACCCAGAATTCTTATAAACTACCCATGCTCCCGAGACTCTATCCCAAACCTCCCAGACCCAGAATTCTTACAAAATACCCAGACTTTCCAGGGCTTACCCAGTCTTTCCGGACTTCCAAGTAAGGAACCCAGAGACTAACCCAGACCTCCCAGAGGTTACCCAAGCTTTCCAGACTTCCAAGTGAGGAACACAGAATTCTGACGAAACACCAGACTTCCCAGGGCTTACCCAGGCTTTGTAGACTTTCTAGTGAGTAACCCAGAATTCTTATGAACTACCCATGCTCCCCAGAGTCTATCCCAAACCTCCCAGAGGTCACCGAGGCTTTCCAGACTCCCAAGTGGGGAACCCAGAATTCTTACGAAATACCCAGACTTCCCATGGGATACCCAGGCTTTCTAGACTTCCAAGTGATGAACCCAGAATCCTTACGAAATAAACCAGATTTCCTAGCGGGTACCCAGACTCTCCAGACTTCCCAGGGAGTAACCCAGAGTTGCTAGGAACTACTCATACTCTCCACGGAAATAACATACAATTCCCAGGGGTTAAGCAGGATTTTCAGACCTCCTTGGGAGTAACCCAGATTTACTAGGAGCTACCCAGACTTTCCACGGACTAACGTAGACTTCCTAGGGGTTACCCAGGCTTTCCAGAATTCCACGTGGGGAACCCAGAATTCTTACGAAATACCCAGACTTCCCAGGGGATACCCAGGCTTTCTAGGCTTCCAAGTGATGAACCCAGAATCCTTACGAAATAAACCAGACTTCCTAGCGGGTACTCAGACTCTCCAGACTTCCTAGGCAGTAACCCAGAGTTGCTAGGAACTACTCAGACTCTCCACGGAAATAACATACAATTCCCAGGGGTTACCCAGGATTTTCAGACCTCCTTGGGAGTAACCCAGATTTACTAGGAGCTACCCAGACTTTCCACGGACTAACGTAGACTTCCTAGGGGTTACCCAGGCTTTCCAGAATTCCACGTGGGGAACCCAGAATTCTTACGAAATACCCAGACTTCCCAGGGGATACCCAGGCTTTCTAGACTTCCAAGTGATGAACCCAGAATCCTTACGAAATAAACCAGACTGCCTAGCGGGTACTCAGACTCTCCAGACTTCCTAGGCAGTAACCCAGAGTTGCTAGGAACTACTCAGACTCTCCACGGAAATAACATACAATTCACAGGGGTTAAGCAGGATTTTCAGACCTCCTTGGGAGTAACCCAGATTTACTAGGAGCTACCCAGACTTTCCACGGACTAACGTAGACTTCCTAGGGGTTACCCAGGCTTTCCAGAATTCCACGTGGGGAACCCAGAATTCTTACGAAATACCCAGACTTCCCAGGGGATACCCAGGCTTTCTAGACTTCCAAGTGATGAACCCAGAATCCTTACGAAATAAACCAGACTTCCTAGCGGGTACTCAGACTCTCCAGACTTCCTAGGCAGTAACCCAGAGTTGCTAGGAACTACTCAGACTCTCCACGGAAATAACATACAATTCCTAGGGGTTACCCAGGCATTCCAGACTTCCACGTGAGGAACCCAGAATTCTTACGAAATACCCAGACTTCCCATGGGTTACCCAGGCTTTACAGACTTCCATGTGAGGAACCCAGAATTCTTACGAAATTCCCAGACGTCCCATGGGTTACCCAGGCTGTGCAGACTTGCACGTGAGGAACCCAGAATTCTTATGAACTACCAATGCTCCCCAGAGTCTATCCCAAACCTCCCAGAGGTTACCCAGGCATTCCAGACTTCCACGTGAGGAACCCAGAATTCTTACGAAATACCCAGACTTCCCATGGGTTACCCAGGCTGTGCAGAATTCAAAGTGAGTAAAACAGAATTCTTACGAAATACCCAGACTTCCAAGGGGTTACCCAGTCTTTCCAGACTTTCTAGTGAGTAACCCAGAATTATTATGAACTACCCATGCTCCCCAGAGACTAACCCAGACCTCCCAGATTTTACCCAAGCTTTCCAGACTTCCAAGTGGGGAACCCAGGATTCTTACGAAATACCCAGACTTCCCATAGGTTTCCCAGGCTGTGCAGAATTCAAAGTGAGTAAAACAGAATTCTTACGAAATACCCAGACTTCCCAGAGGTTACCCATTCGTTCCAGACTTTCTAGTGAGTAACCCAGAATTTTTATGAACTACCCATGCTCCCCAGAGTCTATCCCAAACCTCGCAGAGGTTACCCAGGCTTTCCAGAATTCCACGTGGGGAACCCAGAATCCTTACAAAATACCCAAACTTCTCAGGGCTTACCCAGCCTTTCCAGATTTCCAGTGAGGAACCCAGAATTCTTACGAAACACCCAGACTGCCCAGGGCTTACCCAGGCTTTCCAGACTTCCACGTGGGGAACCCAGAATTCTTACGAAATACCCAGACTTCCCAGGGGTTGCCCAGGCTTTCCAGACTTCCAAATGAGGAACCCTGAATTCTTATGAAATACCCAGGCTTCCAAGGGGTTACCCAAGCTTTCCAGACTTCGTAGTGAGTAACGCAGAATTATTATGAACTACCCATGCTGCCCAGAGACTAACACAGTCGTCGCAGAGGTTACCTAGGGTTTCCAGACTTCTAAGTGGGAAACCCAGAATTCTTACAAAATACCCAGACTTCCCAGAGCTTACCCAGTCTTTCCAGACTTCCAAGTGAGGAACCCAGAATTCTGACGAAACACCCAGACTTCCCAGGGCTTACCCAGGCTTTGTAGACTTTCTAGTGAGGAACCCAGAATTCTTACGAAACACCCAGACTTCCCAGGGTTTACCCAGGCTTTCCAGACTTCCACGTTTGGAACCCAGAATCCTTACAAAATACCCAGTCTCCCCAGGGGTTACCCAGGCTTTCCAAACTTCCAAATGAGGAACCCAGAATTCTTACGAAACACCCAGAATTCCCAAGGCTTACCTAAGCTTTCCATACTTCCTAGTGAGTAACCCAGAATTATTATGAACTACCCATGCTCCCCAGAGACGAACACAGTCATCCCAGAGGTTACCAAGGCTTTCCAGACTTCCAAGTGGGGATCCCAGGATTCTTACGAAATACCCAGACTTCCCACGGGTTCCCCAGGCTGTGCAGACTTCCACGTGGGGAACCCAGAATTATTACGAAATACCCAGACTTCCCAGGGGTCTTTCTAGATTCCCAAGTGGTGAACCCAGAATTCTTAGATATACCCAGGCTTTGCAGACTTTCTAGTGAGTAACCCAGAATTCTTATGTACTACCCATGCTCCCCAGAGTCTATCCCAAACCTTCCAGAGGTTACCCAGGCTTTCCAGAATTCCACGGGGGAACCCAGAATTCTTACAAAATACCCAGACCTCCCAGGGCTTACCCAGTGTTTCCAGACATTCAAGTGAGGAACCCAGAATTCTTACGAAACACCCAGACTTCCCAGGGCTTACCCAGGCTTTGTAGACTTTCTAGTGAGTAACCCAGAATTCTTATGAACTACCTATGCTCCCCAGAGTCTATCCCAAACCTCGCAGAGTTTTCCCAGGATTTCCAGAATTCCACGTGGGGAACCCAGAATCCTTACAAAATACCCAAACTTCCCAGGGCTTACCCAGCTTTTCCAGACTTCCAGTGAGGAACCCAGAATTCTTACGAAATACCCAGACTTCCCATGGGTTACCCAGGTTGTGCAGACTTGCACGTGAGGAACCCAGAATTCTTATGAACTACCCATGCTCCCCAGAGTTTATCCCAAACCTCCCAGAGGTTACCCAGACTATCCAAAATTCCACGTTGGGAACCCAGAATTCTTTCAAAATACCCAGACTTCCCAGGGCTTTCCCAGTCTTTCTAGACTTCCAAGTGAGGAACCCAGAGGCTAACCCAGACCTCCCATAGGTTACCCGAGCTTTCCAGACTTCCAAGTGGGGAACCCAGAATTCTTACGAAATACCCAGCCTTCCCATGGGTTACCCAGGCTGTGCAGAATTCAAAGTGAGTAAAACAGAATTCTTACGAAATACCCTTACTTCCCAGGGCTTACTAAGGCTTTCCAGATTTCCAGTGAGGAACCCAGAATTCTTACGAAACACCCAGACTTCCCAGGGCGTAACCAAGCTTTCCAGACTTCCTAGTGAGTAACCCAGAATTATTATGAACTACCCATGCTCCCCAGAGACTAACACAGTCATCCCAGAGGTTACCCAGGCTTTCCAGACTTCCAAGTGGGGAACCCAGAATTCTTACGAAATACCCAGACTTCCCATGGGTTACCCAGGCTGTGCAGACTTCCACGTGAGGAACCCAGAATTCTGACGAAATACCCAGACTTCCCATTGGTTACCCAGGCTGTGCAGACTTGCACGTGGCGAACCCAGAATTATTACGAAATACCCAGACTTCCCATGGGTTACCCAGGCTTTACAGACTTCCATGTAAGGAACCCAGAATTCTTAAGAAATACCCAGACTTCCCAAGGATTACCCAGTCTTTCTAGATTTCCAAGTGGTGAACCCAGAATTCTTAGATATGATCAGGCTTTGCAGACTTTCTAGTGAGTAACCCAGAATTCTTATGAACTACCGATGCTCCCCAGAGTCTATCCCAAACCTCCCAGAGGTTACCCAGGCTTTCCAGAATTCCAAGTGGGGAACCCAGAATTATTACGAAATACCCAGACTTCCCATAGGTTACCCAGGCTTTACAGACTTCCATGTGAGGAACCCAGAATTCTTACGAAATACCCAGACTTCCCATGGATTACCCAGGCTGTGCAGACTTGCACGTGAGGAACCCAGAATTCTTGCAAAATACACAGACCTCCCAGAGCTTATACAGTCTTTCCAGGCTTTCAAGTGAGGAACCCAGAATTCTTACGAAACACCCAGACTTCCCAGGGCTTACCCAGGCTTTGTAGACTTTCTAGTGAGTAACCCAGAATTCTTATGAATTACCCATGCTCCCCAGAGTCTATCCCAAACCTCCCAGAGGTTACCCAGGCTTTCCAGAATTCCACGTGGGGAACCCAGAATTCTTACAAAATACCCAGATTTCCCAAGTCTTACCCAGTCTTTCCAGACTTCCAAGTGAGGAACCCAGAGACTAACCCAGACCTCCCAGAGGTTACCCAAGCTTTCCAGACTTCCAAGTGGGGAACCCAGGATTCTTACGAAATACCCAGACTTCCCATAGGTTACCCAGGCTGTGCAGAATTCAAAGTGAGTAAAACAGAATTCTTACGAAATACCCAGACTTCCCAGGGGTTACCCAGTCGTTCCAGACTTTCTAGTGAGTAACCCAGAATTCTTATGAACTACCCATGCTCCCCAGAGTCTATCCAAAACCTCGCAGAGGTTACCCAGGCTTTCCAGAATTCCACGTGGGGAACCCAGAATCCTTACAAAATACCCAAACTTCCCAGGGCTTACCCAGGCTTTCCAAACTTCCACGTGGCGAACCCAGAATCCTTACAAAATACCCATACTTCCCAGGGCTTACCCAGGCTTTCCAGATTTCCAGTGAGGAACCCAGAATTCTTACGAAACACCCAGACTTCCCAGGGCTTAGCCAAGCTTTCCAGACTTCCTATTGAGTAACCCAGAATTATTATGAACTACCCATGCTCCCCAGAGACTAACACAGTCATCCCAGAGGTTACCCAGGCTTTCCAGACTTCCACTTGGGGAACCCAGAATCCTTACAAAATACCCAAACTTCCCAGAGCTTACCCAGGCTTTCCAAACTTCCACGTGGCGAACCCAGAATCCTTACAAAATACCCATACTTCCCAGGGCTTACCCAGGCTTTCCAGATTTCCAGTGAGGAACCCAGAATTCTTACGAAACACCCAGACTTCCCAGGGCTTAGCCAAGCTTTCCAGACTTCCTATTGAGTAACCCAGAATTCTTATGAACTACCCATGCTCCCAAGAGTCTATCCCAAACCTCCCAGAGGTCACCGAGGCTTTCCAGACTCCCAAGTGGGGAACCCAGAATTCTTACGAAATACCCAGACTTCCCATGGGATACCCAGGCTTTCTAGACTTCCAAGTGATGAACCCAGAATCCTTACGAAATAAACCAGATTTCCTAGCGGGTACCCAGACTCTCCAGACTTCCCAGGGAGTAACCCAGAGTTGCTAGGAACTACTCAGACTCTCCACGGAAATAACATACAATTCCCAGGGGTTACCCAGGATTTTCAGACCTCCTTGGGAGTAACCCAGATTTACTAGGAGCTACCCAGACTTTCCACGGACTAACGTAGACTTCCTAGGGGTTACCCAGGCTTTCCAGAATTCCACGTGGGGAACCCAGAATTCTTACGAAATACCCAGACTTCCCAGGGGATACCCAGGCTTTCTAGACTTCCAAGTGATGAACCCAGAATCCTTACGAAATAAACCAGACTTCCTAGCGGGTACTCAGACTCTCCAGACTTCCTAGGCAGTAACCCAGAGTTGCTAGGAACTACTCAGACTCTCCACGGAAATAACATACAATTCCCAGGGGTTAAGCAGGATTTTCAGACCTCCTTGGGAGTAACCCAGATTTACTAGGAGCTACCCAGACTTTCCACGGACTAACGTAGACTTCCTAGGGGTTACCCAGGCTTTCCAGAATTCCACGTGGGGAACCCAGAATTCTTACGAAATACCCAGACTTCCCAGGGGATACCCAGGCTTTCTAGACTTCCAAGTGATGAACCCAGAATCCTTACGAAATAAACCAGACTTCCTAGCGGGTACTCAGACTCTCCAGACTTCCTAGGCAGTAACCCAGAGTTGCTAGGAACTACTCAGACTCTCCACGGAAATAACATACAATTCCTAGGGGTTACCCAGGCATTCCAGACTTCCACGTGAGGAACCCAGAATTCTTACGAAATACCCAGACTTCCCATGGGTTACCCAGGCTTTACAGACTTCCATGTGAGGAACCCAGAATTTCTTAAGAAATACCCAGACTTCCCAAGGATTACCCAGTCTTTCTAGATTTCCAAGTGGTGAACCCAGAATTCTTAGATATGCCCAGGCTTTGCAGACTTTCTAGTGAGTAACCCAGAATTCTTATGAACTACCGATGCTCCCCAGAGTCTATCCCAAACCTCCCAGAGGTTACCCAGGCTTTCCAGAATTCCAAGGGGGGAACCCAGAATTATTACGAAATACCCAGACTTCCCATAGGTTACCCAGGCTTTACAGACTTCCATGTGAGGAACCCAGAATTCTTACGAAATACCCAGACTTCCCATGGATTACCCAGGCTGTGCAGACTTGCACGTGAGGAACCCAGAATTCTTGCAAAATACACAGACCTCCCAGAGCTTATACAGTCTTTCCAGGCTTTCAAGTGAGGAACCCAGAATTCTTACGAAACACCCAGACTTCCCAGAGCTTACCCAGGCTTTGTAGACTTTCTAGTGAGTAACCCAGAATTCTTATGAATTACCCATGCTCCCCAGAGTCTATCCCAAACCTCCCAGAGGTTACCCAGGCTTTCCAGAATTCCACGTGGGGAACCCAGAATTCTTACAAAATACCCAGATTTCCCAAGTCTTACCCAGTCTTTCCAGACTTCCAAGTGAGGAACCCAGAGACTAACCCAGACCTCCCAGAGGTTACCCAAGCTTTCCAGACTTCCAAGTGGGGAACCCAGGATTCTTACGAAATACCCAGACTTCCCATAGGTTACCCAGGCTGTGCAGAATTCAAAGTGAGTAAAACAGAATTCTTACGAAATACCCAGACCTCCCAGGGGTTACCCAGTCGTTCCAGACTTTCTAGTGAGTAACCCAGAATTCTTATGAACTACCCATGCTCCCCAGAGTCTATCCAAAACCTCGCAGAGGTTACCCAGGCTTTCCAGAATTCCACGTGGGGAACCCAGAATCCTTACAAAATACCCATACTTCCCAGGGCTTACCCAGGCTTTCCAGATTTCCAGTGAGGAACCCAGAATTCTTACGAAACACCCAGACTTCCCAGGGCTTAGCCAAGCTTTCCAGACTTCCTATTGAGTAACCCAGAATTCTTATGAATTACCCATGCTCCCCAGAGTCTATCCCAAACCTCCCAGAGTTTACCCAGGCTTTCCAGAATTCCACGTGGGGAACCCAGAATCCTTACAAAATACCCATACTTCCCAGGGCTTACCCAGGCTTTCCAGATTTCCAGTGAGGAACCCAGAATTCTTACGAAACACCCAGACTTCCCAGGGCTTAGCCAAGCTTTCCAGACTTCCTATTGAGTAACCCAGAATTCTTATGAATTACCCATGCTCCCCAGAGTCTATCCCAAACCTCCCAGAGTTTACCCAGGCTTTCCAGAATTCCACGTGGGGAACCCAGAATTCTTACAAAATGCCCAGACTTCCCAGGGCTTACCCAGTCTTTCCAGACTTCCAAGTGGGGAACCCAAGATTCTTACGAAATACCCAGACTTCCCATACGTTTCCCAGGCTGTGCAGAATTCAAAGTGAGTAAAACAGAATTCTTACGAAATACACAGACTTGCCAGGGTTACCCAGTCGTTCCAGACTTTCTAGTGAGTAACCCAAAATTCTTACGAAACACCCAGACTTCCCAGGGCTTACCCAGGCTTTCCAGACTTCCACGTGGGGAACCCAGAATCCTTACAATATACCCATACTTCCCAGGGCTTACCCAGGCTTTCCAGATTTCCAGTGAGGAACCCAGAATTCTTACGAAACACCCAGACTTCCCAGGGTTACCCAGTCGTTCCAGACTTTCTAGTGAGTAACCCAGAATTCTTATGAATTACCCATGCTCCCCAGAGTCTATCCCAAACCTCCCAGATTTTACCCAAGCTTTCCAGACTTCCAAGTGGGGAACCCAAGATTCTTACGAAATACCCAGACTTCCCATACGTTTCCCAGGCTGTGCAGAATTCAAAGTGAGTAAAACAGAATTCTTACGAAATACCCAGACTTCCCAGGGTTACCCAGTCTTTCCAGACTTCCAAGTGAGGAACCCAGAGACTAACCCAGACCTCCCAGAGGTTACCCAAGCTTTCCAGACTTCCAAGTGGGGAACCCAGGATTCTTACGAAATACCCAGACTTCCCGTAGGTTACCCAGGCTGAGCAGAATTCAAAGTGAGTAAAACAGAATTCTTACGAAATACCCATACTTCCCAGGGCTTACTAAGGCTTTCCAGATTTCCAGTGAGGAACCCAGAATTCTTACGAAACACCCAGACTTCCCAGGGCTTAGCCAAGCTTTCCAGACTTCCTATTGAGTAACCCAGAATTCTTATGAATTACCCATGCTCCCCAGAGTCTATCCCAAACCTCTCAGAGGTCACCGAGGCTTTCCAGACTCCCAAGTGGGGAACCCAGAATTCTTACGAAATACCCAGACTTCCCAGGGCTTACCCAGTCTTTCCAGACTTCCAAGTGGGGAACCCAGAATTCTTACGGAATACCCAGACTTCCCAGGGCTTACCCAGTCTTTCCAGACTTCCAAGTGAGGAACCCAGAATCCTTACAAAATACCCAGATTTCCCAAGTCTTACCCAGTCTTTCCAGACTTCCAAGTGAGGAACCCGGAGACTAACCCAGACCTCCCAGAGGTTACCCAGTCTTTCCAGACTTCCAAGTGAGGAACTCAGAGACTAATCCAGACATCCCAGATTTTACCCAAGCTTTCCAGACTTCCAAGTGGGGAACCCAAGATTCTTACGAAATAAACAGACTTCCCATACGTTTCCCAGGCTGTGCTGAATTCAAAGTGAGTAAAACAGAATTCTTACGAAATACCCAGACTTCCCAGGGTTACCCAGTCGTTCCAGACTTTCTAGTGAGTAACCCAGAATTCTTACGAAACACCCAGACTTCCCAGGGCTTACCCAGGCTTTCCAGACTTCCACGTGGGGAACCCAGAATCCTTACAATATACCCATACTTCCCAGGGCTTACCCAGGCTTTCCAGATTTCCAGTGAGGAACCCAGAATTCTTACGAAACACCCAGACTTCCCAGGGTTACCCAGTCGTTCCAGACTTTCTAGTGAGTAACCCAGAATTCTTATGAATTACCCATGCTCCCCAGAGTCTATCCCAAACCTCCCAGAGGTTACCCAGGCTTTCCAGAATTCCACGTGGGGAACCCAGAATTCTTACAAAATACCCAGATTTCCCAAGTCCTACCCAGTCTTTCCAGACTTCCAAGTGAGGAACCCAGAGACTAACCCAGACCTCCCAGAGGTTACCCAAGCTTTCCAGACTTCCTAGTGAGTTACCCAGAATTATTATGAACTACCCATGCTCCCCAGATACTAACACAGTCATCCCAGAGGTTACCAAGGCTTTCCAGACTTCCAAGTGGGGAACCCAGAATTCTTACGAAATACCCAGACTTCCCACTGGTTACCCAGGCTGTGCAGACTTGAACGTGGGGAACCCAGAATTATTACGAAATACCCAGACTTCCCAGGGATTACCCAGTCTTTCTAGATTTCCAAGTGGTGAACCCAGAATTCTTAGATACACCCAGGCTTTGCAGACTTTCTAGTGAGTAACCCAGAATTATTATGAACTTCCCATGCTCTCCAGAGTCTATCCCAAACCTCCCAGAGGTTACCCAGGCTTTCCAGAATTCCACGGGGGAACCCAGAATCCTTACAAAATACCCAGACCTCCCAGAGGTTATCCAAGCTTTCCAGACTTCCAAGTGGGGAAAACAGGATTCTTACGAAACACCCAGACTTCCCAGGGCTTACCCAGGCTTTGTAGACTTTCTAGTAAGTAACCCAGAATTCTTATGAATTACCCATTCTCCCCAGAGTCTATCCCAAACCTCCCAGAGGTTACCCAGGCTTTCCAGAATTCCACGTGGGGAACCAAGAATTCTTACAAAATACCCAGACTTCCCAGGGCTTACCCAGTCTTTCCAGACTTCCAAGTGAGGAACCCAGAGACTAACCCAGACCTCCCAGAGGTTACCCAAGCTTTCCAGACTTCCAAGTGGGGAACCCAGGATTCTTACGAAATACCCAGACTTCCCGTAGGTTACCCAGGCTGAGCAGAATTCAAAGTGAGTAAAACAGAATTCTTACGAAATACCCATACTTCCCAGGGCTTACTAAGGCTTTCCAGATTTCCAGTGAGGAACCCAGAATTCTTACGAAACACCCAGACTTCCCAGGGCTTAGCCAAGCTTTCCAGACTTCCTATTGAGTAACCCAGAATTCTTATGAATTACCCATGCTCCCCAGAGTCTATCCCAAACCTCCCAGAGGTCACCGAGGCTTTCCAGACTCCCAAGTGGGGAACCCAGAATTCTTACGAAATACCCAGACTTCCCAGGGCTTACCCAGTCTTTCCAGACTTCCAAGTGGGGAACCCAGAATTCTTACGGAATACCCAGACTTCCCAGGGCTTACCCAGTCTTTCCAGACTTCCAAGTGAGGAACCCAGAATCCTTACAAAATACCCAGACTCCCCAGGGGTTACCCAGGCTTTCCAGACTTCCAAATGAGGAACCCAGAATTCTTATGAACTACCCATGCTCCCCAGAGTCTATCCCAAACCTCCCAGAGGTTACCCAGGCTTTTCAGAATTCCACGTGGGGAACCCAGAGTTCTTACGAAATACCCAGACTTCCCAGGGCTTACCCAGGCTTGCCATACTTCCAAGTCAGGAACAAAGAATTCTTAGGAAACAGCCAGACTTCCCAGGGCCTACCCAAGCTTTCCAGACTTCCAGTGAGGAACCCAGAATTCTTACGAAACACCCAGACTTCCCAGGGGTTACCCAGGCTTTCCAGATTTCCAGTGAGGAACCCAGAATTCTTACGAAACACGCAGACTTCCCAGGGCTTAGCCAAGCTTTCCAGACTTCCTATTGAGTAACCCAGAATTCTTCCCAGGGCTTACCCAGGCTTTCCAGACTTCCACGTGGGGAACCCAGAATCCTTACAATATACCCATACTTCCCAGGGCTTACCCAGGCTTTCCAGATTTCCAGTGAGGAACCCAGAATTCTTACGGAACACCCAGACTTCCCAGGGTTACCCAGTCGTTCCAGACTTTCTAGTGAGTAACCCAGAATTCTTATGAATTACCCATGCTCCCCAGAGTCTATCCCAAACCTCCCAGAGGTTACCCAGGCTTTCCAGAATTCCACGTGGGGAACCCAGAATTCTTACAAAATACCCAGATTTCCCAAGTCGTACCCAGTCTTTCCAGACTTCCAAGTGAGGAACCCAGAGACTAACCCAGACCTCCCAGAGGTTACCCAAGCTTTCCAGACTTCCTAGTGAGTTACCCAGAATTATTATGAACTACCCATGCTCCCCAGATACTAACACAGTCATCCCAGAGGTTACCAAGGCTTTCCAGACTTCCAAGTGGGGAACCCAGAATTCTTACGAAATACCCAGACTTCCCACTGGTTACCCAGGCTGTGCAGACTTGAACGTGGGGAACCCAGAATTATTACGAAATACCCAGACTTCCCAGGGATTACCCAGTCTTTCTAGATTTCCAAGTGGTGAACCCAGAATTCTAAGATATACCCAGGCTTTGCAGACTTTCTAGTGAGTAACCCAGAATTATTATGAACTACCCATGCTCCCCAGAGTCTATCCCAAACCTCCCAGAGGTTACCCAGGCTTTCCAGAATTCCACGGGGGAACCCAGAATCCTTACAAAATACCCAGACCTCCCAGAGGTTATCCAAGCTTTCCAGACTTCCAAGTGGGGAAAACAGGATTCTTACGAAACACCCAGACTTCCCAGGGCTTACCCAGGCTTTGTAGACTTTCTAGTAAGTAACCCAGAATTCTTATGAATTACCCATTCTCCCCAGAGTCTATCCCAAACCTCCCAGAGGTTACCCAGGCTTTCCAGAATTCCACGTGGGGAACCAAGAATTCTTACAAAATACCCAGACTTCCCAGGGCTTACCCAGTCTTTCCAGACTTCCAAGTGAGGAACCCAGAGACTAACCCAGACCTCCCAGAGGTTACCCAAGCTTTCCAGACTTCCAAGTGGGGAACCCAGGATTCTTACGAAATACCCAGACTTCCCGTAGGTTACCCAGGCTGAGCAGAATTCAAAGTGAGTAAAACAGAATTCTTACGAAATACCCATACTTCCCAGGGCTTACTAAGGCTTTCCAGATTTCCAGTGAGGAACCCAGAATTCTTACGAAACACCCAGACTTCCCAGGGCTTAGCCAAGCTTTCCAGACTTCCTATTGAGTAACCCAGAATTCTTATGAATTACCCATGCTCCCCAGAGTCTATCCCAAACCTCCCAGAGGTTATCCAGGCTTTCCAGAATTCCACGTGGGGAACCCAGAATTCTTACAAAATGCCCAGACTTCCCAGGGCTTACCCAGTCTTTCCAGACTTCCAAGTGAGGAACCCAGAGACTAATCCAGACCTCCCAGATTTTACCCAAGCTTTCCAGACTTCCAAGTGGGGAACCCAAGATTCTTACGAAATACCCAGACTTCCCATACGTTTCCCAGGCTGTGCAGAATTCAAAGTGAGTAAAACCGAATTCTTACGAAATACCCAGACTTCCCAGGGTTACCCAGTCTTTCCAGACTTCCAAGTGAGGAACCCAGAGACTAACCCAGACCTCCCAGAGGTTACCCAAGCTTTCCAGACTTCCAAGTGGGGAACCCAGGATTCTTACGAAATACCCAGACTTCCCGTAGGTTACCCAGGCTGAGCAGAATTCAAAGTGAGTAAAACAGAATTCTTACGAAATACCCATACTTCCCAGGGCTTACTAAGGCTTTCCAGATTTCCAGTGAGGAACCCAGAATTCTTACGAAACACCCAGACTTCCCAGGGCTTAGCCAAGCTTTCCAGACTTCCTATTGAGTAACCCAGAATTCTTATGAATTACCCATGCTCCCCAGAGTCTATCCCAAACCTCCCAGAGGTCACCGAGGCTTTCCAGACTCCCAAGTGGGGAACCCAGAATTCTTACGAAATACCCAGACTTCCCAGGGCTTACCCAGTCTTTCCAGACTTCCAAGTGAGGAACCCAGAATCCTTACAAAATACCCAGACTCCCCAGGGGTTACCCAGGCTTTCCAGACTTCCAAATGAGGATCCCAGAGTTCTTATGAACTACCCATGCTCCCCGGAGTCTATCCCAAACCTCCCAGAGGTTACCCAGGCTTTCCAGAATTCCACGTGGGGAACCCAGAGTTCTTACGAAATACCCAGACTTCCCAGGGCTTACCCAGGCTTGCCATACTTCCAAGTCAGGAACCCAGAATTCTTAGGAAACAGCCAGACTTCCCAGGGCCTACCCAAGCTTTCCAGACTTACAGTGAGGAACCCAGAATTCTTACGAAACACCCAGACTTCCCAGGGGTTACCCAGGCTTTCCAGATTTCCAGTGAGGAACCCAGAATTCTTACGAAACACCCAGACTTCGCAGGGCTTAGCCAAGCTTTCCAGACTTCCTATTGAGTAACCCAGAATTCTTATGAATTACCCATGCTCCCCAGAGTCTATCCCAAACCTCCCAGAGGTTATCCAGGCTTTCCAGAATTCCACGTGGGGAACCCAGAATTCTTACAAAATGCCCAGACTTCCCAGGGCTTACCCAGTCTTTCCAGACTTCCAAGTGAGGAACCCAGAGACTAATCCAGACCTCCCAGATTTTACCCAAGCTTTCCAGACTTCCAAGTGGGGAACCCAAGATTCTTACGAAATACCCAGACTTCCCATACGTTTCCCAGGCTGTGCAGAATTCAAAGTGAGTAAAACAGAATTCTTACGAAATACCAGACTTCCCAGGGTTACCCAGTCGTTCCAGACTTTCTAGTGAGTAACCCAGAATTCTTACGAAACACCCATACTTCCCAGGGCTTACCCAGGCTTTCCAGATTTCCAGTGAGGAACCCAGAATTCTTACGAAACACCCAGACTTCCCAGGGTTACCCAGTCGTTCCAGACTTTCTAGTGTGTAACCCAGAATTCTTATGAATTACCCATGCTCCCCAGAGTCTATCCCAAACCTCCCAGAGGTTACCCAGGCTTTCCAGAATTCCACGTGAGGAACCCAGAATTCTTACGAAATACCCAGACTTCCCAGGGGTTACCCAGGCTTTCCAGACTTTCAAATGAGGAACCCTGAATTCCTATGAAATACCCAGACTTCCAAGGGGTTACCCAAGCTTTCCAGACTTCCTAGTGTGTAACGCAGAATTATTATGAACTACCCATGCTCCCCAGAGACTAACACAGTCGTCGCAGAGGTTACCCAGGGTTTCCAGACTTCCAAGTGGGAAACCCAGAATTCTTACAAAATACCCAGACTTCCCAGAGCTTACTCAGTCTTTCCAGACTTCCAAGTGAGGAACCCAGAATTCTGACGAAACACCCAGACTTCCCAGGGCTTACCCAGGCTTTGTAGACTTTCTAGTGAGTAACCCAGAATTCTTATGAACTACCCATGCTCCCCAGAGTCTATCCCAAACCTCCCAGGGCTTACCCAGTCTTTCCAGACTTCCAAGTGGGGAACCCAGAATTCTTACGAAATACCCAGACTTCCCAGGGCTTACCCAGTCTTTCCAGACTTCCAAGTGAGGAACCCAGAATCCTTACAAAATACCCAGACTCACCAGGGCTTACCCAGTCTTTCCAGACTTCCAAGTGAGGAACCCAGAATTCTTACGAAACACCCAGACTTCCCAGGGCTTACCTAAGCTTTCCATACTTCCTAGTGAGTAACCCAGAATTATTATGAACTACCCATGCTCCTCAGAGACTAACACAGTCGTCGCAGAGGTTACCCAGGTTTTCCAGACTTCCAAGTGAGGAACCCAGAATTCTGACGAAACACCCAGACTTCCCAGGGCTTACCCAGGCTTTGTAGACTTTCTAGTGAGTAACCCAGAATTCTTCTGAACTACCCATGCTCCCCAGAGTCTATCCCAAACCTCCCAGAGGTCACCGAGGCTTTCCAGACTCCCAAGTGGGGAACCTAGAATTCTTACGAAATACCCAGACTTCCCAGGGGATACCCAGGCTTTCTAGACTTCCAAGTGATGAACCCAGAATCCTTACGAAATAAACCAGACTTCCTAGCGGGTACCCAAACTCTCCAGACTTCCTAGGGAGTAACCCAGAGTTGCTAGGAACTACTCAGACTCTCCACGGAAATAACATACAATTCCCAGGGGTTAAGCAGGATTTTCAGACCTCCTTGGGAGTAACCCAGATTTACTAGGGGCTGCCCAGATTCTCCATGGACTAACGTAGACTTCCTAGGGGTTACCCAGGCTTTCCAGACTTCCACGTGAGGAACCCAGAATTCTTACGAAATACCCAGACTTCCCATGGGTTACCCAGGCTTTACAGACTTCCATGTGAGGAACCCAGAATTCTTACGAAATACCCAAACTTCCCATGGGTTACCCAGGTTGTGCAGACTTGAACGTGAGCAACCCAAAATTCTTATGAACTACCCATGCTCCCCAGAGTTTATCCCAAACCTCCCAGAGGTTACCCAGACTTTCCAAAATTCCACGTGGGGAGCCCAGAATTCTTTCAAAATACCCAGACTTCCCAGGGCTTTCCCAGTCTTTCCAGACTTCCAAGTGAGGAACCCAGAGACTAACCCAGACTTCCCAGAGGTTACCCGAGCTTTCCAGACTTCCAAGTGGGGAACCCAGAATTCTTACGAAATACCCAGCCTTCCCATGGGTTACCCAGGCTGTGCAGAATTCAAAGTGAGTAAAACAGAATTCTTACAAAATACCGAGACTCCCCAGGGGTTACCCAGGCTTTCCAGAGTTCCAAATGAGGAAGCCTGAATTCTTACAAAATACCCAGACTCCCCAGGGGTTACCCAGGCTTTCCAAACTTCCAAATGAGGAACCCAGAATTCTTACGAAACACGCAGACTTCCCAGGGCTTACCCAAGCTTTCCAGACTTCCTAGTGAGTAACCCAGAATTATTATGAACTACCCATGCTCCCCAGATACTAACACAGTCATCCCAGAGGTTACCAAGGCTTTCCAGACTGCCAAGTGGGGAACCCAGAATTCTTACGAAATACCCAGACTTCCCACGGGTTACCCAGGCTGTGCAGACTTGCACGTGGGGAACCCAGAATTATTACGAAATACCCAGACTTCCCAGGGATTACCCAGTCTTTCTAGATTTCCAAGTGGTGAACCCAGAATTCTTAGATATACCCAGGCTTTGCAGACTTTCTAGTGAGTAACCCAGAATTATTATGAACTACCCATGCTTCCCAGAGTCTATCCCAAACCTCCCAGAGGTTACCCAGGCTTTCCAGAATTCCACGGGGGAACCCAGAATCCTTACAAAATACCCAGACCTCCCAGAGGTTACCCAAGCTTTCCAGACTTCCAAGTGGGGAAAACAGGATTCTTACGAAACACCCAGACTTCCCAGGGCTTACCCAGGCTTTGTAGACTTTCTAGTAAGTAACCCAGAATTCTTATGAATTACCCATTCTCCCCAGAGTCTATCCCAAACCTCCCAGAGGTTACCCAGGCTTTCCAGAATTCCACGTGGGGAACCCAGAATTCTTACAAAATACCCAGACTTCCCAGGGCTTACCCAGTCTTTCCAGACTTCCAAGTGAGGAACCCAGAGACTAACCCAGACCTCCCAGAGGTTACCCAAGCTTTCCAGACTTCCAAGTGGGGAACCCAGGATTCTTACGAAATACCCAGACTTCCCGTAGGTTACCCAGGCTGAGCAGAATTCAAAGTGTGTAAAACAGAATTCTTACGAAATACCCATACTTCCCAGGGCTTACTAAGGCTTTCCAGATTTCCAGTGAGGAACCCAGAATTCTTACGAAACACCCAGACTTCCCAGGGCTTAGCCAAGCTTTCCAGACTTCCTATTGAGTAACCCAGAATTCTTATGAATTACCCATGCTCCCCAGAGTCTATCCCAAACCTCCCAGAGGTTACCCAGGCTTTCCAGACTTCCAAGTGAGGAACCCAGAGACTAATCCAGACCTCCCAGATTTTACCCAAGCTTTCCAGACTTCCAAGTGGGGAACCCAAGATTCTTACGAAATACCCAGACTTCCCATACGTTTCCCAGGCTGTGCAGAATTCAAAGTGAGTAAAACAGAATTCTTACGAAATACCCAGACTTCCCAGGGTTACCCAGTCGTTCCAGACTTTCTAGTGAGTAACCCAGAATTCTTACGAAACACCCAGACTTCCCAGGGCTTACCCAGGCTTTCCAGACTTCCACGTGGGGAACCCAGAATCCTTACAATATACCCATACTTCCCAGGGCTTACCCAGGCTTTCCAGATTTCCAGTGAGGAACCCAGAATTCTTACGAAACACCCAGACTTCCCAGGGTTTCCCAGTCGTTCCAGACTTTCTAGTGAGTAACCCAGAATTCTTATGAATTACCCATGCTCCCCAGAGTCTATCCCAAACCTCCCAGAGGTTACCCAGGCTTTCCAGAATTTCACGTGGGGAACCCAGAATTCTTACAAAATACCCAGACTTCCCAGGGCTTACCCAGTCTTTCCAGACTTCCAAGTGAGGAACCCAGAGACTAACCCAGACCTCCCAGAGGTTACCCAAGCTTTCCAGACTTCCAAGTGGGGAACCCAGGATTCTTACGAAATACCCAGACTTCCCATAGGTTACCCAGGCTGTGCAGAATTCCAAGTGAGGAACCCAGAATTCTGACGAAACACCCAGACTTCCCAGGGCTTACCCAGGCTTTGTAGACTTTCTAGTGAGTAACCCAGAATTCTTATGAACTACCCATGCTCCCCAGAGTCTATCCCAAACCTCCCAGAGGTTACCCAGGCTTTCCAGAATTCCACGTGGGGAACCCAGAGTTCTTACGTAATACCCAGACTTCCCAGGGCTTACCCAGGCTTGCCATACTTCCAAGTCAGGAACCCAGAATTTTTACGAAACACCCAGACTTCCCAGGGCTTACCCAGGCTTTCCAGACTTCCAGTGAGGAACCCAGAATTCTTATGAACTACCCAGACTTCCCAGGGCTTACCCAGGATGTGCAGACTTCCACGTGAGGAACCCAGAATTCTTACGAAATACCCAGACTTCCCAGGGCTTACCCAGGCTTTCCAGACTTCCACGTGGGGAACCCAGAATCCTTACAATATACCCATACTTCCCAGGGCTTACCCAGGCTTTCCAGATTTCCAGTGAGGAACCCAGAATTCTTACGAAACACCCAGACTTCCCAGGGTTTCCCAGTCGTTCCAGACTTTCTAGTGAGTAACCCAGAATTCTTATGAATTACCCATGCTCCCCAGAGTCTATCCCAAACCTCCCAGAGGTTACCCAGGCTTTCCAGAATTCCACGTGGGGAACCCAGAATTCTTACAAAATACCCAGACTTCCCAGGGCTTACCCAGTCTTTCCAGACTTCCAAGTGAGGAACCCAGAGACTAATCCAGACCTCCCAGATTTTACCCAAGCTTTCCAGACTTCCAAGTGGGGAACCCAAGATTCTTACGAAATACCCAGACTTCCCATACGTTTCCCAGGCTGTGCAGAATTCAAAGTGAGTAAAACAGAATTCTTACGAAATACCCAGACTTCCCAGGGTTACCCAGTCGTTCCAGACTTTCTAGTGAGTAACCCAGAATTCTTACGAAACACCCAGACTTCCCAGGGCTTACCCAGGCTTTCCAGACTTCCACGTGGGGAACCCAGAATCCTTACAATATACCCATACTTCCCAGGGCTTACCCAGGCTTTCCAGATTTCCAGTGAGGAACCCAGAATTCTTACGAAACACCCAGACTTCCCAGGGTTACCCAGTCGTTCCAGACTTTCTAGTGAGTAACCCAGAATTCTTATGAATTACCCATGCTCCCCAGAGTCTATCCCAAACCTCCCAGAGGTTACCCAGGCTTTCCAGAATTCCACGTGGGGAACCCAGAATTCTTACAAAATACCCAGATTTCCCATGTCTTACCCAGTCTTTCCAGACTTCCAAGTGAGGAACCCAGAGACTAACCCAGACCTCCCAGAGGTTACCCAAGCTTTCCAGACTTCCTAGTGAGTTACCCAGAATTATTATGAACTACCCATGCTCCCCAGATACTAACACAGTCATCCCAGAGGTTACCAAGGCTTTCCAGACTTCCAAGTGGGGAACCCAGTATTCTTACGAAATACCCAGACTTCCCACTGGTTACCCAGGCTGTGCAGACTTGAACGTGGGGAACCCAGAATTATTACGAAATACCCAGACTTCCCAGGGATTACCCAGTCTTTCTAGATTTCCAAGTGGTGAACCCAGAATTCTTAGATACACCCAGGCTTTGCAGACTTTCTAGTGAGTAACCCAGAATTATTATGAACTACCCATGCTCCCCAGAGTCTATCCCAAACCTCCCAGAGGTTACCCAGGCTTTCCAGAATTCCACGGGGGAACCCAGAATCCTTACAAAATACCCAGACCTCCCAGAGGTTATCCAAGCTTTCCAGACTTCCAAGTGGGGAAAACAGGATTCTTACGAAACACCCAGACTTCCCAGGGCTTACCCAGGCTTTGTAGACTTTCTAGTAAGTAACCCAGAATTCTTATGAATTACCCATTCTCCCCAGAGTCTATCCCAAACCTCCCAGAGGTTACCCAGGCTTTCCAGAATTCCACGTGGGGAACCAAGAATTCTTACAAAATACCCAGACTTCCCAGGGCTTACCCAGTCTTTCCAGACTTCCAAGTGAGGAACCCAGAGACTAACCCAGACCTCCCAGAGGTTACCCAAGCTTTCCAGACTTCCAAGTGGGGAACCCAGGATTCTTACGAAATACCCAGACTTCCCGTAGGTTACCCAGGCTGAGCAGAATTCAAAGTGAGTAAAACAGAATTCTTACGAAATACCCATACTTCCCAGGGCTTACTAAGGCTTTCCAGATTTCCAGTGAGGAACCCAGAATTCTTACGAAACACCCAGACTTCCCAGGGCTTAGCCAAGCTTTCCAGACTTCCTATTGAGTAACCCAGAATTCTTATGAATTACCCATGCTCCCCAGAGTCTATCCCAAACCTCCCAGAGGTCACCGAGGCTTTCCAGACTCCCAAGTGGGGAACCCAGAATTCTTACGAAATACCCAGACTTCCCAGGGCTTACCCAGTCTTTCCAGACTTCCAAGTGGGGAACCCAGAATTCTTACGGAATACCCAGACTTCCCAGGGCTTACCCAGTCTTTCCAGACTTCCAAGTGAGGAACCCAGAATCCTTACAAAATACCCAGACTCCCCAGGGGTTACCCAGGCTTTCCAGACTTCCAAATGAGGAACCCAGAATTCTTATGAACTACCCATGCTCCCCAGAGTCTATCCCAAACCTCCCAGAGGTTACCCAGGCTTTCCAGAATTCCACGTGGGGAACCCAGAGTTCTTACGAAATACCCAGACTTCCCAGGGCTTACCCAGGCTTGCCATACTTCCAAGTCAGGAACAAAGAATTCTTAGGAAACAGCCAGACTTCCCAGGGCCTACCCAAGCTTTCCAGACTTCCAGTGAGGAACCCAGAATTCTTACGAAACACCCAGACTTCCCAGGGGTTACCCAGGCTTTCCAGATTTCCAGTGAGGAACCCAGAATTCTTACGAAACACGCAGACTTCCCAGGGCTTAGCCACGCTTTCCAGACTTCCTATTGAGTAACCCAGAATTCTTCCCAGGGCTTACCCAGGCTTTCCAGACTTCCACGTGGGGAACCCAGAATCCTTACAATATACCCATACTTCCCAGGGCTTACCCAGGCTTTCCAGATTTCCAGTGAGGAACCCAGAATTCTTACGAAACACCCAGACTTCCCAGGGTTACCCAGTCGTTCCAGACTTTCTAGTGAGTAACCCAGAATTCTTATGAATTACCCATGCTCCCCAGAGTCTATCCCAAACCTCCCAGAGGTTACCCAGGCTTTCCAGAATTCCACGTGGGGAACCCAGAATTCTTACAAAATACCCAGATTTCCCAAGTCGTACCCAGTCTTTCCAGACTTCCAAGTGAGGAACCCAGAGACTAACCCAGACCTCCCAGAGGTTACCCAAGCTTTCCAGACTTCCTAGTGAGTTACCCAGAATTATTATGAACTACCCATGCTCCCCAGATACTAACACAGTCATCCCAGAGGTTACCAAGGCTTTCCAGACTTCCAAGTGGGGAACCCAGAATTCTTACGAAATACCCAGACTTCCCACTGGTTACCCAGGCTGTGCAGACTTGAACGTGGGGAACCCAGAATTATTACGAAATACCCAGACTTCCCAGGGATTACCCAGTCTTTCTAGATTTCCAAGTGGTGAACCCAGAATTCTTAGATATACCCAGGCTTTGCAGACTTTCTAGTGAGTAACCCAGAATTATTATGAACTACCCATGCTCCCCAGAGTCTATCCCAAACCTCCCAGAGGTTACCCAGGCTTTCCAGAATTCCACGGGGGAACCCAGAATCCTTACAAAATACCCAGACCTCCCAGAGGTTATCCAAGCTTTCCAGACTTCCAAGTGGGGAAAACAGGATTCTTACGAAACACCCAGACTTCCCAGGGCTTACCCAGGCTTTGTAGACTTTCTAGTAAGTAACCCAGAATTCTTATGAATTACCCATTCTCCCCAGAGTCTATCCCAAACCTCCCAGAGGTTACCCAGGCTTTCCAGAATTCCACGTGGGGAACCAAGAATTCTTACAAAATACCCAGACTTCCCAGGGCTTACCCAGTCTTTCCAGACTTCCAAGTGAGGAACCCAGAGACTAACCCAGACCTCCCAGAGGTTACCCAAGCTTTCCAGACTTCCAAGTGGGGAACCCAGGATTCTTACGAAATACCCAGACTTCGCGTAGGTTACCCAGGCTGAGCAGAATTCAAAGTGAGTAAAACAGAATTCTTACGAAATACCCATACTTCCCAGGGCTTACTAAGGCTTTCCAGATTTCCAGTGAGGAACCCAGAATTCTTACGAAACACCCAGACTTCCCAGGGCTTAGCCAAGCTTTCCAGACTTCCTATTGAGTAACCCAGAATTCTTATGAATTACCCATGCTCCCCAGAGTCTATCCCAAACCTCCCAGAGGTTATCCAGGCTTTCCAGAATTCCACGTGGGGAACCCAGAATTCTTACAAAATGCCCAGACTTCCCAGGGCTTACCCAGTCTTTCCAGACTTCCAAGTGAGGAACCCAGAGACTAATCCAGACCTCCCAGATTTTACCCAAGCTTTCCAGACTTCCAAGTGGGGAACCCAAGATTCTTACGAAATACCCAGACTTCCCATACGTTTCCCAGGCTGTGCAGAATTCAAAGTGAGTAAAACCGAATTCTTACGAAATACCCAGACTTCCCAGGGTTACCCAGTCTTTCCAGACTTCCAAGTGAGGAACCCAGAGACTAACCCAGACCTCCCAGAGGTTACCCAAGCTTTCCAGACTTCCAAGTGGGGAACCCAGGATTCTTACGAAATACCCAGACTTCCCGTAGGTTACCCAGGCTGAGCAGAATTCAAAGTGAGTAAAACAGAATTCTTACGAAATACCCATACTTCCCAGGGCTTACTAAGGCTTTCCAGATTTCCAGTGAGGAACCCAGAATTCTTACGAAACACCCAGACTTCCCAGGGCTTAGCCAAGCTTTCCAGACTTCCTATTGAGTAACCCAGAATTCTTATGAATTACCCATGCTCCCCAGAGTCTATCCCAAACCTCCCAGAGGTCACCGAGGCTTTCCAGACTCCCAAGTGGGGAACCCAGAATTCTTACGAAATACCCAGACTTCCCAGGGCTTACCCTGTCTTTCCAGACTTCCAAGTGGGGAACCCAGAATTCTTATGGAATACCCAGACTTCCCAGGGCTTACCCAGTCTTTCCAGACTTCCAAGTGAGGAACCCAGAATCCTTACAAAATACCCAGACTCCCCAGGGGTTACCCAGGCTTTCCAGACTTCCAAATGAGGATCCCAGAGTTCTTATGAACTACCCATGCTCCCCGGAGTCTATCCCAAACCTCCCAGAGGTTACCCAGGCTTTCCAGAATTCCACGTGGGGAACCCAGAGTTCTTACGAAATACCCAGACTTCCCAGGGCTTACCCAGGCTTGCCATACTTCCAAGTCAGGAACCCAGAATTCTTAGGAAACAGCCAGACTTCCCAGGGCCTACCCAAGCTTTCCAGACTTCCAGTGAGGAACCCAGAATTCTTACGAAACACCCAGACTTCCCAGGGGTTACCCAGGCTTTCCAGATTTCCAGTGAGGAACCCAGAATTCTTACGAAACACCCAGACTTCCCAGGGCTTAGCCAAGCTTTCCAGACTTCCTATTGAGTAACCCAGAATTCTTATGAATTACCCATGCTCCCCAGAGTCTATCCCAAACCTCCCAGAGGTTATCCAGGCTTTCCAGAATTCCACGTGGGGAACCCAGAATTCTTACAAAATGCCCAGACTTCCCAGGGCTTACCCAGTCTTTCCGACTTCCAAGTGAGGAACCCAGAGTCTAATCCAGACCTCCCAGATTTTACCCAAGCTTTCCAGACTTCCAAGTGGGGAACCCAAGATTCTTACGAAATACCCAGACTTCCCATACGTTTCCCAGGCTGTGCAGAATTCAAAGTGAGTAAAACAGAATTCTTACGAAATACCCAGACTTCCCAGGGTTACCCAGTCGTTCCAGACTTTCTAGTGAGTAACCCAGAATTCTTACGAAACACCCAGACTTTCCAGGGCTTACCCAGGCTTTCCAGACTTCCACGTGGGGAACCCAGAATCCTTACAATATACCCATACTTCCCAGGGCTTACCCAGGCTTTCCAGATTTCCAGTGAGGAACCCAGAATTCTTACGAAACACCCAGACTTCCCAGGGTTACCCAGTCGTTCCAGACTTTCTAGTGTGTAACCCAGAATTCTTATGAATTACCCATGCTCCCCAGAGTCTATCCCAAACCTCCCAGAGGTTACCCAGGCTTTCCAGAATTCCACGTGAGGAACCCAGAATTCTTACGAAATACCCAGACTTCCCAGGGGTTACCCAGGCTTTCCAGACTTCCAAATGAGGAACCCTGAATTCCTATGAAATACCCAGACTTCCAAGGGGTTACCCAAGCTTTCCAGACTTCCTAGTGTGTAACGCAGAATTATTATGAACAACCCATGCTCCCCAGAGACTAACACAGTCGTCGCAGAGGTTACCCAGGGTTTCCAGACTTCCAAGTGGGAAACCCAGAATTCTTACAAAATACCCAGACTTCCCAGAGCTTACTCAGTCTTTCCAGACTTCCAAGTGAGGAACCCAGAATTCTGACGAAACACCCAGACTTCCCAGGGCTTACCCAGGCTTTGTAGACTTTCTAGTGAGTAACCCAGAATTCTTATGAACTACCCATGCTCCCCAGAGTCTATCCCAAACCTCCCAGGGCTTACCCAGTCTTTCCAGACTTCCAAGTGGGGAACCCAGAATTCTTACGAAATACCCAGACTTCCCAGGGCTTACCCAGTCTTTCCAGACTTCCAAGTGAGGAACCCAGAGACTAATCCAGACCTCCCAGATTTTACCCAAGCTTTCCAGACTTCCAAGTGGGGAACCCAAGATTCTTACGAAATACCCAGACTTCCCATACGTTTCCCAGGCTGTGCAGAATTCAAAGTGAGTAAAACAGAATTCTTACGAAATACCCAGACTTCCCAGGGTTACCCAGTCGTTCCAGACTTTCTAGTGAGTAACCCAGAACTCTTACGAAACACCCAGACTTCCCAGGGCTTACCCAGGCTTTCCAGACTTCCACGTGGGGAACCCAGAATCCTTACAATATACCCATACTTCCCAGGGCTTACCCAGACTTTCCAGATTTCCAGTGAGGAACCCAGAATTCTTACGAAACACCCAGACTTCCCAGGGTTACCCAGTCGTTCCAGACTTTCTAGTGAGTAACCCAGAGTTCTTGTGAATTACCCATGCTCCCCAGAGTCTATCCCAAACCTCCCAGAGGTTACCCAGGCTTTCCAGAATTCCACGTGAGGAACCCAGAATTCTTACGAAATACCCAGACTTCCCAGGGGTTACCCAGGCTTTCCAGACTTCCAAATGAGGAACCCTGAATTCCTATGAAATACCCAGACTTCCAAGGGGTTACCCAAGCTTTCCAGACTTCCTAGTGTGTAACGCAGAATTATTATGAACTACCCATGCTCCCCAGAGACTAACACAGTCGTCGCAGAGGTTACCCAGGGTTTCCAGACTTCCAAGTGGGAAACCCAGAGTTCTTACAAAATACCCAGACTTCCCAGAGCTTACTCAGTCTTTCCAGACTTCCAAGTGAGGAACCCAGAATTCTGACGAAACACCCAGACTTCCCAGGGCTTACCCAGGCTTTGTAGACTTTCTAGTGAGTAACCCAGAATTCTTATGAACTACCCATGCTCCCCAGAGTCTATCCCAAACCTCCCAGGGCTTACCCAGTCTTTCCAGACTTCCAAGTGGGGAACCCAGAATTCTTACGAAATACCCAGACTTCCCAGGGCTTACCCAGTCTTTCCAGACTTCCAAGTGAGGAACCCAGAATCCTTACAAAATACCCAGACTCACCAGGGCTTACCCAGTCTTTCCAGACTTCCAAGTGAGGAACCTAGAATTCTTACGAAACACCCAGACTTCCCAGGGCTTACCTAAGCTTTCCATACTTCCTAGTGAGTAACCCAGAATTATTATGAACTACCCATGCTCCTCAGAGACTAACACAGTCGTCGCAGAGGTTACCCAGGTTTTCCAGACTTCCAAGTGAGGAACCCAGAATTCTGACGAAACACCCAGACTTCCCAGGGCTTACCCAGGCTTTGTAGACTTTCTAGTGAGTAACCCAGAATTCTTCTGAACTACCCATGCTCCCCAGAGTCTATCCCAAACCTCCCAGAGGTCACCGAGGCTTTCCAGACTCCCAAGTGGGGAACCTAGAATTCTTACGAAATACCCAGACTTCCCAGGGGATACCCAGGCTTTCTAGACTTCCAAGTGATGAACCCAGAATCCTTACGAAATAAACCAGACTTCCTAGCGGGTACCCAAACTCTCCAGACTTCCTAGGGAGTAACCCAGAGTTGCTAGGAACTACTCAGACTCTCCACGGAAATAACATACAATTCCCAGGGGTTAAGCAGGATTTTCAGACCTCCTTGGGAGTAACCCAGATTTACTAGGAGCTGCCCAGATTCTCCATGGACTAACGTAGACTTCCTAGGGGTTACCCAGGCTTTCCAGACTTCCACGTGAGGAACCCAGAATTCTTACGAAATACCCAGACTTCCCATGGGTTACCCAGGCTTTACAGACTTCCATGTGAGGAACCCAGAATTCTTACGAAATACCCAGACTTCCCATGGGTTACCCAGGTTGTGCAGACTTGAACGTGAGCAACCCAAAATTCTTATGAACTACCCATGCTCCCCAGAGTTTATCCCAAACCTCCCAGAGGTTACCCAGACTTTCCAAAATTCCACGTGGGGAGCCCAGAATTCTTTCAAAATACCCAGACTTCCCAGGGCTTTCCCAGTCTTTCCAGACTTCCAAGTGAGGAACCCAGAGACTAACCCAGACTTCCCAGAGGTTACCCGAGCTTTCCAGACTTCCAAGTGGGGAACCCAGAATTCTTACGAAATACCCAGCCTTCCCATGGGTTACCCAGGCTGTGCAGAATTCAAAGTGAGTAAAACAGAATTCTTACAAAATACCGAGACTCCCCAGGGGTTACCCAGGCTTTCCAGACTTCCAAATGAGGAAGCCTGAATTCTTACAAAATACCCAGACTCCCCAGGGGTTACCCAGGCTTTCCAAACTTCCAAATGAGGAACCCAGAATTCTTACGAAACACGCAGACTTCCCAGGGCTTACCCAAGCTTTCCAGACTTCCTAGTGAGTAACCCAGAATTATTATGAACTACCCATGCTCCCCAGATACTAACACAGTCATCCCAGAGGTTACCAAGGCTTTCCAGACTGCCAAGTGGGGAACCCAGAATTCTTACGAAATACCCAGACTTCCCACGGGTTACCCAGGCTGTGCAGACTTGCACGTGGGGAACCCAGAATTATTACGAAATACCCAGACTTCCCAGGGATTACCCAGTCTTTCTAGATTTCCAAGTGGTGAACCCAGAATTCTTAGATATACCCAGGCTTTGCAGACTTTCTAGTGAGTAACCCAGAATTATTATGAACTACCCATGCTTCCCAGAGTCTATCCCAAACCTCCCAGAGGTTACCCAGGCTTTCCAGAATTCCACGGGGGAACCCAGAATCCTTACAAAATACCCAGACCTCCCAGAGGTTACCCAAGCTTTCCAGACTTCCAAGTGGGGAAAACAGGATTCTTACGAAACACCCAGACTTCCCAGGGCTTACCCAGGCTTTGTAGACTTTCTAGTAAGTAACCCAGAATTCTTATGAATTACCCATTCTCCCCAGAGTCTATCCCAAACCTCCCAGAGGTTACCCAGGCTTTCCAGAATTCCACGTGGGGAACCCAGGATTCTTACAAAATGCCCAGACTTCCCAGGGCTTACCCAGTCTTTCCAGACTTCCAAGTGAGGAACCCAGAGACTAATCCAGACCTCCCAGATTTTACCCAAGCTTTCCAGACTTCCAAGTGGGGAACCCAGGATTCTTACGAAATACCCAGACTTCCCATAGGTTACCCAGGCTGTGCAGAATTCAAAGTGAGTAAAACAGAATTCTTACGAAATACCCAGACTTCCCAGGGGTTACCCAGTCGTTCCAGCCTTTCTAGTGAGTAAAACAAAATTCTTATGAACTACCCATGCTCCCCAGAGTCTATCCAAAACCTCGCAGAGGTTATCCAGGCTTTCCAGAATTCCACGTGGGGAACCCAGAATCCTTACAAAATACCCAAACTTCCCAGGGCTTACTCAGGCTTTCCAAACTTCCACGTGGCGCACCCAGAATCCTTACAAAATACCCATACTTCCCAGGGCTTACCCAGGCTTTCCAGATTTCCAGTGAGGAACCCAGAATTCTTACGAAACACCCAGACTTCCCAGGGCTTAGCCAAGCTTTCCAGACTTCGTATCGAGTAACCCAGAATTATTATGAACTACCCATGCTCCCCAGAGACTAACACAGTCATCCCAGAGGTTACCCAGGCTTTCCAGACTTCCAAGTGGGGAACCCAGAATTCTTACGAAATACCCAGACTTCCCATGGGTTACCCAGGCTGTGCAGACTTCCACGTGAGGATCCCAGAATTCTTACGAAATACCCAGACTTTCCATTGGTTACCCAGGCTGTGCAGACTTGCACGTGGGGAAATCAGAATTATTACGAAATACCCAGACTTCCCATGGGTTACCCAGGCTTTACAGACTTCCATGTGAGGAACCCAGAATTCTTACGAAATACCCAGACTTCCCATGGATTACCCAGTCTTTCTAGTTTTCCAAGTGGTGAACCCAGAATTCTTAGATATACCCAGGCTTTGCAGACTTTCAAGTGAGTAACCCAGAATTCTTATAAACTACCCATGCTCCCCAGAGTCTGTCCCAAACCTCCCAGAGGTTACCCAGGCTTTCCAGAATTCCACGTGGGGAACCCAGAATTCTTACAAAATACCCAGACTTCCCAGGGCTTACCCAGTCTTTCCAGACTTCCAAGTGAGGAATCCAGAGACTAACCCAGACCTCCCAGAGGTTACCCAAGCTTTCCAGACTTCCAAGTGGGGAACCCAGGATTCTTACGAAACACCCAGACTTCCCAGGGCTTACCCAGGCTTTGTAGACTTTCTAGTGAGTAACCCAGAATTCTTATGAATTACGAACTCAGAATTCTTACAAAATACCCAGACTTCCCAGGGCTTACCCAGTCTTTCCAGACTTCCAAGTGAGGAACCCAGAGACTAACCTAGACCTCCCAGAGGTTACCCAAGCTTTCCAGACTTCCAAGTGGGCAACCCAGGATTCTTACGAAATACCCAGACTTCCCATAGGTTACCCAGGCTGTGCAGAATTCAAAGTGAGTAAAACAGAATTCTTACGAAATACCCAGACTTCCCAGGGGTTACCCTGTCGTTCCAGACTTTCTACTGAGTAACCCAGAATTCTTATGAACTACCCATGCTCCCCAGAGTCTATCATAAACCTCGCAGAGGTTACCCAGGCTTTCCAGAATTCCACGTGGGGAACCCAGAATCCTTACAAAATACCCAAACTTCCCAGGGCTTACCCAGCTTTTCCAGACTTCCAGTGAGGAACCCAGAATTCTTACGAAACACCCAGACTTCCCAGGGCGTAGCCAAGCTTTCCAGACTTCCTAGTGAGTAACTCAGAATTATTATGAACTACACATGCTCCCCAGAGACTAACACAGTCATCCCAGAGGTTACCCAGGCTTTTCAGACTTCCAAGTGGGGAACCCAGAATTCTTACGAAATACCCACACTTCCCATGGGTTACCCAGGCTGTGCAGACTTCCACGTGAGGAACCCAGAATTCTTACGAAATACCCAGACTTCCCATTGGTTACCCAGGCTGTGCAGACTTGCACGTGGGGAACTCAGAATTATTACGAAATACCCAGACTTCCCATGGGTTACCCAAGCTTTACAGACTTCCATGTGAGGAACCCAGAGTTCTTACGAAATACCCAGACTTCCCATGGATTACCCAGGCTGTGCAGACTTGCACGTGAGGAACCCAGAATTCTTACGATATACCCAGACTTCCCAGAGCTTACCCAGTCTTTCCAGACTTCCAAGTGAGGAACCCAGAATTCTGACGAAACACCCAGACTTCCCAGGGCTTACCCAGGCTTTGTAGACTTTCTAGTGAGTAACCCAGAATTCTTATGAACTACCCATGCTCCCCAGAGTCTATCCCAAACCTCCCAGAGGTTACCCAGGCTTTCCAGAGTTTCACGTGGGGTAAACAGAGTTCTTACGAAATACCCAGACTTCCCAGGGCTTACCCAGGCTTGCCATACTTCCAAGTGAGGAACCCAGAACTCTTACGAAACACCCAGACTTCCCAAGGCTTACCCAGGCTTTCCAGACTTCCAGTGAGGAACCCAGAATTCTTACGAAACACCCAGACTTCCCAGGGGTTACCCAGGCTTTCCAGACTTCCGAGGGAGTAACCCAGAGATCCTAGGAGCTACCCAGGCTCTCCACGGAAAAACCTAGACTTCCCAGAGGTTACCCAGGCTTAGCAGACTTCCACGTGATGAACCCAGAATTCTTACGTAATACTCAGACTTCCCAGAGTTTACCCAGTCTTTCCAGACTTCCAAGTGAGGAACCCAGAATTCTTACGAAACACCCAGACTTCCCAGGGCTTACCCAGGCTTTTTAGACTTTCCAGTGAGTAACCCAAAATTCTTATGAACTACCCAGACTTCCCAGGGCTTACCCAGGATGTGCAGTCTTCCACGTGAGGAACCCAGAATTCTTACGAAATACCCAGACTTCCCAGGGGTTACCCAGGCTTTCCAGACTTCCAAATGAGGAACCCTGAATTCTTATGAAATACCCAGACTTCCAAGGGGTTACCCAAGCTTTCCAGACTTCCTAGTGAGTAACCCAGAATTATTATGAACCACCCATGCTCCCCAGAGACTAACACAGTCGTCGCAGAGGTTACCCAGGGTTTCCAGACTTCCAAGTGGGAAACCCAGAATTCTTACAAAATACCCAGACTTCCCAGAGCTTAGCCAGTCTTTCCAGACTTCCAAGTGAGGAACCCAGAATTCTGACGAAACACCCAAACTTCCAAGGGCTTACCCAGGCTTTGTAGACTTTCTAGTGAGTAACCCAGAATTCTTATGAACTACCCATGCTCCCCAGAGTCTATCCCAAACCTCCCAGAGGTTACCCAGTCTTTCCAGAATTCCACGTGGGGAACCCAGAGTTCTTACGAAATACCCAGACTTCCCAGGGCTTACCCAGGCTTGCCATACTTCCAAGTGAGGAACCCAGAATTCTGACGAAACACCCAGACTTCCCAGGTCTTACCCAGGCTTTGTAGACTTTCTAGTGAGTAACCCAGAATTCTTATGAACTACCCATGCTCCCCAGAGTCTATCCCAAACCTCCCAGAGGTTACCCAGTGTTTCCAGAATTCCACGTGGGGAACCCAGAGTTCTTACGAAACACCCAGACTTCCCAGGGCTTACCCAGGCTTTCCAGACTTCCAGTTAGACACCCGGAATTCTTACGAAACACCCTGACTTCCCAGGGGTTACTCAGGCTTTGCAGATTTCCAAGTGGGGAACCCAGAATTCTTAGATATACCCAGGTTTGCAGACTTTCTAGTGAGTAACCCAGAATACTTATGAACTACCCATGCTCCCCAGAGACTAATCCAGAAATCCCAGAGGTTACCCAAGCTTTCCAGACTTCCAATTGGGGAACCCAGAATTCTTACGAAATACCCAGACTTCCCATGGGTTACCCAGGCTGTGCAGACTTCCACGTGAGAAACCCAAAATTCTTTCGATATACCCAGACTTCCCAGGTGTTGCCCAGTCTTTCTAGATTTCCAAGTGGTGAACCCAGAATTCTTAGATGTACCCAGGTTTGCAGACTTTCTAGTGAGTAACCCAGAATTCTTATGAACTACCCATGTTCTCCAGGGACTAACCAGACCTCCCAGAGGTTACCCAGGCTTTCCAGACTTCCAAGTGTACTCCCAAGCCCTTTTGGCTTTTGGTTTTAATTTTTATTAATTTCATTTATTTAATTGGAATTGGGTATTAATGAAATACCATACATTCTTTATAGCTCAATAAATTGCTTATTAGTCAAGTCAGCTTAATGGTGAAATAATTATTTGCAATTCTGATTAAATTGGGTTTGAACTATTAGAATGTGTTGAAATAATTTATAGATGGGTAGCAAATATTTGTATTTTAGTTTAAGTAGCAGTTTTCATGAAGAAGTAAGTTTTGCCTATGGTTCTATCTTTTACAGTTATTTCTAATTATGTCAACTTTAGTTTTTATTATCATAAGTTATTGGCATTAATTGACTTGGTAAAGCTTAGTTCCTCAAGAAGTTAGTGGACGTGAGAATCTTGTCTTGAAAAGAGGGTTTAGTTACGTGCTAATATCCTTCTTTAGGATATCTACGTTAATTGTATTAATTTTTGTTAGTGTAAAATCTAAGTTTTAGTGTTTTTAAATCAGAAGTAAGTTATAAGTTTTATTATTTAATATTGTTTATTTTCCAGGGTTATAATTTTCTTATTTATAATTTATTACTTAATATATTAGCTATTCGATTTTTGGTGTGTTTTCTTGGCTATTTATTTCAGAGGGGTAATTTGACAGGGATATATTTCTTTAGTGAAAATCCTAGATCAAGGTTGGATATAATTTTGATTTAGGTTAATCGACGTCTTCTAGTTGGGTATTTTCAGCTCTTGATACTTCAGGTACCAGAGGAACTACAAGTGGAAGTCGTTGGTTACATTTGGTGGCAGCGGTTACGCGAACCCCCTTCTGGCAAACCCAGGATTCTTGGGTCAAGTCTTGTTTTTTTTCTTTCCAGCTACATTTACTGGCAGCGATTACGGGAACCTCCTTCTGGAAAAAGCGGGGTTCTTATTGTTCTTTACAGCTACGACGAGTGCAACTATTTTTTTTTTAGTTTTGTATTTGGTTCAGTACAGCATAGGGGAATTATTCAGTTTCGAATCAGTCTGTGGAAAAGTTCAAATATTCTAATTTGAAGAGACAGCTAGCAGTGGTTGTAATTTTAGTGTCGAAACAAGTTAGGAAAAGCCAAGATGCCAAATACAACCAATTAGACGCAGGGTCCGGCACAAGGCCAGCCTCCAATGTTTTCTTACACAACTACAGGTATGGTGGCTAAAACTATGGAACCATATACAGGGAAAGGGTCACCCAAAGAATATTTCAGGCAAATAAAGCGAAGGGCCATATATGATGGCTGGTCAGACGAACAAATGCTACACATAATTAAGCTCAGTCTTACCAAGGATGCATTAGCATATTACGAGTCTGATCCGACACTAGAAACAGCATCATTGGACGAATTCATCAAAAGATTGACGCAGAAATTTACACCAATTAGATTACCAGGAGAGGCTCAAATGAAGCTATCAAAATGTTTTCAAAGACATGATGAAGATGTAGCAGCATATTTTATTCTGTTGAATACTTTAGGGAGAGCAGTGTTGGAAGAAGATTTAGAAGGAACCAAGAAAGGAGAAGTTGATGGTATCAAGAAGAAACATGAAGACGTCGTTCTTAATCAATTCAGAATAGGGCTAAAGAAGGAACTGATGAGACAACTAGCTCCTGTGCTATTAGCAGAAGAGAATTTAACCATCGTGAAAGCAGAAATGATAAGAAGACGTTACGAAATATGTAATACAATATCCTTCAATAATAATCTTGCCTCAGGTCAAAGAGTAATGACAGTAGGTTCTAGATCATGGTGTACTTACTGCAGAATGTCCTACCACAGTACAAACAATTGCTGGTAGAAGAATGGTCAACAGCAGTGGAATCAGCAAGGGCGTTATGGCACAGAGGGCAGATCAAACGTGGCAAGAAATCAAAGCAATCATGGGTTAAGTCAACAAGGACAAAGGAACCAATACTGGGAAAATCAGCAATACCAGCAATTTTCAAGGCAAACGCGGAATCAAGATAATAGGTCGAACCAGCAGAGAACTTATTTTCGTCAAGATAGGTAATCTTATGGAGGCGATAAGTACTACCACAGTTTTCGACCAGACAATGGGAGAAGTTATAATGCCAGGACCTCTTACAATCAACAAGGTAACTCCCGAGGAGGATGGCAAAATCAAGATAGCGGCCATACACACGGCAACTCGTATCAACAAGTGAAAAGGCAACATCAAATCAACACAACCCAAAACCAGCCTTTAACTTTAAACTCCAAAGGACCTTTAACTGCAACCCGAGTCGAAGGTCATTAAGTAACGCACAACAAGCATCGCAAGAAAACGTAGTAGTATCAATCCCACAAATTTCTACAGCAACAACAATGGATGTTCCATGTATAATATATTTATGGGTTAATGGTAGCATAGTCAAATTCCTTATAGATTCAGGAGCAGCAGTATCAACCATAAAATTGGAGGCAATGAATCCCGAGTTCGTGTACAGGGTCAACAACATACAGCTACTAGATGCAACTGGACATCAGATACACTCATTGGGGATGATAGAAGCCAGCCTAGGAGTTGCAAGGGGAGTAGAACTGGGAAGGCATAATTTTATGGTATGCTACCATTCGCTACGAATCGAGGCTCAGGGACTTTTAGGGAGAGACTTCTTATTCAATAATGAGGCTATGCATATTTTTAGTGAAAGCGTTTTGAGAATGTGGGGCTACAACATTCCGATTTACTACTTACGTGAGCGGATAGAATTCCAGTGCGAGGATCAAACGGGTTTAGAAAACTATGAAGACCAAGTTGGCAAGGAAAGAGGGGAAGAAGAAACACAAGCGGTATTAAATAATATTCAAGAATATGTGGAAGAAAGCATAGATAATAAAGCAGAGGTAGGCGAGATCTTAGGACTAGATGTCAGGGATCAAAGGTCTACTTCCATTAATGGTAATGGAGATTCAGCAGGTATTCCAGGAATAGGGAACGAGTATGAAGTATTAATTAATAATATGAATTTAAAGAAGCAGAGGGAAATAGAAGCCCAGAACGAAGCAGTATCTGTTAATGTGCTAAGAGGACAGCATATAAAGAAGAATAATGATAGAACAGCACCTGATGGTGACCTACAGAAGGCAATGAACGCAAATAAAAATGCTGATCCAGTGGAACTACAAGTAAATATGCAAGTGCATAAAGGAAGTAGTGGTAGGTTAGGGACGCAAAACGAATCATCATTTTTACAAGAAAGTGGGTCATCAGTAGTAAACACAGACACAGCACCTACAAAGGATGGAGGGGAAATAATTACTGTAAACCAAATTTAGCAGAAAACTTGTCAATTCCACCAAAAACTGAAGTTACTTTTAAGGTTTCAATTAAACCAGAAATAGCATGCGAAAATTTAATGATTGAACCTAGTGAGACAACAATCAATGGGGTATATGTTGCGAGGGCAGTAGTGAAAAACGAACCAGAAGTGTGGCTGCGGGCCATAAATCTAAATGATTTCGAAATTGTGCTACAGAATAATCAGCAAGTGGCAACAGCGGAAGACGCACCGGATTTCATTCCAAAGGAAACTGGTGGCGGTGAAATTCAAGTCAACACCCTAAACACACGAGACAAGAACTGGGTGAGTGAAGAAATAAATTTATCACATCTAGATGACGATACTAAGGAGCGGGTAACAGGACTACTGCAGGATTATCTAGACATTTTTGACGAAGGGGTTGATGAACTGTCAAGTGCAACAACAGTGAAACATCGAATTATTACAGACAATGTGGCACCTATTAACAAGAAAAACTACAGTATACCATACTCTCAACGTGAAGTATTAAAGATGGAGATAGACAAACTCTTAAGAACTAAAGTGATTGAACCTTCATCACCGTGGAATGCACCAGTGGTGTTGGTAACAAAATCACTACCAAATGGAGAGAAGAAGGTACGAATGTGTTTGGATTACAGGGTGTTAAATTCGGTAACCCATAAAGAATTTTTCCCTATACCAAGGTTGACAGAATCTTTGGATTATTTGGGCAACTCTAATTTGTTTAGTGTCTTTGATATAACCTCAGCATATCACCAAATCGATGTCGATAGTGAATCCATTCCGAAGACAGCGTTTTCAGCACTAGACAATCATTATCAATATAGGAAAATGCCATTTGGACTAGTGAATGCACCTAGGACATTTCAGAGGTTTATGAACTTTACGTTATCAGGTTTAACAGGGGATATTTGTTTGGTTTATTTAGATGACATCATTATTCACAGCGGAAAAGGTATAGCAGATCATTTAGAAACATTAGCAACAGTGTTCGAGAGACTACGTCAGGCTAACATCAAACTGAAACCATCAAAATGCCACGTACTAAAACAACAAGTGTTGTATTTGGGGCACGTAATTTCAGGAGAGGGAATAAAACCAGATCCAGATAAAATTAAGAGTATTCAAGATTTCCCGACACCAACAAGTGTAAAGAAAATAAGGGAGTTCATAGGACTTGTAGGGTGGTATCGGAGATTTATTCCAAACTTTGCGGAAATGGCAGAACCATTGACAAATTTAACAAAGAAGGAAGTAAAGTTTAAAATGGATGACAGCTGTTTAGAAGCTATACGGAAATTGAAGACAGCGATCACATCAGATAAGGTCCTGTGTTATCCAGATTTCAGCAAACCTTTCATTTTGGAGACGGATGCATCAAAAGTAGGCATGGGAGCGATTCTCAGTCAGGAGCAGAGTGGATTTCATCGTCCAATTGCATTTGCATCAAAGAAATTCAACAAAGCACAACTAAATTATTCTGTGACAGAGAAGGAGTGTGCAGCAGTAGTTTTTGCAATTCAGCAGTTTAGATGTTATGTGTACAGAAGAAAATTTACAATTATCACCGATCATAGAGCATTAGTTTGGCTTCTATCATCATCAGATCCATGTTAAGCAGGATGTTTGAAGGAGATGAAGAATCAACCTTTTCAGGAAAAGAATTTAGGGAGTTCAGGAAAACAAACAACATTGTCAATAATAGATTTAGTGAAGAGGTAGGAGACGTATTTTCGTGTCCTGAACAGTATGCGTTAGCACATGTGGTTTCACAGGATTTTGCAATGAGTAAAGGTATAGCGGGTGAATTTAAAGAAAAGTTCGGATCAGTTAGGGAATTGAAAGCTCAAAAGAAAAAGATAGGAGGGGTAGCGATTTTACAATTACCATCTAGAAACATATATTACCTAATAACTAAGAAAAAATATTTTCAAGAAACTACTTACGAGATGGTATGGGAATCCTTATTAGATTTAAAAAGACAAGTCATGCGTCTGGCAGATTCAACAATAGCTATGCCAAGGATAGCGTGTGGATTGGATGGCTTACATTGGGAAGTTGTCAGCGACATGATCAAATTTATTTTTTCTCAAACGTCGGTAAAGATAATTGTGTATTATTTACCATCAATTCAAAAGGAATTGTGTGTAGTTAGTAAACAACCCCAGTATCTTCCAATGTGGGATAGAATGCAGATTAAGAGAGAACAAGAGTCAGATGAGTGGTGTAAGAAGATATATAAAGAAATAGAAGAAAATGAAGAGGAGTGTGAGTATTATTTGGATGTGGACGGTATTGTGTACAGAAAGGGAGAGGAGCAAGCGGATTTAATGGTTATTCCTAAATCATTTGTATATAAGGTTATTCACGATTTTCATAACATACCAATGGCAGGGCATCCAGGACAGGAAAAGACTTACTTATCCATCAGGCTTCGTTGTTATTGGCCGCAAATGAGAATGGACATTAACAACTACGTAGCTAAATGTCATCAATGTAAGCAGCGGAAAACTTCACCTCATTTAAGAAAGGCGCCGTTACAACAATTTCCGGAAGTGTCACATCCATTTGAACGATGTTGCATGGATATTGTGGGTCCATTTATAACATCTAACGAAGGAAATAAATATTTATTAACGTTTCAGGACTATTTTACAAAATATGTGGAAGTAATGGCAATTCCCGATCAGACCGCTAGAACAATTAGCAAATTCTTCTTCACTAACGTTATAGCGAGATTCGGAACACCAGAACAACTTATCACTGACTGTGGAAGTAATTTTATAGGAGAATTGTTTAAAGAACTATGTGAAACACTAGACATTAAAAAACTACATACAACGCATTACCATCCGCAAGGAAATCCTATCGAAAGATGTCATAGAGTTTTTAAAGATTTTCTAGCACAGTACATTTCCAAAGGAGGAAGAGATTGGGACACATGGGTTCCATATCTAATGATGAGTTACAACTTTTCTATTCATTCCTCATCCAAGTTTTCACCGTCCTTTTTGCTGTACGGGCGAGATCCAACTTTACCAATGGACCTAATCATAAAACCAAGAATGGTTAGTATAACTTAGGGGATAATTATGTTTCAGAACTTATAGCTAGATTACAGACAGCATGGCAAGAAGGTCAATCTACGATTAGCAGCAGAGAAGAGAGCTATACAATACAATAAGAAAGCAAAGGATGTACAATTTCAACTTGGGGATTTAGTTTACATGTATGATCCGTCTACGAAAATTGGTCAATCTAAAAAATTAGTTAAGCCATTTAAAGGACCATTTAGAATAATGGAAGAAAAGGGGCCAGTAACATTCAAGATAAGAGAATTAAATAAGAATAAAGAACAAATTGTTCACGCGAATAGGTTAAAACTGTGTAAAGGGGAATTTGAAGATGAAGAAGACAAAGAACATTATCTAGCGGTAAGAATAGAGAATTCTGAGGAACACAACAAAGATTTGGAGGAAAGCGAGGAAGAAGAAGTGGTGAGTACTCAGGATGTAGCAAAAATCATCTTGGAAAGCCTTAATAATCACACTTCAGCTGGGACTGAGCGTAGCCTACCGATAGTACAAGCCTCCGCACAGCAATCGTGACGTCACAGTCGAAGCAGCAAGACCCGGTTTGTGCTTGCATGTGCATAGGTACGAATAGTATTGAAACTGCGTACCCACAGTTACCTATTTAGTCACCTAATGTAATTTATTTTTTGTGTTTTTACAGTATTTATTTATATAATTTATAAATTATGAGAAGTTGTTGTAGTTATTTAATTTTCTTTTTGGTGTTTTGGTGCCCATTTAATAAAACTAGATATTCAAATTGTCACGCAACATAACATTTAAATTTCAAACAATATACAAGAAATTACAAATATAACTAATTACATAGGTACCTCTACTTAGGAAAGTTAATAACTCAGGAACCAGTTTTATACAGGGTGTTTCTAAAATGGATAAGGAGCTTCGTCCGCCGTTTTAGAAACACCCTTATATGACTATTTTCATAGCGTTAAACAATTACAATTAACAATAAAGTTGCAAAAAACATTAAATTTAATATCTATAACTTAATTTAAATCTAAAAATCTAACAAGTTTGTAACTAAATATTTTGTTCGTCAACGAAAAATTATTCAATTTATAATAATTTTAATTATCTAAACACTACTTAACTTTTTAATCGCTGTAGCTTTTTTTGTACTACCACGAATACTAGTACTACTGTGCAGCACATTTTGGTTAACTTTTGCATAATTATTAAGTAAAATGTTTGAAAAATGATGAATACATTTATCGGCCAATTTTGCATGCGGCATACCGCAATTGGAATAGGAATTAAATGTTACACTGTCGTAGATGAGCATTTCGTGTGCCAAGTAATGGAGTACATTTATGTGACTTTTACAGTTCAAAAATTTGTTTTCATATCTGTCTCCTATCAATACTTTAAACAATAAATACATATTTGTGATAATTTGGACAAAAATGTCCTTAGGCCATTTTAAACCGCCACGATCTAAACAGGTGAGGTACTGAAATTCTTTATTTAACGATGGCATTTCAGTTTCCAAAACTTTATCATAACAAGTGTAATTTTTACAGTCTTTACACTCTAGGGTTTTATTCACCGTCCTGGAAATGTATCCTGCAATGTATATTAAAACATGTCTGTCATTGTCCGTGATAGTTTCGTCATTTGTTAATATTAGGGCGTCGTAGAAAATTTCATCTATATCTGTGTCGGTATTCGTCAAATGTGTAATTTTTTCACAGTCATTTAGAAATGTTTTAAATGAAACGTTCCACTTGATGATGATTGCAGCTTTAACAGACTCAACATTTTTAATTTTCTTTCTGATTCTAATACCTGAACAACAGAGATATGGTAATTGCCGCCGTTCATCTCTCTATATCTTCCAAAACGTCCTTCTAAATTATCATTTTGAAATTTCCCCAGTAATACATATTCAAAGTTTTGTTCATTCAGCAAATACTTGGACAATTCTATTAAACTACTGCAGGTATGTGTCAACGATAACTGTGTCTGTTTAGACAGCTTTCCATTCGTTGAAGTTTTGGCTTCGCCTTGTATGTTTAATTTTTCCCAAGAATTTAGCCACTGGACAAAATTTTCCAAAAATATCAAATTTTTGTCATCATCACTATTAACAATGGGGTCGAAGTGGGTATCTCTAAATCTATTACCTTTAAATTTCGAACTACAGTTAACAATTTTCCACAAATTCGAAATCAAAATAATAAATTTTATAGTGCCATCCACAGACGATATACTATCTTTATGTTTGGATTTTAATGCAGCAACATTTTTGTTATCAAACAGACGTACACATAAATTTACATTTTGTCTTTCAATTGACGAGGGATACAATACCTTACGTGACAAGCTCGGTGCTAGTTTTAAAATATTGTTTTCTTCTTCAAGAAAAAGGTTTTTTAAATCACTAATGCATGCACAGGTTCGATTTTCTTCGCCAACTTTGGTAATTCTTTCCTGCATGTTTTCAGGTATTTCCGGGATAATAAACGACTGTTTGGTGTCTTTTTGATTAAGCCAGTTATTTCTGACAGATTTAAATAAATGCACTGTATCAAAAAGTATAAAAATCTTTTGATCGGTTTCCTTGGCAAATGGATTAATAAAATACGTATTTAAAGTACCACCACAGAGAGCAACAAACATTTTTTTATTAACACTGTTGTTGTCCGATATAATAGAAACAACTTGATAACCAGCATTTGTTACCAATTCCAGGACTTTCAGGGTTAACTCTTGCAAAAAATTATGTTTCATTGTAGATACCGGAAACAATCCAACAACATCTTTGTTTTTGGAAAATACAGATGAAATCATAAATGCTTGTATAGTCAAAGCCGAGGCCAAATTTTCATTTTTATTTTCACTACACGCAAAACCTTCAATTTTTCCGTTTTTATAGGAAATGCTCTTTTTGACGTATATTTCGTCCAACATTAAAGTCAGGTATTTTTCATTTTCTGATAAAAATGTTAACTTATCATTTAAATATTTTATATGACTTTCATCTATTCCAGAATTTTTAGTACCCAGTTTCATTAACAAACGTTTTAAATGTTTTGGTGAAGGAAGAGTCAAATATTTACTTCGTTCTATTAGACTGTATGCCCCTGGAAACATAAAAAAAATGCAGCTGGCCCATATTAATGTCTCAGGTGAATACCTTATTTGTTTTGAATGAATTAAATTTATCTGTTCGTGACAAAATTTGACTTTTTCAAGTTTTTCTGGACCAGTTGTTTCGCTTTCAATTCTATTTAAAATTTTAGAAACATACTTCAAACTATCTTCGGCTGAGTTAGCTCCTTCGTATCTTTTTAAATATTCTAATATGTTTATCAACATGGGCCATGAGTCGCATTTTTTTAGGTTTCCCAGAATTCCATTTATATCTTTGTTGCTTATTTCTATGTTTTTATAAAAACAAGTTGTTGACAGGTCTTCACGAATTACTATACTCTTTTCTATATATGGTTTATCTATATCGTTTCTACTCTGAATAATATTATAAATAAAAATTTTATTTTGTACTATTTTAAACTCAAAATAGAATTTAAAGTTTCTAAGTTTTTCCTCGATTCTGCCCTTTAATTGCTCAAAATTTGTGATCATGCCTGCCTTCTTTTCACCATCTTGTTCTATTTTTTTACGTTTTTCAAATTCTAAACGTCTTTCTCCCGGGTGGTAACATAGTAGTCATATAGGAAGGTTGGTTTGTGAAAACTGTGGGATACGCATCATCAGTCAATTTAAATTGTTGTCTTGGTACAACCAAGACTGAACCATCGGATCTGGTAACTTTATCTTCGCGAATAATAAACTGTTCGCCAAAATGCTTTATACAAATTCTAGCGGAATCTTTGATTGTATAGTTTTCCCCATGAATACAACGCAACAACTTTTCCTTCCGCACATTGTCTTTCGGAAACCTAAATACGGTAATTCTTTCTGAATTCCTGTAATTACTTGTACAGCCCAGTACACAACATCCCGTAGGCATATTGTTAAAAATTATTACTACTTATAGTAGTTAATTTCCCCACTGCCCAAAGTGCCCAAAATACTTTGAAAAGCGTCTATTCTGCCGATTCTGCACGTAACAGTATATAAAGAACTTGGGAATATTTGCAGACTGCACTGCTTCAGTTGTGACGTAGGCGCTGTGGAGGGGATCTGTGCGGAGGCTTGTACTATCGGTAGGCTACGGACTGAGGTAACAGAGGTTTGTAAGGGTAAGCGTGGAAATTTTGAAATTAGCAAAAAAAGACAAACAGTTGATGGAGAGCAATAAAGAGAAATTGGAAAATTTAGATAAATTGGGGTTAAGACGATCTCAAGGGGTTAAGAAGTCAAATGATTAGGATTGAAGAGCCAATCTTGATAGTTAAGTTTATGTAATCAGTATTGACATTTCAATCTTACAAGGCTAACAGTTCACAGTAAGGGTTGTTTCTTTACTGTTGAATTACTAAATAATTATATATTACACTGTACCCTAACTATATGCTCTTTTCGGGGTGCTAAACAAATAATGCTGTAAATATTGATCAACTTTACCTGTACGAGTTTGATCAAAAAAAATAAAAACAAAGAACAAAAAGAACTCTTATCTCGGGGCTTTCGATACCTTGTCCTGCTCTGACAAGTATCTTCTGTGGATCCACTATTTAGCATACACAAAAAAAAACTTTCATATGACAAACAACAAAAAAAAATGAAATGACAAAATTTTAAGCAACACAACAAACAAAATTGATATTTATTTACACAAGAAATGAACACAAATTAAATTAAAGTAATCAATCAACATCCTATCATCCCTAGGCTCAAAATTAAATTTAAATACAAAAAAAAAACTTATCTTATAATTGGTTCGGACTCTGGTGTATAAAGTACTTCAAAATTCCCGCGCTTCTTTCAATTTCCCGATCTGCAACGAACAAATCCAATCTCGTACGAACAAATCCAATCTCGTAATTAATTATAATCACTTTACAAACAACAATGTCTGCTTTAATGCTTGCAAAACGCAAATAAACTTGATAAACTCCAAATTTGTAATCCTTTGGATTCGAGGAAACGACACGCTCTTTCAAGGAATATTAACAGAGTGAGTCCTTTTTGTTTTGTCAGCCCTATTTATCACCTTTGTCAACAAGTTTGTTTTTCACCATGGTAACAAAACATTTTTACTGAAGAAACATTTGAACATCAATTGTTTTTATAATATAATAATTTTAAATGCCTTTCTGGCCTTTATACTGCAAGATTTCACAAAACTACGCACATTTTCAGCTTCCTTATAATTTTCTCTTTTGAATGATATCCCATTTGCTATGTTTTCAATACCATCTGCAAACCCTTCAAATTTGTTAATTTTCCTTATTAAGGAAAACTTTTTCACTCAACTCATATCAATTTTCAGATTCCTCACCATTTTCTACACACTTTAAGTTCTTTGCTTTTCACCAAAATCTTCACCAAAGTCCAAAATTAATAATTTACAATTTTGATAACATAACCTCAAACCTTACGACATTTCAGATAAACGATTTTTTAAGAAAATCATTTTCCATATAAAAGAAACATGAAGATAAACCGTTTCTAACTAAAGAGATAGCTACAACCCACATCACAAATACTGGGACAACCTATTGAACAAACCAACGTTTATCCGAGTATTGTAAGATGCTTCGATATCAAATTATACAAATAAAAAAACTTAAAATAAAAAACATAGCCTTTCACAAATAGCTAAATTCATTCAGACAAAGAATTATCTTAACTACTAAACCAATTTTACATAATCTTACATAAATTTAAGACATTAATAAACATTTACTTTTAGTCGACCAAATGAAAGCATATCGGAACCGTATATGGCCCACATTTTGAAAGTTTGAAACGAACCACAGCTGATACCAAGACAAATACAAAACAAGAACCAAATATCCCGAGATAAGAGCCTTCCGAAACCGAAATAAAAATTATGAACAACCGAATGATAAAAAGAAATTTAAAATAATATTTGACAAATTTATTAAACGTAAGCTTAAGGTAGCTATCAACCTTTAAGTATTTAATTTAGACTAAGTAATCGTACAAATGTGACTCTAAATCACAGCAATATATTTATTTCTTTTTTAGAATAAACATAGAGTAAGTAACAAATGGGAAAACTTTTATATGAACAATGTTTTAACTATTATTGTATACAGTAATTAATTTATTAAGGGTTGTAATAATATTGTACACTTATGTTACAGATCTAGTAGAAAAATTCGATTCTGTGGCGTTTCTGAATCGTTTCCTGGCATTATTGAAACGATTCTAAATCGATTTTTATTTGCCACAAAAATGCCAAATGTCCGCCCTTTGAATCGATTCAGAAATCGCTTTTAAAATCATTTTTAAAACGTTAGCAAACCATACTGAAATTCGATTCTCGGAATCGTTTTTGAATCGTTTTTAAATAAACCAGTTTATTGAAAGAAGAACCGCTTTTAAATCGAAATCTATGTAATCTAGGAATGTTTCTTTGAATGATTTTTAAACAGTAATGTATGTTACGTAAAACGTTTTTCTGAATCGTTTTGGAATCGTTTTTAAATAAACCAGTTTATTGAAAGAAGAAACGCTTTTAAATCGAAATCTAAGTAATCTACGAATGTTTCTTTGAGTGATTTTTAAACGGTAATGTATGTTACGTAAAACATTTTTCTGAATCGTTTTGGAATCGTTTTTAAATAAACCAGTTTATTGAAAGAAGAAACGCTTTTAAATCGAAATCTAAGTAATCTACGAATGTTTCTTTGAATGAGTTTTAAACAGTTTGAAAAAAGATTTATTTATTATAGTTTATTAGTAAAGTGATTGAAATTTGAAATATTTTTTAAATTTTTATAAGAAAAATTAAATTTTTGTAAAGTAATGTTTTTATGACTGATTGTTAAACGTTCCTGTATACAGGGTGTTTCTTAAATGGCGGACACGGAGAGCACTACGCGATTCTCATCTTAAAACTGAGTCGAAAAAGTATAGGCGATTTTGGACTAATGTATTTAGTTTCCGAGTTATTCGCATTTTAAAATTTTTAAATTTGACAACATTACGCCTGCTTGCACGGACTTTGTTTTAAACGTTTGGTGTTTTAATAAGGCAGTATGAACAAGTTTCCTAGGTAATAACCTCATAGGTACAATGCACTGTTGCAACATATTGAAAAAAAATTTAACAACAGATATTTATCAGAAAGAATGTCTTCGGAGGAAGGAATACAACGTATACAAAATTCCAAATTTATTAAGATTTAATATTTGATTGATGAACAATGCGGAACGGTTAAAATTTACCCGTTTTTCCAAAGCATAAAGGAATTGAATTTCAATCTTTGACTGAGAATAACTCTGAAACTAGCGAAGAACGGACATTATTGTATTATATTTTTCCATTCAGTATCTGGAGGGGAATGGCGTACCGTGCTCCGTGTCCGCGATTTAAGAAACACCCTGTATACCGTAATTCGATTGTTTGAAACGTCTAAGTAATATATTTGAGACCAAAAAAGAATACAATAATAATATTTTATTACAATCATATCAAGAATTACAAAATATGAAAATAGTATAGTATAAAAGTATATATAGTATAAAGTATAAAAAAATTAAGACGCTACCCATCTATAGCGACAAAAGTCGGTGTTGTGAGGTTCTTCTTTGATTGGGTTCTTTTTATTCGTGTATTAGAACTTCTCATCCATACACTCACATGCTGCTTAAATTCATTTGTCGTGAGTGTTGGATGATATTTTCGGGCAATATCTATAAAAAAAGAAACACATAATTTTTGATTTCACATTATGACACAGTTTTGCGGCTATAAAGTAGCTATTTAATAAAAAAATAATAACTAAACAACAACAACACATTTGGACTTATCTAGTTACATAAAACATGCCACATTCATAAAAAAAAAATAAAATGAGCCAATTTTAGCAATTGAATTAACACTTAATCGGACTCTATAGGTTTCGCTTCCTTTAGGTTTAGAGGATTTGCTCCATCGGTCATAAACTGCGGCTCGTTCACTAAAGACCTATGTTATTTAGGTACTTAGTACGTAAAAATGTTTCAGTGCTATACTGGTATACGCATGCTAGTATACTTACGTTGTATGAATCCAGTTATAAGTTTATCAGATATCTGGTAGCTGTCTCGTACTCCACTCCACGAGCAGATGGAAGCCAATTTGTCTATAAATGTTAATTGAAGACACCTTCTAATAAATTCTTCTGGTTTCTGGCATCGATGAATACTAAACTTACGCATCTAAAAATATACGATACCATTTGTACTGTATCTTTTTACCTCATACTTGACCTAATGTAAAATATTTACCAATAATTTTTGAATATTTTTATCATGCATTTGTGCCTCTAAATTTTGAACGTCTTCAATAGTTTTCAGAGGTAATATAACATCGATCTCTGCCTCCAATTCACAATTACCACCATATTCCCCGGCTAATGCTGTAACCTTGTCCTCTAAATCTTTCATTCGTTTATCCATAGCTGCGAAATGTTGGTCCATCTTAACCTTTAATGAAGCAACCTCGTTCGTAAATAATTTCGTAGACGTTGAAATAAGTTCTAATATAGTATTTCCTTCAGGTTCTGTCGCAGAAATTGACGGCAGAGGAGATCGAGATATATCGATGATGTCTGTAAAAAATATTCATTTATTGTCGTTTTTAAGTTACTTGCGGGATAATATTATTAATTATATAATAGTAATTTATTAGGCACCAATGTTGTCAGCAATATTTAATAAATTTCCGTCTTCTTTTGAAACTCGGGTCGCTACCGCTGGTGAATCTATAACAAAATAAAATAAGGTTATTTTTGTTGTGAATGCATAGTTTAGATCTATCGTACTTAATATGTTCCACTCAACATCGTTTACAGCCTGAGAGGGTGGTTGATAAACGATGCTGTGTGTATTGTCAAATTCGGCATCTTTAACTCGGACTGTCTTTCTTCGAAGACCCGGTCCGTATTCATCGGAATTTGACGGCAAGTCGTTGACGATTTGCAATGCTTTTTTACGACCTTCAATGAAAGTTTCTGTAAATATATGAAAGAAATTAAATTTGAAACACAAAACTACAGTCGGCAGTAAATGGGTAGTAATAGTTGGAACTTACCACAATATTTAATAATTACTATTTTTTCCATTGTCCAGGTGTTGGGGCAAGGAACGGCTTCCGACTTCACAAGTGGTGTAACATTTTTTGACTTTGGCCAAAAACACATGTTCTTTTCAGGAATAAGCCACTTGGTTGCGACAACATCAACGGAATTGTCGTCAAAAGTAACAACACAGAATTTCTATAACAAATAAAAAACTGGTAAATTTAATTTTTTATGAATGGTAAGAACCTTACCCAGGTCACAAAATTGCAATCATTAAACTATTGCCATCTTGTAAATCTACGCGAATGCATTTTCTGTTAATACTAGATACAGAAATTATTGTTTCATCAGCTAATATAGTACTTTCTACTACAAACAACCCCAACAATCTTGAATCTAGGAGGTCGTTATAAAAAGGTGAAACGGTTTTAAATTTTTCAATAATAGCAAAAACTTTTCCATTGTCTTTTGAGTTACAACAAATACTTTTCAAGCGAACGATCGTGTCATCTTTCAACATATAGTAACAATGTGGATGTTTATTTTCTATTGTTATACCTGCATGTTCTATTTTCCTATAGTAACTATCAAAACCTGAAACAATGGTTGGTTCTTTTTCTAATAAAGAGTTTGTCTTAACTACAGGGATGTCAATTATATTTTTCTGCTGTTCCGCTATTCTTTTGACCAGCTGCTGCAATTGAAAATTTGAAGGATGAACACTGTTCTTAATATGTGACATAAAATTTTCAAAGGGAAATGCACTAAAGTTATCTAGCGGTCCATTCCTTTTTACACCATCAACTAAGTGAATTAATGAATGTACATTGTAGGTAATGTGGTTTCCATAGTGGTCACCGTACTCCTCCACAAACTGCCGCAGAAAAGTATTTGCATGTTCATTATATTCTGGATTTTGACATATACGACTAGTTGACAGTATTCTTATTGCAACTTGCAATTTGATAAAATGATTATACTGTTGTTTGAGAACGTGTGGTCCTGTATACAGCAGAAATTGTCGAAATTCTGTCGCTTTCCAGTGATCTACTGACATCACATCTCCAGGTTTTCTGGCAAAATTATTTGGTATAGCATTTTTTAGAACTACAAACTTTTCGTTCATTTGCTTCAAACGTTTGACACGTTCCGCGGTTTACGAATCCGCGCGTTACGCGGATTCCCTAAGCCGCAAAACAATTAAAAACAATTAAATCAAATAAATAAGTGTACCAAACATGCAATTGGGTCTAGCAAGGGCAATAATGACCCGATTAAAATAAATTAAAAACCTAGCTTAATAGATTCGAACCTCGCGGATCGAATCCCGCAATCAAAAACGCCGCGAACCGGCCGCGGAAGGAATTAGAGCGCGAGCATAAGGATTCCCGCTACTCCAAGCGCAACAACCCCCACGCGACAACCCTACTCAGCAGCCCTCGCGCGCAACCCCTACAAGCCGAGTAGGGCCCAATCAGAGCGCACTGGACTTAGCCCGCCCTTATTGAAGGGTATAAGACCAGTACGCTCGCCTGAAAAAGGACACTTGAGTCCACCAGCCACCCGGGAACAACTCTAAAACAGCTCTAAACATCTCTAACCAACTTTAACCAGCTCTACCCATCTTTAACACTGCCAGCATCTTTCTTCTTCCCCGGACCTCAGCTCTAGCCATCTCTATCCATCACACCACACCTTTAACCACCCTCCACTCTCTCTCTTCACGGACCTCGTGGCCGACAGCCGGACGCCACTCACCGCTATCCGCAGGTCACCATGTCTCCCCGGAGAGCGTAAGCTGCACAAACCACCTTGTTCTTTTCCGACAAGGGTAAGTCCCTATTAATTAGCATCCGCCTCCTCAGGCCCCTCGCCAGGTCGCCCCCAGCTTGCCGTCAACCCCGTTGCCCCCACCGCCGGGTGCAGCAGACATCCCCCAGCTACCGGGCGCGAGTCCGACGCCCGGACTCCCGCCAGAGCCGCCTCCGCGGCCCGGAGACCCGCCAGAACCGCCGCCTCCGCAGCCCGGAGACCCGCCAGAACCGCCGCCGTCCCGGAAGCCGCTTCAGCAGCCCCAGCCCGCCGAACCCCAGATCACTAGGCCGAATCGTGGACCACCGACTGTGGGACCTCTTCGGGAGCCCCTACAGTCCGCCGCCCCCCGCGGTTGTTCCCCAGACGACGCCACCCCGACACCCCGCTGGCCTACCCGTCAGTAGCCCCTTGGACACCGCCCTCAGACGGTTGTTTGGCATCCCCGCCACTCCCAAGTTCACCAAGACGCCACCCCCACGAAGGACGCCGCCCCCGACCACCCCCGGGCACCCGGAAGCATCCACACCACGAAGGACGCCGTTACCAGCCCTGATCAGCCCCCTGCCCCCGACACCGGTCCCAGCCACCCCCACGGGCCACACCCCCGGAGACCCAGACATCCTGGAGTGCCATCCCGCCACTTGGGAGGTGGCACAACTATTCGAGTTGTTAGAGTGCACTGGGAAGCCCTCGCACCGCCCCACCGGACTGAGCCTCCGAGACCCACGGTTCTCCGAGTTCCGCCGCCCCGCGGGTCCCATCCGGGAGACGCCGGTGTTAATCCCGCTAACCCGTGCCCTTCTCCGACCAGAGGACCTGGAACTCGGGGACCTCTTGTAAATAAATTGTATATACGTTACTTCGTTTTATATATTTGTAGTTTTAGAATCTCGTTTCTTTTGTAAATAAATAATAAAGCCTAGAGTATTTAATCTCCAACCGGTGTTTCCCTGAGGAGTGAAATCCTCGCCGTATTAATTGGCGCCCGAAACGTGAGGCCCGATTCATCAGCAGATAATCACGAGCCAAGCCCTGAGATGACGAAAACTCGCCGCCAAAAACGCAACCAGCAGCCGGATGACCCCACTACAACCGAAACCCACGAGAACCCAGGGGAACGATATTCCCCCCCTCTTTCACTTCTGGGAGTGACAGAAAACACCCAGTGGCGCCCAGATCCCGCAACCACCAACATGATGACACTCACAGCAGACCAGTTCGAGACCCTTCTACAACGAACGAGCGCACCACCAAAAAGCAACCCTCCCCCGCCCTTCCGAGGTGAGGATACCGAGGACCCGTTGGAATTTTTGGCAGCTTGCCGTAGCTATTTCCAACAAACCAGATGCTCCAACACCGAGTTACTAAGAATAGCCAGTGAAGCCCTCCAGGGCAAGGCCCTTCAATGGTGGCGGCCCTATGCCACTTTTCAATGGACCTGGCCTGAACTTTCGGAAAGGCTCTTAAAAAAAATTCGACGGAGCAGACATCCGGGCCCAACTAACCGCACAACTGTATGGACAAAAACAAGCAGCACGAGAAAACGCAGAGTTATTTATATTAAAAAAATTGAAACTCTTCCGCCGATTAAGACCTACCGAACCCAGCGACACGGCTACTCCATTCATAATTGAATTGCTCAAACCCGCATTACGGGCCCACCTGCGCCTGAACCCACCCAGCAACATGGACGATCTCATGGATAAAGCAGCAAGCATAGAACGAGATCTCGACGAGCTCTCGACACAATCTCGAGAACCTCGCGCCACACCCCGGGAAAATTTAAATCCTATAGACAACCTGCCCAGGTGTCGTTACTGCCCCGGAAGACATTTCCACCGAGATTGTCCCAGACTCCGGATCCAGGAACCGGCACCCCCAGCTACCAGAACCCGGGAAGTCAGCGAGCCTACCGGACAAGAAACTCAGGCGGAAAACTGGCGACGGCCGAGGCGTTTGGAAGACGAACCAACCACCTCAACCCAGGCCATTGCAACACGTTAAGCACAGCAACCGCCAACCTCCCACACATAAGGTTGAAGTACAACAAACAGGAGATACGAGCCCTGGTAGACTCTGCGGCCACCCATAATTTTATTAACCCTAGGTTAGTCCCCCATGTCCAGCTACAGCCATTTCCCCATCAAACCGCCACTATGGCCCAAGAGGCAGCTAAAATCCAGATATTAGGCGAAACCGAGGTACCCGTAGAAATAGGAAACTTAACGTACCGCCTCCAATGCGTCGTAGCAGCAGACCTCCGAGAAGACCTCATTCTGGGATACCCCTGGCTACGAGAAAGCCACACGACATTCGATTTCCTCCGGAACTGCTTACATCATGGAGCGCAGCAACGGCAGACCACACACTGCGTAACTTTCAACCCCCCCTCCAGCCTAGCGGAAGGACCCAACGCCCTAACTCTCAGCGACATCAAACACGACTTCCCGTCAGACAAGACCCCGGAACTCCTAGCCGTGTTGAAGTCATTTCCCGAAGTATGGAGAAGTCAAGCACCACCCACCCGAACCCTGCAGCATACGAATAAACACCACTGCCCCCATAAGAAGCCCGCCCTATCGATACTCCGAAGAAAAAAAAAATCATCGCGGAGCAAGTAGAACAGATGTTGGCCGACGAAATCATTGAACCAAGCAGCTCCCCACACAACTCACCCGCGGTAATAGTCCACAAAAATGATAATAAGTCTCGCTTCTGTTTGGATTTCCGGAAGCTGAACGAAGTGACCGTCGACGAACCCGCGGTACTTCCCCTAATCCATGACACCCTAAAGGACGTCGGTCCCGCCAGAATATTTTCATCCCTCGATCTCAAATCGGGATACTGGCAAATCGCACTCCACCCAGACTCCAAACCGCTAACCGCCTTTACCACTCCCGAAGGGGCAAAATACCAGTTTAAAGTGATGGCATTCGGTTTGAAAACTGCCCCCATGACCTTCCAACGCCTAATGTCCAGCGAAGTACTGGTGGGATACCTGCATAAATTCTGCATCGTGTACCTAGATGATATTATCATTTACTCAGAATCATGGGACCAGCACCTTCAACATCTCCGGCTAGTATTAGAGAGGTTACAAGAACACGGCTTGATCGCCGCCCCCAGAAAGTGTCACTTCGGACGCCGCTCCCTCCCCTACTTGGGCCACATAATCGGAGAAGAGGGAAACCAGCCCCAACCCGAACATATCCAGCAAGTTACAAACGCCGCCCCACCCCGCAACCGCAAGGAATTATGACAATTCCTAGGCATCCGCAACTGGCTCCGAGAATATGTACCACGCTTCGCTGAACTCACTACTCCCCTCACCGACCTACTGAGTCCAAAACGCCGCTGGCAGTGGAACCAGGTCCAACAACAAACTTTTGAACAAGTGAAAACTCAGATGGCACAACCTATGCAATTGACACGTCCCAACCCCACCCTTCCATTCATCCTACAAACCGACGGCAGCAAGCAAGGAATGGCCGCCGTCCTCTGTCAGGAAGACCAAGAAGGAAGACGCCACATCATTTCCTACGCCAGCGCCAATTTCTCACCAGCGGAGAAAAATTATCACTCCAACGAGCAAGAATGTTTGGCCGCCGTATGGGCAATCAAGTACTACCGACCTTACTTGGAAGGGAGAGCCTTCATCCTCCGCACAGATAACAGGGCCCTGACTTGGTTAAACACCGCCAAAGACCAACGAGCCAAGCTGACTCGTTGGGCATTATTACTCCAGGACTTCAATTTCTCGATAGAACATTGTCCAGGCAAGACAAATGAACTCCCGGACGCTTTATCCCGCGAACCTCAAGGACCGGAAGTAGATTGGAACAAGCCACCCGATCTGCTACCCCCAACATTCATTACAAAACCAACCAACGGCTCCCAGGAACCAGCGTTGAACGTAACCACGCACGAACCCACGGAACTAGCAACCCGCATCCTAGCAGCCCAAGAAACAGACCCAGAAACTCAGGAATTAATAGCACAACTTCACCCTAACCCCGGGGATGACTTAGAAGGTCCCCACTTCCGAGTGGAAGGAGGAATACTGGGACACCAGCAAGATGGTGCATTAGCCTTATACGTACCCCTACCGCTGCGACGAGAACTGTTGGAAAAATTCCACCAAGAAGAAGGCGCCCACGTACACCCCCTACTCATGCAGGAAAGAATGAAAAGGGAATACTATTGGCCCAACTGGCACCAGGACACAGTGGACGTATTCGAACAATGTCTAACCTGCAACACCCCCGTCCCCCAGCCGAGGGAACAAAACGACACCATATGGGAAGAATTAGTAGCCGCCCAACGTCAAGATCCCAATACACAGCAATTAATCCGACAGTGGCAGCAAGCGCAAGAAGGACCACCCCTCAACCCCCGACTCCAAGAGGTCAACAGCACCTTCTGCGTACACCAAGCCTTACTTTACAGGAAAACCAACACCGGCCCTCGACTATACGTCCCCGTGGCCCTGCGTCCGACAATCCTACACCAATACCACGACCACGAGACCGCAGGACACCCAGGAATATTGGAAACCACACGAGCCATCACCGAGAGAGTTTATTGGCCGAGCCTACGCACAGACGTGCAGAATCACGTACACAACTGCCGATTATGCAGCCAATGCAAAAAAGGAGCCAATCAAAAAAACGCCCCGCAACGCTCTCACCAACCCCGTAAACCCTGGGACATCCTGGCATTAGATTTAATGGGTCCCTATCCTATTACCGCAAAAGGAAAGCGATTTGTTCTCGTGGTAACAGATCTGTTCACGAGGTGGGTCGAAGCTTTTACCTTAGGAAAAGGAACCGCCCCAAATATAATCCGATTATTAGAAGAAGAAGTATTCACCCGTTACGGGTATCCCAGCGCCTTACTCAGCGACAATGGCCGTCAGTTTGTGAGCCGCACGTGGCAAGAGGCATGTCACCAATGGGACATCAAACATTGGACCACCGCCGCATACCACCCCCGGGCCAACCCCAGCGAAAGGGTCAACCAAGAATTGAAGAAAGGGTTAAAACTCCGTCTACAAGGCCGAGACCACCGTAAATGGGATACGCACATCCCCAGCATCTTATTTAACATACGCACCAGACGCAACTCCAACTTAGGGTGCACCCCAGGATACGCGTTATTCGGGAAGGAGCTTCTCCGCCCCGGAGAATGGAGATTCATCCGCCCCGATGATCTGGAAGACAGACAGGGATACGAGCCCCAGGACCGCCAAACACGGGACCAGGAAATCCGAGATCATCAGGTCAACCGCCCCCAACCCTTAGAAGGAGGAGGTAACCTCTTTGAACCCGATCAATGGGTCCTCATTCAAAACCATCCTTTGTCCGATGCAGCAGCCGGAATCCACGCCGGATTTCAACCCAAGTGGTTGGGTCCATTTCGCATCGAACAAAAACTCAGCCCCAGCATTTACCTGATACAAAGAGGCAACGCCACATCAAAAGTCCACGCGGACCAGATGCGTCCCGCCCCCACGTTCCAGAGAGCATATTTGGAACAGCAAGCCGGGGGGGATTGACACGTTCCGCGGTTTACGAATCCGCGCGTTACGCGGATTCCCTAAGCCGCAAAACAATTAAAAACAATTAAATCAAATAAATAAGTGTACCAAACATGCAATTGGGTCTAGCAAGGGCAATAATGACCCGATTAAAATAAATTAAAAACCTAGCTTAATAGATTCGAACCTCGCGGATCGAATCCCGCAATCAAAAACGCCGCGAACCGGCCGCGGAAGGAATTAGAGCGCGAGCATAAGGATTCCCGCTACTCCAAGCGCAACAACCCCCACGCGACAACCCTACTCAGCAGCCCTCGCGCGCAACCCCTACAAGCCGAGTAGGGCCCAATCAGAGCGCACTGGACTTAGCCCGCCCTTATTGAAGGGTATAAGACCAGTACGCTCGCCTGAAAAAGGACACTTGAGTCCACCAGCCACCCGGGAACAACTCTAAAACAGCTCTAAACATCTCTAACCAACTTTAACCAGCTCTACCCATCTTTAACACCGCCAGCATCTTTCTTCTTCCCCGGACCTCAGCTCTAGCCATCTCTATCCATCACACCACACCTTTAACCACCCTCCACTCTCTCTCTTCACGGACCTCGTGGCCGACAGCCGGACGCCACTCACCGCTATCCGCAGGTCACCATGTCTCCCCGGAGAGCGTAAGCTGCACAAACCACCTTGTTCTTTTCCGACAAGGGTAAGTCCCTATTAATTAGCATCCGCCTCCTCAGGCCCCTCGTCAGGTCGCCCCCAGCTTGCCGTCAACCCCGTTGCCCCCACCGCCGGGTGCAGCAGACATCCCCCAGCTACCGGGCGCGAGTCCGACGCCCGGACTCCCGCCAGAGCCGCCTCCGCGGCCCGGAGACCCGCCAAAACCGCCGCCTCCGCAGCCCGGAGACCCGCCAGAACCGCCGCCGTCCCGGAAGCCGCTTCAGCAGCCCCAGCCCGCCGAACCCCAGATCACTAGGCCGAATCGTGGACCACCGACTGTGGGACCTCTTCGGGAGCCCCTACAGTCCGTCGCCCCCCGCGGTTGTTCCCCAGACGACGCCACCCCGACACCCCGCTGGCCTACCCGTCAGTAGCCCCTTGGACACCGCCCTCAGACGGTTGTTTGGCAGCCCCGCCACTCCCAGGCTCACCAAGACGCCACCCCCACGAAGGACGCCGCCCCCGACCACCCCCGGGCACCCGGAAGCATCCACACCACGAAGGACGCCGTTACCAGCCCTGATCAGCCCCCTGCCCCCGACACCGGTCCCAGCCACCCCCACGGGCCACACCCCCGGAGACCCAGACATCCTGGAGTGCCATCCCGCCACTTGGGAGGTGGCACAACTATTCGAGTTGTTAGAGTGCACTGGGAAGCCCTCGCACCGCCCCACCGGACTGAGCCTCCGAGACCCACGGTTCTCCGAGTTCCGCCGCCCCGCGAGTTAAGAACTGAAACCTCTTAACTAGGTTTTTAAAAACGTTTCTTTATTTTACAAAGCGAAATTATACTTAAAGCGTAAATAAAACTTTGGAGTACAATAATAGACCTTGCTGGTTTGAAGCGAATACTAAGACTGAAGACTTATTTTATAAAATGTAATATTACAAACTTTATCTATGCTTATTCTAGCAATGTTCTAGCTAATCAGGAAGCGTGGGCGAAGTTCTTAGCAACGTTGCATATTGTTAATATATAACTCCTCCCACCTAAGAATGTTTAATAATTTTTGAAGAAAATAATTAAACTTTAGATTGCATTAAAGTAAATTGATTTTCTTCCTGTTTAGTAAGATTAGTTTCTATATATTTTAATATTTTAAGTTTAAGCAAATGTCGTTTAAAGTAAACATATAAAGCAACACATAATAATAACAAGATGATTATAATAATTACAATAATTGAAGATAAAGCAAAATGATCGGTTAGAGAATAGTCTACATCTTTTAATTGATTAATTTGATCTTTAATTTTTACTTGATCTTCAGTAAGTTTATTTGTATCTATTGGTGCCAGATCTATTTTAGAAATGTTTATGTGATCTGATTCTGATACCAGTAGTTTATCAATATTGGGTGTTTTTAACATAATTTCCTTAGTGGAAGTAGTTCTTACAGAAAACAATAATTGTTTGTGGTTAATAATTACTGAACAATCGGGACTAAGATGCATTACTTTAGATCCGTACAATTCTCTACGGTAATTTTGATTATTACATCTTATATCTATTATAGTTTTTGATGGTACACTTATCAGCCAAGTTGCTGAATTAATTTGCATAATTTTAATTTCACTTAATTCGAAAATATATGGTTTACATGTTTGATTATTATTAAAGGACAACAATTGTGTCTCACATAATTTATTATTTGGAATTTGAAAATGATTGTTTTGATTACAATAATATGTATCCAGAGAGACTAATTTGCAATGGCTCATTTCGATTGGGATACTGGTTTTGGTATTAAACAATAAGGTACCTACCATAGGTAGGAATTATCATTCTAAATTGATTATCATTAATATTCTTTCATGAGATGAATGCAGCCATTTATAATATTCGTCGAATCCAAAAAACAAAATTTAATTGAAAGAAATATATATATATTTCGGTTAAATAAAAACCTTCATCAGTATAAAAATATAAATCTGTAAGTTACAATAGAAAAATATAGGTTAGTGAAATAATATATTCATCAGAAAGTGCAAAACTTACCATTTAAAAAATGGAACGTAATGGAAAATTTTCTAACACATGTTAAAAAGTTTAAATTAAAAAGTTTTAATTTTGTGGTGGAATTTTAACACACCACTGAGTGATTGTTATTTAAAAACAAAAACAATGAAACAATAAAGTTTCATTGTTAAAAATCGAAAGAGAAAAAATTTTTTCAAAATTAAATGATGAACTACATCAAGTATCAAGTTTGACTTTGAAGTGAGACAAAATGGTCGTAGAAGTAAAATATGCTCGTAGAGTCAAAAATGTCAACAAGTCAAAGGATTCTCATAAGTGCAAAATTTTATGACATACAAAAATATTTAAATACAACAGTTAAAAATGTATTCCCACCATCTAACCGCGAACTCTATCCCATTTTACAATCGCTCTAAAAAGATTGAATGTAAAATACGGTAGAGACACAGAAAGATGGAGAGAACACAAGGAAACAAAATTTGCAAAATCTTTTGACATACAAAAATATTTAAATACAGCAATTAAAAATGTATTCTCACCATCTAACCGCGAACTCTACCCCATTTTACAATCGCTCTAAAAAGATTGAATGTAAAATACGGTAGAGACACAGAAAGATGGAGAGAACACAAGGAAAAAGTAAAAAGTAAAATTTAATATCTAATTTAAAACAATTAATAAAGAAATAGATAGGACAAACCAAACAGAAAAATTAATTAAAAAAATTGTAATAAACAGAATTTAGTTTTTCAATGTCAGTTTTATAGTTAACTGCTTTAGGACTTTTTTTTATTTCAATCATTTCATAAATTAATCTTTTATGTAAGTTATTTTCTTTATGTAAAATTTTAGGGGAATTAAAGTTGAAGTTATGAAAATATTGAACAGCATGGTCTGATAAGGCCGTGTTAGGTTTATTTGGTGTAGATATTTTAGTTTTAATTGAATTTTTGTGTTGGTTAATTCTTTTTTTTAGACCTACTTAATGACCCTGAAACTTATAGTATTGAAAACAAAGATCCTACTAATAAAATACAAACATTTAATAATTTAACTTTAAAAAAATGGCTTGACAACAATTTTATTGACCTTCTCACTTATAAAAAATTAATTATACATAATGGTCTTGCACCAAAAATTTATGGCCTTCCTAAACTGCATAAACCTTCTATTCCTTTAAGACCTATAGTTGCCTCCTACATGAGTCCATTATACAATTTATCTAAATATCTTTCTAATATTTTAGTTCAAATTACAGATAAAAATAAATACCGAGTTAAGGATTCCTGGACTTTTAAAAAAACTGTTGACAATATTATTCTACCTAATAACCATATTCTTTTCTCTTTGGACGTTGTCTCATTATATACAAATATACCAATAGATCTTGCTATTAAAACTTTAAATACCTACTGGCATAAAATTGAATGTTTAACTAACATACCTAAAGACGAATTTATCACTGCTGTCAAATACATTTTAAACTCAAATTACTTTCAATATAATTATAAAATATATAAACAAAACTTTGGTGTTGCAATGGGCCAACCTCTATCTAGTACAATTGCAGATCTAGTGTTACAATCAATAGAAGAAGATATTTTAAAAAATTTGCCTGATATTTCTTTTTACAACAGATATGTTGACGATTTAATTATTGCTGCTAATAAAAATAGTATTAATTTCGTTCATGATACATTCAATAATATTCATGCTCGTTTAAAATTTACTATAGAATTAGAAAACTCAAATAACTCAATTAATTTCCTAGATCTGACTTTGTTTAGAAAAAGTGATGGCTCTATCCTTACAAATTGGTATAGAAAGCCAGTAAAAACTGACAGATATTTAAATTTTCATTCAATAACTACTATAAAATATAAAAAAAGCCTTATTTGTGGTCTAGTTGATAGAGCTATCCTACTTTCATCTAACATTTTCCATCAAAAAAACATAAAATTAATTAAAACTATGTTACAAAAAAATTTCTATCCTATTAACTTTATTAATAAACAAATCACCAGTAGAATTCAAACTCTAAAAAATAGAATAAATCTCCAAAATGATACTATAGACCTCTTTCCTAATTTTCTTGGTAATGATTTTAATAATAACCAATTCGAAATCAATACTAATACTGTATCCTTACCCTATATACCTAACTTATCAGTTCAACTAGAAAAAGTTTTAACGCGATATAACATCCGTACTGTGTACAAAAACCATAATACATTAGGAAAGATATTTTTTAATAACTTAAAAGACAAAACAGATATTAATCTTGAATCTAACGTTATCTATCAACTAGACTGCAATAACTGTAATGCGAATTACATAGGGCAAACCAAGCAGAATTTAAAAAAAAGAATTAACCAACACAAAAATTCAATTAAAACTAAAATATCTACACCAAATAAACCTAACACGGCCTTATCAGACCATGCTGTTCAATATTTTCATAACTTCAACTTTAATTCCCCTAAAATTTTACATAAAGAAAATAACTTACATAAAAGATTAATTTATGAAATGATTGAAATAAAAAAAAGTCCTAAAGCAGTTAACTATAAAACTGACATTGAAAAACTAAATTCTGTTTATTACAATTTTTTTAATTAATTTTTCTGTTTGGTTTGTCCTATCTATTTCTTTATTAATTGTTTTAAATTAGATATTAAATTTTACTTTTTACTTTTTCCTTGTGTTCTCTCCATCTTTCTGTGTCTCTACCGTATTTTACATTCAATCTTTTTAGAGCGATTGTAAAATGGGGTAGAGTTCGCGGTTAGATGGTGAGAATACATTTTTAATTGCTGTATTTAAATATTTTTGTATGTCAAAAGATTTTGCAAATTTTGTTTCCTTGTGTTCTCTCCATCTTTCTGTGTCTCTACCGTATTTTACATTCAATCTTTTTAGAGCGATTGTAAAATGGGATAGAGTTCGCGGTTAGATGGTGGGAATACATTTTTAACTGTTGTATTTAAATATTTTTGTATGTCATAAAATTTTGCACTTATGAGAATCCTTTGACTTGTTGACATTTTTGACTCTACGAGCATATTTTACTTCTACGACCATTTTGTCTCACTTCAAAGTCAAACTTGATACTTGATGTAGTTCATCATTTAATTTTGAAAAAATTTTTTCTCTTTCGATTTTTAACAATGAAACTTTATTGTTTCATTGTTTTTGTTTTTAAATAACAATCACTCAGTGGTGTGTTAAAATTCCACCACAAAATTAAAACTTTTTAATTTAAACTTTTTAACATGTGTTAGAAAATTTTCCATTACGTTCCATTTTTTAAATGGTAAGTTTTGCACTTTCTGATGAATATATTATTTCACTAACCTATATTTTTCTATTGTAACTTACAGATTTATATTTTTATACTGATGAAGGTTTTTATTTAACCGAAATATATATATATTTCTTTCAATTAAATTTTGTTTTTTGGATTCGACGAATATTATAAATGGCTGCATTCATCTCATGAAAGAATACTTCCGTTTCCAGCCAATAATTTTCCATTTCTTATTATCATTAATATAAATTGGAAAAGGGATTAATTGGATTATTTGATATTGATCTTTGGTAGAGATCAGAGGTATTTCATATATGAATGTGATTTTGTTTTCAATTTGGTAGACTTTAATAGTAATAATAGTTTCGTATAAATGTAAATATTTATATGTAGCAGGATAAGGAATAGTGATCGATTTATCTGGTACATCATTTAAGTAGTTAGATATTTGATTCAAATTTTGAATTAATTCGTCGTTATTTAACAATGACATATGCATTTGTTGATTTTGAGCGAACGTTAATACAGTTTCTAATTCCATCCAAATGGAAATAAACATTTGCAATGATTGTATAGCTTCGTTTAAAACAAATTGAATAGAAACAGTGGCTAAAGCCTTATTAATATTTTCATTTTCTAAAATGATTTTATTTATATTATTATTTAACATTTCTTGATTTTTAGCTAAATCTTTAACAACAGTTATAGTGTCGTTAATTATTTGGGCTTGTTCAGCAAGTATATTATTATTTGATTCGGTTTGTTTTTGTAATTTACTTATAATTTCTTCGTATCGCTGTCCATCGGATGCGTCTAGATTTCCGGTCAAAAATTTAAATATGGAACCGAGTCCATCGACTAATCCTCTTTTTGATCTATTACTTTCAAACTTAGGAATTAACTGCTTTAAGAGCATATCAGTTTTCTCTAAGTATTGCTTAATTAATAAAAGTAGATTATTATGTGATTAATGGCTATATCATCTATATTTCTAAATTCTCTTTGCTCTATGGGATAATGTTTGTTTTCTAATATTTTTACAGTTTCTAACAAGCTACTTCTAAGTTTATTATAATTGCTAATAGCGGGGGAATAATCAATAGTTTTAATAAGGGTCCACTCACTTTCTTTGATTATGGCATGTCCCATTTTCAAAGGGTAAATGCCTGGATTTCCTTTTAAATCTCCGATGGTGACATCGCAAGTAACTACGTACCACCAGAGGGTAAGGGCGACGAGGGTTTGTCTGTAATAGACGATATCTCGTTAATGTGTTGTTCTAAAGTCTTGTTAGTATTTACATTTGTCAAAAGGTATCTGTCCCTATCTAGTATTTTTATTACTTTAAAGGGTCCATTAAACTTAGGAAGTTTTTTATTTCTTTGGTCATTTTTAATGAACACTGTTTGTCCAATTTGAAAGGTCTTGTGTTTCCTGTTAGGATTTAGTTTGTCATTTCTATTTTCTTTTATTTTTATCTGATTCTCTTTTAATTCGTCATATAGTATATGCATTTTTTGTTTATGGTCTTGAGTGTAAATATTGTAGAAACGTTCGTTATTTAAGTCAAAGGGGTTAATACCATCAGTATGTCCGAATAGGACTTCATAGGGTGTTAATTTTAGGTTAGCATGTATACTATTGTTATAAGCCAGTATACAATAAGGCATTCTTTTTTTTTCGGGGGTATTTTTAAGTAATCGATAATGTTCGATTAGGGTGGAGTGAAGTCTTTCCACTAAAGAATTTGATTCGTGGTGTAATGGTGTGGTTATATGCAATTTGATATTGTGCATTTTTAAAAAGTCATTAATAAGTGTTTTATCGAATTCATTGTCAGCAATTATTTCTTTAGGTACAGCATAACAAGTCATGAAGAAGAAAAGGGCGTCTATAATTTCTGTATTGTTAGCAGAGTTTAATTGATAAGCTTGAGCAAAACGCGAAAATGCGTCAATTATGGTTAAGTATTTTATTTTGTTAATCTGAAATATGTCGTCTGTTATTAGTGGGTGTTAATTGTAAATTGACTTTAATAGGGTGACGATTATATTTTTCGGATTTACATGTTTCGCATGTTTTAATAAAATTTTCTATGTCTTGTTTTATTCCTTTCCAATAAAAATTTCTAGTTAATTTTTCATAAGTTTCTGAGATACCACGGTGGTTATTTTTGCCTAAGTGATAACTTTGTATTTTGTTAATCCTTTCATCTTTATTTAACACGTAAGTAATTTGTGTCAAACAACGGTGAAAGATAGGGGTGTTTTTATTAGTTATTTGCATTATGAATTTTGAAAAGCTTTTAAAAATGTGCTCGTTTTGAAAGTGACAATAATAATTTGATTTTGGGTCACAAAATTCTAGTAAAAGTTTGGTGAATATTTCTATTTCGTTGTGATGAGTTGTAAAAACAGAAATGTGTTTAATTCCGTCGTATTCTTTCAGTGTAGTATTTTTAGGTAAATTAGCCTGTAAGAATTCAATTTGTTTAGTATGAAATTGTAATGGTTTTTCCGAAATATCGATTACAGGTGTTGAGGAATTTTGCGAATGCACTGTATCGCACAATGATTCGTTGTCGTTATTATTTTCAATAGGTATACAAGGGTGTTTTTCAACTGTTTTAGTTAATTCTCGTGGAGGTTGTAAGGTGATATCTTGTAGAATTTTGATTTTTGGTTTTTTCGCTGGTGTGCGAGGCAAGGGCAATTCAAATTCAGGAATTGTGAAGTCGTTAAGTATGTCTGGGGTGTCTGACCTTTCAGGAATTATGCTTACATTTTCTAGAGGTTCAGGTGTTTCTAATCTAATCGTAGTGGGATGTATTTGTACTCGACTAAGAGCATCAGCAACTTTATTTAGCTTACCGGGTAGATATTCAATATCAAAGTTATATTCTTCTAATTTTATACTCCATCTGGTTAATTTGGAGTTGGGTTCACGAATATTACGTAACCATATGAGTGGGCGATGATCTGTGTAGATTTTAAACTTAGTTCCAAATAAATAGGGTCTAAAATTTTTTGTAGCCCAAACTATCGCAAGTAATTCTCTTTCAATAGTAGGGTAGTTAATTTCGGATTTATTTAAAGTACGGGAAGCATAACAAATGGGCTTTCCTTGTTGAGATAACACGGCTCCGATTGCAAATTTTGAAGCGTCAGTTGTGAGTTCGAATTGTTTTGAAAAGTCTGGATAAGCCAGTATTGGTTCATTGATTAATAAATTTTTACACATTTCAAAATTTTGAATAAAATTGGGGGTGTGTTTTATAGCATTTCCTTTTTTTAAGCAAATAGTTAAAAATTTAGTTACTTTAGCAAAGTCCTTAATGAATTTTCTGTAATATCCTAACATTCCAAGGAATGATTTTATCTCAGTTCTGGTTGTAGGCAAGGGGAATTTTTGAATAGCTTTTACTTTTTCTAAATTGGGTTTTATTCCTTCATTGGTGATAACGTGTCCTAAATAAGCGACTGACTTTTTTAAGAATTCTGACTTGTCTAATTGAATTTTTAAATTAGCTTGTCTACATTTTTCAAAAACATTTTTTAATTTCATCATGTGTTCGTGAAGCGATTTCGAATATACAATTATGTCGTCTAAATATACCATACATTGTTGGGGGGTTAATCCTAACAGTGCCTGGTTAATTAGTCTTTGGAATGAAGCGGGTGCATTTTTGAGCCCAAACGGCATACGTTTAAACTGAAAATGTCCGTCCTCAGTCGAAAAGGCTGTCTTTTCTTTGTCGTCGTCGTTAAGTTCAATTTGGTGAAATCCTGACGCTAGGTCAAGGGTCGTGAAATATTCGGATTTTCCGAGATTTTCTAATACACTTTCGATTCTGGGTAATGGGAATTTATCTTCGATTGTCTGTTCGTTTAGTTTCCTATAATCTATTACTATACGCCATTTTACTTTACCTGAGTTGTCTGTTTTTTTAGGGACAACCCAAATAGGAAAATTGTAGGGGCTTTCTGATGGTTCAATAATGCCATCCTTTAACATGTTACTAATTTGTGTTTTTACTTCGTCTCGATGTACATGAGGGTACCTATATGCTTTGGTGTAAATAGGAGTATTGGTCTTAGTGCGTATATGATGTTTCGTTAAATTGGTAAAAGATAAGGGTAATTCAGGGGAGTAAAATATGTCTTTATATTGGTAACAGAGTGACTGCAATAATGCACTCTCTTCTTTATTTAGGTGTTTAGTATTGATATTTTTCAAATTATTTGTAGTGATTGATTTTAATTGATTGGGTTCCAATTTGATATTGTTAATTTCTATTACTTCTTGATGATCAAAGTTAAAATCTTCAAGCAAGAGGGGTTGATAAATATTGAAATTTTGTTCACAGTCCGAAGTGTTAAGGATTGTTGTTTTAAAATAATTATTGTGTAATTTCACTATTGCTCTGGGTAAACTGACTTTCTCGTTAAAATTAATTTTGTCACAAATTTTTGTGCCATTTTTTCCAATCGCGGGTAATATTATAAAGGTTTCTGATCGTGGGGGAATACTTATTTGTTTTATTGGTTCTACATTTGGTCGAAGTTTTGTGAAGTTGCATTCATTTCGTTTCTGTTGTTCTTGTTTAATTTTGGATTTATTATATGAAAAGGGGATTATGGTTTTTTCCGTTTGTACATGCGTCCATTGAAAATCAATGCGTGCATTAATGTCTGCTAATAAGTCTGATCCTATTAGTCCAACATATTCGGGGCTAAAGTCAAAAAGGTAACAAAGATGTAAATTATCTTCTTTGAAAATTGTACCGATAGGTAAAAGTGCGACTTCGTTGTGCTTGGTAATGCCGTGAGAGGTTTTTATTTCAAAATTAAAATTTTGGATATTTTCCGGGAAATTTTCTCTTACAAATTTTGGGGAGATAATGGTTTTTGTACTACCAGTATCTAGTAATAATTTTTCACCGGTGCTAATGGTGATAAAAGGTAAATTAGATTTTATGTTTAAATTGAAAGTTAAAATTTCCGAGGCCGTTACTGAAAATCCGGCTCCGTTTCGGGATCTTGATTATTTTGATAATGTTCATAGTAATCGTCATTTTCTGGTTGTGGTTCGGGTAAACTACAAGCTTCGTCTTGTAGTTGAAACTCGTCATTTTCGTAAGCTTCTAAATTTTGAGAATTTTCGTCTAAATCATTGTGGTAGAATAATTCCTCCGCAATAAAATTTATGGGTTGAGAAGATTGTTGAATATAATTAACGGGTCGTTTATTAAAGTTTTGATGGGTTTGGCTTAATGGTCTTTTATCTACTTTTTGAATGCTGCTTGTTTGCATGGGTTCTGGTTTAAAATTTGATCTAAAATTCGGGTTTGGTGTAAAGACGTTTTGATCGGGTCTTGGAAAGGGTTTGCGATATCCAGGGAACTGTGCTGGAGGTTGATTCGGGTTTAATCTAATTGTAGGGCTTCTTTGGTGAAAGAAAGGGTTAGAATTTTGGAAATTATTAGTTCTGTTGAAGTTCTGGAAATTTCTCATAGGGTTCATTTGTGTGTAATTTGGTTTATTAGGTTGTTGAAATCGGCCATTGTTGATTGGTTGATAATTTGGTTTTGGAAGATAAATAATTTGGGGGTTATTATTTTTGTGTGAATTTTGTGAATAACGTATATCTAATTCTTCGCGTATTATAGTTACTGCTTGTTCAAGAGTTGTGGGATTTCTGCATCTTAAATGACTACCAAAAGGTTCATTTAATCCGCTTAAATATGATCTGAGTGCTAAAGATTTCGCATTTGCTAATTTATAAGTTTGAACTTCTGCGGCTTCGTTGCCTAAAGCTATTTTACTATTAATAATAGCCAGTAAAGAACGTATTCTATTATAAAATTCCAGTGCTGTTTCCTTATAATTTTGTTTTAATTTTGCTAAATCAATGGTTAAATTTAATTCGCTTCTCTGGTCTCCAAAATTTTGGATTAATACATTTTTTAAATCTAGCCAACTATCAAAATGGTGTCCAGTTATTGCTTCTAATGCAGATTCTTTTAGTTTATTTCGAATTGAACTGATCAATAATTTGTTAATGTAGTCTAATGGGTTTTGAGTACCGAATTGATGTACTATTACTTCTACTGCCATTATAAATTCGGATAGGAATTTAGGATTGCCATTATAGGTCGGAATTTCGTTAAGTAGTGACACTTGAAAACCTGGTGGGAATACTAATGCCATGATTTCTCTGTTTTGATTTTGATTTATGTTTTGATCTTGATCTAAATTTTCGTATTGAAAAATTGCGGGTCTTATTAATGGTTTTGACATTTACTTTTTTCACTTTTATTTAAATATTATATTTTATTGTTAGTAAACAGTCCTAATCAAGGTTCCTACGCATTTATACTAAGTATTACAGCTTTTTATAAACTTTAAAAAGTTCGCTGTAAATTTTGCTTACTAGTATAAACCTGAGTCTTAAAATTATGTTATTGGGTTTATATTTGTTTTAAAAGATTGTTGCACTTAAAAACTGTTAGCGTGCTGACTCAAACATTTGTTGATTTGATGCCTGACTTCGATTCGATTGGTCCAGGTGATGTCTCCAATAGACTGGTTTGTTCTCGATTGAACGATTATTACCCCAATGGTAAGGATGTCTCCAATAGACTGGGTTTTCGCTGCAGGTTTGCTCGGCTTCGGCGATGCTGTCCTCTGCTTTGCTTGCTGCGTTGAAGATGATTTACTTCAGAAGGGTTGTTGAAGTTTGAACAGCTCCTGAAGGTTCTGGTTAAATTTTCGAATCTCTGACAAAGTATTGAAATACACGAAAAGAACAAAACGATTTTTGGATTGACTTTTCTTCAGAGATCCTACCGACTGCGCCAGTTAAGAACTGAAACCTCTTAACTAGGTTTTTAAAAACGTTTCTTTATTTTACAAAGCGAAATTATACTTAAAGCGTAAATAAAACTTTGGAGTACAATAATAGACCTTGCTGGTTTGAAGCGAATACTAAGACTGAAGACTTATTTTATAAAATGTAATATTACAAACTTTATCTATGCTTATTCTAGCAATGTTCTAGCTAATCAGGAAGCGTGGGCGAAGTTCTTAGCAACGTTGCATATTGTTAATATATAACTCGCGGGCCCCATCCGGGAGACGCCGGTGTTAATCCCGCTAACCCGTGCCCTTCTCCGACCAGAGGACCTGGAACTCGGGGACCTCTTGTAAATAAATTGTATATACGTTACTTCGTTTTATATATTTGTAGTTTTAGAATCTCGTTTCTTTTGTAAATAAATAATAAAGCCTAGAGTATTTAATCTCCAACCGGTGTTTCCCTGAGGAGTGAAATCCTCGCCGTATTACGTTCATCTACCAAACGTGTGCCCATTTTACCTTTTATTAGGAAGACTAAAATTCTCTTGCAGACCCCTAATAAAACAAGGTGCATGTAGTCTAAAGGAACCTGCTGTACAATATCTAAATCAAGATTTTCTAAAGGGGATTTACCTTTATGGTAGTCCTCGTCTGTTTTATTTCGAAATGATTCATTCGTTCTAAGATCGCAGTCTAAATCTGGGAAGGTCATGCACTTATCTATATATTCGCCCTCAACTGTGCATTTGTTACACCCTACAGATGAATTATGCCCTTTTACGTTGAGCACGAATGCTTTCGCTGGAGCGTCGCAAATAAAATTGTTTATTTTTAATTTAATATTTTCATTATTATAATCAAAACCATCCGTTTCTAACATTTTCATTTCATCAACGAAATTTTGAAGATACTGGTGAATATCATGGGGCTTCCCCGATCCATGATAAACGCCGACAACAAAAGGTATTTTTGAAATTGATTTTAAACAAACACATGCCAGTATTGGCCAAAAACTTGAATTATTCGAAGATGGTACTCCATCAACATTTACATCAACGTATAACATCCCGGCTTTAGATAATGGTACGGAGTATATATCTAAAATATATTTTATTCCTTTCTCCATCCCCAAGTGACAATAACTGACAGGACTAACCTCCCTAACCAAACAAGTTCTAGGAGTTTGCAACAACGTTTTTGAACATTTTGGAACATCAAGTTTTTCCTCTCTTAGTATGTTAAGCAAATCATACAAATGTTTATGGTGAATATGATATTTGCATGCCCAATTTGCTAATTTTTCCTGAAGAGAAATGAAACTACGAAATAAAATATCATCTGAATAGCTAGGATAGTTTTCGCCGTTAGTTTGTAATATCTTTGCAGAAATATTATCTGCAGTGTAGAAATAGTCTTCATTTTGTTTTGTATTGGGTAGTGTAATTGAGTTCGCATCTATTTCATCATTTATTTGGTCTTTTCTATTTTCGCGTACTGTATTGCAGTCATTTCTATTTATTATGCCTTTTAAAGCATTTTCTAACTTTCTAATTTGTTCTCTCTTTTCAGCGACTACTAGTCTTCTAATATGTCGTTTTGAGTAGGTTTTCTATAACAAACAATTGAAATGTTAAACAGAACGGCAATCACTTTCTATAAAAATATTACAGGGTTCAAATTTGAAAGACTAGAAAATATTCCCTGACCTTTCCAGCGACTAAATATAATTAAATTAAATATATCTGTAACTTGTAATTCAGATTTACAAACTTCAGTTATACACTGATTTTAAGAAAAAACAAAATTTAATCCTTTTCCTACTATTTCTTCAGAAAGCTAGCTGATGTACCAAGTACACATGAATTGTTGAATGTTTGTACCTAGGTACACTACGTCATAATCTGTTGTCCTTTTACAAACTGACTACCTGCATTTTAATCCCGAGTAGGCGGTAATACCGAAAATGTTGCATATTTGCACGTTTTTCATTATTTTGTACAACAATAATTTTTCAAGCTGTGGCTCGAAAACGCGGTAAATTTAAATTTGGACAGTGGAGTATCGATTTTAAAGAAATTCATCATTAGGAAAAAAGTAGAAAAAGGACCAAATTCAATTTTATTGGACTTTTAAGGACTGAAGTGAAAAAGGGTAATAGTCCCTATAAAAAAGTACCATTAGACAGGCCTGCCTATGTTGCGTTGGTCAAGTCACCACCCTGTATAAGAATAAGTAAACATCAGTAAATATCTGCTTGGTTTTCAAAGGCGTTAGTCGAGTTAGCTGTGAACGAGTATTCTCAAAATTAAAAATAATTACAACGTGATTAAGATCCTTAATAGGGCAAGAAATAATTAGAGGAGGTATATATCATAATATTAAATGTAGGGAGTGATTTGTTAGCTGATTTGGACTACGATGCAGTAGTTGACACACTGGCTAATACGTCGCAATTACTAAGATCGAAACTTTTAATCTAAGTACATAACTGGTGCAATGTCTTGTTTATAAAATGGTAATACTTATTATCAACCTCTGTGTAATAGTTTTCATAGTTTAAATTTAGAAAGGATTGATTTTTATTTATATTGGAAATAAATTATTGTAACATCAACATCTAAAATATTAGCAATTTAAATTGTGTCTTTTTTAGAAATACAATGCCAAATTCAAAATTCATAAAATTTGATGAGTTTTTTTCACTTTCCAAGTTTTCTTTGATGCCAGTCAAAGGAAATATTTTGTAATGGCCAATACGGAATTTAAACAAATGGCGGGGCCCTGGGCCTTTTGACAACTTTGCCCGCTGGGCCCTACAGGTGCCAGTCCGACACTGGGAAGATAATATTTGAATTTTAAAATTTTATCATTGAAAGCCCTATGTTGCGTGATTCAGTTCTACACCCTGTATACTAATAGGTACATTAGCACTAAAAGATGCCTGCGATATGCTACTATACAAACAGTAGTTCATCATCCTGAATTAAAAACTGTTTTAAATACGTTTTACTCCCACTTAGAAGTGTTCAGCGGTGTAACATATTTTTTATACAATAATAGAAAGTATTAAGTATATTAGTTTTTCTTACCATCGTTCAAAATTGTCTGTAGCACTCGAATTACAACACACAACACTACAATTACACTACACTATACTAAAACACTATAATTTACTATAATTATACAAAATCACTTTGTTATCTATGTTGTTTTCCGTTAACAACGGTAGTGAGCACTGACGATACTGACATGGGTGTCAAAAAAAACCCCTGGTCTAAGATGTAGCTACTATCAGGTAAGAACCTACATGGGGTTCCTTCTCAATACAAATTTAAAAGACGAAAATCATTTGTTCATTGAAGACACCGAGGCCAAAGAGATTAGTTATTGCTTGATGGTACTTGAAGATTAGTCATTTCTAGACGAGCCATCTCTAACGAACTTTCATGTTTATGGAATGAACAAAATACGAAGAAATTTAAGAATACATGCAACTTTCATTTCAAGAAGGGGCTAATTTGTCATGGAGCATTTATAAACGCTTATTTAAATTAATCAGTACCTAGCTATTATTGCACATAAATTAATATAAATTCTATTTGAATTAAATTTTGCATTTCCTCTCACTCATTTAATGTAAATCTAATACGTGGTTTATATACTATTTTTTCCACTACTAGCACCTATATACGTTAATAAAAAATAAAATTACAATTTCTAAGTAGTACCTATCCACAAAAATTAAGTAGCATTTGCCTGATAACATTTCACATTAATTTGTGTAAAATTTGATGTTTGTCTAAAATATATTATTATTTCCAATTTCGAACTAATAATTATGAACCCAGGCGTAAAACCAGAGATATTCCGCAGTGCACGCGCTGTCAGCGTTTCTCTCATACCAAGAACTATTGTCGTTTAAATCCTAGATGCGTCAAATGTCTAGGAGACCACTACACTAATGAATGCACAGTACAACGATCCGTTAAGCCACAGTGTGTCAACTGTGGAGGTCAACATACAGCTAATTACAGAGGCTGCGAATACTAGAAAAAGCTGATAAGGTCCAGGAACAGCATGACACAGCCTAGCTCTAACAACCCAAGAACAAGCAGTACAAACACTCAACCCGACCCGCCAAAAAGAACCATTGAAAATTTTCCTAGAATACCTGGCTCTAATACAACTCCAAACCAATGGAATACACCACAATTTTCAAACAATGCAAATACAACAACAACAGCATCATCTGAACTAGTACCAAACATAATACAATTAATCATAAAAGCGATCACGCCTTATCTAGGTGAAATCAAAGATTTTCTGTTATCAATAATTCCTGCATTATTTAATAATGGCAGTAAATAAACATAAAGCATACACTACTTTAAAACTCTGTAATTGGAATGCTAATGGTATAGTTCGCCAACGATCAGTTGTCAACGCATTTCTAATTCGGCATAACATCGACGTGCTGTGTGTTACCGAAACGCACCTGCTACTAGATCAAACATTAAAATTTCCGGGATACACCATCTTTAGATACGACAGACAAGACAACACAGGCTTTGGAGGAGCAGCGATGATCATCAAAAAATCATTTAAAGCCCACCCTGTTGAAATTTCGACATCGAGCAATCTAGAAGTAACAGTCATCAATTTAAAACTTCAAAATAATAAAAATTTAAACATTGCCGCTGCATATAAACAACCAACAAAGAGAATATCAATAACCTACAAAAAGTGTTTGATAACAGCCATACCACCTTATTGTTGGGAGATCTTAATTGCAAAAGTACATTGTGGGGTTGTAGAGTTAATAATCCGGATGGACCACGATTACATACAATAACCTCAGAACTGGGTATACAAATTTCATCCCCAGCGGAACCAACATATGACCGGTATCAAACTAACCGTAAGCCGGACATACTGGACATAGTACTTCATAAGAATCTAAAATGTCCAATATTCCAAACGGTAATTCCTGAATTGGATTCCGACCATCTGCCTGTACGGAAAAGTAGATTGGGACCTTTTTCGAACTACACTGCAACAAAACACTAGATGTCCTGTACTACAAAACACGAAATCGGACATAGACGAAGCTGTGCGGTCTCTAATCAATGACATAAATATGCAGTTAAAACCGCTACAACCATCCAGAATTCCTATTATATAAGAGCTAATACAATACCGTTACGTATCCAAAACTTACTTAAAGAGAAGCATCAAACTAGAAGACTATGGCAGGCAAAAAGAACCCGCAAATTAAGGTACAATTAAATAAACTCATACGCCAAATCAAAAAAGAGTTAGACGAGCACCAGATAAATAACTACCGACGCTACATCCAAGAATTGCAGCCCCAAGATCCAACAATGTGGCGTGCAACCAAGCGCATCTTAAGACAACAACCTATTATTCCAACCATAAAAGTAAACAACATCCCGTACGCCTCCGATGAAGAAAAATGTGAAGCCTTTGCCGAACATCTAACCAAAGTCTTCACAACACCGAAAAATGCATCTACAACGAATCCAACTAATAAAATAGAAAATGAGGTTAAAGAACATTTCCCTACTACGAGTACACCAGGTCAAATAGTCCCGGTAGAACCACATGAAATTAAAACAATAATAGACAAGCTTCCCAATAGAAAAGCACCAGGGCATGATCGGATTCCAAATGTTCTGCTGAAAAATCTACCAATGAAAGCAATAGCTTACTTAACAGCCATCATGAATGCATGCCTAAGAACAGGTTACTTCCCCGAAACGTGGAAATATGCCCATGTGCTGATGTTTCATAAGCCAGGAAAAAAGGCAAACGACATTAATGGATACCGGCCTATCAGCTTATTACCTACTATCTCGAAGATATTTGAAAAAAGCATATATACCCGTCTACTTAAACACATCACCAAAAACAACATTCTACCAAAATTTCAGTTTGGATTTCGCAGAGGATACTCAACCATACATCAATTAAGTCGCATTACAGAATTCATTGAGCAAGGGTTCGAACAAAAGAAATTTACAGTTGCTGTCTTTCTTGATATTAAACAGGCGTTTGACCGGGTCTGAGCAGAAGGATTGCTCCATAAACTAATTAAAATCAAGACACCAGAGTATCTGCTTCATACAATTAAATCCTTCTTAACAAATCGCACATTTTCAACAGTAATTAACTCAGAAATATCTAAACCTAAACCAATTACGGCAGGAGTACCGCAGGGATCGATACTTGGTCCAATTCTCTTCAATATCTTTGTCCATGACATCCCAGAAACAGATGACGCGGTGCTTGCTATGTTCGCAGACCATACTGTTATAGCCTCCCAAAATAGCAGCTTGAACACAGCAATTAACCACGTTCATAGAAACATTGATGCTATCAGCGAATGGTTTAGCAAATGGTGCATACAGCTAAATCCATCTAAAACAGAAGCAAAAATTTTTACGCTCTGTAGAATAACTAATCCACCAAGTATTACATTGCATAATCAGACACTACAGTGGAATAATACGGACAGTGTAGTAAAATACCTAGGTATATACTTAGATAAGTCATTAAAATGGGGATACCATATTAATCGAAAACTAAACGAAATCCACACTCGGCTAATGCAATTATATCCGTTGATAAACAGAAAATCATCACTGAAAACAGAATGTGGAACTCTAATATACAAGACGGTGATCCGGCCCGTAATCACGTATGGGAGTACAATATGGGGTAACGCCAGTGCAACTCAACTTAATAAGTTACAAGTAATTCAAAACAAAGTTTTGAGAATAGTTTTGCGAGCACCTTGGTATGTGAGAAACACCCAAATTCATCGCGAAATTGGAGTTCCGTATATCAAGGATCTTATTAAGGGATTCTGTAAGCAGTACATCATCAAACTACGCAAAAGCCCAGTATCCGAACAGTACAGCCTAGGAATAAGAAATATACACACTCGTCTAAAACGTAGACTACCACAAGACGTTTACCTAGATTACCCGATAGTGACTAAATAATACAAGTGTCGTAAGAATGTAATAAGTGCTTAAAATATCTAGTGATTCAAATAGTGACTAATACATTAGTGGTTAGTAAACGTGAAAACATCCATGTGAACCAAGCCATGAAAAAGCTGAAAAGCTGAACTGGCTTATCAATCATTAAAAAAAAAAAAAACTAATAATTATAATTAAAATTAATCCGAAACAATATTAGACTGAAATAAATAATCTCTAGAAAGTGGTTGTTGTATTATGAACGTGAATATTTGATTTTTGACACATTTTTTAATAGGCATCTGGCTAGCTTGCTAGATAACAATTGTTTCTATTATTAATCAATTTCTTGCACCGAAAACAAACTGGTAAACAAATGGTACGTTCTAAAACTAGTAGTGGAAAAAAATGTTATTACTAAATGCTAAGGGTGACTTAATTTTGGATCACGGAAAGTTCACCGAAAACAATTCACCGAAAAGAAAAATCACCGAAATACAATTCACCGAAAAGGCAGTTCACCGAAACACAATTAACCGAAAAACATATTCACCGAAATACAATTCACCGAAAAGACAATTCACCGAAATGGATGAGATTGTATACACTGTAAAAAATAAGTGTAATATTACGGGTGTAAAATGTAACAAAATCAGGAATTTTACCCGAAATATGTTTGTGATTTTACACCAAGTTGGTTATAATGGGTAAATGTACTCTATGGATAGGCATACTTTTTACGTTTTTCTTACTAAAAGCATTGATTAATATATTAATATAATCAGTCAACGCTAAAAGGGTACCTTTACACTAAATCGAAGTAAAAGTTCCTAAATAAAAATGTAAATTTGCATATGCTAGGAGTAATAGTACACGGTTTTGATGTATTTTTATACCAATGAGTGAGATTTTCACATTATAGTGTACTTTTACCGATAATTATGTTTTACAAGATTATTAATAAGTGCAATTAGTGTGGACCTCTGTTCTTCTTGAATCTTGGAAAATTTGTTGTAATACTGTTTTCCTCTAGAAGTTTCGTTTAAAATAATGTATAATATATATTTTGAATCATTTACACTGTATAGTGTAATTTTGCCATATAAAAATTACCCTGTTTTTTTGTCAAAGAGGTAATTTTACTACTACACGTGAAAATTACTCTTCAAAGTAAATTTACCTCAAATAACGGTGGTAGAAAAGTTGCCACCGTTATTTGGTGTAAATTTACATGCGACTTTTTTACAGTGTAACTTTCCTTCACATTCAGAAAGATTCTGCCGTGTTTGAAATTTGGAATTAGCTTCCTTTGTCATTATTTTGTTGTTTTATTATATTATAAAAAATATAGAAAATAAAATAACTACATAATGACAAAGGAAGCCAATTCCAACTTTTAAACACGCCAGAATCTTTCTGCAAGTCCTAAGCCTGGATAAAGTGTGAAGGAAAGTTATACAATCTCATCCATTTCTGTGAATTGTCTTTTCGGTGAATTGTATTTCGGTGAATATGTTTTTCGGTTAATTGTGTTTCGGTGAACTGTCTTTTCGGTGAATTGTATTTCGGTGATTTTTCTTTTCGGTGAATTGTATTCGGTGAATTGTTTTCGGTGAATTGTTTTCGGTGAATTTTCCGGGAGCGTTAATTTTTTTGTAAACGACTAGTAAATAATGTATCAATTATTTATGTGTTTGGTAAATAATAATGCTACCCATAATACACTGCCGTGAATAATGTAGTGAATAATGATTATTCACTCTTACGTCAAAATGAATTTAAGTAAGTAATTTATTCATGTTAAAAAACACAGATGTTGTACAATTCGTCATAGAAACAACAAAGAAATCATAAAAACACGAAAAAACAGTTAAAACAGTTAAATATCAACAGTTTCACAGTCTAGGAATTCCTTAATACTATAAAAAGCATTTATACTAAGATAAGTTTTAATTTTATGTTTGAATTTATTTAATGGTAACATTCTTGTCTCTTCAGATAATTTGTTAAAAAGTAATGGTCCATAGTAATTATTACAGTTTCTGGTAACACTGAGTCTGCTATGATCAATTTTAATATTAGATACAGCTCTGGTATTATAGTGATGACAGTCACTTACAATTTTATATTTGTGATAATTTTGTTTAACGTGTGTTACACATTCTAGCATGAAATAACAAGGCAGTGTAAGGATATCCAATTCTATAAATTTGTGTTTAACATCGTCACGAAAACCTAGTCCCGTTATTATTCGTAAAGCTTTTCTCTGTAATTTGAATATCTCCTTAGCATGACTACTGTGTCCCCACACAGAAATACCATAAGCATATGTGGCTTGGAAAAAAGCGTAATACGTGGTAACCATCATTTTATGGGGGATGCTTGATTTAAGATTGCGTAACAGATATAAAATTTTTGTTAGCTTATTGCTTAGAAACTCGATTTGATAGTTCCATTTTAATACGGGGTCAATATACACCCCAAGAAATTTTATAAAATCTGGGTTTTTAACCTCACTTGAATCTCTAAGCGAAAAAATCATTGAGGTTGTTTTGTTATTGTTTAAGGATAATTTATTCATATCAAACCATAGTTTTGCTTGGGACAACGCAATTTGTGTTTTGTTCATCACATTTTTTAAAATATTGTCAGTACTTAAGATCGTCGTATCGTCGGCGTAAAGTATTTTATCACAGTCTGGTATATCGCATCTGGAAGATTATTTATATAAATGATAAACAACAGCGGTCCTAACACTGATCCCTGGGGAACACCGTGTTCAACATTTAGTAATTTAGATAATTCCCCATTAAAGTAGGTTTGTTGGTTTCTATTTTGTAGGAAAGAATTTATTAGATTTAGACTATTTGTTTGGAAACCGTACATACTCAATTTGTTTATTAAATTTGAGTGTGACACACAGTCAAACGCCTTTGACAAATCGCAAAAGGTCGAAGCTGTAAAAGATTTATTTTCAAAGTTATTTGTGATAACACTTACTAGCGAGTCAATAGCCTGAATAGTAGACATATTTTGTCGAAAACCGAACTGCGAAGTAGTTAATAGATTATTTCTTTCGAAAAATTGTTCTACTTGCTGTTTTATTAAATTTTCAAAAACTTTTGATAATATTGGGACCAGTGAGATTGGTCTATAATTTGTCATGTCATTTTTGTTTCCATTTTTATAGATTGGGATAACTTTTGATGTTTTCAATAAAGTTGGATATATTCCTAGATCGATACAATGATTAAATAATTTAGTAAGAGGAACTACGATTATATCTCTTAGGGTCTTGATAATCTTAGCAGATATTCCGTAAATATCTTGACTATTTTTTGTTTTTAGTAGATTAATGGCATCTCTAACTTTATTTACGCTTACGTTTTCGAATTCAAAACTATAATTAAGATTTCGTCCAGGTGTAACAAATTTTGTGTTGTTTATGACCGGAATATCTCGAATTATTTTATCAGCCACGCTTGTGAAAAATGTGTTTAGATCATTTGCGTGAAAACTAACCTCTAAGATTGGATTCATTTCTTTTTGCATTTATTATCTCCCAAGCGGCTTTTTGCTTGTTGTCGGAATTTTGTATAAAGTTTTCATTAGCGGCCTTTTTAGCATTTTCTAGTTGGATTCTATAAATCCTTCTATATTTTTTGAAAGTGGTTTGAGCAATTATGTTGTCATTTTTTAAACTTGCAAGAAAGTCCAGATTGTCTCGCATCACTCTTAGGTCGTTATTAAACCATTTTATAGGCGATTTAGATGAACTTCGCTTTTTTATCAAAGGAAAAGGTAGTTCGATATTTCTTAAGATTGTTTGAAGAAATAGCTTAAATTTGCTTTGTATATCAACACGTGAATCATAGGTGAAGCTCCATTGTTCATCGGTCATGTTGCAATACAATTTTAATAAGCCTTTTTGTGTAATAGGTCTGTGATAGCTGAGTTCTTTTTGTTTTTTATTTTGTATCGTAATTTCTAAATTAATAGCCACCGCAAAATGATCTGATAAGGTCATCGGTACGACATAGCTTTTGAAACTTGTACTAAAGTTGACAAATATGTTGTCAATACAGTTTTTGCCTCTAGTAGGCCTGTTAATTGTATACATAAAGTTGTACGATTTGAAAAGGTTTACAATTTTTTTACACCCATTGTCCATTTTATTAAATTGTACATTAAAATCGCCGTTTACAACGACGCGATTTTCCAATGTATTAATTTTTTCTAAAACAATGCTTACGGTTTCTAAGAAACAGTCCAGATCTCCATCAGGGCTTCTATACAGAGTCATGATAACTAAACTTAGCGACTTTATTTCAATGATTGAAATTTCCACATTTTTATCCACGGATTTTTTTGACAGATCGTCCCGAGGTTGGGCACTTAAACTATTGTTTACAAAAATAATTGAGCCACCATACGCTTGTTGCCTGCAGTGGACTGATGCGATATGATATCCTTGGATGTGAAGTCCGGAAAGTTCTGCCTCGCGCAAAAAGTGCTCGGTGAAACATAAAACTTGAAATTTTTGGGCGCTAATGTTTAGAAAGTGTTCCACTTCCAAGGTTTTGTATCTGAGCGATTGCACATTTAGATGAAGCACACTTAGTAGCTGACCACCACCGATGGTGGTGTTGTTTTTTTCGTTTACTATAGAGATTTTTTTGGGCTGCAATGCATTCTCTCCGACGCAGAAGACATGTGGATCATGTTGAAGCGTCGCGTCTATTTCGTTTTTCTTATTATCTGTTGATTGGATATTTGGAGACATTAGATGTAGATTGGAGTTATTTTGATTCTGATTCAGCTTCGATTGTATATTATTTTTTGTGATTCGATTATCTTTTGTTAGCGTTTTCCCAGCCCCTGTATCTCCGAAAAAACTGGAACTTTTTAACAACTACTCCAGCAGGCCAGTTTTCGGGTTTATATAATTCATCAATTAGGGAAACGTCAGCCCCTACCTTGAAAGATACACTGCGTGCTTCTTCCCTCTTTGGCATTGCTTCAACCACGAATTCGTGGTTTGGAAATTTATAATTTAGGTATGATTTTATTTGAGGTGGTTCAGTATTTGTTTTCACCTTGGCCAAATGGATCCAGGCACGTTTTAGAGCTGCACTGAAATCTGTATTTGTGCCGGTTCCAAGAACAACACTTTTTTTATTGCTACTGTCACTGGGTTGTGGGTCAGGGTTCTTTACCACGTTTAACTTTAAAATGTTGTTATAGGCATCGGTTTTTTCAGCAGGGCGTGATGCACTAATGATCTTAGCACTCAACTGTTTTACGTCCGCTGATTTATTGTTATTAGAAGGAGTTGCCTTCCGATTTTGAATTGAGTTTACATTTGGTGTTTGAACTTTGAGAAGCTTGTTTGACCTTGCCAGTTCCGCTTTGAGTAGAAAAACAATTTGTTCCTGATCATTTATACGTTTCTCAAGATGATTATTTAATCTGTTTGTTATTTCCAGTTCTCTAGATTTTATTTCACATTGTGAGCAAGAAGACAACTTGGGTGTATCCTTCACCATTGCGTTTCCGTTAATTGAGGTTATGGAGCTGTTGGCACCAGACAATACTTCTTTTTCACTTACACCTGGCAAACTCACGAGTTTGGTAACAAGATTATTTAAAGTTATGTTATTACTAACACTTGGCGGTAGTTTGAAATACACCAACAAGTCCACTAACTCGTTCTTTTTTAGTTTTGTCAATTCAGCACTTAGAGCGACATTGTCATCGTCCGCCATTTTTCGCTCAAGACTGTACATACAAAGATAACAACATAACCTAACTTTGTTTCTGATTATATCTGAAATAAGCACAGTATTTTAGGACTTATAACCTTATTTATTCATATTAACAGTAATATAAACTTGGCAAAAGTAAAATATCGCGTAAAAATGAGGCACAATATTAAATTTAAATTTGACATTTCATACCAAAGAACAATGTCTCATTTTGACATAAAATCTCATGGCTTATTTTATGAACTTTTTAAAAAAATATTTCTGAATAGGTAGATACGTCGTCGAATAAATTGTTAAAAAAATTATTATTATTTAGTAACAGTCGTGGACAAAGTATAGTATTTTACTCGCATGTTATGGCTATTATATTCATTCGGGTTATTTACGAAACTCGCCTACGGCTCTTGTCGTAAACGTAACCCTCATGAATAATAACCATTATAACATGCTCGTTGAATAATATACTATTATAGACTATTGTTTTGTACTTTTAAACGTATGATGTAGGATCTAACAGCTGCACACATTATAATAATATTGGTATTAGACGGTGATTTTGTTTTCATGGCAAGAGTTGATAAAAATGTTTCACTGTTTCGGCAATTGAATTGCATCATTCTAGCGCGATTTTTAATTAAATTTTGTTTTCGCATTTTTTAGCCGAGTATAAATTCCACCTGTTGAGAATTTCAAATTTTATTGAGAATTTGTATTTTTTTGTGTGTTTTTAATGGCCCTGCTGGGGCTGTATACATATTATAGGTGCGGTTTAAAATTAAGTGAACTGCAAATTAATTTGAACTCGATCGATAATTTAAATTTTAGTTTATATTAACTTCACTAAAATATTTTTTGTCTTTATTCACACGGAGGGCAGAAGGGTTCCCATTTTAACATTAGGCAAGTGTTATATCACAGAGAGCGGCTTTTATTTTGTAACGAAGTTACTAATTTTTAAGTTATTTTCCATAGTAAATGCAGTATTAAAATATTTAGTTTACCTGTAATTATTTAATTTACCAATTTTTAAGTATTTTATTAGGACTGATATATTTAGTTAATCATTTCCGGTGTTAGTACACCAGTTAATTAATTTTAGTTAACCCGGTTTAATTGTTATTTGTATTTATTTACCTGTTTTCATTGTAATTTGTAAATTTATTTGGCCGTGCAATCTGATAACGCTCGACCGTAGCTAGAGCGGCCGATCCGCGGCGTGGCCCCACTTTCACTTTTGATTTTCCCACTTTCGCCGGGGCCGCGTATCTCTCAACTCCGTTTTCAAAATTTTGAACTCGCCGGCTATAAAAGGCGAATTTTGAGCCCAGAGTAATAAGTTCTTGATGTCTTCTGCTCCAGTACTACAACAGTCAACTCCAGCTTCGAGGATCATCTCCAAGTGAGCTAATACTCTTTAAAGTGTTTAGTGCCCAGTTTAGTTTTCAAGTTAGGATTTTTCTAAGTGTTTGGTAAAGACTTAGCCGATTTAAATTTAAAATTATGTTTCTAAGTTCCGAATTGAACTTAGCCGTTTAGTTTATTGTTTTGGTTTTGTACTAAGTCCCAGTTTGGACTTACCCGATTTTTAGGAACTTTTGTCATTTCCGCCGAGTTGCTTATTGACCTGGGGTAGTGGCTTGTTTGCGAGATTCAGTTCTGCGACTAGACGTCTTCTCCGGAGGGATAGGTAATTCCGCCGTGTAGCTTATTGACCTGGGGCATTTGACTAGTTTGCGAGATTCAGTTCTGCGACTAGACATCTTCTCCGGTGATCTAAGTGAAACCCTCCGTGTTGGTTTCTCCCTGGTCTGTTTATTAGCTTGGTTTATTTTTACTTGGAGTGGCTGACCCGTACAGTAGTGCATATCCCTGTGTACTCGTCACCTACTTCTGGGTAGAATTAAATAGAGCTGTGTAGCTTTTTGACCTGGGGCATTTGACTAGTTTGCGAGATTCGGTTCTGCGACTAGACATCTTCTCCGGTGATCTAAGTGAAACCCTCCGTGTTTGTTTCTCCCCGGCCTGTTTATTTGCTTAGGTTTATTTTTACTTGGAGTGGCTGACCCGTACAGTAGCGCATATCCCTGTGTACTCGTCACCTACTTCTGGGTGGAAGTAAATAAAGCCTGCCCTCCCTGTTCCGACCCTGTTTTCATTTAATTGTATAGAATATCTTTTTGTTTAGTTTAGTTTTGAGAGGAGAAAGAGGGATACCAACAACAATCTATAGGACTGAAAGATAAAACCGGGGAGCTACATATGGATGAAACGAAAATAGCGGATCTACATAAACAACATATTGAGAAAACATTTAAGTGCGAAGGAGAGAAGAAAATAAAAATGAAATGGGAACCGGAATTGGAAACAAAATTACCAAGCTGGGAAAATTTCCAACGAATAATAAAAGGAGCGAAAAACAACAAAAGTCCGGGAGCAGATAACATACCAATGGAGCTAATAAAATATGGGGGTGAACAAATGCAAAGAAGAATCTTCGAACTCATCAAACAAATATGGACAAGTAAAGAAATGCCTAAAGATTGGGAGAAAGCAGTGATATGTCCGATATTTAAAAAAGGTAAGAAGGAATTAGTAGAAAACTACAGGCCAATATCACTCTTAAGTACCACGTACAAGACGCTAGCAACACTAATCACAGAACGCGTGAGAGAAGAGTCCCAAGAAAAGATCGGAGACTATCAGGCCGGATTTAGAGCCGGAAAATCTACAGTGGACCCAATATTTGTTATTAGACAAGCACACGAAAAATGTAGGGGAAAAAACATAAGAATACATGCGATATTCATAGACTTCCAACAGGCCTTTGATAGGATAAAAAGAACAGCGATAATACAAGCAATGGAAGAACTAAAATTCACCAAAGAAACAAGAACTTTAGTAGCGATGACTCTGGAGAGAACAAGCACCAAGGTGACATACAAAGGACGTACATCCAACGAGTTTGAAAGTAACATAGGGCTAAAACAAGGAGACCCCTTATCACCACATTTGTTCAACATAGTTTTAGAATACCTTATGAGGAAAGCAAAAATCAACACAAACAACAATGTAGTAAACGGTCCATATCAAATCTTGGCATACGCAGACGATATAGCGATAATGGCTCGAACAAAAGAGCAACTAAAAGAGTTAGTGAAGATTTTTGAAAACGAAGCACAAAAAGTAGGAATGAAAATCAATGACAAAAAATCACACTACATGATCTTAGGAAACACGAAACTGGAAGAAAGTCATGAATTAAGTATCAAAACTGAATTAACAAAGGGAAAGCTAACCTTCAAGATGGCAAATAGTATAATATACCTAGGTGTGGAAGTAAATACTGAAGGAAAACAGGAAGAAGAAATAAAGAACAGAATCGTAAGTGCCTCAAAGTGCGCGGGTTCCTTAAATCGCTTTTTAATAAACAAGAGTGTCACAAGAGCCCTAAAAATACGGCTATATAAAACCGTTATAAGACCTATACTAACGTATGCAAGTGAAACATGGGTGATAACAACAGCAGAAGAAAACAAGCTGGCAGCATGGGAGCGAAAGATACTAAGAAGAATCTTCGGCGGTGTCAAGGAGGGGCAAGAGTGGCGCAGGCGAACAAACAAAGAACTGCAAGATCTATATAAAGAAGCCAATATTAGCACGGTGTTGAGACAAAATAGACTAAGGTGGTTTGGACATGCAATGCGAAGAGAAAACAATAACCCAATTAAAAAGATAACACGACAAGAACCAGAAGGAAGAAGGAAAATTGGAAGACCCAAGAAAACGTGGTGGCAACAAATAAAAGAAGATCTACAAAACGCTGGAATAAACAACTGGGAAGAAGAAATAAGAGATAGGAAGAAATGGAAGAAAAAAATCCAAGCCATAGGCCAAACTGGCCTGTAGTGCTGTTTTATATATATATATTAGTTTTGAGTACCGTTTCAGTAGAGGTGGCACCTTACAATTTTAATAGAGATTATAGCTCTGGTAATTATAAAGTCGATTGTTTTATTTTCCGCTTGCTATAACCGCTTGTACCATTGCTTTGCCCCGCTTTTATTCGCACGCTATTTCACGCACCGCTTGTGGCTGGCTTGCAAAACCGTATTTTAGGTAATATTTGATTTGTACAAATTGTAATATATTGTTTGTGTTATATAAATTCTTTCTATAACGTTTGGTGTATGATTTGTTTGCGTGTGCATGTTCTGCTTCTAAAAGCTTTCAGTTTTCCACGTGGAAGAAGAATCGACCCCTGGACATTTACTTTCTTCACTGAAGCTACCCAGGTCTTCGTTTCACCAGGTATACAACGAAGCCGCTGGAGAGAAAACTCATTAATAAAATCTGGCGCCCGAGACTCCCGCAGAATTGTTGTGTTTAAGCAGACAAACAATTCCGCCCCAAACCCGGCATACCCCTCATTCACCCGAAGCGTCGCCAAATTTGACGCCCGAACCGAAAGTGCGTCGCAATTTCTTCGGACGACTCCGGTGTGAGACGATTTTAGATTTAATATTATAATTAAAACCAATGTTTCGCACTAATAATTTATTACGGTTATAAATATTTAAAAAAACACTGATGGAAATTTCCATCCAAATGGTAAAAGCTGTAACTAGTAAATAAGTTGCTTTAATCAACAAAACCAATGTTGATGTTATCTTGGCAAGTTTTACCTAACCTATTGTCTAAAATATTCTCACACAGTAGAAGGTAGTTTAAATATCCATTAAGTGTTTTCATACTTCTGGTTTCTACCGATGTTCTTAAGAATCTCAGACAAGCACTTAGAATTAGAAAATAACTTACTGGGTGCTATTTAAATGTTTAAATTTTGAATAAAATATGTATACATGTAGGTATATTAAACCGACCGCAAATAAATAGTAGTACCTATGTACATTAATTTACAACTTATTAGGAATACATAACTTCAGCAACTTTCTTTCATTATCAATACGTTTGCTGTAATGGTTCTCCAAAGGCTAGAATTAACATCTGCAAAATCTTTAAATACGTTATGAACAAAATTGCAGAAGTTCATTATTTGATCCCTTAAGATACATATTTTTTGATATTACTCTAACCGAAATTCTTTTCTTCGGCATTTAAAGTTTTGCTAATATCGTCTGAGAAATGGTAACAACGTATAAATTATGAGAATTAATGTCCATGGAAATAGCATCACGATACCGTATATACTTTTAATTATTTGTACTTAGGAATACTTGGTGAATAATCCAGACTGTTCTCAAGGGAGGATATGAAAAAATAATAGCTTATTTAAATTATATAACAGTCAAAATGATTGTTAGTATTTCCAATTAAATAAACAAATTGACGTAGCATGTTGAAATGCAATAAGAACGTTTTCTCGAAACTTTTTCTGGAACCCTTAGCTTCGTTTCAATGAATCAAAATGCATGCTTCCTTAAAAGTTGCAGAAACGCCACCGAGATGATTCTGTGAAACGTTCTCTGCAACGAAAATGAATTATTTACCGTAGCACGTTAAAATGCAACAAAAACGATTTGTTTAAACGCTTTGTGAAATTCTTAACTTCGTTTTAATGAATCAAAATGCGTGCTTCCTTAAAAGTTGCAGAAACGCCACCGAGATGATTCTGTGAAACGTTTTCTGCAACGAAAATGAATTATTTACCGTAGCACGTTAAAATGCAACAAAAACGTTTTCTGAATAATTTTTTTTTTCAAAACATAAAGCGGTATGGTGAATGGTACGCTAACGCTGCAACAACGATTTCTGGAAACGTTTCTATTAAAGCTATTTAGACATTATTTGCATCGTTGCAGAAACGTTACAAAATCGATTAAAACAATCATTTATACATTTGTTTCTAAAATGTTAGCAATTCGCTTCAACAACGTAACTGAATTGATTTAGGAATGATTCATGTGCAGCGGAAATATGGCAAATAAAAATCATTCAAAATCGTTTCGTTCTACTAGGGGTACTGAAAGAAATAGAGGCGTCCCGCAAAATTATTACTTACCGTAACTAATCTTTTCGCTGTTTGTAGCGGGACTGGGTCTGGTAATCTTTTCTCACCCAACGTGCTCACCTCGCAGACTGGCCCCGGTAAGGCCTCGTCTCGCTTACTCGACGGGCCGGGCGTTGTGAGTTTAAATTCTGGGGTTGAACTACAGATCTTTGGCGACTAGTCCCCCCCCCCCATTGAAAGGATTTCTGACGAACGGAAGCAGAGAAATTGTAGGGTTTTGACAATTTCAAGTCCTTGCTAGCGCTTTCTAAGCTCTTGGTCAATTTAATTTTTTCTCCCAAGTCGGGACCAAAAAGAAATTCTGACGGGGGACACTTGTCTACCTGGTCGCGGATCGACTTATTTAAACAGGGAGTAATCAGATTACGTCTCGTAATTGACTCCCGATGAAATACACTGGTTAAAATTCTACCAGCATCGCAAAGGCATTCGACCAACTCCTTTGATGCACTCGCCGTTGTTTAGGATCAGGCCTATCCCCTTTCCCAGAGCGCACAGACCCTTGCCCAACTGGTTCTGAACCTCGGCATGAGATCCATCCAGGGAGGCTTGTTTGTCCAGGATTGACGAGATTTCGACATTTACCCTTGGGGGGAGCAAATCTGATAAATTTTTAGGTATGCCATGTCTGGTTAAACGGGTAGAGGATTCCTCTTTCGGCAGGCCGTGTAAGAGAATATGTCGCCACCGAGAAGCTAACGATTCACGCAGCGAGAAATCGTCATTATGAATCTGCAAGATATCATTAACTTCGGAATGTGCTGAGCTAGTACGACCCCTATCGGGTGACGGTCTGATTTCGAAAGCCTGCACGGTGTCCGGTGACGATTCCCTTCGCGAACGTGTCCTTGATACCGACCGGTTACAATCACGGTGCGGTCTCCTACTTTCTGCCGCCGTTACAGACGGCTGGCGCAAAAGGGAGTTCGAACGCTATCTGCTAATTCGTCTTTGCCGTGAAGAAATGCTAACTGACCTGGAAGGCGAGCGTTTTCTTTTGGCAGCTTTTTCCAAACTCTCAATCCGTCTTAGCAGAGCTCTAGTATCTACACGATAGCTAGACTCAGCGTTCGGCGATCTGCTTCTATTCCGCTTATGTTTCTTAGATTACCCCATTCTGAAACCCGTCGTCCAGGCGAAAGGCTAAATCTGAAATAAACAATTCACAAAACAACTGAAGGTTAATAGCGACACAAACCTCTTCTCGCATGGAGCAAAAGAAACACAATGATTCAGTGGACGCTACTAACAGCTGGAGACGCGAAGGGGGGGTCTATTTTCATCTTTCAACGTTGTGCATGGAGTACGTCATAACACGTACTACAGTATGTTCTAAAAGTGATATATTCGGACCGGACGCCGAACATACAGTGCTTCCCGAAAGTAACGGATAAATTCAATAACATCGTTGAGAAAAATATTTCAATAAAATACTCGGATACGTCGATTTTTATTTTTAAATTATCATTTAGAGATGCAATTTTCAACCCCCTACCCCCCAACCCTAAGCGCTGCCAACTACAATTTTAAAAATTCAAATAGCAAAGAACCCTTTCTGGTAGATTTTTTAATACTGAATACAATAAGGAAAAGTTTTTCAAAATCGGTTGATAAATAACGGAGATATTTACTAAAATGTATTTAAATGAAAGTGCCAGTATTCGAGCAGGCGTTGGTACGGCTATAGCAATGGGTGGTAAAAAACAATTGCTACTTGTTTGTAATTGTATGTAAACAAAATGTATTGACATTACTTAGTGGGGTGTGTGTCACTTATTATTAACGATTGAAAAATAAGGTAACAAAATGAGATTTACTGAATCCGAAAGAATCGAAGTTTTGATCATGATTGGGGTTGGATAGATGGATACATTTTGTTTACATTCAATTACAAACAAGTTGCAATTGTTTTTTACCACCCATTGCTAGAGCCGTACCAACGCCTGCTCGAATATTGGCACTTTCATTTGTAAATTGTAAATAGTAGACATTAAAAAAGGCACTTCCTGACCTCAAAGTGTGGTTTTATGGGCCATTATTTCTACGCTGTGACGTCATAATTTTTTTAAATCCCCGCTATACCCCCACATTTAGGTACCACAAGTGTCCGCATAAAACTCAAAAATCGCGACTGTGTATGATAATTAATTAGGCATGTTTGGGCCGGTTTCTTGTCGAATATTGGAAGTTTCAATTGATTACATTTTGTTAAATATCTCCGTTATTTATCAACCGATTATGAAAAACTTTTTTTGTTATATTAAGAATAAAAAGGCCTATTAAAAGAGGTATCACAAAGGGTATCTTTCCATTTAAATTTTTAAAGTTGGGGCTGCTATCACTTAGGGGTGAGGGATGGGGGGATTAAAATTACCTGTCTAAATGGCAATTTAAAAACAAACGGGTGCCGCCAGGATTTTCCGCAAAAACATTAAATAACCAGGATATGAGTTTTGTGCGATACTTTATCATCACTCTGTATATTTATTGCTGTTTTATGTCACATCAAATGGTTATTTAATTAAAAGCTTAGTAAAGATACTGGTATTTACTTGGTACTATTTTGGTTTAGCACAGGTTAGCTGAACAAATTCATGATAAAATTTAATTTCGTTTGTACTAAGATACAAATAAGACTATCAAAAGGGTATTTCGATTGATTTGTTATAGTAAGTGTTACGTATTCGTTTAGACTCGGTGGTTGCGTAATAGCTGGGTAAGCTCAGTAAGTAAATCGCGCGCAAGAATGACGGTACTACTCGACGCGACCTATGTGTGTTTATTCATTATTCAATTAATATGTTAGTGCTTGTTTATTAAACAAACGGTTTTCTCGAAGGTTGCTTTTTATTCCTATAAACCCGGCCAAGTACATCACATATTCTGGCGACAAGGATGGGATTGGCGTCGGTATAAATAAGCAATCAAATTGTGAACTCAACCGCGTTTTGCTTAAACAAACAAAGAATGGCTGCTCTACGCAACATTGAACAGTTCAATACAAACGATCCGCCTGGGTGCGAATCCTACCAAGAAAGAATCGATTTCTTTTTGGCAGCAAATGGGATTACGGAGGAGTATGTGTAAAGCAGAAATTTACTATACATTTCAGCGTATTTATTACAAATATTTCAGTATTTATTATATACGGACACAATTTAATAAATTGCTGTGGATTTAAATAAATGTTAAAAGATTTACCTTAAATCTGACATATTTAATAAATGTTCGTAGATTTAAATATATCCCAATAATATACATTAAATCTGGCACATTTCAATAAATGTTGGTGGATTTAATAAATGCCTAAAGTTTTATTTATATATTGGTACATATAATTAAATAATTCCCAATATTAATTAAATCCACCACATATAACTAAATAATTCCAAATATAATTAAATCCACCACATATAACTAAATAATTCCCAATATAATTAAATCCACCACATATAAGTATAACTAAATAATTCCCGATTTAAACAAATGTTGCCCGATATAATTATATCCTAGAGATTTAGCAAAACCTGTCATATTTGTTTAGCCCCTCCCTCGCAGCTGGTGAGTTGGACCAAGGCCCGTCAACTTGGGGGCGTTCAACAATTCTAACGTAAGAAATTATTAATTAAAGAGTACAAATAAAAACGCGCTTGCTTTTTTAAGAAGAAATAAAATTTCACCGGTCCCTACTTTATTTACCCACGTTCGCAAAACTTACGCGGTACGGTAGTTGTTAGTTAGGTACCTACGGATACATTTGCAAATAGTGGAACGCGTCCAATGTAGTTTCATGTTGGTAGTTGGTATCACGTGTGAGAATAAAATTACGTTTCTTGCTGATTTCTCGTCTAACGGAATTCCCCTGGAATCCCCGAAATTGTGTGCAAACGGGTCGAAGCGGGTGGTCGTTTAAGTACCTTATCTGTGGTTATTATTGTGCCTCGTCTTTGTGGTCTCGTCTTCAGGTGGTCTTCAGTAGGTAGGTACCGTATTTCTTAGCGTAAGTACTGTTTCATTATTAATTATACAGCCCCAGTCATGATCCTCGGTGTAAACCTAAGTTCGATTACAATAACACTTAAAGAACACCTAACTCAATTTCTATAAAGATAAAATTCCAGGCGCTTATCCCAAAAAATTGAATCTGAAGCGCTGATCAATCAAATTAGTGGGATTGTCACAGCAGCGATCACTGCCGCCCTGGCCAATTCGGGGTCTGCTACGAACCCTGCACTGCCAATATCTACGCCTGCACCTCGTGCTGCTGTTAGACCTCCAGCTCCGAGTCCTTCTACATCAGCTGCTGCGAGCGACTCCGAAGATGAATTCGAAAGGGTAAGAATATTGTTCATATTGTGTATCTACCGTTTTGTAATTATATATTTTCAGATTTTGATTTCAATTATGTAATTTGTAGGAGACTGAATACCGAATTCCGAATGATAAACTAGCAGAAATACAGACAATGATGCACTTGAAGTTGCCAATTACAGAGATATCAAAACGATTAAATGTATCAAGACCAACAGTGTACAGCATATTAAAGAAAAATAATATAACTACCAACAAATACAGGTAAATAAATACACCCTTTGTCACCTATCTCCTTTAGTTGTTATTTCAGTAATATTACAGATAATGAATTAGACACCATAGTTAGTTCTATCAAAGGTCACCATCCAGCTGCTGGACAAATTATTATGCAGGGTCACTTGCGAGCTCGTAATATTCATATTCAGCGCCATCGTTTGCGTCAGAGCTTGTTAAGAACAGATAGGGATGGAGTGCAGTTCCGGAAAATTCATACTATCCGTAGACGGACATACTATGTCCCAGGTCCAAATTTTATTTGGCACATTGATGGCACTCATAAAGTAATTCGGTGGAGGTTTGTGATACATGCCGCAATAGATGGTTTTAGCAGACTTCTAACTTTTGCACAGTGCTCGAACAACAACAGAGCAGCCACTGTAGTAAATCTTTTTGACAAAGCCTGTGAGAAATATGATTATCCCCTTCGTGTGCGCACAGATGAAGGAGGAGAGAATGTTGATGTCTGGAACAGAATGTATCAGCTGTTTAATGAACAAAGTAATCCCGTCGTTGTTGGTAGTTCTGTGCACAACCAACGCATAGAGCGAATGCATCGTGACATCAATGAACAAGTTGTTAACAAATATTATAATCTGTTTTATCAAATGGAGCAGGATGGATTTTTAAACCCCGAAAATACAACAGATTTGTATTGCTTGCATTATGTATATATTCCAATAATTAATAAACACCTTCACGAATTTGTATTAGCTCATAACAATCATAACATCTCCACAGAGCATAACTTGACGCCACTTCAGTTATTCTTATTAAACCTCAAAATTAGAGACGATCGTCATGAGGCTGATCAAGATTTTCAAGGTGGCCTGAGCGCCTCTGCACTAGATTCGACTGATCTGCCATATGTAAATGTTGAAGCAATTGTAAGTCCATTAAATGCAGAAGAACATGCAGGATTAGAAACCTCAATAAATCCCCTCACTTACGCTGACTCCGTGGTTGCTTTTCGTGATGTGGTTGTATTTGTTGCAAACCATCTTTAATTATTGTTGATTTTATATTATACTAGATATTAAGTTCAACTGGCAGCTGTACCAACTAGCTCGTAGTAGGCTCCCGGGGGATAAATAATCACAGCTCCCGCGCATGATCAGTTGTTATAAGGCTTAATTCTTGTGGAATACTTAACACATCCGATAAACTAAACTTAAAAATTATCACTGCACTGCATATATATTTACCCAGCTAAATACAATATTATTTTAAATTAGTTTTATCCACGACTACTAAATTATACATCGATTATTTATGTGTTTTGTTAAACATAAGACTACCCATAATAAATTGCCGTGACTTATGAGAGTGAATTATGGTTCATAATTCACTCTTACGCTTACGTCAAAATCACAAATGTCAAAATACAATACAATACAACATACCCCAACTTAGTTTCGAAGCCCTGAGATTTGTCAAACTTAAAGAAGTCATTTTGTCCATTTTTAACTTTTTTAATACAAAATACTTGCAAAAGCAAACTCTCGCGCACAGTATTAAATTTTTGACGTTTCTCGAATAACATCAAAAACAATTGCTGCCTTTGATATAGGTACAATGTCATGGCTGATTAGATGAAGTTTTTAAAAAAATGTATCTGGTAATTATAAATTTTTACAAAAATTGTTGTTATTTAGTAATAGTCGTGGACAAAGTATAGTATTTGACTCGCATGTTATTGGCTATTATTCACTCCGGTTATTTACGAAACTCACCTGCGGTTCGTTTCGTAAATGTAACCGTCGTGAATAATAGCCATCCTAACATGCTCGTTGAATAATATACTATTGACAACATTAAACTAGGTAGTGCCGATTGTATTCAACTGCGCATGCGCGGGAGCCAGCTGCAACACTCACTATATAAACCTTGAGCTATAACTACAAGCGGATAGCGTATGTATACACAAGTCCACTGGGTTTGTGAAAAATAATTCTCAAATTGCAACTAACTTAAAGTCAGTGGGGCGCCCCACTAGTCTTTGCTTTAGGTTAGTTGCAGTTTGTGAATTATTTTTCACCAGTGCGGTTTTTCCAGTGGACTTGTGTATACATACGCTCAGCTGTTGGGGAGACCCTACGGTAAAATCTATCCGCTTGTGCTACAAGCTAGTACCATAGGCTAATCTAGTACTGTACAATGTAGGTATCTGTATTAATATTTATCCATCCAGCACACGCACCCGGTCTCAGGGACCGACGACGATTAAAATTTACAATATTACGATAACTGGAGGGGTGGAGCTGCTGTACCTCACAGTACCTCTCGGTGGCACTATCGTCCTCACTTGTGCATGAGTGCTAGTCTGTGTAAGAAGTCGTTAACATTTTGTAAAATATAACGGTCTGTAACACCGGTGCGTGTACCCTAGTTAGTTTTTTCGCCGCCAACATTTTATTACAAAAGGTAATAGATAGCCACTTCATTAGCAATTTACATAGATGCATTACGGTTTATTAGTTTTATTTAGAATGGGAGATTACGAAAAGGAAATCCAGCGCCTTCAAAGGCTTTACGGGGAGGTCCCTAGCGATCCAGAGTACGATGAAGAAGAGGATGAAGGGGAAGTCGACGTACTCGAAACCAGAAGTGATGATTCTAATTCAGAACAAGAGTTTGACGAAGCTGGCGATGATGAAATGGACGATTCAATACATCGTGAGCTTCTATACACTGGAAAAGACGGTACCACTAAATGGAGACGACATTGCCCACCAAGAAATGTACGAACACGGCAGCAAAACATAATCAAAACTTTTCCGGGTGTGAAGGCGGGTGTAAGGGATTTAAAATCACCCTTTGATATATGGAATTATCTTTTTGACAATAATATGTTAGATATTATTGTATCATTGTACGAACATTAAAATAAAATCAGTGTCGGGACACTATTCACGAGAAAGGGACGCTAATCCTACAAATGCAGTTGAAATCAAAGCTCTATTTGGTCTGATATATCTGGCAGGTGTTCGTCATGCGAATCACCTAAATACCAAGGATTTATGGAAAGTAGATGGTACTGGTATAGAAGCATTTCGATTGACCATGAGCATTAATCGATTTAAATTTCTGCTATTGTGCATTAGATTTGATGATATTGAAACGAGGAATGAAAGAAAGGCACTCGATAAATTGGCTCCTATAAGAAATTTATTCGATTTATTTCTCCAACACTGTAAGGAGGCCTACAGCCATTCCGAATTTATAACGGTTGATGAAAAGTTAGAAGCATTCAGGGGAAAGTGCAGCTTTAGACAATATATCCCCAGCAAACCCAACAAATATGGTTTAAAGATTTTTGCTGCTTGTGATGCCAAGACATTTTATACCAGCGCCATGGAAGTTTACGTTGGACTTCAACCTGATGGGCCATATAAACAAGACAATAGTGCTAAAAGTGTTGTGGAACGTTTGTGCGAGTGCATAAGTATATCAAATCGTAATGTTACCACGGATAATTGGTTTACGAGTATGCCTCTAGCTGACAGTCTAAAATCCAAGAAACTTACGCTTCTTGGCACAATTCGTAAAAATAAACGAGAATTGCCTAAAGAGTTAGTACAAGATTTAAATCGTCCCGTTGGTTCTAGCATGTTTGCTTTCAAGGAGGACCGTACTTTGGCCTCGTACGTACCTAAAAAGAAAAAAAACGTACTACTGCTTTCAACAATGCATTACGACGATGCCATCAGTCAAAACAGCAATAAACTTGAGATGATTGAACTATACAATTTAACGAAGGGGGGAGTTGATGTTGTAGACAAGCTATGTGCACAATATAACTGCGCCAGAAATACCAGGAGATGGCCTATGGTCATATTTTATAGTATGATGAATGTGGCAGCTATAAAGATTATTATTATTATTATTATTATTTATACAGCAAATAACCAAACATCCAACATGATTCGTAGGGATTTCAATCAAAACCTCTACTCGTCACTGACTTATGATTACCTACCAGAAATTACGCATAACATGGAAAGCGGTTCCCAGAACTTTAAAGTATCGTCTTCGAGAATTATGTGGAATTCATGATGAACCTGAATCAGAAGGTAGAATTGATGGGCAAAAGGGGAGATGCTATTTTTGTGACCACAAGAAAAATAGAAAGACAAAGTACTACTGCTGCGTTTGTAAGAAATATATGTGTTTAGAACACATACGACCGATTTGTCAGGACTGCAGCCCGGAGGAACAACATTAAAAAGTTGTAAGTCACTAATAATTATTAAAATTGTTAGGATTAAAAATTGCATTATCACTACTATATTTTGTTTTATTGATAACAACTAAGGTTACTTCATAAGTAGTCATTTCTTTTCTCTCATTTAATGTTTTGTGTTATCCCATTGGTAATAAATATAAAATATTTAAATAAAAATTGTTTTAGAACTTTATTGAGATACTATTTTGTGTAGTACTCCATTTTGAATCGTTTTAATAGTTTTCTGAACTCACTTGGTCAGTAAGATCATATGTGCAATTTTTTTAACAGGTAGGTCTCTCGGACCGGTGCGTGCTCCTGTGTTACAAGATATAGCGCGTGTGCTGAAAGGTTATGAAGAGGTTTTTATTTTGAATATTTTTTATATTTGATTGTGAAATGGAAAAAATTATTTTTTTTCCTGTACTGTCGATTAAAATAATGAATTAATATAATACTTGTATCAATAGTATAGTTCAAGTTAGGTTCGTTTGAATATTTACTAGAAACATTCGGTTCGAGAAAAATAAGGGTTTGCAGAGCCCTTAAATTTATGTATTATTAACCGCAATATACTTAATCAAATATAAGCTAATTACAATTTGTAGAAGTTGATTTATCAACTACCTACTACCTATTTGTAAAAATGTTTCAACTCGAGCCTCATGGATATAATAGATTATTTTGCATCATGCTTCTGTGATTTCCCCCATCTATTTTAGACACAAATAAATTAAAAATATTTTTGGTATAATATTTATGACAAATTAAACAAATCAACAGCAATAAAGTGAAATTAAAAAGTTTGTTTACCTTTGACTAATGTAACATATTAGAAAAGAAACAATATTCAATTAAAACTAAATGTAAATATAATGTTTTTTCAAAGTATACCTTGTGATTTTATACTCTGAAATCACTCTTTATACAGGGTGTTTATAAACGGCATCAATAAACTTTGAGAGGATATGTTTTGTCAAGTCCTCTTAAAGAGAAAAAAGCCTATGAACAGGTGTCTTAAAATGCTTCTGAAGGGAAGTACGGTTCCCTAAAGGAATAATTTCCATTAGACATAGCTGGATTAAAACTAAAGGCATACAAAAATTCAATACATTGTAATATTAAAGGACATTTCAGATAAGTATAAAAGCAAATGTTTGTAAACCTTTTTAGGGGGCTGCAGCCGAGCTGCCTTCAGAAGCATTTTAGGACATGTTATAGAAATTTTTTCTTCTAAAATGACCTATGAAAACACCTCCCGAAGGCTGTTTATTAAGATGCCATACATCAAAAAATTAAACTTGTCCAAACTCTGGTGAGCCAAGTATTGCTTCTGTAAGCCTATGCTTAAATGTATCGGAATCTAAATTTAACGGTAACGTCAGTGTAGAGCTACAAACATTTGCTGTAGGGTAAGGCAGATTTTCAAAACTGACTGTGGGTTTTTGTATTTCAAATATTGGTACCCTTCGGACACCCGTGACAAATTGTAAGAAGTCACGAATACAACACTGTGCTGGTTCTGAAACAAACAACGTAAGTAGTCAGTCACTTAGGTAATGTATGAGATGTTAACATTAACAATAAAAACCTACCATCATTGCCATTATGTGCGTCTTGTGCTTGTCCATCGGCATAACAGCAACCTAACAAAAACTCCATTACTTGTAATGTTGCTTCTTGTTCTGACATTAATTGATTTGATCCTTCTTCAGAATAATTAAAGTGCAAATCTGAGTATATTGTATTTGCATCCATAGGCAGAGCTACGTAACTGTCCCCACATAATAAGAATAACATTTGATCTGTGAATTAAAACACTGCTAAAGAAACTATAACTGTTTTCAATTTAGATATTTTCATATTTTGACCAAATTTCCAACTTTTAGCATGAATTTTGAATCTTGGTAGTAAAAAGTAAGAAGTTTTTTAACCATAGCAAACTTCGCTTGAAATAAAACAGTGAAAGTATATAATGTTTATAATATAACAATGACCTGGATGTTCCTGAATCAATGCATCAATTCCTAGTGTATTTAGGCCTTTTGCAAATTGTGATATGTGAGCACAATTTTTAACTACTGAAAGATACTGTGACACAGTCGCCACAAAATCATGTTTTGTTTCTTGTGTTATGCTCTTGTAATAACACATTTCTTCTGCTAATGTCTGAAGTTCACTGTTCTCTATACTTATAGAATCCGAATCTTTAAACTAAAACAAAAGGAAATACAAGATACTCTTGAAGAAAAATAACAAAATGTTGGCTTTTTTACAATTCAATTTATATTAACTAAAACTCAAAAAATTAAACTAACAGTCATGATCGTATTTCTTAAATCTCTGTCGGGTATGTCTTGTGGTGAATAGCTGTATTTGATATTTGCTATGCTGTACAGTAAACTTTTAGCAAAGAGTGGAGCAGGTGTATGCCCTTGGCATAATATCAAGCCCACAATAAATTACTCCAGCAGCAAAGGGTAAATTGTTAATTAACGAGGAAATATGATTTGATAAAGTTAGTGTTCCTGATTCTCCTTGAAACACTTGCCATTGTAATAGATTGTTGAGCAAAATATCTAAAAATTCTTTCCTTGGTCCACCTAAATCCACTCCTGCTTCTCCAATAAAGTGAATATTTAGAGTTTTTGTTGGGTCAAACTTTGGAGCTAGAATTGCTTTAACTGCATCAGTTAATAAATTATTTCGTCTTACATAAATATGCTGTGATTCTGTTATACAGAGAATCTTTTCAATATGTTTCTTTATTAATTCTGCAGGAGAATCCTGGTATGTATGTAGTCTAGAGAGTGAAAATTTAAATAAATATTATTTGAAAATTTAATTATTATCACATATAAGGTGTATTCGTTTGTGTTGTACTAAACAAGAACTATCTACACCAATTCTAGAGGTGCCGGCAGTGCATACATGACGTTCACCTAGTGCCGTTTAACAGAACAAACGAACATACCTATAGTTCACAAACTATCATTCATCTTTTGTTAAGGAATAGTTTCTACCTCGCACATTAAGAAAGTTGTAAATATACAGGTTACTGCCCCATCCAAAATAAAAAAAGCATACTTTTAATACGTAATGCACAAAAAAAATTACAGTTTTATACTGTTTCAAGATTGGTACTACAAAATTACCAGAAAACGCGATTGATAATGTAGATGCACCATTAGCGTGCCCCGACTATAGGTACTAACAGTATTGTTTGTCGCAACTTACTGAACAACGACATCATCGTCATCAATGTCATCGACGGAACGAGGAGCATCATATTCTAGAATTTGTGCCAGTTGTAATTGAGATCTGCAACAAAGTACATAATATAAATCTAGTTAACCCATTTCACGAACCAAAAGAAAAGGTAAATTTTATGTAATAAGTACTATTTTTTGGTTTTAATTTTTAATATAAAGAGTGAAAAGTTTATATTCATTCCAATTCTTGCTTACAGTTATCTCAATTTCTATCCTGTTCATGTCTTTATATATTTATTCAAGAAATTGTCTCTAAACAACCATTATTTCCAGATCTACGCCAAAAGTATAATTTGTTAAAATCTGTGTATGTTCGGAAGTCTGCTGAGTTGACACCGAAGGCCTACAAATTGTACAAAATAGCTAGGGGGTTGGGACAAACTACCAGGCGTATCGATTCATAGAACACGTTGATTTGTTTTAAAAGTAACTTTATTTGTATTATTTAGAATTTTAGCAATCTTTTCTGAAATATTGTAACGTTCCCCCTGACGTACAGAATTTATTTGTGCACTAGGGTAGCTCTTGAGTTGACCAGGGTTCGGAATAAGGGGTAAATAAATAACTGGAGAGTTAAAACCTTAATAACAATTTTATTATTCGGAACAATTATAGATATTATTTACATTTATGTACATTAATTATATAAGGAATAATTAAATAAACTGAAACGGTTAATAACACAAGGATAATTATATTTAGTTGAGTAAACGGGACTTTGCAGGTAGAGTGCGCGGGATTCGTTACTCAGACAGGGATGCGTATAAGCAACCAAGGTGAAAGTTTGCAACAAGGTGACGGTATAATGGCGTCACTAATTTTGGGTTTCGGGAAAATTACAGTGCCGGGAATGTTTAGTGAATCAAAAGGTGAATGCAAACACCTCGGAATTATTTTATTATACGGGTAAGTATTTGAAATTACTTTTAATTGATACTCAAAATCGGGAATGTATTAATGCGGATGAGTCCAGGTGTATACAAAGAATACTCGTTCTAAACTTTACTTTCCTCACGGAGTAAATATTTAATTACGGCAAAATACTGGTTGATTGTTCAAATAACACCAAATCTACGAAACCAATTGGGTTGCGACAGTAAGGCATATATTTCGCTTGCCTGAATAACCGTAACAACGCAATTAGTACATAAACTTGATTGGGACGGGTCCTAATTAACAACTGTACTGTTTAACACAAATACTGCTTGCTAATTAGTAAATCAAGCTTGGATTGCACATTGCAGCCGAAACGACCATACACATACTACTCCAAGTCCTCCAACGGCGAAACAAGGGGTTAATGAACAATCAACGGGAAATGAACGGGTAATTAATCCCAAAAATTAATTTTACTTTATATTCAACAAAGTATTACTTTCTAAACCGAAACCACTCGCCTTAATGCTTTGGTAAATTGAATCTATGTTCCAAAAGAACCGGGGCTTGTTTAAAGAACAAATCGGAATTAATTTGACTACGGAATAAGAGTTCAAAGCTAGTTTGTTGGCAAACTAGCTTTGAATCCTGTTCGGAAATCTTTCTCAAATTCTCTAGACTCCGAGAGATGTCAGAAAATGCTCCTCGAAAGTGGGCTGCGCAGCGGTTTTATAGGGAAGCGTATCGTTCCCCACTCTGAATAGATGCGCAGTCTTTGAAATTTTGTCAGGGTGGGAATGTCGGAGAAATTCGGAGCGCAACGAGCACGACTAACCTCGGCGAAAACAGAAGCCACTTATCTGCTTCTTAATTTTCGCCTACCGGTTAGTCGCCTCGTTACATTCCTCCCTTCCCGGGGGGAAAGAAAAAACTTACGGGACTAAAACAAAAATTAAACAGGACGGTTAGTAAACGGTATATACAATAAAAAAAAATCAAACAGGTTAAAAAATCAAATATAAATATATACAAGTTGCAAGTTGCAGGGCCGATGGTGACGTCTAGGCTGACGGGCTCGTCTCCATGGCGGATGGGCCTGCTACTGGAGATGTCGGCGACAACTGGATGTTGTCTAGCTTATCCTTCCGCATCCGCACAAAGCAGCCCGGAGCCAGGAATACCCGAACACTCTTGTTGTTCTTCCTCCTTCTGGCCTTCTTCTTTTTCGGGACCTGCATAATAGAAACAGAAGGATGGCTTACGTACTGGATGTCGGGGAACGTTGGTAGCGGGGCTATGGTGGTGGTGGTGGCCTCCAACGACTGGATCCCCAATGCCTGGACTCCGCTGACTGGTCCGGAACCGGAATTCTTGGGGTTTGGATCCTGGAGAAGCTCCTCCGGAATCGGATTGAGGACTTCTTCATTCCTCTTTACCAAGGACGGTGGTGTTCCGGGAGTCAGGGGTTGTTTCAGGAGGTCCGGTGTGACTGGCATTGGGGAGAAGTAGAGTTCCTATCTAACGAACGGCGGGGTTTTTGGAGACTCCCCGAAGAGGTTGCGGAGTTTCCTCACCAGGTTGCCTTCCTGAACGGCTGGAACAGGATGTTGATAGTCCGGCAAACCTGGTGAGTAGCTGTGGTCCCCTGGCGATGGTATATGGATGGTGGCCGGCCCAATATCCCTGGTGATGATCCTCGCCACGATGCCATCAGGAGATCGGATGACTGGCATCGGTGGAAGGTACTGGGCCGGATTCCATGGTCGTATCTTCAGAGTCCTCGACCGGCGCTTTGGCTTGCGGGTATGTTCTTTTGTTGGAGCCATCTTACTTTCTTGATTGCTACAACCAAACTGTCTTTTAGATCCCTGCCCCTGTACCTTTATACTTGTGTGGGAGGTGATCCCCTCTTCAGATCTCCCCACCATTGCGGTCACCGGAAGTGGGGGTGGCTCGTCCGCAGGCTTGAGGTCCTTGACGTGGACCGTTCCAGCCCCACGTCGACCTTGCGCCTCCTGCAGCTGAAACATTACCGGAGAGATGACTTTGCTTACCCGGAATGGTCCCGCAAACTTCGGCGCGAGTTTCGTACAGAAACCTTTTGCTGCATCGGAAAGTAGGTGTTCCTTCCTGAAAACAAAATCACCCACCTGCGGTCGCCAATCTCGTCGCCGTAAGTTATAGTGGTGACTTTGTTTGGCAAACGCTTTACCCATATTTACTCTCACCAGGTTGTGTATTTGTTTCAGCTTTTGGAGCTGCTGATGAAATTGTGGGTACTGTGGTGGTTCTGGGCCATTTTCTGGGTCGGCTTGGTCTCGCAGCGAACCTGGAGGAAGCATTTCGCGTCCATAGTTTAACATCGCTGGAGAGAAGCCGGTTGAGTCGTGGCGGGCGCTGTTGATGGCGAACATTAACTCCGGTAGGCTGGCGTCCCACGACTTCTGGTTGCCTTTGGACATCTGGGCCAGCATGGTTCCGATTACCTTATTGGCTCGTTCAACTGGGTTCGCCTGGGGTGTATACGGAGGGGTGAGTTGGTGCTTTATATTATATTGTTTCGTTAATGCCTGAAACAATTTGTTAGAGAATTGAGGGCCATTATCAGAAACGAGGACTTTCGGGGTCCCAAATCTGAAAATTATTTTTCCTGAAAAGCTTTTATAACTGTGTTTGCGGTTGCTTTCCGTAAAGGATGCACTTCGACCCATTTGGTAAATCTGTCTTGGAATACTAGTAAATATACGTTACCCTTAGATGACCTTGTCAGTGGTCCAATTAGGTCCGTGCTCACGATCTCCCATGGATCTTCGACCCGGGACCAACACATTTTCCCGGCTGGGTGTTCCTGGGATTTCTTGAATTCTTGACAAAGCCTGCAGGTCCGAACATATTTAACGACGTCCTGGTTGATACCTGGCCAGAAGTAATGTTGGTGGATGCGGTGGATCGTCTTCTGGATCCCCAGGTGTCCTGTGTCGTCATGGCATTCCTTGAGGACGGAGTTCCTCTGTGGAGTCGGAACACATAGCCTCCATAGGGGATGAAAGCCTTCGGTAAGTGCTGTGCTGGTATTTGGAAAACACCTAAATAATTTTCCTTCTTGGATTTTGTAAGACGAGTAGTCTTCGGACTCTGCTAACACGTTTGTTATAAGTTTGTTGTACCACTTACAATTTGGTTCTGTTGCGGTTGTGGCACTTAACATGGGCTTTTGTAGTTCCTCATCTTCTTTTGCCCTGGACAAGGCGTCTGCCACACGGTTGAGGGACCCTTTCCTGTATTGTATGTCGAAGTCGTATTGTTGGAGCTCGAGGGTCCAACACATCAATCGACCGGTTGGCTGGGGAACGGAATGCAGCCACTTCAGACTTCGTTGGTCACTGATTACCGTGAAGTGGTAGCCTTCCAGGTAACCTTTCAGTTTCTGTATCGCCCATACCACGCAGAGACATTCCAACTCCACTGTTGAATAATTTTTCTCTGCAGTGGATAATGTGCGGCTGGCATAGGCGATGACCCTCTCGTGGCCCTCCTGGACCTGGTTGAGGACGGCACCTAACGCTGTGTTACTGGCGTCGGTCTGTAAACAGAAGGGAATTTGGAAATTGGGGCAAGCAAGGATTGGAGCGGAGGTGAGTGTTTGTTTTAAGCAATTAAGGGAATTTGTTTGATCCTTGTCCCAAATAAACTTCTGGTTCTTTTGTAGGAGAAGCGTTAATGGTGCTGCGATTTCCGAGAACTTTGGAATGAACTTCCTGTACCAGGAAGCCATACCCAAAAACCTGCGGATGGCCTTGACCGTCTTGGGCTGTTCCACCTGGAGAATGGCTTCCACTTTTTCTGGGTCGGTTTGGATTCCGTAGCGATTTACCACATGCCCCAGGTACTTCAGTTCTGACCTGCAAAATATACATTTCTCCGGTTGTAATTGTAATCCAGCATCCCGTAAACGGTTGAAGACGTTCTACAAATGTTGAAGGTGTTCTTCGAAGGTGCTGCTGACAATGATTATGTCGTCCAGGTAGCAAAACGCGTTTGGTTCCAGCTCTGGCCCAATTATGGAGTCCAACAGCCGCTGCAAAGTTGCCGGAGCTGCATGTAACCCGAAGGGCATCACCTTGAACTGGAAGAGTCCAAGTCCGGAAACGGTAAACGCTGTTATCGGTCGGCTTTCCAATGACAGGGGTACCTGCCAGTAACCCTGACGAAGGTCTATTGTGGACAAGAATTTGGCTCCTCTCAATTTGTCTAAGATCCCCTGGATGAAGGGGAGCGGGTAGGCATCGGTGACGGTTGCATTGTTGACTTTTCTAAAATCAATGCAAAAACGATGCTTACCTGAAGCTTTCTTAACCAATACTACCGGGGAGCTCCAGGCACTGGTTTATGGCTCGATAATGCCCTCCTGTAGCATCCGGTACACCTCTTCATTAATTATTTGTTGCATAATGGGGTTGCAGGGATAGTACCTCTGCTTTATTGGCTCTGTTCCTGGTTTCAATTTAATGATGTGTTGTGTTTTGTTTGTAGGTCCTTTAATGGAGTTGAACTTTGGCAGTTGTTGCTCCAGAAACTGGTTTAACTGTAGGAGTTGCTGTTCGGTTAGTGCCTGAAGACCTCCCACGTCGGATGTGTTGCCCAATGCATGTAGTGGAATGGTTTCCCCCTGACACTCTAATGTCCGGTTGTTTGGATCTATTGTGCACTGCCATTTGGTAAGTATGTCCAACCCTATTATTGCCTCTGTTGTTAATGAAGGTATATTCCCACGTAGATACTGAAATCAGTCCCCATGCTAGCGGGAAATGTTAATTGGCCCTCGGTATTCGTTAGACTACCGTCGGCCAATTGTACGGCGGTTTGATTACTGGTTGAAAGTTTGTACCCTTCTTCTTGCAGGAAGGCCCCTAATCTAGGACCTACGTACGAGCGCGTAGCCCCGGTATCTATTAGGGCCTTAAATATGCCACCACGTACCTGAAGATCTACAAACAGCCTGGTTTCCATGGAAGCAAGGGGTGGCGGAGAAGTAGATTCTTTGGTAAAAAATCCTTTCACCACTTGGAGCCAAGTTTTACAGTTGGGTTCATTGTGTAAATAGGATACGCTACCTAGGGCCTGTCGGGATGATCCTACTAGTCCCGATGGCCTCTTCCGTTTCCCGATGGCGACTTCTTGCATACCTGATGGTCTGAACGGACGCCTTGCTGGCCACACCAGGAACAGAATAATCTCGGTGGGTTGCGGCAGCCTGTCTTCCAGTGCCCAGTTTCTCCACAGCGCCAGCAGATCCTGGCCCTCGCTGTTGTTGACCTGTTTGGGGACTGATTATATTGGACAGGGGAAGGTAATTTATTATCTTGTTTCGGTATAAATATCCTTCGATTGTTTATAGGTGTGTTTTGGATCGGGAATCTGGGTGTGGCTAAAGGGCCCATTTCGGGGTTAACTTTCTCAACCTTGGATCTCCTGTCCGCGTACGCAGTTTTCACCACGTATGCCTGTGCGGGGACCGGTGGTGGCTGGAAAGCTGCCTCTTCCAGCTTCAAGTTTTCGAACTCTGTTGCTTGTTGAAGAAGCTCAAGATAGACAGGCGAAGTCCCGCCGTCGTACGTACATTTTAAATTCCGGACGCAAGTTATCATAAATTCTTTCTAGGGCACTCCCTGGGCTGAACCCTCCGTGTCGGCGCATCAGGGTTTGGATTGCTGTTATATATTCGGAGGTTGTCTCCCTTCTGCCCTGGGTCCTCCTACGGATTTCCTCTTCCAGTCGGACGGTGAATCTTGCGGGCAGGTACTGGGCTCGAAACTGAACTTCGAATTCCCTCCAGGTATGCCAGGTATCCCTGTTGTTTCTATACCACAGTAAAGTTTTACCTTTTAGTAGTTCTGGTAAAGCTTGTAGGAGGGAGTTCCACTGGAGTTGGTAGCACTCCGTCAACTCCTGAACTGTCTCAAGGAAAGATATGGGGTCGGTTTCTCCATCAAACTTTACACCCCACTTCCTCACCACATCGCAGACCATCGGAGGTGTGGTCGGTACTGGATCCTGCGTCGGAAGAAGGTGGGTCTGTATTATCGGCGGAAGGCCTTTGGCTTCCATTGGGGCTGGCGAAGTGGCACCTCCGAGCTTGAGATGTTGTGATAATCGGGCCCGTAGTTCCTCTACCTTGCCTCCTGTTTCGAGTCCTCTATTTTGGAGTTCGTTGGCTAATTGGTCCTTGGTCAGCCTATACACATCTGAAACAGAAAGCTGAGACACGGCGGCTGCTTCCTCTGTATCGGACATGATAATGATTGCTATAAACTGTACAAACTAAATATGTTAACTTCTGTAAAAAAAAAATAAAAATTATGCTTGACACGGTTTTAAAAAAAATTATCCGGTTTCTCTCCAGTTACGGGAATGCGGGGGAAAATATATACAAAAATACCTAGTATCGGGCGCCCTTTACCTAATTGGGGAATGTCAAACCTGATCGGGGGCCATGTAACGTTCCCCCTGACGTACAGAATTTATTTGTGCACTAGGGTAGTTCTTGAGTTGACCAGGGTTCGGAATAAGGAGTAAATAAATAACTGGAGAGTTAAAACCTTAATAACAATTTTATTATTCGGAACAATTATAGATATTATTTACATTTATGTACATTAATTATATAAGGAATAATTAAATAAACTGAAACGGTTAATAACACAAGGATAATTATATTTAGTTCAGTAAACGGGACTTTGCAGGGAGAGTGCGCGGGATTCGTTACTCAGACAGGGATGCGTATAAGCAACCAAGGTGAAAGTTTGCAACAAGGTGACGGTATAATGGCGTCACTAATTTTGGCTTTCGGGAAAATTACAGTGCCGGGAATGTTTAGTGAATCAAAAGGTGAATGCAAACACCTCGGAATTATTTTATTATACGGGTAAGTATTTGAAATTACTTTTAATTGATACTCAAAATCGGGAATGTATTAATGCGGATGAGTCCAGGTGTATACAAAGAATACTCGTTCTAAACTTTACTTTCCTCACGGAGGAAATATTTAATTACGGCAAAATACTGGTTGATTGTTCAAATAACACCAAATCTACGAAACCAATTGGGTTGCGACAGTAAGGCATATATTTCATTTGCCTGAATAACCGTAACAACGCAATTAGTACATAAACTTGATTGGGACGGGTCCTAATTAACAACTGTACTGTTTAACACAAATACTGCTTGCTAATTAGTAAAGGAAGCTTGGATTGCACATTGCAGCCGAAACGACCATACACATACTACTCCAAGTCCTCCAACGGCGAAACAAGGGGTTAATGAACAATCAACGGGAAATGAACGGGTAATTAATCCCAAAAATTAATTTTACTTTATATTCAACAAAGTATTACTTTGTAAACCGAAACCACTCGCCTTAATGCTTTGGTAAATTGAATCTATGTTCCAAAAGAACCGGGGCTTGTTTGAAGAACAAATCGGAATTAATTTAACTATGGAATAAGAGTTCAAAGCTAGTTTGTTGGCAAACTAGCTTTGAATCCTGTTCGGAAATCTTTCTCAAATTCTCTAGACTCGGAGAGATGTCAGAAAATTCTCCTCGAAAGTGGGCTGCGCACCGGTTTTATAGGGAAGCGTATCGTTCCCCACTCTGAATAGATGCGCAGTCTTTGAAATTTTGTCAGGGTGGGAATGTCGGAGAAATTCGGAGCGAAACGAGCACGACTAACCTCGGCGAAAACAGAAGCCACTTATCTGCTTCTTAATTTTCGCCTACCGGTTAGTCGCCTCGTGACAATATTACCAAAATATGGAATTGAAACGTATTTTAATGTTTTATTAGAGTCATTAATAGAATAAACTTTTTGAATAGCTAATTTATAATTTTTGGTTTTAATTAACATGTCAATAAATGTAGTGTTTTAACCATTGCTATATATTGATATTTTATTTAATCTTTATTATTTCTATAATTATGGATTTTAGCAAAGTAACGCTTGAAAATGTCAATAAACTTTTTCACAATGTTTATTCATACTGTTATGTATCTTATCTAATAGTTTTCTTTTTCATTTGGTATTAATTGCATTTACTAGTTATTAACATTTTCTGTCGATTGTACTGAAAATTGAACATTTTAGATAAAATTTGTTTTAGAAAAGTTCATTATTCTCTATCTTGGTTTAAATATTAGAAAATATAATATGAAATTTTAATAAATTTGAATTATACCCGCCACGAACAGCGCCGTTGGCGACATGAGTATGAACTATTCCTATAAACGGCCTTGCAGGCGGAGTTGCCTATCTATATAACATATATAATATATTATCTATGCGTAGATGTTGGCAGTGCAGGGTTCGTAGCAGACCCCGAATTGGCCAAGGCGGCAGTGATCGCTGCTGTGACAATCCCACTAATTTGATTGATCAGCGCTTCAGATTCCATTTTTTGGGATAAGCGCCTGGAATTTTATCTTTATAGAAATTGAGTTAGGTGTTCTTTAAGTGTTATTGTAATCGAACTTAGGTTTACACCGAGGATCATGACTGGGGCTGTATAATTAATAATGAAACAGTACTTACGCCAAGAAATAAGGTACCTACCTACTGAAGACCACCTGAAGACGAGACCACAAAGACGAGACACAATAATAACCACAGATAAGGTACTTAAACGACCACCCGCTTTGACCCGTTTGCACACAATTTCGGGGATTCCAGGGGAATTTCGTTAGACGAGAAATCAGCAAGAAACGTAATTTTATTCTCACACGTGATACCAACTACCAACATGAAACTACATTGGACGCGTTCCACTATTTGCAAATGTATCCGTAGGTACCTAACTAACAACTACCGTACCGCGTAAGTTTTGCGAACGTGGGTAAATAAAGTAGGGACCGGTGAAATTTTATTTCTTCTTAAATAAGCAAGCGCGTTTTTATTTGTACTCTTTAATTAATAATTTCTTACGTTAGAATTGTTGAACGCCCCCAAGTTGACGGGCCTTGGTCCAACTCACCAGCTGCGAGGGAGGGGCTAAATAAATATGACAGGTTTTGCTAAATCTCTAGGATATAATTATATCGGGCAACATTTATTTAAATCGGGAATTATTTAGTTATATGTGGTGGATTTAATTATATTGGGAATTATTTAGTTATATGTGATGGATTTAATTATATTTGGAATTATTTAGTTATATGTGGTGGATTTAATTAATATTGGGAATTATTTAATTATATGTACCAATATATAAATAAAACTTTAGGCATTTATTAAATCCACCAACATTTATTGAAATGTGCCAGATTTAATGTATATTATTGGGATATATTTAAATCTACGAACATTTATTAAATATGTCAGATTTAAGGTAAATCTTTTAACATTTATTTAAATCCACAGCAATTTATTAAATTGTGTCCGTATATAATAAATACTGAAATATTTGTAATAAATACGCTGAAATGTATAGTAAATTTCTGCTTTACACATGGCGCCCCATAGAGGAGGACCAGAAAAAAGCGGTTTTTCTCAATTTATGTGGACCCTCCACATACGAAATCCTTCGGTCACTCATAGCACCGACAAAGGTAATGAACAAGAATTACGACGATATCGTGGAGGTGCTGACTAAACATTTTGCACCAAGGACATCGGAAATCGTCAATCGTTTCCAATTTTACAGGCGGGATCAGCAAGCGGGGGAGAATTTTTCCGTTTATCTTAAAGAATTAAGACAACTGGCTGAAAGGTGCGGGTTTAATGATCTAGAAACAATGCTACGTGATCGAATTGTATGCGGAATACGGGACGATGCGCTGCAGCGACGTCTGCTAGCCGAAGACAAAATCACGTTTGCAAAGGTGCAAAACATGTGTCTAGCGCATGAAACAGCAACAAGGAGTTTAGCAACGATACGCGACATCGCTGGCAATTCCAAGGTAAATAGGATCATAAGCGGAGCTAAAAATAGCCAACAGTCAAGTAGGTCAGATTCCAGCGAGTTATGTTAATGAACCTGCTGAGATTACAGGATCTTTCGTGTGAACTATCTTGTCAGCAGTAGATAATAAGTTACATTTGCTTCATACGTATGTAATCATATTTTTCTCCGCCTTTACGAAATACAAGTTTTTTTTAAAAACTTAATTTCTTTGGCGAAAAAGTTAATTGGCGCAGTCGTACGGATTAGGTAGCTTTGAACAAAAATCGTCAAAGCCTACGTATCAACGTTTTAGCCTAAACGCAACCAAAAACAATTCGGAAGAAATATCAGAAAACCAGCCGGACTCAACAGAGCAGCTACAACAGGACAAACATTGCCTAGACAGCATCTCCAGAGAGCACCCTGCTAGTAGAAGATATTTCCCGAGCCGCTTGAGAAGGAGACCCACATCGCTTCGACTCGAACAACCCCAGGAGAAGGAATCGAATCGCCATCCCTGGTAATCAGCATGAAAATCGCAGCAACTTTAATATTAATGTAAGTGACAAATCCAAGTATAGTAATTCCAGATTCAAGAAATATAAAATATTGCATGATAATTATAAGTTTTTATTTAAAACAAAGTGCTTCAAATATAAAATACAAATTTAAACCAATATAATAATAATTCAGTATTAGCCTCAATTGAAGTAAAGTATTACCAAACTAGTAACAAGCCGGAGTACGCAATGGCAGTTTAGGGTGGTAATATTATTTACAACAGTTGTAAAGGAACCCTTAAACGAATTTAAAATCCCTAGACCCTTTATTTAAACAATTAAACAATAAAATTATAAATACTTCATCGTGGAAGATTTACTTCGCCTCGTAGAGCAACTAAATATAAACGAAAACGAAATGGCAACCAATACATTCCATTTAGAATATTTGAAGACCATCCCAGAGTTCGATGGAACACCACATCTTTTAACAGAATTCGTTAGAGCCGTAGAAATAATTACCACACAATTCCTAGTGGCTGGAACAGATCGATTTGTGCAATCAATAATTTTATCGGCAATCAGAACCAAATTAAGAGGCAAAGCATTATTAATTACTAGTGGACGAGAAATATCCACTTGGACGGAATTAAAATCAATTTTACAAAAATCATTTGCGGACCAGAGATCAGAAGATTCATTATTACGAGATTTAATGTTATTAAAACAAAAAAATTAAACGGCACAAGAATACCATGAAAAATGCATAGAAATGCGCAGCTTTTTGTATGCTAACGTACAACTAACCGAAATTGACGCAGATGTAAGAAGAGTAAAGAAAACCCTGTATGACAGCCTCACTATTAACCCTAGCTACCCACCTGGGGTATTTTTTGACCCCACGCGCTGGAAAATTGTTTTATTTTATGTTTATTGTTGTTCTTTTGCCTCGTAACGTTAGATATGCTTCAATCGAAGTTCATAGTATTAGATCCGATTGTTATTTGTTACTATAGTGTTGTAGAAAAATACTTATTTTGCAAAATATACACTTGGGGTCTATTTTGACCCCAGGTGGGCCATCCAAAAAATAAACGGGGAAGGTGCAATTTTTGTCCACGACGATTAGATAAAAAAACAAATATTTTATGTGATATGTGCAGTTCGTTTGTGTGTAAGGAACATATTGAAACTCGCACATTGTGTTTGAAATGTTGAGGATTAACATCCAACGATAGTGATTCAGAATAAGATGTACAATGTAGTATTTAATTTGTTAACTCGTTTTTCCTACAGTTTGTGCTTTCTTAAGTGTTTATATGGTAATGCAATTTACAATAAATATCTTCCAGTATTAAAAATACCATTTCTTTTAACGAATTGGGTAATTTCAGCATGGGGTCAAATACGACCCCAAGTGGGTAATGTGAAATTTTAAAGCAGGTGGGCAGCGAGGGTTAAGGCCTACCTTTCCGGATTAAAAGAACCCTTAGGAAGTTTCCTTAGAGCCAAAGGACCAAGAACCATGGAAGACGCTATGACATACATTATAGAAGAAGAAAATGTTTATTATAACAGAGCAAGAGAAACCGCAGAAATTAATAAAAGAATTCCACTATTATTACCACAAAGAAAACCAGCACCAACAATTGGATTAAGAATGGTAAATACAAACCATACACCAAAATTCATAGGACAGCAGCCGAGACCGCAGTTCCAAAACTTTCCACCACAACAGCCAAGACCGCAATTCCAGAACTTTAATCGACCCTTCTTATTCGCAAATAATCCAAGACCAATGAGTTTTCCAAATGACTCTAGATCAAGACAGTTCTCAAATCAAAATCAATATGCCAACTCTAGGAACACAAGAAATGTTTTCGCACCCCGAAATCTACCTCAACCTAGACCCACACCAATGGATGTATCATCTGGAAATTCAAGAAGAACAATCCAACCATCACAAAATCGACCCCAAAATTCTACAGTAAGCTATCAGACCCGGAAATACACAACACAGAAATTTCATAGCTGAAGAACTGTTTTACCAAAATATCCCAGAAGATGAACCCAACCAAACTTATTACGAAGAAGAAACTAATTACCAAGACGATAGTTATGCAGAAATCGAAGATAATCAACTCGAATTCAATGAAATAACAGAAGACTGTGAGCAGCAAAATTTTACGACGACAGCCTCAACCAACAATTTGACGTAACCGAATATTTTTCACCCGAATATGAATACAAAGAAGAAACCCCGCTTATCGAAATCAAAATTCTACATCATTACCTTGTATTTACGTCCCACAACTAAAAGCTACATTTTTAATCGACACCGGAGCTTCAAGAACATTAATAAAACCTGAAAAAGCATATGAATATTTCCCAGAACTGATTAAAAATGAATTTTTCCAAATTCAAACCGCACACCAAATTTCTACTCATAATGAAGTAGCAACAATCCAATTGCCAGCTATATTTAAAACAAATAAAATTCACAAATTTCATCTATTCAACTTCGATCCAAAATACGACGGATTAATAGGTTTTGACCTACTACAGACTTTGAAAGCCAACATAAATATCAACAATAACGTCTTAGAGACAGAAACCACTCGTATACCATTGATAACCAATAATAAAATCAAACATAAAATATTGATAGAACCAAGAACCGAAAAAGTAATTAAAATCCCTGTAAAAGGTTGTAATAAAGAAGGAATTTTAGAATATAAAAGAATAAATTCAGATGTTGAAATACCTGCATCCTATGTGACCATCAAGAATAACTATGTTATTACTACAATTCTCAATAAAAGTGAAGATCAACAAGAAATAACCCTAGAACAACCACTATTAGTATCACCTGTAGAAACTCAAGGAGAACATCAAGAATTACACCACCAAGAACCACCATCCGAAAATGATCAAAAACAAATCAAAAGACTTTTAAGAAATAATTTAACTCGACTAAGATTAGACCATCTTAATGCCGAAGAAGCAACACTAATAAGAAATTTATGTGAAGACTATCAAGATATATTGTTTTGTGAGGGAATATCGTTAACTTTTACCAATGAAATAAAACATGAAATTAAGACTACAGATGAAAATCCAATTTATACTAAAACATACAGATACCCAGAAGTACATAGATCAGAAGTAAAAAGACAAATAAACAAGATGTTAGAAGACCAAATAATCAGACCATCCACATCACCTTGGAGTTCGCCAATCTGGATAGTACAGAAAAAGGCAGATGCATCAAAAGAAAAGAAATGGAGAATCGTGATCGATTATAGGAAGTTAAACGAAAAAACAGTCGACGATAAATATCCGCTTCCGAATATTACAGACATATTAGACAAATTGGGAAAATGTCAGTATTTCACCACTTTAGGCCTAGCTTCTGGCTACCACCAAGTACAAGTAGATCAGAAGGATATTCCCAAAACAGCATTTAACACCGAAAATGGACACTACGAATTTGAAAGAATGCCGTTTGGACTCAAAATCGCACCGTCAACATTCCAGAGGGTAATGGACAACGTGTTACGAGGAATCCAAAACGAAACTTGCCTGGTTTATCTCGATGATATAATCATATTTTCTACATCCCTTCAGGAACATATTGAAAGACTAAAAACCATATTCGAACGTTTACGAAAAGCCAACTTTAAAATTCAACTAGACAAGAGTGAGTTTTTGAAGAAAGAAGTACAGTATTTAGGCCATGTGATCACTTCAAAAGGAGTTCAACCTAACCCCGACAAGATATGTGCAATAAAAAGGTACCAAATTCCAAAGAACCAAAAAGAACTAAAAGGATTTTTAGGACTACTAGGATACTACAGGAGATTCATAAAAGACTTTGCTAAATTGACCAAACCATTGACGAAATGCCTAAAAAAAGGATCTCAAATTATACATTCCGACGAATTTAGAGAAACATTTGAAAAATGCTAAAATATTTTAATAAATAAACCAATACTACAGTACCCAGATTTTTCGAAAGAATTCAACCTGACAACAGATGCTTCGAATGTTGCCATAGGAGCCGTCTTATCGCAAGGACCTATTGGAAAAGATCTACCCGTTTCATACGCATCTAGAACACTTAACGACTCCGAACAAAAATATTAAACGATAGAGAAAGAATTATTAGCAATCGTATGGGCCACTAAATATTTTCGACCATACTTATACGGACGACACTTTAAAATTATTACCGACCACAAACCCCTACAATGGTTAAGTAATTTGAAGGAACCAAACTCGAAATTAGCAAGATGGAGATTACGCTTAGAAGAATTCGACTACGAAGTAATCTACAAGAAAGGAAAATGCAATACGAACGCCGATGCATTATCACGAATACAATTACACCCAATAAATACTAGCCAATCAATGCAAGTAGAAGTTGATACAGATTTAGACGACCTCATGAGTATCATAAGTCAAGAAATAGAACCCACACCTACTAATAACGCCCTACAGGAAGTAATTGAAAATTTAAATGAAGAACTCAGAATTTCTAAAGAGAACGAAACTACAACGCAAACAAATCATTCACAAATTAGTTCAACACCCAGTATACCTATATGTGAAGATGCTTTGGAAACAAGAAGAAACCAAATTATAATAAAAATAGTACATGGTAATTCAATCAGACCTTATAATGAAAAGAAAGAGAAAAATTCGATAATGACAGCCTACATTGGAGACAACAATTTAGAAGGTAACATCATACAATTCTTAAAAGAATACACCGAACCAAACAAACCGTTTTATTGTTTATTTCCTAACGAAAAAGTCTACGAAATATTCTGCAAAATTATAACAGCAAATTTCAACACTATAAAACTTTATAGATGCTCCAAGAGGATATTACATGTAATTAATAGACAAGATCGACTTGAAATAATATCTAATTACCATCAAGGAAAAACTAATCACCGAGGAATATTAGCCACCAATCTCGCAATCAAAAGAAATTACTATTGGGAAAATCTAAACCAAGATGTAACCAATTTTATAAATAATTGTATAACCTGCAGAAAAGCCAAGTATGATAGACACCCACCTGAAGCACCCTTAATGATTACAGAAACGCCGAGCAGACCATTCGAACATTTACATATAGATACGTCTCAAATAGAAAGAAATGCTTTCCTAACAATTATAGATTCATTTTCTAAATATTGCCAAGCCTACCCGTTAAATTCAAAGAACGGAATTGAAGTTGCAGAAAGTTTGATAAACTTCATTTCACAACATGGAACACCCACGCAAATCACGATGGAAGGAGGAACTGAGCTTACCAACGAAATTGTAAAGAATTTATTAGAAGTACATAAAATAAAAAGTGGAGGTGCAAACCTCCCCTGGACTTTCCCATACTAAAAAAAACTTGAAAATTAACACAAGTGCCGATTGTGTTCATCTGCGCATGTGTGATTACTTATATTCATAGGATGCTAGGATTAGCCGGCGACAAGGAATTCCCGTCCCGCGCATGGTCACTTGGAACATATCGGCACTTATAAATTTCACCCTACACTGTTTTAAAGTTCAAAATTCAAGAATTTCTTATCAACCTATATTTTAGCCATATGAATACATTATACTATATGATAGACAATTAAATTCTGCATTCAATTATATAATAATATACAGGGTATTTCATTTAAAATAACAAAGTTGTTTATTGTACTGTGGAAATCAAACGCCCTGTATACGTGGCATACATTTAGAAAAATGCAGAATTATATACTGAATAACTTTTGTATTTACACTTCTTTCATATTTTGACTAATAAAAGCGCTATAGGAGCATCAATTTTTGATTTTCAAAACCTCGTAGAGGGCGCCACAGTGAAATTCTGGCGTTCATCAAAAAACAAAAATGTAGCCAATACCAAGCTGCATACGTGTAGAAAATTTAAACAAAATCGTTAGATAAGTTTTGTTGTAATAATTTTTCAAAAATTTCAAAATTTTTGGAAGAGCGCCGCGCGCCGTTGCGACCGTTTTTGGATTTAGTAAATGATTTTTCTTGGTGTAGTACAGCCAAAGGGCTTTCAAACAAGTTGTTGCGGAACCTGATCAGATAACTGGTTTTTGAGTAATGGAGCGTTAAATTCGAAATATTGAAAAATTCATAGCGGCCGCCATTTTGAAGTAAGAGAGTCCGGCAAAAAACTGTTTTCCTTAATTATGGTCTTCTTTCATATTCCCTACTCAGATTTTCAAAATTCCGCTTCTGAAAAAAATGCTACCAAAAAAACATGTCTAACTTCCGCTTCCGGTTTCGGATTTTTTTGAAAAGCTTATTTTGTCGATGAATTTTCGATATACCCCTTCATTTAAAATTTTATCAAAATCGGTTCACTAGTTTTTGCGTTAGAGGCGTTACATACACACCCACCCACACACACACACCCACACACACATACAGGCCGGTACATATTTGTGACATCTATGAAATACACCCAATTGTAACACTAGAGAGAAACAGCCTATGGGAGACAGCTGAACGGTGCGGTAACATTTTCCACTAACCCGCGCTCTGTTACACACCAACGCTCGACCTCTACAACTGCATACTATAACCTATATTGTGGCATAGGATGCCACATTTATGTATCCACTAGCAAAAGTGTTTCCGATGTCACAATTAATACAAAAAGATGACGTATGTGTATAGTGTGTATTAGGATGTCATAATTTTATTAAAATAGGTACATTTAATTTTACAAATATATGAGCTGTTTCATCACAAGGTATTCAACTTTTGGTACCAAAACTTCTGCAGGAATAAGAATGCGAAAAGCTGTTTGAAGGTTCTTTAGCATAATGTTGGATTACAGGGAACTAGGTAATAGAGAGTTTTAGCAACTGCTCGTAGTGATCACGGTAACGCTAAACGCCAATTTAGCAGCTAATGCGCGTGCGCGTAACGCTATTTAGATACCGGGTTACGGTATTCGAATGCGTTTAGCGTTTGATTTACCGTTTGATAAATTTAGGGAAGTTTTACTATTTGCGTTGGTTAATATGAAGAAAACACAGTTGGTAGTGGTAACGCGCAGGCTCCGTGGATGGAATTCGTTCCATCCATTCTTTGTTTTGTTTGTAAACTGTCAAGATGAGTAAAATTAAAACAATATTGTGTATTTCTTTATATTCCCAAATATTCTTCTAAAGTTATAATAGTTAGTAAATATTATAAAGGTTCATATACCTTCTTCACAAGTATAACCAAAACAATGAGGTTAAGATATCATTTGGCGCGAATCTTTAAATGCGTACCAACGGTAACGGTATTGCTAAACGTCTAAAATTCCTACCTACCGCTATTCGGTACTCAAGGCGGTTTCACATGGAAAGCGTTTCCGCGCACCTGCGTTCGCATTTCCACCAATAAGAAGACAGCGTATTGACCTTGAAACGCAGGATTTTCAATTTGTGTGTTCTTATTGGTGGAAATCCGAACGCAAGAACGCAGGTGCGCGGAAAAGCTTGCCATGTGAAACCGCCTTCACGGACTTTAGCGTTTAGTGTAACTTTTAACGGAAGGTTGCTAAAACTCTCTAAATCCAAAAAATATTCTATCCGTACACAATTTGAAATGGATAGTAGGTAGTAATTATAATAGGTGATTAAAAAGCATCCATTTAAAGATTCAGTAAAATAATTTTTATTAAGGTATAATTACAGCTTTGATGGCATTTATAATTATAAACTTATAATATCTTATTAAATTTTAATAATAATAAAAGCAAATATTGATTTGTGTATACAGGGTAGCTATTAAAGATTGGACCAAAGCCGTAGCGCTCAAACGCTTTGAGATATTAATTTGAAATTTGGAACACTTCAATACATCACTTCGCATACTTCACAGTATAGAAAAATTTTCTTTGACTCATACTTTCGGAGTCCGGCCGCCATCTTGAATTTTCTTAAATGGTAATAGGGGTAAGGCAATACATCATTAGAAAGCTTGATTATTTTTCTTTCTAATCATGGTAAATTAATATGGGGTTACATATGAAAATAATGCAAAAAAATTAGAAAACAATTTGCCGTATGCTCAGACGGCTATTATGGTATGCTTTAAATGTCTTTTTCAATTTGGGCCTTTTTTGCCAAAGTAACTATTCCCCTGACCGTGTTTCCATTCTGCTAAAGTGATATAAAATAAATGAATTTAGAAAACTAGTTTTTATTCATTCTATACATTCTTTCTTTCTATTCCTGATTTAAGAAGTAGGTATTAAATACCTAGGTACTTTATTCATTTGTTTAAATTCGCTTACTAATACAGACAATAGAATATATTACCGTTAAAATAAATCCGTTAAAATTTTAAATTTAAAATGACACTCTGATCACCAACTGTACTTTATAGTCACTTCACTGCAATTGGAATTTGCAAAGCTTAAACATACGCAGAAATCGAGACCTTAGTTAGACTTAACATGCGCTTTAAGACTCCGTACAATGTTCCGTTATTTATAATTCAAATTAAAAAACGTGTGTAACATAGAGGGCGCTTGTTTACAGAGATGTTACAAATAGGTCTTAAAGTAATAGGGAATTACACCCAATTATGACACATTATACACCACTGCTATACACAGTCTAACAACGATTGGTTCACATTTTCTGATAAGGCTCCGCCCAAAACCGCGGTAAATTTAAAATAGAATGTTATTGGGATTATATTCACGCGTACAAAGTTGTTTTAGCTGTGACATCGGGGTGTAAGATGCCACAACTACAACAGATGCCACAGTACAGCTTTATTCACACACAAGATGCCACAGTAAATGCAAAACATACACACACACCCACAGACAGACATTTTTTCTAGACCACTTTTTTGGGTTCTTGGGGGCCCAAAACACGTATTTCCGCGAAAATCCCGATTTCGAAAATTTCCATGATATCAATACTTCCCCTATACCAGTGGTGGTATGGGAAAGTAAAAATTCATATCACTACTCCGGAACACTCCGAATCAAACGGAATGATTGAACGCGTACATTCCACCTTAATCGAAAATTACCGTCTTTTGAAAATTCAAAACACGAACGAAACCCCCAAACATCTTATGTTATACGCAGTAATGGGCTACAACAACACCATTCATTCAGCAACAAAGTTTACACCATTCGAAATTATTAAAGACACACTTCAACCAGAGACCCATTCGATATTCTACAACAATCAAACTTCTATGAAGATTATATCAACACTCATAGGAAAAACCTGAATTTAATGTATAGGGAAATTCAAAATAAAATACACTCCAACAAAGAAAAGGTAGTAGCAAAACGCAATGCAGAAATCACCAAATCAAAGCATAAAATTGGCGATAACAATAAAGAACTAAAACGACATATTGAAGAATTAAGTCAGCCAATAATTTCAGAAACTCCTACGCCTGGATCATCTCAGTTATAGAAGAGGTGAAAATTACCAAGATCACCAATAACCCCGGGCTATTCCCCTATAAACTGGGCCAAGCAAAAAACCAAATTGATAAATGGACTCTTATAAAAAATATCGAAGGTAAACAATTACTTCAAGAATACGAAAATGTGCGTAGTAACATACAAAAAGGTGCATACAATCTTCAGTGCCTATGAAAATGGACCGAAATACAGTAATGAATTCCATAACTATTTAGCTTTGCTAAACACAACACTTCAAGAAGTTTCAAGAAAAATCAATCAGCTGTTTCCAAATAGACCAAAAAGAGGAATAATAGATGGACTAGGATCCGTATTCAAATTTATTACAGGAAATCTAGATGCCAAAGATGGCGAAAGATTCGAAGAAGCAATTCGGGAATTACAAAAATCACAAGAAAATCAGAAAGTCATTATTAAACAAATCTCATTGACTGATCAAATTATAAATAATGTAAACAAAACTATAAACAAACTAACAACAAATCAACTAGTTTTACAATCCAGAATTCTACAAATGGAAGCAGCCATCAAACAAATATCAATCCACGAAATCGAATCGTTTCCGTTAATTAACATCCACACTGTATTTTTACAACTAATCTCGTTATTAAACTTAATGATGCACATAATCAATACCCTAGAAGAGGCTATCACATTTGCCAAATTAACAACATTCCACCCTTCGGTAATGGACCCAGAAGATTTGTTAGAAAATTTAAAATTCATTAATACAAAAGTGAACAGTGCACAACTCCCCTTCGAGCCCACAAAGAACAACATTCTTCTTTACGAAGAAATAGTGATAGTGAAAGCTTATCAAATTAGCAGTAGAATAGTGTTCATCGTAGAAGTGCCCTTATATAACCCCCTAATTTACGATTATTATCATTTGTATTCATTACCTGTAAAGAACGATAATAAGCTCCACCAAATTATAATTCCAACCAGTAAATATTTATTGTACTCAGAACAAAATTATATTTCACCTAATGAAAAATGCAAACAATTAAGAAATAATCAATTCATGTGTAACATTGCTGAACAAATGAATTTTGAAAATTCACTTTGCGAATCTCAGTTAATTTCATTTTCAAAAAATATATTAACTTGTAACATAAAACACCTCAAGTTAGAAAGCTATAAAATCCAAAAAATAGATGAAGATTTATGGCTACTTGCTACTGTTGACGAAATAATTGCAACAATTAAGTACAATAAGGAAAATAGAAAAATTCCCCTTAAAGGAACTTTTGTAATTCAATTACCAATTAATTATGAAATACAAATTGAAAATACAATTTTACGAACTAACCATTATTCTTTGGAAATATTCAAGAATCTCGAACTACCATTTCTTACTCTAAATATTTCAGAGCAAAAGCAAGAAGTCATACAAAATAATCCTATTCATTTAGAAAATGTTGAATTGGACGATAGTCAACAATTAAGGGAAAAATTACAAAATTTGCCTAATATATTGGAAACTAGTAATTTCCACGAACATAAATACACAATTAATTTAACGCTTATTATCTTTCTAATAATTGTTTTAATTATCATATTTGTGTTGTATAAATGTAACCTAATTCCAAACATCTGCAAGAAAATCAAAAAATCAGAAAAACCTATTGAAATAGAAATTAAACCATAGAAAAGCCTTAAAGTATTGTTTCCCGATTTTCTATCTTGTGGATGGAGGAGTTATGTTAATGAACCTGCTGAGATTACAGGATCTTTCGTGTGAACTATCTTGTTAGCAGTAGATAATAAGTTACATTTGCTTCATACGTATGTAATCATATTTTTCTCCGCCTTTTCGAAATAAAAGTTTTTTTTTAAAACTTAATTTCTTTGGCGTAAAAGTTAATTAGCGCGAACAGATCATCAGCTGACTCATCGGGACGGAAAATGAAGTGTTATCGTTGCGAATCGAATCATTCCCCGGATACGTGTGTGTTTAAGAACGCAAAGTGCCGGTTTTGCAATAAAGAAGGACACATAGAAAAGGCTTTTTTCGGCAAGAAAAAACAACAAAACGCGAAGAAGAAAGTACAGGGCAGTGCCACAGCTATGTCCAGACTTAAAACCCGATTGGTTAATCGGTATAATCCCATTCATGGTGAGATGATGGCGCAGCTGGCATTCCATAAGCTTTTCTAGCACTTTAGATAAGGACGGTAGGATACTTATCGGGCGGAGGTCTCTAAAATCAGATGGGCTTGAGACTTTTGGGAGCGGTATCACGAGAGCCTGCTTCCAACACTCAGGGAAGACGAAATTTATCAGGCGGTAGTTTACTGCGTGCGTAATTTCAGGTAACAAAAAAGGAATGCACAGTTTTAATATATCCATGCCAATATCATCATCTCCAACCGCTTTAGTTGTAATGCGCAAAATGGTTTTCGACACTTCAGCTTCAGTGGCCGCGTGGAAAGTGAGTGCACTCGTCACAGTTTCAGCTAAATTATCTTTATAAAAGAGTGACACGATGTTACCAGCAACATTGCGGTGACATACAGTGCTTCCCGAAAGTAACGGATAAATTCAATAAAATCGTTGAGAAAAATATTTCAAATAAATGCTCGGACACTTCTATTTTTATTTTGAAATTATTATTTAGAGATGTAATTTTCAATCCCCCACCCCACAACCCCTAAGCGCTGTAAACTCCAACTTTAAAAATTCAAATAGCAAAGAATCCTTTCTGATACCTCACCCGACAGTTTTTCAAAATCGGTGGATAAATAACGGAGATACTTACAAAAATGTATTTAAATGAAAGTGCCATTATTCGAGCAGGCGTTGGTACGGCCTAGCAATGGGTGGTAAAAAACAACTGCAACTTGTTTGTAATAGAATATAAACAAAATGTATTGACATTACTTAGTGGAGTGAGTGTTACTTAACCCCAATCATCATTAAGCCGAAAGAATCGAAGTTTTAATGATGATTGGGGTTAAGTAAAACACACTCCACTAAGTAATGTCAATACATTTTGTTTACATTCAATTACAAACAAGTTGCAATTGTTTTTTACCACCCATTGCTAGAGCCGTACCAAAACGCCTGCTTGAATATTGGCACTTTCATTTGAATACATTTTGGTAAATATCTCCGTGATTTATCAACCGATTTCGAAAAACTTTTTTTGATTGTCTTCAGCATAAAAACAGTTATCAGATGAGGTATCAGAAAGGGTTGTCCGCTATTTGAATTTTTAAAGTTGGAGTTGGCAGCGCTTAGGAGTTGGGGGGTGGGGTGTTGAAAATTACATCTCTAAATGATAATTTAAAAATAAAAATCGACGTGTCCGAGAATTTATTTGAAATATTTTGCTCAACGATTTTATTGAATTTATCCGTTACTTTCGGGAAGCACTGTATAGCAGGAAAAGAATTGATGAAATACTGATTAATTTTGTCTATGTCAGATAACTGTGGGGGTAGGGTAGAAGATTTTGAATTAATGTTTAAATGTTTTAAATCCTTCCACAGACGATTGCCGTTATTCCTAAATCGCTGGTTGAAGTAGGCCTTTTTCTCATTTTTTACAGTTAGTGTAATTAAATTGTGCAGTCTTTATAATATGCCCAATGTTTAGTTTTTCTGAATTTACGAAGAGCGGAATCTCTCATTAACATCATATTCTTTAAACGGGTGGCGGAAAAAAGTGCCGCTGAAAAAAGTGACTGGAAAAAAGTGCCCACGGAAAAAAGTGCCATGGAAAAAAGTGCCGCGGAATAAAGGGCCGGTGGAAAAAAGGGCCGGTGGAAAAAAGTGACACGGTAAAAAGTGCTAAACAGGAAATATACGAAAATAATTTCGACTGTTTCGAGCGCTTGTATAAACGTTTATTCTAAAATAATTAGGCGAGAAAATAATTAAATATTAACAATTTACTATTGAAATCCTTATGTTGAGTGAACTATGTAAAAAAGAAACCAGCCAGAGTAAATTAGTGTAGATTAACAAAAAAAATGCTACCTCTACTTAAAGCTCCATCAAGCTTACAAATGCCCCGGAAAATACGTCAACTAAATTTTGAAAAACAAGGCGCGACAATACGTCAACCAATCGCAATCAATCATACTCAAAAGTACATTTACTGGAAAAATTCAAGTGACGTTTGAAATTTTAATAACTTCAGTGTTTAACAGATTGTTTTGACGTTTAAAATCTGTTAAGTATGAATGCAAAATCGAGGCAGTTAGCCAGAAATATCATTCGGAAAGTCATCGAATTCTTTGAATGAGAAGTATTTACAATTATTTAAATTTGCGGCCTAAATGTTTTGATTTTGACTGTACTTTGAAAAACTATAACAGCGCCGGACACGCCCCCTTTCAACTTTGTAAGCTTGGTCGAGCTGTATACAAACCTTTGTGTAGTGACTTACATTTCCAGCTATGATATCATACAAGACGGTTTACAATATACCGCAGAACTTCCATAGATAAGTACCTAATTGGTTTTTTTTTGGAATTTGTAGAGGCACCTATAAAGAAGTTCGGTTAGGTTAGGTTAGGTCAGGTTTTCCAACGGCACTTTTTTCCGCGGCACTTTATTCCGTCGGCACTTTTTCCCGCTGCACTTTTTTCCGTGGCACTTTTTTTCACGGTACTTTTTTCCTAGATTTTCATGCTCCATGGCTCACAGATGGTTTAAAGGGAAACTAGGAAAAAAGTGCCGTGGAAAAAAGTGCCACGGAAAAAAGTGCCTGAAAAAAGTGTCGACGGAATAAAGTGGACATGTAGAACATTTACTTTAAGTATTTTCGGTCTTCTAATATTTAGCTATTAGCGCATTTACTTCATTTAGTCATAATAATGCATTTTTTTGATTAAAATACAAAATCAACTCTATCTCTAACAGTTGATTTGCGGACCTATGCTTATTAAGACTTTTTTGCTTATTTTGATGAGTGTTATAGGTGGGTAAAATATCCGACCTTTTTTTGTACACCCTGTATATACAGGGTGTCTCTAAAATATGGTGCCATAGCTTAACCACAGATTCTGGGGATCAAAATAAGACGATTTAACGCAACTTACCTCTATCCGAAATTTCTTCGTTAAAGCACTATCCAACGCCAAAGATCTTCCAAAAATTTCTATTTTTTTGAATAACAAAAGATTGTTTTTAGCGATTAGGATGAAATTTGGGATGTGACTCTTTACTGGAAAAAGGTGTTTTTTGACATCATTTTTGTGTTCAGGAGTGTCGCATAAGTGGTCAGAGGTGATCATCCATAGGCAAAGAAGCTCATATTTTTTTAACAGTTCAGACAATAGTTTTCAAAATTTTCTTACAGAGTGACATTCTTATTTCAAATATTTTTCTTTTCTTGTTTAATTTCGGTATCTCTCATAGCTTAGGCTGAAAAAAAATATTTTGCATTTCTTAAAACGATGTAATAATCTAGTTGTCCCCGTATGATGAGACATAAATGACGAAGAGACAATTTTTTGGGCAGAAACAACTTTTGGATCCGGGAAAATGGTGGTCACATTGAGCATTCGCTGTAAATCTATTAATTTACCGGTGGTACAAAATAAGCTGAACCATTGTTTCAGAAATGGTTCGGATTATTTTGCGCCACCCTTTACATACTCTTGCTAGTAATAAACTTTATATCAAATTGTCTCTTTGTGATTTATTTCTCAACATACGGGACAACTAGATTACTACATCTGTTTTAAGAAATGCACTGCAGCCAATCAAAATAATTTTTTCAGCCTAAACTATGGCAGATACCGAAATCAAACAAGAGACAAAAAATATTTGAAATATGAATGTCTCTCTGTAAAAAAAATTAACAACTATTGGCCGAACTGTTAAAAAGATGTGAGCTTCTTGGACTGTGGATGATAAACCATTGTCCACTTACGTGACCCTCCTGAACAAAAAAATGATGTCAAAAAACACCTTTTTCCAGTAAAGAATCACATCCCAAATTTCATCCTAATCGCCAAAAACAATCTTTTGTTATTTAAAAATATAGAAATTTTTTGAAGATCTTTGGCGTTGAATAGCGCTTTAACGAAGTAATTTCGGATAGAGGTAAGTTGCGTTAAATCGTCTTATTTTGATCCCCTGAATCTGTGGTTAAGCTATGGCACCATATTTGAGAGACACCCTGTATTTCTCCACGGTATAGAACGTAAATGATCAAAGAATAAATCATAGTTAAAGTTGTTGAAGTTCCTGTAGGTTCGAAAGATAGGACTCGGTTTAGTGCTTTTCAGTTTAAGATTACAGAATACTAAATCATGATCCGACCCGGAATGTATACTAGCAACACCTGAACTAGCCACAAACGCAGGAGCTGTTGTTAGAATGAGATCAAGAAGTGTCGCCGTCCTGTCTGTAACACGTGTAGGTTCATTTATAAGTTGTGTGAAACCTAAGCCATCAATACAAGAAAGAAAATTAAGTGTCATATTATTTTGAAAATCAAACAACTCAATGTTAAAGTCTCCGAAACAAAAAATATGTTGTGTTAACGGAACAATACTAGACACTGTATTTTCAAAATTATTCAAAAATTCCTTGTCCTGACCGGAAGGATTATAAACAACACCACAATTAATTCGTATCATAGATTTAATATAAAATCCCACTCCACCCCCCTTGTTGGACTATCACGACGCATAAACGAGTAACCATCTATGTTATTTGCCTGATTAGGTATATCACAAGTTAACCAAATTTCAGTAATTGCTATTACATCGTAACCAGAGGAAAACACGCACATATGCTGCTCTTTTCAAATTGACGCAGAAGCGACAAAAAGGGTTTACTTCAACAAGGTATTAACAAATAAGCCGATTGCAATACAAAAGGCGGATTTATTATGATTGACGTCTTCGTGTTCAGCTTTAAGCGACTTGCTGGGGAAATATGGCAATACTGTAGCCCTATCCCTCTACACTGCATAGTCAGAGTGAAAAGAGCTCTAGTAAGAACTTCAGAAATTCGCCAAGGAAACTTCTGAACCTCTTCTCAACATCCAGTGTTTTGTGATTTGTTGCGCTGTAAACGAAAGTAAAATTTATTGTTTACTAATTTCATAAGGTAACGGATCAGTGAGAAGTAACTACTTGGAAACTTACCAGTAAAATCAAAATTATTAAAATGGCTTCAAACGAAGCAACACACCTCCAATGCAAGTCAGTATAAATGACTTGTAAGCCAGTTGATACACTTCTGAAAGACTATTTTCCCTCCTGCCGAAATTATTCACTACCAAGTACAAACGCTGTTTTAATGTCTTGCCAGATATGACCAAACTCAGGTGCAACTTTCTGTCAGAAATCTATTATCTGGTACCCCAAGTGCCCCACCTCAAAATTCAGGCACAAGTTCAATAAATTCATCATGCAGACTAAAAGATCTAACTGATCTTATTCCCCATTATTATGGACACCAAACTAACTTATAGAATTTTATCGAAGCATGCGATTTTGCAGTAGGTAATATAAAATATTCCTCCAGGTCAAGAATTAGCGGTTAGTGTAGGGATAAAAAATTAACCCAGAAATGCAAAACAAATGCAGGGTTCCTAGGAACTACCCAGACTCTACACGGACTAGCATACAATTCCCAGGGGTTACCCAGGATTTCCATACTTCCACGTGAGGAACCCAGAATTCTTACGAAATACCCAGACTTCCCATGGGTTACCCAGGCTGTGCAGACATCCAAGTGTGTAAAACAGAATTCTTACGAAATACCCATACTTCCCAGGGGTTTCCCAGGCTTTGCAGACTTTCTAGTGAGTAACCCAGAATTCTTATGAACTACCCTTGCTCTCCAGAGTCTATCCCGAACTTTCCAGAGGTTACCCAGGCTTTCCAGACTTCAAAGTGGGGAACCCAGAATTCTTACGAAATACCCAGACTTCCCAGGGCTTACCCAGGCTTTCCAGACGTCCAAGTGAGGAACCTAGAATTCTTAAGAAATACCCAGACTTCCCATGGGTTACCCAGGCTGTGCAGGCTTCCAAGTGAGTAAAACAGAATTCGTACAAAACACCCAGACTTCCCAGAGTTTACCCAGGCTTTCCAGACTTCTTAGTGAGGAACCCATAATTCTTATGAATTACCTATGCTCCCCAGAGACTAACCCAAACTTCCCAGGGCTAATAACTAGTCGGAAGCTCAACTAAACAGACTGCACCATCACCCATTTCTTATAATCTACTTTAAATTTGTCAACTGACAGTCCTTTAAGTTGCAGGGGTAATTTGTTATAGAATTTACAAACATTGTAAGAAAAACCTCGTCTGTACTTAGCAGTGGTATGTAATGGTGTAGATATAATACCCCTATGCCTTAGATTAAGATTATGTATATCTGTACGGTATGTTATTTTACGATTCAAATACGGAGGCACTTTGGTGGTAATTATCTTGTAATATAAAACAGAATAATGAATTTCTCTACGCTGTTTCATGTTAAACCAACCTGTCTCGATTAGTTTGTATGTGATTCTTTCATACTTTCTGATACCATAGATTAGCCGTAAACAACTATTTTGAACAAGCTGAATTCTCCTGCAATCCTCTGCATCAATGCAGTGGGCATACAAGGTATCCGCGTAGTTAAATTGAGAAAGTACTAGTAGATCACATAACATTATTTTCAATTTTTTAGATAGCATATACCTGCTGGCATAAATAAGTCTCAAATTGCCATAAGCTTTGCCTATGCAATTCCTGATGTAAGTTTTAAATCTTAGACCGTAATCAATAATAACTCCGAGACTAGCAGCCTCGTCCTTCAACGGTAGCGAGGTGTTATTTAAATACAATTTTATATTATTAAGGGCAGCAGTTCTAACATTCTTATTACCAAATAGTATGACATTCGTTTTAGTTGCGTTTAAAAACAGGGCATGTACCCTAGACTGATCTGCGAGACTTTGCAAATGTTCATTTATTTTAGTAATGGCGGCATCCGTCTCTTCAGGAGGGAACGACAAATCAACTTGTGTATCATGGGTTACCCAGGCTGTGCAGACATCCAAGTGAGTAGAACAGAATTCTTACGAAATACCCAGACTTCCCAGGGGTTACCCAGGCTTTGCAGACTTTCTAGTGAGTAACCCAGAATCCCTATGAAATTCCCATGCTCCCCAGAGTCTATCCCGAACTTTCCAGAGGTTACCCAGGCTTTCCAGACTTCAAAGTGGTGAACCCAGAATTGTTACGAAATGCCCAGACTTCCCATGGGTGACCCAGGCTTTGCAGACTTTGTAGTGAGTAACCCAGAAATCTTACAAAATACCCAGACTTCTAAGCGCTTACCCAGGCTTTGCAGACTTTCTAGTGAGTAACCCAGAATCCTTATGAACTACCCATGCTCCCCAGAGGCTCTCCCGAACTTCCCAGAGGTTACCCAGGCTTTCCAGATTTAAAAGTGGGGAACCCAGAATTGTTACGAAATGCGCAGACTTCCCATGGGCTACCCAGGCTTTGCAGACTTCCATGTGAGGAACCCAGAATTCTTACGAAATACCCTGACTTCCCAGGGGTTACCCAGGTTTCCAGAATTTCACGTGTAGAACCCAGAATTCTTACGAAATACCCTGACTTCCCAGGGGTTACCCAGGTTTCCAGAATTTCACGTGTAGAACCCAGAATTCTTACGAAATACCCAGACTTCCCAGGGATTACCCAGGCTTTCCAGACTTCGAAGTGAAGAACCCAGAATTCTTACGAAATACCCAGACTTCCCAGGGCTTGCCCAGGCTTTCCAGACGTCCAAGTGAGGAACCCATAGTTTTTACGAAACACCCAGACTTCCCAGAGCTTAACCAGACTTTCCAGACTTCCAAGTGAGGAACCCATAATTCTTATGAAATACCCAGACTTCCCAGGGGTTACTCAGGCTTTCCAGACTTCGAAGTGAAGAACCCAGAATTTTTACGAAACACCCAGACTTCCCAGAGCTTAACCAGACTTTCCAGACTTCCAAGTGAGGAACCCATAATTCTTATGAAATACCCAGACTTCCCAGGGGTTACTCAGGCTTTGCAGATTTCCAAGTGGGGAACCCAGAATTCTTAGATATACCCAGGGTTGCAGACTTTCTAGTGATTTACCCAGAATTCTTATGAACTACCCATGCTCCCAAGAGACTAACCCAGAGCTCCCAGAGGTTACCCAAGCTTTCCAGACTTCCAAGTGGGGAACCCAGAATTCTTACGAAATACCCAGACTTCCCAGGTGTTACCCAGTCTTTCTAGATTTCCAAGTGGTGAACCCAGAATTCTTAGATGTACCCAGGTTTGCAGACTTTCTAGTGAGTAACCCAGAATTCTTATGAACTACCCATGTTCTCCAGGGACTAACCCAGACCTCCCAGAGGTTACCCAGGCTTTCCAGACTTCCAAATGAGGAACCGAGAATTCTTACGAAAAACCCAAACTTCCCAGGACTTACCCGGGCTTTTCAAACTTCCAAGTCAGGAACCCTGAATTCTTATGAAATACCCTGACTTCCCAGGGGTTACTCAGGCTTTGCAGACTTTCTAGTGAGTAACCCAGAATTCTTGTGAACTACCCATACTCCCCAGAGTCTATCCCAAACATCCCAGAGGTTACCCAGGCTTTCCAGACTTCCAAGTGGGGAACCCAGAATTGTTGCGAAATACCCAGACTTCCCATAGGTTACCCAAGCTTTCCAGACTTCCAAGTGAGGAACCCATAATTCTTATTAACTACCCATGCCCCCCAGAGACTAACCCAGACCTACAAGAGGTTACCGAGGCTTTCCAGACTTTCAAGTGGGGAGCCCAGAATTCTTACAAAACACCCAGACTTCCCAGGGCTTACCCAGGCTTTTCAAACTTCCAAGTGATGAACCCAGAATCCTCACAAAATAAACCAGACCTGCTAGCGGGTACCCAGACTCTTCAGACTTCCTAGGGAGTAACCCAGGGTTCCTAGGAGCTACCCAGATTCTACACGGACTAACATACAATTCCCAGGGTTTGCCCAGGATTTACAGCCTTCCACGTGAGGAACCCAGAATTCTTACGATATACAAAGACTTCCCTGGGGTTACCCAGTCTTTCCAGACTTTCTAGTGAGTAACCCAGAAGTCCTATGAACTACCCATGCTACCCAGAGTCTATCCCGAACATTCCAGGGGTTACCCAGGCTTTCCAGACTTCAAAGTGGGGAACCCAGAATTGTTACGAAATGCCCAGACTTCCCATGGGTGACCCAGGTTTTGCAGACTTTGTAGTGAGTAACCCAGAAATCTTACGAAATACCCAGACTTCCAGCGCTTACCCAGGCTTTGAAGACTTTGTCGTGAGTAACCCAGAATTCTTATGAACTACCCATGCTCCCCAGAGGCTATCCCGAAGTTCCCAGAGGTTACCCAGGCTTTCCAGACTTCCTAGTGAGTAACCCAGAATCCTTATGAACTACCCATGCTCCCCAGAGGCTATCCCGAACTTCCCAGAGGTTACCCAGGCTTTCCAGACTTCCAAGTGGGGAACCCAGATTTGTTACGAAATGCCCAGACTTCCCATGTGTTACCCAGGCTTTGCAGACTTCCATGTGAGAAACCCAGAATTCTTACGAAATACCCTGACTTCCCAGGGGTTACCCAGGCTTTCCAGAATTCCACGTGTAGAACCCAGAATTCTTACGAAATACCCTGACTTCCCAGGGCTTACCCAGGCTTTCCAGACGTCCAAGTGAGGAACCCAGAATTCTTACGAAACACCCAGACTTCCCAGAGCTTACCCAGACTTTCCAGACTTCCAAGTGAGGAACCCAGAATTCTTATGAAATACCCAGACTTCCCAGGAGTTACTCAGACTTTGCAGATTTCCAAGTGGGGAACCCAGGATTCTTACGTAATACCCAGACTTTCCAAGGCTTACCTAGTCTTTCCAGACTACCTACTGAGTAACCCAGAATTCTTATAACTACCCATGCTCCCCAGAGTCTATCCCAAACTTCCCAGAGGTTACCCAGGCTTTCCAGAATTCCGCGTGGGAAACCCAGAATTCTTACAAAATACCCAGACTTCCCAGTGCTTACCCAGGCTTTCCAGACTTCCAAGTGAGGAACCCAGAATACTTACGAATTACCCAGACTTCCCATGGGTTGCCCAGGCTTTGCAGACTTCCATGTGAGGAACCCAAAACTCTTACGAATTACCCAGACTTCCCATGGGTTACCCAGGCTTTGCAGACTTCCATGTGAGGAACCCAAAACTCTTACGCACTACCCTGCTGCCCAGAGACTAACCTAGACCTCCCAGAGGTTACCCAGGCTTTCCAGACTTCCAAGTGAGGAACCCAGAATTCTTATGAAATACCCAGACTTCCCAGGGGTTGCTCAGGCTTTGCAGACTTTCTAGTGAGTAACCCAGGATTGTTATGAAATACCAATGCTCCTGAGAGTCTATCCAAACCTCCCAGGAGTTACCCAGGCTTTCCAGAATTCCGCGTGGGAGACCCAGAATTCTTACAAAATACCCAGACTTCCCAGAGCTTACCCAAACTTTCCAGACTTCCAAGTGAGGAACCCAGAATTCTTATGAAATACCCAGACTCCCCACGGGTTACTCAGGCTTTGCAGACTTTCTAGTGAGTAATCCAGAATTCTTATGAACTACCCATGCTCCCCAGAGACTAACCTAGACCTCCCAGAGGTTACCCAGGCTTTCCAGATTTCCAAGTGGGGAACCCAGGATTCTTATGAAATACCCAGACTTCCCACGGGTTACTCAGGTTTTGCATACTTTCTAGTGAGTAACCCAGAATTCTTCTGAACTACCCATGCTCCCCAGAGACTCACCCAGACCTCGCAGACGTTACCCGGCTTTCCAGGCTTCCAAGTGGGGAACCCAGAATTCTTACGAAATACCTAGACTTCTCATGGGTTACCCAGGCTGTGCAGACCTCCAGGTGAGGAACCCAGAATTCTTACTATTCTTACGAAATACCCAGACCTCCCAGAGGTTACCCAAGCTTTTCAGACTTCCAAGTGGGGAACCCAGAATTCTTATGAAATATCCACACATCCCAGCCGGTACCCAACCTTTCCAGACTCCCTAGGGAGTAATCCAGAATTCCTAAGAACTACGCAGACCCTCCACGGACTAAGCTACAATTCTCAGGGGTTACCCAGGCTTTCCAGACATTCAAGTGGGGAACCCAGGATTCTTACGAAATACCCAGACTTCCCATGGGCTGCTCAGGCTTTGCAGACTTGCACGTGAGGAATCCAGAATTCTTACATAATACTCAGACTCCCTAGGGGTTACCCTGGCTTTCTAGACTTCCAAGTGAAGAAACCAGGCTTCTGTGAGCTTACCCGGGATTTCTATACTTCCTAGGGAATCACCCAGAACTATTGGTAACCACCCAGACTACCAGGCGCCCACCCAGAATTCCCAGGGGTTACCCAGGCTTTCTAGACTTCAAAGTGATGAACCCAGAATTCTTACGAATTACCCAGACTTCCCATGGGTTGCCCAGGCTTTGCAGACTTCCATGTGAGGAACCCAAAACTCTTACGAATTACCCAGACTTCCCATGGGTTACCCAGGCTTTGCAGACTTCCATGTGAGGAACCCAAAACTCTTACGAACTACCCTGCTGCCCAGAGACTAACCTAGACCTCCCAGAGGTTACCCAGGCATTCCAGACTTCCAAGTAGGGAACCCAAGATTCTTACGAAATACCAAGACTTCCCATGGGATACCCAGGCTTTGCAGACTTCCATGTGAATAACCCAGAATTCTTACGAAATACACAGACTTCCCATGGGTTACTCAGGCTGTGCAGACTTCCACGTGAGGAACCCAGAATTCTTACAAAATACCCAGATTTCCCAGGGGTTACCCAGTCTTTCTAGATTTCCAAGTGGTGAACCCAGAATTCTTAGGTATACCCAGGCCTTGCAGACTTTCTAGTGAGTACCCCAGAATACTTATGAACTACCCATGTTCTCCGGGGACTAACCCAGACCTCCCAGAGGTTACCCAGTCTTTCCAGAATTCCACATGGGGAACCCAGAATTCTTGCGAAATATCCAGACTTTGTCGTGAGTAACCCAGAATTCTTATGAAATACCCATGCTCCCCAGATCTATCCCAAACCTCCCAGAGGTTATCCAGGCTTTCCAGAATTCCACATGAGGAAGCCAGAATTCTTGAGAAATACCCAGACTTTCCATGGGTTACCCAGGCTTTCCAGACTTCCAAGTGAGGAACCCAGAGTTCTTACGAAATACCCAGACTTCCAAGGGGTTACCCAGGCTTTGCAGACTTCCAAGTGAGGAACCCAGAATTCTTACGAATTTCTCAGGCTTCCCAGTATTCCACGTGGGGAACCCAGAGATCTTACAAAATATCCAGACTTCCCAGGGCTTACCCAGGCTTTCCAGACTTCCAAGTGAGGAACCCAGAACTCTTACGAAACACCCAGACTTCCAAGAACTTACCCAGTCCTTCCAGACTTCCAAGTGAGGAACCCAGAATTCTTATGAAATACCCAGACTTCCCAGGGGTTGCGCAGGCTTTGCAGACTTTCTAGTGAGTAACCCAGAATTCTTATGAAATACCAATGCTCCCCAGAGTCTATCCCAAACCTCTCAGAGGTCACCCAGGCTTTCCAGAATTCGACGTGGGAGACCCAGAATTCTTACAAAATACCCAGACTTCCCAGGGCTTACCCAGGCTTTCCAGACCTGCACCCAGAATTCTTACGAAACACCCAGACTTCCCAGAACTTACCCAGACTTTCCAGACTTCCAAGTGAGGAACCCAGAATTCTTATGAAATACCCAGACTTCCCAGTAGTTACTCAGGCTTTGCAGATTTCCAAGTGGGGAACCCAGGATTGTTACGTAATATCCAGTCTTTCCAAGGCTTACCTAGTCTTTCCAGACTTCCTACTGAGTAACCCAGAATTCTTATAACTACCCATGCTCCCCAGAATCTATCCCAAACCTCGCAGAGGTTACCCAGGCTTTCCAGAATTCCGCGTGGGAAACCCAGAAGTCTTACAAAATACCCAGACTTCCCAGAGCTTACCCAGGCTTTACAGACTTCCAAGTGAGGAACCCAGAATTCTTACGAAACACCCAGACTTCCCAGAGCTTACCCAGTCTTTCCAGACTTTCAAGTGAGGAACCCAGAATTCTTATGAAATACCCAGACTTCCCAGGGGTTGCTCAGGCTTTGCAGACTTTCTAGTGAGTAACCCAGGATTCTTATGAAATACCAATGCTCCCGAGAGTCTATCCAAACCTCCCAGAGGTTACCCAGGCTTTCCAGAATTCCGCGTGGGAGACCCAGAATTCTTACAAAATACCCAGGCTTTCCAGTTCTTACCCAGGCTTTTCAGACTTGCAAGTGAGGAACCCATAATTCTTACGGAACACCCAGACTTCCCAGAGCTTACCCAGACTTTCCAGACTTCCAAGTGAGGAACCCAGAATTCTTATGAAATACCCAGACTCCCCACGGGTTACTCAGGCTTTGCAGACTTTCTAGTGGATAATCCAGAATTCTTATGAACTACCCATGCTCCCCAGAGACTAACCCAGACCTCCCAGAGGTTACCCAGGCTTTCCAGATTTCCAAGTGGGGAACCCAGGATTCTTATGAAATACCCAGACTTCCCACGGGTTACTCAGGCTTTGCAGACTTTCTAGTGAGTAAGAGTAACCCAGAATTCTTGTGGACTACCCATGCTCCCCAGAGATTCACCCAGACCTCGCAGACGTTACCCGGCTTTCCAGGCTTCCAAGTGGGGAACCCAGAATTCTTACGAAATACCCAGACTTCTCATGGGTTACCCAGGCTGTGCAGACTTCCAGGTGAGGAACCCAGAATTCTTACTATTCTTACGAAATACCCAGACCTCCCAGAGGTTACCCAAGCTTTTCAGACTTCCAAGTGGGGAACCCAGAATTCTTATGAAATATCCACATATCCCAGCCGGTACCCAACCTTTCCAGACTTCCTAGGGAGTAATACAGAATTCCTAAGAACTACGCAGACCCTCCACGGACTAAGCTACAATTCTCAGGGGTTACCCAGGCTTTCCAGACATTCAAGTGGGGAACCCAGGATTCTTACGAAATTCTCAGGCTTCTGTGAGCTTACCCGGGATTTCTAAACTTCCTAGGGAATCACCCAGAATTCTTAGTAACTACCCAGACTACCAGGCGCCCACCCAGAATTCCCAGGGGTTACCCAGGCTTTCTAGACTTCAAAGTGATGAACCCAGAATTCTTACGAATTACAAAGACTTCCCATGGGTTGCCCAGGCTTTGCAGACTTCCATGTGAGGAACCCAAAACTCTTACGAACTACCCTGCTGCCCAGAGACTAACCTAGACCTCCCAGAGGTTACCCAGGCATTCCAGACTTCCAAGTAGAGAACCCAAGATTCTTACGAAATACCCAGACTTCCCATGGGATACGCATTCTTTGCAGACTTCCATGTGAATAACCCAGAATTCTTACGAAATACACAGACTTCCCATGGGTTACTCAGGCTGTGCAGACTTCCACGTGAGGAACCCAGAATTCTTACAAAATACCCAGATTTCCCAGGGGTTACCCAGTCTTTCTAGATTTCCAAGTGGTGAACCCAGAATTCTTAGGTATACCCAGGCCTTGCAGACTTTCTAGTGAGTACCCCAGAATACTTATGAACTACCCATGTTCTCCGGGGACTAACCCAGACCTCCCAGAGGTTACCCAGTCTTTCCAGAATTCCACATGGGGAACCCAGAATTCTTGCGAAATATCCAGACTTTGTCGTGAGTAACCCAGAATTCTTATGAAATACCCATGCTCCCCAGATCTATCCCAAACCTCCCAGAGGTTATCCAGGCTTTCCAGAATTCCACATGAGGAAGCCAGAATTCTTGAGAAATACCCAGACTTTCCATGGGTTACCCAGGCTTTCCAGACTTCCAAGTGAGGAACCCAGAGTTCTTACGAAATACCCAGACTTCCAAGGGGTTACCCAGACTTTGCAGACTTCCAAGTGAGGAACCCAGAATTCTTACGAATTTCTCAGGCTTCCCAGTATTCCACGTGGGGAACCCAGAGATCTTACAAAATATCCAGACTTCCCAGGGCTTACCCAGGCTTTCCAGACTTCCAAGTGAGGAACCCAGATCTCTTACGAAATACCCAGACTTCCAAGAACTTACCCAGTCCTTCCAGACTTCCAAGTGAGGAACCCAGAATTCTTATGAAATACCCAGACTTCCCAGGGGTTGCGCAGGCTTTGCAGACTTTCTAGTGAGTAACCCAGAATTCTTATGAAATACCAATGCTCCCCAGAGTCTATCCCAAACCTCTCAGAGGTCACCCAGGCTTTCCAGAATTCGACGTGGGAGACCCAGAATTCTTACAAAATACCCAGACTTCCCAGAGCTTACCCAGACTTTCCAGACTTCCAAGTGAGGAACCCAGAATTCTTATGAAATACCCAGACTTCCCAGTAGTTACTCAGGCTTTGCAGATTTCCAAGTGGGGAACCCAGGATTGTTACGTAATATCCAGTCTTTCCAAGGCTTACCTAGTCTTTCCAGACTTCCTACTGAGTAACCCAGAATTCTTATAACTACCCATGCTCCCCAGAATCTATCCCAAACCTCGCAGAGGTTACCCAGGCTTTCCAGAATTCCGCGTGGGAAACCCAGAATTCTTACAAAATACCCAGACTTCCCAGAGCTTACCCAGGCTTTACAGACTTCCAAGTGAGGAACCCAGAATTCTTACGAAACACCCAGACTTCCCAGAGCTTACCCAGTCTTTCCACACTTTCAAGTGAGGAACCCAGAATTCTTATGAAATACCCAGACTTCCCAGGGGTTGCTCAGGCTTTGCAGACTTTCTAGTGAGTAACCCAGGATTCTTATGAAATACCAATGCTCCCGAGAGTCTATCCAAACCTCCCAGAGGTTACCCAGGCTTTCCAGAATTCGACGTGGGAGATCCAGAATTCTTACAAAATACCCAGACTTCCCAGGGCTTACCCAGGCTTTCCAGACTTCCACCCAGAATTCTTACGAAACACCCAGACTTTCCAGACTTCCAAGTGAGGAACCCAGAATTCTTATGAAATACCCAGGACTTCCCAGTAGTTACTCAGGCTTTGCAGATTTCCAAGTGGGGAACCCAGGATTGTTACGTAATATCCAGTCTTTCCAAGGCTTACCTAGTCTTTCCAGACTTCCTACTGAGTAACCCAGAATTCTTATAACTACCCATGCTCCCCAGAGTCTATCCCAAACCTCGCAGAGGTTACCCAGGCTTTCCAGAATTCCGCGTGGGAAACCCAGAATTCTTACAAAATACCCAGACTTCCCACAGCTTACCCAGGCTTTCCAGACTTCCAAGTGAGGAACCCAGAACTCTTACGAAACACCCAGACTTCCAAGAACTTACCCAGTCCTTCCAGACTTCCAAGTGAGGAACCCAGAATTCTTATGAAATACCCAGACTTCCCAGGGGTTGCGCAGGCTTTGCAGACTTTCTAGTGAGTAACCCAGAATTCTTATGAAATGCCAATGCTCCCCAGAGTCTATCCCAAACCTCTCAGAAGTCACCCAGGCTTTCCAGAATTCGACGTGGGAGACCCAGAATTCTTACAAAATACCCAGACTTCCCAGGGCTTACCCAGGCTTTCCAGACTTCCACCCAGAATTCTTACGAAACACCCAGACTTTCCAGACTTCCAAGTGAGGAACCCAGAATTCTTATGAAATACCCAGGACTTCCCAGTAGTTACTCAGGCTTTGCAGATTTCCAAGTGGGGAACCCAGGATTGTTACGTAATATCCAGTCTTTCCAAGGCTTACCTAGTCTTTCCAGACTTCCTACTGAGTAACCCAGAATTCTTATAACTACCCATGCTCCCCAGAGTCTATCCCAAACCTCGCAGAGGTTACCCAGGCTTTCCAGAATTCCGCGTGGGAAACCCAGAATTCTTACAAAATACCCAGACTTCCCACAGCTTACCCAGGCTTTCCAGACTTCCAAGTGAGGAACCCAGAATTCTTACGAAACACCCAGACTTCCCAGAGCTTACCCAGTCTTTCCAGACTTTCAAGTAAGGAACCCAGAATTCTTATGAAATACCCAGACTTCCCAGGGGTTGCTCAGGCTTTGCAGACTTTCTAGTGAGTAACCCAGGATTCTTATGAAATACCAATGCTCCCGAAAGTCTATCCAAACCTCCCAGAGGTTACCCAGGCTTTCCAGAATTCCGCGTGGGAGACCCAGAATTCTTACAAAATACCCAGACTTCCCAGAGCTTACCTAGACTTTCCAGACTTCCAAGTGAGGAACCCAGAATTCTTATGAAATACCCAGACTTCCCACGGGTTACTCAGGCTTTGCAGACTTTCTAGTGAGTAACCCAGAATTCTTATAAACTACCCATGCTCCCCAGAGACTAACCCAGACCTCCCAGAGGCTACCCAGGCTTTCCAGATTTCCAAGTGGGGAACCCAGGATTCTTATGAAATACCCAGACTTCCCACGGGTTACTCAGGCTTTGCAGAGTTTCTAGTGAGTAACCCAGAATTCTTATGAACTACCCATGCTCCCCAGAGACTAACCCAGACCTCGCAGACGTTACCCCGGCTTTCCAGGCTTCCAAGTGGGGAATCCAGAATTCTTACGAAATACCCAGACTTCTCATGGGTTACCCAGGCTGTGCAGACTTCCAGGTGAGGAACCCAGAATTCTTACGAAATACCCAGACCTCCCAGAGGTTACCCAAGCTTTCCAGACTTCCAAGTGGGGAACCCAGAATTCTTATGAAATATCCACACATCCCAGACAGTACCCAACCTTTCCAGACTTCCTAGGGAGTAACACAGAATTCCTAGGAACTACGCAGACCCTCCACGGACTAAGCTACAATTCTCAGGGGTTACCCAGGCTTTCCAGCCATTCAAGTGGGGAACCCAGCATTCTTACGAAATACCCAGACTTCCCATGGGCTACCCAGGCTTTGCAGACTTCCACGTGAGGAATCCAGAATTCTTACATTATACCCAGACTCCCTAGGGGTTACCCTGGCTTTCTAGACTTCCAAGTGAGGAACCCAGAATTCTTACGAAATTCTCAGGCTTCTGTAAGCTTACCCGGGATTTCTAAACGTCCTAGAGAATCACCCAGAATTCTTAGTAAGTACCCAGACTACCAGGCGCATACCCAGAATTCCCAGGGGTTACCCAGGCTTTCTAGACTTCCAAGTGATGAACCCAGAATCCTTACGAAATAACCCAGACTTTCCAGACTTCCAAGGGAGTAACCCAGGATTCATAGGAACTACTCAGACTCTCCACGGACTAACATACAATTCCCAGGGGTTACCCAGGATTTCCAGACTTCCACGTGAGGTACCCAGAATTCTTACGAATTACCCTGACTTCCCATGGGTAACCCAGGATTTGCAGACTTCCATGTGAGGAACCCAAAACTCTTATGAACTACCCTGCTGCCCAGAGACTAACCTAGACCTCCCAGAGGTTACCCAGGCATTCCAGACTTCCAAGTAGGGAACCCAAGATTGTTACGAAATACCCAGACTTCCCATGGGATACCCAGGCTTTGCAGACTTCCATGTGAATAACCCAGAATTCTTACGAAATACACAGACTTCCCATGGGTTACTCAGGCTGTGCAGACTTCCACGTGAGGAACCCAGAATTCTTACGAAATACCCAGATTTCCCAGGGGTTACCCAGTCTTTCTAGATTGCCAAGTGGTGAACCCAGAATTCTTAGATGTACCCAGGTTTGCAGACTTTCTAGTGAGTAACCCAGAATTCTTATGAACTACCCATGTTCTCCAGGTACTAACCCAGACCTCCCAGAGGTTACCCAGGCTTTCCAGACTTCGAAGTGAGGAACCGAGAATTCTTACGAAACACCCAGACTTCCCAGGGCTTACCCGGGCTTTTCAAACTTCCAAGTCAAGAACCCTAAATTCTTATGAAATACCCTGACTTCCCAGGGGTTACTCAGGCTTCGCAGACTTTCTAATGAGTAACCCAGAATTCTTGTGAACTAGCCATGCTCCCCAGAGTCTATCCCAAACATCCCAGAGGTTACCCAGGCTTTCCAGACTTCCAAGTGGGGAACCCATAATTCTTATTAACTATCCATGCCCCCCAGAGTCTAACTCACACCTACAAGAGGTTACCGAGGCTTTCCAGACTTCCAAGTGGGGAACCCAGGGTTCCTAGGAGCTACCCAGACTCTACACGGACTAACATACAATTCCCAGGGGTTACCCAGAATTTCCAGACTTCCACGTGAGGAACCCAGAATTCTTACGAAATACCCAGACTTCCCAGGGGTTACCCAGGCTTTGCAGACTTTCTAGTGAGTAACACAGAATTCTTATGAACTACCCATGCTCCCCAGAGTATATCCCGAACTTTCCAGAGGTTACCCAGGCTTTCCAAACTTCAAAGTGGGGAACCCAGAATTGTTACGAAATGCCCAGACTTCCCATGGGTGACCCAGGCTTTGCAGACTTTGTAATGAGTAACCCAGAAATCTTACGAAATACCCAGACTTCCCAGCGCTTACCCAGGCTTTGCAGACTTTGTCGTGAGTAACCCAGAATTCTTATGAACTACCCATGCTCCCCAGAGGCTATCCCGAACATCCCAGAGGTTACCCAGGCTTTCCAGACTTCCAAGTGGGGAGCCCAGAATTGTTACGAAATGCCCAGACTTCCCATGTGTTACCCAGGCTTTGCAGATTTCCATGTGAGGAACCCAGAATTCTTACGAAATACCCTCACTTCCCAAGGGGTTACCCAGGCTTTCCAGAATTCCACGTGTAGAACCCAGAATTCTTACGAAATACCCAGACTTCCCAGGGCTTACCCAGGCTTTCCAGACGTCCAAGTGAGGAACCCAGAATTCTTACGAAACACCCAGACTTCCCAGAGCTTACCCAGACTTTCCAGACTTCCAAGTGAGGAACCCAGAATTCTTATGAAATACCCAGACTTCCCAGGAGTTACTCAGGCTTTGCAGATTTCCAAGTGGGGAACCCAGGATTCATACGTAATATCCAGACTTTCCAAGGCTTACCTAGTCTTTCCAGACTTCCTACTGAGTAACCCAGAATTCTTATAACTACGCATGCTCCCCAGAGTCTATCCCAAACCTCCCAGAGGTTACCCAGGCTTTCCAGAATTCCGCGTGGGAAACCCAGAATTCTTACAAAATACCCAGACTTCCCAGGTCTTACCCAGGCTTTCCAGACTTCCAAGTGAGGAACCCAGAATTCTTACGAAACACCCAGACTTCCCAGAGCTTACCCAGTCTTTCCAGACTTTCAAGTGAGGAACCCAGAATTCTTATGAAATACCCAGACTTCCCAGGGGTTGCTCAGGCTTTGCAGACTTTCTAGTGAGTAACCCAGGATTCTTATGAAATACCAATGCTCCCGAGAGTCTATCAAAACCTCCCAGAGGTTACCCAGGCTTTCCAGAATTCCGCGTGGGGGACCCAGAATTCTTACAAAATACCCAGACTTCCCAGAGCTTACCCAGACTTTCCAGACTTCCAAGTGATGAACCCAGAATTCTTATGAAATACCCAGACTCCCCACGGGTTACTCAGGCTTTGCAGACTTTCTAGTGAGTAATCCAGAATTCATATGAACTACCCATGCTCCCCAGAGACTAACCCAGACCTCCCAGAGGTTACCCAGGCTTACCAGATTTCCAAGTGGGGAACCCAGGATTCTTATGAAATACCCAGACTTCCCACGGGTTACTCAGGCTTTGCAGACTTTCTAGTGAGTAACCCAGAATTCTTATGAACTACCCATGCTCCCCAGAGACTAACCCAGACCTCGCAGATGTTACCCCGGCTTTCCAGGCTTCCAGGTGAGGAACCCAGAATTCTTACGAAATACCCAGAACTCCCAGAGGTTACCCAAGCTTTCCAGACTTCCAAGTGGGGAACCCAGAATTCTTATGAAATATCCACACATCCCAGCCGGTACCCAACCTTTCCAGACTTCCTAGGGAGTAATCCAGAATTCCTAGGAACTACGCAGACCCTCCACGGACTAAGCTACAATTCTCAGGGGTTATCCAGGCTTTCCAGACATTCAAGTGGGGAACCCAGCATTCTTACGAAATACCCAGACTTCCCAAGGGCTACCCAAGCTTTGCAGACTTTCACGTGAGGAACCCAGAATTCTTACGAAATACCCAGATTTCCCAGGGGTTACCCAGTCTTTCTAGATTTCCAAGTGGTGAACCCAGAATTCTTAGATGTACCCAGGTTTGCAGACTTTCTAGTGAGTAACCCAGAATTCTTATGAACTACCCATGTTCTCCAGGGACTAACCCAGACCTCCCAGAGGTTACCCAGGCTTTCCAGACTTCCAAGTGAGGATCCGAGAATTCTTACGAAACACCCAGACTTCCCAGGGCTTACCCGGGATTTTCAAACTTCCAAGTAAAGAACCCTAAATTCTTATGAAATACCCTGACTTCCCAGGGGTTACTCAGGCTTCGCAGACTTTCTTGTGAGTAATCCAGAATTCTTGTGAACTAGCCATGCTCCCCAGAGTCTATCCCAAACATCCCAGAGGTTACCCAGGCTTTCCAGACTTCCAAGTGGGAAACCCAGAATTATTACGAAATACCCAGACTTCCCATAGGTTACCCAAGCTTTCCAGACTTCCAAGTGAGGAACCCATAATTCTTATTAACTATCCATGCCCCCCAGAGACTAACTCACACCTACAAGAGGTTACCGAGGCTTTCCAGACTTCCAAGTGATGAACCCAGAATCCTTACAAAATAATCCAGACCTCCTAGCGGGTACCCAGACTCTCCAGACTTCCTAGGGAGTAACCCAGGGTTCCTAGGAGCTACCTAGACTCTACACGGACTAACATACCATTCCCAGGGGTTACCCAGGATTTCCAGACTTCCACGTGAGGAACCCAGAATTCTTACGAAATACCCAGACTTCCCAGGGGTTACCCAGGCTTTGCAGACTTTCTAGTGAGTAACCCAGAATTCTAATGAACTACCCATGCTCCCCAGAGTCTATCCCGAACTTTCCAGAGATTACCCAGGCTTTCCAAACTTCAAAGTGGGGAACCCAGAATTGTTACGAAATGCCCAGACTTCCCATGGGTGACCCAGGCTTTGCAGACTTTGTAATGAGTTACCCAGAAATCTTACGAAATACCCAGACTTCCCAGCGCTTACCCAGGCTTTGCAGACTTTGTCGTGAGTAACCCAGAATTTTTATGAACTACCCATGCTCCCCAGAGGCTATCCCGAACTTCCCAGAGGTTACCCAGTGTTTCCAGACTTCCAAGTGGGGAACCCAGGTTTTTTACATACTACCCAGACTTTCCAGGGCTCACCCCGTCTTTCCAGACTTCCTAGTGAGTAACCCAGAATTCTTATGAACTACCCATGCTCCCCAGAGCCTATCCCAACCTCCCAGAGGTTACCCAGGCATTCCAGACTTGCAAGTGGGGAACCCAGAATTCTTATGAAATACCCAGACTTCCCAGGGCTTACCCAGGCTTTTCAGACTTTCAAGTGAGGAACCCAGAATTCTTATGAAATACCCATACTTCCCAGGGGTTACTCAGGCTTTGCAGACTTTCTAGTGAGTAACGCAGAATCCTTATGAACTACTCATGCTCCCCACAGATTAACCCAGACCGCCCAGAGGTTACCCAGGCTTTCCAGACTTCCAAGTGGGGAAGCCAGAATTGTTACGAAATGCCCAGACTTTCCAGGACTTACTCAGCCTTTCCAGACTTCCAAGTGAGGAACCCAGAATTCTTACGAAATTCTCAGACTTACCAGGTTTTACTCAGACTTTCTAGACTTCCTGGTGAGTAACCCAGAATTCTTATGAACTACCCATGCTCCCCAGAGACCAACCCAGACATCCCAGAGGTTACACAGGCTTTCCAGACTTCCAAGTGAGGAACCCAAAATTCTTACGAAATACCCAGATTTGCCAGGGCTTACCCAGTCTTTCCAGACTTCCTAGTGAGTAACCCAGAATTCTTATGAACTACCCATGCTCCCCAGAGGCTAACCCAGACCTGCCAGAGGTTACCCAGGCTTTCCAGACTTCCATGTGAGGAACCCAGATTATTACGAAATACCTAGACTTCCCAGGGGTTACTCAGGCTTTGCAGACTATCTAGTGAGTAACCCAGAATTCTTATGAACTACCCATGCTCGCTAGAGACTAACCCAGACCTCCCAGAGGTTACCCAGGCTTTCCAGACTTCCAAGTGGGGAACCCAGAATTCTTAAGAAATACCCAGACTTCCCAGGGGTTACCCAGGCTTTGCAGAATTTCTAGTGAGTAACCCAGAATTCTTACGAAATGCCCGGACTTCCCATGGGTTACCCAGGCTTTCCATACTTCCAAGTGAGGAACCCAGAATTCTTATGAACTACCAATGCTCGCCAGAGACTAACCCAGACCTCCCAGAGGTTACCCAGGCTTTCCAGACTTCCAAGTGTGGAACCCAGAATTGTTACGAAATGTCCAGACTTCCCATGGGTTACCCAGGCTTTCCAGACTTTCTAGTGAGTAACGCAGAATCCTTATGAACTACTCATGCTCCCTAGAGACTAACCCAGACCTCCCAGATGTTACCCAGGCTTTCCAGAATTCCAAGTGGGGAACCCAGGATTCTTAAATACTACCCAGACTTTCCAGGGCTTACCCAGTCTTTCCAGACTTCCTAGTGAGTAACCCAGAATTCTTATGAACTACCCATGCTCCTCAGAGCCTATCCCAACCTCCCAGAGGTTACCCAGGCATTCCAGACTTGCAAGTGAGGAACCCAGAATTCTTATGAAATACCCAGACTTCCCATGGGTTACCCAGGCTGTGCAGACTTCCACGTGAGGAACCCAGAATTCTTACGAAACATTCAGACTTCCCAGAGCTTACCCAGCCTTTCCAGACTTCCAAGTGAGGAACCCAGATTTCTTTTGCCAGACTTCCCAGGGGTTTGTCAGGCTTTGCAGACTTTCTAGTCAGTAACCCAGAATTCTTATGAACTACCCATGCTCCCCAGAGTCTATCCCAAACCTCCCAGAGGTTACCCAGGCTTTCCAGACTTCCAAGTGAGGAACCCAGAATTCTTACGAAAAACCCAGACTTTCCAGGGCTTACCCAGTCTTTCCAGACTTCCAAGTGAGGAACCCAGAATTCTTATGAAATACCCAGACCTCCCAGAGGTTACTCAGGCTTTGCAGACTTTGTAGTGAGTAACCCAGAATTCTTATGAACTACCCAGACCTCCCAGAGGTTACTCAGGCTTTGCAGACTTTGTAGTGAGTAACCCAGAATTCTTATGAACTACCCATGCTCCCCAGAGACAACCCAGACTACCCAGGGCTTACCCAGGCTTTCCAGACTTCCAAGTGAGGAACCCAGAATTCTTACGATACACCCAGACTTCCCAGAGCTTACCCCGGCTTTCCAGAATTCCGCGTGGGGAACCCAGAATTCTTAAGAAATACCCAGACTTCCCAGGGATTTCCCAGGCTTTGCAGACTTTCTAGTGAGTAACCAAGAATTCTTATGAACTACCCATGCTCCCCAGAGACTAACCCAGACGTCCCATGGGTTACCCAGTCTTTCCAGACTTCCAAGTGAGGAACCCAGAATTCTTATGAAATACCCAGGCTTCCCAGAGGTTACTCAGGCTTTGCAGACTTTGTAGTGAGTATCCCAGAATTCTTATGAACTACCCGTGCTCCCCAGAGTCTATCCCAAACCTCCCAGAGGTTACCCAGGCTTTCCAGACTTCCAAGTGGGGAACCCAGAATTGTTACGAAATGCCCAGACTTCCCAGGGTTTACCCAGCCTTTCCAGAATTCCAAGTGAGGAACCCAGAATTCTTAAGAAATTCTCAGACTTACCAGGCTTTATTCAGACTTTCTAAACTTCCTGGTGAGTAACACAGAATTCTTATGAACTACCCATGCTCCCCAGAGACTAACCCAGACTTCCCAGGGGTTACCCAGGCTTTGCAGACTTTCTAGTGAGTAACCCAGAATTCTTACGAAATGCCCAGATTTGCCATGGGTTACCCAGGCTTTACAGACTTCCAAGTGAGGAACCCAGAATTCTTATGAAATACCCAGACTTCCCAGGGGTTACTCAGGCTTTGCAGACTATCTAGTGAGTAACCCAGAATTCTTATGAACTACCAATGTTCCCCAGAGTCTATCCCAAACCTCCCAGAGGTTACTCAGCCTTTCCAGAAATCCGCGTGGGGAACCCAGAATTCTTACGAAATACCCAGACTTCCCAGGGCTTACCCAGGCTTTCCAGACTTCCAATTGAGGAACCCAGAATTCTTACGAAACACCCAGACTTCGCAGGGGTTACCCAGGCTTTGCAGACTTTCTAGTGAGTAACCCAGAATGCTTATGAACTACCCATGCTCCACAGAGTCTATCCCAAACCTCCCAGAGGTTACCCAAGCTTTCCAGACTTCCAAGTGAGGAACCCAGAATACTTAATAAATACCCATGGTCCCCAGAGACTAACCCACACCTCCCAGAGGTTACCGCGGCTTTCCAGTCTTCCAAGTGGGGAACCCAGAATCCTTACGAAATACCCAGACCTCCCAGGGGTTACCCAGGTTTTCTATACTTCCAAGGGATGAACCCATAATCCTTACGAAATAAACCAGACCTCCTAGCGGGTACCCAGACTCGCCAGACTTGCTAGGGATTACCCAGACTTCCTAGGAACTACCCAGACTCTCCACGGACTAAACTAACCTTCCTAGGGGTTACCCAGGCTTTCCAGACATCCACGTGAGGAACCCATAATTCTGACTAAATACCCAGACTTCCCATGGGTTACCCAATCTTTCCCGACCTCCTAGGGAGTAACCCAGAGTTACTACGAGCTACTCATGTTCGCCACGGACTAACCTAGCCTTCCTAGGGGTTACCCAGGCTTTCCAGGCTTCCACGTGAGGAACCCAGAATCTTACGAAATGCCCAGACTTCTCATGGGTTACCCGGGGTTTCCAGACTTCCAAGTGAGGAACCCAGAATTCTAATGAAATATCCAGACTTCCCAGGGGTTACCCAAGCTTTCCAAACTTCCAAGTGAGGAACCCAGAACTCTTATGAACTGCCCATGCTCCCCAGAGACTAACCCAGACCTCCCAGAGGTTACCCAGGCTTTCCAGACTTCCAAGTGGGGAACCAAGGATTCTTACGAAATACCCAGACTTCCCAAGGGTTACCCAGGCTTTCTAAACTTCCACGTGAGGAACCCAGAATTCTTATGAACTACCCATGCTCCCGAGAGTCTATCCCAAACCTCCCAGAGGTTACCCAGGCTTTCCAGACTTCCAAGTGAGTAACCCAGAATTCTTACGAAATACCCAGGCTTTCCAGGTCTTACCCAGTCTTTCCAGACTTCCAAGTGAGGAACCGAGAATTCTTATGAACTACCCATGCTAAACAGAGTCTATCCCGAACCTCCCAGAGGTTACCCAGGCTTTCCAGACTTCCAAGTGGGGAACCCAGAATTGTTACGAAATGCCCAGACTTCCCATGGGTTACCCAGGCTTTCCAGACTTTCAAGTGGGGAACCAAGGATTCTTACGAAATACCCAGACTTCCCAAGGGTTACCCAGGCTTTCTAAACTTCCACGTGAGGAACCCAGAATTCTTATGAATTACCCATGCTCCCGAGAGTCTATCCGAAACCTCCCAGAGGTTACCCAGGCTTTCCAGACTTCCAAGTGAGGAACCCAGAATTCTTACGAAATACCCAGACTTCCCAAGGGTTACCCAGGCTTTCTAAACTTCCACGTGAGGAACCCAGAATTCTTATGAACTACCCATGCTCCCGAGAGTCTATCCCAAACCTCCCAGAGGTTACCCAGGCTTTCCAGACTTCCATGTGAGGAACCCAGAATTCTTACAAAATACCCAGACTTCCCAGGAGTTACTCAGTCGTTCCAGACTTTCTAGTGAGTAACCCAGAATTCTTATGAACTACCCATGCTCCCCAGAGTCTATCCCAAACCCCGCAGAGGTTACCCAGGCTTTCCAGACTTCCAAGTGGGGAACCCAGAATTCTTACGAAACACCCAGACTTCCCATGGGTTACCCAGGCTGTGCAGACTTCCACGTGAGGAACCCAGAATTCTTACGAAATACCCAGACTTTGCATTGGTTACCCAGGCTGTGCAGACTTGCACGTGGGGAACCCAGAATTATTACGAAATACCCAGACTTCCCATGGGTTACCCAGGCTTTACAGACTTCCATGTGAGGAACCCAGAATTCTTACGAAATACCCAGACTTCCCATGGATTACCCAGTCTTTCTAGATTTCCAAGTGGTGAACCCAGAATTCTTAGATATACCCATCTCAAGTTCGATGTCCATGACATCGGACGTGTATTGTTGCGCTGTGATAAATTGAATGAATGTAGGAGTAAAATATAGTACACAAATTGGAAAACTGGATGTATAAATTGGGAAAGTGTAGTGAGTGATATAATAAAACGGCTAATTAAAATGAATACTGCTTGTCCTAATTGTCTATCAACGAAACAAGGAACCACAACTCAATGCGATGGTTGTAAAATAAATGTTCATACAGCATGCGTTGGCCTATCAAGTGATGATATACGTGTAACGCGCAATAAATCACGAAATATAAGAATAATCTCTAACGCATGCAATGTATATATGGGTGAACTGGGTGAAATTAAAAACTTATTAAATACTTTAAAGGAAGATTTTGGTACCCGATTTGCATCCTTAGAGGCCAAACTGGAAAGAATATCTGAGACTCATATTGATAATTCCAACTCGTCGAAAGTTTTTGAGGAAGCAGTAGTTGAGGCAACGGAAAGAATTAAACGAAATAAAAATATAATTATTAAAGGCATAATAGAACATAATGGAGCTGTGAAAGATGCAATTGAATACGACAACTTAAAAGTAGATGAGATACTAAAGCAGATAATTCCGGAAGAACCAATAAATATTGTAAAAACAATACGGCTTGGCAAAGATAAGACTAAACCTCGTTTGCTAAAAGTGATACTATCAGCTTCTGATACAGCACTAAAAATACTAAAAAATAAAAAGCACCTCAATGCAACGCAATTTTCTCAAATATCAATCAGAGATGACAAGACGCAAACTCAGTTACAGTATCTACGAAACCTTCAAGTGGAACTAGAACGGCGAAATGCAGATGGTGAAAATCTAACGATAAAATATAAAAATGGCATACCAACAATTCGTCCAAAAAACTAAACAGCAACATCAATAATATAGGAAATAATTCCAATGAACTAAAAGTAAATAATAATTTGAAAGTGAGTTTTGTTAATATTCGTTCTTTAAATACTGGTTTTGATTTTTTTAAAGACTCAGTTCTACAAAAAAAATTTGATATAATAGGTTTAAATGAGACATGCTTACAAGCAGACCACATATATCCATATCTACAGATACCATCGTATAACTTTGTACATACGGACAGGCCAAGTAGAGGTGGTGGAATCGGAATTTATTTAAAAGATCATATTAAGTATAAACACTATTTTAAAAATGAATCTTTTCAAAGTGGGTTGGAACAACAGTGGCTAGTTTTGACTATAAAAGGGGAAAAATTGGCTTAGGGGTAATATACAAGTCACCTCAACCAACCACAGAATGCCTAAATGAAGTTGAGAGAATATTAGAAAACATCTACATGGAGGTAAACAGCTTAATCATGATAGGGGACATAAATATAAATTTGTTAAACAATAATAATCATGAGTGTCATAGATTTGGAACGCTGTTGTCAAAATTTAACCTAAAGCAGATAGTGAATTTTCCTACGAGGATAACAACTTACAGTGAAAGTCTTATCGATGTTATATGTATAAGTAACCACATCGTAGTTAGTTCATGTGAATCGCTAGATCTGTTAAATGTAACTGATCATATGCTAATTTATTGTAACTTGGTTGTAGAATGTGTAAAACCTGAGTTAGGTAAGTTTTATAATAGAAATTTTAAACACTTTAATCTGGAGGCCTTTAACAATGATGCAGAGGCAATTAACTGGGAGGAATTTAATGCAATACAAGATATTAACTTAAGAGTCAATTGTTTAGTACAAAATATAGTAAATTTATTTGATACACATGCACCTGTAACGCAAATACAACCCAAAAGACCATATAAACCATATATAACCTACACAATTAAACAAATGATTAAACTTAAAGACAAGGCAAAAAGGAAATATGAAAAAACCAGATTAGATAAAGATAGGCACTTTTATGTAGATTTAAGAAATTATTTGAGTATAGCAGTCAAAAACGAAAAAAATGCATTTATGAAATTCGAGCTAAAAAGAAACAAAAATAATAGCAAGGTAATTTGGAAAAATTTGTACTCTTGGGGATTATATAACAAAAAACAAAGCACTACCCTAAATAAGACGATTTTTGATCTAGATGATTTAAATAGCTATTTTGTTAATGTAGCAGGAAACAGTAAAGTGAATAATAATATAGTTGAGCTATATAAAAACAATAAAATGAAACCCGAATATTCTTTTGTATTCACAGAGATAAGCAATAATGATGTGTATAAAGCCCTTAAAACAATAAAATCGAATGCGACAGGCATTGATGGCATAAATTTGAAAATGCTAAAAATGGTACTACCATTCTGCATAGATATAATAGTGAATATAATCAATGAAAGCTTTAGGAAAGGAATATTTCCGGAAATATGGAAAAGTGCTATAATTATCTGCTGTCCTAAAATAGCAGATCCCAAGTGTCTATCAGATATCAGACCAATAAATATTTTACCAGTTATGTCTAAAATAGTAGAAAAAGTAGCTGCATCACAGTTAAAAATTTACCTAGAAAAGCATAGTATAATTCCAGAATTACAATCGGGATTTCGAGAAGCACACGGTACACAGACAGCAATGTTAAAGGTAATGAATGATGTTTCATTGGCAATGGATAACAGAATGATAACATTCTTTATACTCCTAGATCAGAGTAAAGCTTTTGATGTGGAAAATTTTGACTTGCTCACTGCCAAATTGCATTACATAGGGTTGGAAAACATAAGTGTGCAATGGTTTAGCTCGTATCTACATTTAAGAAAACAAAGCGTAAAAATAGGTTGAAATTTGAAAGTAAAAGTTTAACATAAACAAGAACTTTCAAAAAAAATTTTTTAACGGCTGAAAAGTTGCAAGAAATAAAAAAAAAAATTTTATCTGGGATCGCAGCCAAAAAAATAGGTGATAGAAACTCTAATTCCTTGGCAACAAAAAGTGCGGTGCCTCAAGGTAGTATTTTAGGGCCCATACTATTCTCAATCTTTACATTCGACATGCCTCAGTCACTAACTTACCTAAATTACCATCTATATGCAGATGATATTCAGCTTTATAAAGCAGTAAAAGTTGAGAAGGTTATTGAGTGTGTAAACCAAATAAATATTGATTTAGATAACCTTAGTAAGTGGTGCATAGATAATGCATTAAGAATTAACCCTAATAAGTCGGTAGTAATGTGTTTAGGCAATAATAAACTTAGAAATCAGATGGGAAGTCAAACTCCTATGATAAAATTAAATAATGAAAGTATTAAGTGGGCAGATAAAAGTAGATTGTTTTGGACAGTTCTGGGACACTCCCCCCACTCCTAACCTTGAATCCAAGGTCAAGGTCAACTCTCAAGGTCAAGGTCAACTCTCAAGGTCAAGGTCAGATCTCAAGGTCAAGGTTAGATCTCAAGGTCAAGGTCAAGGTCCTTGAATATTAACCAAGGTCACTCCCTTAGACCAAGGCCGAACGCAAGACTAGAGCTAGTAATTGAAACAGTGTAACATTTAATAATTTTATTTAGAAATGGTATACATTTATTAGTACAGTATTTCACAGAAACGAAAAAATTATCATTAACACACTATGGGGTCTATTCTGTAAGCAACTGTTAAAATTTAACGTGGCGTTAAAATTGTAACCAACCATTAAGCTTAATTATGACAGCTAAAATTATCATTTAACCAATCAACCCCAAGGGTTTAAATTTAGCGGTTGGTTTCAATTTTAAAGCCACGTTAAATTTTAACAGGTGAATACAGAATAGATCCTTATCTAAGATTATAAGACATCATTGACCAATATATGACAAAATATGCAATACATAATGACGCTATGATTAATAGTACAGTTCCTAGAATAATTACAGATACCCAACAGGAATTGTTAAAGCCAGTACAGTTCTTAAACACATCATCACTTATCTTAATAGTTTGCCAATTGGAAGTTACGGCGTATGTAGGTGCTTGGAATTTTATCTTGAAAGTTAATAAACCATTTTCAGTAAAATTTCTCACAGGTATTTTAAATACAGGGATTTCAGCCAAGACGGAGTTGTTCATTTTATACCAAGTAGCGTTACTCATATTACGATCATAGGTTATAGATGCGGAAATGGAATTTGGCGGTTGTAGTACATAGAGAAACCCATCGTAAACGGCAGCTAAAGCCACTAACAACTTTACCGGAATCATGTTGACGCTACCGCAGGTTGTGCTCGAATGACAATCTCCTGCGAACGAGAGGCATTTTTTCATTTTCGGAATCTTCAGATCCCTCCGAATCACTTTCTTCGCTAGTACTCACGATTGATAAATCATGAAGTCTCTTGAAAACTTCAACCCTCAAAACTAAATTGTGTCGAGCTGGATAACGATCTTGGGAAATTATATGCAAGGGGTCGATTGTATAAATAACTGATGCACTATAGTGGAAGAAGCCATATTGCGCTCCAAAAAAATCGGATAATGCGCTATTTAGCGGATGAAGCGGTTCGGGGAATGGGAAGCTCAGTTCAGGGTTTATAGTTGGTATTTCCCCAGTCTTATGGTATCGACTTTCAGCATTATCATGAACCCAATAAACAGCTTCGTCTGGAACGTACAGAAACAACATGTTGACTGTAGGAGTATTTGTAGCAAACTGGCTGATTTTCAAGGACTCGTATAGTAAGGTGGGGAGTTGTAAACAATGCGCAGACTCAGGACGTGATGGTGGGGGATACTATATAAAAGTTGCGCGTAAACGGTATGGCGTAAAGTGTTAAAAATGTCGACGAGTAACTCAAAACCGCAGTGGTACGATAGCAAGTTGTTGAAAAAAAATCCTGCAAATCGAGCTAACATTCGTCGTTTAAATGAGTGTAACAAAGAAGCCTTATTTGAATTAATAACAACATCAGAAGGCGTGCGAAAACCTACACAATTAGTTAATGCAGGCATCGTTAGACCTGATTGGAGCGAATATAATTTCTTGTGTTTCTGGAATAAAATGGAGAAGGGGATTCAAGAATATTTTCTATCTGATAAATTTATACGTAAATGGCTGGCAAAGGGTTATATCGCAAGTAGTGATTATATGTTTAAAAAGTGTAAAGATTGTGTTAGTGTATGTCCAAGGTACGACGATAATGATAGACCATTTTTAAACATGGCTTGTGCAGTGGTCGACGAAAGTGAGTGTGTATTACAAAACTGCTACCTACCGTTTGCGAAATTGGATAACATGCACTTCTACAACGCAATTATTGATAATTGCGTGCTTGATGGTGCTACAGCATACAATACCTTGTTTTCAAATTGTAATGGTGGTGGGGCTAGAGATGACAGTTTCTAAAATATCTTCAAAAGCTTGGTGTAGAAGGTATTGATGTGCAGTTGTAAGCATAATAAATAAATTATGTTTATTATATAGCTGTAGTTTTAATTAAATTTGGAATTGTTTCACTTGTAATTAAATTTATAGAAAAAATATTATGGAGTTACAGTATTCCTACAAAATAAATGCAACAAATAAAAAAAGGATAATAGCAATGATAAATATATATTAAAAACTGTACAATATTCCTTAAACTAAATATTAAACTAAACTAAACATTAAACTAAACTAAACTAAACTAAACATTAAACTAAACTAAAAAACACTCCACTCCACACCAACGCTCAACGCTGCAGCACTGTCCTTCTGAAGGCCCCTAACGTGCAAAACCGGTTGGAGTATTCTACTAAACCTGCAACCTGGTGAAGCTCGTAGAATGTTTCTTCACCGTTGCGGTTGGTAAAAATACCACCAAACGGTTGCGAATGGAAGAGGGTATAACCCTCTCCCAATGTGGGACCCTCCAGGTGCTGTATGATGATCTCCGCCAATTCCCACTAAGGCGTGAAGTGTCTTTGCCTATCACAGTTGTCCAAAGTGTTTGATTGATATTCCCTCAGAGTACACGACACTAATGACACTTGGAGTCGTGCACCGTCACGTTTACCGAAAAACAACATAACTGCGACGATGGTTGTAGTCGACTGACTTTTAGCTGTGGTTACGGGTCTGGAGGGGTGTTAAGGTAGTGCATTCCTTTGTAAAAGAAACTGGTTAAGTAAAAAAGTATTTGGTATAGACTGTCTAGAAAAATTATCTGGGATAGACTGTCTACAAAAAGTATTTGGGATGGATAGAAGTACTCAAAAAATTATTTGGGATGGAAAAAATAAAAAAATAAAAAAACCAAAAAATGTTCCACACGAAAATACCCCCCCCTGCGTTCCGAGGTTTTTCATGTGATGTCATCAAAAATGTTTTTCAAGGTCAAATTTTGAAAAGTGCTCCACATCGATAGGGATGGAGGAAGCTTGATACTCGCTCCGCTTCGCTTCGCTCCGTTCAGGTCAAATTTTGAAAAGTGTTCCTCATCGATGGGGATAGAGAAATCTTTGTACTCGCTGAGCTGTGCTCAGCGACGTCGGTGGAGCCCAAAACTAGACAAAATGACCTTGAAAATATGTCGAAAAACGGCCTCAAAAAATACTACCCTCAAGGTCAAGGCCACCCCCTTCCCGAAAGGGGCGGGGTTCAAGGCCAAGGTTAACCGGTTTATGTGCTTAAGTACAAACCACCCCCTTCGACAGCGTCAGTTCGTCTTCAGCTCTTGTTCGTGATGTTTACCAGTTCTAGTGCCGGAAGTTGTGGTGTTTGTGAAGGTGTCGTGATAGGATGCAGTGCTCCAGGTGTGTCTCGAGTTTCGAGGTTCTCGAGACTCAGCCTGAAAAAGTTGTGTGCATGTACGCAGTCCGGCAGCGATGTCAGTCTGGTATGTAAAGAATTGCCCCAAGAAAGTAAACCTGTTGTTAAAATCTTACAAAATGTTTTGCTTAAACCTGCCCGACTGTTGCGTCCTGAATTTGAGAATGTTTCCGAAGATTGGGAAAATGTTCCAGCTGTAGAAGTTCAGGACCGCACCAGTATTTTGCGCAATTACTTATTGCAGGGTAAAAATCCTCAACAGTTTGAGAACGAATCGAGTGCAATAATTGTACCATCTAAATTTAATTTCAAGAAACTCGTTAGTGCTAACTCAGAAGCCGAAGTCATGAATGTTGCAACTACAGCTGCAAATGAGACCGGTGAAAATTATGTTTCTTCAGCTAGCACGTCAATTGAAATTATAGATTTGTGTAGTTACTCTAACGAGTTCGATTCGAATATTGTTAATGCTATGGATACGACCCATTTTAGACGTGCAATGGACGCCTCAGACGATTCGTTATTAAATTCTGATGTTCGCTCTCAAATTGTAGATCGCTTCTTAGAAAGTATTTCTTGTGGCACTTCTTCGCAGCTTATGCTTTCCACGACCCAGAGCATAATACCACCACCACCGGCGTTCGGTGACTCAGAATCAATGTTTGTGGAACAAGAAGTATGTGACGATACATTCGCACTAGTTTGCAACGATGCTAGTGGCGAACTGTTCAGTGAGGGTGAGGATGAGATGGTGGAGAATGTGGATGTATCGCAACATACTTCTTCGGTAGCTTCTGTTGCGGACTCCATGGACGTTGATAGTATACCCATTGAACCCGCAACCGTGTTCCAAGATTCGCTTTTTGACGATGCTGTCGTTGCCGAGATTGCTGCCAAAGAGAACAGCGTTCGCAAATTGGAAGCGGATTTGCTAGCGTTACACGCAAAACTTCGAGAGCTCGAACAGAAGATTGTCCGCTTCCAAACCATCATAGAACGTAAGCAGAACCTGACTGACAGATGGATGTCAACCGACAACTTCAAGAAAGTTGAACAACTGCGGTTAAACACCATACTGCTCAAGTTCAGGTTCATGCGCGTTATAGATGCGAAGTCGCTGTTGCTCAGACAGCTCTCTCTGGCAACAACCTAATTTTCTTGTTACCCACGCCTGCCCAGTCCTTGTATCCTTCCTTTTGTGGCTGGTTTCCCAACGTCCACGTCGTGCCAGCTGGAAGTGTTCTCCGACTTTTAGATAAGCTCTGGGAAGGCTACTAAGGGCCGCGAACGATTTTCGTAATCCTTGTTTGTGCAGATAGTAGCTTCTCAGATCCTAGTCGAGTCGAGATGTTCCTGTGCGACACGTGTGGTTCGAGGTTCACCAGGCTCGACAATTTGCATCGCCATCGAAGAGACAGCTGCCAACAGTTAGGTCGACCATCGCAAAACGGTATTATACTTGAAGGTTTTTTGGAGGTGTTGAGTATATAAGAGTGGTTCGCTTGTTTTAGGCAGTTGTGTGGAGCCTTCGATGGATCCTGCAGGTGTCGAGCCTTCGCCAGCCAAACGACCGAAAACTAAAGACTCCATAGGTTCGTACCCCTTTCTAGAACTCCATCGGCGATGCTAATTCGTTTGTGTTCTAGAACTTAGACCGACTCCCAACCGATACTGCGACGTCTGCGATGAGAACGTGTCTCGAAACGGCTACGTCGGACATCTTCGAAGCCGGAGACACTGCAGTCGCGCTGGTTTCGTACCGTTGGGGGAAGGAGTGTCGACCTACCAAACCGCCTTCCAGTCCCGTATTGTCAGCTACAAAATCACTTCGGTAAATTATCATCTAAATGTTACCGAGTTTATGAATGAAATTAAAGATAAAATTATACCGCTGCTGGAAAGGCAGATTGTCAAGTTTAAGAGTGTTAAAGTAAATTTTGAATTATTTGGATATTTTATTTTGGAAGCGAAAGAATTAGAAGATATAAAATCCTTTAACACTGCAAATGAAGTTGCAACGTTTGGCACCGATCTTAATCGTTTATATGATAAGTTTACTGCAATACTGGATGAGAAGACGTCCGAGTTTCAGGAGCGCGACTCTGGTAATGATTTGCAACCCCCACCCCCCCTGCCCAGGACTAATGTTTACTACTTGTCTGTTACAGGCTGGGCTTTGAAGGAGTTATTGTATCTACACGTGAACGTTAATAAATACAACCCCCTTCGAGCTTCGTCATACTTCGAGCTTCCGAAACCGATACAGTACAAGAAAGCGGTTGTAAACGTTCAAAATGACGATGAGTTCTGCTTCGGCTGGGCTGTCACCGCGGCTATTTGTGAGCCTACCGGTCGACCCAATCGAGTCAGTTCTTATCCCGACTGCCGGGAGTTCCTAGTCTTCAACGACATCGAATTTCCGGTCAGATTATCCGATATTTCCAAATTTGAAAGATATAATCCCCAAATTTCGATTAATGTTTACGGTCTTGAAGCGGTCCTTACAAAGAATGGTATGAAGTACGAAACTGTGGGACCTTTGTATTACACCGACAGAAAAAGACGCTGTCATGTAAATTTATTGCTTGCTACTGACTCGGTGGGTAATAGTCATTACTGTTCGATAAAAGATTTCTCGAGATTGGTATCCCAGCAGATAACTGCTAGGGATGGCGCTAAACATTTTTGCGACGGTTGTCTCCATTATTTCCGTACCGAAGCCCAGTTGGTTAAACATCAGACTTTTGACTGTAATCACGTTTACACGAAATTACCGTCGACCGACCTAATTACTGACAAACTGGGGAAGCAGGTTCCCCAGAACGTTCTGAAATTTCAAAATTATCAAAAACAAATGACAGTTCCCTTTGTCGTTTATGCAGATTTTGAAACCGTTTTGAAACCCGTGGATACCGTAGAACCGCATCCTGGAAAGGGATTCACGGTCACCGCTTGTGTACACCAGCCTCATTCTTTCGCATACTTCGTTAAATGTTCATACGATGATAATTTGTCCAAATTCGAAATTTATCGCGGTAGAAATGCCGTAGCAGAATTCATGGAGCGTCTGGAAAGGGATGTGCACTTGATTTATGACAACCATTTAAACTTTAAATTTATTAAATTTTAAATCCCTCCGAAATTCAAAATTACGAAGATGCCGTTACATGTCATATTTGCGACTTAGTTTTCGATCGACTTGAGGACAAAGTTAAGGACCACTGTCACCTTACTGGAAACTACCGGGGAGCTGCACATTCGATTTGTAATCTAAATTTCAATGTTCCAACGTTCGTACCGATCTTTTTTCATAATTTAAATTACGATTCACACCTTTTCGTTAAGCAGCTTGCTTTAAATAATGAAGAAATTGACGTTATTCCGATGAATAAAGAAAAGTATGTATCGTTTGGCAAACGTGTATTAGTTGATGAAATTCGGGATAATGATCGTGTAAAGAAAATTTATTTGAGTATGAGATTCCTAGACAGCTACCGATTTATGAATTGTTCGCTATCGCAGTTGGCTAAGAATCTATCTTCCGATCAGTGTATCGAGATTAAAAGGGAATTCGGTGATGGCGTCAAATTCGACCTTATGAGGCAGAAAGGTGTGTTCCCCTACTCACATATCGACTCTTTTTCAAAATTAGATCAAACCGCACTACCCACTATCGATCAATTTTTCGATTCGTTACATGGTACGGGCATTAGTGCAGCTGATTACGATCGCGCTGTGGAAGTGTGGACGACTTTCGACTGTAAAACTTTGGGAGACTACTCTGACGTTTATCTAAAATCGGACGTGTTAATTTTGGCAGACGTGTTTGAAAATTTTCGAGCTCTATGTTTGAGACATTACAGTTTAGATCCGGCCCATTATTACACCTCGCCTAGACTAAGCTGGGATGCCATGTTGAAATACACGGGCATAGAGTTAGAACTGTTGACTGACATGGATATGCTGCACTTTTTCAGAAAAATTATCCGCGGTGGAGTCAGTACGTGTATAGGTAGAAAGGCTGTAGCTAATAATAGATTCGTGGAGAATTATGATCCCGCCAAACCCAATTCTTTTATCATGTATTTAGATGCAACAAATCTGTATGGCTATGCCATGCGTCAATATTTACCGCAACGCGATTTTAGTTGGTTAGGGGTCGAAGAAATTGAAACGTTAAATGTTTTAGACGCTTCGGACGAATCCGACACTGGGTATGTGCTGGAAGTGGACCTGCAATATCCCCTAAATCTGCATCATCTCCACAATGATTTACCCTTTTGTCCCGAACTTATCGCATCGCCTAACGGTAAATTGAAAAACGTGAAATTAATTCCAAATTTACAACACAAATTTAAGTATGTAATCCACTACAGAAATTTAAAACAGTGTTTAGAAGCCGGTTTGATTTTGGACAAAGTTCATAGAGTACTCAAATTTGTACAGACCCCTTGGTTGCGTTCCTATATTGATTTAAATACTAAATTAAGAAACCGGTCGACGAACGAATTTCAGAAAGATTTTTTTAAGGCCCTTAACAACAGCGTGTTCGGTAAGACGATCGGGAACGTGGATAAGAGGGTTAATGTCAGACTAGTCAGTCATTGGGAGAAGATTGGTAACAGAATTGGTGCCGAAAGTTTAATTGCTAGACCAAATTTTAAAGATAACACCGTGTTTTGTGAAAATTTAGTTGCTGTTGAGTTGAACAGAACTTCGGTTTACTACGACAAACCTAGCTATGCAGGTTTTTGTGTTTTAGACATTTCAAAAACCGTTATGTACGATTTTTATTACAGTTTTCTGAAAAATACCTATGGCAATAACGTTTCCTTGCTGTACATCGATACTGACTCCTTGGTACTTGAAATTTATACAGACAATTTTTATGACGACATGAAACATCTCGACAAATTTGACACTTCTAAATTTAAGAACGCTCTCCATGGAATACCCAAGAATGTGTCTGTCGTCGGTAAGATGAAAGACGAATATGGCGGTTTCCCTATACAGAGTTTTTATGGTGCAGGTGTAAAATCATACTGTGTGAACCTCGAAAGTGGTGCCGATCGGAAGGCAAAGGGTGTTCCCAAGAGTGCAGTTGCAAAGTATCTCACCGCTGACCTGTTTCAAGAAGTGGCTGAGAACAGGCGGAGTGAGGTATTTTGCAAGTTTTTTGTATTTAGATCCCGTAAACACACTATGTACACCGAGCTGATAAATAAGGTTGGGTTGTCAGCGTTTGATGATAAACGTTACCTTATTCCCAATACCACGAAAACTCTTACGTGGGGTCACTTGGCTATTCCGACACCAGGTCTAGACGTTGATGACAGATTAAATGTTTTGATTGATTTATTGGAGGCTTCCGATCGGGAACAAAATTAACCATTTTTTCATCAGTCGTAGCGGTACTGGTTATTACTTTGCAGCAAAAGTCCTACGGTATACGATCCCGAAACTTTCTTGTACAATAGTTGTTAATATGATTTTTAGTTTACGTGTATTTATAAGTATAGATAGTGTGTACATAATATGTGCTTATTTGACCTGTAAATATTTATATGATTTGTGGTAGTTGCTTACAGAAAGCAAACCATACGCTATAATGATAAGAATATAAATAAACAATAATTGTTGAAAAAGTATTTTATTTATATATTTTAGTTACAATTGTGATATAAATTTTATTCATGAATAAAACTTGTACATTTTATACAATAGCATTTTTTGATATCCACGAATTGTGTCTATTATCGAAACCTAACCACTTGACCAGAAGCTGATTTCCTCTTTTCCTAACAACTTTTTCTACCAAATAAATATCGGGATGTTTTGTTTTCTGCAGTTCCAACCCATAAAAAGCTCCTTTTACTTCCTCGCCATCGTCATCTTCCAAAATGTAGCTTGCAGGGTTTGTAAGTCGAACTTTTACGATTTTAAAAATTTCGTTGCTCCAATTTGGTGTGTATCCTTTGGCAAATGCGGTCCTGTGTTTACTAACTCTAACGCGGTCTCCCACAGAAAAGTTGATGTTCTTCGGGTCAACCGTTTTCATATGACTGTAGACCCTTTTCAAAATTTCATCGGCATTACTTGCATTAACATCTTCCGGTTTCATTCCGATGGATGAGTGTTTTGTGGAATTATATCGTTTTACAATTTTTGGTAAAAGATCCAACCACTTATACGTTCCTTGCAAGCTGAACTGCTTCCAAATCATATTTTTTGAAGTGCGGTTGCAGCGTTCGACGATACTGCTTTTTAAATTTGAATAACTACTATAATGGTTAATGTTGAATTGCTTCATCAGGGTTTGGAATTCTTTGTTGTAGAATTCTTTACCCATATCTATTTGTAGATTTTTCGGTTTAGAACTTGTAGTTGAAAGCGCTTTCTTCATCGCGGTAGCAACGGCTAGACCGGTCTTTCGTTTGACGGGGTATGCCCAAACATATTTGGAAAATGCATTGATAACAACTAAAATGTATCTGAATCCTCTGTTGACTTTTTGGTATGGTATCATTTCAACCAAATCGGCTTGAAACCTTGAAACAAATCGTTTAGACCCTTGATGATCACACGTCTCCGTTTGAAATTTTTTCTAGCCGGTTTGTGCAGTTCCGCTACAACGTCTTCCTTAACGTTCATCTTTAATTAGAAGCTTCTATTACAAAACTCGTTATTAATGATCCCGTATCGGAACTCTCATGAGAAATTCTAAACTCAACAAGATATTCTTATTGGGTTGGTATGTAGCCGATATTTTATCGCCTGGATTTAGTGTACCGAGCGTCTCAGGAGCCAGCAACACACCATTTAGGTATATTTTCGCGAGAGATGGGGTGCAAGCAACTGATATTATTTGTGCAGATGGTAGTCTGTATTCATATTCGCCGTTACTACTACCGTTAATAATTACGAACCGACCTTTGCTATCAGTTTTAACAGCCACTACATAAAAGATGGTATCATACTTTAGAGCCGATTTCATATCCCCTATCTTAGTTGCAGTCTCTGCAGATATCTCCTGTTTAAGAGCCTCGCCATCTTCCACCAGATATATTTTCGGATTTACATCGGTAGGATGATGTTGATGCATATATGCCTTCCAAACTTATCTATCGGCATGTTAACGCGAACTGAGCTAACGCGGGTATGGTGTGGCTATTGAACATTTGCCTATTTATTGACCTTATTTAATAACTTTTGCGCGCCTTAAAGCGTTCACGATGCTAACAATTTCGTTGTTATGTCCTGTATGTCCTGCAGCCTGCGAGGCTATCAAGATCTGCATTCTCTCTACAAGAGTATTCGGATTTTTCCAAGGTACAAATTCAACTTTCTGCTGTTTACGTTTAGAACTCCTTTACCTAACCGAGTTGATTTGGGGGTACTTATACTGCGAACAATATTTCGATACTTTGGACCGGTATTACCACTTATTTGCTCGCTGTCGTAATTTTTGCGGTTGGCAGCAGACCGATTAACGATGTCTTTATACTGATCATGATCCTTTGTAGTATAGCCTATAGGAGCCTTTTTAAACATCAATTCGTAGAACCCAGGAGTTCCTTTATATGTAACCTTACGACCGCCGTCCATTATAAACATGTCTTCCCCGTCGAAGTCAAGAATTTTATTTCCTATATGAAATTTATCTGCTTCAATATCGAATCGAACACCATACTGAACATCGAATTTTCCCTCCGTGTCCCGTATCAAGTCTTCGATGTATTGTCTAGCTAAACCTTGAAAGTGTTCCAAGTATTTATCGAGGACATCTGGATGTAACAGTTTGTTTAGTATCAAGTCGTTGTTGGTTGTGTAAAGTGCTACAAAGAAAAAGAATGGCATCGTACTCGAATGATGGATGTACTAGTATTGTTAGTGGTGGTGGAGGTGTTAAACGAAAATGTGCTGCTGCAGGTTACAAGTCACCTTTAGACGCACTGGATGAACTTGTAGACAGATTATTAAAATCTCAACATAGGTTAATTAATGCTTCGAGATATCAATTCAAAGAGGGATGTGTATCGAAATATATCGACGTGGGATTAGGACCTACGATGGGTAAGCAGGTTATGATGTAATTTAATGTAAAATTACATATCTCTCTCTCTCTCTAAATTTTGAACCGGTCGTTAAGATTGTGTGTGGAAAACAAGGATTATTATTTATGACCGTATCCGATTGGAAGGAGCTGTTGGAGAGCGAAACTTTTATAATGAGTTATTTCATGGATTTGGATGCTGACGTAATACCGGAAGCAATATACTTTAAAGACTTTGTGTTAAATTTTTCCTTGACCGATGTAACGCGTACCATGGATAGTTATAAGGTGATGGTAATGAAATGTCGAAGTATGCAGATTTGTATGGACTACCTGTTGATTAAGACGTTGTTTAATATTAAGGATGTAATTAATCAAAAAATTGTATTATTAGGTACCCAAAATTTTAGTCATTACGTGAAAACAGAAATCCAACCTCTAATTGATACTTCCTCGAATTTAAACGAGTTGAAACATGTTGTACTATCTAAAGAAACTGACAATAACAATGTTAATGAACATGCTAATAAATTATCTTTGTTAGAGTACCTCACATATTATAGAAACAGTGATCTTTTTATGAAATTTTTTTTTGTTAAAGATGTTGCTGATTGTACTTTAAATGTCTGTACTTAATCCTAAAAAAATAAACTTTTTTTCTTAAACAACAACGTTTTTATTATTGTACAGGTAATTATAAATGGTATTAGCGTTATTTAAACTACAAATACATTTATTAAGATCGTGTGCAAAACACGGAGGTTTCATAGGTAACAAAGGTATGGTGTGGACATCAACGTTGTAATCCTCATCTTCATCTTCATCTAGGTCGTGAATATGAACATTCTTGACGTGTAGTTTTAGATATTCGGCCTTGTTCTTCCCCTTGCAATAAATTACGTTGTCGCGTTCAGTAGCCTGTTGTAGTATGGAATCAATTTCACTCAGATCAACGAATCCTGAATTCCACTTGAGACCGTGGTGGTACCTGGTTAACCATCTGACCTGACGTTGCAAGTTGGGCGTTGACAAGATATGGAACGGAAACGGCGGTTTAAATAAAAAGTGTGAGACGCGCTCGCCGTCCATGATGACCATCTCCTTAGGCGTAAACTGGGGGGTGTAAAACCCTTGAATATCAACAATCAACATATTGTTTTTATTATAGTTGTTGATTCAAAACGAGGTTGGTCAGGGGTTGATAGGTAACGAGAGCGTCGTGTAGTATGAGTACGTACGCGTAGGTGTTTTGTGGGAAACTGGCTGTTGCTTCTATCTCCAGTTTAATATCAACTGTTCCTGCCTTGATATCGTCTTGTTGTTTGGAACAGTCTATGACGAATATGGGGTTCTTTTTAAACTCCTGGTAGGAGAGGAGGGGCTGTGACAGTTTCTGATAGTAAGATGTTTGAAAGTCACAATAATTTTTGTAAGCCAATAGGTATCGGTTAAGGGAAAAGTCGAGATTCCATTTGGCGTATGGGAACGCCTTCTCGTTGAGATACACCGTGATGTTGACAATGTTGAGAGGCTCAAAAACGCTGCTGTTTGCTTCCACGGTGTTCACCTTTCCGGTTTGAAAGCCTACGAGCGCGTACCTCGGTTTCGAGAAAGGAGTTTTACTGCTCAGATTGATGAGTTCAACTTTGCTGTTTCCGACACCCGGTATGCTGTACAGATCCCATTTACGAAACGGCATGTGTACGGTACCGTCTTTCTCTAAATTACGTATAATCTTAAGTTTTTCCGCGTCGCCAAGTTTCAAATAGGGCACCCGCCACTCTATTTTATCGATGTTGATCTTGAGGTCCGTAGCCGTGCCCGTATAGCAATTGTTGTCGGTCCTGGAACGTCGCAGTACTAGGGTTTGTTTCATGTGCGCAATGACTTTGTTATAATCTTCGGCAAACCCCAAAAGAAACCGTAGGGGCACGATGGCGCTGAATCCTACAATTTTTTTGGTTTTAGAATCGTACTGTTCTATAATTAACTTGGATGCAAGGGGAGACCACCCTGCTATCTCTAGATATTTGCTCTCTTGCGGGGTAAGGGAAACTAAACCCTTTAGAGTGGTGGTTATGCCAGGATTCCGGTTGGTATCGATGGTCTGGTCCCCCAACTCGAATCGTATCTCGTCAAACAGGAACGCTATTGGATTGCTGGTTAACTCGTAGGTTTTGCCTTCCGCTGTTGCAGCCGTCGAGACCGTCGCTTCTATGTAGATAAAACTGTCGTAGGTGGCGGTAATTAAATCTTGGTGTTGGATCACGAAGCGTGCCTCGTCCGCCGGTCCCAATTTATTGGAACCGAAGGGTAGATGAGCGTGGTACTCCCGTTCTATTATTCTATTATCGTAAGCGACTGATTTATCAATGTTTAACTCCATTTTCGTTTTTTGTTTTTATTTCTCTGCACCAACACTTTTAAACCGATAGACCTGAGGAATTGTAAATCTCCAGAGGATAATCTATTATTTTGGGTGGAGGAGGAGGAGGAGGAACCACCGTTAATCAAAGCTGATCCCCTAATGACCGGTTGCTCTGTGACGGAGTAGTTTATATTTGGTGCAGCTGCAGCAGTAAAATCTATTCCCATTGTTTCAACGCTAGACGAATTGATACTTGTTCGTTCCCGAAATTTATAGGTTTACCGTTCTGATCGGTGAGCCAGAGCACAATGTCCGAGAATGTTTTCGGAATTACGTTTAAATAGAGCACGGTGGAGGGCTCTTTGGCAACCATCTCGCCCGGTTCCGCGTCCAACGCGAATTCGAAGAGTGTGTGATCGGGAACTCCGTTTAAGAACGCACCGCCTGTAATGTTACACTGCACCCGTATATTAGTAGCCGGGGATATTTGCACGTCGAGATCTGAACTGTGAATTATGTTTGCTTTTAGTACCACAGGTGAAAATCCTAGCATGCGTCCGATAGAGTCAGAATGCGTGAAATCAATTGCGTACTTGGTACAGTGGATGACGCATTGTGGTGTTTGTGTTGGCGCGAAGCGTGAACGCTCTCGCTTCCTCTCCCTCTTTACCTCCAACCCTCTTTTTTCGTGGCGTGGTGGATCTCTTTTTAGTAGTAGTAGTAGTGGCAGTAGCATGAGCCTCTTGTTCTTGTTCTTCTTCGAATTCCTGATGTACCATTTCCTTATTTATAAACTCGTTTAATGCGGTAATCTCATAAGCTCCGTTTGGAATTGTTATAATATGATAAGTACTATTTGGTTGTGGAGCATTGTCTTCATTGTTGTTGTTAGCCTTGGAATAGTAAATTTTATTATTACCCGAGTAAATATTTTGTAAGGCGTTATAACTGTAGAAACCGATCAAACCGAGACCGTAGTCGCGATCCGGTGCTAGTTCTATAGGAGGATAAAAACAACAGCTCAGGTGATTACCTGAACCGGTAACACTAAATGTAGTGGTCATTGTTTCTTTCATTCTTATGTCACGACGTGCTCAACGTTTGTCTTTCGATAGAAATGCTAGAGCCAGGTGACCGCATTTATACGATCGTGGGTCCTGTTCCCTTATCGCATTGTATAATATTTTAACCTTTGAACCTCCTCCTCCTCCTCCTAGGTATTCGACTAGCTCTGGTGGTGGCTTGAGATCACCGAAAGAATCGTAATATTCAGCACGACTTCCTACTTTTTTGTATGCTACCCAGTGAGTGCCCGGTCCTCTGCTGTCGTCTAAATTTAACACTCCACATTCGTTTTTCCGTACACGCTTAGGCAGAGAATCACGCATAAAGACACCCCTAAAGTGAGGTATTAGCGCCCCGGCATATTTTTTAATGTCAAAGTCGGTCAGGGGACGTCGGGGCAACTTTAAAAGTTTTTTGAAGAGGGTTTCTTTGATAGATACAGACCAAAGCCTGATGATTTTTTCCTGGGGCCCATGTAGAGACCGCTACCGAGCGCAATACCTTCCAGTTTTTGGTTATGTCGTTTTTGTTCGGCTAGTTTAGCTTGAGCTGCTTGTGCTGCCTTCACTGATTTTGCTATGCCCGCTGCTCCGCCTGCTAACGATCCTAGGGCTGTTAGCCCTCCGAAAAGGGCGGGTAACAAAGGTAGTATACCCCCGGAAGATTTTGGTACAGGTATGATACGCGGTAGTTTACGAGTTTTTTTCTTTCCACCAGCCTTTTTTATTGCTTTCCTAGCCGCAACCAGAGCAACCTTGGAGGCCTCGCCTAATTCAAACGGTATAACCTTTTTAACGGAAGCACGTGTATCGCGCACTACCGCTCCGAAAGTTGTGCTCGCCTTGTTCTTCTTCTTCTTGCTATTCTTGCCGCCACGCTGTTTCTTTTTCCTCTTATTTTTACCTCTCAAGCCCATTCCTAATTTTGTTTTCGCTTTCATAATATTCGTCACTCCCCAAGCGGCTGCCTTTTCACCTAAAGTAGCGTCTTTAGATTTCACACGTTGCCACGCTTTTTCTGCAAGCACCGCGTCTGCACGATGTCGTTCTTTTAAATTATTCTCGTGCTGAGCGTACGCTATGTCGTGTTCTCTACACGCCGCGTCTAATTGATTTATGCCTCTGTCACCCTTTTGCAACCGCTTTTCTAGCTTTGTACCTAAAGAAGAAAGTGTTATAATAATAATTGTACACAGAAAAAAGCCATCTCTCTCTCTCTCTCTCTCACCTGGTCCACAGAAATTGTAACCTTTTAAATGTGCCTCAAAGGGTAACTTGTTAATTAGAGTGTTGACCACTCCTTCCCCCGTCGCGTGCACCAACATTTAAAAGGTAACGTGATGTAACACGCTTGTTATATACGTTAAGACGTCTGTTCTGATGGTGAGTGAGTGAGAGTGAGAGAGATGCCTTTAACGATTATTAAACAGCGACAGAAGCAACTAACGCTTCCTATTGATAAAAGTTGTGAATTTGCAAGCGGAGGCGGGGGCGTTCAAGAACTGCGTAGGCGACACGGTCCCTTGCTACCCTCCAGCATAAGATGCATAATCTGTGGTCCGTCCAATTGCGGAAAAACTCTGGCCATGATAAGTCTCTTAACGCACCCGAACGGCTTAAAATTTGAGAATGTGTACGTGTACAGTAGATCGTTACATCAACCTAAATATCAATACCTGAAGCAAGTATTGAAACCTATTCGTGGCATAGCGTACCACGGTTTCAAAGAAAACGAAGAGATAGTGGAACCGAGCGCTGCAAAACCCAATTCCGTGTTTATATTCGACGACGTTTCCTGCGACAATCAACAACCAATGCGCCTCTACTTTTCTATGGGCCGTCACCATTTAACCGACTGTTTTTACCTGTGTCAAAGTTATGCGCGTGTCCCAAAACACTTGATTCGTGACAATGCCAACATGATAATTCTGTTCAAGCAAGACGTTCTCAACCTGAAGAGGGTGTTTAACGATCACGTAAGCACTGACATGGCTTTCGAGCGATTTTCCGAGATGTGTATAGAATGTTGGCGCGACGATTACGGATTTCTCACCATCGATAAGGATAGCGAATTAAATTTAGGCAGATATCGCAAATGCTTTGACGGTTTTATCGTAGTCGATGATAATAATAAAGCGCGGTAAATTGAAAGCTCATAATCTATTCGACAGCCTTGCCACACAGACAGACTCACGGATAGACATACAGACTGAACACTTCGCATGGTCGCAATGTCTCAATTGTTGCTAGCGGAGGGAGATCATAACAAGAAGGTGACGCAAAATCTAGTGGAGGCGACCAAGTCCGTACGCAGAAAGTTAAAATCGTTAAGGGAAGGAGTAACGACTAACGAACGGGTCTTTGAACGCATACACAAACCGATATTGGAACCCTTACGTAAAATTGCAGACAACAGCAAAAACCAAAAAAAACTACAATCCACCGCAGCTGCTGCTGCAGCAGAAATTACTCCTGCCTCCTTTGAGTTTAAGAGAAAACAGCCTAGATCGCCACTTCCACAACTGTTAACGTATCAACAACAACAACAACAACAACAACAACAACAACAACAACAAAAACAAGAAAAGGAAGAAACGGGCGAGGATCTAGACCGCACACACGAGGACGATCAGCAAATTAGGAGAAAGCTGCTTGCAGGACCTTCGGGCGCAGAATACCTCAGTCAATACAAATCGCTACCCCGAAAATACGTGAGTTTGCTCATTTTGGGAGGCAAGAATCTTGATAGAACTAATTTCGGTGTAAAGTTCAACGCTCAAACGGAAGCGTGGCAGTTTGGAGATTCGCGCGTAGAAATAGTAGGTAGAGATTTAAAGATCCGAGGTAAGATATATCCGGGTACGGACGGTCTATACCAACTGATGGTATTAAAAAATCCCACGGATTACAGTGCTCACGAACTGTCCCAATACATCAACATTATATTTGATACAAACGCTTACCGGAGAGGACCCGACTTTCAAGGGCCCGTGACCGACAGCAAAACTGACAAATACAGGAAAATAATTAAAACCCCGTTGTATAAAAAACTTAACTCTTACGGTATATTACCACATTCATCATCGGGTAGAGGTCTTGACAAGATCAACAATAGAAAAAGGAAGCAGCAGAAAAAGAAGAAGAAGAAGCCTACTAGCAATTTTTTAAAACAATTCAATAGTAAACCGGTCGAGTTTGTGTATTGGAACAAAACGTCAAAACTGGTGCAACGATTGAGACTTTTAATAGCGTCGCGTGCTGCAGGCCACTCCGACCACCGAAACGAAATTCAAAGTATCATAGAAGAACTCCGTGAAGAGGGAATAGTTGAATAATAATTAATAATAATGCCTGTGGATAAATTTGGTCGTTACATACAATCCAAGACACGCGTAGGCAGCAACGGTGACGTAACACGTATACCGCCATCACCAAATCAACCCCTATTGTTGGTGGCGACCGAGGAAGGAGATTTGGACGTGCAATATAAGCGTTTACGGAACCTGTGTTACCTCCAAAAAGCTAGTTATTGCAGTTGTTTATTGGACCGTGGTTTGGTGGTAAAAGAAATTTGATTGTCTCCTCCAACTCAGTCGGGGAAGGGATGGGTCCCAAAGGTGGTGGTCCAGATCTAAATTTTAAAAAGGGCGCCAGGAACTTTCCACCAGGAAACAAACCTTACTGATTGCCCGTTCCAAGGCAATAAGTTACCTAAAGTGTCGAACCGAATAACAACAACAATTTCCAGAGGCTAGATTTATTCAATTTAACAAAAAAATATATATATATATATCTTTATACACAAATACCCACCTAGGTATATGTAAAAAAAAATAATTAAATAAATTGGTAGCGGTCGTAATGATTCGTGTTCACAATAAGTGCTACCACAAATTAAATGATACACAAAAAAAATAGGAATATATCCTAATAACTCAGTTAAGTTATTGTAGTTACATCAACCAAAAACAGATTAAATTAAAGTTTAACCGGCACAACCGTAACGCAAATAAAATAAAAAAAAAAAACTGAAATTTGGGATCAGGAAAGGAGATTATGCGGTACCCAGATCCCTTAAAGCGCAAATAGACGCCAAAAATAAACAATAAAAATCAAAACACGCGCACAGCGCTTATTCCCAATTGCGAGATCTCACAACGTAAACGGTATAAACGCAAATTCGCGAAATAAATAAATAAAACGGACGTAATTAATGCTTTGTACCCCCAAAACAAATTCCGCAGAATCCCTCCTACAAATAGATTATTGTACTCACAATAACCGTAAAAATAAAATAAAAATAAATTTGGAATAATCTGCTTTGTTTAATTTACAACAGAGTAACAAAAAAATAATTCAACAATCAGGAGCCATCTAATCTTAACGAAAGAATAAAATTATTATAATCCCGTGAAGCGGACACTAGACACAATCGCAAGTACAAAAACTGTCAAACGAAATATTACATAACCAATTATCTTGCTCAATGCGATAGACAAAAAAATTGCTGAGTATAATTAAAATACCCCTGTGAATATTTACCACAAAATCTACTAATAAATCAAAGAGTGCTGTGAATACGTAACAAACGTATAAGCTTAATATTATGAATATATATAAAAAATTAACAGGTAAGTTAAGTACGTTTTTAAGTAATTTCTTAAGCAAATTAACCCCAAAATCCAGAAGCTCTTGAATGGTACACAATCAACGAGTTTCGAAGGAGTGATAATCTTGTGCAGTTCGATAAAGAAAATTGGAACGAACTAACCTGGGGCCAGCAAACTGCCAGTACTCGTTACACCTCCTCCTCAGTCCCTGACTACTGTGTCCAGACGAAAGCAGGGTCCATACATAATGTTCAAACGGCTACAATCCACAACCCTCCAAGATGCTATGGTTAATAGATCACCGTAACTTCAGGACTCGACTACTAAGTACAACGGAATGCTTCACCACCACCAACGAAGCCCTATTTAACACGAGCTAGGAACTGATGTCGCTGATCTACGTGGTTCGTGTTATCCCACCAAGACAACCGCTACTAATCCTCAATAAATGAGCGTAAAATGGTAATTATCTTCTCTCACAAAGGTATCACACTAAATATAACTACCAATTATCTACAGATTGATTGGATAAATTCGAAAAATTTCGTTTGTCACCACGACAAATTCCACACAACCAAACGGTGTCGCAGCAGGAAACAGAATCCCTTACAATGAGGTTGAGGAAAATGTAGTCTGTCCTGTACAGGAAAATAAAAAACGTTTCTTTAATAATAAAACCAGCGCGAAATTCAAAATATACCTAAAAATCAGCTCGTAGAATAGGCAACCCATAACATATATTTGCTAAACGTAAAACGAAATGGCGAAAACATCCTAAATCCAAAATAACCCGTAACAGAATCCCTCCCTTACTACAACAAAAAAAAAATATTTTTTTTTTTTTTTTCCAAATAACACCCACAAACATACTAAAAAACTTTAAATCATTACTGTCAGTCCTCATCCGACACAGTTATATCCGGTGGCGCTACATCTTCTGGAGGATGTTGTTTTATATCCTTGATGTGCCAGACACCTTTGACGTTACCGTAGTCATCTTCAAGCTCGTACGTCACAGGCGACAACTTCCGTCTTATCGTGAAAGGACCAATGAATCGCGGCGCAAGCTTTGCTGTAAAATGTTTCGACGCGTCTGACAACACGAAGTTTCGACGGTATACTTTAGTTCCTACCCCATATTCAACATGTCTGCGGCGTAGATCATAACGACGTTTCGATTTTCGGTGAGCTGCGACTAGGCGAGCCTTGATATCGGTGAACAATTTTTCGAAATTCCTTGGTTGCGTCTCTCCGTCCGGTGGTTCTTCATTTATTATATTCTGTTCCGAGTATTGATTTCCTGAAATAACGTGCTCGCGGCCAAAATTAACAAAAAATGGGGTAACACCAAGAGTCTCATGCGTCGACGTTCTAATAGCACATCCTACCTTCGGTAATAACTGATCCCATTTCCGGTGATTATCAGCTACGTAGGAAGCGAGCATCGTTTTGATCACTCGATTAACCCTCTCTACCGGGTTTCCTTGTGGTGAATAAACTGGTGTGAAGATGATGTTTGCTTTATATTGGTCACATAGCTTCGCAAACTCCTTTGACCGGAATTGCACCCCGTTATCACATATGATGTGTTGCGGACACCCATAGACGAGAAAAATATGGTCCTCCAAGCACTTGACTACGGCAGTGGCCGTGGGACTACGTAGTGGGAAGAGTAATACATATTTACTAAAACAATCGGATACCACGAATATATGACAAAACCCTTGAGCAGATCTAGGAAGGGGCCCACACAAATCTATACTTATGGTTTGCCAGGGACGACTAGCTGCCGTTCTTGTCCCCATTAGGCCAGCCGGGCGCTGTTGTTCGGGTTTCCGGGTTAAACAAATATCGCACGTTCGGATGTGTCTGGCGACCTCTGACCGCATCTTGGGCCAGTAGTAGCGAGACTTTAATCTCTCAAAAGTCTTATACACTCCAGCGTGACAACCTGTAGTGGCATCATGATTCTCCCTAATAAGGGCTTTACGTTCCCCTTTTGGCACAACGATCTTCCATGTATCCCCGTGCTCCCTGAGTTCTGGATAATTACATCTCACATATTTGTACAAACGCCCATTTCCCAGCCGCCACTGTGGAAAGCGAAGGGGGCTCTTCTTTACCAATTCAATCATTCTTGCATACCAACGGTCTTGAGTAGGATCCACCTGTTCCCTAGGGATATTTACTTCGTCAATCGCGGGAACGGAGCGAGATAGTACATCTGGTACAACATGATCCTTTCCGCGGCGATGCACTATTTCAAAGTCATATTGTTGCAGTCTTACGCTCCATCGGGCTAATCGACCCGAAGGCTCCTTAAGGTTGTTTAGCCACTTAAGGGCAAAATGGTCTGTGATTACGGTGAAACGCGTGGCCTCAATGTATGGTCGGAATTTCTCTATTGCCCACACTACCCCTAAACATTCCTTCTCTGTGGTGCTAAATTTACGTTCACTACTAGTGAGAGACCTACTAATGTAACTGACAACTCGTTCCCCATCCTCATGATCCTGTGTTAAAACGGCGCCTAGTCCAAAGTCACTAGCGTCAGTTTGGACACAGAACTGTCGATTGAAATCGGGACAACTAAGGATCGGTGCGGAGACTAAATGTTCCTTGATTTTGTCGAACGCCGTGCAACAGTCTGATGACCACACGAACTTCTGTTTCTTCCGTAAAAGAGCTGTAATAGGAGATACGACTGAGGCAAAGTTCGGGATAAACCGACGATACCACCCACACATACCGACTATTCTGCGGACCTCCTTCACGTTCGTGGGAGATGGGAGGTTGATGATAGCGGACACCTTCTCAGGATCAACATGAAGACCGTTTCCATCTACCACGTAACCTAAATATTTGAGCTGAGACCTGCAAAATTCACACTTACTACGACTGACCGTCAAACCGGCTTCGGTGAGGCGTCTAAAAACCTCTTGGACCACTTCGAGGTGGTTGTCGAACGTGTTGGTGACTATAACGATATCGTCTAGATAAACGAAGACGTAGGGTTCGAGATCATAGCCTATAACATTGTCAATAAGCCGTTGCCACGTAGCCGGACTATTGTGCAGCCCAAACGGCATCCTGCAAAATTCAAAGAGACCACGCCCAGGAACAGTGAAAGCTGTAATGGGACGCGAGTTTTCTTCGACTGGCACTTGCCAATAGGCACTCTTAATGTCCAGCGATGTCAGATATCTTGCATCTCGTAGCTTATCTAGTGTGTTAGAAACAAAGGGTAGGGGGTAAGCATCTCGATCAGTGACCTGGTTAACCTTACGGTAGTCGACACAAAATCGGCACGAACCATCCTTTTTCTTCACAAGGACAATAGGAGACGCCCATGCACTACGAGACGGTTGTATGACCCCTAGCTTCAACATCTCGTCTAATTCCTGGTTCACCATTCGCTGAATGGCTGGCGAAATCGGATAGAATCTCTGTTTAATGGGTTCTACCCCTGGTTTGACCCTCACGGTATGTTTCACCAACGACGTGCACCCTAAACCTTCTGGCATTCTACTAAAGACATCCTTCAAGATTTGCTCAAGTCTCTTTGACTGGGTAGGAGTAAGCTGTTCGCTAGTCGTAATGGAGACCAACTGATGGTCTGGTGAGGTGGTGAAAGTCCAATGTCCACGACGGATATCTGGAACAACTCCCATACGTCGCCAAAAGTCGGCACCAAGTATTAGCAGGTGAGGTAGGGACGGTATCACCAAAACATTAATGACCTTAATCTTGTCCTGAAGGCGGAAAGGAATATTAAAACTACCAGCCACCAAACAATCTTCTCCATTGGCCACCTTGCAGGACGTTGTAGTTGACGGTACTAGCTCGAAGTTAAGAGCTATTAGCTGATCATAACCCATTTGTCCGACCACAGTCCTGGAGGCTCCTGAATCTAAAAGCCCTAAAAATGTTTTATCTAAAATGTTTACGCTGAGATAGGGGCGTTCGTCCCCAATTACGTTGGCTAAGATGTAGTTGATGTTACTATGCAGTTGAGACTCGAGCTCACCTACATTCGCGACCGGATTAATTGGTACGCTCACGCCTCGGTCTCGCCGCGAGCTGCCCTTCCGTTTCCCGAACACTTCGGACACGTTTGGACTGTTACATTGGCTTGTCCACAACGATAGCAATGTCTTCTCTTTGGTTGACGACACTCTTTAGAGATGTGACCCGGATTCTTACAATTCCAACAAGTGATTACCAACACTTGATCTGATTGGTGGGGGTCTACAGTTGCGGTGTCTTCTTGTACTGTGGGGTCTGCCTCTAGTGGAGATAATCGGGTAACGACGCGGGACTTTTGGTACGCCAAATCTGGCTCGAGTAAATATCGGCTAGTAGAAGGCGGAGGCCTAAATTGCATGGCTCTTATGTGGGCTTCTTCTATATTTTGGCATGCTTGTGTGAGCGCCCTTACTGTGTATACGCGTTGTAAAGCGAGTTGCGTATGAAAATATGGAAGCAGGTTGCGTCGGATGAGTTGGACTCGGATGGTTTCTTCAGGTTTTCGACTTAGACGATTGAACAAATTTTCCAGTACGGCTATGAATACAACGACCTTCTCGTCTGCCCCTTGGGTTCTTGCTCTTATTTCGTCATATAGACTGGTCTCGTAGTCATAGGGTAAGAATGCGGATCGCAGTCGGTTCTCGAGTTCCGACCAATCCCGAACGTAGTTCCTTACCGAACGAAACCAGACTAGTGCATTCCCTGTAAATAGCTCGGTAGCTGCACGGAAAAGCTGATCGGTCGTAATGCCCCTTGATTCACAAAGCTCGGAAGCCCTTTCCAGAAAATTATTCACACTGGACTCGCCGTCATATTTTAGATTCCACTTATGCAGTCCGTATGCGTAGGCTCCTCTCGGTGGGTGCCTGGAATGGCCAGGTTCTTCCGGGGCGTTTAAGAAATTGATGGTGTCGAATCTTCGACGTAATTCCTCGTGAGGTTCCTCCCCCACTGTTGCATCTTTGGTACGGTGGTGCGTTGCCGACGGCACGGACGGAGACCACCGCGTTGATTGCATAACATGGGCCGATGGTCGAGGTGATGCTAGCGTAGGGTTCAGGGGTTCCTCCAATCCTTCTTGGTCTTCATCAGGAACGTCTCTATCTAGAAGGCTACGTCCAGGAGAATCTATCTCCTCTCTTGCTTCGTATTTTTCATTGACCAGATCCATTAGTCTCATCGCCTGACCTGTAAGGGCACAACTTTGGGAACTAGTTTCCACGTCGGCATTGGGTATACGTGACAAACGACCAACCACATGGATTAGCCTGGAGGTAAGACGTCTATGCTCGTTTGCCCGATCCTTGTGGTCGAAATTATTGATGTCGAGGGCTAAATCGTGCAACTTCGCTTCACAAATAGCCGTCTCTTCTTCTGGGTCGGGAGCAGCAATTTGCTTAATGAGGGAATAGCCTGTTTTTTCCATCTTGAGTGCCCCTCGCAGCGTGCTACGTTTGTCCGCCACCGTTCCCCCGTCTGGTAATCCTCTAATGGCTAATTCATAAGACAGCTCATCTCCCAGTAACCGGTGTACGTCCATGGTTGCGCAACTATATTAAAGTTATCTATACCTAACTCTATAAACAAAAAGGAAGGGAAAGAGAAACACAATAACCGATAAACCTGAAACAAGCAGGGCCTATACCAAAGTACCTGCCTATAAACACAAAAAAAATAATGACGACAATAACCGATACACCACAACAAAAAAAAATGTGGGCCCCACGTTGGGCGCCAAACTTGTTACCTCCAAAAAGCTAGTTATTGCAGTTGTTTATTGGACCGTGGTTTGGTGGTAAAAGAAATTTGATTGTCTCCTCCAACTCAGTCGGGGAAGGGATGGGTCCCAAAGGTGGTGGTCCAGATCTAAATTTTAAAAAGGGCGCCAGGAACTTTCCACCAGGAAACAAACCTTACTGATTGCCCGTTCCAAGGCAATAAGTTACCTAAAGTGTCGAACCGAATAACAACAACAATTTCCAGAGGCTAGATTTATTCAATTTAACAAAAAAATATATATATATATATCTTTATACACAAATACCCACCTAGGTATATGTAAAAAAAAATAATTAAATAAATTGGTAGCGGTCGTAATGATTCGTGTTCACAATAAGTGCTACCACAAATTAAATGATACACAAAAAAAATAGGAATATATCCTAATAACTCAGTTAAGTTATTGTAGTTACATCAACCAAAAACAGATTAAATTAAAGTTTAACCGGCACAACCGTAACGCAAATAAAATAAAAAAAAAAAACTGAAATTTGGGATCAGGAAAGGAGATTATGCGGTACCCAGATCCCTTAAAGCGCAAATAGACGCCAAAAATAAACAATAAAAATCAAAACACGCGCACAGCGCTTATTCCCAATTGCGAGATCTCACAACGTAAACGGTATAAACGCAAATTCGCGAAATAAATAAATAAAACGGACGTAATTAATGCTTTGTACCCCCAAAACAAATTCCGCAGAATCCCTCCTACAAATAGATTATTGTACTCACAATAACCGTAAAAATAAAATAAAAATAAATTTGGAATAATCTGCTTTGTTTAATTTACAACAGAGTAACAAAAAAATAATTCAACAATCAGGAGCCATCTAATCTTAACGAAAGAATAAAATTATTATAATCCCGTGAAGCGGACACTAGACACAATCGCAAGTACAAAAACTGTCAAACGAAATATTACATAACCAATTATCTTGCTCAATGCGATAGACAAAAAAATTGCTGAGTATAATTAAAATACCCCTGTGAATATTTACCACAAAATCTACTAATAAATCAAAGAGTGCTGTGAATACGTAACAAACGTATAAGCTTAATATTATGAATATATATAAAAAATTAACAGGTAAGTTAAGTACGTTTTTAAGTAATTTCTTAAGCAAATTAACTCCAAAATCCAGAAGCTCTTGAATGGTACACAATCAACGAGTTTCGAAGGAGTGATAATCTTGTGCAGTTCGATAAAGAAAATTGGAACGAACTAACCTGGGGCCAGCAAACTGCCAGTACTCGTTACACCTCCTCCTCAGTCCCTGACTACTGTGTCCAGACGAAAGCAGGGTCCATACGTAATGTTCAAACGGCTACAATCCACAACCCTCCAAGATGCTATGGTTAATAGATCACCGTAACTTCAGGACTCGACTACTAAGTACAACGGAATGCTTCACCACCACCAACGAAGCCCTATTTAACACGAGCTAGGAACTGATGTCGCTGATCTACGTGGTTCGTGTTATCCCACCAAGACAACCGCTACTAATCCTCAATAAATGAGCGTAAAATGGTAATTATCTTCTCTCACAAAGGTATCACACTAAATATAACTACCAATTATCTACAGATTGATTGGATAAATTCGAAAAATTTCGTTTGTCACCACGACAAATTCCACACAACCAAACGGTGTCGCAGCAGGAAACAGAATCCCTTACAATGAGGTTGAGGAAAATGTAGTCTGTCCTGTACAGGAAAATAAAAAACGTTTCTTTAATAATAAAACCAGCGCGAAATTCAAAATATACCTAAAAATCAGCTCGTAGAATAGGCAACCCATAACATATATTTGCTAAACGTAAAACGAAATGGCGAAAACATCCTAAATCCAAAATAACCCGTAACACCTGGGTGATCCCATAGATGAAAGCGACGCCGTTACAAAACAGTTTGTGTTAACACAGATGGCAGAGGTCAGCTGCGAAACAGTTGTTAATCAGATTAACACATTCTACACTTCTCGTATTGATCCCAAGCTCGTTGAAATAAATAACGGTTTGGAGAAATTGAGACCTCTTGTAGCCGGCTACACGCAAGGTCAAATTCCTACGCAAAGTACCGTTACTGAAGCGTTGAAAAAACAAAAACTGGAGTTCGAGCAGCTACTGGATCAATCGATTCGACCCATCAACGAAGATTTAACAGATAGGTTGGGTAATCTAGAAGCAAAAGTAAATAATGATATCACCTGGGGCGACGGGAGTGTCAGAGTCCGCTCAAAAAAAACCAGCGCAAATACACGTATTTAATAAAAAACGATTGTTAACAAACGAACTTCATAAGCCGGCCAGGAAAAATTTCAGTCGCCGTAAATTTATTACAGGCGGTTTCGATAATTTATGGCAAGCTGACCTTGCAGATTTAACTTCCTACAAAGAAATAAATAGACGTCATCAGTTTATACTAGTGGTGATTGACAGTTATTCCAGGTACGCATGGACCGAGCCGCTTTTAAATAAATCTGCAGAATGTGTGGCGACAGCTTTCGAGAAAATCTTAAAGTCATCAGGCGGACGTGTACCTAGAAATCTGCTTACTGACCGCGGCACAGAATTCTACAACTCTCACTTTAGTAAACTTATGAACCGCTACAACATTGTGCATTATTCAACGTTTAGCTCACAGAAGGCATCCATGGCTGAAAGATTGATTCGTACCTTAAAAACTTGGATTTTCAAAGAGTTTAGCTATAATGGAAGTTATACATGGATTGATGGTAGCAGAGACAGGAAGCAAGCGACGTCGTCGTCGGCAGGGGTACTTACAAACGTAACAGCCAAATATAACCAAAGAAAACATCGTAGTATAGGAATTTGTCCTGCTGATGTAAAGAAAAAAACAACATTTGTCCATCAACAAACGGCTGTGTCAACAGGAGCACTCAAAAAGAAAACATCCCTAAAAAACAAAAACTTAAAAGTAGGCAACATTGTGCGTATCTCTAAATTTAAATCCCTTTTCACTAAAGGTTATTTACCGTCTACTGAACTGTTTCGTGTTGTTAAAGTGACTTCGAATCACGATTTTAACACCAGTCTTATCACTTATTTGCTTGAAGATTTAGAGGGAGAACCAATTAAGGGCTGCTTCTACCCGGAAGAACTGCAAAAAGTTGACGAACGCCTTAAAGACATTTATCTAGTGGAAAAAGTGTTAAAAGAACGAGACAATAAATATTATGTTAAGTGGTTAGGTTTTGATACTTCTCACAATTCTTGGATTGAAAAAAACGACTTTGTAAAATAACTAAAAAACATGTTTTTTATTCTTATTATTAATAAAAAAAATATAAAAAAACATCAACTACAAGTTATACATTATTGTTTTAAAATTATTAAATATATAGTACCAATTCTTTTATTATTTTTTATTGAAAGATCCTTTTGAAAATTTATTAGTAAATAAATCTTATACCTATAACCTTTTTTTATCGATGTAAATAGCAAATAATATTTTTCTTAAAGTCCCAGGTATTACACTTAGATAATAAGAATTATAACGTAATAAATAAATCTTATTATTTCCTGTTGAAATAGATATTTTATTTAATATTTATTATTTAATCAGGGATTTTAACAAAGTTACGCTTGAAAATGTCAATTAATACATGCATGTTTTAAAAAAACATGTTAAATTCCTTTAAGATAATTTACATAAACAGTCGATTATGCGATTTAATTTTAAAAAACCCGAACTAACCGATAATAATACATCAGTAAATCATCTTATTATTTTTAATGACCCGGTTTGAGGCCATCGAGCGATCGAGGTTTAACCTATCACCAATCTGCTTTTGTAAAAGTTGCTTTGCGCTGGCCTTTAGCTACTTACAATGTAGTTAATTTTAATTAAAAATTCGAAATCTGTTTACGTGCATGCATGTGTTATTTGAAAATATGTATGACCTACACACATTTTATTCGAAAGTGCTGCATGATCTTATCAATTTTTAAAATGTGAAGCATTATATATAACCAGGAAGTTTATTTGTTTAATTCAGAGTGAATACAAGTTTCATTTTCAACGAGTGTATACGTTCAGGTATGTTATATTAATATTTAATTAAGTGCCTCCTAGGTTTCTTAATATCAAATTTATTTCAATATTTTTCGAGTTCAATTAATAATTCAATATTTTCAGAGTTCACAAGTTTATTTCATATGTAGTATGTTTCCCCCTGTATCTCTGTAGAAATATTAGACAAAATTGAATTTTTATTTTTTTTCACTACCTACATTCTCTATTTTATTTTTAATGTGTATTATTTATTTAGCGCTACATAAGTGTATTCTTGTAGAAATATGGAATATTAAGGAAAACTATTGTATTTTTTTCAATTTTAATTCAATATTTTCTATTTTTTTCAACCTGATGTTTGGTTTACTCTTTCTTTACGCTACTGGCCTTTGGTTTTTGGAAATTAATGGTAATATCAATCACACCCCCATTTTGAACAGTAGCTATAATATCGAAACTGGATCAATCCTTATCGCACATAGAGTAAATAAATCGTTTTTGGTACAAAGCCAATGGACCCCCTTCAGTAACCCCAACGGATTCCATATGCAAGTTTATAAATCGAACTCAGATGGTCCTGTCCTAGTCAACAATGTTGCTGCTTTAGAAGGTACTAAATAATATAATATTATTGTAATAATTTAGGAATAAAATTACTACATTATTTTTTTAGGAGCCACCACTACCTACTACAACGAAAAAAACAGCACCGATTTCAAAACACGCTGGCTAGCGTGCGATAAAGATTTGTTAGAGCTTAACTCTAAACACTATGAGGATTCAGTGGCGTTCCAAAACTGTACCAATACGTTAATTACCGAACGGGCAAATATGGCAAATCTGCTTTCCGTCAATGTGGGACTGCTATACGAAATTGATGAATTAACGGAAATGGTTAATGACGCTTGGAGTGGGAAATATAACGAAAATCTGGAAAATTGTTACGAGAAATGTAATCGCTTATACAATCGAAGGGAACGAGAGGGAAGTTGTAATACATTGGAGATATGCGAACAATACAGAGATGGATGTATTGAAAGGTGTCAGGCTGCACCACAAAAATTATCTAAACGACGTGATGGTACCATCAGGGTAAACTTGTAATTTATTTCTGTTCTTTTTTTTTTGATATTTTCAATAGCACTGTTAATATTTTTACGTGTCGCAAGTATAAGGGGGTGAGGTGGAGGTGGTAAAGGATTTTTTTAGTATAAATTCAACAGCAAAATTTCAATAGCATCATTCAGTGTTTTCTAGCAGAACAGTTTTCTTCTAGTATACCTACGTACCCGTCTCTCTCTCTCTACAAGCATCAACATGTCATCTTCTGACCGTACAACAACAACAACCTCCACCTTGATTGAAGATGAGGATTTAGAAGTTTTTCCAAGGGAAATACTATCTCAAATACCTGAGTATGTGGACGTTGAAGTGGTTCCCATCAAGAAGAAGCGAATTGCCGAGGACGAAAGCAAGCTCAACTCAATTAACGCTGTAGGTATGTTACTGCAGAAACCCGTATTAAAAATTTCCGATTTAAGGAAAGGCCATCCCTATCATTATACCGATGTACGATTTGTGAAAACACAATTCCATGAGAGGACTGTCGTTTTGGAAATGGCCGAGTGCACTGTCTATTTACCACGTAGATTTACTGCGATGCGAGAAGACGAAATTGCAGTTTTAAATGTGCAAAAGGATTCTTTATTCTTTATTTTCGAGGGAGCCCATCCCATTAAAGGAAGTAATCCTACTTCATTAGTAAAATTCATCAAGAGATCGGAGTTTCTTAGTGGTAGTACTAGCAGTGCCCCCCCACCCACACCAAGCTAAAAATTAAAAAAACGTAAGGTTTTTTCTTTTTTATTATAATAATATGCTTATAATATACTTGCGATTTGTAAAAAAAAAATTAAAACATTGTACTACATTGAAAAATATTTAAAAAAAAATTCAATAATCTGTGTGCGTGTAAGTAGTAGGGTTTTTTTTGCTTTGATTTGTATAACCATTGATTTGTTTATTGATTTGTATAACCATTGATTTGTGTATGTAATCATGTACTACCTATAACAATAACAATAACATGTTTTGTATGTACTATAACATTTTTAATATTAATTTTTTTTGTAAAGTTATTATTGTATTGCTTTTTACCTATACTATATAATTATATATATGTACTACGATGTCTGGTTTTATTTTTTTAAGTTAGCAAGGTGCACAGGTGATTGTTGTAGTGGGATAGTTGCTATATCTATTGAGTTTTGAAACAACGTACGTTAGTAGTTGGTTGATGCAGGTACTAGAAGACCACTAGCAACACCACAAAAAAAAACAAAAAATGGAATATCAGAGGTTGGTTACAATTGTTCAAGAATTTTTGGGGGTGTGCGTAACGAGCCAGGAAGCAACTCGTATATACGAGTTGAACGAAAAAAATATAAAACTTATTCGAGAACTTATTATTAATGGAAAAAGCGAGACTGGTGAAAGCAGTGTAGGTAGAAAAAAACATCTGGAAACAGTGCTCGGTCAATTGTTGGGTTTACGTGTTCAAATACGAGCAAAGCTGAGAAGCGGAAAAGGTTTACGAGATCGTAAGCCTAATCATAGTCTCGAATGGGCTCAGGTAATATTTATTATTAATTTTTCGTTTATTTTTTCTTAAAAATATACTGTTTATCACACACACACACACAGGTGGATTCTGCGTTTAAAAACAGACTGTCTACAGGCGTGATTATAAACCATTCCATACATAATCCAGGGGAATTTTTCGAGAATGCTTTACCCATTTTCATCCAAAAAATTAATGCAACTATTAGAAGAACCAGGAATAAAGCCATCAAAGTCAATGTAGCGTTCTGTTGCGATTATGTGAAAGGTCACGACCGTTCGGTGGTGGCTAGAAAATATTTCAACACAGCCAACGTTCAAGTTACACGCTCCACTAACATTAGAAATATTTTTTTCACTCAAATGAGAGACAACATTCTTACACAGGTATAACTTTATTTGTTTTTTCTGTCTGTGTAACTGATTAAAATGGTTTTTTCTTTGTTTTTGATCTTTCAATAGATGGAAGAATGTGAAAGCGAAGGTAGCGGATGGATTTTACATAGAATAGTGAATCTAGCAGTCAATTTGTGTAAATTCGAGCCAATTCGTGGTGCCTCCAGCTACATTGACTTACCTGCACGCATCAAGGCGACAAAAGCAGTGGTAAACATTAGAAATTTAGATGACAGGTGTTTCGGTTTTGTTTTATTAGCCGCATTATATCCTCCTGCTAATGGAAGGAATGTATGCGCCCCTTCTTCCTACCCTCATCAAAATTTGGAAAATTTATTTAATTTTAACGGTATTACGTTTCCTGAAAAACTAACCGATATAAAACATTTCGAACGGAAAAATCCTACAATTTCTATAAACGTTTTTGGTTTGGATAAGAAACATGTGGTGATAGGTCCGTTATATCATACAAAAGAGGTCAAACAACGTCACGTTAACATGTTATATCTCACAGCTCGTGGTTGGAACGGACAAGCGGGTAACAATAAAAGTCACTATTGTTTGATTAAAAATCTTTCTCGTCTATGCAGCAAACAAATATCTAACCATCAACATACACAGTTTATTTGCGATAGGTGTCTAAATCATTTTTCTAGCGAACGTATTCTCAAACAACATTCCGAAGACTGCGCCAGGGTAGATCCAGTTAAACTTAGACTACCCAAACCGAATACGAAAGAATCAAAATTAACGTTTGACAAGTTTCAGTACGAAATACGACATCCGGTGGTTATTTACGCGGACTTTGAATGTTTAATTGAACCGGTGATAGGGTTGAGGGGCGAGGAGGATGACGATGACGTATCATTTTCTTCATACACTAGACCCATTCAAAAACACGTACCGTATTCGGTGGGATATCAAGTGGTGTATTCTTACGATGATTCGTTGTCACATTACGATTTTTATAGGGGGAAAAATCCTGAAAAATGGTTTGTTAGGAGGTTACAGGAGGAGACGGACGCTATTAAAGAACAATTAAGTAATATTGTACCCATGTCGGTACCGTTAACACAGGAAGAACAGGCGCGCTTCGATAACGCAACGCATTGTCCACACAGTAAACAAGCCTTTGACGATTTAATAGTAAAATGTAGAGATCACGCGCACGAGACGGGGAAATTCAGGTTAGCATTGTGTCAGGGTTGCAATCTAAATTATAAAGTAGGCAAATACATACCAATCATTATGCATAATTTATCAGGCTACGATATGCATTTTATTATAAAAGAACTCGATTTTAACAGTCAACCCATTCAATTATTACCTATAACTAAGGAAAATTATCTTTCGGTCACGAAAGTATATAACGGGTACAGGTGGCGTTTTATAGACTCATTTCGTTTCATGAATCAAAGCTTAGATAGTTTAGCTAAAAATTTAACTCCTGAAATGTTTAAGTATACACGCGAAGCGTTTCCTGATGACGCGCATTTCCAATTAATGTCGCGCAAAGGTACGCTGTGCTACGAATATTTAAATTCGTGGGCACGGCTCGAGGAAGGTCAACTGCCAGGTCGAGATCAGTTCTACAGTTCGCTCTCAGAAAGCACCGTCTCAGTAGAAAATTATGCACATGCAAAAGGTGTATGGAACACGTTTGGTGTTCAAACATTGGGAGAGTACAGCGACCTGTACCTGAAATGCGACGTCAAAATTTTAACAGACGTTTTTGAACAATTTAGAAATTTATGTTTAGATGTTTATACAATCGATCCTGCACATCACGTGACCGCCCCAGGGCTGTCTTGGAATGCTGCTCTTAAAAAAACGGGTATCTCGCTAGAATTATTAGACGATCCAAACAAAATTTTATTTGTCGAGAAAGGCATTCGCGGTGGTCTAGTACAATGTTCACAGCGCTATTCAAGGGCTAACAATCACTACGACCCCGAAAATTACAATCCTACTCTACCGGAAAATTATTTGATGTACGTGGACGCGAACAATTTGTACGGATACGCCATGTCTCAACCCTTACCCTATGCTAATTTCGAATGGATCGAGAACGAAGATGAAATAACCTGTATAGAAAACAAATTAAAAAATATTAAACCAAATCCCGAGTCTGTGGTGTATTCTAATTATAGCGATGTCTCGTGTGCTGCGTTGCTATTTCCAACCAAGGACAACACTACCGCCGATAGCGTATCTTGTTTTCTAGAAGTTGATCTGTGGTATCCCCCCGAGATTCACGATGCCCACACGTTTTTACCGTTCTGTCCGGAACAGCTGGCCCCGCTCAAATCTCGCTACGTAAAATTAATGGCCACCACTTTTGACAAGAAAAAATACATACTTCACGTTAGAAATTTGATGCAATGTCTATTGCACGGTCTTAAATTAAATAAAGTTCACAGAATACTTAAATTCACCCAAAAACCTTGGTTAAAGGAATATATCGATCTCAACACTAGTTTACGTGCTAGGGCTAAGAATAACTTTGAGAAGGACCTATTTATGTTATTGAATAATAGCGTGTATGGTAAAAGCTTATAGAACCAACGAAAATACAGGGTGGTACAGTTGGCCACCACCTGGGAGCAAGCACGTAAATTAATTGCAAAACCAAACTTTAAATCTTTCACTATTTTCAAAGAGAATATGGTTGCAGTAGAATTAAACAAAACGTCTATTCTTTATAATAAGCCCATCTATTTAGGGATGACGGTTTTAGACCTCTCCAAACTTTTAATGTACTCTTTCCATTACGAAGACATAATTCATAATCCAAAATTGCGTCATCCGGTAACGTTGCTGTACACTGACACGGACTCGTTTATCTATGCCTTTCAAGACGATATTTACAAGTTTTTGAGGGACGAAATTGAGGAGAAGGGCAGTCAGGCACCCTTCGACACATTTGATTACCACCCTGAAAATTTATATGGAATTTCACGCATAAATAATAAGGTACTGGGTAAATTCAAAGATGAATTAAAAAGGAAAGTTATAACGAGTTTTGTGGGTTTGCGTGCAAAAATGTACTCTTTAAAATTACAAAAACAACATAGAGATAACTCTGACGACGACGACAACGACGATGACAACGAAAACAATTACGTAATTAAAAAGGCCAAGGGTGTAGGTAGAGTAGCTCTAAAAAACAGAATCACCTTTCAATCATACTACGACTGTCTACACAATAATCAATCATTTTATACAACTAATACTACAATACGTTCTAAGAGACATCTCGTTTCTACTTTTATAATAAAGAAAAAAGCTTTAGACTCTTTCGACAATAAAAGGTATATATTACAGGATGGGATTAATTCTTTACCTTGGGGTCATTATGATATAACGGATCCTCCCTAAAACAAAAACATATTTTATACTAGGTTTTACCACTGCTTTTACACAAGAAAAAAAAAAAAACGTGTTGAAACATGTTTGTGTGAACGACCACCGTAACCTCGGCCTTGAGGAACAAGCCGAGATCTCTCAATAGGGATGGCACCACGCAAGAACTTTTAGTTGTTGTGTGTCCGCGGTCGTGATAAATGCTAATAATTTTTTAATATGGCTACAGAGGACATGTATAGTGAAAAAAATCGCCTAGCAACATTCACCAGTTGGCCTCTGCGAGATCCTGAGCCCGAAGTATTAGCTAAGATGGGCTATTATTACACCAACGTTGAAGATAGAGTACGCTGCCCATTTTGTTTATTATATGCAAACATTTATTGCACGCTTCTAACCCCCTGGGAAGCACATATACAATTTTCACCTGACTGCTCCATGATCACCGGAATAAACTGCCCCAACATTCCAATCTCCTTGGCAACGACCACCACAGATGATGCTGTAGGTATTCAACCACCTGCACCAACCTCTACTTTAATCACCGAATTCAATCAACCATCGACTTCATCGGATTCTTTTATTGAGATCAGGCCGAATAGTTTTCCAGAAAGTTACAGACCACACCCATCCGAAATTGTTATAGCACCTGCAGCCTCTAAGTTTATTAATAATGTTTGTAAAATGTGTTTTAGTAACGGTTTAGATATTGTTTGTTTACCCTGTGGACACTTAACGTCTTGTATAGCTTGTTCACAACAAATTACCAAGTGTCCTGTGTGCAGTATATTTATTACTGGTACCATTCGAGTTTTTCTATCATAAAATTGATTTTTTATTGTACTCTATGTGTAAAAATAAAACTTGTTTTCATTGTATGTTTTTTTTTTTATTAAATTCTATTACATTGCATAAGAGAGCGAGAGAGAGAGAGCGAGAAAATAAAACTAACATTAAACATGGTATGAATTGTAATATTTTTTAATTAAATAACGAATTGCCAAGGCTATCATGCACAAGAGTAAGTTCACACCGAGCATCAAAAGGCTCGCAAAAAAATATGTATCCACTTGTTTGTGAGGTTTCGCTTGCTGTGGTACTTCTTCATCATTACAACCGATAGCATTCCATACAACAGGTACCCAATTAGAAAGGAACTCGACACGATTTCCTATTTTCTTGTTATAAATATACTTGGCCTTTACATAAATGAACCTTGCAGTCGGAGTTTCCGGTATGACAGAGGGCATCCGTTTTCCAACCACGAACAGCCCTCTAAATTGAAACGGTGTTAAATTAATCCATTCTCCAGGTTGTTCGCTTAGGTTTTGCTCAGTCAGAGACCCGTTGGAGAATCTAAGAGAAACGCTAACTTCTTCGACGTTGGGCGGGTAAGACAACAGCAGGGTGCTGTTCCATATCCCTGCTATCACAAAAACGGCTACAGCATTAATTTTTTTTTGTTTGTTGTACTTCTTACTTCTTCAGCTTTCAAGTTTGTACTAAATTAATACGTGGTTCACTTTCTTATAATAATAATTTTAGTTAACGACGTAGTCGACAGGTTGGCCGAGCGGTCTAAGGCGTTTGACTTAAGTTCAGATTCTTGAAAGTGAGCGAGGGTTCGAATCCCTCACCTTACAATTTCTTTTTTGTTTGCTAATAAAGTCGAACTCTTTTACACGTGATTGCATCAATGAAAGATATAAAAAATTTGGAAGTAATCTCCAGATATATAGCCTGCAGGTGGTCAGGATTAATGCTGTCGCTGTCCTTAATTAATTCTTGAAACCACTCATCCAATACCGTTTCACAAATTACAACGGGTGGTACTTCAATACTAATTTCTTCCTCAATACCATTCCTAATAAAATTTAACGCTCCAATAATTTCTAAACGTCCACAATAAGAGTTTCGTAAAAACATGCTTATTTCATTTATAACGGTAGGTTTGAGTCTCTGCATACTGTTTTGAAAACTGTGACGTTGTGACACTTCATCTAATATAAATTCGAGAATAATTGTTTCATACATGTTTACAGCTCCGCTACAAATTTACAACTAAAGACATTAACTAAAATCAAATATCCCATATTAAATATCCGATACCAAATTATTTAATATCGCATAACTAGTACCTAAAACGAAAAAAAATAACACGATCAACTACACCTTCATATAACAACTTCAAACGCTACAACCACGACGCACCCCGGTAGCTCACATGCTTAACGCGACAGACTACCACTCAGCAGGACCTGCGTTCGAATCCACAACGCACAAGAAAAAAAGTATGCACGGTTGCATACACACACACACTTTTTAAACAAAAACAACTTTTTAACAAACCACGCCTACTCACCGAACAAAAATGGCCGAACAACAACAAAAATGGCCGATCGCAGACGATACGCCCACAAAACACGACCAGACACGCCTACGAAGGGACTACTTCCATCACACTCGCACCCTAATACAGGCACCCTTCGCACTCGCACCCATACAAACTTACCTGAATAAAGCGCCCTTATTTTACACACAAACCCCATAAGAGCCCTTATCCAGTATCGGCCTATTTAAGTCTACTAACATAAGTCCTTAAAATCTTCAAAACGCATGTCAACGTTAACGTGATCATCGTGTATGTGTTTTAGGTTGGTCTTATCTTGTTGAAATACTATAATAAGATTGGCGTTGTCTCTAATAAGTTGTTTTGGAATAGAGGAATAGGTTTGACATAAGTAGAAGCAATCTATGTTTGCATGTCGTCCAAAACAAAAGTAATCTCTAATTACACTTTGGTTTTCGCATGCCACATCGTCGAAAATAATTACAGAATTGGGTTTGGCTTCCTGAGGTTTCAATATCTCTAAGCCGTCTTCGTATTCATAAAAACCGATTTCCCGTATTGGTTGCAGTAGTTTCCTTAAATAATTATATTTCGGTTGATTCAATGATTTCGAATATAAATAAACATTTTCAAATCTCAACCCGTTGGAATGTTCTAGTAAACTAATCATTACGTTCGTTTTCCCACAGTTAGATCTACCAACGATAAGTCCACGCTTACACCCACCTCCTAGTAAAATACCATGTTTCTGATAGTTCGCCGTCAATGAAGTTTGATCATGATTTACGATTGGCAAAGAGTGATTTTGCTTTTCAATTTTAAATTTTTTCATTCTCGACACCTTTCTTAAATGTGCGTAACCAAAACACTAAAGTATTGGCGAATGTGATTTAAATTATATATATAATACGGTATGCTCGAATATCTGTCGCAGTTGCTTAAAATGTTGGTTTACGAACGTAGCGTCGGTATTCGACGTCGAGCTGTTGACAAGAAAGGTTCTGGACTAGTGAACACTCTTATAAACAAATTGCCTGTAGAATTACACATTCCCGGGTATAACTATTGCGGTCCTGGAACTCGCTTAAAAAAAAAACTTGCTCGAGGAGATCGAGGTATTAATTCGTTGGACGAAGCCTGTAAGGAGCACGACATTGTATATTCTCAACATCAAGATCTTCAGACCCGACACGAGGCTGATAGAACGCTTGCTGAAAAGGCTTGGGGTCGCGTTCGTTCAAAAGACGCTGGAATTGGAGAAAAAACAGCTGCGCTAGCTATTGCAGGCATTATGAAGGGTAAAACGAAGCTGGGGATGGGTTCTTTGCGTAAAAAGAGACGTTCGCGAAAAGTGTTAAGCTTTGCGGGTGCTGTTAATCGGGCTCGCAAACTAATTAAAGGTCATAACACCGGTAATTTAATGAATGTTGTAAATACAGCTTTAAGCGGTATTAAAAACAAAAACATCGCCCAGCCCAGAAGTAGAATTTTGAAAATTCCTAAGACGGGTGGTATTTTACCGCTTATCCCCATATTTGCCGCTTTAAGCGCTCTTGGATCCTTGGGAGGCGGTGCTGCAGCAGTGGCGAAAGCAGTCGGTGACGCCAAAGCCGCTGCAAAGGATTTGAAAGAAAAGGAGCGTCACAACAGAGCGATGGAAGCTGTAACGGTGGGAAAGGGTTTTCATTTGGGTCCGTATAAAAAAGGATTTGGACTGTATTTAAATCCGTACCAGCCAAAAAACTAAATGTCAAGCTACCGCGCCGAGCGCTTACCAACGTGGATTTGGAGAAATATGCTAAGATATTACGGATTCCCAATTTTCGAGGGGTTTACATGCGTGACGATTTACCTCAGACGATTTATGAAAACGAATCGGGCGTAGTTAACCTAGACGATAAAATAGGTGCTGGTACGCATTGGACCGCCTACGTGAAGCGAAGTTTCAACGTGGAATACTTTGATAGTATAGGGAATTTAAAACCACCACCGGAATTAATAAAATATTTCCGCAGCGACGGTAGCAGGAATAAGATTACATACAACTTTGAACGATATCAAAAGTTAAATTCATACAATTGCGGACATTAATGCTTGCAATTTTTATATAGCTGTGCAAGATGATTTTTACAACGTCAGTGTACTGTTGTTTCTTGCATACAACGCATCGCAATGTCTACCATTTTCACACTTTCCGGAAATACGTCGGTGTTAAGCGTCGATTTTGATCCTCCAATTTTTTTGGAATCTGGACAAGAATATGTTCTGGGATTACTAAGTTTTGAATCGTACAATAGCATTCCTAATATTGTGGAGCCAAAAAATGTATTTAGACTCGTCGGTAGACCAGATATTGTATTTCCGAAAGGTGCTTATGAACTTAATGGCATCAACCAATACATACAGTCGCAATTAAATCGTAATGTTGGCGACAGGAAATACGTGGACCTGCGAGGACATGCAAGCACTATGAAAACCCAGATTAAGGCCTCTCATGAAATAGACTTCGAATATGACAACTCTATAAGGGATATACTAGGATTCGACAAAAAAATATATTCAAAAAATAAAGTGGTTGAATCTGAACACATAACCAAAATAATGCAAGTTAATACCATATTAATACATTGTAATATTTCTGTGGGGTCTTATAACAATGGAAAACCAAGCCATACAATTCATCAATTCTTTCCTACTGTCCCGGTTGGCTACAAAATCGTCGAATCTCCAAATCCAGTTATTTATCTACCTATCAGTACTAAAACCATTACGAACATTACAATTAAAATACTTGATCAGGACGATCGACCGGTCAGTTTCAATTCAGAAACCATAACTGTAGGTTTACATTTGAAGAAGGTGTAATGGGTTTCATATTCCATTCGCACGGTTACGGTTGCAATCCTTTGCAGCCGATTCAAAAAGTATATAACAAGCCCCCTTCCAAGCGCTCCAAGGTCAGTAAGAGATCGACTTCCGACCTGTTAACAAACAAGAATAAAGCATTCCTCAAGTCGTTGGGTTATCAGTTGCTACAATGAGTATTTTGAATATTGGTGAAAAGGTGTTTGTCGACAATTCCATTGTTAGTAATCAAATCCACACCCATCAGCCGTACACAACCAGTTTTAACAATAATGATGAAATTCGAATACCTATACAAGAAGATATGTCTACTCTACCCGGATTAAGCCACTTGTACATAGAAGGAAAACTACTTAAAGCAACGGGAGGTCCTACAACCGCGAAATTTGTAAATAATGGTATCGCACACTTATTTAGCGAAATTCGATATGAAATGAACGGTGTTGTTATTGATTCTGTAACTAAGCCTGGTATAACAACTACTATGAAAGGTTATGTTTCCAATACATCCGAAGATGTTAAAAAACTTCTAAACGCCGGATGGTTGCCTGATAGCTCAAGTTCTATAACGGATGCCTCCGGTAATTTTAATGTCTGCATCCCTCTCAGAACCTTGTTGGGGTTCGCTGAAGATTATAATAAGGTTGTATTGAATATCCGACAAGAATTGGTATTAATCCGAAGTAATACTGATGACGATACTGTTTATCTTGCCAACGCCGTGGCGACTGATGCAATCAAAGTTCAGATTGACAAAATTTATTGGAAAGTTCCCCATATTATAGCAGGCCTTGCGCAGGAACTGGCTTTAACCAAATACATTGATAAGAACATCGACACACAAGTTGCGTTTCGCAGTTGGCAACTTCATGTAATCTCTAGTGTGCATACCAATACTCTCCATTCTCATGCTATCGCAACCAGCACAAAATTGCAAACACCTCGACAAGTTATACTTGGTTTCCAAACGGCTCGATCTGGACAATTAAATAAAGTTTCGAGTTCATTCGATCATTGCAATATCAAAAATATTAGAGTATACTTGAACACCTAAAGATATCCATATGATAATTTGAATATCGATATCGCTAATAATCATTATGCAACCCTATACGACATGTATTCCCACTTCCAATCAACATATTACAAGAAACACAATGAGCCTATGCTATCTCTACCGGACTTCAAGAAAGTAGCTCCTCTTATTGTTGTAGATTGCTCAAATCAAAAAGACTACATTCAGGCGAATGCAGTGGTGTTTAGATTAGAATTTGAAACAGCCACCAACGTAGCCGACGATACAACAGCGTATTGCTTGGTGTTGCATGATCGCGTTTTTTCGTATAATGCTCTGACAAAAGCGGTTAAACAACTTTAAATGATTAGTACTCCAGTTGGTCGGACACCTTCGAAGAAGCAGTGTCGCTTCTAGTACTGAAGCATCAATATGTTTGTTATAGTGGATGTTCAAGGTTTCAAGACGTCTGACAAAGAATTTACTCCAAAAGAATTAGCTGCGTATGATGGAAAGACTGTTTCACATCACATCTTTAAATCCCCATTTTCCTTCTCAACACTACCCCGCCAGTTTCAGCAGCAAGCTACTTGGTTGATGAATAACCACCATTGTATTAATTGGGATGATGGACATACACCAGTCTTCCTTTTTCCAAAAATCTTTCAGCGACTTGTTCGAGATGCTGATGTCATTTATATAAAAGGGAATGAGAAGGCTAAATTTTTAAGAGCATATACCTGCAAAAACATCATTGAAATTGAAGAACACCCCGCTTTAACCGCATCTAAACCAGCCTGCATGTATCATTTGAAAACGCTTTGTTACTGTGCTTTATCCAACGTTTATCATTTATACCAACACTATGTAATGCAATAGTTTTTCAATAAATCTTTTTATTTACGAAATAGTTTCATTTAATAAATTTCAAATAAAATTAGTTAAGAGATATATTTCGGAGTAATTAGGGCGTAATGATAGCTAATTAGAGTAAAATAATCGACAATTGACAATGTTTATTAAAGCCAGCACTTAATTTACATAAACGGAGCAATAACGTTCCGACGACAGCTCGACCGTTTCTCACGCTTGTCCGTTTCTGAATATCAAAATATCCCTTCATGGTTCTAAAACCTTTTCAATAAATTTACGATTTCCACTGTCGCCGTTCCGTTCGCCAGGGCTACCCCCGCGCGCTCCCTCAAAGTTTCATATTACAAAAATAATTAAAACTACTAAAACTAAAAGAAACAGCCGCATGCAATATCTGCAACCAGAGGCGTAGACATTCCAGAGGCGTAGACTGCGGGCGGGTCGCGCCGCCGACACGGCCATTCTGACTAGTGCACGTCCTCGGGCACTATTCTCCAGACACTATGAAAAAGGAAAATAGGCATAAGTGCCATGTTAATAAAAACTTGCTCGTTCATCCTGACGAGAACTTCAAAGTAACAATCAAACAAACTCAACCATGTACTACAACTCGGTTCCTTCTGATTAAGTCAATAATCAGGTTCGACCCATCCAGTTATCACACTGTAACTGGGATCAACACATAAAAGAAAGCCTCATCCAGTTTCACATTTTAACTGGGATCAACACATAATAAAAAGCCTCATCCAGTTTCACATTTTAACTGGGATCAACACATAATCAAAAGCCTCATCCAGTTTCACATTTTAACTGGGATCAACACATAATCAAAAGCCTCATCCAGTTTCACATTTTAACTGGGATCAACACATAATCAAAAGCCTCATCCAGTTTCACATTTTAACTGGGATCAACACATAATCAAAAGCCTCATCCAGTTTCACATTTTAACTGGGATCAACACGTAATAAAAATAAAAAAATGAAACTACAACAATTCATCTGGCCAAGAAAATGGGTCTTGCCAGGCTCGACGTGCTAAATAGAAAATAAGTAATAATTTAAGTACCCATTTTGCTATTGGTTATCATCATCCGCCGACACGGGCTCAGTTTCATTGAAGGTATCGGGGTCTAAATCAACCGAGATTTCACCTTGTCCCTGGGGTACACCGATAAGGTGATCATGAGCAAACTTAAAGGTTCGACCTTTGCCTTTTTCCGTTACCTTAGTTACTTCATATCGATCATTTTCTAACACCTTTACAATTATAAAGGGCCCGCGAAACTTACGATCGAGTTTAGAAATCATTCTTTCATTATTTTTACTAAATACAAACTCACCCACTGCAAATGGTTTAAGCATAGCTTTGCCAACATTTTTTCTAGTTACATCTTGTTTTGCTGATCGAATAATATTGTCACTAGCAAGGCATCGAATTTTCGATAAACTTGCACTATGGTCTGCAGTATCAGTTTGGGGGTAATAAATCTTGTGTAACTCTAAAGAACGTATAGTAGTACCAAATAAAAGTTCAGCTGGGCTAAACCCAGTAGTCTTATGCTTTGTGCTGTTTAGCGCCAATTGCACTTCACCTAAACTATCCTGCCAATTTTGTTCACTTTCAGTTTCAATAGTAGTTAGTGCATTCTTTAAGGTTTGCATCACTCTTTCCACCTGTCCGTTAGCGCGACTGGCACCCTGCGCAACGAAATGTACGTCAATGTTAAAATTGGAACACAAACTGCGGAATTCACTACTTGTGAAACATTTACCCTGATCACTGATTATTCGCGAAGGTGCTCCAAATAAATAAGTGAATTTCTTTAAACAACGAACAGCGCATTCTGAAGTTAGAGCACTAATGCGCTGAAGAAAAACAAATTTGGAAAAAGCATCGATTATTACAAAAACATATTCTTTAGTGTAGCTTTTTCCCGTTAATTTTCCTGAAATATCAATGTGAATAGTGTGCCAGGGTTTAGGCACCTTAGGTATTGGATGTATCCGAACTTGTGATTTGCCATACTTATTTTTAGACGCTTTACATACCAAACAATTGTCAACAAATTTTCTAACTGTTCGTGACATTTTAGGAAACCAATAAAGTTCATAAATTTTCTCTAGAGTTTTTTCCCAGCCTAGATGTTTCAAATCAGTGTGTACGTGGTTGATAACGGACCAAATCATAGAGTTGGGCACAACAGGTAAATAACAGGACGCGTGATTCCGCTGAATTTTGCGAAATAGAACGTTGTTTCGAATATCATATGTCTTGGCAATCTCAGAATCAAGTTCGTTAGATTTCAGCCCATTAAAAATTTGAGTTATTTCATTATCGCGTTGTTGCGCAACAGTGAGCCAATCTTTATACAAATCTACAATCTGCACGACTTTGGTTCTCGAAGCAATGGCCGATGACGTTTCATCCGTGTTGTTCGCTACTGGTGGGTTCCGCGAAAAGAAATCTGCGTGCTTCATGCGTTTCCCTTCGCGATAAATTAAATCGAAATGGAATGCTTGTAAAAATGCCCACCAACGATGCGCTCTAGGGGTAAGATCTCGTTTTGTTCGAGATGCTTTCAATGAATTACAGTCTGTGAAAACCGTGAAATGTCTCTGAACAAGAAAATGTCTGAAGTGTTTGACAGCATTTACTACTGCCAAAGTTTCCAGTTCATATGAATGGTATCGAGACTCGGGTTCAGTAGTGCGTTTACTGAAGTATGCAACAGGCTGGAGCTTCCCGTTATTTTTTTGAAATAAGATAGCTCCATAACCCTCACAACTGGCATCTGTGTGGAGTTCTATTGGAAGCTCTGGGTCAAAAATTAGTAGAACTGGTTCGGAGGTTAGAATTTGAATAATCTTATTTCGCGCTTCATCATGTTTTGGTAACCAATCGATCTTTTTTGCAGATGAGGTAGTTAATTGATATAATGGTGCTGCAATCGTTGAGAATTTGGGAATGAACTGTCTGAAATAAGATGCCAAGCCAAGAAATTGGCGAACTTGCGTTGGAGTTTTTGGTACCAAGGAATTCACGAGAGCTATTGTTTTACGAGGATTGGGTCGTAGTTCCCCCGCACGTACAGCGAAACCTAGATATTCTACTTCTGTTTTAAGAAAGTGGCATTTGTTTAGATTGAATGAAAAACCGGCGTCAATTAAGGCTCGAATAACAATTTCCAAACGTTCGAGGCCTTCGGCAACGGACGTCGATGGTATTAAGACGTCATCGATGTAAACAATTGCAATGGTATTGCGCAAATCACCTAAGGCCTTATCAATGCATCTTTGGTATTCAGAAGGTCCGTTTCTTAAACCAAAGGGCATTGTTAAATATTCATATTGACCATCCGGGGTAACAAATGCTGTCCTTTCTATAGAATTGGGGTGTACCGGTATTTGGTGAAAACCAGATGCCATATCCAGTGACGTAAAGTAAATTGCTCCATGTAATCTATTTATTTGATCGCTGATAAGCGGAAGTGGGTATTTATCAGGTATTGTGTTGGCATTGAGCTCACGATAGTCTACACAAATGCGGTCAGATCCATCTTTCTTTTTTACGAGAATGATGGGACTCGAAAAGGGCGAGCAACTAGGTCGGATAATATTAGCATCTAGAAGCTCTGTTATTTTATTCCTAACAAAGTCACGCTCTGTAGGAGCGAGCCGATACGGTCTTCGTTGTACGAACTTCGCTGGGTCTTTTAAACGAATTTCTAGTTGCCCAGTGTTTACCCTCCCGACAGGGACACCAGTCAAGAAATGGTCTCGGAATTCTGACAAAAGCCCTACCAAATTTTGTTTATATGCGCTATTTAAATCCGTGTCAATGGTACCAAAATTTACAACCTTTTGTTCACAAATTCGTACCTCTAACTCACGAGAAAATATCAAACCGGTGGAATTAAATTGAACACAAATTTGTTGCTTGATCAGATCTTTACCTATAATAATTTGTGCAGTCATAAACTCATTCGGTACTACGAAAAATAAAAGTTCAATGCAAAGCCCCTCTATATCAATAATTGTTAAAATTTGCGTTCCACACAAGAAAGACCCGCTACCAATGCCTCTCAGACAAGTTACATTATTAAAACGTTTACCATCAAAATGTGTAGCCACACTTTCTTTTACTAATGAACAATCTGAACCAGTGTCAAACAGAAAAGGAAAGGTCTCACCAGACTTAAGTTTCAGCTGCCCCACAGGTGAAGTGCTCAGCTCACATAGGTTCACTCGCTTCTCAGGAACTTCCGTCCTCGGTCTTCGGGTGCGGTCTGGGCAATTCGGTGCAATGTGGCCAGGTTTTCCACAGGCGAAACAGGTGACTACTTTGAAGTCTCGATTTGCTTTGGATGATGCCAGGTTTTGTTGCGTTCTGCACTGCAGTGCACGATGTCCACTGCGCCCACATTTATGACAGTTTCCCTGAAAGTGGGTAGATTTCTCGATCTTGGGGGGTGGTGAACTAACTCGACGCTTCGGTCCAGTATGATGACCGGAAGGAAATAGCGCCGGGCGTTTACCCAACCTCCCTTGTAGCATGGTACACATAGCCTTGGCATCTTTTGGCTTTTCAGTTTGAAAACTTCTCCTCACTTGTCCATTTCGCGTGGAACCGAAATAGCAAGCAACAAGCACTGCAAATTCTTCGTCGCTTTCTCTATTTTTTAATAGCCCAAGAATGGTTCGCATAGAGTGTAACATCTCGTCAATTAACGGAGTGTCTTCTGGTACACCTCGCTTGCCAATAACTGCTTCTGGAAACTGTTCGATTGGGTCAACCGGTTTCGCAAAGACAGCCAAAAATTCTGCTCTTAGGGTCGCCCAGTCCTTCTCAGTAGGTTTAGCAGAGATGAACCAACTTGCTGCGTCACCTTGCAAAGCGTTTGACAACGCCATCACCATCGTGATGTCATCAGGGACGTATTTTCGTACCCACAGATCAACAATTGCACACCACCCTTCAGGATCCACGTAGCGAGAAGTTGGATCAAACGAAGGCAGTTTCATAGCCCCATGGGGTACACTCGTCGACGGTGAGCTTGTAGCAACCTGCAGTTGTTGTTCTAACGTTCTGATGCGTTCCAATGCGTCAGCGTTTTCTGTATTGGGTCGCCGCTTTGGTGGCATGGTGAGCGTTATCCAGTGCTGGTTGTTAACAGTGTTAACACACAATGCAGGGCACAGCCCTCACCCTTATCTTTCACCGTTTACTCGATAAACAAACACCCGTGGGCTGCGTTAACACACTGCACAATCGTTTATCCGTTTATTCACGCACTTAGAAATACAAATAAAACAAATAAAACACGGTTAACTATCCCACTTCTGATTTCGGAGTAATTAGGGCGTAATGATAGCTAATTAGAGTAAAATAATCGACAATTGACAATGTTTATTAAAGCCAGCACTTAATTTACATAAACGGAGCAATAACGTTCCGACGACAGCTCGACCGTTTCTCACGCTTGTCCGTTTCTGAATATCAAAATATCCCTTCATGGTTCTAAAACCTTTTCAATAAATTTACGATTTCCACTGTCGCCGTTCCGTTCGCCAGGGCTACCCCCGCGCGCTCCCTCAAAGTTTCATATTACAAAAATAATTAAAACTACTAAAACTAAAAGAAACAGCCGCATGCAATATCTGCAACCAGAGGCGTAGACATTCCAGAGGCGTAGACTGCGGGCGGGTCGCGCCGCCGACATATATTTATTTCCAATACACACATACTAGAAGATTAATACATTTATAGTACATTATTATCTAAAAGCTAGTAATAGTTAAGTTAACACAGTTAATACTGTTAATAAAGTTATAAAAAACGTTCAATATATATGAGAGTCCTATGATTCACATTCAAAACCTCCTCCAGGACCGTAGCCGTTTCTACAATTCTTCTTTTAAATCTGCTACGATCTAACGCTGCAATTTGCCACGTTCCTTTTCTAGCAGCTTCATAGGCATATCTCCATGCAACCATATTATACACTTTGTTTCTAGTCATATCAAATTTTACCACCATCATTACGATCTTCCAAAGTCTTAAATTTCTTAATTTCTTCCGTGTCCAACTTCATACGGTCCAGTTGTGCAATCAAGTTCGTTACAGAAATTTCACCGTCTAGAAATTCGCGACAAAGGGATGCAGCACGTTCATACAATTTGGCCGATTTTGCAAGTTCTTCTAGTCCACTGCTACAGTAGCTCCAAAAGTTATACACACTTTCGTGATCGTAATAGAACACTAAGGGCCGGTTTTACAATACAAGTATAAGGTATACCCCTGACAATTGTCATGGTTACAATTGTTAAAAGAATTGTAACCATGGCAACTGTCGGAGGATAGCTTATTCCAGGTATATACTAGTATTGTAAAACCGGGCCTAAGTCGCTAAACTGACTTTCAGCTCTGATTATTGATGTACGTAAGTCCGTGGCCGTTGGCCTGGAAGCTTCTGCATAAGCCATCCACATATTTAATTATTGCGTCTGTACTTGTAAATATTGTTCAAGTTCAATATCGCATCTTATTATATCCTCGCAATATTTTAGCATTTCAATCATGCACTCAACGTTTTCTGATTTGATATTCAGATTTAACAAAATACTTTCAATGTTTTGTTTTACGTCTCCTGATATTTGAGCGACACTTTTTATAATACTTGTATAAAATGTTGAAAATTACAATGTTTTCAGCATTTCAGCGCCATAACCAATTAAATGCTGTAAACTCCACAATTCCAACAACGACTCGACTCCGAGATAAATTTCACCACCTTCAGTGAGGTCCTTAACACTTATTACTTTGACTGGACCCACTGTTTGAAAGTTAATTTTCTTTGAACCGCTTAAATTCAATGACTGTAGTTGAACATCTTTTGCGAAATAATTTGCTATTGCTCCGCGATTTTCAAACAGAATTTTCAATTCAGTCTCGTCTAATGTTACCAAATCATGTTTAACACCATGCAACTGTATAACAGGTGTAAACGGTGTGTAGCCAGACAAACCAACAACGACGAATTTACTCCTCGATTTATTGAGAGGATAGCTTCGACGTCGTAGTAGTACTGGACAATACTTTGCACTGCTTATCACAGACGCTTCAGCAGATTTATGCTTCACTTGATTCGCAGCATTTTCGATACACTGTAATAAATTATCCATAGCACTTTTGTTTCTTACGTTACGAACGGCTTATTACACACTGACGATTTGGAACTAACCTCCGTAGATTCAAAACTATTCATATATACACATATTTCAAGGTTACATGAGTTCGCGGGGTGGGGTTGGGGAAGGGTGGGGGTGAGAGTGGGGTTGTAGTGGGTGGGGGAACTCTTCAAGGTCTTTTTGACAGTCTACTTGTTCACCTTGAAATTACCAGTTCCGCTACCGTTCAAGGTTCAACATTCACTATTTAATCGAATTTTGAAAGTGGCACCAATCAGTTTCCTACCTTGGCGGCATTCGTATACAACGACTTTAATGAAGTTCTTCCTCTGGAAGACCAATACTACTTTTATAATATGTTTCGAGAGTTTGTCGGAGGCGTGTTTCCGGCTGATGCACCACCAAGTCCACCATCAACACCGACAGAGGATCGCCAACTATATGCGGTTGCAACAATTCACTGCACGACAATGAGTCACGGAGAGCTCCTCCAGGACGTGGTGAAATTTACCAGCCGACCGTTCCCTATCAACGGATCGCTTCACCACTGCTACAGGAAACAGGTTGTGGACCCAATACTAAAATTTATGGTTCGATGTATCGATCCGTATTTGGGTCATATTGCGTATTTCTGGTCTGACCAGTAATACCTGAACCAACCACACTTAACCTCAACCAATATGACTCCGCCCATTCGACTTCTACTATATAAACACGGACTAGCAGCTTCCTGTTAGTCAGTTGTTCTCGACATCTACAACCAACATGTGTTTCGAAGTTAACGGTCAACATTACCAATCGTATTTGGAACGTTTAAAAACATTTCGTACAAATTGGATCAGGACTCAATCTCCTGAATCCCTTGCCAGTGCAGGTTTCTTTCGTGCTTGTGAAGGTGTTGACGACGTTCAATGCTACTCCTGCGGAATTCGAATTTATGAGTGGGAATCTGCGGATGATCCTCTAACTGAACACCTCCGATGGTCTCAAAGCTGCAAGTTTGCTAATTTAATGAATGAATTTAAAATTGCTAAGGGTTTGCTGGATGAGGTTTTCAACACTCTGAACGGTTTCGAATTAGCTGCCAACTTGAATGGAATTGATTATCTTCTAAAACTACTAGAAAACAAATTGCAATCGAACGAATACACTCAAAGGGGCGAAGATGTTGCTGGAAATACTGACTCAGGTCGGAACGTTCAACTTGGTATAAACACACTGCTTTCGCACATTTCTAGACATTGTTTTAAATAATCCTATTGTTTGTATTACTTTGTTTAAATGTAATAAAACTTATATTAAGAAACTTTAATTCTGTGTTTCCCTAACTATATAAACGATGTTACAACTACTTTGCTGCAGTTGAAAATTTATCTTGAGCTGTAAACATGTTGCATCCAACTTTGACTGTTGAGTACGTATTAGATGGTGTAGCTTCTTTAGGTTACTGCTACAATTGTTGTATGCTACAAGTTAAACCGCAAATTATTAATAACTTACTAGTGATGCTAGACAACTCTTGTGATCAGCGTTTGCAAATTAAAGGGTCTGTCAGCTGTATTAGCAAAGGAATTAAAAGTATTGATATTCCACATACCGAAGTAAATTGTGATACCCGATTCGATGAGTGGTTCGACAAAACTTTTATCAAGAACGCTGCTTTGAAGAACTCAAAATACTTGAATCGTATACACCTAGAAATTACTGGAGATTTTGATAATCTTGATTTTCATGAGGACAACACATGCAAGAAAATTGATATTTTTTGAGGATACTCGACATGTTCAAATGTAATACTGTGTGAATAAATACTGTACTAATAAATGTATACCATTTCTAAATAAAATTATTAAATGTTACACTGTTTCAATTACTAGCTCTAGTCTTGCGTTCGGCCTTGGTCTAAGCGAGTGACCTTGGTTAATATTCAAGGACCTTGACCTTGACCTTGAGATCTGACCTTGATCTTGAGATCTGACCTTGACCTTGAGAGTTCACCTTGACCTTGAGAGTTGACCTTGACCTTGGATTCAAGGTTAGGAGTGGGGGGAGCGAGGGGGGAGTGTCCCAGAACTGTCCAAAACAATCTACTGATAAAGCAAAAGTGCTAGGAATGTATCTCGACAATAATATCACATTCGAAAGTCTTGTAAACAAAATTGTATCCAACTCATTTATGCGATTAAAAAACCTATATAAATTCAAATATGCACACAAGCAGACACAAAATTGGATTTAGTTAAAACATTAGTATATCCACAGATGGATTACTGTTGTAATGTATATTTTCATTATTTATCATTCGAAAATTTATCGAAATTGCAAAAAATTCAAAACGCGAGTATGAGGTTTGTCTACTGTATTCCTTTTAGAGAACATGTTACTCCATATTATAATGATGAATTAAAGATAGTAGGCAGAGCTAACTATTTATATAGTATGTTTTTACGTAAACTTATAGATACAAAAAAACCTGCATATCTTTATAACGTGCTAATAAAAAGGTTAGTTATTCACAATGTTAATATTCGCACTGATGGTTATACAGTGCCTCAGCATAATACCACTAAATTTGAAGGTAGTTTCTCTTATATGGCACCTACAATATTAAATCGTATAATTAATTACTTACAACTTCCAAAATATAATTTTAAAAAGAATGTAAAGGCAATCTTTAGGGAATACTAAAAAGAAGTTTCTTTTTTTTGTTTTTTATTTAATCCTTCAGGACCAAAATGCTAAGAAATTTATGTTATTATTATTACTGTTAAGGATTTACAAGCAAATTATTTATATTAAATGTATGTAAACTAAATGTCTAGGCTATAAGAATATAATATACAGCTATTTATGATATATAAGTGTTATACAGGGTATTTTTTATTTTTATTTTTTATTTCTTTTTATTACATATTTAGATAGGGAGAGTGGAAGACCGGCTTTGCCGAACTCTTACCCTCTTGTGCAAATATTTTAAGGGAAATACTAAGTTTTGTTTGTTAAGAGACTGTTATTATTTATATTTGCATAATAAACTATATTCTATTCTATTCTATTCTATTCTATATTCTATTTTTGCAGACTTTCTAGTGAGTAACCCAGAATTCTTATGAATTACCCATGCTCCTGAGAGTCTGTCCCAAACCTCCCAGAGGTTACCCAGGCTTTCCAGAATTCCACGTGGGGAACCCAGAATTCTTACAAAATACCCAGACTTCCCAGGGCTTACCCAGTCTTTCCAGACTTCGAAGTGGGGAAACCAGAATTGTTACGAAATACCCAGGCTTCCCATAGGTTACCCAAGCTTTCCAGACCACCAAGTGAGGAACCCAGAATACTTATTAACTACCCATGCTCGCCAGAGTCTATCCCAAACCTCCCAGAGTTTACCCAGGCTTTCCAGACTCCCAAGTGGGGAACCCAGAATTCTTACGAAATACCCACACTTCCCATGGGTTACCCAAGCTTTCCAAACTTCCAAGTGAGGAACCCAGAACTCTTATGAACTACCCATGCTAACCAGAGTCTATCCCAAACCTCCCAGAGGTTACCCAGGCTTTCCAGACTTCCAAGTGAGGAACCCAGAATTCTTACGAAATACCCAGACTTCCCAGGGCTTACCCAGGATTTTCAGACTTCCAATTGAGGAACCCAGACTTCTTACGAAACACCCAGACTTCGCAGGGGTTATCCAGGCTGTGCAGACTTCCTAGTGAGTAACCCAGAATGCTTATGAACTACCCATGCTTCCCAGAGTCTATCCCAAACCTCCCAGAGGTTACCCAAGCTTTCCAGACTTCCAAGTGAGGAACCCGGAATACTTAATAAATACCCATGGTCCCCAGAGACTAACCCAGACCTCCCAAAGGTTAGAGAGGCTTTCCAGACTTCTAAGTGGGGAACCCAGAATTCTTACGAAATAGCCAGACCTCCCAGGGGTTACCCAGGCTTTCTATACTTCCAAGGGATGAACCCAGAATCCTTACGAAATAAACCAGACTTCCTAGCGGGTACCCAGACCCGCCAGACTTCCTAGGGAGTAACCCAGAGTTCCTAGGAACTACTCAGACTCTCCACGGACTAAACTAGACTTCCTAGGGGTTACCCAGGCTTTCCAGACTTCCACGTGAGGAACCCATAATTCTTACTAAATCCCCAGACATCCCATGGGTTACCCAGGCTTTCCCGACCTCCTAGGTAGTAACCCAGAGTTACTAGGAGCTACTCAGATTCGCCACGGACTAACCTAGTCTTCCTAGGGGTTACCCAGGCTTTCCAGACTTCCACGTGAGGAACCCAGAATCTTACGAAATGCCCAGACTTCTCATGGGTTAACCAGGCTTTCCAGACTTCCAAGTGAGGAACCCAGAATTCTAATGGAATATCCAGACTTCCCAGGGGTTAAACAGCGCAGACTTTCTAGTGAGTAACCCAGAATTCTTATGAACTACCCATGCTCGCCAGAGACTAACCCAGACCTCCCAGAGGTTACCCAGGCTTTCCAGACTTCCAAGTGGGGAACCCAGATTTGTTACGAAATGCCCAGACTTCTCATGGGTTACCCAGGCTTTCCAGACTTCCAAGTGAGGAACCTAGAATTCTAATGAAATATCCAGACTTCCCAGGGGTTAAACAGGCTTTGCAGACTTTCTTGTGAGTAACCCAGAATTCTTATGAACTACCCATGCTCGCCAGAGACTAACCCAGACCTCCCAGAGGTTACCCAGGCTTTCCAGACTTCCACGTGAGGAACCCAGAATTCTTACGAAATACCCAGACTTCCCAGGGGTTACCCAAGCTTTCCAAACTTCCAAGTGAGGAACCCAGAACTCTTATGAACTACCCATGCTAACCAGAGTCTATCCCAAACCTCCCAGAGGTTACCCAGGCTTTCCAGACTTCCAAGTGAGGAACCCAGAATTCTTACGAAATACCCAGGCTTTCCAGGACTTACCCAGTCTTTCCAGACTTCCAAGTGAGGAACCCAGAATTCTTATGAACTACCCATGCTAACCAGAGTCTATCCCAAACCTCCCAGAGGTTACCCAGGCTTTCCAGACTTCCAAGTGGGGAACCCAGAATTGTTACGAAATGCCCAGACTCATCATGGGTTACCCAGGCTTTCCAGACTGCCAAGTGAGGAACCCAGAATTCTTATGAAATACCCAGACTTCCCAGGGGTTACTAAGGCTTTGCAGACTTTCTAGTGAGTAACCCACAATTCTTATGAATTACCCATGCTCCTGAGAGTCTGTCCCAAACCTCCCAGAGGTTACCCAGGCTTTCCAGAATTCCACGTGGGGAACCCAGAATTCTTACAAAATACCCAGACTTCCCAGGGCTTAAACAGTCTTTCCAGACTTCGAAGTGGGGAAACCAGAATTGTTACGAAATACCCAGGCTTCCCATAGGTTACCCAAGCTTTCCAGACCACCAAGTGAGGAACCCAGAATACTTATTAACTACCCATGCTCGCCAGAGTCTATCCCAAACCTCCCAGAGTTTACCTAGGCTTTCCAGACTCCCAAGTGGGGAACCCAGAATTGTTACGAAATGCCCAGACTTCCCATGTGTTACCCAGGCTTTGCAGACTTCCATGTGAGGAACCCAGAATTCTTACGAAACACCCAGACCTCCCAGGGCTTACCCAGGCTTTCCGGACTTCCAAGTGGGGAACCCAGAATTGTTACGAAATGCCCAGACTTCCCATGTGTTACCCAGGCTTTGCAGACTTCCATGTGAGGAACCCAGAATTCTTACAAAATACCCAGACTTCCCAGGGCTCACCCAGGCTTTCCAGACTTCCAAGTGGGGAACCCAGATTTCGTACGAAATACCCAGACTTCCCAGGGCTCACCCAGGCTTTCCAGACTTCCAAGTGGGGAACCCAGAATTGTTACGAAATACCCTGACTTCCTAGCGGTTACCCAGGCTTTCTATACTTCCAATTGATGAACCCAGAATCCTTACGAAATAAACCAGACTTCCTAGCGGGTACCCAGACTCTCCAGACTTCCTAGGGAGTAACCCAGAGTTCCTAGGAACTACTCAGACTCTCCACGGACTAACCTAGACTTCCTAGGGGTTACCCAGGGTTTCCAGACTTCCACGTGAGGAACCCATAATTCTTGCGAAATACCCAGACTTCCCATGGGTTATGCAGGCTTTCCGGACCTCCTAGGGAGTAACCCAGAGTAACTAGGAGCTACTCAGATTCTCCACGGACTACCCTAGACTTCCTAGGGGTTACCCAGGCTTTCTATACTTCCAAGTGATGAACCCAGGATCCTTATGAAATAAACCAGACTCTCCAGACTTCCAGGGAGTAACCCAGAGTTCCTAGGAACTACTGAGACTCTCCACGGGCTAACCTAGACATCCTAGGAGTTACCCAGGCTTTCCAGACTTCCAAGTGGGGAACCCAGAATTCTTAAGAAATACCCAGACTTCCCAGGGTTTACCCAGGCTTTGCAGACTTTCTAGTGAGTAACCAAGAATCCTTATGAACTAACCATGCTCCCCAGAGACTAACCCAGACTTCCCATGGGTTACGCAGGCTTTCCAGACTTCCAAGTGTGGAACCCAGAATTCTTAAGAAATACCCAGACTTCCCAGGGGTTACCCAGGCTTTGCAGACTTTCTAATGGGTAACCCAGAATTCGTATGAACTACCAATGTTCCCCAGAGTCTATCCCAAACCTCCCAGAGGTTACCCAGCCTTTCCAGAAATCCGCGTGGGGAGCGCAGAATTCTTACGAAATACCCAGACTTCCCATGGGTTACCCAGGTTGTGCAGACTTGCAAGTGAGGAACCCAGAATTCTTATGAACTACCCATGCCCCTCAGAGCCTATCCCAACCTCCCAGAGGTTACCCAGGCTTTCCAGACTTCCAAGTGGGGAACCCAGAATTGTTACGAAATGCCCAGACTTCCCATGGGTTACCCAGGCTTTCCAGACTTCCAAGTGCGGAACCCAGAATTCTTATGAAATACCCAGACTTCCCAGGGGTTACTCAGGGTTTGCAGACTTTCTAGTGAGTAACCCAGAATTCTACAAATGCTCCCCAGAGTCTATCCCAAACCTCCCAGAGGTTACCCAGGCTTTCCAGAATTCCATGTGGGGAACCCAGAATTCTTACGAAATACCCAGACTTCCCAGGGCTTACCCAGGATTTTCAGACTTCCAATTGAGGAACCCAGAATTCTTACGAAACACCCAGACTTCGCAGGGGTTATCCAGGCTTTGCAGACTTTCTAGTGAGTAACCCAGAATGCTTATGAACTACCAATGCTCCCCAGAGTCTATCCCAAACCTCCCAGAGGTTACCCAGGCTTTCCAGAATTCCGCGTGGGGAACCCAGAATTCTTACGAAATACCCAGACTTCCCAGGGCTTACCCAGGCTTTCCAGACTTCCAAGTGGGGAACCCAGAATTGTTACGAAATACCCAAACTTACCATAGGTTACCCAGGCTTTCCAGAATTCTGCGTGGGGAACCCAGAATTCTTACGAAATACCCAAACTTACCATAGGTTACCCAAGCTTTCCAGACTTCCAAGTGAGGAACCCAGAATTCATATTAAATACCCATGGCCCCAGAGACTAACCCAGACCTCCCAGAGGTTACCGAGGCTTTCCAGACTTCCAAGTGGGGAACCCAGAATTCTTACGAAATACCCAGACTTACCAAGGGTTACCCAGGCTTTCTAAACTTCCTCGTGAGTGACACAGAATTCTTATTTATTTATTTATTTCCATACAGGCTTGCAGCCGTTTTACATGGAAACCTAGGAAAAGTATAATATATAATTAAATAATGATAATGATTGGTATGACAATGAAGCAGGTACAAAAAAAAGAAAAATAATACAATATAAATAATTGTGAAGATTGCATTATTAGAATGTCAGAGTTGCAGTAACAGGAAATTCACCACTTTATCTTGAAATGTCCGGTAGTTATCAAAAAATATATCAATATTTACGTTTGTAGAGATGTAGTTTATCGATTTTAACATAGAAATCAGGGGGGTAGGGGCTTTTGTGATCTATATGGAATCTATTGACATTCTCAAGCGTCACTTTGTTGAAATCCATGATTATATAAATAATAAATATTAAATAAAATATCGATTTCAACGGGAAATAACAAGATTTATTCGCTTTATACGTATTTCGGCATCAAAGTGCCATTGTCAAAAGCTATATAAAATATTATAACAAATGCAAAATATAGTAACTCCTTGATTCTATTATTTTAACACTGCGTGAAGCAGCTGGCCCCAGTCAACCCGTCGGAGGTCAGTCGCTTATCAGTGTTTTTTAAAAAGATATTTATTCCAAAATTTTCAGTAAAGGAGAATCTAACTTATTGACACTTTAATTAAAAAGAAAAATTATAAATTAGCTATTCAAAAAGTTTATTCCATTAATAACACTGATAAAACATTGTTCACATTGTGATTCAGTATATATAGGTCAAACAATTAGAAATTTCAGTATTAGGCAAAAAGAACATATCCGTTGTTACAAATATAAACATGCACATAAATCAAATTTTGCTAAACATTTGTTAGAACAAAATCACACATTAACATCTAATAATACAATTAAATTTTTACACTTTTCTGATAACAAAAATAAATTAAATATTTTGGAAGCTTTTGAAATTTATAAACACACAAAAAACAACGTACCTTTAATGAATGAGCAAATTGAGCTCTTAGATTCTCCTTTACTGAAGATTTTGGAATAAATATCTTTTTAAAAAACACTGATAAGCGACTGACCTCCGACGGGTTGACTGGGGCCAGCTGCTTCACGCAGTGTTAAAATAATAGAATCAAGGAGTTACTATATTTTGCATTTGTTATAATATTTTATATAGCTTTTGACAATGGCACTTTGATGCCGAAATACGTATAAAGCGAATAAATCTTGTTATTTCCCGTTGAAATCGATATTTTATTTAATATTTATTATTTATATATGGAATCGCATACAATGAAGTGAATCTCGTTGGCCTATAGGGAACTCTTAACCTTAACCCACACAGAGCTAGAAGATCACTGCAATTTATGCCGTTATTCCATAGTTTGTAGCAGAACATTATTGTATGGTATTGCCTACGAGTGTTTAGGGATAGTATCTGAAATGTGTTGCGTAAGTATGTTGTTCTAATATGACTGTAATGTGGATAGACACCATGTTGCTTAAAGTATAGATACCTCAGAAACTTGTTTTGGACGTTTTCAAGCAAGTAATTCTGGTACACCGAATATGGATTCCATATTATGCAGCAGTATTCTAATTTGGATCTTACTATTGAATTATATAATATTATTAGGGTTTTGATGTGTCTGAACGAGTTGGAGTTCCGAATGATGAAGGCTAGCATTCGGTGAGAATCGGCAACAATTTTTTGGATATGATCGGTAAAACTTAATTTCGTATCTAGGGTTACTCCCAGATCTTTTATTGTATCTGTTCTTTTCAATGGTGTTTATTCATGGTGTAATCACAAATTAGTGGTGTTACTTTTTTACTAAAGGTAACTATAAAGCATTTGGATGTATTAAAGTGAAGTTTATTAGTAATACTCCATTGCACTATGTTACCGATATCCATTTGCAACTCATGCGAATCTGCATCACAGATCACTTCTTTGTACAACTTCATGTCATCAGCAAATAGAAGGCAGTTAGAATTTTTAATTGCTGCTGGTAAATCATTGATAAACATTAGAAAAAATAGCGCACCCAAATTAGAGCCCTGAGGTACTCCAGAATAAGCCGGATATCTTTCACAGTGCAAATTGTTAATCCAAACGTAGAAATTTCTATTGTTAAGATATTCCGCAAATAGTTGTAAAGAAGGTCCGTCTACTCCAAAGTGACTCATTTTTTCCAATAGCATATCGAGATCTACTTTATCGAATGCTTTGACAAAATCTGTGTATACAGCGTCCACTTGGGGTTTCCTTTCAAACGCGTTGTAGACATCATTGGTAAAAGTAAAAATATTACTGGTTGTCGACCTTTTAGGCATAAAACCATGCTGCGAGCTGACTATTTGCCCCTGCACGTGTGTAAATAGTTTTTTATAAATAATTTGTTCAAATACTTTTGCTGGAGAAGATAGAATTGCTATAGGTCGATAGTTTTCAATTTTAGATTTTTCACCAGATTTGAAAATGGGACAGATTTTAGACGTTTTCCATGAATCAGGAAACGTACTCGTTGTTACTATTAGATTGTATATATGCAATAGCGGTGTTATAAATAATTCCGCACATCCCTTTAGTACATATGGTGGTATTTTAACAGGACCAGCCGATTTTTTGGGCTTGGGACGTTTTATGGCCTCTTTGTAACCTAAGGGAGTAATGGTACCGATAACAAAGGTGTTGCAGGAGTCCGGAGACAAGTTGAACCTAGATGTATTATATAACGGGCGCTGATCTGAGTAAACAGAGGAAAAATACTTTGCAAACATTTCGGCTGTTTCGCGCTCATGTACTGGCTCATCATTTTAGTTGTAGTGCATCGTTTGTAAGGAAGTTTTTTTCTTTTCTTTAATGAAACCCCAAAATTCTTTCGCATTGACACCGATCCCAAGTTCAATATCTCTTAGATAATTTGCGTGGGCGTTTCTTATTAGATATTTCAGTTTCCTCCTTTCGTTTCTGAATTGTTCCGTCATCTGGCGTTTTCTAAAATATTTTTTCCGATTTAAGGTATTTATTATATTTTCGTTAAACCATGGTGGATACTTGCGTGATTTACTTTTAAATTTAGGTACTATTTCTTGAGACACATCATTTACTTTCCCATAAAAGTTTTCTACAGAGTGGTTTACATTTTGAGTACTGGTTACCGAGTCCCAATTAGTATTTTCAATAGCAGTGTACAAACGCAAAAAATCGCAACGTTTAAAATTATATTCATTAACTAAATTTGTTTGTACGTTATTGATGGAGGCGATAGGATATTGAATTACAAAGTTTAGTGCAGGGTGGTAAAGGTCTTCGTTAACAATTGGACATGTCTCTTTTTGTACACTACAGGTGACGTCCTCGGAATTACTACATATTACCAAGTCTAATGTTTTACCAAATACATTGTGCACATTATTAATCGAAATAAGGCTTTGCTCATTTAAAAATTCCGAGATAGCATTAACTTTAGGACCAGCGGTTTCGGGCACATTGAAGTCACCACAGAGAAAAACGTTATCGTCAGCTCTGCAATTCTGAATAATAAAATTAAATAAATGTTTATATACATTAACCGAAGATTTAGGGGGGATATAGGCAACTATAAATATTTGATTAGATTTCTTATATTTGTATTTAATGAGTAACGCTTCGTATGTCTGATTACTAGGAATAACGGCATCAATCAAGTACTTTTTTTTCAATGCGATCATAACACCACCTCCTCTAGTTTTGTTTGTCAAGTTTACGTCCCTATCGCATCTATAAAGATTATAGTTTGACAAATCTACCACCTCAGAATCATGGATTGAGCTATTTAGAAATGTTTCAGTGGCTAATATAATGTCATATTCACAGTCCGTAGTTTGAGAATGAAACTGATTCAATTTTGTACGCAACCCTCTGACATTCTGATAATAGCCTTGAGAAATCGACTTCGTATTTCGCAATCGTTTCAGTGCCCTGGGTTAAATTTTTACAGAACATAAATTATATTAGGGTACAACATAATATATAACTGAACTAAATATATTGTTGTGATATTGACTCGGGACTTGTACGAGTACCTATGTTAAATTAATATAAAGGTTGATAGCTACCTTAAACTTACGTTTAATAAATTTGTCAAGTATTATTTTAAATTTCTTTTTATAATTCGGTTGTTCATAATTTTTATTTCGGTTTCTGAAGGGTCTTATCTCAGGATATTTGGTTCTTTGAGTGCATTGTCTTGGTATCAAGCTGTGGTTCGTTTTAATCTTTCAAAATTTGGGCCATATACGGTTCCGATATGCTTTCATTTGGTCGACTAAAAGTAAATGTTTATTAATGTCATAAATTTATGTAAGATTATGTAAAATTGGTTTAATAGTTAAGATAATTCTTTGTCTGAATGAATTTAGCTATTTGTGCAAGGCTATGTTATTATTTTAGGTTTGTTATTTGTATAATTTAATATCGAAGCATCATTCTTACGATATTCGGACAAATGTTGGATTGTGCAAAAATGTGTTGTCCCAGTATTCGTGATGTGGGTTGTAGCTATCTCTTTAGTTAGAAACGGTTTATCTTCATGTTTCTTTTACTTGGAAAAAGATTTTCTTAAAAAATCAATTCTGAAATTTTTATAAGGTTTGAGGTTATGTTACCAAAATTTGTAAATCATTAATTTTGGACTTTGGTGAAGTTTTTGGTGAAAAGCAAAGAACTTAAAGTGTGTAGAAAATGGTGAGGAATCTGAAAATTTATATGATTTGAGTGAAAAAGTTTTTCTTAACAAGGAAAATTAACAAATTTGAAAAGTTTTGCAAATGGTATTGAAAACATAGCAAATGAGATATCATTTAAAAAGGGAAATTATGAGGAATCTGAAAATGTGCTTAGTTTTGTGAAATCTTGCAGAATAGAGGCCAGAACGGCATTTAAAATTTATAAAATTATAAAAACCATTGATGTTCTAATGTTTCTACAGTAAAAATGTTTGTTACCATGGTGAAAAACAAACTTGTTGACAAAGGTGATAAATAGGCCTGACAGAACAAAAAGGAGTCACTCAGCTATAACTTGTTGAAAGAGCGTGTCGTTTCCTGGAGTCGAGAAAATTACAAAGTTGGAGTTTATTTGTGTTGTGACAAGCATTGAAGCAGCCATTGTTGTTTAGAAAGTTTCGTTTGGTATCGATATCGATTTAAGAGTGGATTTGTCGGCGCAGGTTCTTGAAATACGAAGAAGCGCGGGAAGTTTGTAATTCGTCGTTCATGGTCATCCTTTTAAGATAAGTTTTTTTTTTGTATTTAAATTTAATTTTGAGCCTAGGGAAGATAGGGTGTTTAATTGTTTGTTTTTTTTTTAATTTAATTTTCTTTTTTGTGTGTCAGTAAATATTAATTTCTTTGTGTGTAAATAAATTTCAATTTTGTTTGTGTGTTGCTTAAAATTTTGTTGTCATTTAATTTTTTGTTTGTCGTATGAAAGTTTTTGTTGTGTTTATGCTAAATAGTGGACCCACAGAAGATACTTGTCAGTGCAGGACAAGGTATGGGAGGCCCCGAGATAAGAGTTCTTTCGTTTGTTTATTTTTTTTGTAGATCGTACAGGTAAAGTTGATCAATAGTTACAGCATTATTTGTTTAGCACCCCAAAAAGAGCATAGAGTTAGGATACAGTGTAATATGTATATGTATACAACATAATAATGGAAACGCAATTAAGATTTGCAGATTGGAAAAAAAAAATTATTTAACATAGAAAGAATAATGAAAGACAATGGAAGCTTACACTCGGAAATTTGATTGTCGCTGTAATCTTTTCCAGCTCCATATTATTTAGCCCACGGGCTTTCATTTTTTACCAACCATAAATTATATCAGGTCGTAAATATTGTATATCTGAACTAAATATATGTAAAGAACACAATAATGTAAAATGCAATTAAATTAAACAGTATCGGAGAAATTCAAATTCAATATAGAAACTATAAGCAAAAATAGGTATACTATATAACCACAGATAACAGCTTATATTTTACCATAGAAAAGGAATTTTTATTTGATCGCTGTAATCCTCTCCAGGACCTGGTCATTACGCGCTGAGTGAATCCTACCTTCTAGCTTTACTTTAATTATTCCATCAGTGGTCCATACGTTCTGGAAGCCAAATATTTTCCTTGCTCGTTTGTATAATGAGTATCTATTTTTGGTAAGATCTTCGACAATGGATATTCCAGTTTTTGCAAAATATTTTCTATTTCGCATGACGAGGCTGCGGTGTTGGTAGCTGATAAATTTGACGATAACAGGACGAGGTGTGTTTTCTTGGATTCGACCTAAACGATGGCAACGGTCAATGAAATCCGGTTTGATTTCTACATGCACTTTTTCCTTAAACACTGCTATCATCGTGGCCTCCAGATTTTCACTTATCTTCTCAGGCAGACCGAACATTCCAATATTATTGCGGCGCGTGTATTGTTCCAAGTTGTCTAATTTTTCATCATATTGACGGGAAATTTCACTAATTCGTTTTTCGTTTTGTTGTTTGATTAATTCTAGTTGATCATTGAGCTTAGCGGACATTTTCTCAACGATCTTATTTATAAAATCATCGTTGACTAGCGAAATAAGTGCGTCTAGTACTATTTCTTTAATTTCGGCTCTGTTATCGCGAGTGAAACCCATTTTTTCTTGTTGTATATTGTGATGGTTTCAGATAAGTATGTATATTGCACTAATTATCTCTATTACACTGCGTTGAACACCTTATACAGAGAAATTTTCCAAGAGCACCAAACACACACGTCTACTCGCTTGCCGTACCCATCACCTATTCTTCTTATGAACTACTCATGCTCCCCAGAGACTAACCCAGTTCCCAGGGCTTACCCAGGCTTTCCAGACTTCCAAGTGAGGAACCCTGAATTCTTATGAAATACCCTGACTTCCCAGGGGTTACGCAGGCTTTGCAGACTTTCTAGTGAGTAACCCAAAATTCTTATGAACCACCCATGCTCCCCAGAGTCTATCCCAAACCTCCCAGAGGTTACCCAGGCTTTCCAGACTTCCAAGTGGGGAACCCAGAATTCTTAGGAAATACCCAGACTTCCCAGGGGTTACTCAGTCTTTGCAGTCTTTCTAATGAGTAACCGAGAATCCTTATGAACTACCAATGTTCCCCAGAGTCTATCCCAAACCTCCCAGAGGTTACCCAGCGTTTCCAGAAATCCGCGTGGTGAACCCAGGATTCTTACATACTACCCAGACTTTCCAGGGCTTACCCAGGCTTTCCAGACTTCCAAGTGAGGAACCCAGAATTCTTATGAAATACCCAGAATTCCCAGGGGTTACTCCTACTTTGCAGACTATCTAGTGAGTAACGCTGAATACTTATGAACTACTCATGCTCCCCAGAGACTAACCCAGACCTCACAGAGGTTACCCAGGCTTTCCAGAATTCCACCTGGGTAACCCAGAATTCTTACGAAATACCCAGACTTCCCAGGGGTTACTCAGGCTTTGCAGACTTTCCAGTGAGTAACCCAGAATTCTTATGAACTACCCAGACTTCCCAGGGCTTACCCAGGCTTTTCAAACTTCCAAGGGAGGAACCCAGAATTCTTACGAAATACCCAGATTTCCTAGGGGTTACTCAGGCTTTGCAGACCTTCTAGTGAGTAAAGCAGAATTCTTATGAACTACCCATGCTCCCCAGAGACTAACCCAGACTTCCCAGGGCTTACCCAGGCTTTCCAGACTTCCAAGTGAGGAACCCAGAATTCTTACGATACACCCAGACTTCCCAGAACTTACCCAGGCCTTCCAGAATTCCGCGTGGGGAACCCAGTATTCTTAAGAAACACCCAGACTTCCCAGGGGTTACCCAGGCTTTGCAGACTTTCTAGTGAGTAACCCAGAATTCTTATGAACTGCCCAGACTTCCCAGGGCTTACCCAGGCTTTTCAGACTTCCAAGTGAGGAACCCAGAATTCTTACGAAATACCCAGATTTCCCAGGGGTTACTCAGGCTTTGCAGACTTTCTAATGAGTAGAGCAGAATTATTATGAACAACCCATGCTTCCCATAGACTAACCCAGACCTCCCAGAAGTTACCCAGTCTTCCCAGACTTCCAAGCGAGGAACCCAGAATTCTTACGAAATACCCAGATTTCCCAGGGGTTTGCAGACTTTCTAGTGAGTAAAACAGAATTATTATGAACTACCCATGCTTCCCATAGACCAACCCAGACCTCCCAGAGGTTACAGAGGCTTTCCAGACTTTCAAGTGGGGAACCCAGAATTCTTACGAAATACCCAGACTTACCAGGCTTTATTCAGACCTTCTAAACTTCCTGGTGAGTAACCCAGAATTCTTATGAACTACCCATGCTCCCCAGAGACTAACCCAGACTTCCCAGGGCTTACCCAGGCTTTCCAGACTTCCAAGTGAGGAACCCACAATTCTTACGATACACCCAGACTTCCCAGAGCTTACCCAGGCTTTCCAGAATTCCGCGTGGGGAACCCAGTATTCTTAAGAAACACCCAGACTTCCCAGGTGTTACCCAGGCTTTGCAGACTTTCTAGTGAGTAACCCAGAATTCTTATGAACTACCCAGACTTCCCAGGGCTTACCCAGGCTTTTCAGACTTCCAAGTGAGGAACCCAGAATTCTTACGAAATACCCAGATTTCCCAGGGGTTACTCAGGCTTTGCAGACTTTCTAGTGAGTAGGACAGAATTATTATAAACAACCCATGCTTCGCATAGACTAACCCAGACCTCCCAGAGGTTACCCAGCCTTCCCAGACTTCCAAGCGAGGAACCCAGAATTCTTACGAAATACCCAGATTTCCCAGGGGTTAGTCAGGCTTTGCAGACTTTCTAGTGAGTAAAGCAGAATTATTATGAACTACCCATGCTTCCCATAGACTAACCCAAACCTCCCAGAGGTTACCCAGACTTTCCAGAATTCCACGTGGGGAACCGAGAATGCTTACAAAATACCCAGACTTCCCAGGGCTTACCCAGGCTTTCCAGACCCCCAAGTGTGGAACCCAGAGTTATTACGAAATTCCCAGACTTCCCATGGGTTACCCAGGCTTTCCAGATTTCCAAGTGAGGAACCCCGAATTATTACGAAATACCCAGACTTCCCATGGGTTACCCAGGCTGTGCAGACTTCCATGTGAGGAGCCCAGGATTCTCACCAGATACCCAGACTTCCCAGGGGTTACCCAAGCTTTCCAGACTTCCAAGTGAGAAACCCAGAATTCTTAGATATACCCAGGTTTGCAGACTTTCTGACTTTCTAGTGAGTAACCCAGAATTCTCATGAACTACCCATGTTCTCGAGGATCTAACCCAGACCTCCCAGAAGTTACCCAGGCTTTCCAGACTTCCAAGTGAATAACCCTGAATTCTTATGAAATACCCTGACTTCCCATGGGTTACTCAGGCTTTGCAGACTTTCTAGTGAGTAACCCAGAATTCTTGTGAACTACCCATGCTCCCCAGAGTCTATCCCAAACCTCCCAGAGGTTACCCAAGCTTTCCAGACTTCCAAGTGGGGAACCCAGAATTGTTACGAAATACCCACACTTCCCATAGGTTACCCAAGCTTTCCAGACTTCCAAGTGAGGATCCCATAATTCTTATTAACTGCCCATGCCCCCCAGAGCCTAATCCAGACCTACAAGAGGTTACCGAAACTTTCCAGACTTCCACGTGAGGAACCCAGAATTCTTACGATATACCCAGACTTCCCAGGGGTTTCCCAGGCTTTGCAGACTTTCTAGTGAGTAACCCAGAATTATTATGAACTACCCTTGCTCCCCAGAGTCTATCCCGAACTTTCCAAAGGTTACCCAGGCTTTCCAGACTTCAAAGTGGGGAACCCAGAATTGTTACGAAATGCCCAGACTTCCCATGGGTTACCCAGGCTGTGCAGACATCCAAGTGAGTACAACAGAATTCTTACGAAATACCCAGACTTCCCAGGGCTTACCCAGGTTTCCAGACTTCCAAGTGAGGAGCCCAGAATTCTTAAGAAACACCCAGACTTCCCAGAGCTTACCCAGACTTTCCAGACTTCCAAGTGAGGAACCCAGTCTTATGAAATACCCAGACTTCCCAGGGTTTACTCAGGCTTTGCAGACTTTCTTATGAGTAACCCAGAATTCTTATGAACTACCCATGCTCCCCAGAGACTAACCCAGACCTCCCAGAGGTTACCCAGGCTTTCCAGATTTCCAAGTGGGGAACCCAGGATTCTTGCGAAACACCCAGGCTTCCCAGGGCTTACCCAAACTTTTTAAACTTCCAAGTGAGGAACCGTGAATTCTTATGAAATACCCTGACTTCCCAGGGGTTACTCAGGCTTTCCAGACTTCCAAGTGGGGAACCCAGGATTGTTACGAAATACCCAGACTTCCCATAGGTTACCCAAGCTTCCAGACTTCCAAGTGAGGATCCCATAATTCTTATTAACTACCCATGTCCCCCAGAGACTAACCCAGACCTCCAAGAGGTTACCGAAGCTTTCCAGACTTCCAATTGGGGCACCCAGAATTCTTACGAAACACCCAGACTTCCCAGGGCTTACCCTGGCTTTTCAAACTTCCAAGTGATGAACCCAGAATCCTTACAAAATAAACCAGACCTCCTAGCGGGTACTCAGACTCACCAGACTTCCTAGGGAGCAACCCAGGGTTCCTAGGAACTACCCAGACTCTACACGGGCTAACATACAATTTACAGGGGTTACCCAGGATTTCCAGACTTCCATGTGAAGAACCCAGAATTCTTACGAAATACCCAGACTTCCCATGGGTTACCCAAGCTGTGCAGACATCCAAGTGAGTACAACAGAATTCTTACAAAATACCCAGACTTCCCAGGGGTTTCCCAGGATTTGCAGACTTCAAAGTGGGGAACCCAGAATTGTTACGAAACGCCCAGACTTCCCAGGGGTTCCCCAGTTTTTCTATATTTCCAAGTGGTGAACCCAAAATTCTTAGATATACAGAGGATTTGCAGACTTTCTAGTGAGTAACCCGTAATTCTTATGAACAACCGATGCTCTCCAGAGTCTATCCCAAACCTCCCAGAGGTTACCCAGGTTTCCAGAATTCCACGTGGGGAACCCAGAATTCTTACAAAATACCCAGACTTCCCAGGGGTTACCCAGTCTTTCTAGATTTCCCAGTTGTGAACCCAAAATTCTTAGATATACCCAGGATTTGCAGACTTTCTAGTGAGTAACCCAGAATTCTTATGAACTACCGATGCTCTCCAGAGTCTATCCCAAACCTCCCAGAGGTTACCCAGGTTTCCAGAATTCCACGTGGGGTACCCAGAATTCTTACAAAATACCCAGACTTCCCAGGGGTTACCCAGTCTTTCTAGATTTCCAAGTTGTGAACCCAAAATTCTTAGATATACCCAGGCTTCCCAGACTTCCAAGTGAGGAACCCAGGATTCTTACCAAATACCCAGACTTCCCAGGGGTTACCCATGCTTTCCAGACTTCCAAGTGAGGAACCCAGGATTCTTACCAAATACCCAGACTTCCCAGGGGTTACCCAGGCTTTGCAGACTTCCAAGTGAGGAACCCAGGATTGTTACCAAATACCCAGCTTTCCCAGGGGTTACCCAAGTTTCCAGACTTCCAAGTGAGGATCCCCAGGATTCTTACCAAATACCCAGACTTCCTAGGGGTTACCCAGGCTTTCCAGACTTCCACGTGAGGAACCCAGAACTCTTACGGAATACGCAGACTTCCCATGGGTTACCCAGGCTTTGTAGACTTCCATGGTAGGAACCCAGGATACTTACCAAATACCCAGACTTCCCAGGGGTTACCCAAGTTTTCCAGACTTCCAAGTGAGGAACCCAGAACTCTTATGAACTACCCATGCTCCCCAGAGACTAACCCAGACCTCCCAGAGGTTACCCAGGCTTTCCGGACTTCCAAGTGGGGAACCCAGGATTCTTTCGAAATACCCAGACCTCCCAGGGCTTACCCAGGCTGTGCAGAATTCCAAGGGAGTAAAACAGAATTCTTACGAAATACCCAGACTTCCCGTGGGTTACCCAGGCTTGCAGACTTCCAAGTGAGGAACCCAGAATTCTTACGAAATACCCAGACTTCCCATGGGATACCCAGGCTGTGCAGACTTCCACGTGAGGAACCCAGAATTCTTACGAAATACCCAGACTTCCTATGGGTTACCCAGGCTTTGCAGACTTCCAAGTGAGGAACCCAGAATTCTTACGAAATTCTCAGTCTTCGCAGAGCTTACCCAGGATATTTAGACATCCTAGGGAATAACCCAGGTTCCCCACTTTGAAATCTGGAAAGCATGGGTAACCTCTGGGTGGTCTGGGTTAGTCTCTGGGGAGCATGGGTAGTTAATAAGAATTATGGGTTACTCACTAGAAGGTCTGCAAAGCCTGGGTAACCCATGGGAAGTGTGGGTATTTCGTAAGAATTCTGGGTTCCTCACGTGGAAGTCTGGAAAGCCTCGGTAACCTCTGGGATGACTGTGTTAGTCTCTGGGGAGCATGGGTAATTCATAATAATTCTGGGTTACTCACTAGTAAGTCCGGAAAGCTTGGGTAACCCCTTGGAAGTCTGGGTATTTCATAAGAATTCACGGTTCCTCATTTGGAAGTCTGGAAAGCCTGGGTAAGCCCTGGGAAGTCTGGGTATTTCGTAAGAATTCTGGGTTCCTCACGTGGAAGTCTGCACATCCTGGGTAAGCCCTGGGAAGTCTGGGTATTTCGTAAGAATTCTGGGTTCCTCACATGGAAGTCTGGAAATCCTGGGTAACTCCCTAGTAAGTCTGGAGAGTCTGGGTACCCGCTAGGAGGTCTGGTTTATTTTGTAAGGATTCTGGGTTCATCACTTGGAAGTTTGAACAGCCTGGGTAAGCCCTGGGAAGTCTGGGTGTTTCGTAAGAATTCTGGGCTCCCCACTTGGAAGTCTGGAAAGCCTCGGTAACCTCTTGTAGGTCTGGGTTAGTCTTTTAGGGGCATGGGTAGTTAATAAGAATTATGGGTTCCTCACTTGGAAGTCCGGAAAGCTTGGGTAACCTATGGGAAGTCTGGGTACTTCGTAACAATTCTGGGTTCCCCACTTGGAAGTCTGGAAAGCCTGGGTAACCTCTGGGATGTTTGGGATAGACTCTGGGGAGCATGGGTAGTTCACAAGAATTCTGGGTTACTCACTAGAAAGTCTGCAAAGCCTGAGTAACCCCTGGGAAGTCAGGGTATTTCATAAGAATTCAGGGTTCCTCACTGGAAGTCTGGAAAGCCTGGGTAAGCCCTGGGAAGTCTGGGTGTTTCGTAAGAATTCTGGGTTCCTCACTGGAAGTCTGGAAAGCCTGGGTAAGCCCTGGGAAATCTGGGTGTTTCGTAAGAATACTGGGTTATTCACATGGAAGTCTGCAAAGCCTGGGTATCCCATGGGAAGTCTGGGTATTTCGTAAGAATCTTGGGTTCCCTACTTGGAAGTCTGGAATGCCTGGGTAACCTCTGGGAGGTCTACGTTAGTCTCTGGGCAGCAGGGTAGTTCATAAGAGTTTTGGGTTATTCACATGGGAGTCTGCAAAGCCTGGGTAACCCATGGGAAGTCTGGGTAATTCTTAAGAATTCTGGGTTCCTCACGTGGAAGTCTGGAAATCCTGGGTAACCCCTGGGAATTGTATGTTAGTCCGTGGAGAGTCTGCGTAGTTCCTATGAATCCTGGGTTACTCCCTTGGAAGTCTGGAAAGCCTGGGTAACCCCTGAGAATTGTAGCTTAGTCCGTGGAGGGTCTGCGTAGTTCCTAGGAATTCTGGATTAATCCCTAGGAAGTCTGGAAAGCTTGGGTACCGGCTGGGATGTGTGGATATTTCATAAGAATTCTGGGTTCCCCACTTGGAAGTCTGGAAAGCTTGGGTAACATCTGGGAGGTCTGGGTATTTCGTAAGAATTCTGGGTTCCTCACCTGGAAGTCTGCACAGCCTGGGTAAGCCCTAGGAAGTCTGGGTATTTCGTAAGAACTCTGGATTCCCCACGTGGAATTCTGGAAAGCCTGGGTAACCTCTGGGAAGTTTGGGGAGCATGGGTAGTTCAAAAGAATTCTGGGTTACTCACTAGAAAGTCTACAAAGCCTGGGTAAGCCCTGGGAAGTCTGGGTGTTTCGTCAGAATTCTGGGTTCCTCACTTGGAAGTCTGGAAAGACTGGGTAAGCTTTGGGAAGCCTGGGTATTTTGTAAGAATTCTGGGTTTCCCACTTGGAAGTCTGGATACCCTGGGTCACCTCTGCGACGACTGTGTTAGTCTCTGGGGAGCATGGGTAATTCATAATAATTCTCGGTTACTCACTAGTAAGTCCGGAAAGCTTGGGTAACCCCTTGGAAGTCTGGGTATTTCATAAGAATTCACGGTTCCTCATTTGGAAGTCTGGAAAGCCTGGGTAACCCCTGGGAAGTCTGGGTATTTCGTAAGATTTCTGGGTTCCTCACGTGGAAGTCTGCACATCCTGGGTAAGCCCTGGGAAGTCTGGGTAGTACATAAGAATTTTGGGTTACTCACTAAAAGTCTAAAGAGCCTGGGTAAGCCCTGGGAAGTCTGGGTGTTTCGTAAGAATTCTGGGTTCCTCGCTTGGAAGTCTGGAAAGACTGGGTAAACTCTGGGAAGTCTGGGTATTACGTAAGAATTCTGGGTTCATCACGTGGAAGTCTGCTAAGCCTGGGTAACCTCTGGGAAGTCTGGGTGTTTCGTAAGAATTCTGGGTTCCTCACTGGAAGTCTGGAAAGCCTGGGTAAGCCCTGGGAAGTCTGGGTGTTTCGTAAGAATTCTGGGTTCCTCACTTGGACGTCTGGAAAGCCTGGGTAAGCCCTGGGAAGTCTGGGTGTTTCGTAAGAATTCTGGGTTCCTCACTTGGAAGTATGGCAAGCCTGGGTAAGTCCTGAGAAGTCTGGGTATTTCGTAAGAACTCTGGGTTCCCCACGTGGAATTCTGGCCAGCCTGGGTAACCTCTGGGAGGTTTGGGTATTTCGTAAGAATTCTGGGTTCCTCACGTGCAAGTCTGCACAGCCTGTGTAATCCATGGGAAGTCTGGGTATTTCGTAAGAATTCTGGGTTCCTCACATGGAAGTCTGTAAAGCCTTTGTAACCCATGGGAAGTCTGGGTATTTCGTAATAATTCTGGGTTTCCCACGTGCAAGTCTGCACAGCCTGGGTAACCAATGGGAAGTCTGGGTATTTCGTAAGAATTCTGGGTTCCTCACGAGGAAGTCTGCACAGCCTGGGTAACCCATAGGAAGTCTGGGTATTTCGTAAGAATTCTGGGTTCCCCACTTGGAAGTCTGGAAAGCCTGGGTAACCTCTGGGATGACTGTGTTAGACTCTGGGGAGCATGGGTATTTAATAATAATTCTGGGTTAATCACTAGGAAGTCTGGAAAGCTTGGGTAAGCCCTGGGAAGTCTGGGTGTTTCGTAAGAATTCTGGGTTCCTCACTGGAAGTCTGGAAAGCCTGGGTAAGCCCTGGGAAGTCTGGGTGTTTCGTAAGAATTCTGGGTTCCTCACTTGGAAGTATGGCAAGCCTGGGTAAGCCCTGGGAAGTCTGGGTATTTCGTAAGAACTCTGGGTTTCCCACGTGGAATTCTGGAAAGACTGGGTAACCTCTGGGAGGTTTGGGATAGACTCTGGGGAGCATGGGTAGTTCATAAGAATTTTGGGTTACTCACTAGAAAGTCTGCAAACCTGGGTACATCTAAGAATTCTGGGTTCACCACTTGGAAATCTAGAAAGACTGGGTTACCCATGGGAAGTCTGGGTATTTCGTACGAATTCTGGGTTCCCCACTTGGAAGTCTGGAAAGCCTGGGTAACCTCTGGGATGACTGTGTTAGTCTCTGGGGAGCATGCGTAGTTCATAATCATTCTGGGTTACTCACTAGAAAGTCTTCAAAGCCTGGGTAAGCCCTGGGAAGTCAGGGTGTTTCGTAAGAATTCTGGGTTCCTCACTTGGAAGTCTGGAAAGACTGGGTAAGCTCTGGGAAGTCTGGGTATTTTGTAAGAATTCTGGGTTTTTCACTTGGAAGTCTGGAAACCCTGGGTAACCTCTGCGACGACTGTGTTAGTCCCTGGGGAGCATGGGTAGTTCATAATAATTCTGGGTTACTCACTAGGAAGTCTGGAAAGCTTGGGTAACCCCTTGGAAGTCTGGGTATTTCATAAGAATTCAGGGTTCCTCATTTGGAAGTCTGGAAATCCTGGGTAACCCCTGGGAAGTCTGGGTGTTTCGTAAGAATTCTGGGTTCCTCACTTGGAAGTCTGGAAAGACTGGGTAAACTCTGGGAAGTCTGAGTATTACGTAAGAATTCTGGGTTCATCACGTGGAAGTCTGCTAAGCCTGGGTAACCTCTGGGAAGTCTAGGTTAGTCCGTGGAGATCCTGGGTAGCTCCTAGGATCTCTGGGTTACTCCCTCGGAAGTCTGGAAAGCCTGGGTAACACCTAGGAAGTCTGGGTGTTTCGTAAGAATTCTGGGTTCCTCACTGGAAGTCTGGAAAGCCTGAGTAAGCCCTGGGAAGTCTGGGTGTTTCGTAAGAATTCTGGGTTCCTCACTTGGAAGTATGGCAAGCCTGGGTAAGCCCTTGGAAGTCTGGGTATTTCGTAAGAACTCTGGGTTCCCCACGTGGAATTCTGGAAAGCCTGGGTAACCTCTGGGAGGTTTGGGATAGACTCTGGGGAGCATGGGTAGTTCATAAGAATTCTGGGTTACTCACTAGAAACTCTACAAAGCCTGGGTAAGCCCTGGGAAGTCTGGGTGTTTCGTCAGAGTTCTGGGTTCCTCACTTGGAAGTCTGGAAAGACTGGGTAAGCTCTGGGAAGTCTGGGTATTTTGTAAGAATTCTGGGTTCCCCACGTGGAATTCTGGAAAGCCTGGGTAACCTCTGGGAGGTTTGGGATAGACTCTGGAGAGCATGGGTAGTTCATAAGAATTCTGGGTTACTCACTAGAAAGTCTAAAAAGCCTGGGTAAGCCCTGGGAAATCTGGGTGTTTCGTCAGAATTCTGGGTTCCTCACGTGCAAGTCTGCACAACCTGGGTAACCCATGGAAGTCTGGGTATTTCGTAATACTTCTGGGTTCCTCACTGGAAATCTGGAAAGCCTGGGTAAGCCCTGGGAAGTATGGGTATTTTGTAAGGATTCTGGGTTCCCCACGTGGAATTCTGGAAAGCCTGGGTAACCTCTGCGAGGTTTGGGATAGACTCTGGGGAGCATGGGTAGTTCATAAGAATTCTGGGTTACTCACTAGAAAGTCTGGAACGACTGGGTAACCCCTGGGAAGTCTGGGTATTTCGTAAGAATCTTGGGTTCCCCACTTGAAAGTCTGGAAAGCTTGGGTAACCTCTGGGAGGTCTGGGTTAGCCTCTGGGTTCCTCACTTGGATGTCTGGAAAGACTGGGTAAGCCCTGGGAAGTCTGGGTGTTTCGTAAGAATCCTGGGTTCCCCACTTGGAAGTCTGGGAAGCTTGGGTAACCTCTGGGATGTCTGGGTTAGTCTCTGGGTTCCTCACTTGGAAGTCTGGAAAGACTGGGTAAGCCCTGGGAAGTCTGGGTATTTTGTAAGAATTCTGGGTTCCCCACGTGGAATTCTGGAAAGCCTGGGTAACCTCTGGGAGGTTTGGGATAGACTCTGGGGAGCATGCGTAGTTCATAAGAAATCTGGGTTACTCACTAGAAAGTCTGCAAAGCCTGGGTATATCTAAGAATTCTGGGTTCACCACTTGGAAATCTAGAAAGACTGGGTAATCCCTGGGAAGTCTGGGTATTTCGTAAGAATTCTGGGTTCCTCACGTGCAAGTCTGCACAACCTGGGTAACCCATGGGAAGTCTGGGTATTTCGTAAGAATTCTAGGTTCCTCACATGGAAGTCTGTAAAGCCTGGGTAACCCATGGGAGGTTTGGGATAGACTATGGGGAGCATGGGTAGTTCATAAGAATTTTGGGTTACTCACTAGTAAGTATAAAAAGCCTGAGTAAGGCCTGGGAAGTCTGGGTGTTTCGTAAGAATTCTAGGTTCCTCACTTGGAAGTCTGGAAAGACTGGGTAAACTCTGGGAAGTCTGGGTATTACGTAAGAATTCTGGGTTCATCACGTGGAAGTCTGCTAAGCCTGGGTAACCTCTGGGAAGTCTAGGTGTTTCGTAAGAATTCTGGGTTCCTCACTGGAAGTCTGGAAAGCCTGGGTAAGCCCTGGGAAGTCAGGGTATTTCGTAAGAACTCTGGGTTCCTCACATGGAAGTCTGCAAAGCCTGGGTAACCCCTGGGAAGCCTGGGCATTTCGTAACAATTCTGGGTTCCCCACTTTGAAGTCTAGAAAGCCTGGGTATCCTCTGGAAAGTTCGGGATAGACTCTGGGGAGCATGCGTAGTTCATAAGAATTCTGGGTTACTCACTAGAAAGTCTGCAAAGCCTGGGTAACCCCTGGGAAGTCTGGGTATTTCGTAAGAATTCTGTTTTACTCACTTGGATGTCTGCACAGCCTGGGTAACCCCTGGGAATTGTATGTTAGTCCGTGTAGAGTCTGGGCAGTTCCTAGGAACCCTGGGTTGCTCCCTAGGAAGTCTGGAGAGTCTGGGTACACGCTAGGAGGCCTGGTTTAATTTGAAAGGATTCTGGGTTCATCACTTGGAAGTTTGAAAATCCTGGGTAAGCCCTTGGAAGTCTGGGTGTTTCGTAAGGATTCTGGGTTCCCCTCTTGGTAGTCTGGAAAGCTTCGGTAACCTCTTGTAGGTCTGGGTTAGTCTCTGGGGGGCATGGGTAGTTAATAAGAATTATGGGTTCCTCACTTGGAAGTCTGGAAAGCTTGGGTAACCTCTTGTAGGTCTGGGTTAGTCTCTGGGGGGCATGGGTAGTTAATAAGAATTATGGGTTCCCCACTTGGAAGTCTGGATGTCTGGGTAACGTCTGGGATGTTTGGGATAGACTCTGGGGAGCATGGGTAGTACACAAGAATTCTGGGTTACTGACTAGTAAGTCTGCAAAGCCTGAGTAACCCCTTGGAAGTCTGGGTATTTCATAAGAATTCAGGGTTCCTCATTTGGAAGTCTGGAAATCCTGGGTAACCCCTGGGAAGTCTGGGTGTTTCGTAAGAATTCTGGGTTCCTCACTTGGAAGTCTGGAAAGACTGGGTAAACTCTGGGAAGTCTGAGTATTACGTAAGAATTCTGGGTTCATCACGTGGAAGTCTGCTAAGCCTGGGTAACCTCTGGGAAGTCTAGGTTAGTCCGTGGAGATCCTGGGTAGCTCCTAGGATCTCTGGGTTACTCCCTCGGAAGTCTGGAAAGCCTGGGTAACACCTAGGAAGTCTGGGTGTTTCGTAAGAATTCTGGGTTCCTCACTGGAAGTCTGGAAAGCCTGAGTAAGCCCTGGGAAGTCTGGGTGTTTCGTAAGAATTCTGGGTTCCTCACTTGGAAGTATGGCAAGCCTGGGTAAGCCCTTGGAAGTCTGGGTATTTCGTAAGAACTCTGGGTTCCCCACGTGGAATTCTGGAAAGCCTGGGTAACCTCTGGGAGGTTTGGGATAGACTCTGGGGAGCATGGGTAGTTCATAAGAATTCTGGGTTACTCACTAGAAACTCTACAAAGCCTGGGTAAGCCCTGGGAAGTCTGGGTGTTTCGTCAGAGTTCTGGGTTCCTCACTTGGAAGTCTGGAAAGACTGGGTAAGCTCTGGGAAGTCTGGGTATTTTGTAAGAATTCTGGGTTCCCCACGTGGAATTCTGGAAAGCCTGGGTAACCTCTGGGAGGTTTGGGATAGACTCTGGAGAGCATGGGTAGTTCATAAGAATTCTGGGTTACTCACTAGAAAGTCTAAAAAGCCTGGGTAAGCCCTGGGAAATCTGGGTGTTTCGTCAGAATTCTGGGTTCCTCACGTGCAAGTCTGCACAACCTGGGTAACCCATGGAAGTCTGGGTATTTCGTAATACTTCTGGGTTCCTCACTGGAAATCTGGAAAGCCTGGGTAAGCCCTGGGAAGTATGGGTATTTTGTAAGGATTCTGGGTTCCCCACGTGGAATTCTGGAAAGCCTGGGTAACCTCTGCGAGGTTTGGGATAGACTCTGGGGAGCATGGGTAGTTCATAAGAATTCTGGGTTACTCACTAGAAAGTCTGGAACGACTGGGTAACCCCTGGGAAGTCTGGGTATTTCGTAAGAATCTTGGGTTCCCCACTTGAAAGTCTGGAAAGCTTGGGTAACCTCTGGGAGGTCTGGGTTAGCCTCTGGGTTCCTCACTTGGATGTCTGGAAAGACTGGGTAAGCCCTGGGAAGTCTGGGTGTTTCGTAAGAATCCTGGGTTCCCCACTTGGAAGTCTGGGAAGCTTGGGTAACCTCTGGGATGTCTGGGTTAGTCTCTGGGTTCCTCACTTGGAAGTCTGGAAAGACTGGGTAAGCCCTGGGAAGTCTGGGTATTTTGTAAGAATTCTGGGTTCCCCACGTGGAATTCTGGAAAGCCTGGGTAACCTCTGGGAGGTTTGGGATAGACTCTGGGGAGCATGCGTAGTTCATAAGAAATCTGGGTTACTCACTAGAAAGTCTGCAAAGCCTGGGTATATCTAAGAATTCTGGGTTCACCACTTGGAAATCTAGAAAGACTGGGTAATCCCTGGGAAGTCTGGGTATTTCGTAAGAATTCTGGGTTCCTCACGTGCAAGTCTGCACAACCTGGGTAACCCATGGGAAGTCTGGGTATTTCGTAAGAATTCTAGGTTCCTCACATGGAAGTCTGTAAAGCCTGGGTAACCCATGGGAGGTTTGGGATAGACTATGGGGAGCATGGGTAGTTCATAAGAATTTTGGGTTACTCACTAGTAAGTATAAAAAGCCTGAGTAAGGCCTGGGAAGTCTGGGTGTTTCGTAAGAATTCTAGGTTCCTCACTTGGAAGTCTGGAAAGACTGGGTAAACTCTGGGAAGTCTGGGTATTACGTAAGAATTCTGGGTTCATCACGTGGAAGTCTGCTAAGCCTGGGTAACCTCTGGGAAGTCTAGGTGTTTCGTAAGAATTCTGGGTTCCTCACTGGAAGTCTGGAAAGCCTGGGTAAGCCCTGGGAAGTCAGGGTATTTCGTAAGAACTCTGGGTTCCTCACATGGAAGTCTGCAAAGCCTGGGTAACCCCTGGGAAGCCTGGGCATTTCGTAACAATTCTGGGTTCCCCACTTTGAAGTCTAGAAAGCCTGGGTATCCTCTGGAAAGTTCGGGATAGACTCTGGGGAGCATGCGTAGTTCATAAGAATTCTGGGTTACTCACTAGAAAGTCTGCAAAGCCTGGGTAACCCCTGGGAAGTCTGGGTATTTCGTAAGAATTCTGTTTTACTCACTTGGATGTCTGCACAGCCTGGGTAACCCCTGGGAATTGTATGTTAGTCCGTGTAGAGTCTGGGCAGTTCCTAGGAACCCTGGGTTGCTCCCTAGGAAGTCTGGAGAGTCTGGGTACACGCTAGGAGGCCTGGTTTAATTTGAAAGGATTCTGGGTTCATCACTTGGAAGTTTGAAAATCCTGGGTAAGCCCTTGGAAGTCTGGGTGTTTCGTAAGGATTCTGGGTTCCCCTCTTGGTAGTCTGGAAAGCTTCGGTAACCTCTTGTAGGTCTGGGTTAGTCTCTGGGGGGCATGGGTAGTTAATAAGAATTATGGGTTCCTCACTTGGAAGTCTGGAAAGCTTGGGTAACCTCTTGTAGGTCTGGGTTAGTCTCTGGGGGGCATGGGTAGTTAATAAGAATTATGGGTTCCCCACTTGGAAGTCTGGATGTCTGGGTAACGTCTGGGATGTTTGGGATAGACTCTGGGGAGCATGGGTAGTACACAAGAATTCTGGGTTACTGACTAGTAAGTCTGCAAAGCCTGAGTAACCCCTGGGAAGTCAGGGTATTTTATAAGAATTCAGGGTTCCTCACTTGGAAGTTTGAAAAGCTTGGGTAAGCCCTGGGAAGTCTGGGTGTTTCGTAAGAATTCTGGGTTCCTCACTTGGAAGTCTGGAAAGCCTGGGTAACCTCTGGGAGGTCTGGGTTAGTCCCTGGAGAACATGGGTAGTTCATAAGATTTCAAGGCTACTCACTAGAAAGTCTGCAAACCTGGGTACATCTAAGAATTCTGGGCTCACCAGTTGGAAATCTTGAAAGACTGGGTAACCCATGGGAAGTCTGGGTAGTACATAAGAATTTTGGGTTACTCACTAGAAAGTCTAAAGAGCCTGGGTAAGCCCTGGGAAGTCTGGGTGTTTCGTAAGAATTCTGGGTTCCTCGCTTGGAAGTCTGGAAAGACTGGGTAAACTCTGGGAAGTCTGGGTATTACGTAAGAATTCTGGGTTCATCACGTGGAAGTCTGCTAAGCCTGGGTAACCTCTGGGAAGTCTGGGTGTTTCGTAAGAATTCTGGGTTCCTCACTGGAAGTCTGGAAAGCCTGGGTAAGCCCTGGGAAGTCTGGGTGTTTCGTAAGAATTCTGGGTGCCTCACTTGGACGTCTGGAAAGCCTGGGTAAGCCCTGGGAAGTCTGGGTGTTTCGTAAGAATTCTGGGTTCCTCACTTGGAAGTATGGCAAGCCTGGGTAAGTCCTGAGAAGTCTGGGTATTTCGTAAGAACTCTGGGTTCCCCACGTGGAATTCTGGCCAGCCTGGGTAACCTCTGGGAGGTTTGGGTATTTCGTAAGAATTCTGGGTTCCTCACGTGCAAGTCTGCACAGCCTGTGTAATCCATGGGAAGTCTGGGTATTTCGTAAGAATTCTGGGTTCCTCACATGGAAGTCTGTAAAGCCTTTGTAACCCATGGGAAGTCTGGGTATTTCGTAATAATTCTGGGTTCCCCACGTGCAAGTCTGCACAGCCTGGGTAACCAATGGGAAGTCTGGGTATTTCGTAAGAATTCTGGGTTCCTCACGAGGAAGTCTGCATAGCCTGGGTAACCCATAGGAAGTCTGGGTATTTCGTAAGAATTCTGGGTTCCCCACTTGGAAGTCTGGAAAGCCTGGGTAACCTCTGGGATGACTGTGTTAGACTCTGGGGAGCATGGGTATTTAATAATAATTCTGGGTTAATCACTAGGAAGTCTGGAAAGCTTGGGTAAGCCCTGGGAAGTCTGGGTGTTTCGTAAGAATTCTGGGTTCCTCACTGGAAGTCTGGAAAGCCTGGGTAAGCCCTGGGAAGTCTGGGTGTTTCGTAAGAATTCTGGGTTCCTCACTTGGAAGTATGGCAAGCCTGGGTAAGCCCTGGGAAGTCTGGGTATTTCGTCAGAACTCTGGGTTCCCCACGTGGAATTCTGGAAAGCCTGGGTAACCTCTGGGCGGTTTGGGATAGACTCTGGGGAGCATGGGTAGTTCATAAGGATTTTGGGTTACTCACTAGAAAGTCTGCAAACCTGGGTACATCTAAGAATTCTGGGTTCACCACTTGGAAATCTAGAAAGACTGGGTAATCCCTGGGAAGTCTGGGTATTTCGTAAGAATTCTGGGTTCCCCACTTGGAAGTCTGGAAAGCCTGGGTAACCTCTGGGATGACTGTGTTAGTCTCTGGGGAGCATGCGTAGTTCATAATCATTCTGGGTTACTCACTAGAAAGTCTTCAAAGCCTGGGTAGGCCCTGGGAAGTCAGGGTGTTTCGTAAGAATTCTGGGTTCCTCACTTGGAAGTCTGGAAAGACTGGGTAAGCTCTGGGAAGTCTGGGTATTTTGTAAGAATTCTGGGTTTTTCACTTGGAAGTCTGGAAACCCTGGGTAACCTCTGCGACGACTGTGTTAGTCCCTGGGGAGCATGGGTAGTTCATAATAATTCTGGGTTACTCACTAGGAAGTCTGGAAAGCTTGGGTAACCCCTTGGAAGTCTGGGTATTTCATAAGAATTCAGGGTTCCTCATTTGGAAGTCTGGAAATCCTGGGTAACCCCTGGGAAGTCTGGGTGTTTCGTAAGAATTCTGGGTTCCTCACTTGGAAGTCTGGAAAGACTGGGTAAACTCTGGGAAGTCTGAGTATTACGTAAGAATTCTGGGTTCCTCACTGGAAGTCTGGAAAGCCTGAGTAAGCCCTGGGAAGTCTGGGTGTTTCGTAAGAATTCTGGGTTCCTCACTTGGAAGTATGGCAAGCCTGGGTAAGCCCTTGGAAGTCTGGGTATTTCGTAAGAACTCTGGGTTCCCCACGTGGAATTCTGGAAAGCCTGGGTAACCTCTGGGAGGTTTGGGATAGACTCTGGGGAGCATGGGTAGTTCATAAGAATTCTGGGTTACTCACTAGAAACTCTACAAAGCCTGGGTAAGCCCTGGGAAGTCTGGGTGTTTCGTCAGAGTTCTGGGTTCCTCACTTGGAAGTCTGGAAAGACTGGGTAAGCTCTGGGAAGTCTGGGTATTTTGTAAGAATTCTGGGTTCCCCACGTGGAATTCTGGAAAGCCTGGGTAACCTCTGGGAGGTTTGGGATAGACTCTGGAGAGCATGGGTAGTTCATAAGAATTCTGGGTTACTCACTAGAAAGTCTAAAAAGCCTGGGTAAGCCCTGGGAAATCTGGGTGTTTCGTCAGAATTCTGGGTTCCTCACGTGCAAGTCTGCACAACCTGGGTAACCCATGGAAGTCTGGGTATTTCGTAATACTTCTGGGTTCCTCACTGGAAATCTGGAAAGCCTGGGTAAGCCCTGGGAAGTATGGGTATTTTGTAAGGATTCTGGGTTCCCCACGTGGAAGTCTGGAAAGCCTGGGTAAGCCCTGGGAAATCTGGGTGTTTCGTAAGAATTCTGGGTTCCTCAATGGAAGTCTGGAAAAGCTGGGTAAGCCCTGGGAAGTTTGGGTATTTTGTAAGGATTCTGGGTTCCCCACGTGGAATTCTGGAAAGCCTGGGTAACCTCTGCGAGGTTTGGGATAGACTCTGGGGAGCATGGGTAGTTCATAAGAATTCTGGGTTACTCACTAGAAAGTCTGGAACGACTGGGTAACCCCTGGGAAGTCTGGGTATTTCGTAAGAATCTTGGGTTCCCCACTTGAAAGTCTGGAAAGCTTGGGTAACCTCTGGGAGGTCTGGGTTAGCCTCTGGGTTCCTCACTTGGATGTCTGGAAAGACTGGGTAAGCCCTGGGAAGTCTGGGTGTTTCGTAAGAATCCTGGGTTCCCCACTTGGAAGTCTGGGAAGCTTGGGTAACCTCTGGGATGTCTGGGTTAGTCTCTGGGTTCCTCACATGGAAGTCTGTAAAGCCTGGGTAACCCATGGGAAGTGTGTGTATTTCGTAAGAATTCTGGGTTCCCCACGTGGAATTCTGGAAAGCCTGGGGAACCTCTGGGAGGTTTGGGATAGACTATGGGGAGCATGGGTAGTTCATAAGAATTTTGGGTTACTCACTAGTAAGTAAAAAAGCCTGAGTAAGGCCTGGGAAGTCTGGGTGTTTCGTAAGAATTCTAGGTTCCTCACTTGGAAGTCTGGAAAGACTGGGTAAACTCTGGGAAGTCTGGGTATTACGTAAGAATTCTGGGTTCATCACGTGGAAGTCTGCTAAGCCTGGGTAACCTCTGGGAAGTCTAGGTGTTTCGTAAGAATTCTGGGTTCCTCACTGGAAGTCTGGAAAGCCTGGGTAAGCCCTGGGAAGTCAGGGTATTTCGTAAGAACTCTGGGTTCCTCACATGGAAGTCTGCAAAGCCTGGGTAACCCCTGGGAAGCCTGGGCATTTCGTAACAATTCTGGGTTCCCCACTTTGAAGTCTGGAAAGCCTGGGTATCCTCTGGAAAGTTCGGGATAGACTCTGGGGAGCATGCGTAGTTCATAAGAATTCTGGGTTACTCACTAGAAAGTCTGCAAAGCCTGGGTAACCCCTGGGAAGTCTGGGTATTTCGTAAGAATTCTGTTTTACTCACTTGGATGTCTGCACAGCCTGGGTAACCCCTGGGAATTGTATGTTAGTCCGTGTAGAGTCTGGGTAGTTCCTAGGAACCCTGGGTTGCTCCCTAGGAAGTCTGGAGAGTCTGGGTACACGCTAGGAGGCCTGGTTTAATTTGAAAGGATTCTGGGTTCATCACTTGGAAGTTTGAAAATCCTGGGTAAGCCCTTGGAAGTCTGGGTGTTTCGTAAGGATTCTGGGTTCCCCTCTTGGTAGTCTGGAAAGCTTCGGTAACCTCTTGTAGGTCTGGGTTAGTCTCTGGGGGGCATGGGTAGTTAATAAGAATTATGGGTTCCTCACTTGGAAGTCTGGAAAGCTTGGGTAACCTCTTGTAGGTCTGGGTTAGTCTCTGGGGGGCATGGGTAGTTAATAAGAATTATGGGTTCCCCACTTGGAAGTCTGGATGTCTGGGTAACGTCTGGGATGTTTGGGATAGACTCTGGGGAGCATGGGTAGTACACAAGAATTCTGGGTTACTGACTAGTAAGTCTGCAAAGCCTGAGTAACCCCTGGGAAGTCAGGGTATTTTATAAGAATTCAGGGTTCCTCACTTGGAAGTTTGAAAAGCTTGGGTAAGCCCTGGGAAGTCTGGGTGTTTCGTAAGAATTCTGGGTTCCTCACTTGGAAGTCTGGAAAGCCTGGGTAACCTCTGGGAGGTCTGGGTTAGTCCCTGGAGAACATGGGTAGTTCATAAGATTTCAAGGCTACTCACTAGAAAGTCTGCAAACCTGGGTACATCTAAGAATTCTGGGCTCACCAGTTGGAAATCTAGAAAGACTGGGTAACCCATGGGAAGTCTGGGTAGTACATAAGAATTTTGGGTTACTCACTAGAAAGTCTAAAGAGCCTGGGTAAGCCCTGGGAAGTCTGGGTGTTTCGTAAGAATTCTGGGTTCCTCGCTTGGAAGTCTGGAAAGACTGGGTAAACTCTGGGAAGTCTGGGTATTACGTAAGAATTCTGGGTTCATCACGTGGAAGTCTGCTAAGCCTGGGTAACCTCTGGGAAGTCTGGGTGTTTCGTAAGAATTCTGGGTTCCTCACTGGAAGTCTGGAAAGCCTGGGTAAGCCCTGGGAAGTCTGGGTGTTTCGTAAGAATTCTGGGTGCCTCACTTGGACGTCTGGAAAGCCTGGGTAAGCCCTGGGAAGTCTGGGTGTTTCGTAAGAATTCTGGGTTCCTCACTTGGAAGTATGGCAAGCCTGGGTAAGTCCTGAGAAGTCTGGGTATTTCGTAAGAACTCTGGGTTCCCCACGTGGAATTCTGGCCAGCCTGGGTAACCTCTGGGAGGTTTGGGTATTTCGTAAGAATTCTGGGTTCCTCACGTGCAAGTCTGCACAGCCTGTGTAATCCATGGGAAGTCTGGGTATTTCGTAAGAATTCTGGGTTCCTCACATGGAAGTCTGTAAAGCCTTTGTAACCCATGGGAAGTCTGGGTATTTCGTAATAATTCTGGGTTCCCCACGTGCAAGTCTGCACAGCCTGGGTAACCAATGGGAAGTCTGGGTATTTCGTAAGAATTCTGGGTTCCTCACGAGGAAGTCTGCACAGCCTGGGTAACCCATAGGAAGTCTGGGTATTTCGTAAGAATTCTGGGTTCCCCACTTGGAAGTCTGGAAAGCCTGGGTAACCTCTGGGATGACTGTGTTAGACTCTGGGGAGCATGGGTATTTAATAATAATTCTGGGTTAATCACTAGGAAGTCTGGAAAACTTGGGTAGGCCCTGGGAAGTCTGGGTGTTTCGTAAGAATTCTGGGTTCCTCACTGGAAGTCTGGAAAGCCTGGGTAAGCCCTGGGAAGTCTGGGTGTTTCGTAAGAATTCTGGGTTCCTCACTTGGAAGTATGGCAAGCCTGGGTAAGCCCTGGGAAGTCTGGGTATTTCGTCAGAACTCTGGGTTCCCCACGTGGAATTCTGGAAAGCCTGGGTAACCTCTGGGAGGTTTGGGATAGACTCTGGGGAGCATGGGTAGTTCATAAGGATTTTGGGTTACTCACTAGAAAGTCTGCAAACCTGGGTACATCTAAGAATTCTGGGTTCACCACTTGGAAATCTAGAAAGACTGGGTAATCCCTGGGAAGTCTGGGTATTTCGTAAGAATTCTGGGTTCCTCACGTGCAAGTCTGCACAACCTGGGTAACCCATGGGAAGTCTGGGTATTTCGTAAGAATTCTAGGTTCCTCACATGGAAGTCTGTAAAGCCTGGGTAACCCATGGGAAGTGTGTGTATTTCGTAAGAATTCTGGGTTCCCCACGTGGACCTCTGGAAAGCCTGGGTAACCTCTGGGAGGTTTGGGATAGACTATGGGGAGCATGGGTAGTTCATAAGAATTTTGGGTTACTCATTAGTAAGTATAAAAAGCCTGGGTAAGGCCTGGGAAGTCTGGGTGTTTCGTAAGAATTCTAGGTTCCTCACTTGGAAGTCTGGAAAGACTGGGTAAACTCTGGGAAGTCTGGGTATTACGTAAGAATTCTGGGTTCATCACGTGGAAGTCTGCTAAGCCTGGGTAACCTCTGGGAAGTCTAGGTGTTTCGTAAGAATTCTGGGTTCCTCACTGGAAGTCTGGAAAGCCTGGGTAAGCCCTGGGAAGTCAGGGTATTTCGTAAGAACTCTGGGTTCCTCACATGGAAGTCTGCAAAGCCTGGGTAACCCCTGGGAAGCCTGGGCATTTCGTAACAATTCTGGGTTCCCCACTTTGAAGTCTGGAAAGCCTGGGTATCCTCTGGAAAGTTCGGGATAGACTCTGGGGAGCATGCGTAGTTCATAAGAATTCTGGGTTACTCACTAGAAAGTCTGCAAAGCCTGGGTAACCCCTGGGATGTCTGGGTATTTCGTAAGAATTCTGTTTTACTCACTTGGATGTCTGCACAGCCTGGGTAACCCCTGGGAATTGTATGTTAGTCCGTGTAGAGTCTGGGTAGTTCCTAGGAACCCTGGGTTGCTCCCTAGGAAGTCTGGAGAGTCTGGGTACACGCTAGGAGGCCTGGTTTAATTTGAAAGGATTCTGGGTTCATCACTTGGAAGTTTGAAAATCCTGGGTAAGCCCTTGGAAGTCTGGGTGTTTCGTAAGGATTCTGGGTTCCCCTCTTGGTAGTCTGGAAAGCTTCGGTAACCTCTTGTAGGTCTGGGTTAGTCTCTGGGGGGCATGGGTAGTTAATAAGAATTATGGGTTCCTCACTTGGAAGTCTGGAAAGCTTGGGTAACCTCTTGTAGGTCTGGGTTAGTCTCTGGGGGGCATGGGTAGTTAATAAGAATTATGGGTTCCCCACTTGGAAGTCTGGATGTCTGGGTAACGTCTGGGATGTTTGGGATAGACTCTGGGGAGCATGGGTAGTACACAAGAATTCTGGGTTACTGACTAGTAAGTCTGCAAAGCCTGAGTAACCCCTGGGAAGTCAGGGTATTTTATAAGAATTCAGGGTTCCTCACTTGGAAGTTTGAAAAGCTTGGGTAAGCCCTGGGAAGTCTGGGTGTTTCGTAAGAATTCTGGGTTCCTCACTTGGAAGTCTGGAAAGCCTGGGTAACCTCTGGGAGGTCTGGGTTAGTCCCTGGAGAACATGGGTAGTTCATAAGATTTCAAGGCTACTCACTAGAAAGTCTGCAAACCTGGGTACATCTAAGAATTCTGGGCTCACCAGTTGGAAATCTAGAAAGACTGGGTAACCCATGGGAAGTCTGGGTAGTACATAAGAATTTTGGGTTACTCACTAGAAAGTCTAAAGAGCCTGGGTAAGCCCTGGGAAGTCTGGGTGTTTCGTAAGAATTCTGGGTTCCTCGCTTGGAAGTCTGGAAAGACTGGGTAAACTCTGGGAAGTCTGGGTATTACGTAAGAATTCTGGGTTCATCACGTGGAAGTCTGCTAAGCCTGGGTAACCTCTGGGAAGTCTGGGTGTTTCGTAAGAATTCTGGGTTCCTCACTGGAAGTCTGGAAAGCCTGGGTAAGCCCTGGGAAGTCTGGGTGTTTCGTAAGAATTCTGGGTGCCTCACTTGGACGTCTGGAAAGCCTGGGTAAGCCCTGGGAAGTCTGGGTGTTTCGTAAGAATTCTGGGTTCCTCACTTGGAAGTATGGCAAGCCTGGGTAAGTCCTGAGAAGTCTGGGTATTTCGTAAGAACTCTGGGTTCCCCACGTGGAATTCTGGCCAGCCTGGGTAACCTCTGGGAGGTTTGGGTATTTCGTAAGAATTCTGGGTTCCTCACGTGCAAGTCTGCACAGCCTGTGTAATCCATGGGAAGTCTGGGTATTTCGTAAGAATTCTGGGTTCCTCACATGGAAGTCTGTAAAGCCTTTGTAACCCATGGGAAGTCTGGGTATTTCGTAATAATTCTGGGTTCCCCACGTGCAAGTCTGCACAGCCTGGGTAACCAATGGGAAGTCTGGGTATTTCGTAAGAATTCTGGGTTCCTCACGAGGAAGTCTGCACAGCCTGGGTAACCCATAGGAAGTCTGGGTATTTCGTAAGAATTCTGGGTTCCCCACTTGGAAGTCTGGAAAGCCTGGGTAACCTCTGGGATGACTGTGTTAGACTCTGGGGAGCATGGGTATTTAATAATAATTCTGGGTTAATCACTAGGAAGTCTGGAAAGCTTGGGTAAGCCCTGGGAAGTCTGGGTGTTTTGTAAGAATTCTGGGTTCCTCACTGGAAGTCTGGAAAGCCTGGGTAAGCCCTGGGAAGTCTGGGTGTTTCGTAAGAATTCTGGGTTCCTCACTTGGAAGTATGGCAAGCCTGGGTAAGCCCTGGGAAGTCTGGGTATTTCGTCAGAACTCTGGGTTCCCCACGTGGAATTCTGGAAAGCCTGGGTAACCTCTGGGAGGTTTGGGATAGACTCTGGGGAGCATGGGTAGTTCATAAGAATTTTGGGTTACTCACTAGAAAGTCTGAAAACCTGGGTACATCTAAGAATTCTGGGTTCACCACTTGGAAATCTAGAAAGACTGGGTTACCCATGGGAAGTCTGGGTATTTCGTACGAATTCTGGGTTCCCCACTTGGAAGTCTGGAAAGCCTGGGTAACCTCTGGGATGACTGTGTTAGTCTCTGGGGAGCATGCGTAGTTCATAATCATTCTGGGTTACTCACTAGAAAGTCTTCAAAGCCTGGGTAAGCCCTGGGAAGTCAGGGTGTTTCGTAAGAATTCTGGGTTCCTCACTTGGAAGTCTGGAAAGACTGGGTAAGCTCTGGGAAGTCTGGGTATTTTGTAAGAATTCTGGGTTTTTCACTTGGAAGTCTGGAAACCCTGGGTAACCTCTGCGACGACTGTGTTAGTCCCTGGGGAGCATGGGTAGTTCATAATAATTCTGGGTTACTCACTAGGAAGTCTGGAAAGCTTGGGTAACCCCTTGGAAGTCTGGGTATTTCATAAGAATTCAGGGTTCCTCATTTGGAAGTCTGGAAATCCTGGGTAACCCCTGGGAAGTCTGGGTGTTTCGTAAGAATTCTGGGTTCCTCACTTGGAAGTCTGGAAAGACTGGGTAAACATTGGGAAGTCTGGGTATTACGTAAGAATTCTGGGTTCATCACGTGGAAGTCTGCTAAGCCTGGGTAACCTCTGGGAAGTCTAGGTTAGTCCGTGGAGATCCTGGGTAGCTCCTAGGATCTCTGGGTTACTCCCTCGGAAGTCTGGAAAGCCTGGGTAACACCTAGGAAGTCTGGGTGTTTCGTAATAATTCTGGGTTCCTCACTGGAAGTCTGGAAAGCCTGAGTAAGCCCTGGGAAGTCTGGGTGTTTCGTAAGAATTCTGGGTTCCTCACTTGGAAGTATGGCAAGCCTGGGTAAGCCCTTGGAAGTCTGGGTATTTCGTAAGAACTCTGGGTTCCCCACGTGGAATTCTGGAAAGCCTGGATAACCTCTGGGAGGTTTGGGATAGACTCTGGGGAGCATGGGTAGTTCATAAGAATTCTGGGTTACTCACTAGAAACTCTACAAAGCCTGGGTAAGCCCTGGGAAGTCTGGGTGTTTCGTCAGAATTCTGGGTTCCTCACTTGGAAGTCTGGAAAGACTGGGTAAGCTCTGGGAAGTCTGGGTATTTTGTAAGAATTCTGGGTTCCCCACGTGGAATTCTGGAAAGCCTGGGTAACCTCTGGGAGGTTTGGGATAGACTCTGGGGAGCATGGGTAGTTCATAAGAATTCTGGGTTACTCACTAGAAAGTCTACAAAGCCTGGGTAAGCCCTGGGAAATCTGGGTGTTTCGTCAGAATTCTGGGTTCCTCACGTGCATGTCTGCACAGCCTGGGTTATCCATAGGAAGTCTGGGTATTTCGTAAGAATTCTGGGTTCCTCACATGGAAGTCTGTAAAGCCTGGGTAACCCATGGGAAGTCTGGGTATTTCGTAATACTTCTGGGTTCCTCACTGGAAATCTGGAAAGCCTGGGTAAGCCCTGGGAAGTATGGGTATTTTGTAAGGATTCTGGGTTCCCCACGTGGAAGTCTGGAAAGCCTGGGTAAGCCCTGGGAAGTCTGGGTGTTTCGTCAGAATTCTGGGTTCCTCACTTGGAAGTCTGGAAAGACTGGGTAAGCTCTGGGAAGTCTGGGTATTTTGTAAGAATTCTGGGTTCCCCACGTGGAATTCTGGAAAGCCTGGGTAACCTCTGGGAGGTTTGGGATAGACTCTGGGGAGCATGGGTAGTTCATAAGAATTCTGGGTTACTCATTAGAAAGTCTGGAACGACTGGGTAACCCCTGGGAAGTCTGGGTATTTCGTAAGAATCCTGGGTTCCCCACTTGAAAGTCTGGAAAGCTTGGGTAACCTCTGGGAGGTCTGGGTTAGCCTCTGGGTTCCTCACTTGGATGTCTGGAAAGACTGGGTAAGCCCTGGGAAGTCTGGGTGTTTCGTAAGAATTCTGGGTTCCCCACTTGGAAGTCTGGAAAGCTTGGGTAACCTCTGGGATGTGTGGGTTAGTCTCTGGGTTCCTCACTTGGAAGTGTGGAAAGACTGGGTAACCTCTGGGAGGTTTGGGATAGACTCTGGGGAGCATGCGTAGTTCATAAGAATTCTGGGTTACTCACTAGAAAGTCTGCAAAGCCTGGGTATATCTAAGAATTCTGGGTTCACCACTTGGAAATCTAGAAAGACTGGGTAATCCCTGGGAAGTCTGGGTATTTCGTAAGAATTCTGGGTTCCTCACGTGCAAGTCTGCACAGCCTGCCCAGTAAACCATTTTACATCGCATTTACGTAAAATAGAGGTTCAACAAGAACTTGCAATGTCTATGCGATCTTCTCATATACCTCTATGTAACATCTATACGATGCTTAATGCCCGTATATTTTACCAGGTCCGTTAGAAGTAAAATAGAGGTTACAGTGTTTTACTTGGATGCGACGTTGAAACTGTGACCTATATGTTACGTCAGTCCTGTAATATCTATTACATTTCTAAAGTGAAACATCGTGGATATATTGTTCTTAGTAATGTAAATACTACGTTTCATTTTAAATTTTAATATATATGTATAATGATTTTAATGGTTGATTGTTAAAATGAAAGTATTATTGTTTCTTTTTTTTTTTTTTTTTAAAAGAATCATGGAGTTGCCTTTGGCAACTCCATGATTCCACCCCCCCAACTTATCCCGGCTCAGCGCACTAAGCGCTATTCACGGGTCTACCATGCCCCACCCTTGAAAACCCCCCCAACTATATTAACGACTTGATTCCTAGTTGCTCCAGAATTTTTGAAAACCCTGGCTACAACGAGGAATCGAACCCGTGTCGCCCCGTGCCGTGCGGATCTTCATCCACACGACCACGGCCGCGCTTTATTGTTTCTAAACAGTTTTATTTATAAGCTTTTAATAATAACACACCCTTTATACAGCAAATGTCAATTATTACAGAATTTGTCGACACTTTTAACAAATTAATTGAACAATTGCCGATCAATAAACAACTAAACTCTAAAATACATACTATTACTGAAATTCTCCAAGCAATAAAACTTTATTAACTTTACATATTGTACCTTTAATCATTTCAAAAAACTTCGATTACTATTCTACTACCTTTATTTCCTATCTTATTTAGAGCAGCTATTGGGATATATTTCAATGTTTGGCCTCTTTCTACAGAATGCATTAAAAATAGTGGATACTATTTTACATCATGCGATTGCGATTCTACATTCAAAAACAAGCAAAAAAAAACTCTAATACCAATTTGGTCTTATAGGTCAAATTTTTAAATTATAAGTAATTACAAGTTTTTTGATTTGGCAACACTGTCCAATTTTAACCTAAGGGTTTAGGGTTAAAGGGTTTAAATTTTTATTTTACTATTGTATTCTAAAAATCATCACAGATTTTAACGCATCGTTTCAAGGTTTTCAAAATTTATAAACAGCAAAGATTTTTCATTGTTAAAAACCAAATTATAATCAAACTAATTGACGAAATGCTATATTAATGTATATTTGATTACTTATTTTGATATTATAGTTTTTAACTTGTTTTTCAACGCAGAATCGTATAGTGTAAATATTATCTTAATTATAATATTTACTCTTATAACTTTTAAAACAAAATAACTGGTTACTTTTTGCTGAGCAACCTGTGAGCGTTACAGAAAATTAAATTAAAATTACGAGTGTATATCGAACAAAAATAACTATTAATTCCAACAATAAACAGCGGGCGTTGTAATCCCTATATCTTATAAAACAAAATTAACTTTAAGCTGGGAAGATATCCAATGATTTTAGAATCTAAACAACTTTTTCATGCTTATGAAAAGCTTCTTTTCGAAATTAATGATATCAGGATTATCAAGTGGAACTGTAGTTAATATCTGTATAATACAAAGTCATTATTGCTTCTAGTTTAAAAGATAGATTTTTAGCTATTTACTAATTCAATTAAATCAGAATTAGAACCATACATAAAGAATTAGTGATTCTAGGTTATGACATATTTGACGAGAAAAAATTTTGTTTAGGTTTTAAACTAATTGATTATCTAGTATTATTCCCACCTTAAATTAAATAAAAACAACATTGAAACTAGTGTAAAAATATACCTAATAAAAAAAATATAATTTTAAAAAGTAATAAATTAAATGCTGAAACCTTTGGTTCGCCATTCGAAACCAGTCTTTTAGAATCGTCTCAAATTCGGCATCAGTACTTCCGCACTGCTGCCTAGTTGCTTCTAAAAAACAAAAAAAAAAGTGAAACATACCAACTAATCAACTACATGCTCTAGTTTTACCTTTCAATAAACCAAAACGGTAGTTGCCTTTGGCTCTTGTCCATGAACATATTCTAGCAAGTTTGTCGGTAAAAATATTTCGAAGACATCTTTTTACCATTTGCTTATTATCCTTACCACCGATTGTTTTCAGGTATTTGATCTAGTAGGGTACAGCAAAGTATTATATTTTGTATAACAGAAATTAATAATATCTTATTATTTTACCATATCAGGTGAGCTCTCGGGATTTAATAAATCTTCCTCCAGCTTCTCAATATCAGCAACCGCATTCAGTGGCAGACTAATTTTTTTCGCGGTAGGCACTGTGCTGTGTGCCCAGCCAGAGGGTTAACAAATCCTGCAATATTTTGTAATTACGTTCTGCTAATAATTTTGTCTCAACTACCGTCGACAATATTTTGTTGAGCAAATCAGTGCTAGTAGTAGTTTCTGAAAAATAAAAGAATTAGTATCGCTGAATACATTCTATGAACAAAAATTTTCATAATTCCTTATTGATTTTTGAGTAAAAACCAACAACATAAAAATCAACCACCAGTGATAACTAAACGTTTTATAAAATAACAAAAATATTAAAAATATAGTTTAAATATGAAAGCATAGTATTTCAAACTGCCATAAATCTCACAAAGATCTACAACAACTGGTGAATTCCTGAACAAATTGTTGAATTTTTACAATAAATTTAAATATTTTAAAATGAGTTGAAAGAAAATCCCAAATCTGAATCGTTAATATAAATAATAAATATTAAATAAAATATCGATTTTAACAGTGTTAAAACTAATAATTATAAATCATTTTGCATTTGTTATATCTTATATGCTTTTGACAATGGGACATTGATGCCGAAATACGTATAAAGCAAATAAATCTTATTATTTCCCGTTAAAATCAATATTTTATTTAATATTATTGTGCTTTGGTAATAATCATTTTGTGATCAACTTCATACTAGTTTGTCGCGTTTCAAAAATACAAGGGTGGTGCGGGTGGTTTGAAACACCCGGACGACGAAACACCGTTTATTATTTAAAAAAAACAGTATGCGTCCAAACACAATTGATGTTTTACGCTTAATAAACAATATTACAAATGCGATATTATTTTATTAGAATATAACATAACATATTACTTACCAAGTTTTTAAAATCCAATATATACCTCATACGAGTATAATACACTAATAACACACAGGCAAGCACAATAACTATCAACAATAATTCAATATCTTCGTGAACACTACTGAAGTTTTAGAAAATAGTCGGACAAGTGCAGTTGGTGCTACCCTGTGGAATTCTCAGAGGCCAGTGGCGCAACTAAATGGAAATTTGCATCAGCAAATTACATATTTTTATTGTATTTTATATGCACTATTTTGCTAAAGCATATGTGTTATCGCAAAATAGGTATTCAACTACATCATCCCATCAAAATGGGATACGCGGTGAAACACAGTATAACACAGCAGACATAGTTCTACACGATGACTGCTCGTGGTCACTGCAAACTTTGATAAAATTTGATAAAACTTGAATAGATTTAATACATTTTTAAATTTAATCATTACTTAATTTGAAACCATAAAGAAGGATTATATGCCTTTAACCAGAATTATTAAAAACTCAATGTTGAAAAATGTTTAGTAAATTATTTATCGTACGCCTATGTAAAGGATGGAAAGTTTTCGAGCGTCCACATGTTTAACAAATTCGAAATCCTAACCGGCTATTGCAAGTTTGAGGGAGTTTTATTATACCCCTAACCTTGGCCCGTACCATAAATTTAATTGCACTAAAATGTCTAAAATTCGACCCGAGCGACGCACACTGATCGAATTTTACAATCTAGCCGTGCAAAACTCCAAATTAAGTACCTAGATTCTTAAATTCCAATAATTTTAATATTTTTCAGAGCATAAATAAGCAGTGACCACACTGTGATAGCAGTATAAGTATTATCGCCTTCTTTGAAAAGCGGTCGTACACAAACAAAGGGGGGCTTTATTATTATTATTGTCATTGTTTTATTTTGTACTTTAAATTACACGCATTGTTTTCAACGACGCGACCCAGCCAGTGGCCGAAAACTCAAATCTAGGAAGACACAATTATTTTAAAAATATTAATCTTAATTTTGAATTTAAATTAACAATTCTATTTAATACATTGGCCAAATATATATAGTAATCTACGTAGAAAATACTACTAGTTCACTAATTTAACCGAAATTGTATTGAGATTTCCTGTTGCAATGTGATAAGTGCAATGTAGAGTATATATTACATAAGCTATGCCACTTAGAGGTACGCTCTGAGCTGTCAAATGTACGTTTTAAAGTAAGATGTAATATATACATCTCAGTTAAACGTCATATTTAGATTTACTGTTGCAATGTGACAAGTGCAATGTAGAGTATATATTACATAAGCTATGCCACTTAGAGGTACGCTCTGCGTTGTCAAATGTACGTTTTAAAGTAAGATGTAATATATACATCTCAGTTAAACGTCATATTTACATTTACTGTTGCAATGTGACAAGTGCAATGTACAGTTTATATTACATACGCTATGTCAACTAGAGGTATGCCCTGAGATGCCAAATGTACGTTTTAAAGTAAGATGTAAAATAGACATCTCAGTTTAAACGTCATATTTACATTAGCTGCTGCAATGTAACACGTGCAATGTAAAGTTTACATTACATGAGCTACGTCAAATACAGGTAACTACTGAGAAGTAAAATACACATTTTAAAGGAAGATGTAGTTTAGAACCTCTATACGCTGCCGTCATAATGTTACAAAAGAAAATATATAATATGCAATCTGTTTGATAGGTTTTGCAATATCTATGAAACATTACTGGTTTACTGGGTGGGTAACCCATGGGAAGTCTGGGTATTTCGTAAGAATTCTAGGTTCCTCACATGGAAGTCTGTAAAGCCTGGGTAACCCATGGGAAGTGTGTGTATTTCGTAAGAATTCTGGGTTCCCCACGTGCAATTCTGGAAAGACTGGGTAACCTCTGGGAGGTTTGGGATAGACTCTGGGGAGCATGGGTAGTTCATAAGAATTTTCGGTTACTCACTAGTAAGTCTAAAAAGCCTGGGTAAGGCCTGGGAAGTCTGGGTGTTTTGTAAGAATTCTAGGTTCCTCACTTGGAAGTCTGGAAAGACTGGGTAAGCTCTGGGAAGTCTGGGTATTACGTAAGAATTCTGGGTTCATCACGTGGAAGTCTGCTAAGCCTGGGTAACCTCTGGGAAGTCTAGGTGTTTCGTAAGAATTCTGGGTTCCTCACTGGAAGTCTGGAAAGCCTGGGTAAGCCCTGGGAAGTCTGGGTGTTTCGTAAGAATTCTGGGTTCCTCACTGGAAGTCTGGAAAGCCTGGGTAAGCCCTGGGAAGTCTGGGTGTTTCGTAAGAATTCTGGGTTTCTCACTTGGAAGTATGGCAAGCCTGGGTAAGCTCTGGGAAGTCTGCGTATTTCGTAAGAACTCTGGGTTCCCCACGTGGAATTCTGGAAAGCCTGGGTAACCTCTGGGAGGTTTGGGATAGACTCTGGGGAGCATGGGTAGTTCATAAGAATTCTGGGTTACTCACTAGAATGTCTGCAAAGCCTGAGTAACACCTGGGAAGTCTGGGTATTTCATAAGAATTCTGGGTTCCTCACTTGGAAGTCTGGAAAGCCTGGGTAAGCCCTGGGAAGTTGGGGTATTTTGTAAGAATTCTGGGTTTCCCACGCGGAATTCTGGAAAGCCTGGGTAACCTCTGGGAGGTTTGGGATAGACTCTCGGGAGCATTGGTATTTCATAAGAATTCTGGGTTACTCACTAAAAAGTCTGCAAAGCCTGAGCAACCCCTGGGAAGTCTAGGTATTTCACTAGAATTCTGGGTTCCTCACTTGAAAGACTGGGTAAGTTCTGGGAAGTCTGGGTGTATCGTAAGAACTCTGGGTTCCTCACTTGGAAGTCTGGAAAGCCTAGGTAAGCCGTGGTAGGTTTGGGATAGACTCTGGGGAGCATGCGTAGTTATAAGAATTCTGGGTTACTCAGTAGGAAGTCTGGAAAGACTAGGGAAGCCTTGGAAAGTCTGGATATTACGTAAGAATCCTGGGTTCCCCACGTGGAAATCTGTAAATCCTGAGTAACCCCTGGGAAGTCTGGGTATTTCATAAGAATTCTGGGTTCCTCACTTGGACGTCTGGAAAGCCTGGGCAAGCCCTGGGAAGTCTGGGTATTTCGTGAGAATTCTGGGTTCTTCACTTCGAATTCTGGAAAGCCTGGGTAAGCCCTGGGAAGTCTAGGTATTTTAAAAGAATTCTGGGTTCTACGCGTGGAATTCTGGAAAGATTGGGTAACCCCTGGGAAGTCAGGGTATTTCGTAAGAACTCTGGGTTCCTCACATGGAAGTCTGCAAAGCCTGGGTAACCCCTGGGAAGCCTGGGCATTTCGTAACAATTCTGGGTTCCCCACTTTGAAGTCTGGAAAACCTGGTTATCCTCTGGAAAGTTCGGGATAGACTCTGGGGAGCATGCGTAGTTCATAAGAATTCTGGGTTACTCACTAGAAAGTCTGGAACGACTGGGTAACCCCTGGGAAGTCTGGGTATTTCGTAAGAATCCTGGGTTCCCCACTTGAAAGTCTGGAAAGCTTGGGTAACCTCTGGGAGGTCTGGGTTAGCCTCTGGGTTCCTCACTTGGATGTCTGGAAAGACTGCGTAAGCCCTGGGAAGTCTGGGTGTTTCGTAAGAATCCTGGGTTCCCCACTTGGAAGTCTGGAAAGCTTGGGTAACCTCTGGGAAGTCTGGGTTAGTCTCTGGGTTCCTCACTTGGAAGTCTGGAAAGACTGGGTAAGCCCTGGGAAGTCTGGGTATTTTGTAAGAATTCTGGGTTCCCCACGTGGAATTCTGGAAAGCCTGGGTAACCTCTGGGAGGTTTGGGATAGACTCTGGGGAGCATGCGTAGTTCATAAGAATTCTGGGTTACTCACTAGAAAGTCTGCAAAGCGTGGGTATATCTCAGAATTCTGGGTTCACCACTTGGAAATCTAGAAAGACTGGGTAATCCCTGGGAAGTCTGGGTATTTCGTAAGAATTCTGGGTTCCTCACGTGCTAGTCTGCACAACCTGGGTAACCCATGGGAAGTCTGGGTATTTCGTAAGAATTCTAGGTTCCTCACATGGAAGTCTGTAAAGCTTGGGTAACCCATGGGAAGTGTGTGTATTTCGTAAGAATTCTGGGTTCCTCACGTGGAAGTCTGGAAGGTCTCTTTAACCTCTGGGATGACTGTGTTAGTCTCTGGGGAGCATGGGTAGTTCATAATAATTCTGGGTTACTCACTAGGAAGTCTGGAAAGCTTGGGTAAGCCCTGAGAAGTCTGGGTGGCCTTACGTTTTACTTTTAGTTGATTAACGATCGATAATAAAATTTGTACAGTCTATCAAGTCCATGGGATTGGGGTTCACAAGGGGATATAGCTAGTTTTAAAAGGTGGTATCTAAATAAACTGTGGGGTTGTGTTAAAACTTTCGATTCGTCTAAAAAAAAAAGAACATTAAAATTGAAGATGACAAAGTGATTTTGGGTGAAATTTGTATTTAACAAGAAAAGTGGTACCAGAGCTAAATACATGGAAGGATGGAGAATTTTATGCTGAACAACATGCAATTATTGGAAATTGGGCATGAGTTTTAAGTGAAAAGAAATTTTAGAATAAAAAAATGAAATTGACATCATATTTTGAAAGATGGACAAAATACATATCAAAATGTGAGGAATTTTACAAGGAAGACATTGCTGGATTCGGTAGGAACATGCAAGATTAAATAAGAAAGATAAAGGCAATAAAAGGATTTTATAAATTCACATAAAACAATTGAATTATGGAATTATCAACAAAGTTACGAGTGTGACGTCATATTGTTTGATATCACCTTGGAAACAAAGCAAAATTATGAACAAATGCAGCTCACCTATAAAGGATAAATTCAGACAGAAGAAAATCAGTCGAAAATTAGCAAACGTCGACTCCACACCAGTTTAAATCTGGAAGTTTAAGAAAGTAAGGTTGTGTGTGCGCCATTTGGATGTGTTTGTTGACCTGAAGTTTGATTTGGTAGTAGTTCAAGGATAAACATATACAGGAGAAGGTTAAAAGGTTTTCCAACAAGATAAGTGACGAATTTTGAACATATTATTTAAAGGGAATTTCATTGGGGTGGTTAAAAGACATTTAAGCAAGGGCTTGATAGAGTTTTTATTTTTGTTGTTTGTTTTTTTTAATTTTAATTTAGTAAGTAAATTTTTTTTGTGTGTCTGTTTCGTTTTGGCGGAATTTTTTTTTATATTTGAATTGTTTGTGTTTAAAATTAAATTTCATTGTTTCTCTGGCAATTTTGAATTTTACGAGTTGTTTGATTTCCTGGATGCTGCAATTGGGCAGCTTTGTAAAAGGAATTTTTTTGTGTAATTATCCCAGCTATTTAGTGGAGCCACGGTTTGAGAAGTGTCGAGGAAGGTACCCTGAGATAAGAGTAAGTTTATGCATCGACTGAGCTGAGCAGTTATAAATTATAAAATTTTGTAAGGTGCATTAATTATTTTATGCTCATTTCGTGGGGCTTTATAGCGCAATACAGGGCATTTATTGTCGCCAACAACGTGGGGTCTCGATTTAGCTGGGGTAGAGTTAATTATTAAACAGAAATGGCAGATAACAGGGAAAAGCGATTGACTAGGCAAACGAGTAAAGATAGATCAAAGGGGGATACAGAACAAGGGGAATTAGAACAATTAGCAATGATAAGATTTACAGAGGAAGGTACAATCATAGAAGTAGGGTTTACAGCAGAAGGGGAAAGAGTAGAAGGAGGAAAAAGTTATGAGAAGGAAAAAGAAAAGACAGAATTTGATATGAATAAAATGTTTAAACTTATAATGGATAAATTTGAGGAACAAAGCAGGGAAATAAATAGGAAAATTGAAATAGAAGGTGACAAGAGGGACAAAACAACTCAGGAACTTATAAGATTAGAAAGTGAGAAAACTCAGGAACTTATAAGATTAGAAAGTGAGAAAAGGGATAAGCGTGAAAAAGAAATGTGGGAAAAGTTTGAGAATAGTATAGAAAAAAATAGTCAAGTGATGGGTGAAAAATTAGAACAAGTAAATAGGGTACTAAGTGAAAGAATTACAGAAGTAGGCGAGGAAATAAAAGTAGAAAAGAATAGGTGTCAAAGAGAAATTAAGAGGGTAGAAGAGGGTATACAAGAATGTAATTCAGAAATAGGTAGGATCAATAAGAAATGTGAGGATGCACAATTAGAGAGAGGAGCAATTAAAAAAGAATTTGAAAAAAGAGATAATCAATTCAGACAATTTATCGAAAGGGATGAAAGGGTTAAAGATAATGTGGGAAAAGAATGGGAAGCTCTTAGGAGAGATCATATGAAAATGGTAGAGGAAGAGATGAACCAGATTAAAGGGGAATTAACAGATAAAATAAGTCAGATTAGTAAAGAGCAGATGGGGAATCAGTTAAGAGGTGTACAAGAATTTGAGGAAAGTAGGAATGAAGGAGAAACCCAGTACATAAATCCAGGAGTGATAGAAAGGGAAAGCCCGAAATTTAATAGAACAAAAGACATACACCCAAAAGAATTTATCAATGATTTAGAAAGGTATCTGTGGCAGAATAGGAACCAGTTAGGATTAAGATATAATAACATATTAGAAATGTCAATTATAAAAGCTTCAATGCGTGGAGAAGCAGAGGAATGGTATAAAATCAAAGAAAATGAATACGGTTCATTTGAGGAGTTTAAAAGAGGGTTTTTGAAAACATTTTGGGGAATGAAGGAGCAGGAAAGAATGAGGACGCAATTGTATCAAGAAAGATACGATGCAAGGGCAGGTATTAGCAGGGAAAGATACGTCCTAAAAAGAATAAATTTACTCCGGCACTTAGATGGAATGAGGGACGACAGGTCAATAATAGGGATTTTGGCAGGACAGTTTGGGGTAGAAGTTGCTCAAAAAGTAGACATTGATGATATTGATGACTTAGATAAATTCATAAAGATTATCAAAGCATATGATAATAGGGATGAAAGAAGGAACAGGGATAGAGCAACCAGTTCTTTCAATGCAAATAGAAATACGGTTGGCAATGAAAGAAATTATAGAAATAGGGAGGAAAACAATAACGGGGAAAATAGAAACAATACAAACAATAATGAGGGCAATTATAATAGGAACAATTATAATAGCAATTGGGTTCCTCGATTTAACTACAATAGTGACAATAGTGGGGAAAGGTTTAACAATTACAATACGAATAATGGGCAAAGATTTAACAATAATTATAATGGAAATAAGTACAATAGTTATACTTATAATAACAATAATGGGAATCGTTTTAATAACAATAATGACATGGTTCGATTTAATGATACCTATATGCAAAGGGGGAATAATCATATAGAAAGAGGAAATAGATTCAATGAGGATAGAAAAGATACAGGTGCATATCAATTAAATAAAGAAGAGGGGAGAGAGAGGAGAATTAATGTTATTCGAGAGGTAGTAAACGATGACAATAAGATAGAGGTAATGTCGGAATAATAAAAATAATTTGTAAAGTGTTTCATATTAGTTTTAATTACATACGTCCTAGTAAGTTTAGAAAAGTTAAGATAATGAGACGAGGGAAAATTATAAATTCATTCAGGGATTACCATTTATTTAAAGAAACAAAGGAATGTAGAAATATTTAATTAAATATGAGGGGTTGTAAGTTGAAAATAATATTATATAGAGAAAAATAACGAGATTTAGTCTGAATTTAAGTCTGAAAATGTAGGATAACAATTACTAATGATAAATAAATAAGGATTGGTGCTACGATGAAATAATGATATAATAAGGGGAAATATAATAAGCTACGATGATATAATAATAAAGAATAATTGATAGGCTACGATGATATAATAAATAGGAATCTACGATGATATAAATAAATAATGGGGGAAAATAAACTACGATGATATAAATGTATAGATAATGGGTTGGTTTAATTAGTAATTAACAGAAATAAAAGAATAGCGTTATTCAGATTGAAAATAATTAAAAATAAATGAGCAACTCTAATTATAAATTAAGTAAGAAGCAGGAATTTGTTGAAAGATGATAAATGGAAGAAAACTTAAGAGGGAAAATAAAAAGTAGTAATAAAAGATATAATTGGGAACATAAGTAAGACTAATAGGAAGTATGTAATTAGGACTCAAAAAGAATAAGAAGTAGGAAATTGTAACATATTTAATTTAATTTAAAAGGATAGGAAAGATAGGTATAGGAATATTGTTGAGTTAATTAAATAAATAGAAATTAAACAAGTTACGTGTAATGTGTTTAGAATTATAGTTGAATAATTTAAATAATTAGGGATAATTATAGTAGAAACGATTGCGTTGCTAATGGGTTTTCTTTTGTATAGAACATTGATAAAAAGAGCAGGAAAGGAAGAGTAAATTGATTGACATTCTCAAGCGTCACTTTGTTGAAATCCATGATTATATAAATAATAAATATTAAATAAAATATCGATTTCAACGGGAAATAATAAGATTTATTCGCTTTATACGTATTTCGGCATCATTGTGCCAATGTCAAAAGCAATATAAAATATTATAACAAATGCAAAATATAGTAACTCCTAGATTCTATTATTTTAACACTGCGTGAAGCAGCTGGCCCCAGTCAACCCGTCGGAGGTCAGTCGCTTATCAGTGTTTTAAAAAGATATTTATTCCAAAATCTTCAGTAAAGGAGAATCTAAGAGATCAATTTGCTCATTCATTAAAGGTATGTTGTTTTTTGTGTGTTTATAAATTTCAAAAGCTTCTAAAATGTTTAATTTATTTTTGTTATCATCTAATAATACAATTAAATTTTTACACTTTTCTGATAACAAAAATAAATTAAACATTTTAGAAGCTTTTGAAACACACAAAAAACAACATACCTTTAATGAATGAGCAAATTGATCTCTTAGATTCTCCTTTACTGAAGATTTTGGAATAAATATCTTTTTAAAACACTGATAAGCGACTGACCTCCGACGGGTTGACTGGGGCCAGCTGCTTCACGCAGTGTTAAAATAATAGAATCAAGGAGTTACTATATTTTGCATTTGTTATTATATTTTATATAGCTTTTGACAATGGCACAATGATGCCGAAATACGTATAAAGCGAATAAATCTTATTATTTCCCGTTGAAATCGATATTTTATTTAATATTTATTATTTATATAAGAGTAAATTGGGTTGAAAAGATAAGAATGGAAATCAGATTGGATGTGAGGAAGTAAAGTTGCCTTTATCAGGAATTTAAGAACAGTATAGAGTAGGGAATGTGACTTGATACAATTTTTGTGTTAGTAAATGTTGAAATTAAAAGATGTTGCAGTTTAAAAAATATAAAGGATAACTGAGTTATGTTGAATATGAATAATGAGATAAAACGTCGAATAAAATAAAGGGGGAGGGAAATCGTCGATTAATATAAACACTAAATAGAGTGGAAGGTATAATATGAGTTATATAGTATGTCAAATGACAGGGGATAATAATTAAATGAGGGTTGGGATGATTAAGTTATTGAATGAAGTAGGAGAATAGTTTCAGAAAATCGAAAGAATAAAAGCATAAGCAGGCAACATTAATAAAGAAATAGATATGAGGCACTAAGTTTGTAAAGATTAGTAACAAAGGGAATGTTGAGGATAAAGGCAAATAGACATGAGGGAAAAGCAGTATAGATGGGATGAGAAAGAGAAAAAGGAATAAGGGGGATGTTTGAACAGAAAATAAAGTTGTAAATATTAGAATAGTTGTTCATAGTAGTTAGTAAGTTTGTAAATATTTAGTTAATTGGGTGAAATTTGTAATCAAAGCTCAATACGTTGTGGATCTTTAAGATTAAAATTTCAAAATATGTATACAACATAATAATGGAAACGCAATTAAGCTTTGCAGATTGGAAAAAAAAATTTATTTAACATAGAAAGAATAATGAAAGACAATGGAAGCTTACACTTCGGAAATTTGATTGTCGCTGTAATCTTTTCCAGCTCCAGATTATTTAGCCCACGGGCTTTCATTTTTTACCAAACATAAATTATATCAGGGCGCAAATATGGTATATCTGAACTAAATATATGTAAAGAACACAATAATGTAAAATGCAATTAAATTAAACAGTATCGGAGAAATTCAAATTCAATATAGAAACTATAAGCAAAAATAGATATACTATATAACCACAGATAACAGCTTATATTTTACCATAGAAAAGGAATTTTTATTTGATCGCTGTAATCCTCTCCAGGACCTGGTCATTACGCGCTGAGTGAATCCTACCTTCTAGCTTTACTTTAATTATTCCATCAGTGGTCCATACATTCTGGAAGCCAAATATTTCCCTTGCTCGTTTGTATAATGAGTATCTATTTTTGGTAAGATCTTCGACAATGGATATTCCAGTTTTTGCAAAATATTTTCTATTTCGCATGACGAGGCTGCGGTGTTGGTAGCTGATAAATTTGACGATAACAGGACGAGGTGTGTTTTCTTGGATTCGACCTAAACGATGGCAACGGTCAATGAAATCCGGTTTGATTTCTACATTCACTTTTTCCTTAAATACTGCTATCATCGTGGCCTCCAGATTTTCACTTATCTTCTCAGGCAGACCGAACATTCCAATATTATTGCGGCGCGTGTATTGTTCCAAGTTGTTTAATTTTTCATCATATTGACGGGAAATTTCACTAATTCGTTTTTCGTTTTGTTGTTTGATTAATTCTAGTTGATCATTGAGCTTAGCGGACATTTTCTCAACGATCTTATTTATAAAATCATCGTTGACTAGCTAAATAAGTGCGTCTAGTACTATTTCTTTAATTTCGGCTCTGTTATCGCGAGTGAAACCCATTTTTTCTTGTTGTATATTGTGATGGTTTCAGATAAGTATGTATATTGCACTAATTATCTCTATTACACTGCGTTGAACACCTTATACAGAGAAATTTTCCAAGAGCACCAAACACACACGTCTACTCGCTTGCCGTACCCATCACCTATTCTTCTTATGAACTACTCATGCTCCCCAGAGACTAACCCAGATAGTGGAGCGGATACAGCGTTGTAGCTCATCAAAAAATATTTCTGGAGTAGAAAGATATGGGATCATAACCATCTTCTTTACAAATGTTTAATGCATCAGAATCTCTTTTTACGAAAATTTTGGGTGGTACTGAAAAAAGATATGAACAATTGTATCTGGAAAATGTCTATTTTCGTACCGGCTTCTTCCGCAAACTAATGTTTTTTTTTTCTCCATAACTAAGTAACGTAGGTTACTAATTTTTATTTCAGTAATGTACTATTGGGTATGGAACAAGGATATAGTTTTTAACCTTCGGACTATCATCTATCTATCAACTATCATCATTTACCAAGCGGGGTCTTTACGGACCCCAGTTCTTTTTCGGCTTAAACTTCTGCATATCATAAGTAAATTAAACAATGTCAATGAGAGAATAATCTTTTAGTATTTAGATATATTATTTATTATTTTAAATAGAAAAACTTAGTCTCGCGTAAAATCATATCGTAGGTACAGTGATGGACAGAAGTAATGTCACTCGGAGCCTAACGCTTATACAACCTCTTTAACGAGTTACAGTAAGCTGCGACACGCGTTTTCTTGCTACCTGCGCTATTTGGGACCAGGCCGGCTTTGGGCTTGTTTATTGGAAATATATTTATTGCAGATTCAAGTATAAAAACCATGAATACCAGTTTTCGTACTTGCAGCGTTAAAGAGCTGTACGAGCATCGATATTTCTTATTTGTTTGAATCATTTGCACCTGTTAATCGCTTTAAGGTGGAGTGTAAAATGAAAAACAGTCAACGAAAATCGGAAAAACAATTTCATCCTAGATATACCTACTCAGATTTAATTTCTGTTTATTAAATAGAGAAATAGAGAAAATATAGAAATTATAAATTACTTTTAATGCCACTACAAGTATCGGATAATGTAATTTATCGAGTTGTGATTGGAGCAAAGTTACAGGCTTTAGAATAGAAACGTGATTTTATTAGTTTTTTAATTATAAATGTATCTTCTATGTTATATCTGCACTACGGCGGGCACCAACTGCTAAGGTCATATACAGCGTGTTAATACTAAGTCGTTACACCCGAAAATGGCGGTTAGAACTCATTAATACAAACAACTTTTTTGAGTTCCAGTTTTTGATTTGGGACCTCTATTCGTAGTTATTGATTTCTTTTGTTTTTTTAGCAATCGTAATAACTCCCTCATTTTAGGAAATATTTCAAAAAATGAATGGTTTTCAAAATGAGCTTTCGGTTCTCTACAACATTTGTATTTACAGTTATTTTATATTTTTCCAAATAACAAAATGGCCGCCGACCAAAAATTTCAAATCACAATATTTTGATAACCACCCCATAGATTTTTGAAAAGAAATTTTTTTCAAAATCCTCAAACTATCTGTAGATTCTTCGAGCTTGCTGTGCATTGCGCCTTGCCTCCCCGAAAACCAAAAGCATGTCAAGAAGTTCAGTGTTTTGTTAATTATGCATTTTAAAACGTATCTCGATCAGTTCTATGTTCTATGCACTATTCTAATTGTTTTTTTGTTTGTTGTTTTTAATAGCAGAAAGCTATTTCGATCTAAATTGTTTTTAATTTGTCTATACTTTTACATATGCTCTTCTGTAATTTATTTAAATGAAGACCCCTTTTTTGCGTAGATAGAAAAAAATATTTTAGACAAATGTTGTAGTAGATAGTTTGAGGATTTTATTTTCAAAAATCTATGTGGTGGTTATTAAAATATTGTGATTTGAAATCTTAGATCGGCCGCCATTTTGTTATTTGAAAAAATATAAAATAACTGTAAATACAAATGTTGTAGAGAGCCGAAAGCCCATTTTGAAAACCATTCGTTTTTTGAAATATTTCCTAAAATGAGGGAGTTATTACGATTGTTAAATAAACAAAAGAAATCCAATAACTACGAATAGGGGCCCCAAATCAAAAATTGGAACTAAAAAAAAGTTGTTTGTTTTAATGAGTTTTTAAAGATGAACCTTTGAAACCTGTATTAGGTACAGTTTGCATTCCCAAGATTGAAAAATACTAAAAGGGTTGTAATCTTAAGGGAATTACACAATACACCATAATCTGTCGCCCCTTTATGTTATTATCCTCTGCCGCACTTTACATTTTTATTACCGGTAAAGAAAAAGCGCAAACCGTTAGAAGAGAAGTGGTAGTGCACCTTACTCCAAATAACAATTACATTGTCATTGCGTTCATTATGTTCCAATGGCCTATATAGAAAATAAGTACTTGCCAAATAGGACATAATATTAATGCAATAAATTATTGTAATAACTGCAAATACACTCGATTCTTATTTAACAATTGGATAATTACTAAAATTTGCGACATTCGATGCCTACTTTATTTAAATCTATAACTTGAAAATTTTTCAATAGTTACGTATTGGAATGATCGATAAAAGTAAAAGATACAAACAAATGAGAAATGTCGAATCTCGCACAGCTCTTTTACGGTCAAGTATGACAACGGATATTTATGGTTTCTGTTTAAATCTCCAATAAACATTTCAAATATATGAGGCCCAAGTCCGGTTCGGTCGCAAAGAGCGGCAGGTAGCAAGAAGACTTGGCACAAGGACGCGTGTCGCAGCTTACTGCAACTCGTATAAGGGGTTGTATAAGCGTTAGGCTCCGAGTGACATTACTTCTGTCCATCACTGTACATGCCGTCAGTAATAAAGAGACTGAAAGCGTTCACAGGAGATTCTAGTCCTTCACTATACACTATATATATATTTTTTACAAGAAAATTAACCTAAATCTTAACGCATGAACATACGCATCTTGCAGATAATGAGCAAAAAGTAGGATAGAAAAATAATTACAGGATTATAATAGGCAAAACTGAAGTTATATAGAAAACAATATGATGTGGGGTCCCAAAAGACCCCGCTTGGCCATCCGAAGGTTAATGTAGAAAGCACGTTCAATTTTAGTTGTAGTTAATTATTTTCCCGAGCGTAGCATGGCAAAATTCAGAAAGTTCCGACTTCAGTAGTGCTTAACTTTTTTTTTCACGATATGGATTTCAGTTTTTTTTTCTATGTTTGGCTAATTGGATGTAATACCAACATATTTTCTCATATAACATATGGTCGCGTTTCAAAAGTAAAGTTTTTAGAGCCAAATGTATAACGACGTGTATAGCGAGCTATTCTCCTCACTGGGAGTGCGAGAGCGAGCGAGTTATACACTGCATACGAGCATTGGAAAAGGAGAGCATTATACCGCAAATAGTGTGGGATTCATCGACCGCTTATTTTTAAAAATGCAATATTTTGGGGTAGAAATAATTGAAACCTGTGCAATATAATTAGAATATTGCAAATGTACACTAAATAATCTTTTGCTTTGAGAACTAAAAATATGTTTTTATTCACATTTGTATAATAATGCTTATAGTAGTAATAATAATAATATTGAACGGAGAGAACACAAATCAAATGATTAGTAAACTTTAAAAAAAATTGATAAAACAAAGTTTTACCGAACATAAACAAAATAATATATAGTGCAAAACTAAAACTAAAAATCTGTATCTTCTGAATCATACTGGGGCTCGGTATCAGCATTTTTGCATTCTTTACATTTGCACAGTTCAGAGCACTTAAGATTCTCTTTGAAGCAGTCACATTTCTGAGTAGAGCATGTCTTATCTTTACAGTAAATATTGAGTACTTCCCTTATTTCATCTGGTATGGCAGCTTTCGTCAACCACACGGGCTTCACGAGATTTTCATACCTCTGCCAACCATAGGAAAATATATCAAGTTGCTCCGTGATGGGAATGTGACTGCTTTTCCAAATCTTGGTTTGCAGTAGACACCTGTAAGTTTGGTTTATGCAATATGCTCATTTTGATAAGTAAGAAGTACATACCTTAAAACGTGTTGCAAAAAAGCGTCTTCTGTCGGAGGAAGTTCTGCTGCAGATTTCTTGGTTGTCATCGTTATGTTATAACGAAGTTCGTCCAAGTTGGTACAACTCTTTTGCTTGTACAATTGTCCTACGAAATATCTAGCAGCGTCAACAGCTTCGTTTGTAGGCAGCAATTCAAGAAGTTGTAAATTTTCGAATAGTTCAGAGTTTTTGATTAAAGTTTCAAAAGTTTTCTTGCCAATTTTATAAAATGAACTTGTTAAGTCTGAACCTGTCAATGCATGTACTGTTGGAAGGCATTGGCAAATGAGTTTACCCAGTTTAATTACTATGGAACCAACGTCAATAAACCTAGTTTTATTAGTCGATGAATTGGAATGGCCGGTTTTTATATATACCTTCTTGTTTTGTAGAATTTCCATTGTTGAAATGTAGTGTAGAACTACCGCAAGCACATCCGTATCGTCGCTTTTAATTACAATATTTTTCGTATATTTTGCTTCCTCGATGAGATGCACAATAATGCGTGTGTCAGCCTCCTCATGGTTGCATCTTAGATGAATCGGAACTGTCACATCAGTGCTTGTAATTATTTTACATTCTTCACCAACATGAAATCCTCCCCCAATCGTTAACTTGGCATTTTCTGGAAGTTTAGGTCCAATGTTCCGGCATAAACACTCACACAGAAATATGACCAAATTCTGCTTATTTTCGGAACTTTTAAGAAATTCTCTATATTTAGGAATGTTACGAATTCCTTGTATGGAATACGTACAAGTATCATTTTGATTTCCACGTCTCTGTCTTTCCATTTCTTTAATAGAAAAGTTCTTGTCATATCTATCAAAAACTAAAACAACATTTCTAATCGCGTGAAAGTCCATTATATACACAATTTTCTTCAACAAAACTTCTCCCAAGTCATCAAATGTGCGCTTTTCTTCTTTAATCTCTTGAATTAATCCCATGCCATCTATAATAATACTTTGCGTGCCAACTGGAAACTCATATGATACTTCTGAATAAGCTTCCAGCTTACTTTTTAAGTCGGCTTTCACACATTTGCGCATAGTAAAGTCATCGTGAAATAGAGATAATGGAACTGAGAATAATTCATATGACATTAAATTTGTCATATTCGTATCTTTCAATTTCGCAACACTCACTACTCTTCTGAACATTATCTCAGATCCTACAGACACTATCCTTTTTCTTTCTGATGTAGTTGTTTTGCTTTCAGTAGGTTCTAAAAATGTTTTTAGTTTTTCTTTTTTGGTGCTCAGCCAAAAACTGCTCCTCGATTCGCTAATGAATGTCCTGTTGACAAAATTCTGGTTGTTCTTTTCTGCAACTACTAAACATGACAACAAATTATCTTCGACTTCTTTTGATACAATTTTTCCTGTTGTAATGTTTATCAAATGCGGCAGGGGCAATTCAGGGAGTATGATAATAAGGAGTGTTCTGGCGCAGCACCTCCCATAAGAAACCCATATAAAACGAAATATGCTGTTTTTCGGTTTTACATCCGGTCTGGCCGTCCACGTATACGAGGTATCAACCTGCCCTCAGTGCATTAATTTCGCACTTTGATTTGTATTTTGATTGATTGATCTAATTAATTTATGTAATTTATGACTTTGATTGACTGGATTAATTAAATTCTTGTTTAATTCGTGGAATTTCAAGAATTAATTCACGGATTGATTGACCTGATTAATTTAATTGATATGTGTGTGTGATCTAATTAATTTTTATTGATCTAATTAATTTTGATCGAGCCGCGGGGTTGATTCAAGGTTACGCCTCCTTTAGAAATATGAAATACAAACCGTCTTTTTCTGCAGGTCGAAACATGTTTAACAGTTTAAAAACATGACGTCATCAACCTTCAATGAGTAAGAGTGAGATAACAGACATTTAAACAGAGATGGAAATAGTAATTAAAATAGAACTTTTGAAGTAGGTCTTAAAGATTACATGGAAAGACCCTTGAGTGATTTGCATAGCTTAAATATCTTAAAGGAATTTTTACCTAATTTCGTACTTTTCGTACTTTGGTTGGGCTGTGATTTTAATTGACGCATTGAATCTTTATCCTTAGACATTAGAAACTTTCTACACTTTTCTGTATTTAAATAATTCATAGAAAATATTAAGATAAATATTTATCTTTAGGAGAATTAAATCAGGAAATAAAAAACTCAATTCATAAAACATTTTATTATAGGAAATACAAATACACTTGTAACTAGGCGACTGGCTAGTAGGTGAAAATTAGGAAGCAGTTCAATGGCTTCTGTTTTCACTGAGGTCAGTCGTCTTCGTTTCGCTCCGTGTCAATCCGACACTCCCGCCCTGCCCGATTTTTAATCCGCCCAGTTTCGCCCCGAGTGGGGAGCCTAGAGCTCTCCTATAAATTCAGAGCGCAGCTCAATTTTGGACACTTATTGTCAATTATTTTCCGAAATCAATTTGACTTATTTACCGAGAATTATTTAGAACTTGTCTAAATAATTTGACTCCGTTCAACCCGTTTTAAAGTTTGATTTTATTCCGAGACCCGGATTCAAAATTGACCTGAATATTTTCAGCTCTTAAAGCAAACCGAGTAGTGGCTAATAATTACAGTGATCTGTGGTGTACAAACGATAGCTGGTATATTTAATTTTTATTTAATTTCCTGATCGATTGATTGTTTAATTAACCCGCCTTGTCTTTCCGAGGATTTGTAAACGCTGCATGTGTATGATCCTAGGATCGAAACATAGCACTTTACTTATTCGAACGAATTATCCAGACGTGCATGTGCTAAACGTTGCATTCTGGTACCCCCGTATATCATTAGATTTTTCGTATTAGTTTGATTTCAGTAGTAAGATCACGTGCAAACGTTGCTCTGCTTTTGTCATCCTATTAATACTTGAAACTAGTGAAATAAACAATCAATTGTTTTGCTAGTTGGTATCCTGTATACAGTTAATTACATACCAGAGTGTTCTGTACATCCCTGAGATCACGTGAATTTAACCACTACCAGAATCAATCGTCGAACGACACTCAATTGTTTTATTTCCATACGCAATACAATTTTCACAGTAAATTGATTGCTTACCAGATTATTTTGTACATCCCTGACCGAATTCTTTTGTTTATCACTGGAATTAAATTCCATATTAAAACCATCTTTGATATCACTTACCCGTTATACCAGAAGACTACTGAAGGGGTCGAGCCCACCGTATCACTTGGAAATCACTTTCTTTTACATTTAATTCCACTACACCCGTTTCGCCACTGAAAATTCTTCGTGGCCATTACCGCTTCGTTCGTCCTGCGCAATCCCGGTTTAGCCCAAGTTGCGCACTGGACTTAGTCCCGTTTACACAGACCCCAATTTCAAAGAACCATTCACACCCGGAAATATTAACTTCCTTATATTTAACCTGAATTTTATAATTAAATTATTTATGCTTTATTTTCATGTACATAAATTGTAAATACTTAATATTGTTCCTGAATAAATTGTTCATAAGGTTTATCTCCAGCTCTTTATTTAACCCCCTTTTATTAAGGACCCTGGATTTTCCCGCTAAGCTACCCTAGTGCAAAAATAAATACTGTACGTTCAAGGGGGAACGTTACATGGCCCCCGAGCAGGTTTGACATTCCCCAATTAAGTACAGGGCGCCCGATACTAGGCATTTTCTTTTGTAAATAATTTTCCGTATTCCCGTAACTGGAGAGAAACCTTTTAAGTTAAACCCGTATCAAGCATATTTTTATTTTTTTTACAGATTTGAACATTTTTAGTTATACAGTTTAATTTAGCAGCCGACAGCATGCCTTCCGATACAGAGGAAACAGCCGCAGTGTCTCAGCTTTCTGTTTCAGACGTATACAGGTTGACCAAGGACCAATTAGCCAATGAGCTTCGGAACCGAGGACTCGAAACAGGAGGCAAGGTAGAGGAACTACGGGCCCGGTTATCCCAGCATCTCAAGCTCGCAGGTGCCACTTCGCCAGCTCCCACAGAAACCAAAGGCCTCCCTCCGTACATTCAACAGCTGCAACCTCCACCACGGACTGTACCTCTTCCATCACACGCTCCAGCACCGACCACACTTCCGATGGTCTGCGATGTGGTAAGAAAATGGGGGGTAAAGTTCGATGGGGAAACCGACCCCATATCATTCCTGGAGAGAGTTCAGGAGTTGACGGAGTGCTATCAACTACAGCGGGACTCCCTACTACAGACCCTTCCGGAACTTCTAAAAGGTAAAACTTTGTTATGGTATAGGAACAACAAAGACACCTGGCGTACCTGGAGGGAATTCGAAGTCCAGTTTCGAGCCCAGTACCTGCCAGCTAGGTTCACAATACGACTAGAGGAGGAAATCCGTAGGAGGACTCAGGGCAGCAGGGAGACCACCTCCGAGTACATCACCGCGATCCAAACACTGATGCGTCGACATGGAGGTTTCAGCCCAGGGAGTGCCCTGGAAAGAATATTTGAAAACTTACGTCCCGAGTTCAAAATGTATGTGCGAAGAAGAGACTTCACCTGCCTATCCGAGCTTCTGCAAATGGCAACCGAATTTGAAGACTTGAAGCTCGAAGAAGCAGCTTTTCGCCCACCACCGGTCCTCGCACAGGCGTACATAGCAGAAACAGCATACACTGATAGGAAATCGAAGGGTGAGAAAATAATTCCTGAAATGGCCCCTTTGGCCACACCCAGATTCCCTACCAGAAACAATTTTACAAATAAGCAAAGGGTATTCCTACCCAACCCGAATACCAATTTACCTCCTCCCGTACAATTTAATAAGCCTCCCAATAGGCCGACAACATTGAGGGCCCGGATCTGCTGGCGCTGTGGAGAAGCTGGACACTGGAGAACAGGCTGCCGTAACCCACCGAAACTCTTCTGCTCCTGGTGTGGCCAGCAAGGCGTCCGCTCAGACCACCAGGGATGTAGAAAGACACCGTCGGGAAACGCAAGGGGCCATCGGGACTAAGTGGACCATCCCGACAGGCCCTGGGGAGCGTGTCCTATTTGCCCAACAAATCCGAATGGAAAAACTGGCTCCAAGTGGTAAAAACATTTTTTACCAGAGAAACAACGTCCCCGGCACCTCTTGCTTCCATGGAAACTAGACTGTTTGCGGATCTCCAGGTATGTGGCGACGTATTCAAGGCCCTGATCGACACCGGGGCCACTCGCTCATATATAGGTCCGAGGTTGGGGACATTCCTACAGAGAAAAGGGTATAAACTCGCAACATCTAATCACACCACTGTACAATTGGCCGATGGTAGCCTTACAACTACTGCAGGCCAATTAACATTCCCCGCCACCATGGGGACTTTAATTTCAGTTTCCACTTGGGAGTACCTCCCATCGTTAACTACAGAAGCGATAATAGGTTTGGATATACTCACCAAATGGCAGTGCATAATAGACCCGGACGACCAGACATTGCAATGCCATGGGGAAACCATCCCACTACAGGCGCTGGGAAGCACATTCGACGTAGGAGGCCTTCAAGCTCTAACCGAACCGCAACTCCAGCAGTTAAACAGGTTCCTGGAGCAACAACTACCACAGTTCGACTCCATCAAGGGACCTACAAACAAAACGCAACATGTTATCAAGCTAAAACCAGGTACAGAACCGATGAAGCAGAGGTACTATCCCCGCAACCCGATTATGCAAGAGATAATTAATGAAGAGGTATACCGGATGCTCCAGGAGGGCATTATTGAACCATCAACCAGTGCCTGGAGCTCCCCGGTGGTATTGGTTAAGAAAGCTTCGGGTAAACACCGTTTTTGTATCGATTTCAGAAAGGTCAACAATGCAACGGTTCCCGATGCCTACCCACTCCCGTTCATCCAGGGGATCCTGGACAAATTGAGAGGAGCCCGGTTTCTGTCCACAATAGATCTTCGTCAGGGTTACTGGCAGGTCCCCCTGTCATTGGAGAGCCGACCAATTACAGCATTTACCGTCCCCGGGCTTGGACTCTTCCAATTCAAAGTGATGCCTTTCGGGCTACATGCAGCTCCAGCGACTTTCCAGCGGCTGTTGGACTCGATAATTGGGCCAGAACTAGAACCAAACTCGTTCTGCTACCTGGATGATATTATCATAGTCAGCAGCACCTTTGAGGAGCATCTCCAACATTTACAGACCGTCTTCAGTCGTTTGCGGACCGCAGGATTACAGTTACAACCAGAAAAATGTATATTTTGTAGGTCAGAACTCCGGTACCTTGGACATGTAGTAAACCGCCATGGAATCCAAACCGACCCAGAGAAAGTGGAAGCCATCCTCCAGGTGGAACAACCCAAGACAGTCAAGGCCATCCGCAGGTTCTTGGGAATGGCTTCCTGGTATAGGAAATTCATTCCCAAGTTCTCCGAAACCGCAGCACCGTTAACACTTCTTCTACAAAAGAATCAGAAGTATATTTGGGGCGAAGAACAAACAGATGCCTTTAACAGGTTAAAACAAGCACTTACCTCTGCACCAATCCTTGCCTGTCCTGATTTCCAGATCCCTTTCTGCTTACAGACAGATGCCAGTAATACGGGTTTGGGTGCCGTCCTTACCCAGGTCCAGGAGGGCGACGAAAGAGTCATCGCCTACGCCAGCCGCACACTGTCCACTGCAGAAAAAAATTATTCAACCGTGGAATTGGAATGTCTCTGCGTGGTATGGGCGATAAAGAAGTTAAAAGGTTACCTTGAAGGCTACCACTTCACGGTGCTCAGCGACCAAAGAAGTCTGAAGTGGCTACATTCCGTTCCCCAGTCGACCGGTCGATTGATGCGCTGGACTCTCGAGCTCCAGCAGTACGACTTCGACATACAGTATCGGAAAGGGTCACTCAACAGGGTTGCAGACGCCTTGTCCAGGGCAAGGGAAGAGGAAGAGCTACAAAAGCCTACGCTAAGTGCCACAATTGCAGCGGAACAGGAACCAGTCTGTAAGTGGTATAACAAACTAAAATCAGTTGTATTATCAGAACCAGAAGACTACTCGTCATACAAAATACAAGAAGGAAAATTATTTAAATGCTTTCCAAATACTAGTACCGCACTCACCGAAGGTTTTCATCCCCTATGGAGGCTGTGTGTCCCGACTCCACAAAGGAAAGCCGTCCTCAAGGAGTGCCACGACGACACAGGACACCTGGGGATCCAGAAGACGATACACCGCATTCACCAGCACTATTTCTGGCCAGGTATCAACCGAGACGTGGTGAAATATATCCGGTCCTGCAGGTTGTGCCAGGAATTCAAAAAATCCCAGGAACACCCAGCCGGTAAAATGTGTTGGTCCCGGGTCGAAGGTCCATGGGAGATCGTAAGCACAGATCTCATTGGGCCATTGACAAGATCATCTAAAGGTAATATTTATTTGTTAGTATTTATGGACAGGTTTACAAAATGGGTCGAAGTGCACCCATTAAGGAAAGCTACAGCAAACACGGTGATAAAGGCGTTCCAAGAGAAGATTATCTACCGATTTGGAACTCCGAAAATCCTTGTTTCGGATAACGGCCCACAATTTGCAAATAAACTGTTTCAGGCATTAGCAAAAGAGTACAACATAAAGCATCAACACACCCCTCCGTACACACCCCAGGCAAACCCAGTCGAGCGAGTCAACAAAGTCATCGGCACCATGCTGGCTCAAATGTCGAAAGGGAACCAGAAGGCATGGGACGTCAGTCTACCGGAGTTGAAGTTTGCCATCAATACCGCTCGCCACGACTCAACCGGCTTCTCGCCGGCAATGCTCAACTATGGCCGCGAGATGCTGCCTCCAGGTTCGCTAAGAGACCGAGCTGACCCAGAAGATGGCCCAGAACCTCCGGATTACCCTCAATTTCATCAACAGCTCCAAAAGCTAAAACAAATTCATACATTGGTAAGAGAGAATATGGGAAAAGCGTTCGCCAAACAAAGTCACCATTACAATTTACGGCGACGAGATTGGCGACCGCAGGTAGGGGACTATGTTTACAGAAAAGAATATGTGAGTCCGGCGAACAAAGGAATCAAGAATGGTAAAATTCCTCCTTGTTTTGGTACCGGAATTATTCTAGGAACTTTAACATGCTTTTTTCCACCAATCTCTTTAATTATTTGTTTAGCCGCAACTAGAGCCGTTTTGGCCACATCATTAATAGGGATATGCGGTTCCACTGTTTTAATAGCGTTCGCTATGCCTGCTAAAAATCCTCCTTTAAATGCTAGCTTCTTTTTCTTAGCTTTCTTGTTTTTCTTTTTGAGACCCATACCCATACCCATACCCATCTTCCTTTTAGCCTTCATTGTATTCGTTACAGCCCAAGCTGATATCCTTTCTCCAATGCCTGCGTCCTTAGAAATTGCCCGTTCCCAAGCACGTTCTTGTAATATTTCGTCTGCTCTGTGTCTACCTTCAATATCTTTATGCTGCGAGTAAGCTATGTCGTGGTCTTTACATGCAGCATCTAAAGGATTGATTCCTGAATCACCTCTTGCAAGCCTTTTAGCTAATTTCGTTCCAGGACCGCAATACTGATATTGGGGTATATGAAGCTCAACAGGGAGCTTATTTATCAGAGAATTTACGAACCCTCCTCCGTCGCGTGTTATGACCATTTTGTCTGAGCGCGATAGTGATTCCAGTATATATAGGAAAACCCACCCTGAAATGAATGATATGATGAAGTTCCTTAGACAGAGAGACTCATTAAAAGTGAGCAATCATGATTTCGATCGTAAATTATATAAAAAACATGGTTCTTTGTTACCAGCATCCATAAGAGGTATTATAGCTGGTAGCTCTAACTCTGGTAAAACAAATATTATGATAAGTCTACTAGAAGAAGCTCATGGATTGAAATTTGAAAATGTAAACGTTTATGGAAAAAGTCTTGAGCAAGAAAAGTATAAATATTTAGAGGAGATTTTAAAACCTATTAAAGGGCTGGGATATTATACGTACACGGGTGAAGTAATTTCTCCGCAGGTTCTTGGGAATGGCTTCCTGGTATAGGAAATTCATTCCCAAGTTCTCCGAAACCGCAGCACCGTTAACACTTCTTCTACAAAAGAATCAGAAGTATATTTGGGGCGAAGAACAAACAGATGCCTTTAACAGGTTAAAACAAGCACTTACCTCTGCACCAATCCTTGCCTGTCCTGATTTCCAGATCCCTTTCTGCTTACAGACAGATGCCAGTAATACGGGTTTGGGTGCCGTCCTTACCCAGGTCCAGGAGGGCGACGAAAGAGTCATCGCCTACGCCAGCCGCACACTGTCCACTGCAGAAAAAAATTATTCAACCGTGGAATTGGAATGTCTCTGCGTGGTATGGGCGATAAAGAAGTTAAAAGGTTACCTTGAAGGCTACCACTTCACGGTGCTCAGCGACCAAAGAAGTCTGAAGTGGCTACATTCCGTTCCCCAGCCGACCGGTCGATTGATGCGCTGGACTCTCGAGCTCCAGCAGTACGACTTCGACATACAGTATCGGAAAGGGTCACTCAACAGGGTTGCAGACGCCTTGTCCAGGGCAAGGGAAGAGGAAGAGCTACAAAAGCCTACGCTAAGTGCCACAATTGCAGCGGAACAGGAACCAGTCTGTAAGTGGTATAACAAACTAAAATCAGTTGTATTATCAGAACCAGAAGACTACTCGTCATACAAAATACAAGAAGGAAAATTATTTAAATGCTTTCCAAATACTAGTACCGCACTCACCGAAGGTTTTCATCCCCTATGGAGGCTGTGTGTCCCGACTCCACAAAGGAAAGCCGTCCTCAAGGAGTGCCACGACGACACAGGACACCTGGGGATCCAGAAGACGATACACCGCATTCACCAGCACTATTTCTGGCCAGGTATCAACCGAGACGTGGTGAAATATATCCGGTCCTGCAGGTTGTGCCAGGAATTCAAAAAATCCCAGGAACACCCAGCCGGTAAAATGTGTTGGTCCCGGGTCGAAGGTCCATGGAAGATCGTAAGCACAGATCTCATTGGGCCATTGACAAGATCATCTAAAGGTAATATTTATTTGTTAGTATTTATGGACAGATTTACAAAATGGGTCGAAGTGCACCCATTAAGGAAAGCTACAGCAAACACGGTGATAAAGGCGTTCCAAGAGAAGATTATCTACCGATTTGGAACTCCGAAAATCCTTGTTTCGGATAACGGCCCACAATTTGCAAATAAACTGTTTCAGGCATTAGCAAAAGAGTACAACATAAAGCATCAACACACCCCTCCGTACACACCCCAGGCAAACCCAGTCGAGCGAGTCAACAAAGTCATCGGCACCATGCTGGCTCAAATGTCGAAAGGGAACCAGAAGGCATGGGACGTCAGTCTACCGGAGTTGAAGTTTGCCATCAATACCGCTCGCCACGACTCAACCGGTTTCTCGCCGGCAATGCTCAACTATGGCCGCGAGATGCTGCCTCCAGGTTCGCTAAGAGACCGAGCTGACCCAGAAGATGGCCCAGAACCTCCGGATTACCCTCAATTTCATCAACAGCTCCAAAAGCTAAAACAAATTCATACATTGGTAAGAGAGAATATGGGAAAAGCGTTCGCCAAACAAAGTCACCATTACAATTTACGGCGTCGAGATTGGCGACCGCAGGTAGGGGACTATGTTTACAGAAAAGAATATGTGAGTCCGGCGAACAAAGGAATCAAGAATGGTAAAATTCCTCCTTGTTTTGGTACCGGAATTATTCTAGGAACTTTAACATGCTTTTTTCCACCAATCTCTTTAATTATTTGTTTAGCCGCAACTAGAGCCGTTTTGGCCACATCATTAATAGGGATATGCGGTTCCACTGTTTTAATAGCGTTCGCTATGCCTGCTAAAAATCCTCCTTTAAATGCTAGCTTCTTTTTCTTAGCTTTCTTGTTTTTCTTTTTGAGACCCATACCCATACCCATACCCATCTTCCTTTTAGCCTTCATTGTATTCGTTACAGCCCAAGCTGATATCCTTTCTCCAATGCCTGCGTCCTTAGAAATTGCCCGTTCCCAAGCACGTTCTTGTAATATTTCGTCTGCTCTGTGTCTACCTTCAATATCTTTATGCTGCGAGTAAGCTATGTCGTGGTCTTTACATGCAGCATCTAAAGGATTGATTCCTGAATCACCTCTTGCAAGCCTTTTAGCTAATTTCGTTCCAGGACCGCAATACTGATATTGGGGTATATGAAGCTCAACAGGGAGCTTATTTATCAGAGAATTTACGAACCCTCCTCCGTCGCATGTTATGACCATTTTGTCTGAGCGCGATAGTGATTCCAGTATATATAGGAAAACCCACCCTGAAATGAATGATATGATGAAGTTCCTTAGACAGAGAGACTCATTAAAAGTGAGCAATCATGATTTCGATCGTAAATTATATAAAAAACATGGTTCTTTATTACCAGGATCCATAAGAGGTATTATAGCTGGTAGCTCTAACTCTGGTAAAACAAATATTATGATAAGTCTACTAGAAGAAGCTCATGGATTGAAATTTGAAAATGTAAACGTTTATGGAAAAAGTCTTGAGCAAGAAAAGTATAAATATTTAGAGGAGATTTTAAAACCTATTAAAGGGCTGGGATATTATACGTACACGGGTGAAGTAATTTCTCCGCAGGTTCTTGGGAATGGCTTCCTGGTATAGGAAATTCATTCCCAAGTTCTCCGAAACCGCAGCACCGTTAACACTTCTTCTACAAAAGAATCAGAAGTATATTTGGGGCGAAGAACAAACAGATGCCTTTAACAGGTTAAAACAAGCACTTACCTCTGCACCAATCCTTGCCTGTCCTGATTTCCAGATCCCTTTCTGCTTACAGACAGATGCCAGTAATACGGGTTTGGGTGCCGTCCTTACCCAGGTCCAGGAGGGCGACGAAAGAGTCATCGCCTACGCCAGCCGCACACTGTCCACTGCAGAAAAAAATTATTCAACCGTGGAATTGGAATGTCTCTGCGTGGTATGGGCGATAAAGAAGTTAAAAGGTTACCTTGAAGGCTACCACTTCACGGTGCTCAGCGACCAAAGAAGTCTGAAGTGGCTACATTCCGTTCCCCAGCCGACCGGTCGATTGATGCGCTGGACTCTCGAGCTCCAGCAGTACGACTTCGACATACAGTATCGGAAAGGGTCACTCAACAGGGTTGCAGACGCCTTGTCCAGGGCAAGGGAAGAGGAAGAGCTACAAAAGCCTACGCTAAGTGCCACAATTGCAGCGGAACAGGAACCAGTCTGTAAGTGGTATAACAAACTAAAATCAGTTGTATTATCAGAACCAGAAGACTACTCGTCATACAAAATACAAGAAGGAAAATTATTTAAATGCTTTCCAAATACTAGTACCGCACTCACCGAAGGTTTTCATCCCCTATGGAGGCTGTGTGTCCCGACTCCACAAAGGAAAGCCGTCCTCAAGGAGTGCCACGACGACACAGGACACCTGGGGATCCAGAAGACGATACACCGCATTCACCAGCACTATTTCTGGCCAGGTATCAACCGAGACGTGGTGAAATATATCCGGTCCTGCAGGTTGTGCCAGGAATTCAAAAAATCCCAGGAACACCCAGCCGGTAAAATGTGTTGGTCCCGGGTCGAAGGTCCATGGAAGATCGTAAGCACAGATCTCATTGGGCCATTGACAAGATCATCTAAAGGTAATATTTATTTGTTAGTATTTATGGACAGGTTTACAAAATGGGTCGAAGTGCACCCATTAAGGAAAGCTACAGCAAACACGGTGATAAAGGCGTTCCAAGAGAAGATTATCTACCGATTTGGAACTCCGAAAATCCTTGTTTCGGATAACGGCCCACAATTTGCAAATAAACTGTTTCAGGCATTAGCAAAAGAGTACAACATAAAGCATCAACACACCCCTCCGTACACACCCCAGGCAAACCCAGTCGAGCGAGTCAACAAAGTCATCGGCACCATGCTGGCTCAAATGTCGAAAGGGAACCAGAAGGCATGGGACGTCAGTCTACCGGAGTTGAAGTTTGCCATCAATACCGCTCGCCACGACTCAACCGGCTTCTCGCCGGCAATGCTCAACTATGGCCGCGAGATGCTGCCTCCAGGTTCGCTAAGAGACCGAGCTGACCCAGAAGATGGCCCAGAACCTCCGGATTACCCTCAATTTCATCAACAGCTCCAAAAGCTAAAACAAATTCATACATTGGTAAGAGAGAATATGGGAAAAGCGTTCGCCAAACAAAGTCACCATTACAATTTACGGCGACGAGATTGGCGACCGCAGGTAGGGGACTATGTTTACAGAAAAGAATACGTACTGTCCGATGCTGCAAAAGGATTTTGCACAAAACTAGCTCCGAAGTTTGCAGGACCATTCCGGGTCAGCAAGGCCATTTCCCCGGTGATGTTCCAGCTGCAGGAGGTCCAAGGAAGACGTGGGGCTGGAACAGTCCACGTCAAGGATCTTAAGCCAGCTGACGAGCCACCCCCACCACAAGTGGCCATAATGGTGGGAAAACCGGAAGTGGGGAGACCAGAAGGGGGGATTACCTCCCACACAGCAATAAAAGAACAGCAACAGGTACCTGAAAATCAGTTTTGTTACAGTGAGCAAACAATCAACATGGCTCCAACAAAGCAACCGACCCGCAAGTCAAAGAGCCGCTCGAAGGGGATTAGGAAGATCCGTCCGTGGAACCCGGCCCAGTACCTGCCACCGATGCCAGTCATCCAGTCTCCCGATGGCATCGTGGCCCGTATCAGCACCAGGGGTATTGGGCCGGCAACTATTCACATCCCGTCACCAGCCGACCCCAAGTACTCACCAGGTTTGCCAGACTACCAACATCCTGTGCCAGCGGTCCAGGGAGGCAACCTGGTGAAGAAGCTCCAAAATCTCTTCGGGGATTCTCCTAAAACGCCACCGCCAGCAAAAGGGAGAGAAGGCCTCTACTACTCTCCCATGCCAATAACTCCGGACCTCGATAAGCCACCGCTGACTCCCGGAACACCACCAGATCTGGAGAGGAAGAAGAAGGAAGCCCTGAACATTCCTCAGGAGCTTCTCCAGGATCTTTTTCCCACCAATCCCGGTTCCGGGTCAGTCAGCGGAATCCAAACAGTGGGGATCCAGTCGTTAGAGGCCACTACCCCAGCGGCAGTCCAGGAGCCAACGGTAACAACCCGAATCCCTGACCTTCCTTCTGCTTCTTTTGTACAGGTCCAAAAGAAGAAAACCAGAAGGAGCAAGAAGAGCCATAAGAGGGTCCGAGTATTTTTGGACTCTGGATGCTTCGTGAGGGTCCGAAAAGACAAACTGGACAGCATCCAGTTGTCACCAATTTCACCAACACCAGGTTCGTCCGCTATGGTGACCAGTCCCTCGGCATAATCCACAACAGGCCTGCAACGTGTATATAGTTCTGTAAATATTCTTGCACACATAACGTTTACTAACCGTCCCATTTAATTTTTTTGAATTTTTTCATTTAACCCCGTTTATTGTTCTTTTCCCCCGGGAAGGGAGGAATGTAACGAGGCGACTGGCTAGTAGGTGAAAATTAGGAAGCAGTTTAATGGCTTCTGTTTTCACTGAGGTCAGTCGTCTTCGTTTCGCTCCGTGTCAATCCGACACTCCCGCCCTGACCGATTTTTAATCCGCCCAGTTTCGCCCCGAGTGGGGAGCCTAGAGCTCTCCTATAAATTCAGAGCGCAGCTCAATTTTGGACACTTATTGTCAATTATTTTCCGAAATCAATTTGACCGAGAATTATTTAGAACTTGTCTAAATAATTTGACTCCGTTAAACCCGTTTTAAAGTTTGATTTTATTCCGAGACCCGGATTCAAAATTGACCTGAATATTTTCAGCTCTTAAAGCAAACCGAGTAGTGGCTAATAATTACAGTGATCTGTGGTGTACAAACGATAGCTGGTATATTTAATTTTTATTTAATTTCCTGATCGATTGATTGTTTAATTAACCCGCCTTGTCTTTCCGAGGATTTGTAAACGCTGCATGTGTATGATCCTAGGATCGAAACATAGCACTTTACTTATTCGAACGAATTATCCAGACGTGCATGTGCTAAACGTTGCATTCTGGTACTCCCGTATATCATTAGATTTTTCGTATTAGTTTGATTTCAGTAGTAAGATCACGTGCAAACGTTGCTCTGCTTTTGTCATCCTATTAATACTTGAAACTAGTGAATTAAACAATCAATTGTTTTGCTAGTTGGTATCCTGTATACAGTTAATTACATACCAGAGTGTTCTGTACATCCCTGAGATCACGTGAATTTAACCACTACCAGAATCAATCGTCGAACGACACTCAATTGTTTTATTTCCATACGCAATACAATTTTCACAGTAAATTGATTGCTTACCAGATTATTTTGTACATTCCTGACCGAATTCTTTTGTTTATCACTGGAATTAAATTCCATATTAAAACCATCTTTGATATCACTTACCCGTTATACCAGAAGACTCCTGAAGGGGTCGAGCCCACCGTATCACTTGGAAATCACTTTCTTTTACATTTAATTCCACTACACCCGTTTCGCCACTGAAAATTCTTCGTGGCCATTACCGCTTCGTTCGTCCTGCGCAATCCCGGTTTAGCCCAAGTTGCGCACTGGACTTAGTCCCGTTTACACAGACCCCAATTTCAAAGAACCATTCACACCCGGAAATATTAACTTCCTTATATTTAACCTGAATTTTATAATTAAATTATTTATGCTTTATTTTCATGTACATAAATTGTAAATACTTAATATTGTTCCTGAATAAATTGTTCATAAGGTTTATCTCCAGCTCTTTATTTAACCCCCCCCCCTTTTATTAAGGACCCTGCATTTTCCCGCTAAGCTACCCTAGTGCAAAAATAAATACTGTACGTTCAAGGGGGAACGTTACACACTAGAATTATTATTTCTATCATATTTATCTCTAATCTAATAGTTAAATTAACAATAAATATATTTTCAAAAAATTAAAAATCATTTTCCTATAATATTAATTATTTTACAGATTACCACAAAGGAAGTTGTTATCATTTACGTCACCACTGACATTTAAAATATGATTTTTTATATAAAATTATAACATATGTAATATTACGATAAATACGTTCTTATATGACCTTCAATAGGATTACGACAAATAGGGCATTTTGATAGACGCATTATACAAGGGGCGCATACACAGAAATGGCCACAAGGGCTTAATGTTAATGTAACTGAATTGATCAAACAAACTTTACATAGGAACTGATTTGGCCCTCGATCAACTATTTCCTGGGATGCAGGATGCAATGATTTTAATTCATTTTCCTGGGATGCTGAATTCACTGATTGTAATTCATTTTCCTGAGGCGGACATTCACGCTCAGGGTAGCTGTTAGGTCTATACTCAAAATAATTATCCCTCAATATGAATGGGCAATTAGGACTCCAACGTATATGATCCCCCATAGGAGTGTCACCTACAGTCCAATCGCGTAGTGCAACCCCGCAGAATGCGCATTTAACAGCATCATGCATTCCCATGTAATAGAATCCTGCTTGAGCTAAATCACGAGGTTTAATGAACTTGCAGGGCCAATTTCTAAAGGAATTAAACCTATGCGTTTCAAGTTGCATGTCCATGGCTAATGAGGTTTTATGAAGTGCAAATTCTACTTATCCACCCCCCCACCACTAAGAAAAACATAATAATTTATAAAACAAGTTTTTTTATTTTTATTATTTCATTATATATAAATATGACATTTGTCATAGCGCATGAGCATACATTTAAATTATGATTAAAACATTTAGGCGGGCTAGGTTTAAGTTTGAATTGAGTTTCCTCAATAGAATGAACTTTATCACCCAGAAATTTTTTTAAGTAATTACATTTTTCAAGGCCTTTACAATATACTTAAACATGATTACAGGATCTGAACCAAGCCTTTGAAGGGTTCGTATTCGATGAGGGTATCATGCATAATGGCACAGTAAGCTACAGTGTCGACAATAAAACTCTTGCTTGCTTCTATTTCAAGTTTTATCGCAAGTAAAGCATTCTGTATACTTTCATTTTGTTTAGAACAGTTGATTACAAATACAGGACATTCTTTAAATTGTTTGAAATCTAATATCGGTTCTGATACATTTTTATTCATATATTTTTGCTGAAAAGCAATATACTCTTCATAAGCTAACATGTATTTATTTTTTGAGAAATCATTATGTTGATGCTCAAACGGATAACGATTTGAATTAATGTATGCAGTAATGTCTGTAATATTAGCATGATCAAATTGATTTGCTTTATGTTCTTTCTTATTACGTCTAGCAGTTTGAAAACCAATAAAAATCCATCGCGGTCTGCGCGCGCCTACAGTATTTTGAACTAACCAGATTACTAGATTGGAGGTCGTAGGTAATGCAGGATATTGGAACAAGCTTACTCCATGAAAACCTACTTTAATAGGTTTATGTTGATTTATATAACTATAAATATCCAATTTCGCTACGTCACTAGGAGTGATATGCGGCACTTTCCACTGAATTTTGGTTATTTTTATATCAACCTGAGTCTGTCCTGCATAACAATCTACGTCAGATTTTGATCGAATTAAAATTAATTCCTGTCGCATATTAATAATATCTCGACGGTATGATGATGCAAATCCTAGCACGTGATTTAATGGAATAATGGCGCAGAAAGTTTTCAAATCATGATCGATCTGAGTACCCGAACTGTTAGGATCCCACCCAGCACAACTCAAGCTTTTAGATTCACTAGGTGAATACTTGGGAATTCCAATTAAGGATGCAGTTATTCCTGGAGTCCGGCATGAGTCTATTATAGTTTAACCTAGTTGATATCGTATTTCTTCAAATAAGAATAATGGAGCATTTCCTGTTAATTCAAAATCCTTAGCGACATCTTTTTTTGTTAACGTTCCTTCAATATATATTTTACTATCATAAGTAGCAGTAATTAGCTCAGCCTTATCAATGATAAAACGTATTTCATCAGAATTATCAAAAGCATTTACAGTATATGGATGGTAAGTACGAGTAGAAGCGTCAACTACTAAATCAGTATAAGACACTTCGGCGAATACGTTTTTCAGGGATTGTTCTTCCTCCATGATTAATAACCTTGAGTCCTATTGATTCCAAAAAGCGCACTTCTTCAGCTGTTAACCTACCGGTTTTCACAGGATTAATGGTTCCGGAATTGAATGTTATGGTGCTTTTATAGTAGTGATTGTTTAACCCCATGTTTGAGCTATAAACGTATTGTAACGGCTTCAGATCCGAAATCAATAAGGGTGCCTGTTTGATCGACCAATCTCAATGTTAAATTGTCTATAGTATGAACGTTAACAGGGAGATATATTATAGTGGAGGGTTCTTTAATTAGTCTAAAACCGGGGGCTACACTAATGTCAAATTCAAAAATTGTATGTGAGTGAGCGCTATTACGGTATGCACCTGTAGTAATATTAGATTCCACATGAATATTAGTAGATTTAATGATCTGAACATCCAAATCAGACGCATGTACACCTGGCTCTAGTTTTTTCGGTGAGAAACCTAGCATACGTCCTATATTACCGGGTTGAGTGAAATCAATGGTAAATTCAGATGTTATTTCACACTTTAACGTATTATTGTTTGCTATTAACTCAAAACGCGCTTTATCGCTAGTAATTTTAGATTTAATATAATCACTTATTTCAGTTATTTCATACGAACCTGTAGGGATCGTAATTTTTTGATTATTATAGTAAAAATTATTATTACCCTCGAATATGTTTCTGATTGAATTACATCCGTAAACCCCACCAATCCTAATGTATAATTATATTCGTGACTTAATTCTATAGGAGGGAAGTAATCTACTGAGAGAACATTTCCTACACCCGTCAAGGTCAACGTCTGAGACATGATTAAAAGAACAGCATACAGAACCACAATATTTATTTATTTTTATAAAGAAATCTTAAACATAAGAATCCGCATATAGGCGTATTAAACTTCTGTTCACGTTCGTAATTATATTTAATGGTATATCCTCGAAAATACTTTAATACTTCTAGGGGAGGTCTAAGATCACCATAACTATCATAATACATAACCTCAGAATCCCGTTTCTTCCATGCACACCAATGCGATCCCTTACCAAAACTATCATCCAAATTTATGATACCGCTTTCATTAAATTTAGGTTTAGCCGGTAGCGTATTTCTCATATACACACCTCTAAACTAGGGAACGTCTTTACCAAATTTTATCAACTCTACATCAGTCAGGGGTCTCCGAGGCACACTCTTATTGGTTTTTTGAATACGGTTTCAAATATAATGCACTTCCAGTTTTATATGAACGTAGGTATAAAGCATTACCCTTTTTACCTAGGGCTATCGACTCCTTTGTTTTATTATGACGAGAGTTTTCTTCTAGTTGTTTCTTAGCATCGTTGGCACTGTTCACCGCTTTAACAATTCCCGAAGCTCCTCCTGCTAGTGCCCCTGCAGCACTGAGTCCGGCGAACAAAGGAATCAAGAATGGTAAAATTCCTCCTTGTTTTGGTACCGGAATTATTCTAGGAACTTTAACATGCTTTTTTCCACCAATCTCTTTAATTATTTGTTTAGCCGCAACTAGAGCCGTTTTGGCCACATCATTAATAGGGATATGCGGTTCCACTGTTTTAATAGCGTTCGCTATGCCTGCTAAAAATCCTCCTTTAAATGCTAGCTTCTTTTTCTTAGCTTTCTTGTTTTTCTTTTTGAGACCCATACCCATACCCATACCCATCTTCCTTTTAGCCTTCATTGTATTCGTTACAGCCCAAGCTGATATCCTTTCTCCAATGCCTGCGTCCTTAGAAATTGCCCGTTCCCAAGCACGTTCTTGTAATATTTCGTCTGCTCTGTGTCTACCTTCAATATCTTTATGCTGCGAGTAAGCTATGTCGTGGTCTTTACATGCAGCATCTAAAGGATTGATTCCTGAATCACCTCTTGCAAGCCTTTTAGCTAATTTCGTTCCAGGACCGCAATACTGATATTGGGGTATATGAAGCTCAACAGGGAGCTTATTTATCAGAGAATTTACGAACCCTCCTCCGTCGCGTGTTATGACCATTTTGTCTGAGCGCGATAGTGATTCCAGTATATATAGGAAAACCCACCCTGAAATGAATGATATGATGAAGTTCCTTAGACAGAGAGACTCATTAAAAGTGAGCAATCATGATTTCGATCGTAAATTATATAAAAAACATGGTTCTTTATTACCAGGATCCATAAGAGGTATTATAGCTGGTAGCTCTAACTCTGGTAAAACAAATATTATGATAAGTCTACTAGAAGAAGCTCATGGATTGAAATTTGAAAATGTAAACGTTTATGGAAAAAGTCTTGAGCAAGAAAAGTATAAATATTTAGAGGATATTTTAAAACCTATTAAAGGGCTGGGATATTATACGTACACGGGTGAAGTAATTTCTCCTAGCGAAGCAAAACCTGATGATATTCGATGACATTATCTGCGGTAACCAGGATTCAGTGGGTGAATATTTTTGTTTAGGTAGACATAAATCAGTAGACTGCTTCTATCTAAGTCAAACCTATTCCAAGATACCTAAACAGTTAATACGGGATAATGCTAATTTTATTATATTGTTTAAACAAGATGTATTCAATTTAAAACATGTCTATGACGATCATGTCGGAACAGATATGTCTTTCGAAGAATTCAAAGCCGTTTGTGCAGAATGTTGGAAAGAAAAATATGGATTTATTGTGATAGATACTGATTCTAATATTAATATGGGTAGATATCGTAAAGGGTTCGATTGTTATATAAGCATATAAACCCTATCGAGCAGTTCAAAAGCAGTTCAAGATCGGTTCAAAGCAGTTCAAGAGCGGTTCGAAGCGGTTCAAAAGCAGTTCAAGAGCGGTTCGAAGCGGTTCAAAGCGGTTCAAAAGCAGTTCAAGATCGGTTCAAAGCAGTTCAAAGCAGTCCGAGAGCGGTTCGAAGCAGTTCAAAGCGGTTCAAAAGCAGTTCAAGATCGGTTCAAAGCAGTTCAAAAGCAGTCCAAGAGCGGTTCGAAGCGGTTCAAAGGCAGTTCAAGAGCGGTTCGAAGCGGTTCAAAGCGGTTCAAAAGCAGTTCAAAGCGGTTCAAAAGCAGTTCAAAGCAGTTCAAGAGCGGTTCGAAGCGGTTCAAAAGCAGTTCAAGAGCGGTTCGAAGCGGTTCAAAAGCAGTTCAAGAGCGGTTCGAAGCAGTTCAAAGCGGTTCAAAAGCAGTTCAAGAGCGGTTCAAAGCGGTTCAAAAGCAGTTCAAGATGGATGAATCAGATATAGAGTTAAAGAAAAAAATCATTCAAGCCCGCAATTCGATAAAGCGCAAGTATGCTGAATTAAGAAAAAGTAAATTGGCTACTAGAAGATTTATCGAAGAAACTTATAAACCCATAGTTAAACCTTTAAAAAAACTTGCCGATCCAAAGCTCCCAGAGCCTAAAGTTGAACCTAAAATTGAACCTAAGGTGGGGAGCTCCAAAATACCTATTTCAATAAGTGGAGATGATGATGTGATCTCTGATGATGAATATGATGATGATGATGATGACAGTCCCTTAATTGATAAGTATATTAAGATGCTTATTGATGATACAACGAATAAAATGGATACTCAGTATGGGGTTCATGCTCATGATAATGGTGGTTGGAAAATAGGTAATTCACCTATTGAATTTAATTCAGATATCATTATTATTAATGAACATGAATTTGCTGGTACTGAGGGCCTCTATGAATTAATATTTATGAAAACCCCTAAAGATTATACTAGCGATGACTTGGATCAGTATAAAAAAATACTACTGCTAACGAGCGCGCATAAGAAAGGGTATGATCCCGCAAGGCAAATTGCGGGAAATAAAAGTAATAAATATAAAAAAATTATATCACCCATGTTTAAGATTGTTGGTAGTGGATTAACTAAACAAGTCCTACCTACTGAATATGTATACTGGGAGCTTATTTATCAGAGAATTTACGAACCCTCCTCCGTCGCGTGTTATGACCATTTTGTCTGAGCGCGATAGTGATTCCAGTATATATAGGAAAACCCACCCTGAAATGAATGATATGATGAAGTTCCTTAGACAGAGAGACTCATTAAAAGTGAGCAATCATGATTTCGATCGTAAATTATATAAAAAACATGGTTCTTTATTACCAGGATCCATAAGAGGTATTATAGCTGGTAGCTCTAACTCTGGTAAAACAAATATTATGATAAGTCTACTAGAAGAAGCTCATGGATTGAAATTTGAAAATGTATACGTTTATGGAAAAAGTCTTGAGCAAGAAAAGTATAAATATTTAGAGGATATTTTAAAACCTATTAAAGGGCTGGGATATTATACGTACACGGGTGAAGTAATTTCTCCTAGCGAAGCAAAACCTGATGATATTCGATGACATTATCTGCGGTAACCAGGATTCAGTGGGTGAATATTTTTGTTTAGGTAGACATAAATCAGTAGACTGCTTCTATCTAAGTCAAACCTATTCCAAGATACCTAAACAGTTAATACGGGATAATGCTAATTTTATTATATTGTTTAAACAAGATGTATTCAATTTAAAACATGTCTATGACGATCATGTCGGAACAGATATGTCTTTCGAAGAATTCAAAGCCGTTTGTGCAGAATGTTGGAAAGAAAAATATGGATTTATTGTGATAGATACTGATTCTAATATTAATATGGGTAGATATCGTAAAGGGTTCGATTGTTATATAAGCATATAAACCCTATCGAGCAGTTCAAAAGCAGTTCAAGATCGGTTCAAAGCAGTTCAAGAGCGGTTCGAAGCGGTTCAAAAGCAGTTCAAGAGCGGTTCGAAGCGGTTCAAAGCGGTTCAAAAGCAGTTCAAGATCGGTTCAAAGCAGTTCAAAGCAGTCCGAGAGCGGTTCGAAGCAGTTCAAAGCGGTTCAAAAGCAGTTCAAGATCGGTTCAAAGCAGTTCAAAAGCAGTCCAAGAGCGGTTCGAAGCGGTTCAAAGGCAGTTCAAGAGCGGTTCGAAGCGGTTCAAAGCGGTTCAAAAGCAGTTCAAAGCGGTTCAAAAGTAGTTCAAAGCAGTTCAAGAGCGGTTCGAAGCGGTTCAAAAGCAGTTCAAGAGCGGTTCGAAGCGGTTCAAAAGCAGTTCAAGAGCGGTTCGAAGCAGTTCAAAGCGGTTCAAAAGCAGTTCAAGAGCGGTTCAAAGCGGTTCAAAAGCAGTTCAAGATGGATGAATCAGATATAGAGTTAAAGAAAAAAATCATTCAAGCCCGCAATTCGATAAAGCGCAAGTATGCTGAATTAAGAAAAAGTAAATTGGCTACTAGAAGATTTATCGAAGAAACTTATAAACCCATAGTTAAACCTTTAAAAAAACTTGCCGATCCAAAGCTCCCAGAGCCTAAAGTTGAACCTAAAATTGAACCTAAGGTGGGGAGCTCCAAAATACCTATTTCAATAAGTGGAGATGATGATGTGATCTCTGATGATGAATATGATGATGATGATGATGACAGTCCCTTAATTGATAAGTATATTAAGATGCTTATTGATGATACAACGAATAAAATGGATACTCAGTATGGGGTTCATGCTCATGATAATGGTGGTTGGAAAATAGGTAATTCACCTATTGAATTTAATTCAGATATCATTATTATTAATGAACATGAATTTGCTGGTACTGAGGGCCTCTATGAATTAATATTTATGAAAACCCCTAAAGATTATACTAGCGATGACTTGGATCAGTATAAAAAAATACTACTGCTAACGAGCGCGCATAAGAAAGGGTATGATCCCGCAAGGCAAATTGCGGGAAATAAAAATAATAAATATAAAAAAATTATATCACCCATGTTTAAGATTGTTGGTAGTGGATTAACTAAACAAGTCCTACCTACTGAATATGTATACTGGGATAATCCATCGGAATTAGTTCAGCGTTTAAGGTTGCTATATGCATCAAAACTAGCTGGTAATACTGCTCATGAAAACGAAATTTTGAATATTATTGAAGAACTTCGGGAAGCTAAAATTATTGCTTAAGTATATGAGGTATCCTTAGTGAGACATCAGTATCAAAATGAGTATTGACAAGTTCGGTCGCAGCGCGGACATTTCTAAAGAGGGTCGTAGAGGTGAAACTGGATTGGGATTCAAATTAACTAATGAATGTCATTATGATATGCAATATAAAAGATTAACAAATTTATCTGATGACATCCTTGATTCTGATTGCGTCACCAAACGAAGTACGCTCACTCTAAATGAAGATTATTTTGATGCAGGAGATAAACGCATTGCATTCCTTTCCAACCCCAAAGATCCCTACGACTCATTAACTTTAAACTATTATTTATCAACAAAGTATACTTGTGATAATAAACAGTTGAAAAATTTAGCGGATCCCATTGATGTATACGACGCAGCGAATAAAAATTATGTTAATTCAGAACTCAAACCTATTCAAGACAGATTAAATACTGAAGTTACCCGAATAAATAGCGAAATACGAGTTTTACGGAATACTATAAAAATAATAAAAAAGATTTATTTGTTAAACAGACAAACCTAGATGGCGCTCAAGTAGCAATACAGAATAAAATAGAAGAACTTACTAGCGCTTTTCAATTGAAATTGAACCCGGCGGATACTGTGATTCAGGATCAAATCAATAGCCAATTAATTAATATACTTGGGGACTTGAACTTTCTGTATCTAAAATTAAAACTAGAAAAACCTTCGCAACAACTCCATGTCTAAAAGGGGTATCGTAAACGAGCTTCATAAACCTGCCAGAAAAAAATTTCCCAGGAAACATATAATTATTAAAGGTTTTGATGATTTATGGCAATCGGATTTAGCAGAGTTTATTCCCTATGCTAGGTATAATAAAGGATATAAATACATACTGTTTGTAATAGATTGCTATTCAAAATTTTTATGGGTTCGATCATTAAAATCAAAAAATGGTATTGAAGTTACGAAGGCCATGAAATCAATACTGGAAGAGGGTCGTGCACCTAAATATCTTAATACCGATCAAGGAACCGAATTTTACAATAAGCATCATTCTAACTTAATGAAAAGCTATGGAATACATCACTACAGCACATATTCCCCCATTAAGGCTGCGATAGTAGAGCGGGTTATTCGTACCATCAAAAGTGCTCTTTAAAAAGAATTTAGTTTCCGTTCGCAATACAAGTCGATTGATATTATTCAGGATGTAATTAAAAAATATAATCATCACCAACATCATACTATAGGAATGAAGCCTGCTGATGTAACTCCTAATACTAAACTAAGTGTATACGATCAAATCAAAATGATGGGTAAACAAAGATTTAGTGTAGGAGATTATGTTAGAATTTCCAAGTTTAAAACCGTTTTTGCTAAAGGCTACACCCCCAACTGGAGTGCTGAAGTATTTAAGATCATTAAAGTTATAGTCGGTACTCCTGTAACTTACCTGCTTGAAGATTTTAAAGGACAATCCTATATCAGGACAGTTTTATCCTGAAGAACTGCAGAAAACTAAGTATCCTGATGTTTATCTTGTTGAAAAAGTATTGCGAAAGCGAGGTGATCAACTGTACGTTCGCTGGCTAGGATACGATAAATCTCATGATCAATGGATACCCAAGAGCTCAATAGAAAAAAATTAATTGTATTTTTACCTGTAATTAAGATTTTTTAAATAAAAAAATAACAAATTTATGATCATATATTTTTTTTTAATTCATTATAGAATAATGACCCCACGGCAAAGTATCACTACAATTGGGTATAATATATCGCTTATTATCTAAAGGACTTAATGCTATCTTATTCTGCGTTATAGTATATAAATTATGATGAATTGCCCTAATACTATTTTCCTTAACTAACATTTCTTGCCCAGTAAACAAACATTTCATATAGTCATTAAAAGTAACACTCTGTTTCACTACATATCCTTTAACACCCTTGGCTTTTTTAACAGAATCCTTTCCTTCAACTCGAATACTATACATTTTAGATCTCAGTCCGATGAATTCAGTCATAACTTTACCATTATTTTCATCCTTCATAAGGCCGGGAATTTTTTTATTTACAAGGGGGATTCCATAGGGATTATCTAATTCGTAATCACTGGTATCGAATCTATTAATATCGTCTTTAATACACTCATAAATGTTATCACACCTCACTTCATAAATTAAACTGTCTGTATCGGTATACATCACTTTACACTGATCATTAAATTTAGGCACCATATAGTCATAATGAAAATCGTATAACTTTGTTTTTGAAATATCTAACACACTCATTCCTATATACACAGGTTTGTTCATTTTCACTTCAAGTTTATTTAGTTCAATCAACACTAAATCTTCGTCAAGAATGACCCTGCTATGGAAATTTGGTTTGGCCACCATGATCTTCGCGCTGAATCGTCCATCCCACTTACAAACTAGTTTAACGATTTTTCTTTTTCGCACGTCCTCCACTGAAAATTAAAAAATACAAAATTAATAAATTATACTCTAGAAAAAGAGGACCTACATACTTGTCTTTCCAAAACAGCTGTTGTTCATTAGTTTGTAGAAGTTCTTTTCAAATTCATTGGAAGCCCTTTGACGCATCTGGGTGTTTAGTTCTATGTACCCCCTCATCCACGCAGATTGCTTAAACTCTAGAACTCTATGTATTTTAGTCAGCTTTAATCCATATTTAAGAGCTTGTTTTAAAGCTCTATAATGAATAACATAGCGTTCCTTATTATACAGAGTGGTCAGCAATTTTTTCTGCTTAGATCCTGGGGGGGCCATATGCTGGGGGCATAAAGGTAAATCTTTGTGGGTATTATGCAGGGCTTCAGGGTATTCCAAGTCCACTTCTAACATATACCCTACTTCAGCATCATCCGGTACTTTAGTAACGTCAAGGTTTTTACTCCATTTGAATCCTCCGTATGGAAGACATTCAGACATGGCCCATCCATATAAATTATTTACATCATAATATTGCAGATATGGCGTTGCTACATTGGGGTTATAATCTTCCATGAATCTGTTATTTGCTTTACAATACCGGTTACTGCATTGACTAACCCCTCCTCTGATACCCCTTTCTATGAACAACATCATATCTATATTAGTTATTAGTTCTAGCTCGATCTTAGTGAATTTTAGCATGGCGTCCCAGGTCAGCCCAGGTGATGATACATAGTGGGCAGCATCAAGTCCATATGAATTGAAACAAGTCTTCCTAAAATTTTCAAATATATCCGCAAGTAATAAAATATCAGTCTTCATATACAAGTCTGAATATCCCCCTAAAGTGGTGCACTCAAATGTATTCCAAACTTGTTGGGCATGCTCATAATCTTTTTGAAGTTGCTCCTCCCTTACTTCAATTATTTTCTGCCGTTCATCGACGTCTAATTCATCTAATACCGCCATTGATATTTTATTTTCAAAGTGGTGCTTTTCAGGAAATTTTGTTTCTTCAAGTTTCTCCCAGGAGGTTAGATAATCATAAGAAAGTATTCCTTTTCTAGTCAACAATTTAAATTTTTCGTCATCCAAATTTGAAAACTCTTTTTTAACAATTGGTAGCTCGGGTAAGAATGATGCTAATGTATCCAGGCTATGCGGTAGAAACCGGAATGAATCAGTAAACCTCAAATTAATATCACTGCCCTTTACAGTTTTCGTAAATGAAATGTATTTTTCTTTATTGATAGGTAGCAATGAAATTCTGCCCTCTATTTCGCGCGCTAAATCTTTTATAATAAAGTGAGCATCATACCCACTTAAATTATGAAAAACAACAGGTATAGTAATTTTATCTTTAAAATTTAAGTTACATGAATTATGTGCAGCGCCCCGGAAGTCTGATAATATGTGGTCGTGGTCTCTGACGCGGATATCACCATCATTAAAGGGCTTCTCGCATATATGACACTCAGTAGCGTCCTGGAAATTTTGTTCTTGTTCGGGAGTAATAGTCATAGGCGAGGTCATAGGCATCTGGTTCCAAAATACTGGTTCAACATCTTCAATAATTTGTTTCAACTCACCAATAAACCATTTTCTACAATCTTCACCTCTATAACTGCGATAATAGGATATTGAATCGTCGTATGAACACTTTAAATAATACCCCACGCTGTACGCTTCATGCTCTTGATATATTACTGTTTTCTTACCGGAAGGTTTATTTACTGGTTTAAGCAAACTTTCGAAATCGGCATACACTATGAATGGCACTGAAATTTGGTTCTCAATATTTTTAAATTTAAGTATTTTGTCTTCTTCCGTGAAGGGAGTATCACTCTACATTCATTAATTTCTTTACAATCCAATTCATGTTTTTTAAGGCGCTCATCATTATAGAAACACTGAAGACATCTGTCGCAAACTCGAAGCCTATGTTTTTTATTCAGTAGTCTGCTAATAAGCCTACCAAGATTTTTGATCCAACAGAAATGATAATTGATTTTTTCGGTTTTATCATCCTCATCATAAATGTCTTGAATCATTAATAAATTAACATGATGGTGTAGTTTGTTTTTTGTCACATAAACAGGCTGTACTTTAAAATTAGTCATTTTTCTTTCAAGTATATACACATTCACTGATACATTATTTTGTTTTTCAAATGTTTTAACCTGATTTAGGTTCATGGGGAAGTTGATTCCATCCAAATTTAACACTGTTGAAGGTTCCGGATATTTTAGAACTCGTTGAGGATCTTCATCAACGGGATATAAAGCGGAAACTATTGCCCAAGCAAAGCATGCCTGATCAGTATTCTTAACGTTTATTACCGCTTTCTTTTTCTGTATTTGTTCAGGCAAGGGAATGTAAGAAGAACCTCGAAGCGGTTCGTACCTGTTAATATTAACCATCAAGTTAATTATGGAATTTAGAGCCCACCCACTATCACGTTCTTGAAACTCTTCAAGCTGCACTATTATTGTATCTTGAACGTATTCTTGCCACCATTCCTTGATATCGGTGGTCCGCATAATAACTTCATTACGCGTAGTAAAATGTTTTATTTCATGAACCACTTCCTCACCCACATTTTTCATAAATTCACTACAAAAATCCACGTTCACTTTTATAGTAGGATGTTCTTTTAAAGCATTTTTAATTCTTGTTGTAAATAATGTTCCGGCATCTTCGAGAAAGGTTAATGGATCAACATGTTTCAAATTAATAATTGCTCCTGTTCTCAATCGTCCTTTGAATGCTGAATTAACATCTTCCCATCTCAAACGATCGCTTCTACGATCTCTTACATTACCTCCGCCCTGATGTCTCCACGCCTGCATCATTGTTTGATATCCTTTCATTATGCCTATATTCGACTCTAAATTTTTCTTAGTTCCCACGCTGAATACACCTTTTTTAATCGCATTATTTAATAAACGAATATTTTTACCGCACTGTTTAATCCAATTTTCTAATTGTTGAGGATTGTTAGTAATCTCAACCATCGCTTGACGTATGACGTCAGTCATGTTGTTAGAAGTTGCAACAATATCAGCCATTATGTCTGGTAAAGATGACACTGGTACCCATTACAATAGCTTTTTATATAATTCTCCCTACCCTTACTCATTGAAGGTTCGAAGATGACGTCATGTTTTTTAAACTGTTAAACATGTTTCGACCTGCAGAAAAAGACGGTTTGTATTTCATATTTCTAAAGGAGGCGTAACCTTGAATCAACCCCGCGGCTCGATCAAAATTAATTAGATCAATAAAAATTAATTAGATCACGCATACATATCAATTAAATTAATCAGGTCAATCAATCCGTGAATTAATTCCCGAAATTCCACGAATTAAACAAGAATTTAATTAATCCAGTCAATCAAAGTCATAAATTACATAAATTAATTAGATCAATCAATCAAAATACAAATCAAAGTGCGAAATTAATGCCCTGAGGGCAGGTTGATACCTCGTATACGTGGACGGTCAGACCGGATGTAAAACCGAAAAACAGCATATTTCTTTTATATGGGTTTCTTATGGGAGGTGCTGCGCCAGAACACTCCTTATTATCATACTTCAGGGTCAAAAGGATTTGTCCACTGGCTCGTAAACATCTTCACAAGAGTACAAACATCAGCCTCCTCTCGATTATTTCTAGTTATACATTGATGGCGTGTTCGGGAATCACGTTCGGTCAGTAAGTTCTCGAATTTGGTTACGTATTCACCAACAGAATGCCTACTAATCAACCATCTCAATAACGTTTGTGGTTTCTGTGAAAACCCAACCACTCCACCATAACTCTTAGAATCCCTATTTATACTTTGTTCCAGAGCCATATCCGAGGCAACACAATTGAATTTTTTCTCTTCGGTTTTCTTCACAACAAAGTTGCCTTCTTCGAGGAAAGTACATTTCTGGATGGTTTTCCTTTAAACTTCGCATATCTGATAGATATACTGGAACATATTTAGCATAGTTATGCCTTCCACCAGCTCGCAGGAAAGGAACCATTTCAGCCAAGGCTGATAAATGGTTTTCAAAATCGCCGTTTCTTTCTGACCTAAGGTACCTCCAAAGAATCCTAATACCTATAAATGTAGATACAATTACAAATCTAAAAGTCACAGCCTAGCTCAATATATAATTCTTACCTTCAAGACACATGTTCCAATAGTTGAAAGTAGGAGAAGATTTCCGGCCATATTCAATGAACTTTTTTAATGAGTCTTCAGGTCCTATCAGAGTCTCTTCTATAGTCGTAAAATCAATATATTTGCCAGCATTCATACATTTTACTATACGACTGAGGTCTTCAGTCAGTAAAACTAAATGTTCATCATCACTCCGTCCTTCCATCCATTTTTGTGCCTCTTTCAAAAGGAGTCTCATAAGAGCATCTCGAACTAAAGATAATGCTCGTATTCCTCGAGAATATTGTTTGCCTTTCAATATTTGATTACAAGTAGCCTCAGAAAACATATCTGAATCTACTAGTATATTCTTGAGACCCCCATCTCCAAAAATAGTGCCCAAACTTGCAATAAATCCCATAATTAAGTGCATACCTCCAATTTGCATGGTGACCTTATCTCTCAAATTTTCCTGGTTACTCCAGAGTATTTCTTGTGCCTTGGTGTATATAGCCAAATCGGCAGTGACAATTATATGATTCTGCTTGAGTTGATCGGCAATTTTAGTAAGCTGGACTAATGAGGTTAAAATGGTATCATAATTTGATGGTGGTGAATTAATAAAAGGTAAATAACGAATAATTGATACAGGGACATTATTATCTTCAATCGTGTTGTTAAAATCTACCCAACCGAGAGATGTCTCCGATGTAGAACGAACTATGTTCCATAGAAGATCTTTTCTAGAGGAAGTCTTGTACGATTGAGTTTCAGTCTCATAACTGAAATAATTTCTGTCGAAACTGCTTGGTTCAGGTCTTTTGACACCTTTTTTGTAGATTGCCAACTTTTCAGAATAATCAGTATCAGGATGTAAAGAACGACTATTGTGTCGATGTACAGGATTAAACTTAACATGTTCTGTTTTCTCCTGAAAAATTACCATAGCCATACAGTGTGTAGTATTTTTTCCATCGATTGTATCTTCGTTAATGTCAAAATTGTCAAACTTGAGCGAATGTAGTTTTTATTAGTAATTTCGGAAAGTACTTCTGGTACGTAAATCTCATCATAACGCTGGATGTTTGAATATGCAATGTTTGTCAGAAAAGTTCGAATTTCATCGTAGGCACAGCTGTATCCCAACTGATCCAATGTGTCGATGTTCTTCTTACTTCGGGTTGTATAATAAATCTGAAGTCCTAAACATAGTGATATTAAATGGCTATTGGAATTCAAACTTTTCTTTCTGTAGTTTGTTAGCAACGCATTACAGGTAGCTAATACAGCAATGTCATCTTCATTTGAAATTGTAGCTGCTTCAAAATCGCCGTTATTCAAAATCCATGAGAACAAGTATAACAGCTCCTTTGGTATGTGTTTTTTACAATTTTCCATGGTAATTTCGTCAGGCGTATGGTAGGTTTCATTTGATGCTTTTTGAGTCGACTCTGGTGCTTTTCGTATAATTCCAGAAGCTTTATGCAAAATATGAAAATCATTTTCGAGTATCTTTTGTTCAAAAGAGTCGTCATCGGTAGTTGGGGGGTCATCACAAGTTTTATTCATTGCATCCACATCCAGACTGACGTTTTCTTGCGAAGGTATTTGTGCAGATTGAGTTTGCAGTTTCGGATTAGAAACATATTTAATGTTTCTTTTGCTTATGTAATGGCTGTAGCATGACTTATGATACTTTGCATCCAATGCAAATAGATCGGTATGTAGTTCCATCGATGCAGTCATTTCACAATCTTGACGCAAAGAGGCGGCTTCCATAACCTTTGCTCTGGTTTTCTCGCCAGTACCAGTACTTATTGGAACAAGTTTTTTCTTCTTTCTAGTTCCCGGCTTTCTGCATATAAAACACATGCTTCGTATGTTGAATTTTTCACGCTTTCTTTTTATTGATCGTCTTTCTGTTACTTTACTGTTGCTGGCTGAAGAATCTAAGGCCGCGAGTATATTTGCTTTTGATACATTCTGCGGACTGGTGTATTTTTTAAAGCATGTCAGATGGTAGGTAAACGTATGCTTCATTGATTCGAGCAAGTTTTTATGACATATTAATCTATAATATACTTCATCTTTTCTGCTTTCTGCGGAATTCAATAGAGAACGAATGCCAGTAGATCGAGGTCTTTTAATTATTGGTCCAAGTTACTCATCATCGAGCCTATTTTCGCATATAAGACAAGCCTCTTTCTCCATGGTTTTCTTAAAGAAAGTTTCACAACTATTCGTGAAAATCCAAAAATTTAAACTTGACGATAATATCAACACCTTTCTTCATAGTAAACTTTACTTACCTAATTATTGGAGCACATAATCACTCTCACATTAACTGTCTTATAGCTGCATATTGCAAGGCAAAAACAAACTGATGCAGTCAATATTATATGCACTGGTTGCAAATATTATCAAGTAATACTATACTATGCATGCTAATCGTCAATGCGTTCCATGAAGTAGATAATGTAATGCGCGCCCTTTCCAATGCTATTATGCAGTCTATAACTCGCTCGCTCTCGCACTCCCAGTGAGCAGAATAGCTCGCTATACACGTCGTTATACATTTGGCTCTAAAAACATTATTTCTGAAACGCGACCATATGTTATATGAGAGAATATGTTGGTATTACTTCCAATTAGCCAAACATGAAAAAAAAACTGAAATCCATATCGTGAAAAAAAAAATTAAGCACTACTGAAGTCGGAACTTTCTGAATTTTACCATGCTACGCTCGGGAAAAAAATTAGCTACCACTAAAATTGAAGGTGCTTTCTACATTAAAAATTATATCCTTGTTCCATACCCCTAATACATTGGTGAAATAAAAACTAGTAACCTACGTTACCTAGTTATGGAGAAAAAAAAACATTAGTTTGCGGAAGAGGCCGGTACGAAAATAGACATTTTCCAGATACAATTGTTCATATCTTTTTTCAGTACCACCCAAAATTTTCGTAAAAAGAGATTCTGATGCATTAAACATTTGTAAAGATGGTTATGATCCCATATCTTTCTACTCCGAAAAATTTATCTCCTTAAATAAGCGAGTTCCACAGCTCTATCCGCTCCACTAAGACTTCCCAGGGCTTACCCAGGCTTTCCAGACTTCGAAGTGAGGAACCCTGAATTCTTATGAAATACCCTGACTTCCCAGGGGTTACTCAGGCTTTGCAGACTTTCTAGTGAGTAACCCAAAATTCTTATGAACCACCCATGCTCCCCAGAGTCTATCCCAAACCTCCCAGAGGTTACCAAGGCTTTCCAGACTTCCAAGGAACCCAGAATTCTTACGAAATACCCAGACTTCCCAGGGGTTACTCAGTCTTTGCAGTCTTTCTAATGAGTAGCCGAGAATCCTTATGAACTACCAATGTTCCCCACAGTCTATCCCAAACCTCCCAGAGGTTACCCAGCCTTTCCAGAAATCCGCGTGGGGAACCCAGAATTCTTACGAAATACCCAGACTTCCCAGGGCTTACCCAGGCTTTCCAGACTTCCAAGTGAGGAACCCAGAATTCTTATGAACTACCCATGCTCCTCAGAGCCTATCCCAACCTCCCAGAGGTAACCCAGGCTTTCCAGACTTCCAAGTGGGGAACCCAGAATTCTTATGAACTACCCATGCTCCCCAGAGTCTATCCCAACCTCCCAGGGGTTACCCAGGCTTTGCAGACTTTATAGTGAGTAACCCGGGATTCTTATGAACTACCCATGCACCCCAGAGTCAATCCCAAACCTCCCAGAGGTTACCCAGGCTTTACAGACTTCCACGTGGGGAACCCAGAATTGTTACGAAATGCCCAGACTTCCCATGGGTTACCCAGGCTTTCCAGATTTCCAAGTGAGGAACCCAGAATACTTACGAATTTCTCAGACTTTCCAGGGTTTATCCAGACTTTCTAGACTTCCTACTGAGTAACCCAGAATTCTTATGAACTACCCATGCTCCCCAGAGACTAATCCAGACCTACCAGAGGTTACCCAGACTTTCCAGATTTCCAAGTGGGGAACCCAGAATTCTTACGAAATACCCAGACTTCCCATGGGTTACCCAGGCTTTGCAGACATCCACGTGATTAATCCAGAATTCTTACAAAATACCCAGGCTTTCTAGACTTCCAAGTGAGAAACCCAGAATTCTTAGATATACCCAGGTTTGCAGACTTTCTGACTTTCTAGTGAGTAACCCAGAATTCTTATGAACTGCCCATGTTCTCCAGGAACTAACCCAGAATTCCCAGAAGTTACCCAGGCTTTTCAGACGTCCAAGTGAGGAACCCAGAATTCTTAAGAAATTCCCAGACTTCCCATGTGTTACCCAGGCTGTGCAGACTTCCAAGTGAGTAAACCAGAATTCGTACGAAATACCCAGACTTCCAAGGGGTTACCCAGGTTTGCAGACTTCCACGTGAGGAATTCAGAACTCTTACAAAATACCCAAACTCCCCAGAGGTTATCCAGGCTTTCCAGAATTCTACTTGGGGAACCCAGAATTCTTACGAAACACCCAGACTTCCCAGAGCTTACCCAAGGCTTTCCAGACTTCCAAGTGAGGAACCCATAATTCTTATGAAATACCCAGACTTGCCAGGGGTTACTCAGGCTTTGCAGACTTCCACGTGAGTAAACCAGAATTCGTACGAAATACCCAGACTTCCCAGGGCTTACCCAGGCTTTGCAGACTCACAAGTGAGGAACCCAGAATTCTTACGAAATGCCCAGACTTCCCAGGGCTTACCCAGGCTTTCTAGACTTCCTATTGAGGAACCCAGAATTCTTATGTAAATACCCAGACTTCCCAGGAGTTACTCAGGCTTTGCAGACTTTCTAGTGAGTAACCCAAAATTCTTATGAACTACCCATGCTCCCTAGAGACTAACCCAGACCTCCCAGAGATTACTCAGGCTTTCCAGACTTCCAAGTGGGGAACCCAGGATTCTTACGTAATACCCAGACTTTCCAGGGCTTACCTAGTCTTTCCAGACTCACTAGTGAGTAACCCAGAATTCTTATGAACTACCCATGCTCCCCATAGGCTAACCCAGACCTCACAGAAGTTACCCAGGCTTTGCAAACTTCAAAGTGAGGAACCCAGAAATCTTACGAAATACCCAGACCTTCCAGGGCTTACCCAGTCTTTGCAGACTTCCATGTGGGGATCCCAGAATCCTTAAGAAATGCCCAGACATCCCATGGGTTACCCAGGCTTTCCAGACTTCCAAGTGAGTAACCCAGAAATCTTAAGAACTACTCATGCTCCCCAGAGTCTATCCCAAACCTCCCAGAGGTTACCAAAGTTTTCCAGACTTCCAAGTGGGGAACCCAGAATTCTTACAAAATACCCAGACTTCCCAGGGGTTACCCAGTTTTTGCAGGCTTCGAAGTGAAGAACTCAGAATTCTTACGAAATACCCAGAATTCCCAAGGCTTACCCAGGCTTTCCAGACGTCCAAGTGAGGAACCTGGAATTCTTAAGAAATACCCAGACTTCCCATGGGTTACCCAGGCTGTGCAGACTTCCAAGTGAGTAAAACAGAATTCGTACGAAATACCCAAACTTCCCAGGGGTTACCCAGGCTTTGTATACTTTCTAGTGAGTAACCCAGAATTCTTATGAACTACCCATGCTCGCCAGAGTCTATCCCAAACTTCCCAGAGGTTAAACAGGCTTTTCAGAATTCCGCGTGGGGAACCCAGAATTCTTACAAAATACCCAGACTTCCCAGAGCTTACCCAGGCTTTCCAGACTTCCTAGTGAGGAACCCAGAATTCTTATGAACTACCCATGCTCCCCAGACACTAACCCAGAACTCCCAGAGATTACTCAGGCTTTCCAGACTTCCAAGTGAGGAACCCAGGATTCTTACGTAATACCCAGACTTTCCAGGGCTTACCTAGTCTTTCCAGACTTCCTAGTGAGTAACCCAGAATTCTTATGAACTACCCATGCTCCCCATAGGCTAACCCAGACTTTCCAGGGCTTACACAGGCTTTCCAGACATGCAATTGGGGAACCCAAAATTTTTACCAATTACCCAGACTTCCCAGGGATTACCCAAGCTTTCCAGGCCTCCAAGTGAGGAACCCAGAACTCTTATGAACTACCCATGCTCCCCAGAGACTAACCCAGACATCCCAGAAATTACCCCGGCTTTCCAGACTTCCAAGTGGGGAACCCAGGATTCTTACGTAATACACAGACTTCCCAGGGGTTACCCAGGCTTTGCAGACTTTGTAGTGGGTAACCCAGAATTCTTATGAACTACCCATGGTCCCCAGAGTCAATACCAAACCTCCCAGAGCTTACACTGGCTTTCAATACTTTCACGTGGGGAACCGAGAATTGTTACAAAATGCCCAGACTTCCCATGGGTTACCCAGGCTTTTCAGACTTCCAAGTGAGGAACCCAGAATTCTAACGTAATTCTCAGACTTTCCAGGGTTTAACCAGACATTCTAGACTTCCTACTGAGTATCCCAGAATTCTTATAGATTACCCATGCTCCCCAGAGACTAAACCAGACCTTCCAGAAGTGTCCAGATTTCCAAGTGGGGAACCCAGAATTCTTAGATATACCCAGGTTTGCAGACTTTCTGACTTTCTAGTGAGTAACCCAGAATTCTTATGAACTGCCCATGTTCTCCAGGAACTAACCCAGAATTCCCAGAAGTTACCCAGGCTTTTCAGACGTCCAAGTGAGGAACCCAGAATTCTTAAGAAATTCCCAGACTTCCCATGTGTTACCCAGGCTGTGCAGACTTCCAAGTGAGTAAACCAGAATTCGTACGAAATACCCAGACTTCCAAGGGGTTACCCAGGTTTGCAGACTTCCACGTGAGGAATTCAGAACCCTTACAAAATACCCAAACTCCCCAGAGGTTATCCAGGCTTTCCAGAATTCTACTTGGGGAACCCAGAATTCTTACGAAACACCCAGACTTCCCAGAGCTTACCCAGGCTTTCCAGACTTCCAAGTGAGGAACCCAGAATTCTTATGAAATACCCAGACTTCCCAGGGGTTACTCAGGCTTTCCAGACTTCCTACTGAGTAACCCAGAATTCTTATGAATTACCTATGCTCCCCAGAGACTAACCGAAACTTCCCAGAGGTTACCCAGTCCTTCCAGATTTCCAAGTGGGGAACCCAGAATTCTTACGAAATACCCAGACTTCCCAGGGGTTACCCAGGCTTTCTAGACTTCCTAGTGAGGAACCCATAATTCTTATGAAATACCCAGACTTGCCAGGGGTTACTCAGGCTTTGCAGACTTCCACGTGAGTAAACCAGAATTCGTACGAAATACCCAGACTTCCCAGGGCTTACCCAGGCTTTGCAGACTCACAAGTGAGGAACCCAGAATTCTTACGAAATGCCCAGACTTCCCAGGGCTTACCCAGGCTTTCTAGACTTCCTATTGAGGAACCCAGAATTCTTATGAAATACCCAGACTTCCCAGGAGTTACTCAGGCTTTGCAGACTTTCTAGTGAGTAACCCAAAATTCTTATGAACTACCCATGCTCCCTAGGGACTAACCCAGACCTCCCAGAGATTACTCAGGCTTTCCAGACTTCCAAGTGGGGAACCCAGGATTCTTACGTAATACCCAGACTTTCCAGGGCTTACCTAGTCTTTCCAGACTCACTAGTGAGTAACCCAGAATTCTTATGAACTACCCATGCTCCCCATAGGCTAACCCAGACCTCACAGAAGTTACCCAGGCTTTGCAAACTTCAAAGTGAGGAACCCAGAAATCTTACGAAATACCCAGACCTTCCAGGGCTTACCCAGGCTTTCCAGACTTCCAAGTGAGTAACCCAGAAATCTTAAGAACTACTCATGCTCCCCAGAGTATATCCCAAACCTCCCAGAGGTTACCCAAGTTTTCCAGACTTCCAAGTGGGGAACCCAGAATTCTTACAAAATACCCAGACTTCCCAGGGGTTACCCAGTCTTTGCAGGCTTCGAAGTGAAGAACTCAGAATTCTTACGAAATACCCAGACTTCCCAAGGCTTACCCAGGCTTTCCAGACGTCCAAGTGAGGAACCTGGAATTCTTAAGAAATACCCAGACTTCCCATGGGTTACCCAGGCTGTGCAGACTTCCAAGTGACTAAAACAGAATTCGTACGAAATACCCAAACTTCCCAGGGGTTACCCAGGCTTTGTATACTTTCTAGTGAGTAACCCAGAATTCTTATGAACTACCCATGCTCGCCAGAGTCTATCCCAAACTTCCCAGAGGTTAAACAGGCTTTTCAGAATTCCGCGTGGGGAACCCAGAATTCTTACAAAATACCCAGACTTCCCAGAGCTTACCCAGGCTTTCCAGACTTCCTAGTGAGGAACCCAGAATTCTTATGAATTACCTATGCTCCCCAGAGACTAACCCAAACTTCCCAGGGCTTTCCCAGGCTTTCTACACTTCCTAGTGAGGAACCCAGAATTCTTATGAACTACCCATGCTCCCCAGACACTAACCCAGAACTCCCAGAGATTACTCAGGCTTTCCAGACTTCCAAGTGAGGAACCCAGGATTCTTACGTAATACCCAGACTTTCCAGGGCTTACCCAGGCTTTCCAGACATCCAATTGGGGAACCCAGAATTTTTACCAATTACCCAGACTTCCCAGGGATTACGCAAGCTTTCCAGGCCTCCAAGTGAGGAACCCAGAACTCTTATGAACTACCCATGCTCCCCAGAGACTAACCCAGACATCCCAGAAATTACCCCGGCTTTCCAGACTTCCATGTGGGGAACCCAGGATTCTTACGTAATACACAGACTTCCCAGGGGTTACCCAGGTTTTGCAGACTTTGTAGTGGGTAACCCAGAATTCTTATGAACTACCCATGGTCCCCAGAGTCAATACCAAACCTCCCAGAGCTTACACAGGCTTTCAATACTTTCACGTGGGGAACCGAGAATTGTTACAAAATGCCCAGACTTCCCATGGGTTACCCAGGATTTTCAGACTTCCAAGTGAGGAACCCAGAATTCTAACGTAATTCTCAGACTTTCCAGGGTTTCACCAGACATTCTAGACTTCCTACTGAGTATCCCAGAATTCTTATAGATTACCCATGCTCCCCAGAGACTAACCCAGACCTTCCAGAAGTAACCCAGGCTTTCCAGATTTCCAAGTGGGGAACCCAGGATTCTTACGAAATACCCAGGCTTCCCATCGGTTACCCGGGCTTTGCAGACTTCCACGTGAGGAATCCAGAATTCTTACAAAATACCCAGACTCCCCAGGGGTTACCCAGGCTTTCTAGACTACATAGTGAGGAATCCATAATTCTCATGAAATACCCAGACTTGACAGGGGTTACTCAGGCTTTGCAGACTTCCACGTGAGTAAACCAGAATTCGTACGACATACCCAGACTTCCCAGGGGTTACCCAGGATTTGCAGACATCCAAGTTAGGAACCCAGAATTCTTACGAAATTCTCAGACTTTCCAGGGTTTATCCAGACTTTCTAGACTTCCTACTGAGTAACCCAGAATTCTTATGAACTACCCATGCTCCCCAGAGACTAACCCAGACCTCCCAGAGGTTACCCAGACTTTCCAGATTTCTAAGTGGGGAACCCAGAATTCTTACGAAATACCCAGACTTCCCATGGGTTACCCAGGATTTGCAGACTTCCACGTGAGGAACCCAGAATTCTTACAAAATACCCAGACTCCCCAGGGGTTACCCAGGCTTTCTAGACTTCCAAGTGAGGAACCCAGAATTCTTATGAAATACCCAGATTTGCCAGAGGTTACTCAGGCTTTGCAGACTTCCACGTGGAAAGGGAAAACCCTGGGAAGTCTGGGTATTTCGTACGAATTCTGTTTTACTCACTTGGAAGTCTGCACAGCCTGGGTAACCCATGGGAAGTCTGGGTATTTCTTAAGATTTCTAGGTTCCTCACTTGGACGTCTGGAAAGCCTGGGTAAGCCCTGGGAAGTCTGGGTATTTCGTAAGAATTCTGAGTTCTTCACTTCGAAGCCTGAAAAGACTGGGTAAGCCCTGGGAAGTCTGGGTATTTCGTAAGAATTGTGGGTTCTACACGCGGAATTCTGGAAAGCCTGGGTAACCCCTGGGAAGTCAGGGTATTTCTTTAGAATTCTGGGTTCCTCACATGGAAGTCTGCAAAGCCTGGGTAAATTATGGGAAGTCTGGGCATTTCGTAAGAATTCTGGGTTCCCCACTTGGAAGTCTGGAAAGCCTGGGTAACCTCTGGGAGGTTCGGGATAGACTCTGGGGAGCAAGGGTAGTTCATAAGCATTCTGGGTTACTCACGACAAAGTCTGTAAAGCCTGGGTAAGCGCTGGGAAGTCTGGGTATTTCGTAAGAATTCTGGGTTCCTCACGTGGAAGTTTGGAAATCCTGGGTAACCCCTGGGAATTGTATGTTAGTCCGTGTAGGGTCTGGGTAGTTCCTAGGAACCCTGCATTTGTTTTGCATTTCTGGGTTAATTTTTTATCCCTACACTAACCGCTAATTCTTGACCTGGAGGAATATTTTATATTACCTACTGCAAAATCGCATGCTTCGATAAAATTCTATAAGTTAGTTTGGTGTCCATAATAATGGGGAATAAGATCAGTTAGATCTTTTAGTCTGCATGATGAATTTATTGAACTTGTGCCTGAATTTTGAGGTGGGGCACTTGGGGTACCAGATAATAGATTTCTGACAGAAAGTTGCACCTGAGTTTGGTCATATCTGGCAAGACATTAAAACAGCGTTTGTACTTGGTAGTGAATAATTTCGGCAGGAGGGAAAATAGTCTTTCAGAAGTGTATCAACTGGCTTACAAGTCATTTATACTGACTTGCATTGGAGGTGTGTTGCTTCGTTTGAAGCCATTTTAATAATTTTTATTTTACTGGTAAGTTTCCAAGTAGTTACTTCTCACTGATCCGTTACCTTATGAAATTAGTAAACAATAAATTTTACTTTCGTTTACAGCGCAACAAATCACAAAACACTGGATGTTGAGAAGAGGTTCAGAAGTTTCCTTGGCGAATTTCTGAAGTTCTTACTAGAGCTCGTTTCACTCTGACTATGCAGTGTAGATGGATAGGGCTACAGTATTGCCGTATTTCCCCAGCAAGTCGCTTAAAACTGAACACGAAGACGTCAATCATAATAAATCCGCCTTTTGTATTGCAATCGGCTTATTTGTTAATAAGTGTTGAAGTAAACCCTTTTTGTCGCTTCTGCGTCAATTTGAAAAGAGCAGCATATGTGCGTGTTTTCCTCTGGTTACGATGTAATAGCAATTACTGAAATTTGGTTAACTTGTGATATACCTAATCAGGCAATTAACATAGATGGTTACTCGTTTATACGTCGTGATCGTCCAACAAGGGGGGTGGAGTTGGATTTTATATTAAATCTATGATACGAATTAATTGTGGTGTTGTTTATAATCCTTCCGGTCAGGACAAGGAATTTTTGAATAATTTTGAAAATACAGTGTCTAGTATTGTTCTGTTAACACAACATATTTTTTGTTTCGGACACTTTAACATTGAGTTGTTTGATTTTCAAAATAATATGACACTTAATTTTCTTTCTTGTATTGATGGCTTAGGTTTCACACAACTTATAAATGAACCTACACGTGTTACAGACAGGACGGCGACACTTCTTGATCTCATTCTAACAACAGCTCCTGCGTTTGTGGCTAGTTCAGGTGTTGCTAATATACATTCCGGGTCAGATCATGATTTAGTATTCTGTAATCTTAAACTGAAAAGCACTAAACCGAGTCCTATCTTTCGAACCTACAGGAACTTCAAAAACTTTAACTATGATTTATTCTTTGACCATTTACGTTCTATACCGTGGAGAAATACAGGGTGTCTCTCAAATATGGTGCCATAGCTTAACCACAGATTCCGGGGATCAAAATAAGACGATTTAACGCAACTTACCTCTATCCGAAATTACTTCGTTAAAGCGCTATTCAACGCCAAAGATCTTCAAAAAATTTCTATATTTTTAAATAACAAAAGATTGTTTTTGGAGATTAGGATGAAATTTGGGATGTGATTCTTTACTGGAAAAAGGTGTTTTTTGACATCATTTTTTTGTTCAGGAGGGTCACGTAAGTGGTCAAAGGTTTATCATCCACAGTCAAAGAAGCTCACATCTTTTTAACAGTTCGGCCAATAGTTGTCAAATTTTTTTTACATATTTCAAATATTTTTTGTCTCTTGTTTGATTTCGGTATCTGCCATAGTTTATGCTGAAAAAATTATTTTGATTGGCTGCAGTGCATTTCTTAAGACAGATGTAGTAATCTAGTTGTCCCGTATGTTGAGAAATAAATCACAAAGAGACAATTTGATATAAACTTTATTACTAGCAAGAGTATGTAAAGGGTGGCGCAAAATAATCCGAACCATTTCTGAAACAATGGTTCAGCTTATTTTGTACCACCGGTAAATTAATAGATTTACAGCAAATGCCCAATGTGACCACCATTTTCCCGGATGCAAAAGTTGATTCTACCCAAAAAATTGTCTCTTCGTCATTTATGTCTCATCATACGGGGACAACTAGATTATTACATCGTTTTAAGAATTGCACTGCAGCCAATCAAAATATTTTTTTTCAGCCTAAACTATGAGAGATACCGAAATTAAACAAGAAAAGAAAAATATTTGAAATAAGAATGTCACTCTGTAAGAAAATTTTGAAAACTATTGTCTGAACTGTTAAAAAAATATGAACTTCTTTGCCTATGGATGATCACTTTTGACCACTTACGTGACACTCCTGAACACAAAAGTGATGTCAAAAAACACCTTTTTCCAGTAAAGAATCACATCCCAAATTTCATCCTAATCGCTAAAAGCAATCTTTTGTTATTTAAAAAAATAGAAATTTTTTGAAGATCTTTGGCGTTGGATAGTGCTTTAACGAAGAAATTTCGGATAGAGGTATGTTGCGTTAAATCGAGCGTTAAATCGTCTTATTTTGATCCCCGGAATCTGTGGTTAAGCTATGGCACCATATTTTAGAGACACCCTGTATACACAGGGTGTACAAAAAAAAGGTCGGATATTTTACCCACCTATAATCCTCATCAAAATAAACAAAAAAGTCTTAATAAGCATAGGTCCGCAAATCAACTGTTAGAGATAGAGTTGATTTTGTATTTTAATCAAAAAAATGCATTATTATGACTAAATGAAGTAAATGCGCTAATAGCTAAATATTAGAAGACCGAAAATACTTAAAGTAAATGTTCTACATGTCCACTTTATTCCGTCGGCACGTTTTTCAGGCACTTTTTTCCGTGGCACTTTTTTCCACGGCACTTTTTTCCTAGTTTCCCTTTAAACCATCTGTGAGCCATGGAGCAAAAGGCTTGGTGATTCTGAATCTAGGAAAAAAGTGAAGTGAAAAAAAGTGCCACGGAGAAAAGTGCCGCGGGAAAAAGTGCAGACGGAATAAAGTGCCGCGGAAAAAAGTGCCGTTGGAAAACCTGACCTAACCTAACCTAACCGAACTTCTTTATAGGTGCCTCTACAAATTCCAAAAAAAAACCAATTAGGTACTTATCTATGTAAGTTCTGCGGTATATTGTAAACCGTCTTGATTGATATCATAGCTGGAAATGTAAGTCACTAGACAAAGGTTTGTATACAGCTCGACCAAGCTTACAAAGTTGAAAGGGGGCGTGTCCGGCGCTGTTATTGTTTTTCAAAGTACAGTCAAAATCAAAACATTTAGGCCGCAAATTTAAATAATTGTAAATACTTGAAACAATCTTGAAACAGTATAAAACTGTAATTTTTTTGTGCATTACGTATTAAAAGTATGCTTTTTTTATTTTGGATGGGGCAGTAACCTGTATATTTACAACTTTCTTAATGTGCGAGGTAGAAACTATTCCTTAACAAAAGATGAATGATACTTTGTGAACTATAGGTATGTTCGTTTGTGCTGTTAAACGGCACTAGGTGAACGTCATGTATGCACTGCCGGCACCTCTAGAATTGGTGTAGATAGTTCTTGTTTAGTAGAACACAAACGAATACACCTTATATGTGATAATAATTAAATTTTCAAATAATATTTATTTAAATTTTCACTCTCTAGACTACATACATACCAGAATTCTCCTGCAGAATTAATAAAGAAACATATTGAAAAAATTCTCTGTATAACAGAATCACAGCATATTTATGTAAGACGAAATAATTTATTAACTGATGCAGTTAAAGCAATTCTAGCTCCAAAGTTTGACCCAACAAAAACTCTAAATATTCACTTTATTGGAGAAGCAGGAGTGGATTTAGGGGGACCAAGGAAAGAATTTTTAGATATTTTGCTCAACAATCTATTACAATGGCAAGTGTTTCAAGGAGAACCAGGAACACTAACTTTATCAAATCATATTTCCTCGTTAATTAACAATTTACCCTTTGCTGCTGGGGTAATTGTGGGCTTGATATTATGCCAAGGGCATACACCTGCTCCACTCTTTGCTAAAAGTTTACTGTACAGCATAGCAAATATCAAATACAGCTATTCACCACAAGACATACCCGACAGAGATTTAAGAAATACGATCATGACTGTTAGTTTAATTTTTTGAGTTTTAGTTAATATAAATTGAATTGTAAAAAAGCCAACATTTTGTTATTATTCTTCAAGAGTATCTTGTATTTCCTTTTGTTTTAGTTTAAAGATTCGGATTCTATAAGTATAGAGAACAGTGAACTTCAGACATTAGCAGAAGAAATGTGTTATTACAAGAGCATAACACAAGAAACAAAACATGATTTTGTGGCGACTGTGTCACAGTATCTTTCAGTAGTTAAAAATGGTGCTCACATATCACAATTTGCAAAAGGCCTAAATACACTAGGAATTGATGCATTGATTCAGGAACATCCAGGTCATTGTTATATTATAAACATTATATACTTTCACTGTTTTATTTCAAGCGAAGTTTGCTATGGTTAAAAAACTTCTTACTTTTTACTACCAAGATTCAAAATTCATGCTAAAAGTTGGAAATTTGGTCAAAACATAAAAATATCTAAAGTGAAAACAGTTATACTTTCTTTAGCAGTGTTTTAATTCACAGATCAAATGTTATTCTTATTATGTGGGGACAGTTACGTAGCTCCGCCTATGGATGCAAATACAATATACTCAGATTTGCACTTTAATTATTCTGAAGAAGGATCAAATCAATTAATGTCAGAACAAGAAGCAACATTACAAGTAATGGAGTTTTTGTCAGGTTGCTGTTGTGCCGATGGACAAGCACAAGACGCACATAATGGCAATGATGGTAGGTTTTTATTGTTAATGTTAACATCTCATACATTACCTAAGTGACTGACTACTTACGTTGTTTGTTTCAGAACCAGCACAGTGTTGTATTCGTGACTTCTTACAATTTGTCACGGGTGTCCGAAGGGTACCAATATTTGAAATACAAAAACCCACAGTCAGTTTTGGACATCAGCCTTACCCTACAGCAAATGTTTGTAGCTCTACACTGACGTTACCGTTAAATTTAGATTCCGATACATTTAAGCATAGGCTTACAGAAGCAATACTTGGCTCACCAGAGTTTGGACAAGTTTAATTTTTTGATGTATGGCATCTTAATAAACAGCCTTCGGGAGGTGTTTTCATAGGTCATTGTAGAAGAAAAAATTTCTATAACATGTCCTAAAATGCTTCTGAAGGCAGCTCGGATGCAGCCCCCTAAAAATGTTTACAAACATTTGCTTTTATACTTATCTGAAATGTCCTTTAATATTACAATGTATTGAATTTTTGTATGCCTTTAGTTTTAATCCAGCTATGTCTAATGGAAATTATTCCTTTAGGGAACCGTACTTCCCTTCAGAAGCATTTTAGGACACCTGTTCATAGGCTTTTTTCTCTTTTAAGACGACTTGACAAAACATATCCTCTCAAAGTTTATTGATGCCGTTTATAAACACGCTGTTTAAAGAGTGATTTCAGAGTATAAAATCACAAGGTATACTTTGAAAAAACCTTATATTTACATTTAGTTTTAATTGAATATTGTTTCTTTTCTAATATGTTACATTAGTCAAAGGTAAACAAACTTTTTAATTTCACTTTATTGCTGTTGATTTGTTTAATTTGTCATAAATATTATACCAAAAATATTTTTAATTTATTTGTGTCTAAAATAGATGGGGGAAATCACAGAACCATGGTGCAAAATAATCTATTATATCCATGAGGCTCGAGTTGAAACATTTTTACAAATAGGTAGTAGGTAGTTGATAAATCAACTTCTACAAATTGTAATTAGCTTGTATTTGATTAAGTATATTGCGGTTAATAATACATAAATTTAAGGGCTCTGCAAACCCTTATTTTTCTCGAACCGAATGTTTCTAGTAAATATTCAAACGAACCTAACTTGAACTACTATTGATACAATTATTTTAATCGACAGTACAGGAAAAAAAATAATTTTTTCCATTTCACAATCAAATATAAAAAATATTCAAAATAAAAACCTCTTCATAACCTTTCAGCACACGCGCTATATCTTGTAACACAGGAGCTCGCACCGGTCCGAGAGACCTACCTGTTAAAAAAATTGCACATATGATCTTACTGACCAAGTGAGTTCAGAAAACTATTAAAACGATTCAAAATGGAGTACTACACAAAATAGTATCTCAATAAAGTTCTAAAACAATTTTTATTTAAATATTTTATATTTATTACCAATGGGATAACACAAAACATTAAATGAGAGAAAAGAAATGACTACTTATGAAGTAACCTTAGTTGTTATCAATAAAACAAAATATAGTAGTGATAATGCAATTTTTAATCCTAACAATTTTAATAATTATTAGTGACTTACAACTTTTTAATGTTGTTCCTCCGGGCTGCAGTCCTGACAAATCGGTCGTATGTGTTCTAAACACATATATTTCTTACAAACGCAGCAGTAGTACTTTGTCTTTCTATTTTTCTTGTGGTCACAAAAATAGCATCTCCCCTTTTGCCCATCAATTCTACCTTCTGATTCAGGTTCATCATGAATTCCACATAATTCTCGAAGACGATACTTTAAAGTTCTGGGAACCGCTTTCCATGTTATGAAGTCTTTGGGTTTCAAATCGTACCGCCGTACGTCACGCTGACGTTTCTATTGCAGTGAGAAACGACTTCCCTTGATAGTAAACATCTCACTCAGTTAATATTGCTGGTAGTACGTAGCGCGGTGATTGTTACAACAGTCGGACCGATGGTAGCGCCATCTTCGAACGTGCTCCCAAACTAAGCCAAAAACTGTATACATTGGTCAGAGGTCTAGGTATTTATTAGCCTATGCTATTAGCTACGTTTTTGTTTTTTCATGAACGACAGAATTCCACTGTCGCGCCCTCTACGAACCGACAACAAGTACCCCAAAAGGGAATAGCATAAGATAAATGCGACTCGACCAGAGCAAAGTAAACCTGCCTAGCAACTGAAGGGCCAAGCTCTCCAGCAATGACTCTAACCATGAAGCAACCCTTTGAAATTTTTTTAGATAAATAATCTAAATGAGTCGACCAGTTTAAATCATTCCCTAAATAAAGGCCTAAAAATTTAGCACAATTAACTTGCTTGATGACCTCATTATTAATGGATATGGGAGCTAAGTTATCACAAAAAGGTAAAATTGAAGTTTTGCAAATGTTAAGACAGATTTGATTAGAATCACACCAATCTTTAATTATTTTAATATCGTTGCACATGCTGTAATGCAAATCAAGTAGATTTTTATGACTCCAAAGGAAACTTGTATAATCTGCAAAGAGGACAACATACCCAGAGATGCTCAGATTACAAATACCATTTATGAATGTTAAAAATAAAATTGGACCGAGTACGGAGCCTTGTGGCACACCACATTTTAAAGCCATGGAAGTAGATAGTGCATCACAAATTTTTACTAGTTGCTTTCTATCTGAAAGATAAGATCTGAACCAATCTAATGCAATACCACGTATGCCAAGTCGTTCAAGCTTTTCCAATAATAAGGAGTGATCAACACAGTCGAAAGCTTTAGACATATCACAAAGTAACGCCGCAGTATATGATTTATTATTAAGATTATTATAAATATCATGGATTAATGAAAATATGGCGTCACCCGTGTTGAGACCACTTTGAAAACCAAATTGCTTTTTTGACAAACAGTTACATTTAATTAAGAATTTCATTAATCTATGTTTTACAAGTTTTTCAATGATTTTTGACCACGTAGAAAGTAACGAAATAGGTCTGTAACTGGAAGGAATTTTAGTATCACCACCCTTATACAAAGGAATGACGACTGCAGTTTTTAACTCAGAAGGAAAACAGCCACAAGAGAAACAGTCATTAATTAGTGAAACCAAAGTTTCAAAAAATCCAAGTGATAAATTTTCAATAAATTTAATAGCAATGTTATCTATTCCGGCTGCTGACTTATTTTTAATTTCAGATATAATTTCTTTTACCTCCAAAACATTTGTGGGCAACAGATAAAATGAAAGATGATTTTTTGAGCATTCATGTGCAGTATTAGACCGATTTGGATTTACAGTTATTGTAGAAGTAATATTTTCTGCAACTGAACAAAAATAAGTGTTTAAATCATCGGGAGTTAACTCATTTTGAATACTGTTGATGTTAACGTTTTCATCGATTCCCGGTAATTCCTTAATGATCTTCCAAGTTTCTCTAGTTTTATTCGGGGCCGACGTGACTCTATTTTTATAATAGTCCGATTTGGCTTTTTTAACTAATTTTCTATAAGTGGATTTATACTTACGAACATAGTCATGAAAAAAGAATTGTCTGGTAAACTTACGAATATAATTCAAGGAACGTAGGTTTCTTGCTGAAATACGGATACCATCAGTGATCCAAGGTTTGTAATGCCTACGTATTAAAGAACGCACGAGAAACGGTTCTAAAAATAAATCATTAATTTTACGGACAAATGTATTAAAATTTTGCTCAGGGTTTCCTAAAGGTAAATTTTCCATGTTAATGTCATTGCACAGGTGTTCAAATATTTTGATATTTCTCTTGCAGTAATTTCTACATAATTGTTTCTTGTTATTATTATTATTTAGAGAGTTTACTAGAGCAGGAAAAGTAGTTAAAATTGCTTCATGATCAGAGAAATATAAATGTAAAACCGAAGTATTACCATCTAAGTTAGAGCAGACATAGTCAATAATTGTCGCTGAATTTTCTTGAATGTGAGTACTAGATTTAACATGCATAGTTAAGTTGAAACACTCCAACAGCTGAATAAGTCTCCTTTTGACTATTGATTCTGAATCAAAGTTAATATTAAAATCTCCGGCTAGAATAACTCTACTTTTACAAAACTGATCCTGGTTTAGTAATATTTCTAATTTATCAAAAAAGATACCGGCATCAGCTATTGGACTTCTATAAATACATACTACTATTAATCTAAGATTGCTGTTTTGTACTATTGAAAATTCAAACTCCTTTTCAGATAATAAAAAATCATATTTATTAACATTTATATAGCCTTTGTTTTTTCCTAAAATCATAGTACCCCTGTGTGACGAAACTAGTGTGTTAAATCTAGATAGTACTGAGTAATTTTGAACAACAATTGTTTCATTAGCTGAAAGCCAATGCTCAGTAATAAGGAGAAGGTCGGGTAATTGTAGTTCATCCAAAAATATACTTAAATCATTAATTTTGTTTCTAATTGATTGAATGTTAACTAGTAATACATGTAAATAGATCGGGTTTCATACATCTAAAAAAGGATGACTGACCAAATTTTGAGTTTTAGCAACCTTAGTTGCCAGAGAAACATTATTGGCGCTATCAGAAACATCTGCATTAAACATTACTACAGGTACTGTGTCAGTAGTCATCAGATACTCCTGGTTATATGAAATAGATGGAGAATTTTCCACCTTTTTTATTGTTTTTAGATAACAAAAGGAACTAGTTTGGAATTTTTTTATAATATTCACAATTTCTTCACATAATTTATATTTTCCGTGTTTGTTCATGCGAAGACCATGTTTAGTGTAATATGACGTATTACCTACTTTAGAATTAATATCTAAAAAACCTACTGTAGTATAACGACCAAGTTTGTATACTATATCGGACAGATACTGATTTACTTCATAAATATAACTATTACAATTATTATACAGGGTGATCATTTGAAAACGATCCACCCCCAATATCTCGGTGCACAAAGCTTTCTAAAGAAATCGCCGAGACACGTCAACAATATTAATGAGGGAGACATATTTTTACATAAAAGTTACATAACACGTTTTATGCCCCCAGCCTCCAGAGCCTCCTCCTCAAAAATTTTAAATGGCAAGAGGGTTATGTGATACCTCATTTGAAAGGCCTTTGGATTACCTACATTTTGACGTTTTGTTTTTTAAAATCGGTTGATTCGTTTATGAGATATTAAGGGAAAAGTGTTTAAGTTTATTAAAACAAAAGGGAGCTTTTAAAACGCATAGCAGGCTGTTGTCATAATGCATTACTGGATGTTTTTATTGTCACTACTTGTCAAAGTGTTTGGCAATAATAATTGTTGATGTTCGTTTAAATTAAAATCGATAGATTTGTTTTTCAGAAATTTAATGTACCTAATAATTAGACAAAATAATTTCAATTCTTTCAGCTAACGTGTAAACCATTTTTTAAATTTCACAAAAATCTCCAACCGCAAAGTAAAACACACACAAACACTGTAATCACTGTAATATTAAATTTGCACAAACGTCAAAACATCATTTAATTGTTTCTGCACAGCCTGCTATTTTGTTTAATTTTTATATTTCTTTAAATTTCTGAAAAATAAATCTATCGATTTTAATTTAAACGAACATCAACAATTATTATTGCCAAACACTTTGACAAGTAGTGACAATAAAAACATCCAGTAATGCATTATGACAACAGCCTGCTATGCGTTTTAAAAGCTCCTTTTTGTTTTAATAAACTTAAACACTTTTCCCTTAATATCTCAAAAACGAATCAACCGATTTTAAAACGCAAAACTTCAAAATGTAGGTAATCCAAAGGCCTTTCAAATGAGGTATCACATAACCCCCCAAGTAGCATTTATAATGGGCGCCACGTTGCGGCCACTACCATAGAAACTTTAAAGTGTTTATCACTAGTGGCTGCCACAGAATAGCCACGGTTCTATCACGTGGCGGCCACCAAAATGGGGAACACTTTTTGGGTGGTTGCCACAGTGCGGCCAAGTGGCGGAAACCTATACAGCCACTTTCTCCGCCAAGTGGCGAACACGTGGCCGCATGGTGGCAGACACCTACACGAATCATGGACTCCGCCCCTCGTTTTGGGTAGTGTCGTTCGATCTCTGTTGTACAACTTTATAATACATATGCCGTGTCTTATTCTCACAATGTCTCTGTTTGCTGTTCGCTAACTCGACTCGACTATAAGTATCTTGACCGATCATAGTAGACTTAAAAAGGCCGATACTGGATAAGGGCTCTTATGGGGTTTGTGTGTAAAATAAGGGCGCTTTATTCAGGTAAGTTTGTATGGGTGCGAGTGAGAAGGGTGCCTGTATTAGGGTGCGAGTGGGATGGAAGTAGTCCCTTCGTAGGCGTGTCTGGTCGTGTTTTGTGGGCGTATCGTCTGCCATCGGCCATTTTTGTTGTTGTTCGGCCATTTTTGTTCGGTGAGTAGGCGTGGTTTGTTAAAAAGTTGGTTTTGTTTAAAAAGTGTGTGTGTGTATGCAACCGTGCATACTTTTTTTCTTGTGCGTTGTGGATTCGAACGCAGGTCCTGCTGAATGGTAGTCTGTCGCGTTAAGCATGTGAGCTACCGGGGTGCGTCGTGGTTGTAGCGTTTGAAGTTGTTATATGAAGGTGTAGTTGATCGTGTTATTTTTTTTCGTTTTAGGTACTAGTTATGCGATATTAAATAATTTGGTATCGGATATTTAATATGGGATATTTGATTTTATTTGTAAGCAGTATAGTTCGGTTCGGCATCCATCGTCTCTATTCGTGTGCTGGTGCAGGGGCGGAGGAGGACTAGCATGAGACAGTTTGTTTAGTATCAAGTCGTTGTTGGTTGTGTAAAGTGCTACAAAGAAAAAGAATGGCATCGTACTCGAATGATGGATGTACTAGTATTGTTAGTGGTGGTGGAGGTGTTAAACGAAAATGTGCTGCTGCAGGTTACAAGTCACCTTTAGACGCACTGGATGAACTTGTAGACAGATTATTAAAATCTCAACATAGGTTAATTAATGCTTCGAGATATCAATTCAAAGAGGGATGTGTATCGAAATATATCGACGTGGGATTAGGACCTACGATGGGTAAGCAGGTTATGATGTAATTTAATGTAAAATTACATATCTCTCTCTCTCTCTAGATTTTGAACCGGTCGTTAAGATTGTGTGTGGAAAACAAGGATTATTATTTATGACCGTATCCGATTGGAAGGAGCTGTTGGAGAGCGAAACTTTTATAATGAGTTATTTCATGGATTTGGATGCTGACGTAATACCGGAAGCAATATACTTTAAAGACTTTGTGTTAAATTTTTCCTTGACCGATGTAACGCGTACCATGGATAGTTATAAGGTGATGGTAATGAAATGTCGAAGTATGCAGATTTGTATGGACTACCTGTTGATTAAGACGTTGTTTAATATTAAGGATGTAATTAATCAAAAAATTGTATTATTAGGTACCCAAAATTTTAGTCATTACGTGAAAACAGAAATCCAACCTCTAATTGATACTTCCTCGAATTTAAACGAGTTGAAACATGTTGTACTATCTAAAGAAACTGACAATCACAATGTTAATGAACATGCTAATAAATTATCTTTGTTAGAGTACCTCACATATTATAGAAACAGTGATCTTTTTATGAAATTTTTTTTGTTAAAAATGTTGCTGATTGTACTTTAAATGTCTGTACTTAATCCTAAAAAAATAAACTTTTTTTCTTAAACAACAACGTTTTTATTATTGTACAGGTAATTATAAATGGTATTAGCGTTATTTAAACTACAAATACATTTATTAAGATCGTGTGCAAAACACGGAGGTTTCATAGGTAACAAAGGTATGGTGTGGACATCAACGTTGTAATCCTCATCTTCATCTTCATCTAGGTCGTGAATATGAACATTCTTGACGTGTAGTTTTAGATATTCGGCCTTGTTCTTCCCCTTGCAATAAATTACGTTGTCGCGTTCAGTAGCCTGTTGTAGTATGGAATCAATTTCACTCAGATCAACGAATCCTGAATTCCACTTGAGACCGTGGTGGTACCTGGTTAACCATCTGACCTGACGTTGCAAGTTGGGCGTTGACAAGATATGGAACGGAAACGGCGGTTTAAATAAAAAGTGTGAGACGCGCTCGCCGTCCATGATGACCATCTCCTTAGGCGTAAACTGGGGGGTGTAAAACCCTTGAATATCAACAATCAACATATTGTTTTTATTATAGTTGTTGATTCAAAACGAGGTTGGTCAGGGGTTGATAGGTAACGAGAGCGTCGTGTAGTATGAGTACGTACGCGTAGGTGTTTTGTGGGAAACTGGCTGTTGCTTCTATCTCCAGTTTAATATCAACTGTTCCTGCCTTGATATCGTCTTGTTGTTTGGAACAGTCTATGACGAATATGGGGTTCTTTTTAAACTCCTGGTAGGAGAGGAGGGGCTGTGACAGTTTCTGATAGTAAGATGTTTGAAAGTCACAATAATTTTTGTAAGCCAATAGGTATCGGTTAAGGGAAAAGTCGAGATTCCATTTGGCGTATGGGAACGCCTTCTCGTTGAGATACACCGTGATGTTGACAATGTTGAGAGGCTCAAAAACGCTGCTGTTTGCTTCCACGGTGTTCACCTTTCCGGTTTGAAAGCCTACGAGCGCGTACCTCGGTTTCGAGAAAGGAGTTTTACTGCTCAGATTGATGAGTTCAACTTTGCTGTTTCCGACACCCGGTATGCTGTACAGATCCCATTTACGAAACGGCATGTGTACGGTACCGTCTTTCTCTAAATTACGTATAATCTTAAGTTTTTCCGCGTCGCCAAGTTTCAAATAGGGCACCCGCCACTCTATTTTATCGATGTTGATCTTGAGGTCCGTAGCCGTGCCCGTATAGCAATTGTTGTCGGTCCTGGAACGTCGCAGTACTAGGGTTTGTTTCATGTGCGCAATGACTTTGTTATAATCTTCGGCAAACCCCAAAAGAAACCGTAGGGGCACGATGGCGCTGAATCCTACAATTTTTTTGGTTTTAGAATCGTACTGTTCTATAATTAACTTGGATGCAAGGGGAGACCACCCTGCTATCTCTAGATATTTGCTCTCTTGCGGGGTAAGGGAAACTAAACCCTTTAGAGTGGTGGTTATGCCAGGATTCCGGTTGGTATCGATGGTCTGGTCCCCCAACTCGAATCGTATCTCGTCAAACAGGAACGCTATTGGATTGCTGGTTAACTCGTAGGTTTTGCCTTCCGCTGTTGCAGCCGTCGAGACCGTCGCTTCTATGTAGATAAAACTGTCGTAGGTGGCGGTAATTAAATCTTGGTGTTGGATCACGAAGCGTGCCTCGTCCGCCGGTCCCAATTTATTGGAACCGAAGGGTAGATGAGCGTGGTACTCACGTTCTATTATTCTATTATCGTAAGCGACTGATTTATCAATGTTTAACTCCATTTTCGTTTTTTGTTTTTATTTCTCTGCACCAACACTTTTAAACCGATAGACCTGAGGAATTGTAAATCTCAGAGGATAATCTATTATTTTGGGTGGAGGAGGAGGAGGATTAACCACCGTTAATCAAAGCTGATCCCCTAATGACCGGTTGCTCTGTGACGGAGTAGTTTATATTTGGTGCAGCTGCAGCAGTAAAATCTATTCCCATTGTTTCAACGCTAGACGAATTGATACTTGTTCGTTCCCGAAATTTATAGGTTTACCGTTCTGATCGGTGAGCCAGAGCACAATGTCCGAGAATGTTTTCGGAATTACGTTTAAATAGAGCACGGTGGAGGGCTCTTTGGCAACCATCTCGCCCGGTTCCGCGTCCAACGCGAATTCGAAGAGTGTGTGATCGGGAACTCCGTTTAAGAACGCACCGCCTGTAATGTTACACTGCACCCGTATATTAGTAGCCGGGGATATTTGCACGTCGAGATCTGAACTGTGAATTATGTTTGCTTTTAATACCACAGGTGAAAATCCTAGCATGCGTCCGATAGAGTCAGAATGCGTGAAATCAATTGCGTACTTGGGACAGTGGATGACGCATTGTAAAGTGTTTGTGTTGGCGCGAAGCGTGAACGCTCTCGCTTCCTCTCCCTCTTTACCTCCAACCCTCTTTTTTCGTGGCGTGGTGGATCTCTTTTTAGTAGTAGTAGTAGTGGCAGTAGCATGAGCCTCTTGTTCTTGTTCTTCTTCGAATTCCTGATGTACCATTTCCTTATTTATAAACTCGTTTAATGCGGTAATCTCATAAGCTCCGTTTGGAATTGTTATAATATGATAAGTACTATTTGGTTGTGGAGCATTGTCTTCATTGTTGTTGTTAGCCTTGGAATAGTAAATTTTATTATTACCCGAGTAAATATTTTGTAAGGCGTTATAACTGTAGAAACCGATCAAACCGAGACCGTAGTCGCGATCCGGTGCTAGTTCTATAGGAGGATAAAAACAACAGCTCAGGTGATTACCTGAACCGGTAACACTAAATGTAGTGGTCATTGTTTCTTTCTTTCTTATGTCACGACGTGCTCAACGTTTGTCTTTCGATAGAAATGCTAGAGCCAGGTGACCGCATTTATACGATCGTGGGTCCTGTTCCCTTATCGCATTGTATAATATTTTAACCTTTGAACCTCCTCCTCCTCCTCCTAGGTATTCGACTAGCTCTGGTGGTGGCTTGAGATCACCGAAAGAATCGTAATATTCAGCACGACTTCCTACTTTTTTGTATGCTACCCAGTGAGTGCCCGGTCCTCTGCTGTCGTCTAAATTTAACACTCCACATTCGTTTTTCCGTACACGCTTAGGCAGAGAATCACGCATAAAGACACCCCTAAAGTGAGGTATTAGCGCCCCGGCATATTTTTTAATGTCAAAGTCGGTCAGGGGACGTCGGGGCAACTTTAAAAGTTTTTTGAAGAGGGTTTCTTTGATAGATACAGACCAAAGCCTGATGATTTTTTCCTGGGGCCCATGTAGAGACCGCTACCGAGCGCAATACCTTCCAGTTTTTGGTTATGTCGTTTTTGTTCGGCTAGTTTAGCTTGAGCTGCTTGTGCTGCCTTCACTGATTTTGCTATGCCCGCTGCTCCGCCTGCTAACGATCCTAGGGCTGTTAGCCCTCCGAAAAGGGCGGGTAACAAAGGTAGTATACCCCCGGAAGATTTTGGTACAGGTATGATACGCGGTAGTTTACGAGTTTTTTTCTTTCCACCAGCCTTTTTTATTGCTTTCCTAGCCGCAACCAGAGCAACCTTGGAGGCCTCGCCTAATTCAAACGGTATAACCTTTTTAACGGAAGCACGTGTATCGCGCACTACCGCTCCGAAAGTTGTGCTCGCCTTGTTCTTCTTCTTCTTGCTATTCTTGCCGCCACGCTGTTTCTTTTTCCTCTTATTTTTACCTCTCAAGCCCATTCCTAATTTTGTTTTCGCTTTCATAATATTCGTCACTCCCCAAGCGGCTGCCTTTTCACCTAAAGTACCAGCGTCTTTAGATTTCACACGTTGCCACGCTTTTTCTGCAAGCACCGCGTCTGCACGATGTCGTTCTTTTAAATTATTCTCGTGCTGAGCGTACGCTATGTCGTGTTCTCTACACGCCGCGTCTAATTGATTTATGCCTCTGTCACCCCTTTGCAACCGCTTTTCTAGCTTTGTACCTAAAGAAGAAAGTGTTATAATAATAATTGTACACAGAAAAAAGCCATCTCTCTCTCTCTCTCTCTCTCACCTGGTCCACAGAAATTGTAACCTTTTAAATGTGCCTCAAAGGGTAACTTGTTAATTAGAGTGTTGACCACTCCTTCCCCCGTCGCGTGCACCAACATTTAAAAGGTAACGTGATGTAACACGCTTGTTATATACGTTAAGACGTCTGTTCTGATGGTGAGTGAGTGAGAGTGAGAGAGATGCCTTTAACGATTATTAAACAGCGACAGAAGCAACTAACGCTTCCTATTGATAAAAGTTGTGAATTTGCAAGCGGAGGCGGGGGCGTTCAAGAACTGCGTAGGCGACACGGTCCCTTGCTACCCTCCAGCATAAGATGCATAATCTGTGGTCCGTCCAATTGCGGAAAAACTCTGGCCATGATAAGTCTCTTAACGCACCCGAACGGCTTAAAATTTGAGAATGTGTACGTGTACAGTAGATCGTTACATCAACCTAAATATCAATACCTGGAGCAAGTATTGAAACCTATTCGTGGCATAGCGTACCACGGTTTCAAAGAAAACGAAGAGATAGTGGAACCGAGCGCTGCAAAACCCAATTCCGTGTTTATATTCGACGACGTTTCCTGCGACAATCAACAACCAATGCGCCTCTACTTTTCTATGGGCCGTCACCATTTAACCGACTGTTTTTACCTGTGTCAAAGTTATGCGCGTGTCCCAAAACACTTGATTCGTGACAATGCCAACATGATAATTCTGTTCAAGCAAGACGTTCTCAACCTGAAGAGGGTGTTTAACGATCACGTAAGCACTGACATGGCTTTCGAGCGATTTTCCGAGATGTGTATAGAATGTTGGCGCGACGATTACGGATTTCTCACCATCGATAAGGATAGCGAATTAAATTTAGGCAGATATCGCAAATGCTTTGACGGTTTTATCGTAGTCGATGATAATAATAAAGCGCGGTAAATTGAAAGCTCATAATCTATTCGACAGCCTTGCCACACAGACAGACTCACGGATAGACATACAGACTGAACACTTCGCATCGTCGCAATGTCTCAATTGTTGCTAGCGGAGGGAGATCATAACAAGAAGGTGACGCAAAATCTAGTGGAGGCGACCAAGTCCGTACGCAGAAAGTTAAAATCGTTAAGGGAAGGAGTAACGACTAACGAACGGGTCTTTGAACGCATACACAAACCGATATTGGAACCCTTACGTAAAATTGCAGACAACAGCAAAAACCAAAAAAAACTACAATCCACCGCAGCTGCTGCTGCAGCAGAAATTACTCCTGCCTCCTTTGAGTTTAAGAGGAAACAGCCTAGATCGCCACTTCCACAACTGTTAACGTATCAACAACAACAACAACAACAAAAACAAGAAAAGGAAGAAACGGGCGAGGATCTAGACCGCACACACGAGGACGATCAGCAAATTAGGAGAAAGCTGCTTGCAGGACCTTCGGGCGCAGAATACCTCAGTCAATACAAATCGCTACCCCGAAAATACGTGAGTTTGCTCATTTTGGGAGGCAAGAATCTTGATAGAACTAATTTCGGTGTAAAGTTCAACGCTCAAACGGAAGCGTGGCAGTTTGGAGATTCGCGCGTAGAAATAGTAGGTAGAGATTTAAAGATCCGAGGTAAGATATATCCGGGTACGGACGGTCTATACCAACTGATGGTATTAAAAAATCCCACGGATTACAATGCTCACGAACTGTCCCAATACATCAACATTATATTTGATACAAACGCTTACCGGAGAGGACCCGACTTTCAAGGGCCCGTGACCGACAGCAAAACTGACAAATACAGGAAAATAATTAAAACCCCGTTGTATAAAAAACTTAACTCTTACGGTATATTACCACATTCATCATCGGGTAGAGGTCTTGACAAGATCAACAATAAAAAAAGGAAGCAGCAGAAAAAGAAGAAGAAGAAGCCTACTAGCAATTTTTTAAAACAATTCAATAGTAAACCGGTCGAGTTTGTGTATTGGAACAAAACGTCAGAACTGGTGCAACGATTGAGACTTTTAATAGCTTCGCGTGCTGCAGGCCACTCCGACCACCGAAACGAAATTCAAAGTATCATAGAAGAACTCCGTGAAGAGGGAATAGTTGAATAATAATTAATAATAATGCCTGTGGATAAATTTGGTCGTTACATACAATCCAAGACACGCGTAGGCAGCAATGGTGACGTAACACGTATACCGCCACCACCAAATCAACCCCTATTGTTGGTGGCGACCGAGGAAGGAGATTTGGACGTGCAATATAAGCGTTTACGGAACCTGGGTGATCCCATAGATGAAAGCGACGCCGTTACAAAACAGTTTGTGTTAACACAGATGGCAGAGGTCAGCTGCGAAACAGTTGTTAATCAGATTAACACATTCTACACTTCTCGTATTGATCCCAAGCTCGTTGAAATAAATAACGGTTTGGAGAAATTGAGACCTCTTGTAGCCGGCTACACGCAAGGTCAAATTCCTACGCAAAGTACCGTTACTGAAGCGTTGAAAAAACAAAAACTGGAGTTCGAGCAGCTACTGGATCAATCGATTCGACCCATCAACGAAGATTTAACAGATAGGTTGGGTAATCTAGAAGCAAAAGTAAATAATGGTATCACCTGGGGCGACGGGAGTGTCAGAGTCCGCTCAAAAAAAACCAGCGCAAATACACGTAATTAATAAAAAACGATTGTTAACAAACGAACTTTATAAGCCGGCCAGGAAAAATTTCAGTCGCCGTAAATTTATTACAGGCGGTTTCGATAATTTATGGCAAGCTGACCTTGCAGATTTAACTTCCTACAAAGAAATAAATAGACGTCATCAGTTTATACTAGTGGTGATTGACAGTTATTCCAGGTACGCATGGACCGAGCCGCTTTTAAATAAATCTGCAGAATGTGTGGCGACAGCTTTCGAGAAAATCTTAAAGTCATCAGGCGGACGTGTACCTAGAAATCTGCTTACTGACCGCGGCACAGAATTCTACAACTCTCACTTTAGTAAACTTATGAACCGCTACAACATTGTGCATTATTCAACGTTTAGCTCACAGAAGGCGTCCATGGCTGAAAGATTGATTCGTACCTTAAAAACTTGGATTTTCAAAGAGTTTAGCTATAATGGAAGTTATAAATGGATTGATGGTAGCAGAGACAGGAAGCAAGCGACGTCGTCGTCGGCAGGTGTACTTACAAACGTAACGGCCAAATATAACCAAAGAAAACATCGTAGTATAGGAATTTGTCCTGCTGATGTAAAGAAAAAAACAACATTTGTCCATCAACAAACGGCTGTGTCAACAGGAGCACTCAAAAAGAAAACATCCCTAAAAAACAAAAACTTAAAAGTAGGCAACATTGTGCGTATCTCTAAATTTAAATCCCTTTTCACTAAAGGTTATTTACCGTCTTGGTCTACTGAACTGTTTCGTGTTGTTAAAGTGACTTCGAATCACGATTTTAACACCAGTCTTATCACTTATTTGCTTGAAGATTTAGAGGGAGAACCAATTAAGGGCTGCTTCTACCCGGAAGAACTGCAAAAAGTTGACGAACGCCTTAAAGACATTTATCTAGTGGAAAAAGTGTTAAAAGAACGAGACAATAAATATTATGTTAAGTGGTTAGGTTTAGATACTTCTCACAATTCTTGGATTGAAAAAAACGACTTTGTAAAATAACTAAAAAACATGTTTTTTATTCTTATTATTAATAAAAAAATATAAAAAAAACATCAACTACAAGTTATACATTATTGTTTTAAAATTATTAAATATATAGTAGGTACCAATTCTTTTATTATTTTTTATTGTTTCATGTATTCTTTCAGCAATAGGAGGGGTTTTTTTTTTTTTACCTTCATAGTTCAATAAATAATAATATTCATCATCAACAAAAATATTATGAAAATGAATAAGTATTAAAAACCATCAATGACATTCCCCTTCACCAGTGTCGAATAAATCTGTTACTGTAAGCTCCTTTGCTAACGAGGTTAGTAAGGTACCTGATGAAGGGAGTATGGAGCTGGAAAGTTCTGAAGATTACAGGTAAGTAGGTACAAGGGCAATAATAGTCATAATAGGAAAATGAGGCAACCATTTCAAATTCCTGGTCAAAGCAATTTTGCACCAATCCATATAGCAACGTATTCGATGCGTAGTCCAAATCGTCAAGGTTCGAGTTCATCAACATTGGGGTGGCCTGCGTCGATTTCTATAATAGTCACAATCGAAAAATAAGATGAAAAAAAGAAATCATGTAGGTACAGCTAAATCCAATTTCAGGGGTCATTTCCATACAGTTCGAGTTATAAAGGAGACACCATCAACATTGGGGTGGCCTGTGTAGATTTCTAAAATAGTCACAGTCGAAAAATAAGGTTGATTTCCACCGCAAAATTTACATCAAGAATAATCAGCCCATAAACACAAGATTTGTTCATCAACCAAAATAAAAAAAAACAGGGGTCATCTCCATAGAGTTAAGGAGACACCATCAACATTGGGGTGGCCTGCGTAGATTTCTAAAATAGTCACAGTCGAAAAATAAGGTTGATTTCTACCACAAAATTTACATCAAGAATATAATAATAATAATCAGCCCATAAACACAAGATTTGTTCATCAACCAAAATAAAAAAAAGGGGTCCACAACGAGTTATAATTAATATGATTATTGAAAAATGTGCTGTCCATCATCCTCATCATACTTTACCAGTTATCTTGGCTTTGACAAATTCCCATAAAGACAAAAAGTTTTATAAATCAAAAACCAACACTTCGTTAAATGAACCACGAATTGATGGAGCAGAGATAAAGGAGACACCAGCGGCATTGGGGTGGCAGGTAGAACCCCTGGTCTTTTTTTTGTCTGCCCCCCAGCCTCAAGCAGCGAGTTATATTTTAATGAGACGTCATCTGCTGACAAATAACATGTGGAGCAACAAAAACCCCTTATACTGCTAAAAGAATACATGAAACAAAAACAAAATAAAAAAGAAAACTACTCACCTCAATGTACATACATCTCCAAATAAACTTACTAAAATAAAAAAAAATTAATGCTAGTCCCAACTAACGTAAACACTCCAATTAACCGAGTAAAGTTGAGTTAGATAGAATACATTTAATATATTAAAAATTAAAAAAAGATAATAATAACATAAGAAATACAAATAAAAAAAATTAATTATACACTTAGCGACAACAAAAGAAATAAATATCAAATACAATAATTTATAGATGGGTGGATCCAACACTTTGGCTTGCAGGAGGAAAAAACAGTGAATGGGCGGATTCCGCACTTTTGCTTGCAGAGGGAAAAACCTTAGTGGTTGTTATTGCGGCGAAGGGGCGAGGTGGATCCAACAAAACAACAGGTGCTATAAAGTAAAAAAAGATTTTCAAGCGTTACTTTATTAAAATCCATAATTATAGAAATAATAAATATTAAACAAAATATCGATTTTAACGGGGAAATAAAAATATTAAATTATTAGCAAATAAATATTGTTATTTCATGGTTAAAATCGATATTTTATTTATTATTTATTTCTACAAAAAATTAATCTATAGTACTTACAAGGAGTAAACAAGTAGAAACCCTCATTTTGACGTCACCGTGTAGTTTTTTTTCTTTTGTTTTCGAAACTAACTGCTAGACGACGGGGGCGGCTCTGCGGTGGTGGTAGAGGGATGCTACCTGCAAGTTTAATAATTAAATGTATTTTAAAAAACTGAATTTTTATTAATAAAAATAATAAATATAACTTACGTTTCTTCACGGGGGCAGCAGATGATGCGTCACAGGGGGGTGAGGGGGGGGGCGGCGGCGGTCTACGCTAGAGCATGATGGCGGCAGTATTCCTGCCGCCAAATTATTAAAATATGTACCGCCGCCGCATGAAGGCAGGAGGCGGGCCTCCTACCTCATTTCCCGATTATGACTATTATAGAAATCTACGCATTGTGCAACCCCTAACACCAGCACCACCAAGAATACATCGACTCGTAACCACATTATAAAACGAACTATGGTGCACAGTGAAAACGTTTTGAATTTATACGAGATAAATTCCGATCATGTGCTTTCTTCAAAAAGTTAATTGCTACATTTGCATACATATCTTGTATTTTTTAATATATAATTTCCATCTCGGCAAGAAAACGATTTTCTCGCTTGAGCTATTATAAGTAATGAGTTTGTTGTTTGTTGCAACAGTGCAGATAAGATGTTTTGAAAATAAACTATTTTTTTATGAGTAAGCAATTTATTTCATATAATTACATATAATTATACGATAGCGAGGTTATCGATGTATAATTTATATATAAAAAAACGACTTGTAAAATTTCTAAAAGATCCTTTTGAAAATTTATTAGTAAATAAATCTTATACCTATAACCTTTTTTTATCGATGTAAATAGCAAATAATATTTTTCTTAAAGTCCCAGGTATTACACTTAGATAATAAGAATTATAACGTAATAAATAAATCTTATTATTTCCTGTTGAAATAGATATTTTATTTAATATTTATTATTTAATCAGGGATTTTAACAAAGTTACGCTTGAAAATGTCAATTAATACATGCATGTTTTAAAAAAACATGTTAAATTCCTTTAAGATAATTTACATAAACAGTCGATTATGCGATTTAATTTTAAAAAACCCGAACTAACCGATAATAACACATCAGTAAATCATCTTATTATTTTTAATGACCCGGTTTGAAGCCGCTAGCGAGCGAGGTTTAACCTATAGCAACCTGCTTTTGTAAAAGTTGCTTTGCGCTGGTCTTTAGCTACTTACAATGTAGTTATTTTAATTAAAAATTCGAAATCTGTTTACGTGCATGCATGTGTTATTTGAAAATATGTATGACCTACACACATTTTATTCGAAAGTGCTGCATGATTTTATCAATTTTTAAAATGTGAAACATTATATATAACCAGGAAGTTTATTTGTTTAATTCAGAGTGAATACAAGTTTCATTTTCAACGAGTGTATACGTTCAGGTATGTTTTATTAATATTTAATTAAGTGCCTCCTAGGTTTCTTAATATCAAATTTATTTCAATATTTTTCGAGTTCAATTAATAATTCAATATTTTCAGAGTTCACAAGTTTATTTCATATGTAGTATGTTTCCCCCTGTATCTCTGTAGAAATATTAGACAAAATTGAATTTTTATTTTTTTTCACTACCTACATTCTCTATTTTATTTTTAATGTGTATTATTTATTTAGCGCTACATAAGTGTATTCTTGTAGAAATATGGAATATTAAGGAAAACTATTGTATTTTTTTCAATTTTAATTCAATATTTTCTATTTTTTTCAACCTGATATATTTTTTTCAGCAACATGTTTGGTTTACTCTTTCTTTACGCTACTGGCCTTTGGTTTTTGGAAATTAATGGTAATATCAATCACACCCCCATTTTGAACAGTAGCTATAATATCGAAACTGGATCAACCCTTATCGCACATAGAGTAAATAAATCGTTTTTGGTACAAAGCCAATGGACCCCCTTCAGTAACCCCAACGGATTCCATATGCAAGTTTATAAATCGAACTCAGATGGTCCTGTCCTAGTCAACAATGTTGCTGCTTTAGAAGGTACTAAATAATATAATATTATTGTAATAATTGAGGAATAAAATTACTACATTATTTTTTTAGGAGCCACCACTACCTACTACAACGAAAAAAACAGCACCGATTTCAAAACACGCTGGCTAGCGTGCGATAAAGATTTGTTAGAGCTTAACTCTAAACACTATGAGGATTCAGTGGCGTTCCAAAACTGTACCAATACGTTAATTACCGAACGGGCAAATATGGCAAATCTGCTTTCCGTCAATGTGGGACTGCTATACGAAATTGATGAATTAACGGAAATGGTTAATGACGCTTGGAGTGGGAAATATAACGAAAATCTGGAAAATTGTTACGAGAAATGTAATCGCTTATACAATCGAAGGGAACGAGAGGGAAGTTGTAATACATTGGAGATATGCGAACAATACAGAGATGGATGTATTGAAAGGTGTCAGGCTGCACCACAAAAATTATCTAAACGACGTGATGGTACCATCAGGGTACACTTGTAATTTATTTCTGTTCTTTTTTTTTGATATTTCCAATAGCACTGTTAATATTTTTACGTGTCGCAAGTATAAGGGGGTGAGGTGGAGGTGGTAAAGGATTTTTTTAGTATAAATTCAACAGCAAAATTTCAATAGCATCATTCAGTGTTTTCTAGCAGAACAGTTTTCTTCTAGTATACCTACGTACCCGTCTCTCTCTCTCTACAAGCATCAACATGTCATCTTCTGACCGTACAACAACAACCTCCACCTTGATTGAAGATGAGGATTTAGAAGTTTTTCCAAGGGAAATACTATCTCAAATACCTGAGTATGTGGACGTTGAAGTGGTTCCCATCAAGAAGAAGCGAATTGCCGAGGACGAAAGCAAGCTCAACTCAATTAACGCTGTAGGTATGTTACTGCAGAAACCCGTATTAAAAATTTCCGATTTAAGGAAAGGCCATCCCTATCATTATACCGATGTACGATTTGTGAAAACACAATTCCATGAGAGGGCTGTCGTTTTGGAAATGGCCGAGTGCATTGTCTATTTACCACGTAGATTTACTGCGATGCGTGAAGACGAAATTGCAGTTTTAAATGTGCAAAAGGATTCTTTATTCTTTATTTTCGAGGGAGCCCATCCCATTAAAGGAAGTAATCCTACTTCATTAGTAAAATTCATCAAGAGATCGGAGTTTCTTAGTGGTAGTACTAGCAGTGCCCCCCCACCCACACCAAGCAAAAAAATTAAAAAAACGTAAGGTTTTTTCTTTTTTATTATAATAATATGCTTATAATATACTTGCGATTTGTAAAAAAAATTAAAACATTGTACTACATTGAAAAATATTTAAAAAAAATTCAATAATCTTTGTGCGTGTAAGTAGTAGGGTTTTTTTTGCTTTGATTTGTATAACCATTGATTTGTTTATTGATTTGTATAACCATTGATTTGTGTATGTAATCATGTACTACCTATAACAATAACAATAACATGTTTTGTATGTACTATAACATTTTTAATATTGATTTTTTTTTGTAAAGTTATTATTGTATTGCTTTTTACCTATACTATATAATTATATATATGTACTACGATGTCTGGTTTTATTTTTTTAAGTTAGCAAGGTGCACAGGTGATTGTTGTAGTGGGATAGTTGCTATATCTATTGAGTTTTGAAACAACGTACGTTAGTAGTTGGTTGATGCAGGTACTAGAAGACCACTAGCAACACCACAAAAAAAAAACAAAAAATGGAATATCAGAGGTTGGTTACAATTGTTCAAGAATTTTTGGGGGTGTGCGTAACGAGCCAGGAAGCAACTCGTATATACGAGTTGAACGAAAAAAATATAAAACTTATTCGAGAACTTATTATTAATGGAAAAAGCGAGACTGGTGAAAGCAGTGTAGGTAGAAAAAAACATCTGGAAACAGTGCTCGGTCAATTGTTGGGTTTACGTGTTCAAATACGAGCAAAGCTGAGAAGCGGAAAAGGTTTACGAGATCGTAAGCCTAATCATAGTCTCGAATGGGCTCAGGTAATATTTATTATTAATTTTTCGTTTATTTTTTCTTAAAAATATACTGTTTATCACACACACACACACAGGTGGATTCTGCGTTTAAAAACAGACTGTCTACAGGCGTGATTATAAACCATTCCATACATAATCCAGGGGAATTTTTCGAGAATGCTTTACCCATTTTCATCCAAAAAATTAATGCAACTATTAGAAGAACCAGGAATAAAGCCATCAAAGTCAATGTAGCGTTCTGTTGCGATTATGTGAAAGGTCACGACTAGTGGTGGGCGATATTGAAAATTTAATATCGGTTATCGATAACAAATTTCTATCGATATTATCGATATATCGATATTATCGATAATTATCGATATTATCGATATTATCGATATTATCGATATTATCGATATTATCGATATTATCGATATTATCGATATTATCGATAATTATCGATATTATCGATAATTATCGATATTATCGATAATATCGATAATATCGATATATCGATATATTTTTTTAAATTATCGATAATATCGATATATCGATATATTTTTTTTAATTATCGGTGACCGATATTATGAATAATATCGATATTATCGATATATCCATAAATATTCCTAACACTAGTAAGAATCGGTGCTTTTTGATTTAAAGTAAATAATAAGGGGAACCCCGAACCACCCAAAGTTGCAACGTTATTATTGAAAATAAGGATGCAGGGATTTTTCCCATTTGTAGGCTAGTTTTTTGTTTTAAATGTAAACATCTTTTGTTCCGTTTTCCGGTAAACTTATATTACTATACACATTCGCACTGTTGTTCATTTTGTAATTATAATTGCGCTATAAATTCGAATACGTACTATTTAATTATTAAATATTAATTGCAAACTCTTGCAAAATTATATAGAAATTTCTATCGATAACATCGATATATCTATAATGTCGATAATATCTATAATATCGATAATATTGATAATATCGATAATGTAATTAAAATAAACAGCTGGGAAAATTTATCCTCTTGATTTTGGAGTAGCAGCCAATTTATGTATTAATTTAAATAAAACACGAAGTTTCATTCTTGTCACATATTGTATTTTAAAAATTTAACGTTTCGTTTCGTTAATTCTGACGAAGCCTAAACGGCGAAACGTTAAATTTTTAAAATACAATATGTGACAAGAATGAAACTTCGTGTTTTATTTAAATTAATACATAAATTGGCTACTACTCCAAAATCAAGAAAATATCGATAATATCGATAATATCTTTAATATCGATAATATCGTTAAATATCGATAATATCGATAATATCGATAATATCGATAATATCGATAATATCGATAATATCGATAATATCGATAATATCGATAATATCGATAATATCGATAATATCGATAATATCGATAATATCGATAATATCGATAATATCGATAAATATCGATAATATCGATAATATCGATAATATCGATAATATCGATATATCGATATTTTTTTTTAAATTATCGGTCACCGATATTATCGATAATATCGATATTATCGATATATCGATAAATATTCCCAGCACTAGTCACGACCGTTCGGTGGTGGCTAGAAAATATTTCAACACAGCCAACGTTCAAGTTACACGCTCCACTAACATTAGAAATATTTTTTTCACTCAAATGAGAGACAACATTCTTACACAGGTATAACTTTATTTGTTTTTTCTGTCTGTGTAACTGATTAAAATGGTTTTTTCTTTGTTTTTGATCTTTCAATAGATGGAAGAATGTGAAAGCGAAGGTAGCGGATGGATTTTACATAAAATAGTGAATCTAGCAGTCAATTTGTGTAAATTCGAGCCAATTCGTGGTGCCTCCAGCTACATTGACTTACCTGCACGCATCAAGGCGACAAAAGCAGTGGTAAACATTAGAAATTTAGATGACAGGTGTTTCGGTTTTGTTTTATTAGCCGCATTATATCCTCCTGCTAATGGAAGGAATGTATGCGCCCCTTCTTCCTACCCTCATCAAAATTTGGAAAATTTATTTAATTTTAACGGTATTACGTTTCCTGTAAAACTAACCGATATAAAACATTTCGAACGGAAAAATCCTACAATTTCTATAAACGTTTTTGGTTTGGATAAGAAACATGTGGTGATAGGTCCGTTATATCATACAAAAGAGGTCAAACAACGTCACGTTAACATGTTATATCTCACAGCTCGTGGTTGGAACGGACAAGCGGGTAACAATAAAAGTCACTATTGTTTGATTAAAAATCTTTCTCGTCTATGCAGCAAACAAATATCTAACCATCAACATACACAGTTTATTTGCGATAGGTGTCTAAATCATTTTTCTAGCGAACGTATTCTCAAACAACATTCCGAAGACTGCGCCAGGGTAGATCCAGTTAAACTTAGACTACCCAAACCGAATACGAAAGAATCAAAATTAACGTTTGACAAGTTTCAGTACGAAATACGACATCCGGTGGTTATTTACGCGGACTTTGAATGTTTAATTGAACCGGTGATAGGGATGAGGGGCGAGGAGGATGACGATGACGTATCATTTTCTTCATACACTAGACCCATTCAAAAACACGTACCGTATTCGGTGGGATATCAAGTGGTGTATTCTTACGATGATTCGTTGTCACATTACGATTTTTATAGGGGGAAAAATCCTGAAAAATGGTTTGTTAGGAGGTTACAGGAGGAGACGGACGCTATTAAAGAACAATTAAGTAATATTGTACCCATGTCGGTACCGCTAACACAGGAAGAACAGGCGCGCTTCGATAACGCAACGCATTGTCCTCACTGTAAACAAGCCTTTGACGAGGTAATAGTAAAATGTAGAGATCACGCGCACGAGACGGGGAAATTCAGGTTAGCATTGTGCCAGGGTTGCAATCTAAATTATAAAGTAGGCAAATACATACCAATCATTATGCATAATTTATCAGGCTACGATATGCATTTTATTATAAAAGAACTCGATTTTAACAGTCAACCCATTCAATTATTACCTATAACTAAGGAAAATTATATTTCGGTCACGAAAGTATATAACGGGTACAGGTGGCGTTTTATAGACTCATTTCGTTTCATGAATCAAAGCTTAGATAGTTTAGCTAAAAATTTAACTCCTGAAATGTTTAAGTATACACGCGAAGCGTTTCCTGATGACGCGCAATTCCAATTAATGTCGCGCAAAGGTACGCTGTGCTACGAATATTTAAATTCGTGGGCACGGCTCGAGGAAGGTCAACTGCCAGGTCGAGACCAGTTCTACAGTTCGCTCTCAGAAAGCACCGTCTCAGTAGAAAATTATGCACATGCAAAAAGTGTATGGAACACGTTTGGTGTTCAAACATTGGGAGAGTACAGCGACCTGTACCTGAAATGCGACGTCAAAATTTTAACAGACGTTTTTGAACAATTTAGAAATTTATGTTTAGATGTTTATACAATCGATCCTGCACATCACGTGACCGCCCCAGGGCTGTCTTGGAATGCTGCTCTTAAAAAAACGGGTATCTCGCTAGAATTATTAGACGATCCAAACAAAATTTTATTTATCGAGAAAGGCATTCGCGGTGGTCTAGTACAATGTTCACAGCGCTATTCAAGGGCTAACAATCACTACGACCCCGAAAATTACAATCCTACTCTACCGGAAAATTATTTGATGTACGTGGACGCGAACAATTTGTACGGATACGCCATGTCTCAACCCTTACCCTATGCTAATTTCGAATGGATCGAGAACGAAGATGAAATAACCTGTATAGAAAACAAATTAAAAAATATTAAACCAAATCCCGAGTCTGTGGTGTATTCTAATTATAGCGATGTCTCGTGTGCTGCGTTGCTATTTCCAACCAAGGACAACACTACCGCCGATAGCGTATCTTGTTTTCTAGAAGTTGATCTGTGGTATCCCCCCGAGATTCACGATGCCCACACGTTTTTACCGTTCTGTCCGGAACAGCTGGCCCCGCTCAAATCTCGCTACGTAAAATTAATGGCCACCACTTTTGACAAGAAAAAATACATACTTCACGTTAGAAATTTGATGCAATGTCTATTGCACGGTCTTAAATTAAATAAAGTTCACAGAATACTTAAATTCACCCAAAAACCTTGGTTAAAGGAATATATCGATCTCAACACTAGTTTACGTGCTAGGGCTAAGAATAACTTTGAGAAGGACCTATTTAAGTTATTGAATAATAGCGTGTATGGTAAAAGCTTAGAGAACCAACGAAAATACAGGGTGGTACAGTTGGCCACCACCTGGGAGCAAGCACGTAAATTAATTGCAAAACCAAACTTTAAATCTTTCACTATTTTCAAAGAGAATATGGTTGCAGTAGAATTAAACAAAACGTCTATTCTTTATAATAAGCCCATCTATTTAGGGATGACGGTTTTAGACCTCTCCAAACTTTTAATGTACTCTTTCCATTACGAAGACATAATTCATAATCCAAAATTGCGTCATCCGGTAACGTTGCTGTACACTGACACGGACTCGTTTATCTATGCCTTTCAAGACGATATTTACAAGTTTTTGAGGGACGAAATTGAGGAGAAGGGCAGTCAGGCACCCTTCGACACATTTGATTACCACCCTGAAAATTTATATGGAATTTCACGCATAAATAATAAGGTACTGGGTAAATTCAAAGATGAATTAAAAGGGAAAGTTATAACGAGTTTTGTGGGTTTGCGTGCAAAAATGTACTCTTTAAAATTACAAAAACAACATAGAGATAACTCTGACGACGACGACAACGACGATGACAACGAAAACAATTACGTAATTAAAAAGGCCAAGGGTGTAGGTAGAGTAGCTCTAAAAAACAGAATCACCTTTCAATCATACTACGACTGTCTACACAATAATCAATCATTTTATACAACTAATACTACAATACGTTCTAAGAGACATCTCGTTTCTACTTTTATAATAAAGAAAAAAGCTTTAGACTCTTTCGACAATAAAAGGTATATATTACAGGATGGGATTAATTCTTTACCTTGGGGTCATTATGATATAACGGATCCTCCCTAAAACAAAAACATATTTTATACTAGGTTTTACCACTGCTTTTACACAAGAAAAAAAACATGAAACATGTTTGTGTGAACGACCACCGTAACCTCGGCCTTGAGGAACAAGCCGAGATCTCTCAATAGGGATAGCACCACGCAAGAACTTTTAGTTGTTGTGTGTCCGCGGTCGTGATAAATGCTAATAATTTTTTAATGTGGCTACAGAGGACATGTATAGTGAAAAAAATCGCCTAGCAACATTCACCAGTTGGCCTCTGCGAGATCCTGAGCCCGAAGTATTAGCTAAGATGGGCTATTATTACACCAACGTTGAAGATAGAGTACGCTGCCCATTTTGTTTATTATATGCAAACATTTATTGCACGCTTCTAACCCCCTGGGAAGCACATATACAATTTTCACCTGACTGCTCCATGATCACCGGAATAAACTGCCCCAACATTCCAATCTCCTTGGCAACGACCACCACAGATGATGCTGTAGGTATTCAACCACCTGCACCAACCTCTACTTTAATCACCGAATTCAATCAACCATCGACTTCATCGGATTCTTTTATTGAGATCAGGCCGAATAGTTTTCCAGAAAGTTACAGACCACACCCATCCGAAATTGTTATAGCACCTGCAGCCTCTAAGTTTATTAATAATGTTTGTAAAATGTGTTTTAGTAACGGTTTAGATATTGTTTGTTTACCCTGTGGACACTTAACGTCTTGTATAGCTTGTTCACAACAAATTACCAAGTGTCCTGTGTGCAGTATATTTATTACTGGTACCATTCGAGTTTTTCTATCATAAAATTGATTTTTTATTGTACTCTATGTGTAAAAATAAAACTTGTTTTCATTGTATGTTTTTTTTTTATTAAATTCTATTACATTGCATAAGAGAGCGAGAGAGAGAGAGAGCGAGAAAATAAAACTAACATTAAACATGGTCTGAATTGTAATATTTTTTAATTAAATAACGAATTGCCAAGGCTATCATGCACAAGAGTAAGTTCACACCGAGCATCAAAAGGCTCGCAAAAAAATATGTATCCACTTGTTTGTGAGGTTTCGCTTGCTGTGGTACTTCTTCATCATTACAACCGATAGCATTCCATACAACAGGTACCCAATTAGAAAGGAACTCGACACGATTTCCTATTTTCTTGTTATAAATATACTTGGCCTTTACATAAATGAACCTTGCAGTCGGAGTTTCCGGTATGACAGAGGGCATCCGTTTTCCAACCACGAACAGCCCTCTAAATTGACCTTTCCCAACCCTCTGTGGCAAGTTTTGGAACTTAAAGCGGGCTACCCGATTTATCTATCTAACGTTGGCGCTCCTGTGGTGTGATATTTCCTTCGCGTCGCCTGTCACATTTGGTTATTGTGGGGTTATATTATCTATGTTATTTTCATTTCGTCCTGTACGTGTTTGTAAAAGTTTTTTTCCGTCCTGTTTCGTTGTATTTTTAGATTTTTCTAAAAGACTAAAAAAAAAGTCTTTTTCAAGACTAAAATAAGTGTGCAAGTTGCGTTGAGGTAGGTCCTACATCGTATATCCTATTGATATTGAAATAATTTTTCTATATTTACAGTTGATTTACCTACCCGAAGTTTGTGTAACCTACTATATTGTTTGCATTAAGTGCCTTAGAAGTTTCAAATCTTTGTTGAGGTAAGTTCTACATCATAGAGCCTATTGATATTGAAATAATTCTTCTATATTTACAGTTGATTTACCGGAGACTATAGCCGTTGTTGCAATGGGGAAGGGTTGGAAAAAATGTTGCGTTGATAACTGCACAAATACCAGTTTAAAAAATAAACAATTCTCTTTTAACAAATTTCCTCGGAACTTTGAAATGAGAAAAGAATGGATTGATAGACTTGGTAAAACCAATTGTTGGAACCCTAGGTTACTATATGAGCACCTTCGTATTTGTGGGCAACATTTTAATAAAACTGGACGTAAAACCAAGCGTGACATGTATCCTGTATATTTTCTTCATAACTCGAAAGGTAAGACCGACATTTCTAATACAAAAATTATATTTCCTAAAAGATTTATTTTATTTGTCCTTTTTTTTTCTAGAAAATCTTTTGGATTCGGAGCAGTGTATTGGAAACACCGAACCCGCAGAAATCTTGTTTAATCCGAATTCTTTTGATGATAACACTCCTACTTCGATAGGAGAAGTTATTATTTCAAGTTCTGAAGAAACCGAAGAAACTTTGGTAGGACCTTTAATTTCAACAGATTTAACTCCTCAAAATTTTCTTTTACAAGATAAAGACGGTAATAAATTTAATTTAAAATAGTTAAGTTATAGAATATCATATATCGTATTTTCAGATCATACTTATTGTGGTTTATGGGATGCAGAGAAGGCTATGAAACACTGGCAAAATAAGTTTTTTAGCTTACAATCAACATGTAATAAAATTCTACTTAAATATGTAGAAGTTTGCGAACAGAATTCACATTTAAAATTAAGAATCGAGAGATTGGAAGAACAGGAGAAATGTAATCGGGACCAAAAAAACATTATAAATGAGTTAGAATTGGAATGCGAGTCATTAAAAGAAAAAGTTACAATTTTAAAATGTTCAAAAAAGACAATCAACTACGAAAATGGCCTCAACATGGTAGCAGACATCATAAAAGCTAATGACTTTAAAGTGAATGCAGTGTTGTGCGATCGCAATAAAATTTTAGCTCCTCCTACACCACCTAATTTACCAAAATATCATCTACCCATTGGTAGTTACTGGAAAAATGAGTTTGAATTAATTTGCCAGAAATTACCCTTTGATACAACAGAATTTGATGTTTTGAGGTATTGCGAGTTATCTTTACCAGAAGCTTGGGAACTGGAAGAAAAAACTAGAACCCAAAGTAAAAATCACTTATGGGTAATGGAGAGAAGAAAGCGTATAACTGCATCAAAATTTGGGGACGTTATTAACCGTAGGGCAGAAGTTACCCCTGCTTTTATAAATAGAATATTTTTAGGATCTGATTTTCAGTCGGCATATATGAAGTTAGGATTAAACAATGAAAAAAATGTTATAAATAAATACTTGAAGGTTAATCCACATTATATTCATGCTGCTTGTGGTTTATGTGTAAATCCGGGTGTACCGTTTCTAGCTGCCTCGCCAGACGGCCTAATTTATAATCAAAATACGAAGGACTATCATCTCGTAGAAATCAAAACTGTGGCCAAAGCTATAGATAGTGGTTTAGGTATTGAAGAATGTATAGCAAATAAGTGGATTCAGTTTCTCGCATTAGAGCCTGAAAACATTGTTGTTAAAAAAAGACATAAATATAATTTACAAATCCAAGGTCAATTAGCTATAACAGGTTTAAGAAGATGTGATTTGATTGTGGACACCGGTGAAGAATTCTCCGTTACGCAAGTCAATTTTGATCGTGAACTATGGGTCTCAGAATGTTTGCCGAAATTGCTGGAGTTTTATTTTAGACATTATCATATGTATATAATACAAAACCCATCATAAGTAGTATATTCTATTAACTCGTGTTAAATAAATAATTTTTGCAAAACCTATTAGTTGTTTTTATTTATGTAAGAAAAGCAACAAACACATTGAAACCTGTATGATACCTAGCAGTTTCTCCTTAAAATAAAGGAATATTGAAAGTAACTTATTTCACTGAATTGTATGTTAGACTCAAAAAATTATACCAGTTTACTTACATCAGTGGATTCCAACGATTGGTTTTACCAAGTCTATCAATCCATTCTTTTCTCATTTCAAAGTTCTCTGCATCCCATAAACCACAATAAGTATGATCTGAAAATACGATATATGATATTCTATAACTTAACTATTCTAAATTAAATTTATTACCGTCTTTATCTTGTAAAAGAAAATTTTGAGGAGTTAAATCTGTTGAAATTAAAGGTCCTACCAAAGTTTCTTCGGTTTCTTCAGAACTTGAAATAATAACTTCTCCTATCGAAGTAGGAGTGTTATCATCAAAAGAATTCGGATTAAACAAGATTTCTGCGGGTTCGGTGTTTCCAATACACTGCTCCGAATCCAAAAGATTTTCTAGAAAAAAAAGGACAAATAAAATAAATCTTTTAGGAAATATAATTTTTGTTTTAGAAATGTCGGTCTTACCTTTCGAGTTATGAAGAAAATATACAGGATACATGTCACGCTTGGTTTTACGTCCAGTTTTATTAAAATGTTGCCCACAAATACGAAGGTGCTCATATAGTAACCTAGGGTTCCAACAATTGGTTTTACCAAGTCGATCAATCCATTCTTTTCTCATTTCAAAGTTCCGAGGAAATTTGTTAAAAGAGAATTGTTTATTTTTTAAACTGGTATTTGTGCAGTTATCAACGCAACATTTTTTCCAACCCTTCCCCATTGCAACAACGGCTATAGTCTCCGGTAAATCAACTGTAAATATAGAAGAATTATTTCAATATCAATAGGCTCTATGATGTAGAACTTACCTCAACAAAGATTTGAAACTTCTAAGGCACTTAATGCAAACAATATAGTAGGTTACACAAACTTCGGGTAGGTAAATCAACTGTAAATATAGAAAAATTATTTCAATATCAATAGGATATACGATGTAGGACCTACCTCAACGCAACTTGCACACTTATTTTAGTCTTGAAAAAGACTTTTTTTTTAGTCTTTTAGAAAAATCTAAAAATACAACGAAACAGGACGGAAAAAAATTTTTACAAACACGTGCAGGACGAAATGAAAATAACATAGATAATATAACCCCACAATAACCAAATGTGACAGCCGACGCGAAGGAAATATCACACCACAGGAGCGCCAACGTTAGATAGATAAATCGGGTAGCCCGCTTTAAGTTCCAAAACTTGCCACAGAGGGTTGGGAAAGGTCAATTGAAACGGTGTTAAATTAATCCATTCTCCAGGTTGTTCGCTTAGGTTTTGCTCAGTCAGAGACCCGTTGGAGAATCTAAGAGAAACGCTAACTTCTTCGACGTTGGGCGGGTAAGACAACAGCAGGGTGCTGTTCCATATCCCTGCTATCACAAAAACGGCTACAGCATTCATTTTTTTTGTTTGTTGTACTTCTTACTTCTTCAGCTTTCAAGTTTGTACTAAATTAATACGTGGTTCACTTTCTTATAATAATAATTTTAGTTAACGACGTAGTCGACAGGTTGGCCGAGCGGTCTAAGGCGTTTGACTTAAGTTCAGATTCTTGAAAGTGAGCGAGGGTTCGAATCCCTCACCTTACAATTTCTTTTTTGTTTGCTAATAAAGTCGAACTCTTTTACACGTGATTGCATCAATGAAAGATATAAAAAATTTGGAAGTAATCTCCAGATATATAGCCTGCAGGTGGTCAGGATTAATGCTGTCGCTGTCCTTAATTAATTCTTGAAACCACTCATCCAATACCGTTTCACAAATTACAACGGGTGGTACTTCAATACTAATTTCTTCCTCAATACCATTCCTAATAAAATTTAACGCTCCAATAATTTCTAAACGTCCACAATAAGAGTTTCGTAAAAACATGCGTATTTCATTTATAACGGTAGGTTTGAGTAGTTAATATTTGCCGGTTCTACATAAGGGCTTATATGGTAAATCGCATGTTAAATATTTCTGAACACCCGATTGTTTTGAAGCTCGATGGCACATAAGGGCTGAGCCTCTGGTGTCTTTCAAGGCCACTGTCCCTTGGAGGTGTTAAAGAGAAGAAGAAGTGTAGATGTGTGTATGCAACCTTGTAAGCATGTATATATTTAGTAAAAACTAGTTCTGTCGCCGGGGTTCGACCCGCGTTCCTTGTGATTACGAGTCGGTCGTTGAAACCGCCGAGCTATGGAGTGAACCGAGATAGCGTATCTGGAAGGCGTGTATATAACCGGTGTTGAATATAATGTAAGTTTAAAAATAGCGTGTAGGGTGTTTGGGGTAGTAAAAGAGAAATAGGGGTGTGGTTGTAGGGATGTAGGGTGTTTTTGTGGAGGTAATAATAGCGCTGGGGGTAAAATCTCTGTGAGGTACCCCCCTGCCCGCCGCTCGGTAGCCGGCGCGGTGGTGTGAGGGCGTGGTGGCCTTCTGCGGGCCGCTCTCGTCCCGCATCGAGAACTTGGCGGATTCGGGCAGCTCGGTGCCGGGCAGCGGGTGGGTAGGTAGAAAGGTGCGTTCTGCAGGTAGGTAATTGTTGCACAATAATGTGTGAGAGAGAGAGAGAGATAGAAAACTGCCTAGGTGTGTCTCTCTTAGGTACCCCTCTGCGTGCCGCTCGCGTCCTACATCGAGAACTTGGTGGATTCGGGCAGCTCGGTGCCGGGCAGTGGGTGGAACGCCGCTGCGGGTAGGTAGAAAGGTGTGTTCTGCAGGTAATCGTGAAACTGATTGTTGCGTCATCCGGGTGCCTGGCAGTAGGTCGAATGGGTGTGTTTCTACAGGGTTGATAAAAAAAAAAAAATGACGTAGCAAAACGGCAACTGGTCAGAAAAAATCTCCCCTAGGTACCCCGCTGCCCGCCGCTAGCATCCTACATCGAAAACTGATATTGCCGATATAAATGTGAATAATAGGAAAGCAGAAAAAAAAGGTGTAAAGGTGTGTTTCTATGGGTAATTAAAAATATGAGTAAAACCTGTTGAAATAAAAAATGATAGGTATATAAAACATTTTGTGTGCAACTGTCAAAAAAAGGTCACTTTTTTTGTTTGATTTTGAGTCGTGAAGTAGCACATTTGTTTATAGTAAAATAAAACCTTGACAACGTAAAAAAAGCCCTGACAACGTAAAAAAAAGACTTTTTTTTACCGGCCGACAAAGACTTTTTTTTACGGGTCATGATCTTGAATGAAATTAGCTTTTAATTTTATGTAAAGATTCGATCGAAACTTTAATTTTGGTAATTTTTCACAGTTGCACACAAAATTTTGTATGCCACATGGCCGTGAACTATCTTTTTTTTATTCGAATGATTATTTGGCTCGGCCTTCGCCTCGCCAAATAATATTCATTCTAATAAAAAAAAGTGCTACTTCACGGCCTTGTAACATAAATAACTATTATGTAAAAGTTTTTTGATAACGAGCTCTTTGTTGGTCGCGACTAATCACTCGGTTTTCTGCTTTATCTGTAATGAATGAACTGTTGCCCTCCGGATGCTGATTAACGACAAAAATAGCGCTCGCGGATGTCGATAAGCGGTTGGTAGCAACAGCATGCTAAAAATTTAACATAATAATCAACGCCTCGTTTTATTTTTGATAAATATTAAATATTATTTTAAATAAAATTCTACAGACATTTTATTATTATTATTATTGAAATAAAAAATGATAGGAATATAAGACATTAAAAAGAAAAATAAATGTGAATTGAAATAAAAAATGATAGGCGTATAAGATATTATATAAAAAAGGAAATTCTACAGACATTTTATAGTATTGAAAATAGGCAAATACTGAAAACTATCTTCGCTGGCAGAAAAAAATCTCCCAAAGGCAACCCGCTTCTGAGAAAACTTGGTGGATTCCTGGAGCTCGCTGCTTGACACTAGGGCAATATAAATCTGACAGGTAAAATGGTGTAAAGGTATATTTTGTAAGGGAATAATTAAGAAATATGAGTAAACTTATTGAAAAAATTATATGCATATATACGACATTTTATTAAAGCATGGAAAATAAGCAAAACAATATTTGTTACAGATGACAAAAATGCGCAACATTACACACAAAGGACCTAGAGAACTAGTTTTTAACATATTTTAAACAAAGGATTATTTTTTATAAAATGGTGAAATAATCGCGCTAATATTACACAACGAACTTAGAGAACTATTTTTGAGATATTTAAACACGATAAAACCGATCGTTAGCAACAACACAAACCCGCAACCGGCTTCTAGGTAAATTCCTCTACTCTCGACGTGATAGGTGTGATTGACGTTCCAAACTGCTGGGGTCCATCGAGACTCGATGGCAAAGGTATCATTGAAAAAATATTTAACTTTGGTGTAGATAAACTGCGAGTTTTCTTCAGCAGGAACCGTCATCAGGTAATTTTTAAAATAATAAGTGTAGTTTGAGTAGACCGGTAACATCCAGCTCCAATCAGAGGCTCCATCGGGTTCGGTGGTGTTATCCAGAGATCCGTTGGAAAAGCGAACGGCTACGGCTGCTTTGGTGACGCCTCTGGGATACGACACCAAAACGGATCGATTTAAAACGGCAACCAGCACCAACGCAGACAGCATGATGATGAATGGTTAAGACGCGCTCAGTTCCAACAGGTCAATGGGCACGTCCTTTTGATGCCACCCTTGTATGATGCTACCTCTATAGATGAGGATCACGTTGCACGTTGAACAAAGCGCAATTTGTACCTTCATCAGCGCCAAATCTTGAGGTATTAGCACCACCTTCTCGAGTTCGTAGATTTTGTGGTCTTCCGAGTTGAATGCTTCCTCGATTTTCACTACTTCGCCGGTGTCCTGGTCGTAGATTTGAACAATTCGATAAGGTTTGTTGAGAACTAGAGCGTTTACAGGAACGATCGGTTTGCCTCGAAACTCCATGACTGCGGACGATGACAACTGGCGTTCCTTTATGCAAGCGCGGCAACTGCGTTCTCTTGGGGGGAGCCCATCAATGACGTCACCAATCTCCGGCAAATGGCGATAGCATCTTCGGTCCTTTGTATGATAGAGTGTGAAGTTATTGGCTGCCATCTACCTTTTGTCGAAACTCGATGAGGTGCGTTGGGTTACCTGTCTTTACCTCCCTCGGTCCTAGACAGACAAACAAGAGCTGATCCTTGTTGGCGTTGAGCAGAGCTATTTTATCCTCGGACATTGACGAAAAGCGCTTGGGAAGATATACCTGCACTTCCACCAGCTCTACGACGATACTTTTACCGTGCTGCGTGTCGACTGCTCTCACCTCTAGGAACTCGTACTCGTGGCCAACCAGCAAGTCTTTAAGAGGTACCACCGCCTTCTGAATCAGGAGCCCCATGTCGTTGATGGCCTGCATAGTTGCGCCTCCTTGAACCCCCTCGGTTTCGGTTGTTTGGTTGATGGCTACTGCAGCGTCTATTTGTTGAGACATGATTGTTTGCGTAGTACTGATGCCGCTACTGGCATCGGTTTACTTATACAGTGAAGTCCATTTATTATGCAATATAGGCATGTTGCAAGTTAATTGGTGTACGCACTTTACCATTGGAATATAGGCAACCCATTATACAGTTAGCTAGTTTTTTTTTATCTAACCATCTATGATCTAATCGAAATCAGCAACACATGGAAGTTTAACCTCAAAATAAAACATGTTCTTAGTTAAAAAAAGATTATTTAATATTGAAAACAATAATAATAATACATTCCTGACAATTGAAAATTTAAATTCATCAGTAGGCAGGGGCAAGAGTGCTTAGCAGTGTATAATGGGTTGCCTATATTCCAATGGTAAAGTGCTCACACCAATTAACTTGCAATATGCCTATATTGCATAATAAATGGACTTCACTGTATACACTCTCCTATTTATGTGGTTATCATCGTTAATTATAGTGCATCCGGCACTGCTCCAAGCAAGCGTCTCTGTATGTATCGCATTGATCTGCGCAGCCCGAGGACGGTGCAAATTTAACGTCACACTCAAAATAGCAATCTTCCAGTTTTTGGCTGTTATCTTGGGCCCTACTTCCACCCTTGAGGGTTTCAATTTCTTCCCTGCGCCCTACGTTTTGCCCCAAGCAGTTGGTCAAATCGGCCTTGGTGGTTATAAGTTCGGTTTCGCGATCTCTCATGGTGACCATGTCCTTGTAATAATTTGCATTGACTTCCTTCAGCGCCCTTTGGCACTCTCGCAGTTCGGTCGAAGGAGAGGCGTCTGCTGTAAGTTGCAGGTGAAATCCCCGGGATGAAAATGGGGTCCATTGAGCGCTGAGACCGTGTGTTTGGTTTACCTGATGATTTAAAACGTGCGACCCGTTTAAATAATATGAAGCGTTGAGCAAAACTTGGTGGGCTACAAGGAAGCGCCCTCCGCAGAGACATAACGCAAAAATAATCAAAGAACGGTGCATCTTGATAACTTGCTGCAGGAATGAGGAGAACTGCACTCGCTACACGTCTATTTATAGCGAAAAAACGACAAATTCAGGGAAATGGAATCTTGCTGCGCGAGGCTAATTGCAACTTTTTGATGGAAGGGCTCGATTGACGGGCAAGGGTTATCGTTTGTTCTAAAAATTCATACGGATAAGGGCCGGAGGGCTTGCCCTGATTTCAGTTGAAACGCTAGTTTTTAATGTATACACGCTCGTTGCATACGAAGCTGAAGCATAAGGTGCACCTGGAGATCCGCAGGTGTTGCAAAATAAAATTTTCGCGGTCGGATAATATTAATTTTATAGCAGGAGCCGATAAGAGGCTGTTTATTCCGAGAAACGATTGACGCACGTTCTGCCAACCTCCGACCCCTCCCGCCTAGATAACGAGTTGTTTGTTGGTCGCGACTGGTACAATCGCGCGGAGACCGTTATAATGAACTGTCGCCCTCCGGATGTTGATTAGCGACAGAAATAGCAACCGCGATAAGCGTTTCACGCGCTCGGCGGTTGGTAACAGCAAACTCCGCACTGCCACCGGATACTTGCGTGCAATTATCAGGCTCGGCGATAAAACAATCTATGAGGGATTGGGTGAGGAGGATCAAGTTGACATGTTGGGTTATCAGGATAAAATTTTTAGATCTGCTTGCATCTTGCTGAAGGCGTGTGAGGGTTGCTATTTATTTTCGTCAAAGCATTGCTGACGCGCCGAGAGTGGACGATAACAAAAAAAAAATATATATATATTTTGGAATAACACGGTACCTTTAACGAATGAGTAAATTGAATTCTTAGATTCTGCTTTAATTTTCGAATCGTTATTCCTTTGTAATTAAACATCTTATATTACGCTTTTGGACGATGTCGAAATACGTATTAAGCAATCTGCGTAGCGGCTGGTTGAGAAGGTGTCATCGGCCTAAAAGGTTACGTGTTGCGTGTTGAAGAAAAAATCGTGCGAGGGCAGCCGCTGCCTTTTTGGTGGTACGAGGCGCCGCAGCGAGTGCCAAGCTCGCTGTCTCGTCCAGGGTCTTGCGTCCCGCACCGCGGTACCTAGGGTCCCCATACCTGGTGCGCCGCCTCTTTCCACCTCCCCTTCCGAATGCTTTAGGATACCGCCGCGGCTTCGATACCCGAACAGGTTTAATCGCACAGTTCTATCTGGTCGAACTGCTCACTCAAACCGGTTTGACCTGTTGAGCACCCTGTTAGTTGGATCGGTTGAGCACCCTGCGAGGTTGGACCAATTGGATCGGTTGAACCTGTTGAACCAGGTATACCTGTTGAACCGGTTGGACCTGTTGAACCGGTTGGACCTGTTGAACCTGTTGAACCTGTTGGGCCGATTGGATCTGTCGAACCGATTGAACCTGTTGGAGTTGTTGAGAGCCATGTTGGGCGACATCCGCGATGAAGAACTTCACAAGCCATCTAGAAAAAAAAATTCGCGAAACATCCCACCCCCTCTGTTTATACCGACGACGTTCCCCATTTCAATCTCTTGGCAAAGATTCAGGCTATCCGGGTTCAAAATGGTCATGGTTTGAAGTAGGGAAATACACAAAAAAATAAAATACTTGTTATAATTTATTGCGTTCTATAAGTTTATAAGTGGAATACCCACTTCGGAAATCCTTCAGTGGTCATGGATATGCAGCTTGAAACGCATAGGCTCAATTCCTTTAGGAATTGTTGGCCATGTAAATTTATAAAACCCCTCGATTTGTCTCAATCGGGGTTTTATTATACTAATGTAAAGGATTGCGTTAAATGTGCATTTTGTGGAATTGTTCTTTGGGGTTGGAATCCTGGTGAAAGACCGTTACAGCAACATCATGTTTGGTCTCCGGAGTGCCCTTTCCTATTAGGGGGATGCATTGAATTCAGATCAAACAGCTATCCTGAGCGAGAATGCCCACCCCAAGATTCCGAAAATGAATCGGCTGATCCGGCATCAAATCACCACCTGTGTAAAGTTTGTTTGACCAATTCGGTTGCATTAACACTAAGCCCTTGTGGTCATTTCTGCGTATGTGCACCTTGCATAGTTCGACTCTCCAAGTGTCCTATTTGCCGTCAACGTATTGAAGGTCATATAAGGACTTATTTGTCGTAAAAAGATTACAATCAACTTTGCTGCCACGGGATTCAATCCAAGGCTGCTTTTACGCTCAAGAGCTGCAGAAAGTACCTGTGGCGGAAAAAAAGGACGATAAACTGTATGTTAAATGGTTAGATAAAAAAAAAAAAAAAAAACAGGATATAATGTATTTCTTTATTTTTATTTATCGAAATAACAAAATTATTTTACATAATACTTTGCCAAGAAATAAAAAAGTTATTTTACATAATACTTTGCCAATTCAATTAACCCATCCAGAGGATCCTCATATATCCTGGTATGACCCCAAGGTAACGTTGATACCTGATCTCGCATGATGCAACGCTTATCATCCATGGAATCTAAAGCTTTCTTTCTAATATTCAGTGTAAAAACCCGGTGCTTGGTGGAGCGTATGGTGTTGCTGCTCGCATACGTCGTTTTATCAGAGAACAAAGTCTCGAAGAACGTTTCGAAATTTAGCCTATTATTCACGGCCGTTCGCGGCACCCCCTTGGCTCTCATTATAGGCTTTTCGATTCCGTAGATTCGCAGGGCGTACATTTTCGCTCGCAATCCCACGAATTCGGCCAGCACCTTCCCTTTCAATTCATCCTTGAATTTGCCTAAAACTTGATGGTTTACCGGAAAAATTTCAAAACGATTATCAGGCTGGTAATTAGAAGTGTCGAAAGCGCAATCTACACCTTTTTGGGCTTCCTCTTTTACCAATCTGTAAATGTCCTCCTCGAACGAGTACATGAAAGAGTCGGTGTCCATATATAAAAGTTTGTACGGCGCAGACGTTATATTTTTAATGTACTCGTAATGAAACGAGTACATTAATAATTTTGACAGTTCCAAAACGGTCATTCCCAGATAAACCGGCTTATTATACTTTAGACTAGTCTTGTTTAATTCGATGGCCACCAAAGTCTTTCGCTTTTCGTTTTTAAACACCGTGAACGATTTGAAATTTGGGGAGGCTATCAATTTTCGCGCTCTTTTCCACGTAGTTACCAATTTAACCACCCGGTGCTTGCGGATATTTTCCATAGTTTTTCCGAACACGCTGTTGTTCATAAGCCTAAAGAAATTCCTTTCGAAATCGTCCTTTGCCCGCGACCGTAGCTCGGTGTTTAAATCTATGTAAGTTTTTAACCAATCGCGTTGTCTGAATTTTAAAATTCTGTGAATCTTCTGCAGTTTTAAACCGTGCATTAAACATTGTATCAGATTACGCAAGTGAATCACGTACTTTTCCTTGGCAAAGGTCGTTGCCATCAATTTCTCATATTTAGAGCCGGGTGGGGTGCTGCGTTCGGGGCAAAACGGTAAATCCGCGTGCTTGTCATGTATATCCGAAGGATATGCTAAATCAACCTCTAAAAATAAAGATACGTCTTCCTCCGCCCCCTCACATAGATATCCCACACAAGAACGATCGTCATAGTCGGAAAATTTCGGGTTTTCCTTAAAATTTAAATTTTTCAACTTGATCTCGATATTCAACGCTTGCTCGTCCGATGCCCACTCGAAACCTCCATACGGTAAAGGTTGACTCATTGCGTAACCGTATAGATTATTAGCGTCTACATAAAATAAATATGAGCTTGGTCGGGAAGAGTCGTAGGTTTCCATGTACTCGTTGTTTGCTTGGGCGTGCCTGTGAGAACATTGCGTTAATCCTCCTCTGATACCCTTCTCCACGAATAAAATTTTATCACTATCCGACAACAATTCCAACTTTACACCTGTCTTTTTTAGTGCCGCCTGCCAAGCCAATCCGGGACTTGTGTAGCATTGAGCGGGGTCGATACCATACACTCTCAAGCACAAGTCGCGAAATTCCTCGAACACGTCGCTTAATATTTTTACATCGCTTTTGAGATAAGCATCGCAATATTCACCCAACGTCTTCATCCCGAAGACACCCCAAACAGCTTGCGCATGCTCATACTCTTTAGGGGTTACCAGCTCTTCCGTTAACTTGCTGTAAAATTCCGGCGCGGGGGGCAAGCACGTTTCATTCAATTTTTCCCACGAATCGAGATAATCATAACACATTATCCCCTTGCGGGTCATCAACTCGAAATTTTCCGGGAACGCATCCTTGGTAAACTTGAACTTATCTCGAGGTAAATTTTTCGCGAGAGATGCTAAACTACTGTTTAGAAATCGATACGAGTCTATAAACCGCCAAGTATATTTACCGCATCTCTTGGAAACGGAAATGTAATTTTCCAAAGTTATTGGTAGCACTTCAATGGGTGCAGAACTAAAGTCGAGTTCCGTGATAATAAAATGCATATCGTAACCCGATAGATTGTGCATTATAATCGGAATGTGCTTTCCCAATTTATACGCCAAATTGCAATCCTGACAAAGGGCCGAGCGATAGTTTCCCGAAAGATGGTCGTGATCGCGGCATTTATAAACGGTTTGTCCGTCGTACACCCTGAAGCAATGCCTGCAGTTGGTTGCCCCGTCAAAGTCAGCTTGTTGCTCCGCTGATAATGGATGCATGGGTTCTGGCTTACCTAGACGGTTCTCGATAACGGCCGTTTCACACCTTAATTGATCGATAAACCATTTCTGAGGGTTCGGACCGCGATATGAGTTATATCTAGATAAGGAAGGATCAAAGGAGCACACTACCTGATACGCCACCGAGTAGGGAACGTGTCTTTGATAAGCTCGCTTATGCGAAGCCGCCGCAGAGTCGTCCTCATAATCGTCCTCCTCATCCATCGGCTCTACCAAGCACTCAAAGTCTGCATACACAACGAAAGGTTGCCTTAACTCAAATTTAAAATTTTTAAAACTCAATTCTGCTTCATCGTGCGAGGGTAGCATTACATTTATGGGATCCACTCTGGAGCAATCCTCCGAATGGCGTTTTAAAAACTTTTCAGAGGAAAAGTGTGCGAGACACCTATCACATATGAACATTTTATGATTATGCTTTGAAATTTGGGATGCGCATAGTCTCGGTAGATCTTTTATCCAACAGTAGTGGTTCCTGCTGTTTCCTCGTTGACTCACATATAACAGATTTACATGGTTCCTCTTCTTTTCTCTGGTATGATATAGCGGCCCCGCAATCTTACCTCTTTCTACACAAAAAACATTCACGGAAATTTCAGGATTCAAGCGTTCAAATTTTCTTATATCAGTTATTTTCACGGGAAAGCAAATTCCATTAAAGTTTAATATTTCACCAAAATTGGTAGGGTAGGAGGATGGATGGTCGGCGTTTCGTTCCACCGGATACAACGCCGATAGCACGGCGTATGCAAAGCACATATCATCCATGTTCTTCACGTTCACGACCGCATGCTTGGCTTTAATCCACGCAGGTAGTTCGATGTATCCGGAAGCCGATAATGGTTGATATTTGCAGATGTTTATGGCTAAATTAACCACCCTCTCCAACACCCAACCGCTGCCCTCCATCTCGAACTCGCTCATCTAAAACATGCAAAGCTACATTAATTTGAAACCACCTACATACCTACCCACTTTCTCACCTGTGTTAATAAAGCATCCTTTATTTCATCGTAACTTTTGATCAGATCTGTAGATTTGTATACAATCCTATTCCTGGTTGAGAAATATTTTCGTGATTTAACATCCGGAACGTGCGGCTTTGTGTAATCACCGCACAGGACCAAATTTAACATCCGGAACGTGCGGCTTTGTGTAATCACCGCACAGGACCAAATTTACCTTTATCGAGGTCATTTTCCGCATCGTTTCTTCAATGCGTAATCTAAATAACGCAGAAGCAGCCTCGAGAAAGTCTTCAGGATCCTTGATCGAGTTATTTGCGACCACCCCCGTTCTTAGTCTGCCTTTGAAAGCAGATTCCACCTGTTATGCGCCAGATGACAATTAAAATTTTAAAGGATGCGTGCATTTTTCTTACCTCATGCCATTCTATGCGCGGAATCTGATGCTTTTCCAACAATCCTCGACCTGTTTTTATCATAGATTTAATCCTCGACTGCAAGCATTTCAACTGCCCCAACTCGCTTTCCAGGTGTCGCTTTTCACCTACAGTTCCTTCGCATATTAAAAGCCGTTTTGTGATTAACCGTATACTTTCGCGGTTTAACCCGAAGAGTCTCTCCGCCTCCTCCGGAGTTTTACATAAGCTTAATTGCTTGCGTGTTATATCAACGATTGATTCCATTACAGCAACCGCAGCGAACTGAATAATACACACACACACACACCCAGTAATATTCTTTTCGTTTTTTTATTATTATTATTATTATAACCACCACCTGCAAAGATAAGATGTTTACCGACTCGTTTTTAAATAAATCTGTCGAGCTCACGCTAAGAAAACATGTTTATCGGTTCTGTTATCATTCAACACCATTGCATCACGTCTTGTAGACTCTGTCTTATCAATTTGAAAAAGTAATCGACCTTCTACAAATGCTTTAGAAATAAAACGTTCGAATATGAAATATCAATTTATTATTTTCATACATTCGTTTTCCTCAAATAATGATAATTTAGTACTCTATTAAAGCGAACTTATTTCTAATGTATACCAACTCGTTTTTAAAATTAATCTGCCTAGCTCATTGCACTTCCGATAAGGTAATTTATCAAAAGATTATCATTCAACACCATAGCATCACGTCCTGCACGACTCCTCTTTATCAAAGTCAAAAGATCATCGACCTTCTACAAATGTTTTAGAAATAAAACGCTCGAATATGAAATATTAATTTATTATTTTCATACATTCGTTTTTCTCAAATAATGACAATAGTACTCTATTAAGGCTAACTTATTTCTAGGATGTTCCGTGTCGCTTTCACCCAATATCTTAAAAAGCTCATCTGCCGATCTAATCGCTCCAGCGTTTGAGCGTATAGCGTATGCCCTAAAATTTCGTCGCTTTAAAAGGTACCGCCTATATTCCAACGGTTTCCTCAACTTAGCAAAAAGCGTCTGGACGTTGTCTCGATTTAGAATTATATCCACAGTTCTGCAACTAACGCTCATGATCTTTTTGGAACCGTCTTCTTGGCCCACGGGGATTTCATCGAAGGAAAGCTTGAAATCCTTAAATGATAAAGACTCCAATACCACGTCCGCATCCTCCTCCTCGAAGTAAGCCATAATTAGACCCTGATTTCCCAAAAATTCGCACCATTCCTCCTCGGAAAAGAAAATGGCCCCTGTACCGCTCACGATCCTCACCACCGGTTCAAAACCTATAAATCGACATATTCTTATATCTATAGACGACACCCGCGCTCGGTTTCTTACCAAACAGCGGTAACAATCCGATTTCTATAAATTTAGTTCCCTCATCGTTCAAATAATGTTTTTCACCGTCAAGCATCCATCGTTGCGACTTCAGCATTTTATCGACTTTCTCGTCCAGGTTAGCCCATTTCCTTTTCAAATTTTCCTCTTCAGGCTCCTCTTTCTCCAGCACGCGTTTCAAAGGCACTCGTCGATGCATCTCGATTCACAACCCTCGACCTACTGTCAGGCATCGAGCTGTCGGAATCCACCAAGTTTTCGGCGCTATCGTCACTGCCCGCAGAAACACACCTTTACAACTTTTTACCTGTCAACCTTTGCTTTCCTATCGGGGTACCTGGGTGGAGATTTTTTTTTTCTAGCAGCAAGGAAGAAGATAGTTTTCAATATTTTCCGTACTTTAAATGATTTCAATAATAATAAAATATCTGTAGAATTTTATTTAAAATAATATTTAATATTTATCAAAAATAAAACGAGGCGCTGATTATTATGTTAAATTTTTAGCATGCTGTTGCTACCAACCGCTTATCGACATCCGCGAGCGCTATTTTTGTCGTTAATCAGCATCCGGAGGGCAATAGTTCATTCATTACAGATAAAGCAGAAAACCGAGTGATTAGTCGCGACCAACAAAGAGCTTGTTATCAAAAAACTTTTACATAAAATGTTTTATATACCTATCATTTTTTATTTCAACAGGTTTTACTCATATTTTTAATTACCCATAGAAACACACCTTTACACCTTTTTTTCTGCTTTCCTATTATTCACATTTATATCGGCAATATCAGTTTTCGATGTAGGATGCTAGCGGCGGGCAGCGGGGTACCTAAGGGAGATTTTCTCTGACCAGTTGACGTTTTTGCTTATTTTACGTACTTGTCATTTTTTTTTTATCAACCCTGTAGAAACACACCCATTCGGCCTACGTAGAAACACACCTTTACACCTTTTTTTTCTGCTTTCCTATCATTTATATCGGCAATATCAGTTTTCGATGTAGGATGCTAGCGGCGGGCAGCGGGGTACCTAGGGGAGATTTTTTCTGACCAGTTGCCGTTTTGCTACGTCATTTTTTTTTTTTTATCAACCCTGTAGAAACACACCCATTCGACCTACTGCCAGGCACCCGGATGACGCAACAATCAGTTTCACGATTACCTGCAGAACGCGCCTTTCTACCTACCCACCCGCTGCCCGGCACCGAGCTGCCCGAATCCGCCAAGTTCTCGATGCGGGACGAGAGCGGCCCGCAGAAGGCCACCACGCCCTCACACCACCGCGCCGGCTACCGAGCGGCGGGCAGGGGGGTACCTCACAGAGATTTTACCCCCAGCGCTATTATTACCTCCACAAAAACACCCTACATCCCTACAACCACACCCCTATTTCTCTTTTACTACCCCAAACACCCTACACGCTATTTTTAAACTTACATTATATTCAACACCGGTTATATACACGCCTTCCAGATACGCTATCTCGGTTCACTCCATAGCTCGGCGGTTTCAACGACCGACTCGTAATCACAAGGAACGCGGGTCGAACCCCGGCGACAGAACTAGTTTTTACTAAATATATACATGCTTACAAGGTTGCATACACACATCTACACTTCTTCTTCTCTTTAACACCTCCAAGGGACAGTGGCCTTGAAAGACACCAGAGGCTCAGCCCTTATGTGCCATCGAGCTTCAAAACAATCGGGTGTTCAGAAATATTTAACATGCGATTTACCATATAAGCCCTTATGTAGAACCGGCAAATATTAACTACTGGTTTGAGTCTCTGCATACTGTTTTGAAAACTGTGACGTTGTGACACTTCATCTAATATAAATTCGAGAATAATTGTTTCATACATGTTTACAGCTCCGCTACAAATTTACAACTAAAGATATTAACTAAAATCAAATATCCCATATTAAATATCCGATACCAAATTATTTAATATCGCATAACTAGTACCTAAAACGAAAAAAAATAACACGATCAACTACACCTTCATATAACTTCAAACGCTACAACCACGACGCACCCCGGTAGCTCACATGCTTAACGCGACAGACTACCATTCAGCAGGACCTGCGTTCGAATCCACAACGCACAAGAAAAAAAGTATGCACGGTTGCATACACACACACACTTTTTAAACAAAACCAACTTTTTAACAAGCCACGCCTACTCACCGAACAAAAATGGCCGAACAACAACAAAAATGGCCGATGGCAGACGATACGCCCACAAAACACGACCAGACACGCCTACGAAGGGACTACTTCCATCCCACTCGCACCCTAATACAGGCACCCTTCTCACTCGCACCCATACAAACTTACCTGAATAAAGCGCCCTTATGTTACACACAAACCCCATAAGAGCCCTTATCCAGTATCGGCCTATTTAAGTCTACTGATCATGATGTACATACATAATATTAATAGAAGGATAGGTATTATTCAATTATACGAAAAATAAAACGATTGCAAGTTTACTGTTAAATATAGCTGTGGTAGCTCGAAATATATCCATGTACCCTCGAAATATTCAAATTTTGTCGATAATAAAATAAAAACTGTAAATCACACCTCTCTGAATATATGCATCTAGATGCCGCAAACAAACTTATTATGAATCTTTGTTACCTAAAACGAATAATTACGCATTAATATACTGTATTTCTTGCAGTATTGACCAGAAATTAATTTTTATTAAGAAGTCTGTTTAGTTTTGTCATAATGGCGGCATTATACGCTTGTCCATAAATAGTTAATTCTATAATATAACTTTTAAGTGATTTTCACCTAAATTTGCGTATTTGTAGTGGTTATCACTCTACCACGGTGGCGGAAACTTAAGATATTCCACTTTATGGTTACTGCCAACATTTGAAAGTGGCGGCCACGTGGTAACCACTATGATTTGGTAACTTCAAAGTGGAGATCGTCGCTTTTGCGCATCAGTGGCCAGTGCGTGATCAGTGGAGTAGAGGCAAAGTAGTTCTATCTTTAGAACTATACAAAATGAAATTCAAAATAGTTTCTACAATCGAAAAAAATGGGGTGTACTTCAGCGTTATCCCTGATCAGTGGAAAACTGGGGGCGTATTACATTGGCCAGACCATGTAACGCACTCTCAACGCGAGATGTTGAGATGTAATCCAAAAAGTGCCCCCGAAGCTAGCTGGTCCGAGTATCCACGCATCGTGAAATACAAAAATTTAGAAACCTTTACAAATGCATTAAAAATATAAAAACAGTCAACCGATTGTGCCGACACTGATTTCTAGTATTAGTATCTTTTAGTTGTAGCTTTAGTTTTCTATAAAACGTTGTCGAATGTCGAAGAATCTTTTTTTTGCGCAGCTTTTTATCTTTAACCATATTTGATGTAGTACTTAATTACACACGCCGAATAAATAACAAAACGCTTCCCTTATTTCATTAATTGTACACCATATATTGGAACTGCGTGTTGTTAAAAGGAAACCAACCACTATTAAGTAACTGCCACTTCATAGTAAATTTTGAAAGTTACGGCAACTTTATAGTGGCTTGGTTTGATTTGCGAAAGTGAAAATCACTTCTGCAAGTGGCAAAAACATGACGACCACCACTAGATATCACCAACAAGTTCCACCACTTTAAAGTTTTTTTCAAAGTTTCCAAAACGTGACCGACACTATCATTTCACACTTTAAAGTTTCAAAAACTTTAAGGTGGTTCTGGATAGTGACCATAACGTTCCAAACACCTTAAGCTTCACTATACAGTTACAAAACTATATAGTGGCTATTGACAGTGGCATTCACGTGATTACCAATAGGTTCATAGAAAATGAAGTTATTCTAACTCGTAAATTGTAGCTTTAGTGGTAATCACGTAATAGCCACCCTATCGAAGTGGCGGTATAAACATATAGAAGTTTCCGTCACAATGATGCTACTTGGGCCCCCTTGCCATTTAAAATTTTTGAGGAGGAGGCTCTGGAGGCTGGGGGCATAAAACGTGTTATGTAACTTTTATGTAAAAATATGTTCCCCTCATTAATATTGTTGACGTGTCTCGGCGATTTCTTTAGAAAACTTTGTGCACCGGGATATTGGGGGTGGATCGTTTTCAAATGATCACCCTGTAATGATAACTGTAAGGAATAGAACAATGAATTAAATTGGTCTGGAAACAACAATTTATTACTGACTTTACTTTACTAAAAGGGAACTTAATATTATTGCTTCAGCCTAAAATTACCACAAAATCGGAATCTCCAAAGTTTATAATTAAGTTACTAAGATCATTAACAATCTGTTCATAAGAAGCATTCGGTTTAAAATACACAGTGACATTGAAGTTAATAATCATATCACATAGAATTTTGGCTAGACCTCGACCATGACTATCGGCTAACACCAGCAAGGACGGTTTTTCTCCGTCTTTCTTTTTAGAACTATCATACTCACATCTTTTTAAATAATTTTCAGAACAATCACAACTGACCTTATCACAATTTTCACTAATAACACTCACTGGAGGAACGGCTGTTTTCTGCTGATTGTCATTTCTTCTTCCCCTCAAATTAAATTTCTTCAGTTTGATTATCAATTTTTGAAGTTCGATAATTTTTTCTTCTAATATTTAATTCTGTTTTGCATAGAATTTACATATTTACGCTGTTTTCTGATTTTTTAAGCAGTTCCTGGCAGCTATCCACTACCATAATCCCATGATCTTCATCTTTAACTACGTAACTAGAGTCAAGAGAATGCTTAAGTTTCTTTACAAGATCTTCTTTTTTTCCATTGGAATTTATATTCCTTTGTTTCAGTTCATATTTTAATTCACTAACTTTAAGCTCCGATACTTTGCGACGTACCCGCATTATTTCCTTTAAATACAATTTTCACTAATTTAATTAGTTTAAGGCCCTTACACGTAATTGTTAGACTCGATTAATTAGTTCAAAACGCAATACTATAATATACTATATTATTCAGCAACGAAGTTCGCTATGAATAGTAACTACTTGATTCTAGGCACGGGGAGGCACGGGTGTGGACGCAAGCAACATGCCAGTGAAGTGTATAAAGTGTAACAGAAATATAGGAAGATACGATGAGTATATCACCTGTAGAGGAAAATGTGGTAATAATTACCATAACTTGTGCAAAAATGTATCGACCGAAGGATTTGCTCGTCTGAAAGAAAGCGGAGAAATCAAAACTTGGGAATGTGAATGTAGCGTGCAAAACATAACCACAAAAGTGGACGCCGAAATCAAAAATCCGCAAGAACTTGGGGATTCGAATGCAGTCTCTAAAATTTTGCAGGAATTACAAACAATAAACAGTAAGCTGGATAAAATAGATGCTTTAGATGGAAGAATGAAAGATTTAGAGGCAAGCGTGAGCTTCTTATCAGATACTTTTGATAAGATCAATGAAAACTACAATATTCTAAAGAATAGCGTAAAGGAACTGAAAGTCGAATCGCAACAATCAAAAAGTCAACTTGGAAAAAACGAAGACAACATGGCAGATATGAACTACAGAATTCAAGAACTGGAGCAACGCTCACGAAATGAAAACTTAGAAATATCAGGAATTCCTCAATCACAAAATGAGGATGTTTATGAAATTGTGCGAAAGGTGGCAGAAGTAATCGGACATCCTTTACTGCGAAGTGATATTCAAGTTGCACACCGGGTCCAGTCTAAAACTCAACAAATTAATCCAATAATTGCACATATGAGGGATAGAGGTCTAAGAAATGGGTTACTCCAGAAAGCAAGAGCGAGTGGACTCCTTAAGGTTAGTGATATCTCTAATCAGTTACACGGTGGAAACCAGAATATTTATATAAACGAACACCTTACTATAAACAATAAACATTTACTGAGCGAAGCCAAGAAAAAAGCACGAGCTTGTCAATATAAATTTACTTGGGTGCGCGATGCGAAAATCCTAGTAAGAAAAGATGCCTCATCGACGATTATACAGATTAAATCTCTAAGAGACCTAGATAAAATACATTAGGTACAAAAATATGTTTGTCGAATCAGTATTTATACCAATATATGCTTGTTATGGATAACGATATTTTAGATATAGATAATGATGTAAATCTTAATTTTAATTTAGATATGACTTTAGAGTCAAATTTTAATTTTAAGGCCGATTTTTTAGGCGGTGAAGGAGAAGTTAATAAATTGGGAGATGTATTTGTTTGTTTGTCCTTAAACATACGCAGCCTAAGGAAAAACTTTGATGAATTTTTGCTACTTTTAAATGCCCTAGAATCGAAACCTACACTTATAGTGCTATCTGAAACTTGGATTTATGACGAGGAACAAGATTTATATAATATTCCCAACTACAACCCAATTTTCAAATGTAATAACAATTATCGGGCAGGTGGTATAGCTATGTTCTTATCAAATGAATTTTGCTTTACAGCATTAGATATTAATATGCGCACAGCTGACTGCTTGGCTATTAAATGTACATGTAATTCAATTGATGTCGTTATAATGGGTATATACAGACTGCATAGCTATAGTGAATTTGAATATATAAATGAACTGACTGAACTCCTTCCTGAATTTAATTCTTATAAAAATGTTTACTATACGGGTGATATAAATCTCGACATACTTAAGGCTGATTCTGGCTCTGATTGTTACTTATCTTGCATGGTATCTGCTGGGTTTATTTCTTGCATCAATCAGATTACTAGACCAGGCAGTAATAACGACTCTGGGAACTGCCTGGACCATATTTTCATAAAATCTCAAAACAATTATATTAAATCAGCGGTCATTCAAACAGCATTAACAGATCACTATTATACACTGGGGGCAATTTTTAACTTAAAAAGGAAACATAGAAACGTACAGGGGAATTTTACATATATAGATTATGAACAGTTAGCGACGCTGGCGGAGAAATGCAACTGGGACGACTGCAACGTTTCAGGAAATGTCACAGATTGTTTTATTCGATTTCAAATTATGTTTAATAGTATAACAAATGAGTCAAAAAAAGTATGTAATTATAAGAACAAAACTTATCTAATAAAACCGTGGATGACTCCTGGGTTATTAAAGTGTATACGGAAAAGAGATAAAATGTTTAAAATACTCAAACGCCAACCTTTTAATGTAATACTTAAAACAAAATACCTGCAGTATAGGAAATTTTTGGCACAATTACTAAAAACTACAAAATTTTCTTACTATGAATACAAGTTGATACAATATAATAACAATATCAAAAAACAATGGGCAATAATTAATGATATTACAAATAAAGTGAAACAAAAAGCAACTATTACCGAGCTAAAGTATAAAAATGAAAATCATATAGAAGAAGTACTCAGAAACAGTGGCGACATAGCAAATAAAATAAATAACATATTTGTAAACCAAGCAAAGCTACTAATAGCTAATATCGAACTGACTGAGGAAATTACATTTAACAATAGAACACCCACAAATTCATTTAGTTTGCTACCAGTTGTCTGCGAGGACGTTATAGATGCCATAAAAACGCTTAAAATTAATAAGTCTTATGGAATTGATAACATATCCGCAGAAATGCTAAAAGCAACACAAAATTTCATAGCACCAACATTAACTAGGTTAATAAATCTATCAATCCAGAAGGGTACTTTTCCAGATACTCTAAAAAAGGCCATAATTATTCCAATACACAAAGGTGGGCATAAAACCGATGCAAATAATTATCGACCAGTTGCATTGCTACCGATAGTGTCAAAAATATTTGAAAAGATTGTTTGTAAACAACTAATAAATTATCTGCAAAGTCATTCATTCTTTGCTACTCAACAATATGGTTTCTTACCAGACAAGGGAACAGAGCTGGCACTAATAGATTTCACTAATAAAGTAATAAAGGATCTTGACAATGGGTTGTTCGTGAGTGGACTATTTATAGATATATCAAAAGCATTTGATACAATATCACACAAAATATTACTAAATAAACTCTCACAAGCTGGAGTCAGAGGTCTACCTCTCAAATGGTTCGAAAGTTATTTGCGGGATCGAGTTCAGGTAGTTCGAATTAGTGATTGTTTTAGCGATGAGGAAAAAATCACAGCTGGTGTGCCTCAGGGCAGCGTGTTAGGACCTATTCTTTTTCTAGTATACATAAATGATTTGTGCACAACCACTATGAACGGTAATGTATTTACTTTTGCGGATGATACCGCAATTCTATATTCTTCAAATACAATTCAAGAAAATTTCGTTAAAATGTCAAATGATTTGGAAACGTTAAGAAAATGGTTTAATTATAACAAAATGAAAATGAATGCAAAGAAAACAAACTACATAAATTTTTCTTTTAGGAACAGCTTTGACTTTGATACGCAACCTGTGTACCACACTGTTGCGTGCTACGTATTGAAAAAGGCAAATTGCAAATGTGATAAAATAAATAAAACGGCGAGTATCAAATATCTTGGTCTAATAATTGACGAAAACATCAACTGGAAACTACATATGGACAAAATAAAAAATAGTTTATACAAAATAGTTCCAAAATTTTATATGTTAAAAAATATACTACCCACGTATTTATTAAAAACAGTTTACTCGGCGCTGGTTCAATCAACAATAAACTATGGCATCACTGTCTGGGGGGGAACATATAAAACGGCTATAGCACCAATAATGACTTTGCAAAAAACCATAATTAGATTAATCTGTAAAGCTCCTAAATTATCACCATCTCAAGGTCTATTTTCCAAATTAGAAGTGCCGACAATTCGGAAACTTTATTGCATATCAGTCTGTAGATACCTATGTAGGCGATGGCAAGTACATTTTGAACAAAAAATAACAGTCAGAGGTGAAATCATATTACAAGTACCTCGAGTAAAAAGAACTCACACACAAAAATCTCTTCTATTCTTAGGGCCAAAAATATTTAATTCCGTTCCGGCAGAAATAAAAAACCTTTCTTTGAATCAATTTAAAACTATGATTAAAACATACTTTTTGAGTCAGAATACTGAAGCCTTATTCGGCAATACTGGTTAGGGACAGACGAACTATACAATTTAAATTAAATTTAATAAATTAAATTTAATCCAAGTTATAATACAATTTTTTTAAGTTATTTATTCATGGAAATTTCATTTTTTTTTGTTGCTGCTTGCCGAAACATGTACATCTACGTATAAATATATATAGTATCCCACGCACAGGGAAACCTTGTGGGATATGTCACAAAATTAAAATGTATCAAACAAATATGTATATATGATGTGAGCAATAAACTTACTCTTACTCTTACTCTTACTCTTACTCTATTATTTTAACACTTCGTGAAGCGACTGGCCCCAGTCAACCCGTCGGAGGTCAGTCGCTTATTAGTGTTTTTTAAAAAGATATTTGTTCCAAAATCTTCAGTAAAGGAGAATCTAAGAGTTCAATTTGCTCATTCATTAAAGGTATGTTGTTTTTTGTGTGTTTATAAATTCTCCTTTACTGAAGATTTTGGAATAAATATCTTTTTTTATTATTTCGACGAAAGTCACGACCTTTTATTTGCAATTACCTCACCTTAATCCTTTAACGACTTTACTAATGACTAAGATTCATTTTCAGGTGCGTAAACAGCGATCAGTTGTAAGATAAGTTACAAAGATAATGATTAGCAAAATATTCTGCTCAAGGATAATGTATTTGCAATAATAAATAAATAATTTTTGTTCGAATAATTTTCATTTCGATAAACTTTTCTTTCGAATAAATTTCCGTTGGAACAATTTTCTGTTCGAACAATTGTTTTCGAAGAATTTTCCGCGAATCGGGTTTGTTTTGGTTTTACTATGGGTTATTAGGACTAAGGGATAGATATTGATAACTTACCCCTATGGGGGCTGTTCCAATACCACGGTTGCTAACTTTTCCAGTTAAAAATCACTCTGCTCTATATTTAATTCGATTTTGATTTGGCACACGTGAAATGATTGTTTCTATTTAAGTAGTACTTCAATGTTCATTCGATTTCTTGCAGGTGCTAGTGACGAGGCATCGACCGCAGCAGTTCTTTTGTGTGTCATTTCTTGTTAGGACGTCCAGCACAATCGCAAAGAAAGCTTACGTGGAGGCCTTCACAACAAAAAGTACGTAACGGGTTTATCACACACGGAGAGAATGAGGCCGAGGTTCAGGAGACTGTGACAAGGCGGGGGGAGAAGCTTTCTCGCTTCGGAGTAACCGTACAGCCATTCATCATTATCGTTGGAGCTTTCCTGCATCAGCTGACTCACTACTTTGTTATTGTGGACAACACCTTCTACAAGGTAACTTCACCGCTCGAAGCTGTTGACACCTGCTTCAAGGTTTTAATATCCTTAAACGCAAAATACCCAACAGAGTCTGCTGCTGTGTGGTATTTCATCCAACGAGGATTTTATGGTATTAGGACTGACTACGACAATATTGGGGCTCCCGATTTGTAGTACCTACCTATAATTTTCTCTTATTCTTTATTAATACGTATATAGCCAGTATATCAATCATGCCACGCTGTTTCTTGTGTAATCAGAATTATAATTCAGTTAAAACTTGTTTTGCCCACTTTCAGCTGGTGCACCCGAATCACAGCGGTAAGACATATGAATGTGGTGGAGAGGGTTGTTTCCGATCTTACAATCTCAAAAATTCATTTCGAAAAGATTTGCTTAGTCATTCACCTGTTCCCTTACCCGTGAGCAATACTATGGCATCTGACCCGCAATTAACTGTACCCCAATTGACTGAACTCCCATCTACTTCTGCGGGTTTCGATTTTCAGAATGTTTCTGTAACTCCCGTTAGGAAGGAACCAAATGACCAAATTATTCTCGCATCAATGAGCGAAACGTTTTCTAAATTTTTCTATGTGGTATTGAAATCCTCTAATACCTAGGAACGCAGTCCAAGTTGTTGCTGATGGCATGAAGAGTTTCATTGTTGATGGTGTATCTTTTCATATTAAGAGCAATGTGCTGCGACGCTCTTTCGGTTAGGGCGACGACGCTTGCGGTGGTGAATGAGGAGTACGCCGGGTTTGGGGCGGAATTGTTTGTCTGCTTGATCACAACAATTCTGCGGTAGTCTGGGGCGCCAGATTTTATTAAGGAGTTTTCTCTCCAGCGGTTTCGTTGTATACCTGGTGAAACGAAGACCTGGGTAGCTCCATTGAAGAAAGAAAATGTCCAGGGTCGATTCTTCTTCCACGTGGATAACTGAAAGCTTTTAGAAGCAGAACATGCATACGCAAACAAATCATACACCAAAACTCTAGAGAACGAATTTATATTAGAACAAATATAATACAATATTTAGAAACTTACTACCTAAAATACGGTTATGCAAGCCAGCCACAAGCGGTGCGAAAGTGTGTCTGCTTTCGATGCAATTTCTAAAAGTTTGGAAGATATTTTTACAAAGTTTGAAACTGAGCATAGTAGGTTTCGGTGTTTTGGTGAAAAAGGAACTTCTAATCAACCTAAAAGTGTAGTAATAGGTGAAACGTTAAACGAGGTCAAAACGGACTACGTTCACGGAACAATTCATTCCGCTTCGGGAGGTGCTTAAAAACTTTTTCCATCTGGAAAATGTTCTTACGGAAACTTTCGAATATATGAAAAAGTCGTGAAAAAGTTAGACCAGGACAAAGCCATCCTTAGAAATTTCATTCAAGGCTGGGGTAGCAGACAAAAATTACACGAAGGCCGCATTGTATTGCCTCATTTCGTCTTTTTTGACGACTTTGAAAGTGGCAACGGTTTAGGTAGTCACTCAGGGGTTCACAAATTGGGTGCAGTTTACGTATCTGTGGCTTGTATGCCACCTTACCATTTATCTGCTTTAAACAACATTTTCATGGTTCTTCTTTGCCATTCTTCGGATAGAGCAAACTTTGGAAACAGGATAATATTTCAGCCACTGATAGAGGAATTTAATTTCTTAAGCAAAACGGGGGTTGACATTCAAACCACCGATTTCAAGGGCACCATATTGTTTGAACTTGGCTTGCTCCTTGGTGATAATCTTGGTCTGCATAGCATTCTTAGTTTCTCAGAAAGCTTTTCATCTAATTTCCCATGTCGATTCTGCAATGTCAGGAAGGACGTATTGAAAACTTTATGTTATGAAGATGAGTCGTTTTGAAGGTCTTCTGTAGAGTACTTGGTGCAGCTTTCTGACGGCAATGTGTCTACCACAGGCATAAAGAGCGAATGCGTTTGGCTTGCTGTTGATAATGTCAATATGTTTGATCACTCCGGAGTGGACGTGATGCATGACATGCTTGAAGGGTGCGCAAAGTACATAATGTGTTTCCTTATTTCCCATTACATTGGCAATAAAAAACTATTGCAATTGCAAGTTTTAAATGAGAGAATTTTTGCGTTCAACTATGGCCCGGATCAAAGCAGCAAACCTAATGCCCTAATGTGGGAGCATATTAATCAAGGAAATATGAGGCAGCTGAAATGTTAACTCTCCTGAGGTATTTTGGTTTACTCGTTGGTGACTTCATTCCTAGTAACGATCCTATCTGGTCTCTGCAGCGACGGACTGGCCCAGAGGGCTGGCGGGCTCAGCCCGCTGCGCTTTTTGTTTTGCTGCGCCCCTTCGAACAAAAATTATATTTTTATTGCAAGCATCAGTAGATATCAATTACAATTTACAAAATCTGGATATTTTATGCGCCCTTACTTACGAGTGCGCAAATTGATGTAGTGTATATTTCGCTTCAAAATCCGCGTGATACTGTAACTGTAAGTGTAAATTGATGCCGGCGGGCGCCATATTGGAGCCCACAGGTAGTTTGGCGCGCATTCCGTATTTGACTTGATTTGACTGTTATAGTGTTTACATACGGATAATTAATTATTAACAGGTATTGTGAAGTGTTTTGCAGAAAATGACGGGTTGTTGTGACATAAATTGTAGTAACCATTCAAGAAATGAATTTGTTTTTCACAAGTAAATGATTAATGAATACAATCAGATATTAGGTTAAGATCAGAATTTATGTTTTGTCTTTTAAATATTAGGTATGTTTGTCTATTTTGCATGACTATAGATTTTAATAAATTGGTTATTGTATTTACCTATACCAAACTACAAACTTTTATTATATTACATAGGTTTCCAGCAGATCCTGAACGCAGAAAACGATGGTTAAACAACTGCAGAAGAAAGGATTGGAATCCTACACAAAAACATCGCTTATGCTCTGTGAGTAAAAGCTAATAAATAATCAAATGCAAAACTTGTGTTATACTACAGCTAATAAATTTTAATTTATTTTTAACTCTACAGCAAGATTTTGAAGAGTGCCAATATGAAGAGAATCGGCTGAATGGTAAAAAGCGTTTGAGGCCGTTTGCTGTACCTACCTACCTTGTTTGATGTCCCAAATCCACCAAAATTAATACCTAGTGAGAGAAAAAGTACATACAAAGTAAGTTGTAAAGCAAACAGATCACATTAAATTTTTAGAAATAAAAAGATTTATAGCAAGCCCTTAACGATACTTACTTTTCAGAGAATTCAACCATCCAAGGCTGTGACGGGCCAGTTTTAGTGTCCGTACCCAATGATTCTGACTTGATTTTATTACCAAATCTGGTAAGTTACTATACATACCCTCTGGCAATAGGGTGTCTTGCCATTTGCGCCGAATGCAATATCAGTATTTTAAGGCAAACCATTAGGGGGAGATTTTAGTAACTTAAAATAATATTCTGTTATCATCATCATCAATATTGCACATACAGCTGACCGAAGTCTCTCCCAGGTATATTCTGCTATACCAGCCACTAAGAGCGACTCCCCGCAAGGTAGCGGGGCGTCGATCCAATAGCGTCGCAAGCAGCTTACCCCAAGCTTACCATATGCCAATAGGAGGGGGTTTGGTGGGAAAAAGTGAGCGGCTGGGATGGGTGTGGTGTCACATAGCTTTAGTGTACCGGCAGCAATTCCCCACACGATACGGCTGTTGTAACACCGAGAGGTAGTTAGTAGGTTGTATCCCTAATGGGAGTTAGCGACACAGCCACACATGTTAGTTGTGTATAGATATAAATATAATATAATATAATAATAGAATACAGTTAAACCCTACAGGTGAATTCCGCACAAACAATTAAAATACCTAGGTACTTCAAGTCAGAATAATAAGAGCTAGACCAATATTACTTCAAACTCACACCTTTCAAACTCTAAATAAATGATTGAGTCAATTTTTGTGTGTGCAATTTTACAATCTTAAGAAAAAACAAACAATTGCCTGGCAGTGATATTTTATTACACGGAGCATTTGAAAGAGATAGAAAAAAGTTTAAAAAATTTGAAAATTTAAAAACAAACAGATAGTAATCATCAATAGCAATCATTTGATAGAGTTGATACAGGCTACTTACTTAATACTTCCATCGTTATTGATGATGAGAAAGTGCATTTCGATGTAATAGGTTTTTTTCTTGACAAAATAATAGCAAATTGATGCATTAATGGTTTGCAATAGAAATGCTTAAAGGAATTTTTTAATTCAGGAACTGAAAAATGAAGTGGAATATTTAAAAAATAAAATAAATAATCTAAAAAATGAGGTCTTTTTTTGAAAAAGAAAAATGAGAAGGAAGACAAATTGTTGTTAAATTTTTTATCCCAAGAACAGTTAGCAGTTGAGAGACGCAAGTGGAGTACCGAAGGAATTTTGAAAGGGCTTATTATTATTTATTGTTATTTCCCGTTGAAATCGATATTTTATTTAATATTTATTATTTATATAATCATGGATTTCAACAAAGTGACGCTTGAGAATGTCAATAGCTTAAGTTTAGGTTTGCTGTAGGAAAAAAATGGGTATAACTTTTTAAGGGAAACTGGTTACCCATTGCTGCAAAATACTGTGTCCTTTACAGATATTATTGGAACAATCAAAGAGAAGTATACGGAAAATCTGCAACATATTGGAAAAATTTGCAAACTATTACATAACCGTAAGAAGATTTTCTATCAGAAATTACGAAACCGCTAAGAGAAAAAGGTCAACAGTTTATTCATCTCAATCCGTGCATAAGAAAACAAAATTGTAATACCTACCGAAAGTTAATGGGTCTTATTCTTTTCTGTAACTTAAATAAATTTTATTACAATATATATTTGTTTGATTTTTTTAGCTAAATAGTAAATTTACTAATAGATTTACAAATATCTAGTAATTTTATTGTAGTTGTGTATGTGAGCAAAATTACGTGTGGGCTCCAACATGGCTGACAAGTCAGCTACCCATAGTTGTAGAAAAAATAAATGATGCATCATCATCATCAGAACAGGCAAAAGTTGTTACAGAAAATGTTGCAGAAAATGCTGTAACAGTAACAGAAAATATCAAAAGAACTATCCAAGACGATGAGACAGGTGACGTTCAAGAACGACCAGTAAATAATGCAGCTTTACAATGGTTTTTAAACTATCATCCCAGTCAACCTCCAGTTCCTAAAATTAATACTCAATTGATATATAAAAACAAGGATAAAACGGAGCATTTGGGAAACAGGATTCGCCCTTTACTCATAGTAGACACTGGAACGCAAAACATATATATAATCGAATAGAGAGACATGAGCAGTCCAAAGAACACATGAATAACGCAGAAGCGTATCTAATGCATTCAGCTAATAAAAACTTTTATTCGATATACTTCAGTAAAGCTAGAGAAGAGCATGCACAAAAAATTGAAAAAAACCGTCAAATCCTTACGAGGATTATAGAAACAATAAAAAATATTGGAAAACGAGGAATTAGTTTTCTAGGAACAAAAGGCAACGAAGCTGCATTCACTTTGCAACATAATACAATAGATCATGGTAACTTTTTGGAGCTTCTTTTGTTGATCTTACAATTTGACCCACTATTACGATCGCATATTGAAAATGCTATAGAGATCAGCAAGAAACTTCATAGCAAACCTGGCAGCTCAACAGGAAGGGGAAATATAACAACATTTATATCCAAAACAACGGTAGGTAAGGTCATCACTGGCATAACAAAACTGATTCAAACTAAGCTAACTGAGGAAATACAGGAAGCTAATATTTTCTCAATCCAAATAGACACGACTCAAGACATTAATGTTGTTGATCAGTGTTCTGTAGTAGTAAGATATGTGTCTCAAAATCAAGTGCATGAAAAACTCTATGAAATGGTTTCAGATCTTTTAAAAGAAATGCACATAGATGTCAAAAAATGTGTTGGAAATTCTACTGATGGTGCAGCAAATATGTAGGGCCAATATAATGGTTTCACGAAATGGTTATCTGACGATTCGCCATAACAAATTCACGTATGGTGTTACGCGCACGTACTAAATTTAGTTATTATAGATACTACGAACAAAACAATACCTTCTTTGTACGTGAATCGTACAAACGCATGATAGTTTGGAAAAACGTCACTACTGATAGTACGTCATCTATCAATTTGATTGGTGAAACGAGGTGGTGGGCAAAAGATAAAGCAATTAACAAAATATTTAAAGAGAATGGCGGTTTATGTGAATCTTTGCGAAGCGCTTCATACCATCTCTGTTTCCGATCATTTCAATGCTGACACGAGATTTTCGGCAAACGTTTATTTGGAAGGCTTTCTTAAATTTGAAAATATATGAACTGCTTTACTTTATTTCAAATTATTCAAACATACAACTCCTCTTTCCCTGTATCTTCAAACAAAAGGTATGTATTTCTTACAGTGCTATAGAATGGTTCAAGATACAATAAACGCACTTGAAAAAGAGTCACGAAATTTTCATTGCCATTTAGAAGAACCAAAGCAATATATACAAACTGTAAACCAACAATTAAAAAAAAAAAACATGGTATTTAAACCTCAGGAAGATTTTCTGGTGGCAAGAACACGCAAAAATCCAAAATTTTATGATGAAAGGTGCGAAAACGTTACACAAATACCTATAAATAAACACAAAATTGAGGTTTACAACGTCACTTGGATACACTTATTCAAAGCCTTAAGACACGAGTTGCAAATCACAAACATCTTTATATGGATCTACAGGCTTTGCATCCTTCAAGTTTTAAAGATGTTCATAAATTTCCAGATACAGCATTTGAAGAAATTGCAACTAAAATGAAACCGTATTTTTCCGAGGTCAATAAATTTGACTTGCGAAGGAAACTAGAAGATTTTGCTTCTAAATGGTTACAGCTGTTAAAGCCTTTAGACGACGAATACGAAGAAATGTTGCCAAATCGTGCATCAGCATCTGAGACAGGCGACATCGAATACTTAGTAGGCATTTGTAAAACTTGCAAAAAAATGCGTATTTTGATGTTTCAAAGTACTTATTCAATACAATTTATATGCCAAAGCTTATCCGCAACTATTACAAGCTTACAAGTACTTTGTCTGTCAGTCAAGTCAGTTGCGAACGAGCATTTTCAAAACTAAAGTATATTCTCAATAGACTACGGAACAATTTAAATCAAAATAATTTAGAAACTTTTATGCTTATGGCTATGGAAAGAAATATACTGATGTCCCTAAAAAATTAGGATATCATCGACTATATTGCCAATACTAGCAAGAATATGTCAAGTTTGCTTGTTGGTATTTAAAATAGTTTCATAGCTACTTGTTTTTTTTATTTCTTAATTTAAATTTTGGCAATAAAGCATAATAATAATAATGTTATTTTTTATTTGCCGACCATATAAGCGCATGATCCTATCCCCTTCCGTTTGGAAAATCCCATACCAAAATAATATATGTCGAAGAGGAAGCTTCATTAGCTCCGCGAGAACGTAGCGGAACCAATCTTTAGCGAGGCATGTTTGAATTTAAGAGTTCAAAAGTAATAAAAAATAATAAAACTAAATTATTAATTCAACCGACATATAATTTCACTAACAACTAGTCTTTAAATTACACAAATTATTAATAAGCTAATATTGAATGCACAAAAGTATTTATTGTAATTAAATAAAGTAAGCAATCATAAACGGTCCGGGTGCACTTCAATACACTTGCCGTCCCCAAGCCGTAATGAGTGCCCTGTTCCGTCCGATCGGGAGCACCCCTGCCCCTTACGTGCTTCTTTCATAATTCTCACATGCCGGACTACCAAAAAAATGGTCATCGACCGATATTTCTTTGTTTCCAAAGAAATGTGGCTTTCCGGTGCTTTCATGCAAAGCCGCTAAATGTGCAACACTCTCTTTGACCATCCGACATGTGAAAACCATTAATCCATGGGCGTCGTTGAATTTCTTTTAAATTGTTTACACACTTTTGCAGTGGCGCCGACATATAGTAGATAGTAAGTTACCTTTTCTTTTTAATATATTCATAAATAACGTTTCTATAGGTAATACATTTTTAGAGACAAATGTTTTTTTATCTTTTTTAAGAAAATTTGTTTGATGAAACCTATCTTTCGGAGAAAATATTTTTGTATCGCCATTTCCTAACTTTTCATTAGGACGTTTGACCAGGGAAAGTCCAAAAAATTTCGCCTGCAGTGTTTGGTACTGGGTGGGGGACTCCTAACCCCCACACCTTCCGGTGGTCGCCGTATATGCAAATTTCTGTAATAGGCGCCCCTTCCAGAGAATAGTAGCCCGCTCCTATTTTCAGGGTCAGTTCGTCGCTTTCTCTGTACATAACCTTGAGGAAAGTCATAGATGTGTTGTTTTCACCTGCCCTTTAAGAAGATAGTTGCGGATTGGTTGAAGTTTTGATCGGAGAACTCAATGAGCTATATTTGATGTATGCCAAAGTGAAATTTGTTAAAAGCACAGAATACAAAATAAACACGATTGTAACAGTTGATGTTACTATGGATGCCGGTTACAGATTTGCCAGGTTTACGGACATATTCCTCTATTTCTAATGAACAGCTAATTTTTGAATGTATCATGCTTTTCCACTATCGATTTTGATGAACATGTCTTTGCTTACGAAATTAATTAACTTGAAATTGATGTATTACATAAGGTATATATGTTACCGGCAAAGTGTAAAATCAGTCAATCCCCAACCGGAATGCCTAGCCAGTTTGCAGAATCCCCAAATCAACAGGCAAACCGCAGATTGACGGCTGTTGTGGGCATTTCGCAGAACAAGTAGTGTGTTTTAGACAATATGCGGAATGTCTGGTATTTTAGGCATTCTGAAGACTGACAAGACGCAGTTCGCACGTTGACTAGGCTACTGGGGGGGAAATGTAACGGCATAACCATTGTAAAGAATGGAAAAACGCGGCGATCGAATGTTAAAAGAATTATTAACTTATTGGCCTGAATGTAAATTAGTACACGGCAAACCAAGATACAGCCAGTCACAAGGCAGTGTCGAGAGAGCGAATCAAGATATAGAAAATATGATCACTACTGCAATGGCTGATCAGAAAATAACGAATTGGTCCAAACTCTTACCATTTGTACAAGTTTCTAAAAATAGAGATCGTCGTTCTCCTTATGAAAGCCTTTTTGGTATCCCTTTGAAAGTGGGCTTAAATGGATTAGCAATTCCAAAAGAATTATATGATAGTGTTACAACTGAAGATGATTTAGATAAAGTTTGAACGAAATGTCCACACAGGATGAAATTTCGAATGACCAAGAAGCAGACGGTACTTTGAGTAATCAAGCGACATCTGAGAATATTTGTTATCTACCTGAATACAGTGTTGGAAACGTGATCATTGAGACCAATATTGAAAATTTAGACGCTGTTTTTGATTGTAACTCGGAAGAAATTATTGCAGTAGGTATTGTTTTGGACAATAATTTAACAGAAACCCAAGAAAACTCGGTTCCTGGACATGGAGAAAATATACGTGCGTTGTTTACAATTCACCTGGCTGTACAGAAATAGGTAAAGTATGTGAAGGCAATGTGCATGAAATAAATTGTAGTAAAAGAGGTGACAATGACGACATAAATTGTCTGCGCTGTGTTCGAGAAAGTATCATCAACTCTTCCCGAAGTGAAACCAAACAGAATCAAAATATTCAAGAGGATAAAATGCTACGCATGTCGTCCAAAAAACTGAAGAGTGCTCATCTATACGTTTTTTTTTCTAACCACGACCTGGATGTAAACAAAACCACGTGACAATTTCTAAAACGTCATCGCAATGCAGCGCAGTAATTGGTAGTTGCAACGAGAAGATTTCACCCCTTTAGTGTAGGAGTGGTTACGTTCGGTTCGAGCGTTAATTGCAGTTGCATTTGTCGTCATCTGTGTATGATATGTGGTGTTTTGGTATTTTGATTTATTTAAAATGGAATGTCGCCCAGTGAAACTATTCTTTGCAGCTATGGTTTAAACTACCCCACGCGCTAGTTTACGTAAGATACCTATCACTGTAAACGTACACTAGAAATGATCACGTGGTTTTGTTTACATCCAGGCCGTAGTTAAAAAAAATAAGGTATAGGAGAAAACGTAGTTATACCTCTGCCAACTCTAGATAGAGGAAGAGCAGACCACGAAAACGTTATGGCATTGATTATCTCTGAAAATGAAAGTTTTTTCAAACTTGGTACAAGAGCAGGTGTCCTTCAAAAAAGTTACAACCGCAACGAGTTCGATATTTTGCAACAAAAGTTTCTGGACATTAAAGATGTACCTGAAAAGGAAATTAGTTTGCGTACAGCTGCTACAAGTTTGTCTAGCCACGGAGGACAAGGAATGATGAAATGTAACTGCACGAAGAAGTGTATCAACAATTCGTGTACTTCTAAGAAAAGGAATTTGAAATGCAATAGTCGGTGCCATAATTCCCTTCCTTGCAATAACAAATAAAACATTTTCTGAAATGTTACTGATGCAAATTTGTTATTTTTTCAGTTTTTATTATAACGAAACATATTGTTCAGTTTGAAAAGAATAAATACTCTTGACATTGTGACGCTATTTCGGTTTCGGATTTTACTCGGGCGCCAGATTTTAAAGAGTTTTCTCTCTAACGGCTTCTCTCCAGTAGTCGGTGTCGGAGGAGCGAAGACCTAGGTAACTTCAGTGAAGAATATAACAGGGTGATTAAAGGAGAAGGCAACTTACGGTAAATAAACAGAGTTTTTATTATCATGTACAGTAACAGAAACTCAAATAACAATAAAGTCAATACGGTAGAATAAACGGAAAACAGTTTTATCGGTGCAGACGGTAAACAATAAAATATAACAAAATAGGTAGCGGTGACGGTAGTCGGAAACAACTCTCGGAGAACTTTGAATAATGCCTCCTATGTGAACGGAAAATAAAACTAACTACGGGGAAGTTTTACAGGACGGGACAAACGGTCAATAATAACCTGGACTGCAATGACCACAGCTCCGCCAGAAGCCAATACAGCACCAGGTTGTTAGTGACGGACTACGGAGTTCCTAGTACTGTGCAGCTGGACGACGTGACCACAGCACCGCCCGAAGCGACGATGCGCAGACAACAAAGTACAGCGAACCAGGAATGGCTAACACCCCAAGTCCTGGGTATCGTGGCAACAGCACCGCCAGAAGCCAAGATCACCAAGAGTTTGTGGTGTTATACCAATTCCCTACACGGAAAACTACGGGGACTAGTAACTACCCCAAGACCTGGGTATCTTGACCACAGCACCGCCCGAAGCCAAGATCACCAAGTACCTGTTGTAGCACCACCAGGACTTTGTGTTCCTTCTCGGACTCCGTCAAAGAAGAAAGCACAAGTTCCTCCACGGACGGGTAACGGAAATCCTAACACTCTCTTCTACTTGAAAACCCAAATGCCCAGGTCACAGCATCGCCAGAAACCTGGACTGTTAAGTTCCAAATACCAGAGCACCAGGTCCTACACTTTCACTCTGACCCCGTCAAAGCAAAAGCTATAGTTCCAAGTCGAAATAACACAAAGCTAAAACAACTAAATGAATCGGAGACAAAGTCTAAATTTCAACCCTAATATAGTCGGAGGTACAACCCTAATGTGGCATTACCAAAATTCGGAGGGTTATTACCTGTAGTCGGAGGGTTTACAATTGATCGGAGACTTCAAGTGGATTCTTCTTCGGTTGTTATACTTCAATTTAACTCTTGAATTCAACTCCTCAATTCAACTCTCAAAATAAAGCAAAAATTCTGCTTTTATACGGTCCGGAAATCCTATCGGTGGCGCGGCACGCTCAATGCGACGCTCACGGACAGCGCTGGGTAACTGGTAGGGGCTCGCCCGCATCTCTGCGGTCTCGGCGAGGTCGCGCGTAAACTAAATATATGAACTTAAATATTCTAACATAATATTATTAAATTAACAGAATGAAAATTATTAATTGAATAAAGAAATAATTATTTAACCATGGTTCAAACTTAAATATCTGGTTTTAAGATATAACAATAAAAAAAAAAAAATATATGTATCAATAAATTTGGCTAATTAATATAAACTAAACTGGTCTATTCATAGAATTCACTAATTCACTTCATTTTTCACGACACTTCGTTACAACATTTACGCATTTTTTCTTTTTCATTGTTATAACGGTGCAACTCCGCCTAGTTAAAGTGCGGACTGCGTCTTGTCAGTTTTCAGAATGCCTAAACTACCAGACATTGCGCATATTGCCTAAAACCCACTAGTTGTTCTGCGAAATGCCCACAACAGCCGTCAATCCGCGGATTGCCTGTCGATTTGGGGATTCTGCGGAATGCCTAGGCATTCCGGGATTGACTGATTTTACACTTTGCCGGTAACATATATAAATTATAAGTTGCTTGCTTCCACGGTTGCAGTTACATTGTAGTTTCTTGTTTAAATTTTGTACCTATATTATATTTCATTTTTTTTAGGTTAAGTAATACCTACTTATTATGCCTCTAATTGTAACAAATGCATGTAATACCTAGAAAAGTTTTTTAACTACTCCCTAACTTCCTATATTTTATTTACTACGTGCAATTACTATGTAAAACAAATGGTCATGTTTCAGGTAATCGAACGCCTTGGAAATGGCCTACTGCAGTTCCTTTTGAAAGTGTTTTCCACTTTGGTTGTAAATGCAAACGCTCGTTCCGAATTGTTATAAATATATTGCTGTGAATTAAGTACTAGATTCATAAAAAAGATTAGTAGTATTAGTTTTATTCTTATTAATACAAATTATATAATAGGTTAGTAAAGTTTGTGAATAAAAATCAGAAAATAATAAAAACCAGGGTTGCCGAGTCCCGTTTCTTGTGATCAAGTTTTCAGTATTTTCTAAATTAATTTTCTTTTAACTTCAGACAACTCTTTTCTATGTTTGGTTATCAATTTTGGTTCTTAGATGTTAGTATTTTATTTCAATATTTCCATTTTAAAGATAGAACTTCTTTTCTAGATAGCTAAAAACCTAAAAATTAAAATTATGTTAAAACGGTTACCTAATATAAAACTTAAAAGATTGAACTTGGTAATGGATTTGAGTAAAGTAATTGGGGTTAGAAGATGCATAATCAATGTAAATAGAGTTTCTGTATTGTAAATTATGTTATAGTTAGAATTAAGTGTGATAAAGTATGAATGACGGGGTATTTTATAAAACGGTAACTACTGTCAAACGGGTTTTAATTTGATAAAGATAAATATTTGGGTGTAGAATTGTTTAGATGTTAATATGTTTATGTGAAAAGGACTAGTTTTTTGTGAGCTACAAGATTATGCTAGTGATTATGAACAAAAAGAACATAGTGTGGAAAATTTAGTGAAATTATTAAAAAATGTGAAAAGTGTTCAAAGGCAAAACCAGCGTTATTATACAGGGTGTTTCTAAACAGATGCGAAAAATTTTAAGGGCCGATTCCTAGGGTTATTATGATCATAAAAGTTCATATGAATGTATGTCCTAAACGGCTTAGTTTTAAAGTTACTATAACTAACAAGATTTAGGGGTTCATTCATCAGATGTTAAATCTCTGTTAAACTAAACAACGGTTAGTTGCCATGGATACAGTTGTTGTGACAATTGTATCCATGACAGTTGATGAACCAATTATTGTGTCAATTGTTGAAGTTTTCTAAAATGAATTACACAAATGCTGAGTTGTGCAATATGCATTTTGTTTACGGTCTTGCCAATGGTAATTCACTTGCAGCTAGACGTATTTATGAAGAACGATACCCGAACCGTGTCATCCCGCATCATTCGATATTTGCCCGTGTTCACCAACGTCTTAAAGAAACGGGAAGTTTTAAAAAACATACCACTGATGGCGGGCACCCACGTACAGTTAGAACTCCACAAGTGGAAGAAATGGTGCTAAATGAAATTGAGGAACATGTTACTACAAGCACCAGAAAAATTGCCTCTGCCTTAAACATAAGTCACCCCACAGTTTGGAGGATATTGCAGAATAAAATGTTGTGTCCATATCACATACAACGGGTACAGGCGCTTTTGCCAGCCGAAAAGATTGGCTTCTTGTCAATGGATACAACAGAAAACAGCACTAAATCCTGTTTTTGGTTCAAGTATTTTACACCGACGAGGCTAATTTTTCCAGACATGCTATTATTAATTTTCATAACAATCACACATGGGCCGAAGAAAACCCACACCAAACATTGGAAACCCGTCATCAACATGAATTCTCTGTTAATGTGTGGGCCGCAATTGTTGGAGATCACTTGATCGGTCCATATTTTTTGCCGATGAGGTTAAATGGAGAAGTATACCGCCGCTGTCTTGGAGAGGAGCTACCACTACTGTTGGAAGAAGTCCCGTTGCAATTAAGATTACAAATGTATTTTATGCATGATGGTGCTCCAGCACATTTCAGTTTAGTTGCTCGTGAGTTTTTGGACGGTGAGTATCCAAATCGGTTTATAGGGCGAGGAGGTCCACAACCGTGGCCTCCGCGATCTCCAGACTTAAATTGTCTAGATTTCTTTCTCTGGGGCCACCTTAAGGCATTAGTGTATACGACTCCTATTGAAAATGTTGATGAACTGAGAAATCGGATTGTTGCAGCATTTGAGACAGTTCGAAACACCCCCGGTATTCTTGAACGCACTCACCAATCAATGCAACGGAGGATAGAAGCTTGCATTGCAGTTGAAGGCGGTCATTTTCAACAGTTTCTTTAAGGGTGGCGTTTATCGGCCCGATAGAAAAGGTTGAAAAGACGACAAAAAACGTGACCATCCCGATATAATAATAAAGTGCACTACCAGAAAATGTTTACCGCGCCAAATAAATATTTTACGCGGAAAAAAGTACTTTCCGCGACAAAATAGGGCTTCGCACGACAGAAAAGTACATCGCCCGATGGGATAGTGGTATAAACGACAGAATAATCAATTACCCTGGTAAATATGCAATTCACCTCGCCGAAATTTAATCGGCAAAATATGACGTAGTCACATCAGAAAAATTATTTTCGAACAGCAACACCGAACATCAAAAAAGGTAGTTTTCACGATAACATTAAAAAAGTAGTTATTACAGCTATAGATGAGTACAGTTGAGTGCAGAACAAGGTAAATTATAAAAATTAAACAAAAATAGAAGAAAATGTATATTTATTTATATAATCAAAAAACTTAGGAAATTTTGAACAAACACAACAAATAAAACATTTCACTGTATAATCAGTGCTCGTTTTGCCTTAGACGGACGTCCTCTCTTATTCTTTTGTCCAAGGGGTACTGGGTATTTCGCAAGAATTCTGGGTTCCTTACTTGGAAGTCTGGAAAGCCTGGGTAACCCATGAGAAGTCTGGGTATTTCGTAAGAATTCTGGGTTCCTCACGTGGAAGTCTGGAAAGCCTGTGTAACCCCTAGGAAGTCTAGGTTAGTCCGTGGAGAGATTCTGGGTAGCTCCTAGTAATTCTGAGTTACTCCCTAGGAAGTCTGGAAATCCTGGGTAACCCCTGGGAATTGAACGTTCGTCCGTGGAGAGTCTGAGTAGCTCCTATGAATCCTGGGTTACTCCCTAGGAAGTCTGGAAAGTCTGGGTACCCGCTTGGAAGTCTGGGTTATTTCTTAAGGATTCTGGGTTCATCACTTGGAAGTCTAGAAAGCCTGGGTAACCCCTGGGAATTCTGGGTTGGCGCCTGGTTGTCTGGGTAGTTACTAAGAATTCTGGGTGATTCCCTAGGAAGTATAGAAATCCTGGGTAGGCTCAAAGAAGCCTGAGAATTTCGTAAGAATTCTGGGTTCCTCACTTGGAAGTATAGAAAGCCAGGGTAACCTATGGGAAGTCTGGGTATTTCGTAAGAATCCTGGGTTCCTCACTTGGAAGTCTGGAAAGCCTGGGTAATCTCTGGGAGGTTTGGGATAGACTCTGAGGAGCATGGGTAGTTCATAAGAATTTTGGGTTACTCACTAGAAAGTCTGCAAAGCCTGAGTAACCCCTGGGAAGTCTGGGTATTTCATAAGAATTCTGGGTTACTCACTTGAAAGTCTGCACAACCTGGGTAACCCATGGGAAGTCTGGGTAGTTCATAAGAATTCTGGGTTACCCACTACAAAGTCTGCAAAGCCTGGGTAATCCCTGGGGAGTTTGGGTATTTTGTAAGAATTCTGGATTCCTCACGTGGAAGTCTGCAAGCCTGGGTAATCTAGGGGAAGTCTGGGTATTTCGTAAGAATCCTGGGTTCCCCACTTGGAAGTCTGGAAAGCCTGGGTAACCCCTGGGAGGTCTGGGTTAGTCTCTGGGGAGCATGGGTAGTTAATCAGAATTCAGGTTCCTCACCTGGACGTCTGGAAAGCTTGGGTAACCTATGGGAAGTCTGGGTATTTCGTAACAATTCTGGGTTCCTCACTTGGAAGTCTGGAAAGCCTGGGTAGGCCATGGGAAGTCTGGGCATTTCGTAACAACTCTGGGTTCCACACTTGGAGGTCTGGAAAGCCTGGGTAAGCCCTGGGAAGTCTGGGTATTTTTTAAGCATTCTCGGTTCCCCACGTGGAGTTCTGGAAAGTCTGGGTAACCTCTGGGAGGTTTGGGATAGCCTCTGGGGATCATGGGTAGTTGATAAAAATTCGGGGTTACTCACTACAAAGTCTGTAAAGCCTGGGTAACCCCTCGGAGGTTGGGATAGACCCTGGGGAGCATGGGTAGTCCAAAAGAATTCTGGGTTACTCCCTACAATGTCTGCAAAGGCTCGGTAACAGTTGGGAAGTCTGGGTATTTCGTAAGAGTTCTGGGTTCCTTACGCGAAAGTCTGGAAAGCCTGGGTAAACCCTAGGAAGACTAGGTTAGTCCGCAGAGAGTCTGGGTAGCTCCTAGTAACCCTGGGTTACTCTATAGGAAGTCTGAAAATCCTGGGTAACCTCTGGGAATTGTATGTTTGTCCGTAGAGAGTCTGAGTGGTTCCTAGGAACTCTGGGTTACCACCATCGGTAGCTTATAAGAATTCTGTTCCTCACTTGGAAGTTTGGAAAGCTTGGGTAACCCATGTCAAGTCTGGGCATTTCGTAACAATTCTGAGTAATCTCTGGGAGTTCTGGGTTAGTCTCTGGGGAGCATGGGTAGTTCATAAGAATTTTGGGTTACTCACTAAAAAGTCTGCAAAGCCTGAGTAACCCCTGGGAAGTCTGGGTATTTCATAATTATTCTGGGTTCCTCACTAGGAAGTCTAGAAAGCCTGGGTAAGCCCTGGGAAGTTTGGGTTAGTCTCTGGGGAGCATAGGCAATTCATAAGAATTCTTAGTTCCTCACTAGGAAGTCTGGAAAGCCTGGGTAAACTCTGGGATATCTGGGCGTTTCGTAAGAGTTCTGGGTTCCTCACTTTGAAGTCTGGAAAGCCTGGGTAAGCCCTGGGAAGTCTGGGTATTTTGTAAGAATTCTGGGTTACCCACGCGGGTACCCTGGGTAACCTTTGGGAGGTATGGGATAGACTCTGGGGAGCATGGGTAGTTCATAAGAATTCTGGGTTACTCACTAGAAAGTCTGCACAACCTGGGAAACCCTTGGGAAGTCTGGGTATTTCGTAAGAATTCTAGGTTCCTCACTTGGACGTCTGGAAAACCTGGGTAAGTCTTGGGAAGTCTGGGTATTTCGTAAGAATTCTGGGTTCTACACGTGCAATTCTGGAAAGCCTGGATAACCTCTGGGAAGTCAGGGTATTTCGTTAGAATTCTGGGTTCCCCACATGGAAGTCTGCAAAACCTGGGTAACCCATGGGAAGTCTGGGTATTTCGTAAGAATTCTGGGTTCCTCACATTGAAGTCTGGAGAGCCTGGGTAACCTCTGGGAGGTCTGGGTTAGCCTATGGGGGGCATGGGTAGTTCATAAGGATTCTGGGTTACTCACTAGGAAGTCTGGAAAGACTACGTAAGCCCTGGAAAGTCTGGGTATTTCATAAGAATTCTGGGTTCCTCACTAGGAAGTCTAGAAAGCCTTGGTAAGCCCTGGGAAGTTTATGTTAGTCTCTGGGGAGCATAGGTAATTCATAAGAATTCTGGGTTCCTCACTAGGAAGTCTGGAAAGCCTGGGTAAGCCCTGGGAAGTCTGGGTGTTTCGTAAGAGTTCTAGGTTCCTCACTTTGAAGTCTGGAAAGCCTGGGTAAGCCCTGGGAAGTGTGGGTATTTTGTAAGAATTCTGGGTTCCCCACGCGGAATTCTGAAAAGCCTGGGTAACCTCTGGGAGGTTTGGGATAGACTCTGGGGAGCATGGGTAGTTCATAAGGATTCTGGGTTACTCACTAGAAAGTATACAAAGCCTCGGTAACCCCTGGGAAGTCTGGGTATTTCGTACGAATTCTGTTTTACTCACTTGGAAGTCTGCACAGCCTGGATAACCCATGGGAAGTCTGGGTATTTCGTAAGAATTCTGGGTTCTACACGTGGAATTCTGGAAAGCCTGGGTAACCCCTGGGAAGTCAGGGTATTTCGTAACAATTCTGGGTTCCCCACTTGGAAGTCTGGAAAGCCTGGGTAGCCTCTGGGAAGTTCGGAAAGACTCTGGGGAGCATGGGTAGTTCATAAGAATTCTGGGTTACTCACGACAAAGTCTGTAAGGCCTGGGTAAGCGCTGAGAAGTCTGGGTATTTAGTAAGATTTCTGGGTTACTCACTACAAAGTCTGCAAAGCCTGAGTCACCCATGGGAGGTATGCGCATTTCGTAACAATTCTGGGTTCCCCACTTTGAAGTCTGGAAAGCCTGGGTAACCTCTGGAAAGTTCGGGATAGACTCTGGGGAGCAAGGGTAGTTCATAAGAATTCTGGGTTACTCACTAGAAAGTCTGCAAAACCTGGGAAACCCCTGGGAAGTCTGGGTATTTCGTAAGAATTCTGTTTTACTCACTTGGATGTCTGCACAGCCTTGGTAACCCATGGGAAGTCTGGGTATTTCGTAAGAATTCTGGGATCCTCACGTGGAAGTCTGGAAATCCTGGGTAACCCCTGGGAATTGTATGTTAGTCCGTGTAGAGTCTGGGTAGTTCCTAGGAACCCTGGGTTACTCCCTGGGAAGTCTGGAGAGTCTGAGTACCCGCTAGGAGGTCTGGTTTATTTTGTAAGGATTCTGGGTTCATTACTTGGAAGTTTGAAAAGCCTGGGTAAGCCCTGGGAAGTCTGGGTGTTTCGTAAGGTTTCTGGGCTCCCCACTTGGTAGTCTGGAAGGCTTGGGTAACCTATGAGAAGCCTGGGTATTTCGTAACAATTCTGGGTTCCCCACTTGGAAGTCTGGAAAGCCTGGGTAACCTCTGGGAAGTCAGGGTATTTCATAAGAATTCAGGTTCCTCACTTGGAAGTTTTAAAAGTCTGGGTAAGCCCTGGGAAGCCTGGGTATTTCGTAACAATTCTGGGTTCCTCACTTGAAAGTCTGGAAAGCCTGGGTAGGCCATGGGAAGTCTGGGCATTTCGTAACAACTCTGGGTTCCACACTTGGAGGTCTGGAAAGCCTGGGTAAGCCCTGGGAAGTCTGGGTATTTTTTAAGCATTATCGGTTCCCCACGTGGAGTTCTGGAAAGTCTGGGTAGACTCTGGGGATCATGGGTAGTTGATAAAAATTCTGGGCTACTCACTACAAAGTCTGTAAAGCCTGGGTAACCCCTGGGAGGTTGGGATAGACCCTGGGGAGCATGGGTAGTCCAAACGAATTCTGGGTTACTCACTACAATGTCTGCAAAGGCTGGGTAACCCTTGGGAAGTCTGGGTATTTCGTAAGAGATCTGGGTTCCTCACGCGAAAGTCTGGAAAGTCTGGGTAAATCTTAGGAAGTCTAGGTTAGTCCGTAGAGAGTCTGGGTAGCTCCTAGTAACCCTGGGTTACTCCCTAGGAAGTCTGAAAATTCTGGGTAACCCCTGGGAATTGTATGTTAGTCCGTAGAGAGTCTGAGTGGTTCCTAGGAACTCTGGGTTACCACCATGGGTAGCTTATAAGAATTCTGTTCCTCACTTGGAAGTTTGGAAATCTTGGGTAACCCATGTCAAGTCTGGGCATTTCGTAACAATTCTGGGTTCCCTACTTGGAAGTCTGGAAAGCCTGGGTAACCGCTGGGAGGATTGGGATAGACTCTGGGCAGCATGGGTAGTTCATAAGATTTCTGGGTTACTCACTACAAAGTCTGCAAAGCCTGAGTAACCCGTGGGAAGTCTGGGTATTACGTAAGAATCCTGGGTTCCACACGTGGAAGTCTGTTAAATCTGGGTAACCTCTGGGAGGTCTGGCTATTTCTTGCGAATTCTGGGTTCCTCACTTGAAAGTCTGGAAAGCCTGGGTAAGCCCTGGGAAGTCTGGGTATTTCGTAAGAATTCTGGGTTCGTCACTTGGAAGTCTGCAAAGCCTGGGTAACTCCTGGGAAGTCTGGGTATTTCGTACGAATTCTGGTTTGCTCACGTGGAAGTCTGCAAAGCCTGAATAACCCCTGACAAGTCTGGGTATTTCATAACAATTCTGGGTTCCTCACTTGGAAGTCTAGAAAGCCTGGGTAACCCCTGGGGAGTCTGGGTATTTTGTAAGAATTCTGGATTCGTCACGTGGAAGTCTGCTAATCCTGGGTAACCCATGGTAAGTCTGGGTATTTCGTAAGAATTCTGGGTTCCCCACGTAGAAATCTGGAAAGTCTGGGTAACCTCTGGGAGGTCTGGGTTAGTCTCTGGGGAGCATGGGTAGTTCATAAGAGTTCTGGGTTACTCAGTAGGAAGTCTAGAAAGTCTGGATAAACCCTGGAAAGTCTGAGAATTTCGTAAGAATTCTGGGTTCCTCACTTGGATGTCTGCAAAGCTTGGGTAACCCCTTGGAAGTGTGGGTATTACGTAAGAATCCTGGGTTCCCCACGAGGAAGTCTGTTAAGCCTGGGTAACCTCTGGAAGGTCTGGCTATTTCTTACGAATTCTGCGTTCCTCACTTGGAAGGCTGCAAAGCCTGGGTAACCCCTGGGAAGTCTGGGTATTTCGTACAAATTCTGGTTTGCTCACGTGGAAGTCTGCAAAGCCTGAGTAACCCCTGGCAAGTCTGGGTATTTCATAAGAATTCTGGGTTCCTCACTTGGAAGTCTATAAAACCTGGGTAACCCCTGGGGAGTCTGGGTATTTTGTAAGAATTCTGGATTCCTCACGTGGAAGTCTGCTAATCCTGGGTAACCCATGGTAAGTCTGGGTATTTCGTAAGAATTCTGGGTTCCCCACTTAGAAATCTGGAAAGTCTGGGTAACCTCTGGGAGGTCTGGGTTAGTCTCTGGGGAGCATGGGTAGTTCATAAGAGTTCTGGGTTACTCAGTAGGAAGTCTAGAAAGTCTGTATAAACCCTGGAAAGTCTGAGAATTTCGTAAGAATTCTGGGTTCCTCACTTGGATGTCTGCAAAGCTTGGGTAACCCCTTGGAAGTGTGGGTATTATGTAAGAATCCTGGGTTCCCCACGTGGAAGTCTGTTAAGCCTGGGTAACCTCTGGAAGGTCTGGCTATTTCTTACGAATTCTGGGTTCCCCACTTGGAAGTCTGGAAAGCCTGGGTAACCTCTGGCAGGTCTGGGTATTTCGTAAGAATTCTGGGTTGGCCACTTGGAAGTCTGGAAAGCCTCGGTAACCTCTGGGAGGTCTGGGTATTTCGTAAGAATTCTGGGTTCAACAGTTGGAGGTCTGGAAATCCTCGGTAACCTCTGGGAGGTCTGGGTATTTCGTAAGGATTCTGGGTTCCCCACTTGGAATTCTGGAAAGCCTGGGTAACCTCTGGGAAGTCTGGGTATTTCGTAAGAATTCTGGGTTCCCCACGCCGAATTCTGGAAAGCCTGGGTAAGCTCTGGGAAGTCTGGGTACTTCATAAGAATTCTGGGTTCCTCACTTGGAAGTCTGGAAAGCCTGGGTAACCCATGGGAAGTCTAGGCATTTCGTAACAATTCTGGGTTCCCCACTTGGAAGTCTGGAAAGCCTGGGCAAGCTCTGGGAGGTAGGGATAGGCTCTGAGGAGCATGGGTAGTTCATAAGAATTCTGGGTTACTCACTAGGAAGTCTGGAAAGACTGGGTAAGCCCTGGAAAGTCTGGGTAGTATGTAAGAATCCTGGGTTCCCCACTTGGAATTCTGGAAACCCTGGGTAACCTCTGGGAGGTCTGGGATAGTCTCTAGGGAGCATGAGTAGTTCATAAGGATTCTGCGTTACTCACTCGAAAGTCTGCAAAGCCTGAGTAACCCCTGGGAAGTATGGGTATTTCATAAGTATTCTGGGTTCCTGACTTGGAAGTCTGGAAAGCCTGGGTAACACATGGGAAGTCTGGGCATTTCGTAACAATTCTGGGGTCCCCACTTGGAAGTCTGGAAAGCCTGGGTAACCTCTGGGAGGTTGGGATAGGCTCTGAGGAGCATGGGTAGTTCATAAGAATTCTGGGTTGCTCACTTGGAAGTCTGGAAAGCCTGGGTAAGCCCTGGGAAGTCTGGGTATTTCGTAAGAATTCTGGGTTCTCCACGCGGATTTCTGGAAAGGCTGGGTAACCTCTGGGAGGTTTGGGATAGACTCTGGGGAACATTGGTAGTTCATAAGAATTCTGGGTTACTCATTAGAAAGTCTGCAAAAACTGAGTAACCCCTGGGAAGTCTGGGTATTTCGTAAGAATTCTGGGTTCCCCACTTGGAAGTCTGGAAAGCCTGGGTAACCCCTAGGAAGCCTAGGTTAGTCCGTGGAGAGTCTGAGTAGTTCCTAGGGACTCTGGGTTACTCCCTAGGAAGTCTGGTGAGTCTGGGTATCCGCTAGGAAGTCTGGTTTATTTCGTAAGGATTCTGGGTTCATCACTTGGAAGTATATAAAGCCTGGGTAACCCCTGGGAGGTCTGGGTATTTCGTAAGAATTCTGTGTTCCCCACTTGGAAGTTTGGAAAGCCTGGGTAAGCCTTGGGAAGTCAGGGTATTTCATAAGAATTCAGGGTTCCTCACTTGGAAATCTGAAAAGCCTGGGTAAGCCTTGGGAAGTCAGGGTATTTCATAAGAATTCAGGGTTCCTCACTTGGAAGTCTGGAAAGCCTGGGTAAGCCCTGGAAAGTCTGCGTTAGTCTCTGGGGAGCATGGGTAGTTCATAAGAATTCTGGGTTCCTCGCTTGGAATTCTGGAAAGCCTGGGTAAGCCGTGGGAAGTCTGGGTGTTTCGTAAGAATTCTGGGTTCTTCACTTGGAAGTCTGGAAAGCCTGGGTAAGCCCTGGAAAGTCTGCGTTAGTCTCTGGGGAGCATGGGTAGTTCATAAGAATTCTGGGTTCCTCGCTTGGAATTCTGGAAAGCCTGGGTAAGCCGTGGGAAGTCTGGGTGTTTCGTAAGAATTCTGGGTTCCTCACTTGGAAGTCTGGAAAGACTGGGTAAGCTCTGGGAAGTCTGGGTATTTCGCAAGAACTCTGGGTTACTCACCAGGAAGTCTGGAAAGACTGGGTATACCCTGGAAAGTCTGGGTATTTCGTAAGAATCCTAGGTTCCCCACTTGGAAGTCTGGAAAGCCTGGGTAACCTCTGCGAGGTCTGGGTTAGTCTCTGGCAAGCATGGGTAGTTCTTAAGAATTCTGGGTTACTCACTAGAAAGTCTGCAAAGCCTGAGTAACCCCTGGGAAGTCTGGATATTTAATTAGAATTCTGGGTTCCTCACTTGGAAGTCTGGAAAGCCTGGGTAACCCATGGGAAGCCTGGTCATTTCGTAGGAATTCTGGGTTCCTCACGTGGAAGCCTGGAAAGCCTGGGTAACTCCTAGGAAGACTAGGTTAGTCCGTGGAGAATCTGAGTAGCTCCTAGTAACTCTGGGTTACTCCCTAGGAGGTCCGGAAAACCTGGGTAACCCATGGGAAGTCTGGGTATTTCGTAAGGATTCTGGGTTCCCCACGCGGAATTCTGGAAAGCCTGGGTAACCTCTGGCAGGTCTGGGTTAGTCTCTGGGGAGCATGAGTGGTTCATAAGAATTCTGGGTTACTCATTAGAAAGTCTTCAAAAACTGAGTAACCCCTGGGAAGTCTGGGTATTTCGTAAGAATTCTGGGTTCCCCACTTGAAAGTCTGGAAAGCCTGGGTAAGCCCTTGGAAGTCTGGTTAGTCTCTGGGGAGCATGGGTAGTTCATAAGAATTCTGGGTTACTCACTAGAAAGTCTGCAAAGCCTGGGTAACCCCTGGGAATTCTGGGTATTTCATAAGAATTCTGGGTTCCTCACTTGGAAGTTTGCAAAGCCTGGGTAACCCATGGGAAGTCTGGGTATTTCGCAAGAATTCTGGGTTCCCCACGCGGAATTCTGGAAAACCTGGGTAAGCTCTGGGAAGTCTGGGTGTATCGTAAGAATTCTGGGTTCCTCACTTGGAAGTCTGGAAAGCCTGGGTAAGCATTGGGAAGTCTGGGTTAGTCTCTGGGGAGCATGGGTGTTCATAAGAAATCTGGGTTACTCACTAGAAAGTCTGCAAAGCCTGGGTAACCCCTGGGAATTCTGGGTATTTCATAAGAATTCTGGGTTCCTCACTTGGAAGTCTGCAAAGCCTGGGTAACCCATGGGAAGTCTGGGTATTTCGCAAGAATTCTGGGTTACTCACTAGGAAGTCTGGAAAGACTGGGTATGCCCTGGAAAGTCTGGGTATTTCGTAAGAATCCTAAGTTCCCCACTTGGAAGTCTGGAAAGCCTGGGTAACCTCTGCGAGGTCTGGGTTAGTCTCTGGCGAGCATGGGTAGTTCCCTAAGAATTCTGTGTTACTCACTAGATAGTCTGCAAAGCCTGGGTAACCCCTAGGAAGACTAGGTTAGTCCGTGGAGAAACTGAGTAGCTCCTAATAACTCTGGGTTACTCCCTAGGAGGTCCGGAGAGCCTGGGTAACCCATGGGAAGTCTGGGTATTTCGTAAGGATTCTGGTTTCCCCACGCGGAATTCTGGAAAGCCTGGGTAACCTCTGGCAGGTCTGGGTTAGTCTCTGGGGAGCATGAGTGGTTCATAAGAATTCTGGGTTACTCATTAGAAAGTCTGCAAAAACTGAGTAACCCCTGGGAATTCTGGGTATTTCATAAGAATTCTGGGTTCCTCACTTGGAAGTTTGCAAAGCCTGGGTAACCCATGGGAAGTCTGGGTATTTCGCAAGAATTCTGGGTTCCCCACGCGGAATTCTGGAAAACCTGGGTAAGCTCTGGGAAGTCTGGGTGTATAGTAAGAATTCTGGGTTCCTCACTTGGAAGTCTGGAAAGCCTGGGTAAGCATTGGGAAGTCTGGGTTAGTCTCTGGGGAGCATGGGTAGTTCATAAGAATTGTGGGTTACTCACTAGAAAGTCTGCAAAGCCTGGGTAACCCCTGGGAATTCTGGGTATTTCATAAGGATTCTGGGTTCCTCACTTGGAAGTTTGCAAAGCCTGGGTAACCCATGGGAAGTCTGGGTATTTCGCAAGAATTCTGGGTTCCCCATGCGGAATTCTGGAAAACCTGGGTAAGCTTTGGGAAGTCTGGGTGTATCGTAAGAATTCTGGGTTCCTCACTTGGAAGTCTGGAAAGCCTGGGTAAGCATTGGGAAGTCTGGGTTAGTCTCTGGGGAGCATGGGTAGTTCATAAGAATTCTGGGTTACTCACTAGAAAGTCTGCAAAGCCTGGGTAACCCCTGGGAATTCTGGGTATTTCATAAGAATTCTGGGTTCCTCACTTGGAAGTCTGCAAAGCCTGGGTAACCCATGGGAAGTCTGGGTATTTCGCAAGAATTCTGGGTTACTCACTAGGAAGTCTGGAAAGACTGGGTATGCCCTGGAAAGTCTGGGTATTTCGTAAGAATCCTAAGTTCCCCACTTGGAAGTCTGGAAAGCCTGGGTAACCTCTGCGAGGTCTGGGTTAGTCTCTGGCGAGCATGGGTAGTTCCCTAAGAATTCTGTGTTACTCACTAGATAGTCTGCAAAGCCTGAGTAACCCCTGGGAAGTCTGGATATTTCATTAGAATTCTGGGTTCCTCACTTGGAAGTCTGGAGAGCCTGGGTAACCCATGGGAAGTCTGGTCATTTCGTAGGAATTCTGGGTTTCTCACGTGGAAGCCTGGAAAGCCTGGGTAACCCCTAGGAAGACTAGGTTAGTCCGTGGAGAAACTGAGTAGCTCCTAGTAACTCTGGGTTACTCCCTAGGAGGTCCGGAGAGCCTGGGTAACCCATGGGAAGTCTGGGTATTTCGTAAGGATTCTGGTTTCCCCACGCGGAATTCTGGAAAGCCTGGGTAACCTCTGGCAGGTCTGGGTTAGTCTCTGGGGAGCATGAGTGGTTCATAAGAATTCTGGGTTACTCATTAGAAAGTCTGCAAAAACTGAGTAACCCCTGGGAATTCTGGGTATTTCATAAGAATTCTGGGTTCCTCACTTGGAAGTTTGCAAAGCCTGGGTAACCCATGGGAAGTCTGGGTATTTCGCAAGAATTCTGGGTTCCCCACGCGGAATTCTGGAAAACCTGGGTAAGCTCTGGGAAGTCTGGGTGTATAGTAAGAATTCTGGGTTCCTCACTTGGAAGTCTGGAAAGCCTGGGTAAGCATTGGGAAGTCTGGGTTAGTCTCTGGGGAGCATGGGTAGTTCATAAGAATTCTGGGTTACTCACTAGAAAGTCTGCAAAGCCTGGGTAACCCCTGGGAATTCTGGGTATTTCATAAGAATTCTGGGTTCCTCACTTGGAAGTTTGCAAAGCCTGGGTAACCCATGGGAAGTCTGGGTATTTCGCAAGAATTCTGGGTTCCCCATGCGGAATTCTGGAAAACCTGGGTAAGCTTTGGGAAGTCTGGGTGTATCGTAAGAATTCTGGGTTCCTCACTTGGAAGTCTGGAAAGCCTGGGTAAGCATTGGGAAGTCTGGGTTAGTCTCTGGGGAGCATGGGTAGTTCATAAGAATTCTGGGTAACTCACTAGAAAGTCTGCAAAGCCTGGGTAACCCCTGGGAATTCTGGGTATTTCATAAGAATTCTGGGTTCCTCACTTGGAAGTCTGCAAAGCCTGGGTAACCCATGGGAAGTCTGGGTATTTCGCAAGAATTCTGGGTTACTCACTAGGAAGTCTGGAAAGACTGGGTATGCCCTGGAAAGTCTGGGTATTTCGTAAGAATCCTAAGTTCCCCACTTGGAAGTCTGGAAAGCCTGGGTAACCTCTGCGAGGTCTGGGTTAGTCTCTGGCGAGCATGGGTAGTTCTTAAGAATTCTGTGTTACTCACTAGATAGTCTGCAAAGCCTGAGTAACCCCTGGGAAGTCTGGATATTTCATTAGAATTCTGGGTTCCTCACTTGGAAGTCTGGAGAGCCTGGGTAACCCATGGGAAGTCTGGTCATTTCGTAGGAATTCTGGGTTTCTCACGTGGAAGCCTGGAAAGCCTGGGTAACCCCTAGGAAGACTAGGTTAGTCCGTGGAGAATCTGAGTAGCTCCTAGTAACTCTGGGTTACTCCCTAGGAGGTCCGGAGAGCCTGGGTAACCCATGGGAAGTCTGGGTATTTCGTAAGGATTCTGGGTTCCCCACGCGGAATTCTGGAAAGCCTGGGTAACCTCTGGCAGGTCTGGGTTAGTCTCTGGGGAGCATGAGTAGTTCATAAGGATTCTGCGTTACTCACTAGAAAGTCTGCAAAGTATGAGTAACCCCTGGGAAGTCTGGGTATTTCATAAGAAATCTGGGTGCCTCACTTGGAAGTCTGGAAAGCCTGGGAAACCCATGGGAAGTCTGGGCATTTCGTAACAATTCTGGGTTCCCCACTTGGAAGTCTGTAAAGCCAGGGTAACCTCTGGGAGGTTGGGATAGGTTCTGAGGGGCATGGGTAGTTCATAAGAATTCTGGGTTCCTCACTTGGAAGTCTGGAAAGCCTGGGTAAGCCCTGGGAAGTCTGGGTATTTCGTAAGAATTCTGGGTTCCCCACGCCGAATTCTGGAAAGCCTGGGTAAGCTCTGGGAAGTCTGGGTGTATCGTAAGAATTCTGGGTTCCTCACTTGGAAGTCTGGATCCTAAATAAGATAATCTAGGTCTACAAAATTCATACTTCTCGAAGTTTATTGTTAAATTCGCGTCTGCTAACCGCTTCTGAACTTCTCTCAATAATATTCTAGATGTTCTTTAAATGTACTAGAGACCAACACAATATCATCTAGATACACAAACAATTTTTCCCCCAACATAGGGCCGAAAATCGTAACCATGAGTCTCTGTTGAGTCCCTGGCGCATTTACTATCCCGAATGGCATTACAACATATTCAAAAAGACCACGGTTTGGCACCGTGAACGCCGTTTTTTCGCATGAATCTGGGGTTAAAGGTATTTGCCAAAAAGCTTTTTTAAGGTCTATAGAAGATAGATATCTGCAATTATGTAAACGATCAAGAATACTGGATAAATACGGCAACGGATATGCATCGTTTTTTGTGACCGCATTCAATTTACGCCCGTCAAAACATAATCTAAAAGTTTTGTCCTCCTTTTTTACTAGTAACATAGGCGAACTCCAAGGCGAATTTGATTCACGGATTATTCCTAATTGAATCATTTTGTCGAATTCTTTATTTACGTGTTGTTGCATAGCCGGTGAAAGTGGATAGTATCTTTGTTTGATGGGTTTCGCGTCCCCAGTATCTATATGATGTTGAACCTTGTTAGTGACCGTTAGGTTTTTATGTGCCAAACTTTTAAAACTTTCTATTACTGCATCCAACTCTACCTGTTGATAAACATCGAGATCATCCGCACTTCTGATATGTGAAATTGAAAAACAATGGATTACTGTAAATTTGTCATTAGCAAAGTCCGCTTTCACATTAAAGGATTTACAAAAATCCACACCTAAAATTAATTCATCAGTTATCCCATCGCAAATATATGCGCCAATACACTTGGTAATACCTGAAATTGTAATTGGTATGGTAACTTGGCCTTTGGTACTTAACATTGTTCCACCAGCTGTCGCTAAATCTTTTGTACATCCTGTACTTGTAAAAGTAACTGGTAAATCTAGTTTATCAACAATTGAACGGTTCCCTAAAATAGTATTAGTAGCTCCCGAATCAACTAACGCTTTAAATAAATGAGATTTGATTATAATATCTACATAAGGTCTTGTATCGCCCCCTGGATGTATAAATTGTGCTGCTAGTTTTGGAATTTTAGAAACACAAAACGTTTTGACCTTTCTTAACCAATCTTCCCATTCATCAACATATTGACCTTACACAACCCTAAGCGTTCGAAGGACCGGCCCCGTCGCTTCCGCCCTGACCGTTTTTTGAACGGTTATGTCGTCTACAAGAATTTGTTGTAAAACCTGGGTTTCCGCAAGCATAACAAAAAATCGTACGAGGCGCTTCACAAAATCTAAATACATGTCCTTTCGAACCACAATTCCAACAAGTTGCTTGATTAGGTCGATTTGCACCTAACACATTTACTCGAGGTCCACTTGGTTTACTACTTGAAGATAATTTAGGTTCAACGTATGCAAATGCAGGTTCTACAAATGAATTCATATTTTGTTCAGAAAAGTTATAACTGTCTGCCCTAAATTTCTTAGCTTCCAACAATAAACATTTGGTTTCTAAATCAATCAAATTATGAACTTCTTGAAGTTGCAAGATATAAAAAGGAGTTAAATTACGCATTGCAATGTCTAATTGGTTAACGTCTGGTATATTTCCATGTCGTGGAAACATCGCCTTTAAACAGGATAGATAATCAATAATAGATTCATTTGGCCCTTGCTTCCTATTAAGAATATCCCCAAATAATCTATAATTATAGTCATGAGGTTGAAAATGAGAAATCAATAACCCTGAAAGTTGTTTCCAATTATTTGCTCTGGACTTATTTGACCTAAACCACATAAGGGCTTTCCCTTCAAATAGATCTATTGCCGAATCGAACAATTCTGATTTAGTAACGTTTCTTGCCAAACACAGTTCCTCAATTCTTTCCAAGAAATTGTTAATACTTGGACCCGTTTGATCCCCCGTGAACTTAATACCCCAGCGATTTACTGGTTGAGATCTAAAATTGGTTGGATTCTGAATACTGGTTGAATTTAAAACCCCACCATTTGGTAAAATTGGTTCGTCAACTGATTCTTCCCCAGTGCTATCGTCGGCCGAATCATCGGATGTACCCTCAATCATTAAAGTGACATTTAATTGTGGTTTCGTTTTACATTATTCTAAAATGTTAAATAACCTCAGAAAACGTGATTTATAAGACAAACATGTTTTCTTTTCATCCTCGCTTAAATCCCCAACTACAATACGTTCATATCTTAAATAAGTATGACCTAACCTACTTGTCCACCAATTTATCTTTGATTTATTTTTAGAACCCTCTGCTTCCTTAATAGCAATTTCTATTTGCTCTAATTTATCAAAAACTGCTTTTAATTCTGTTTTCGCATCTAAACCCGCTAATTGCCACTGTGGATCTTCTCCGCTTTGTAGAAAACCTTCTAAAGTTAACTTTAGATGACTACTTTTTGTAGTATCTGGTACAACCCCCCCAATCCGTAATTCATATTCAACTTCGTCTTTCCTGAGATGGTGGGCTACTATTTTGTGTGCAGTCATTATTAAAACGTTTTACTAAAGTTCCAAACAAACCTCAAACAAATCTTGATTCAAAATCAAGAGAAGTTTGGTAACCGCAATTCAACAGAAAGTACCTTATTACCCAAAAAATAAGGATAAGTTATTTGTCTAGCCAACTTCCACTTCTGTCTGGTTTATGAGAGTTTCTGTTCGATAGATAACGAAGAAAACTATAATTATAGCTCGTGACCGGACAAAAGCCCCCACTGTTACGTCCTGTACTTGGCCCTACAGTTACGTTGACCTTAGCTAGGGATACAGTACGCACAATTATTTATAAAGAATGTCTCGGGTTCGTCTTCAGGACTCGAACTCTCAATAAACCTAGCAGAAATAATAGTCGGCTATAAATTCAAGTAACTATTTAATTTATTTACATCAGATAAACAAATCCATAAACAATCAGGGATTGTAATCACTTGATAAATATCAATAAATAATCAAAAGCCATAATTATGATATCAGTAATATGCTATATGACTCGATTATCAAAATAATTAAAAACCAATTACAACTGTAGCACCTCTACAATAGGCCCAAGTTTTGAAATGAAAACAAACTTAGACAAATAACCAAAATAAATTTGATATACAAACCAAGATCACAGCACAAAACCTTCTAGCTTATCTCAAAAAATTTTCCAACTGGATTGACAAGCGCGCTGGTCTAAATCCTCGAAATTCTCCAAAAATGGTAGCTGAAACTCAGTATTGCATATAAGAAATCAATCCTGGAACTTGTCTAAATAACTACAATCTGTAGATTAAGCGATATATTGGATCTACTACAGTTTGTAATCAATAGATCATTAATCAATAATCAAGTCAAACAATAAGTCAGAATGTTACTTAAAACCATAAAAGTACTCGCAGGAATCTATTCTTATTGACAAATTTGGCCTCGGTCAAAAATTAGTAACCAAAAGACCTTCAGAACATCTGCTTTAGAAATAAAGCCAAAGATCTTTAACACCAAAAATATTTAGCTACAAAATATTAGATTAAATATCAATTTGAATATAAATGCAGGAATAAAAAAGTTAAGGCAATAATTAAAACAATTAATAATTGAGTTTACGTCCCTTTGAATATGAGGTCTTCAAAAAAATAATCTAGGACACCCCTGAAGATCGGACTTCCTTCTTGAATGGCGGAAAAATTCCATAAACGAATCAAAAAGCTAAATGCTTGTATTTTAATGTTCAAAGTTTATATCCAAATGCTAAGAACAAGACGCTAATAGCTTATATCTGACGCTAAAAGCTAGATACACTAATTAGTATTAAACCAATAAGTAATAGTTGTTACCAATACCTTGTATCAAGATCCAATTACGAACAAACTTTTAATAAATTCAACAAAGCAATTAAAAACGTCGACCGCTTTCACAAAGTGTCAGGAAAGAGATGAGCAAATTATCAATCAGCCGTCACCACGAAACTTTCTAAAAATGCTATCATTGTATGCGCACAAGACAATCTAGGAATTGTTAGCGCGCTCTTCCTTCAGAATTTAAATAACCAATAATATAAGTTACCAATACTAAAAGTAATTAAAAACGGTTATAATCGTAATAATCAAACCGTTACACCATGTGAGGCACCCAGAATTCTTACGAAATACCCAGACTTCCCATGGGTTACCCAGGTTGTGCAAACTTGCACGTGAGGAACCCACAATTCTTACGAAATACCCAGACTTCCCAGAGATTACCCAGTCTTTCTAGATTTCCAAGTGGTGAACCCAGAATTCTTAGATATACCCAGGCTTTGCAGTCTTTCTAGTCAGTAACCAAGAATTCTTATGAATTACCCATGCTTCCCAGAGTCTATCCCAAACCTCCCAGAGGTTACCCAGGCTTTCCAGAATTCCACGTGGGGAACCCAGAATTCTTACAAAATACCCAGACTTCCCAGGGCTTACCCAGTCTTTCCAGACTTACACGTGAGGAACCCAGAGACTATCCCCGACCTCCCAGAGGTTACCCAAGCTTTCCAGACTTCCAAGTGGGGAACCCAGGATTCTTACGAAACACCCAGACTTCCCATGGTATAACCAGGCTTTCTAGACTTCCACGTGGGGAACCCAGAATCCTTACAAAATACCCATGCTTCCTATGGCTTACCCAGGCTTTCCAGATTTCCAGTGAGGAACCCAGAATTCTTACGAAACACCCAGACTTCCCAGGGCTTACCCAAGCTTTCCAGACTTCCTAGTGAGTAACCCAGAATTATTATGAATTACCCATGCTCCCCAGAGACTAACACAGTCATCCCAGAGGTTACCCAGGCTTTCCAGACTTCCAAGTGGGGAACCCAGAATTCTTACGAAATACCCAGACTTCCCATGGGTTACCCAGGCTGTGCAGACTTCCACGTGAGGAACCCAGAATTCTTACGAAATACCCAGACTTCCCATGGGTTACCCAGGCTGTGCAGACTTGCACGTGGGGAACCCAGAATTATTACGAAGTACCCAGACTTCCCATGGGTTACCCAGGCTTTACAGACTTCCTTGTGAGGAACCCAGAATTCTTACGAAATAGCCAGACTTCCCATGTAATACCCAGGCTGTGCAGACTTGCACGTGAGGAACCCAGAATTCTTACGAAATACCCAGACTTCCCAGGGATTACCCAGTCTTTCTAGATTTCCAAGTGGTGAACCCAGAAATATTAGATATACCCAGGCTTTGCAGACTTTCTAGTGAGTAACCCAGAATTATTGTGAATTACCCATGCACCCCAGAGTCTATCCCAAACCTCTCAGAGGTTACCCAGGCTTTCCAGAATTCCACGTGGGGAACCCAGAATTCTTACAAAATACCCAGACTTCCCAGGGCTTACCCAGTCTTTCCAGACTTCCAAGTGAGGAACCCAGAGACTAACCCAGACCTCCCAGAGGTTACCCAAGCTTTCCAGACTTCCAAGTGGGGAACCCAGAATTCTTACTAAATACCCAGACTTCCCATGGGTTACCCAGGCTGTGCAGAATTCAAAGTGAGTAAAACAGAATTCTTACGAAATACCCAGACTTCCCAGGGGTTACCCAGTCTTTCCAGACTTTCTAGTGACTAACCCAGAATTCTTATGAACTACCCATGCTCCCCAGAGTCTTTCCCAAACCTCCCAGAGCTTACCCAGGCTTTCCAGAATTCCACGGGGGGAACCCAGAATCCTTACAAAGTACCCAAACTTCCCAGGCCTTACCCAGGCTTTCCAGACTTCCAGTGAGGAACCCAGAATTCTTACGAAACACCCAGACTTCCCAAAGGTTACCCAGGCTTTCCAGACTTCCACGTGGGGAACCCAGAATCCTTACAAAATACCCAGACTTCCCAGGGTTAACCCAGTCTTTCCAGACTTACACGTGAGGAACCCAGAGGCTATCCCAGACCTCCCAGAGGTTACCCAAACTTTCCAGACTTCCAAGTGGGGAACCCAGGATTCTTACGAAACACCCAGACTTCCCATGGGTTACCCAGGCTTTCCAGACTTCCACGTGGGGAACCCAGAATCCTTACAAAATACCCATGCTTCCCAGTGCTTACCCAGGCTTTCCAGATTTCCAGTGAGGAACCCAGAATTATTATGAACTACCCATGCTCCCCAGAGACTAACACAGTCATCCCAGAGGTTCCCCAGGCTTTCCAGACTTCCAAGTGGGGAACCCAGAATTCTTACGAAATACCCAGACTTCCCATGGGTTACCCAAGCTGTGCAGACTTCCACGTGAGGAACCCAGAATTCTTACGAAATACCCAGACTTCCCATGGGTTACCCAGGCTGTGCAGACTTGCACGTGGGGAACCCAGAATTATTACGAAGTACCCAGACTTCCCATGGGTTACCCAGGCTTTACAGACTTCCTTGTGAGGAACCCAGAATTCTTACGAAATAGCCAGACTTCCCATGGATTACCCAGGCTGTGCAGACTTGCACGTGAGGAACCCAGAATTCTTACGAAGTACCCAGAATTCCCAGGGGTTACCCAGTCTTTCCAGACTTTCTAGTGACTAACCCAGAATTCTTATGAACTACCCATGCTCCCCAGAGTCTTTCCCAAACCTCCCAGAGCTTACCCAGGCTTTCCAGAATTCCACGGGGGGAACCCAGAATCCTTACAAAGTACCCAAACTTCCCAGGCCTTACCCAGGCTTTCCAGACTTCCAGTGAGGAACCCAGAATTCTTACGAAACACCCAGACTTCCCAAAGGTTACCCAGGCTTTCCAGACTTCCACGTGGGGAACCCAGAATCCTTACAAAATACCCAGACTTCCCAGGGTTAACCCAGTCTTTCCAGACTTACACGTGAGGAACCCAGAGGCTATCCCAGACCTCCCAGAGGTTACCCAAACTTTCCAGACTTCCAAGTGGGGAACCCAGGATTCTTACGAAACACCCAGACTTCCCATGGGTTACCCAGGCTTTCCAGACTTCCACGTGGGGAACCCAGAATCCTTACAAAATACCCATGCTTCCCAGTGCTTACCCAGGCTTTCCAGATTTCCAGTGAGGAACCCAGAATTATTATGAACTACCCATGCTCCCCAGAGACTAACACAGTCATCCCAGAGGTTCCCCAGGCTTTCCAGACTTCCAAGTGGGGAACCCAGAATTCTTACGAAATACCCAGACTTCCCATGGGTTACCCAAGCTGTGCAGACTTCCACGTGAGGAACCCAGAATTCTTACGAAATACCCAGACTTCCCATGGGTTACCCAGGCTGTGCAGACTTGCACGTGGGGAACCCAGAATTATTACGAAGTACCCAGACTTCCCATGGGTTACCCAGGCTTTACAGACTTCCTTGTGAGGAACCCAGAATTCTTACGAAATAGCCAGACTTCCCATGGATTACCCAGGCTGTGCAGACTTGCACGTGAGGAACCCAGAATTCTTACGAAGTACCCAGAATTCCCAGGGGTTACCCAGTCTTTCCAGACTTTCTAGTGACTAACCCAGAATTCTTATGAACTACCCATGCTCCCCAGAGTCTTTCCCAAACCACCCAGAGCTTACCCAGGCTTTCCAGAATTCCACGTGGGGAACCCAGAATCCTAACAAAATACCCAAACTTCCCAGGCCTTACCCAGGCTTTCCAGACTTCCAGTGAGGAACCCAGAATTCTTACGAAACACCCAGACTTCGCAGGGCTTACCCGGGCTTTCCAGACTTCCCTTCCAGATTCTTACGAAACACCCAGACTTCCCATGGGTTACCCAGGCTCTCCAGACTTCCACGTGGGGAACCCAGAATCCTTACAAAATACCCATGCTTCCCAGTGCTTACCCAGGCTTTCCAGATTCCAGTGATTCCAGTGAGGAACCCAGAATTCTTACGAAACACCCAGACTTCCCATGGGTTACCCAGGCTGTGCAGAATTCAAAGTGAGTAAAACAGAACTCTTACGAAATACCCAGACTTCCCAGGGGTTACCCAGCCTTTCCAGACTTTCTAGTGAGTAACCCAGAATTCTTATGAACTACCCATGCTCCCCAGAGTCTTTCCCAAATCTCCCGGAGCTTACCCAGGCTTTCCAGAATTCCACGTGGGGAACCCAGAATCCTTAAAAAATACCCAGACTTCCCCAGGGTTAACCCAGTCTTTCCAGACTTACACGTGAGGAACCCAGAGACTATCCGAGACCTCCCAGAGGTTACCCAAGCTTTCCAGACTTCCAAGTGGGGAACCCAGCATTCTTACGAAACACCCAGACTTCCCATGGGTTACCCAGGCTCTCCAGACTTCCACGTGGGGAACCCAGAATCCTTACAAAATACCCATGCTTCCCAGTGCTTACCCAGGCTTTCCAGATTCCAGTGATTCCAGTGAAGAACACAGAATTCTTACGAAACACCCAGACTTCACATGGGTTACCCAGGCTGTGCAGAATTCAAAGTGAGTAAAACAGAATTCTTACGAAATACCCAGACTTCCCAGGGGTTACCCAGTCTTTCCAGACTTTCTAGTGAGTAACCCAGAATTCTTATGAACTACCCATGCTCCCCAGAGTCTTTCCCAAATCTCCCGGAGCTTACCCAGGCTTTCCAGAATTCCACGTGGGGAACCCAGAATCCTTACAAAATACCCAGACTCCCCAGGGGTTACCCAGGCTTTCCAGACTTCCAAATGAGGAACCCAGAATTTTTACGAAACACCCAGACTTCCCAGGGCTTACCCAGGCTTTCCAGACTTCCACGTGGGGAACCCAGAATCCTTACAAAATACCCATGCTTCCCAGTGCTTACCCAGGCTTTCCAGATTTCCAGTGAGGAACCCAGAATTATTATGAACTACCCATGCTCCCCAGAGACTAACACAGTCATCCCAGAGGTTACCCAGGCTTTCCAGACTTCCAAGTGGGGAACCCAGAATTCTTACGAAATAACCAGACTTCCCATGGGTTACCCAAGCTGTGCAGACTTCCACGTGAGGAACCCAGAATTCTTACGAAATACCCAGACTTCCCATGGGTTACCCAGGCTGTGCAGACTTGCACGTGGGGAACCCAGAATTATTACGAAGTACCCAGACTTCCCATGGGTTACCCAGGCTTTACAGACTTCCTTGTGAGGAACCCAGAATTCTTACGAAATAGCCAGACTTCCCAGGGATTACCCAGTTTTTCTAGATTTCCAGGAACCCAGAATTCTTACAAAATACCCAGACTTCCCAGGGCTTACCCAGTCTTTCCAGACCTCCACGCGAGGAACCCAGAATTCTTACGAAATACCCAGACTTCCCAGAGGTTACCTAGACTTTCCAGACTTCCACGTGATGAACCCAGAATTCTTACGAAATACCCAGACTTCCCATGGGTTACCCAGGCTGTGCAGACTTGCACGTGGGGAACCCAGAATTATTACGAAATACCCAGACTTCCCAGGGCTTACCCAAGCTTTCCAGACTTCCTAGTGAGTAACCCAGAATTATTATGAACTACCCATGCTCCCCAGAGACTAACACAGTCATCCCAGAGGTTACCCAGTCTTTCCAGACTTCCACGTGAGGAACCCAGAATTCTTACGAAATACCCAGACTTCCCATGGGTTACCCAGGCTGTGCAGACTTGCACGTGGGGAACCCAGAATTCTTACGAAATACCTAGACTTCCCAGGACTTACCCAGGCTTTCCAGACTTCCAGTGAGGAACCCAGAATTCTTACGAAACACCCAGACTTCCCAGGGCTTACCCAAGCTTTCCAGACTTCCTAGTGAGTAACCCAGAGTTATTATGAACTACCCATGCTCCCCAGAGACTAACACAGTCATCCCAGAGGTTACGCAGTCTTTCCAGACTTCCAAGTGGGGAATCCAGAATTCTTACGAAATACCCAGACTTCCCATGTATTACCCAGGCTGTGCAGACTTGCACGTGGGGAACCCAGAATTATTACGAAGTACCCAGACTTCCCATGGGTTACCCAGGCTTTACAGACTTCCTTGTCAGGAACCCAGAATTCTTACGAAATAGCCAGACTTCCCATGGATTACCCAGGCTGTGCAGACTTGCACGTGAGGAAACCAGAATTCTTACGAAATACCCAGAGTTCCCAGGGATTACCCAGTCTTTCTAGATTTCCAAGTGGTGAACCCAGAAATCTTAGATATACCCAGGCTTTGCAGACTTTCTAGTGAGTAACCCAGAATCTTATGAACTACCCATGCTCCGCAGAGTCTATCCCAAACCTCCCAGAGGTTACCCAGGATTTCCAGAATTCCACGTGGGGAACCCAGAATTCTTACAAAATACCCAGACTTCCCAGGGCTTACCCAGTCTTTCCAGACTTCCACGTGGGGAACCCAGAATTCTTACGAAATACCCAGACTTCCCAGGGCTTACCCAGGCTTTCCAGACTTCCAGTGGGGAACCCAGAATTCTTACGAAACACCCAGACTTCCCAGGGCTTACCCAAGCTTTCCAGACTTCCTAGTGAGTAACCCAGAATTATTATGAACAACCCATGCTCCCCAGAGACTAACACAGTCATCCCATAGGTTACCCAGTCTTTCCAGTCTTCCAAGTGGAGAACCCAGAATTCTTACGAAATACTCAGACTTCCCATGGGTTACCCAGGCTGTGCAGACTTCCACGTGAGGAACCCAGAATTCTTACGAAATACCCAGACTTCCCATGGGTTACCTAGGCTGTGCAGACTAGCACGTGGGGAACCCAGAATTATTACGAAATACCCAGACTTCCCAGGGATTACCCAGTCTTTCTAGATTTCCAATTGGTGAACCCAGAATTGTTAGATATACCCTGGCTTTGCAGACTTTCTAGTGAGTAACCCAGAATTCTTATGAACTACCCATGCTCCCCAGAGTCTATCCCAAACCTCCCACAGGTTACCCAGGCTTTCCAGAATTCCACGTGGGGAACCCAGAATTCTTACGAAACACCCAGACTTCCCAGAGCTTACCCAGGCTTTGTAGACTTTCTAGTGAGTAACAAAGAATTCTTATGAACTACCCATGCTCCCCAGAGTATATCCCAAACCTCCCAGAGGTTACCCAGGCTTTCCAGAATTCCACGTGGGGAACCCAGAATTCTTACTAAATACCCAGACTTCCCATGGGTTACCCAGGCTGTGCAGAATTCAAAGTGAGTAAAACAGAATTCTTACGAAATACCCAGACTTCCCAGGGGTTACCCAGTCTTTCCAGCCTTTCTAGTGACTAACCCAGAATTCTTATGAACTACCCACGCTCCCCAGAGTCTTTCCCAAACCTCCCAGAGCTTACCCAGGCTTTCCAGAATTCCACGTGGGGAACCCAGAATCCTTACAAAATACCCAAACTTCCCAGGCCTTACCCAGGCTTTCCAGACTTCCAGTGAGGAACCCAGAATTCTTACGAAACACCCAGACTTCCCAGGGCTTACCTAGGCTTTCCAGACTTCCACGTGGGGAACCCATAATCCTTACAAAATACCCAGACTTCCCAGGGTTAACCCAGTCTTTCCAGACTTACACGTGAGGAACCCAGAGACTATCCCAGACCTCCCAGAGGTTACCCAAGCTTTCCAGACTTCCAAGTGGGGAACCCAGGATTCTTACGAAACACCCAGACTTCCCATGGGTTACCCAGGCTCTCCAGACTTCCACGTGGGGAACCCAGAATCCTTACAAAATACCCATGCTTCCCAGTGCTTACCTAGGCTTTCCAGATTTCCAGTGAGGAACCCAGAATTATTATGAACTACCCATGCTCCCCAGAGACTAACACAGTCATCCCAGAGGTTACCCAGGCTTTCCAGACTTCCAAGTGGGGAACCCAGAATTCTTACGAAATACCCAGACTTCCCATGGGTTACACAAGCTGTGCAGACTTCCACGTGAGGAACCCAGAATTCTTACGAAATACCCAGACTTCCCATGTATTACCCAGGCTGTGCAGACTTGCACGTGGGGAACCCAGAATTATTACGAAGTACCCAGACTTCCCATGGGTTACCCAGGCTTTACAGACTTCCTTGTCAGGAACCCAGAATTCTTACGAAATAGCCAGACTTCCCATGGATTACCCAGGCTGTGCAGACTTGCACGTGAGGAACCCAGAATTCTTACGAAATACCCAGACTTCCCAGGGATTACCCAGTCTTTCTAGATTTCCAAGTGGTGAACCCAGAAATCTTAGATATACCGAGGCTTTGCAGACTTTCTAGTGAGTAACCCAGAATTCTTATGAACTACCCGTGCTCCCCAGAGTCTATCTCAAACCTCCCAGAGGTTACCCAGGCTTTCCAGAATTCCACGTGGGAACCTAGAATTCTTACAAAATACCCAGACTTCCAGAGCTTACCCAGTCTTTCCAGACTTCCAAGCGAGGAACCCAGAATTCTTACGAAACACCCAGACCTTCCAGGGCTTACCCAGGCTTTGTAGACTTTCTAGTGAGTAACCCAGAATTCTTATGAACTACCCATGCTCCCCAGAGTCTATCCCAAACCTCCCAGAGGTTACCCAGGCTTTCCAGAATTCCACGTGGATAACCCAGAGTTCTTACGAAATACCCAGACTTCCCAGGGCTTACCCAGGCCCCAGTGAGGAACCCAGAATTCTTACGAAACATCCAGATTTCCCAGGGCTTACCCAGGCTTTCCAGACTTCCAGTGAGGAACCCAGAATTCTTACGAAACACCCAGTCTTCCCAGGGGTTACCAAGGCTTTCCAGACTTCCACGTGATGAACCCAGAATTCTTACGTAATACCCAGACTTCCCGCCGGGTACCCAGGCTTCCCAAACCTCCTAGGGTGTAACGCAGAATTTCTAAGAACTACTAAGTCCCTCCACGTACTAACCTGCACTTCCCAGGGCTTACCCAGTCTTGACAGACTTCCAAGTGAGGAATCCAGAATCCTTACGAAACACCCAGACTTCCCAGGGCTTACCCAGGCTTTCCATACTTCCAGTGACTAACCCAGAATTCTTACGAAACACCCAGACTGCCCAGGGCTTACCCACGCTGTGCAGACTTCCGCGTGAGGAACCCAGAATTCTTATGAAATACCCAGACTTCCAAGGGGTTAGCCAAGCTTTCCAGAGTTCCTAGTGAGTAACCCAGAATTATTATCAACTACCCATGCTCCCCAGAGTCTTTCCCAAATCTCCCGGAGCTTACCCAGGCTTTCCAGAATTCCACGTGGGGAACCCAGAATCCTTACAAAATACCCAGACTCCCCAGGGGTTACCCAGGCTTTCCAGACTTCCAAATGAGGAACCCAGAATTCTTACGAAATACGGAGGCTTCCCATGGGTTACCCAGGCTGTGCAGACCTCCACGCGAGGAACCCAGAATTCTTACGAAATACCCAGACTTCCCAGAGGTTACCTAGGCTTTCCAGACTTCCAAGTGAGGGACCCAGAATTCTTACGAAATACCCAGACTTCCCATGGGTTACCCAGGCTGTGCAGACTTCCACGTGAGGAACCCAGAAATCTTACGAAATACCCAGACTTCCCATGGGGTACCCAGGCTGTATAGACTTGCACGTGGGGAACCCAGAATTATTATGAAGTACCCAGACTTCCCATGGGTTACCCAGGCTTTACAGACTTCCTTGTGAGGAACCCAGAATTCTTACGAAATAGCCAGACTTCCCATGGATTACCCAGGCTGTGCAGACTTTCACGTGTGGAAACCAGAATTCTTACGAAATACCTAGACTTCCCAGGGATTACCCAGTCTTTCTAGATTTCCAAGTGGTGAACCCAGAAATCTTAGATATACCCAGGCTTTGCAGACTTTCTAGTGAGTAACCCAGAATTCTTATGAACTACCCATGCTCCCCAGAGTCTATCCCAGACCTCCCAGAGGTTACTATGGCTTTCCAGAATTCCACGTGGGGAACCCAGAATTCTTGCAAAATACCCAGACTTCCCAGAGCTTACCCAGTCTTTCCAGACTTCCAAGTGAGGAACCCAGAATTCTTATGAACTACCCAGACTTCCCAGGGCTTACCCAGGATGTGCAGACTTCCACGTGAGGAACCCACAACTCTTACGAAATACCCAGACTTCCCAGAAGTTACCCAGGCTTTGGAGACTTTCTATTGAGTAACCCAGAATTCTTACGAAGTACCCATGCTCCCCAGAGTCTATCCCAAACCTCCCAGAGTTTACCGAGGCTTTCCAGACTTCTAAGTGGGGAAACCAGAATTGTTACGAAATACCCAGGCTTCCCATAGGTTACCCAAGTTTTCCAGACTACCAAGTGAGGAACCCGGAATTCTTATTAACTACCCATACTCGCCAGAGACTAACCCAGACCTCCCAGAGGTCACCGAGGCTTTCCAGACTCCCAAGTGGGAAACCCAGAATTCTTACGAAATACCCAGACTTCCCAGGGGATACCCAGGCTTTTTAGACTTCCAAGTGATGAACCCAGAATCCTTACGAAATAAACCAGACTTCCTAGGGAGTAACCCAGAGTTGCTAGGAACTACTCAGACTCTCCACGGTAATAATATACAATTTCCAGGGGTTACCCAGGATTTTCAGACCTCCTAGGGAGTAACCCAGATTTACTAGGAGCTACCCAGACCCTCCACGGACTAACGTAGACTTCCTAGGGGTTACCCAGGCTTTCCAGATTTCCACGTGAGGAACCCAGAATTCTTACGAAATACCTAGACTTCCCATGGGTTACCCAGGCTTTACAGACTTCCATGTGAGGAACCCAGAATTCTTACGAAATACCCAGACTTCCCAGGGCTTACCCAGTCTTTCCAGACTTCCAAGTGAGGAACCCAGAGACTAACCCAGACCTCCCAGAGGTGACCCAAGCTTTCCAGACTACCAAGTGGGGAACCCAGAATTCTTACGAAGTATCCAGACTTCCCAGGCCTTACCCAGGCTTTCCAGACTTCCAGTGAGGAACCCAGAATTCTTACGAAACACCCAGACTTCCCAGGGCTTACCCAGGTTTTGTAGACTTTCTAGTGAGTAACAAAGAATACTTATGAACTACCCATGCTCCCCAGAGTCTATCCCAAACCTCCCAGAGGTTACCCGGCTTTCCAGAATTCCACGTGGGGAACCCAGAGTTCTTACGAAATACCCAGACTTCCCAGGGCTTACCCAAGCTTGCCATACTTCCAAGTGAGGAACCCAGAATTCTTAAGAAACACCCAGACTTCCCAGGGCTTACCCAAGCTTTCCAGACTTCCTAGTGAGTAACCCAGAATTATTATGAACTACCCATGCTCCCCAGAGACTAACACAGTCATTCCAGAGTTTACCGAGGCTTTCCAGACTTCCACGTGAGGAACCCAGAATTCTTACGAAATACCCACACTTCCCATGCGTTACCCAGGCTTTACAGACTTCCATGTGAGGAACATAGAATTCTTAGGAAATACCCAGACTTCCCATGGGTTACCCAGGTTGTGCAGACTTGCACGTGAGGAACCCAGAATTCTTACGAAACACCCAGACTTCCCAGGGCTTACCCAAGCTTTCCAGACTTCCTAGTGAGTAACCCAGAATTATTATGAACTACCCATGCTCCCCAGCGACTAACACAGTCATCCCAGAGGTTATCCAGTCTTTCCAGACTTCCAAGTGGTTAACCCAGAATTCTTACGAAATACCCAGACTTCCCATGGGTTACCCAGGCTGTGCAGACTTCCACGTGAGGAACCCAGAATTCTTACGAAATACCCAGACTTCCCATGGGTTACCCAGGCTGTGCAGACTTGCACGTGAGGAACCCAGAATTCTTACGAATTACCCAGACTTCCCATCTATTACCCAGGCTCTGCAGACTTGCACGTGAGGAACCCAGAATTCTTACGAAATACCCAGACTTCCCAGGGATTACCCAGTCTTTCTAGATTTCCCAGTGGTGAACCCAGAATTGTTAGATATACCCAGGCTTTGCAGACTTTCTAGTGAGTATCCCAGAATTCTTATCAACTACCCATGCTCCCCAGAGTCTATCCCAAACCTCCCACAGGTAACCCAGGCTTTCCAGAATACCACGTGGGGAACCCAGAATTCTCACAAAATACCCAGACTTCCCAGAGCTTACCCAGTCTTTCCAGACTTCCAAGTGAGGAACCCAGAGTTCTTACGAAACACCCAGACTTCCTAGGGCTTACCCAGGCTTTGTAGACTTTCTAGTGAGTAACAAAGAATTCTTATGAACTACCCATGCTCCCCAGAGTCTATACCAAACCTCCCAGAGATTACCCAGGCTTTCCAGAATTCCACGTGGGGAACCCAAAGTTCTTGCGAAATACCCAGACTTCCCAGGGCTTACCCAAGCTTGCCATACTTCCAAGTGGGGAACCCAGAATTATTACGAAACACCCAGACTTCCCAGGGCTTACCCAGGCTTTCCAGATTTCCAGTGAGGAACCCAGAGTTCTTACGAAATACCCAGACTTCCCAGGGCTTACCCAAGCTTGCCATACTTCCAAGTGAGGAACCCAGAATTATTACGAAACACACAGACTTCCCAGGGCTTACCCAGGCTTTCCAGACTTCCAGTGAGGAACCCAGAATTCTTACGAAACACCCAGAGTTCCTAGGGCTTACCCAGGCTTTGTAGACTGTCTAGTGAGTAACAAAGAATTCTTATGAACTACCCATGCTCCCCAGAGTCTATCCCCAACCTCCCAGAGGTTACCCAGGCTTTCCAGTATTCCACGTGGGGAACCCAGAGTTCTTACGAAATACCCAGACTTCCCAGGGCTTACCTAAGCTTGCCATACTTCCAAGTGAGGAACCCAGAATTATTACGAAACACCCAGACTTCCCAGGGCTTACCCAGGCTTTCCAGACTTCCAGTGAGGAAACCAGAATTCTTACGAAACACCCAGACTTCCCAGGGCTTACCCAAGCTTTCCAGACTTTCTAGTGAGTAACCCAGAATTATTATGAACTACCCATGCTCCCCAGAGACTAACACAGTCATCCCAGAGGTTACCCAGTCTTTCCAGACTTCCACGTGAGGACCCCAGAATTCTTACGAAATACCCAGACTTCCCATGGGTTACCCAGGCTGTGCAGACTTCCACGTGAGGAACCCAGAATTCTTACGAAATACCCAGACTTCCCATGGGTTACCCAGGCTGTGCAGACTTGCACGTGAGGAACCCAGAATTCTTACGAAATACACAGACTTCCCATCTATTACCCAGGCTCTGCAGACTTGCACGTGAGGAACCCAGAATTCTTACGAAATACCCAGACTTCCCAGGGATTACCCAGTCTTTCTAGATTTCCCAGTGGTGAACCCAGAATTGTTAGATATACCCAGGATTTGCAGACTTTCTAGTGAGTATCCCAGAATTCTTATGAACTACCCATGCTCCCCAGAGTCTATCCCAAACCTCCCAGAGGTAACCCAGGCTTTCCAGAATTCCACGTGGGGAACCCAGATTTCTTGAAAAATACCCAGACTTCCCAGAGCTTATCCAGTCTTTCCAGACTTCCAAGTGAGGAACCCAGAATTCTTACGAAACACCCAGACTTCCTAGGGCTTACCCAGGCTTTGTAGACTTTCTAGTGAGTAACAAAGAATTCTTATGAACTACCCATGCTCCCCAGAGTCTATCCCAAACCTCCCAGAGATTACCCAGGCTTTCCAGAATTCCACGTGGGGAACCCAAAGTTCTTGCGAAATACCCAGACTTCCCAGGGCTTACCCAAGCTTGCCATACTTCCAAGTGAGGAACCCAGAATTATTACGAAACACCCAGACTTCCCAGGGCTTACCCAGGCTTTCCAGATTTCCAGTGAGGAACCCAGAATTCTTACGAAACACCCAGACTTCCCAGGGCTTACCCAGGCTTTCCAGACTTCCAGTGAGGAACCCAGAGTTCTTACGAAATACCCAGACTTCCCAGGGCTTACCCAAGCTTGCCATACTTCCAAGTGAGGAACCCAGAATTATTACGAAACACCCAGACTTCCCAGGGCTTACCCAGGCTTTCCAGACTTCCAGTGAGGAACCCAGAATTCTTACGAAACACCCAGACTTCCTAGGGCTTACCCAGGCTTTGTAGACTTTCTAGTGAGTAACAAAGAATTCTTATGAACTACCCATGCTCCCCAGAGTCTATCCCAAACCACCCAGAGATTACCCAGGCTTTCCAGAACGCCACGTGGGGAACCCAAAGTTCTTGCGAAATACCCAGACTTCCCAGGGCTTACCCAAGCTTGCCATACTTCCAAGTGAGGAACCCAGAATTATTACGAAACATCCAGACTTCCCAGGGCTTACCCAGGCTTTCCAGATTTCCAGTGAGGAACCCAGAATTCTTACGAAACACCCAGACTTCCCAGGGCTTACCCAGGCTTTCCAGACTTCCAGTGAGAAACCCAGATTTCTTACGAAACACCCAGACTTCCCAGGGCTTACCCAAGCTTTCCAGACTTCCTAGTGAGTAACCCAGAATTATTATGAACTACCCATGCTCCCCAGAGACTAACACAGTCTTCCCAGAGGTTACCCAGTATTTCCAGTCTTCCAAGTGGGGAACCCAGAATTCTTACGAAATACCCAGACTTCCCATGGGTTACCCAGGCTTTACAGACTTCAATGTGAGGAACCCAGAATTCTTACGAAATACCCAGACTTCCCATGGATTACCCAGGCTGTGCAGACTTGCACGTGAGGAACCCAGAATTCTTACGAAATACCCAGACTTCCCAGGGATTACCCAGTCTTTCTAGATTTCCAAGTGGTGAACCCAGAATTGTTAGATATACCCAGACTTTGCAGACTTTCTAGTGAGGAACCCAGAATTCTTACGAAACACCCAGACTTCCCAGGGCTTACCCAGGCTTTGTAGACTTTCTAGTGAGTAACAAAGAATTCTTATGAACTACCCATGCTCCCCACAGTCTATCCCAAACCTCCCAGAGGTTACCCAGGCTTTCCAGAATTCCACGTGGGGAACCGAGAGTTCTTACGAGATACCCAGACTTCCCAGGGCTTACCCAAGCTTGCCATACTTCCAAGTGAGGAACCCAGACTTCTTACGAAACACCCAGACTTCCCAGGGCTTACCCAGGCTGTGCAGACTTGCACGTGAGGAACCCAGAATTCTTACGAAATACCCAGACTTCCCATCTATTACCCAGGCTCTGCAGACTTGCACGTGAGGAACCCAGAATTCTTACGAAATACCCAGACTTCCCAGGGATTACCCAGTCTTTCTAGATTTCCCAGTGGTGAACCCAGAATTGTTAGATATACCCAGGCTTTGCAGACTTTCTAGTGAGTATCCCAGAATTCTTATCAACTACCCATGCTCCCCAGAGTCTATCCCAAACCTCCCACAGATAACCCAGGCTTTCCAGAATTCCACGTGGGGAACCCAGAATTCTCACAAAATAGCCAGACTTCCCAGAGCTTACCCAGTCTTTCCAGACTTCCAAGTGAGGAACCCAGAATTCTTACGAAACACCCAGACTTCCCAGGGCTTACCCAGGCTTTGTAGACTTTCTAGTGAGTAACAAAGAATTCTTATGAACTACCCATGCTCCCCAGAGTCTATCCCAAACCTCCCAGAGATTACCCAGGCTTTCCAGAATTCCACGTGGGGAACCCAAAGTTCTTGTGAAATACCCAGACTTCCCAGGGCTTACCCAAGCTTGCCATACTTCCAAGTGAGGAACCCAGAATTATTACGAAACACCCAGACCTCCCAGGGCTTACCCAGGCTTTCCAGATTTCCAGTGAGGAACCCAGAATTCTTACGAAACACCCAGACTTCCCAGGGCTTACCCAGGCTTTCCAGACTTCCAGTGAGGAACCCAGAGTTCTTACGAAATACCCAGACTTCCCAGGGCTTACCCAAGCCCTAACACAGTCATCCCAGAGGTTACCCAGTCTTTCCAGACTTCCACGTGAGGACCCCAGAATTCTTACGAAATACCCAGACTTCCCATGGGTTACACAGGCTGTGCAGACTTCCACGTGAGGAACCCAGAATTCTTACGAAATACCCAGACTTCCCATGGGTTACCCAGGCTGTGCAGACTTGCACGTGAGGAACCCAGAATTCTTACGAAATACACAGACTTCCCATCTATTACCCAGGCTCTGCAGACTTGCACGTGAGGAACCCAGAATTCTTACGAAATACCCAGACTTCCCAGGGATTACCCAGTCTTTCTAGATTTCCCAGTGGTGAACCCAGAATTGTTAGATATACCCAGGCTTTGCAGACTTTCTAGTGAGTATCCCAGAATTCTTATGAACTACCCATGCTCCCCAGAGTCTATCCCAAACCTCCCAGAGGTAACCCAGGCTTTCCAGAATTCCCCGTGGGGAACCCAGATTTCTTGAAAAATACCCAGACTTCCCAGAGCTTATCCATTCTTTCCAGACTTCCAAGTGAGGAACCCAGAATTCTTACGAAACACCCAGACTTCCTAGGGCTTACCCAGGCTTTGTAGACTTTCTAGTGAGTAACAAAGAATTCTTATGAACTACCCATGCTCCCCAGAGTCTATCCCAAACCTCCCAGAGATTACCCAGGCTTTCCAGAATTCCACGTGGGGAACCCAAAGTTCTTGCGAAATACCCAGACTTCCCAGGGCTTACCCAAGCTTGCCATACTTCCAAGTGAGGAACCCAGAATTATTACGAAACACCCAGACTTCCCAGGGCTTACCCAGGCTTTCCAGATTTCCAGTGAGGAACCCAGAATTCTTACGAAACACCCAGACTTCCCAGGGCTTACCCAGGCTTTCCAGACTTCCAGTGAGGAACCCAGAGTTCTTACGAAATACCCAGACTTCCCAGGGCTTACCCAAGCTTGTCATACTTCCATGTGAGGAACCCAGAATTATTACGAAACACCCAGACTTCCCAGGGCTTACCCAGGCTTTCCAGACTTCCAGTGAGGAACCCAGAATTCTTACGAAACACCCAGACTTCCTAGAGCTTACCCAGGCTTTGTAGACCTTCTAGTGAGTAACAAAGAATTCTTATGAACTACCCATGCTCCCCAGAGTCTATCCCAAACCACCCAGAGATTACCCAGGCTTTCCAGAACTCCACGTGGGGAACCCAAAGTTCTTGCGAAATACCCAGACTTCCCAGGGCTTACCCAAGCTTGCCATACTTCCAAGTGAGGAACCCAGAATTATTACGAAACATCCAGACTTCCCAGGGCTTACCCAGGCTTTCCAGATTTCCAGTGAGGAACCCAGAATTCTTACGAAACACCCAGACTTCCCAGGGCTTACCCAGGCTTTCCAGACTTCCAGTGAGAAACCCAGATTTCTTACGAAACACCCAGACTTCCCAGGGCTTACCCAAGCTTTCCAGACTTCCTAGTGAGTAACCCAGAATTATTATGAACTACCCATGCTCCCCAGAGACTAACACAGTCTTCCCAGAGGTTACCCAGTATTTCCAGTCTTCCAAGTGGGGAACCCAGAATTCTTACGAAATACCCAGACTTCCCATGGGTTACCCAGGCTTTACAGACTTCAATGTGAGGAACCCAGAATTCTTACGAAATACCCAGACTTCCCATGGATTACCCAGGCTGTGCAGACTTGCACGTGAGGAACCCAGAATTCTTACGAAATACCCAGACTTCCCAGGGATTACCCAGTCTTTCTAGATTTCCAAGTGGTGAACCCAGGATTGTTAGATATACCCAGACTTTGCAGACTTTCTAGTGAGGAACCCAGAATTCTTACGAAACACCCAGACTTCCCAGGGCTTACCCAGGCTTTGTAGACTTTCTAGTGAGTAACAAAGAATTCTTATGAACTACCCATGCTCCCCAGAGTCTATCCCAAACCTCCCAGAGGTTACCCAGGCTTTCCAGAATTCCACGTGGGGAACCGAGAGTTCTTACGAAATACCCAGACTTCCCAGGGCTTACCCAAGCTTGCCATACTTCCAAGTGAGGAACCCAGACTTCTTACGAAACACCCAGACTTCCAGAGCTTACCCAGTCTTTCCAGACTTCCAAGCGAGGAACCCAGAATTCTTACGAAACACCCAGACCTTCCAGGGCTTACCCAGGCTTTGTAGACTTTCTAGTGAGTAACCCAGAATTCTTATGAGCTACCCATGCTCCCCAGAGTCTATCCCAAACCTCCCAGAGGTTACCCAGGCTTTCCAGAATTCCACGTGGATAACCCAGAGTTCTTACGAAATACCCAGACTTCCCAGGGCTTACCCAGGCCCCAGTGAGGAACCCAGAATTCTTACGAAACATCCAGATTTCCCAGGGCTTACCCAGGCTTTCCAGACTTCCAGTGAGGAACCCAGAATTCTTACGAAACACCCAGACTTCCCAGGGGTTACCCAGGCTTTCCAGACTTCCACGTGATGAACCCAGAATTCTTACGTAATACCCAGACTTCCCGCCGGGTACCCAGGCTTCCCAAACCTCCTAGGGTGTAACGCAGAATTTCTAAGAACTACTAAGTCCCTCCACGTACTAACCTGCACTTCCCAGGGCTTACCCAGTCTTGACAGACTTCCAAGTGAGGAATCCAGAATCCTTACGAAACACCCAGACTTCCCAGGGCTTACCCAGGCTTTCCATACTTCCAGTGACTAACCCAGAATTCTTACGAAACACCCAGACTGCCCAGGGCTTACCCACGCTGTGCAGACTTCCGCGTGAGGAACCCAGAATTCTTATGAAATACCCAGACTGCCAAGGGGTTAGCCAAGCTTTCCAGAGTTCCTAGTGAGTAACCCAGAATTATTATCAACTACCCATGCTCCCCAGAGACTAACACAGTCGTCGCAGAGGTTACCCAGGCTTTCCAGACTTCCAAGTGGGGAACCCAGAATTCTTACGAAATACGGAGGCTTCCCATGGGTTACCCAGGCTGTGCAGACCTCCACGCGAGGAACCCAGAATTCTTACGAAATACCCAGACTTCCCAGAGGTTACCTAGTCTTTCCAGACTTCCAAGTGAGGGACCCAGAATTCTTACGAAATACCCGGACTTCCCATGGGTTACCCAGGCTGTGCAGACTTCCACGTGAGGAACCCAGAAATCTTACGAAATACCCAGACTTCCCATGGGGTACCCAGGCTGTATAGACTTGCACGTGGGGAACCCAGAATTATTATGAAGTACCCAGACTTCCCATGGGTTACCCAGGCTTTACAGACTTCCTTGTGAGGAACCCAGAATTCTTACGAAATAGCCAGACTTCCCATGGATTACCCAGGCTGTGCAGACTTTCACGTGTGGAAACCAGAATTCTTACGAAATACCTAGACTTCCCAGGGATTACCCAGTCTTTCTAGATTTCCAAGTGGTGAACCCAGAAATCTTAGATATACCCAGGCTTTGCAGACTTTCTAGTGAGTAACCCAGAATTCTTATGAACTACCCATGCTCCCCAGAGTCTATCCCAAACCTCCCAGAGGTTACCCAGGCTTTCCAGAATTCCACGTGGGGAACCCAGAATTCTAACAAAATACCCAGACTTCCCAGGGCTTACCCAGTCTTTCCAGACTTCCAAGTGAGGAACCCAAAGACTAACCCAGACCTCCCAGAAATGACCCAAGCTTTCCAGACTACCAAGTGGGGAACCCAGAATTCTTACGAAGTATCCAGACTTCCCAGGCCTTACCCAGGCTTTCCAGACTTCCAGTGAGGAACCCAGAATTCTTACGAAACACCCAGACTTCCCATGGGTTACCCAGGTTGTGCAGACTTGCACGTGAGGAACCCAGAATTCTTACGACATACCCAGACTTCCCATAGCTTACCCAGGCTTTCCAGACTTCCAGTGAGGAACCCAGAATTCTTACGAAACACCCAGACTTCCCAGGGCTTACCCAAGCTTTCCAGACTTCCTAGTGAGTAACCCAGAATTATTATGAACTTCCCATGCTCCCCAGAGAGTAACACAGTCATCCCAGAGTTTACCGAGGCTTTCCAGACTTCCACGTGAGGAACCCAGAATTCTTACGAAATACCCAGACTTCCCATGGGTTACCCAGGTTGTGCAGACTTGCACGTGAGGAACCCAGAATTCTTACGACATACCCAGACTTCCCATAGCTTACCCAGGCTTTCCAGACTTCCAGTGAGGAACCCAGAATTCTTACGAAACACCCAGACTTCCCAGGGCTTACCCAAGCTTTCCAGACTTCCTAGTGAGTAACCCAGAATTATTATGAACTACCCATGCTCCCCAGAGACTAACACAGTCATCCCAGAGGTTACCCAGTCTTTCCAGACTTCCAAGTGAGGAACCCAGAATTCTTACGAAACACCCAGACTTCCCAGGGCTTACCCAGGTTTTGTAGACTTTCTAGTGAGTAACAAAGAATACTTATGAACTACCCATGCTCCCCAGAGTCTATCCCAAACCTCCCAGAGGTTACCCGGCTTTCCAGAATTCCACGTGGGGAACCCAGAGTTCTTACGAAATACCCAGACTTCCCAGGGCTTACCCAAGCTTGCCATACTTCCAAGTGAGGAACCCAGAATTCTTAAGAAACACCCAGACTTCCCAGGGCTTACCCAAGCTTTCCAGACTTCCTAGTGAGTAACCCAGAATTATTATGAACTACCCAAGCTCCCCAGAGACTAACACAGTCATTCCAGAGTTTACCGAGGCTTTCCAGACTTCCACGTGAGGAACCCAGAATTCTTACGAAATACCCACACTTCCCATGCGTTACCCAGGCTTTACAGACTTCCATGTGAGGAACATAGAATTCTAAGGAAATACCCAGAGTTCCCATGGGTTACCCAGGTTGTGCAGACTTGCACGTGAGGAACCCAGAATTCTTACGAAACACCCAGACTTCCCAGGGCTTACCCAAGCTTTCCAGACTTCCTAGTGAGTAACCCAGAATTATTATGAACTACCCATGCTCCCCAGCGACTAACACAGTCATCCCAGAGGTTATCCAGTCTTTCCAGACTTCCAAGTGGGGAACCCAGAATTCTTACGAAATACCCAGACTTCCCATGGGTTACCCAGGCTGTGCAGACTTCCACGTGAGGAACCCAGAATTCTTACGAAATACCCAGACTTCCCATGGGTTACCCAGGCTGTGCAGACTTGCACGTGAGGAACCCAGAATTCTTACGAAATACCCAGACTTCCCATCTATTACCCAGGCTCTGCAGACTTGCACGTGAGGAACCCAGAATTCTTACGAAATACCCAGACTTCCCAGGGATTACCCAGTCTTTCTAGATTTCCCAGTGGTGAACCCAGAATTGTTAGATATACCCAGGCTTTGCAGACTTTCTAGTGAGTATCCCAGAATTCTTATCAACTACCCATGCTCCCCAGAGTCTATCCCAAACCTCCCACAGGTAACCCAGGCTTTCCAGAATTCCACGTGGGGAACCCAGAATTCTCACAAAATACCCAGACTTCCCAGAGCTTACCCAGTCTTTCCAGACTTCCAAGTGAGGAACCCAGAGTTCTTACGAAACACCCAGACTTCCTAGGGCTTACCCAGGCTTTGTAGACTTTCTAGTGAGTAACAAAGAATTCTTATGAACTACCCATGCTCCCCAGAGTCTATACCAAACCTCCCAGAGATTACCCAGGCTTTCCAGAATTCCACGTGGGGAACCCAAAGTTCTTGCGAAATACCCAGACTTCCCAGGGCTTACCCAAGCTTGCCATACTTCCAAGTGGGGAACCCAGAATTATTACGAAACACCCAGACTTCCCAGGGCTTACCCAAGCTTTCCAGACTTCCAGTGAGGAACCCAGAATTCTTACGAAACACCCAGACTTCCCAGGGCTTACCCAGGCTTTCCAGATTTCCAGTGAGGAACCCAGAGTTCTTACGAAATACCCAGACTTCCCAGGGCTTACCCAAGCTTGCCATACTTCCAAGTGAGGAACCCAGAATTATTACGAAACACACAGACTTCCCAGGGCTTACCCAGGCTTTCCAGACTTCCAGTGAGGAACCCAGAATTCTTACGAAACACCCAGACTTCCTAGGGCTTACCCAGGCTTTGTAGACTTTCTAGTGAGTAACAAAGAATTCTTATGAACTACCCATGCTCCCCAGAGTCTATCCCCAACCTCCCAGAGGTTACCCAGGCTTTCCAGTATTCCACGTGGGGAACCCAGAGTTCTTACGAAATACCCAGACTTCCCAGGGCTTACCTAAGCTTGCCATACTTCCAAGTGAGGAACCCAGAATTATTACGAAACACCCAGACTTCCCAGGGCTTACCCAGGCTTTCCAGACTTCCAGTGAGGAAACCAGAATTCTTACGAAACACCCAGACTTCCCAGGGCTTACCTAAGCTTTCCAGACTTTCTAGTGAGTAACCCAGAATTATTATGAACTACCCATGCTCCCCAGAGACTAACACAGTCATCCCAGAGGTTACCCAGTCTTTCCAGACTTCCACGTGAGGACCCCAGAATTCTTACGAAATACCCAGACTTCCCATGGGTTACCCAGGCTGTGCAGACTTCCACGTGAGGAACCCAGAATTCTTACGAAATACCCAGACTTCCCATGGGTTACCCAGGCTGTGCAGACTTGCACGTGAGGAACCCAGAATTCTTACGAAATACACAGACTTCCCATCTATTACCCAGGCTCTGCAGACTTGCACGTGAGGAACCCAGAATTCTTACGAAATACCCAGACTTCCCAGGGATTACTCAGTCTTTCTAGATTTCCCAGTGGTGAACCCAGAATTGTTAGATATACCCAGGCTTTGCAGACTTTCTAGTGAGTATCCCAGAATTCTTATGAACTACCCATGCTCCCCAGAGTCTATCCCAAACCTCCCAGAGGTAACCCAGGCTTTCCAGAATTCCACGTGGGGAACCCAAAGTTCTTGAAAAATACCCAGACTTCCCAGAGCTTATCCAGTCTTTCCAGACTTCCAAGTGAGGAACCCAGAATTCTTACGAAACACCCAGACTTCCTAGGGCTTACCCAGGCTTTGTAGACTTTCTAGTGAGTAACAAAGAATTCTTATGAACTACCCATGCTCCCCAGAGTCTATCCCAAACCTCCCAGAGATTACCCAGGCTTTCCAGAATTCCACGTGGGGAACCCAAAGTTCTTGCGAAATACCCAGACTTCCCAGGGCTTACCCAAGCTTGCCATACTTCCAAGTGAGGAACCCAGAATTATTACGAAACACCCAGACTTCCCAGGGCTTACCCAGGCTTTCCAGATTTCCAGTGAGGAACCCAGAATTCTTACGAAACACCCAGACTTCCCAGGGCTTACCCAGGCTTTCCAGACTTCCAGTGAGGAACCCAGAGTTCTTACGAAATACCCAGACTTCCCAGGGCTTACCCAAGCTTGCCATACTTCCAAGTGAGGAACCCAGAATTATTACGAAACACCCAGACTTCCCAGGGCTTACCCAGGCTTTCCAGACTTCCAGTGAGGAACCCAGAATTCTTACGAAACACCCAGACTTCCTAGGGCTTACCCAGGCTTTGTAGACTTTCTAGTGAGTAACAAAGAATTCTTATGAACTACCCATGCTCCCCAGAGTCTATCCCAAACCACCCAGAGATTACCCAGGCTTTCCAGAACTCCACGTGGGGAACCCAAAGTTCTTGCGAAATACCCAGACTTCCCAGGGCTTACCCAAGCTTGCCATACTTCCAAGTGAGGAACCCAGAATTATTACGAAACATCCAGACTTCCCAGGGCTTACCCAGGCTTTCCAGATTTCCAGTGAGGAACCCAGAATTCTTACGAAACACCCAGACTTCCCAGGGCTTACCCAGGCTTTCCAGACTTCCAGTGAGAATCCCAGATTTCTTACGAAACACCCAGACTTCCCAGGGCTTACCCAAGCTTTCCAGACTTCCTAGTGAGTAACCCAGAATTATTATGAACTACCCATGCTCCCCAGAGACTAACACAGTCTTCCCAGAGGTTACCCAGTATTTCCAGTCTTCCAAGTGGGGAACCCAGAATTCTTACGAAATACCCAGACTTCCCATGGGTTACCCAGGCTTTACAGACTTCAATGTGAGGAACCCAGAATTCTTACGAAATACCCAGACTTCCCATGGATTACCCAGGCTGTGCAGACTTGCACGTGAGGAACCCAGAATTCTTACGAAATACCCAGACTTCCCAGGGATTACCCAGTCTTTCTAGATTTCCAAGTGGTGAACCCAGAATTGTTAGATATACCCAGACTTTGCAGACTTTCTAGTGAGGAACCCAGAATTCTTACGAAACACCCAGACTTCCCAGGGCTTACCCAGGCTTTGTAGACTTTCTAGTGAGTAAAAAAGAATTCTTATGAACTACCCATGCTCCCCAGAGTCTATCCCAAACCTCCCAGAGGTTACCCAGGCTTTCCAGAATTCCACGTGGGGAACCGAGAGTTCTTACGAAATACCCAGACTTCCCAGGGCTTACCCAAGCTTGCCATACTTCCAAGTGAGGAACCCAGACTTCTTACGAAACACCCAGACTTCCCAGGGCTTACCCAGGCTGTGCAGACTTGCACGTGAGGAACCCAGAATTCTTACGAAATACCCAGACTTCCCATCTATTACCCAGGCTCTGCAGACTTGCACGTGAGGAACCCAGAATTCTTACGAAATACCCAGACTTCCCAGGGATTACCCAGTCTTTCTAGATTTCCCAGTGGTGAACCCAGAATTGTTAGATATACCCAGGCTTTGCAGACTTTCTAGTGAGTATCCCAGAATTCTTATCAACTACCCATGCTCCCCAGAGTCTATCCCAAACCTCCCACAGATAACCCAGGCTTTCCAGAATTCCACGTGGGAAACCCAGAATTCTCACAAAATAGCCAGACTTCCCAGAGCTTACCCAGTCTTTCCAGACTTCCAAGTGAGGAACCCAGAATTCTTACGAAACACCCAGACTTCCCAGGGCTTACCCAGGCTTTGTAGACTTTCTAGTGAGTAACAAAGAATTCTTATGAACTACCCATGCTCCCCAGAGTCTATCCCAAACCTCCCAGAGATTACCCAGGCTTTCCAGAATTCCACGTGGGGAACCCAAAGTTCTTGCGAAATACCCAGACTTCCCAGGGCTTACCCAAGCTTGCCATACTTCCAAGTGAGGAACCCAGAATTATTACGAAACACCCAGACTTCCCAGGGCTTACCCAGGCTTTCCAGATTTCCAGTGAGGAACCCAGAATTCTTACGAAACACCCAGACTTCCCAGGGCTTACCCAGGCTTTCCAGACTTCCAGTGAGGAACCCAGAGTTCTTACGAAATACCCAGACTTCCCAGGGCTTACCCAAGCTTGCCATACTTCCAAGTGAGGAACCCAGAATTATTACGAAACACCCAGACTTCCCAGGGCTTACCCAGGCTTTCCAGACTTCCAGTGAGGAACCCAGAATTCTTACGAAACACCCAGACTTCCTAGGGCTTACCCAGGCTTTGTAGACTTTCTAGTGAGTAACAAAGAATTCTTATGAACTACCCATGCTCCCCAGAGTCTATCCCAAACCTCCCAGAGGTTACCCAGGCCTTCCAGAATTCCACGTGGGGAACCCAGAGTTCTTACGAAATACCCAGACTTCCCAGGGCTTACCTAAGCTTGCCATACTTCCAAGTGAGGAACCCAGAATTATTACGAAACACCCAGACTTCCCAGGGCTTACCCAGGCTTTCCAGACTTCCAGTGAGGAACCCAGAATTCTTACGAAACACCCAGACTTCCCAGGGCTTACCCAAGCTTTCCAGACTTCCTAGTGAGTAACCCAGAATTATTATGAACTACCCATGCTCCCCAGAGACTAACACAGTCATCCCAGAGGTTACCCAGTCTTTCCAGACTTCCACGTGAGGACCCCAGATTTCTTACGAAATACCCAGACTTCCCATGGGTTACCCAGGCCGTGCAGACTTGCACGTGGGGAACCCAGAATTATTACGAAATACCCATACTTCCCAGGGATTACCCAGTCTTTCTAGATTTCTAAGTGGTGAACCCAGAATTGTTAGATATACCCAGGCTTTGCAGACTTTCTAGTGAGTTACCCAGAATTCTTATGAACTACCCATGCTCCCCAGAGTCTATCCCAAACCTCCCAGAAGTTACCCAGGCTTTCCAGAATTCCACGTGGGGAACCCAGAATTCTTACAAAATACCCAGACTTCCCAGAGCTTACCCAGTCTTTCCAGACTTCCAAGTGAGGAACCCAGAATTCTTACGAAACACCCAGACTTCCCAGGGCTTACCCAGGCTTTGTAGACTTTCTAGTGAGTAACAAAGAATTCTTATGAACTACCCATGCTCCCCAGAGTCTATCCCCAACCTCCCAGAGGTTACCCAGGCTTTCCAGAATTCCACGTGGGGAACCCAGAGTTCTTACGAAATACCCAGACTTCCCAGGGCTTACCTAAGCTTGCCATACTTCCAAGTGAGGAACCCAGAATTATTACGAAACACCCAGACTTCCCAGGGCTTACCCAGGCTTTCCAGACTTCCAGTGAGGAACCCAGAATTCTTACGAAACACGCAGACTTCCCAGGGGTTAAAGAGGCTTTACAGACTTCCATGTGAGGAACCTAGAATTCTTACGAAATACCCAGACTTCCCATGGGTTACCCAGGTTGTGCAGACCTGCACGTGAGGAACCCAGAATTCTTACGAAATACCCAGACTTCCCAGGGCTTACCCAGGCTTTCCAGACTTCCAGTGAGGAACCCAGAATTCTTACGAAACACCCAGACTTCCCAGGGCTTACCCAAGCTTTCCAGACTTCCTAGTGATTAACCCAGAATTATTATCAACTACCCATGCTCCCCAGAGACTAACACAGTCATCCCAGAGGTTACCCAGTCTTTCCAGACTTCCAAGTGGGGAACCCAGAATTCTTACGAAATACCCAGACTTCCCATGTGTTACCCAGGCTGTGCAGACTTCCACGTGAGGAACCCAGAATTCTTACGAAATACCCAGACTTCCCATGGGTTACTCAGGCTGTGCAGGCTTGCACGTGGGGAATACAGAATTATTACGAAATACCCAGACTTCCCATGGGTTACTCAGGCTTTACAGACTTCCATGTGAGGAACCCAGAATTCTTACGAAATACCCAGACTTCCCATGGATTACCCAGGCTGTATAGACTTGCACGTGAGGAACCCAGAATTCTTACGAAATACCCAGACTTCCCAGGGAATACCCAGTCTTTCTAGATTTCCAAGTGGTGAACCCAGAATTGTTAGATATACCCAGACTTTGCAGACTTTCTAGTGACTAACCCAGAATTCTTACGAAACACCCAGACTTCCCAGGGCTTACCCAGGCTTTGTAGACTTTCTAGTGAGTAACAAAGAATTCTTATGAACTACCCATGCTCCCCAGAGTCTATCCCAAACCTCCCAGAGGTTACCCAGGCTTTCCAGAATTCCACGTGGGGAACCGAGAGTTCTTACGAAATACCCAGACTTCCCAGGGCTTACCCAAGCTTGCCATACTTCCAAGTGAGGAACCCAGACTTCTTACGAAACACCCAGACTTCCCAGGGCTTACCCAGGCTGTGCAGACTTGCACGTGAGGAACCCAGAATTCTTACGAAATACCCAGACTTCCCATTTATTACCCAGGCTCTGCAGACTTGCACGTGAGGAACCCAGAATTCTTACGAAATACCCAGACTTCCCAGGGATTACCCAGTCTTTCTAGATTTCCCAGTGGTGAACCCAGAATTGTTAGATATACCCAGGCTTTGCAGACTTTCTAGTGAGTATCCCAGAATTCTTATCAACTACCCATGCTCCCCAGAGTCTATCCCAAACCTCCCACAGGGAACCCAGGCTTTCCAGAATTCCACGTGGGGAACCCAGAATTCTCACAAAATACCCAGACTTCCCAGAGCTTACCCAGTCTTTCCAGACTTCCAAGTGAGGAACCCAGAATTCTTACGAAACACCCAGACTTCCCAGGGCTTACCCAGGCTTTGTAGACTTTCTAGTGAGTAACAAAGAATTCTTATGAACTACCCATGCTCCCCAGAGTCTATCCCAAACCTCCCAGAGATTACCCAGGCTTTCCAGAATTCCACGTGGGGAACCCAAAGTTCTTGCGAAATGCCCAGACTTCCCAGGGCTTACCCAGGCTTTCCAGATTTCCAGTGAGGAACCCAGAATTCTTACGAAACACCCAGATTTCCCAGGGCTTACCCAGGCTTTCCAGACTTCCAGTGAGGAACCCAGAATTCTTACGAAACACCCAGACTTCCCAGGGCTTACTCAGGCTTTCCAGACTTCCAGTGAGGAACCCAGAATTCTTACGAAACACCCAGACTTCCTAGGGCTTACCCAGGCTTTGTAGACTGTCTAGTGAGTAACAAAGAATTCTTATGAACTACCCATGCTCCTCAGAGTCTATCCCAAACCTCCCAGAGGTTACCCAGGCCTTCCAGAATTCCACGTGGGGAACCCAGAGTTCTTACGAAATACCCAGACTTCCCAGGGCTTCCCTAAGCTTGCCATACTTCCAAGTGAGGAACCCAGAATTATTACGAAACACCCAGACTTCCCAGGGCTTACCCAGGCTTTCCAGACTTCCAGTGAGGAACCCAGAATTCTTACGAAACACCCAGACTTCCCAGGGCTTACCCAAGCTTTCCAGACTTCCTAGTGAGTAACCCAGAATTATTATGAACTACCCATGCTCCACAGAGACTAACACAGTCATCCCAGAGGTTACCCAGTCTTTCCAGACTTCCACGTGGTAAACCCAGAATTCTTACAAAATACCCAGACTTCCCAGGGCTTACCCAGGCTTTCCAGATTTCCAGTGAGGAACCCAGAATTCTTACGAAACACCCAGACTTCCCAGGGCTTACCCAGGCTTTCCAGACTTCCAGTGAGGAACCCAGAGTTCTTACGAAATACCCAGACTTCCCAGGGCTTACCCAAGCTTGCCATACTTCCAAGTGAGGAACCCAGAATTATTACGAAACACCCAGACTTCCCAGGGCTTACCCAGGCTTTCCAGACTTCCAGTGAGGAACCCAGAATTCTTACGAAACACCCAGACTTCCTAGGGCTTACCCAGGCTTTGTAGACTTTCTAGTGAGTAACAAAGAATTCATATGAACTACCCATGCTCCCCAGAGTCTATCCCAAACCTCCCAGAGATTACCCAGGCTTTCCAGAATTCCACGTGGGGAACCCAAAGTTCTTGCGAAATACCCAGACTTTCCAGGGCTTACCCAAGCTTGCCATACTTCCAAGTGAGGAACCCAGATTTATTACGAAACATCCAGACTTCCCAGGGCTTACCCAGGCTTTCCAGATTTCCAGTGAGGAACCCAGAGTTCTTACGAAACACCCAGACTTCCCAAGGCTTACCCAGGCTTTCCAGACTTCCAGTGAGGAATCCAGAATTCTTACGAAACACCCAGACTTTCCAGGGCTTACCCAAGCTTTCCAGACTTCCTAGTGAGCAACCCAGAATTATTATGAACTACCCATGCTCCCCAGAGACTAACACAGTCATCCCAGACGTTACCCAGTATTTCCAGACTTCCAAGTGGGGAACCCAGAATTCTTACGAAATACCCAGACTTCCCATGGGTTACCCAGGCTTTACAGACTTCCATGTGAGGAACCCAGAATTCTTACGAAATACCCAGACTTCCCATGGATTACCCAGGCTGTGCAGACTTGCACGTGAGGAACCCAGAATTCTTACGAAATACCCAGACTTCCCAGGGATTACCCAGTCTTTCTAGATTTCCAAGTGGTGAACCCAGAATTGTTAGATATACCCAGACTTTGCAGACTTTCTAGTGAGTAACCCAGAATTCTTATGAACTACCCATGCTCCCCAGAGTCTATCCCAAACCTCCCAGAGGTTATCCAGCCTTTCCAGAATTCCACGTGGGGAACCCAGAATTCTTACAAAATACCCAGACTTCCCAGAGTTTACCCAGTCTTTCCACACTTCCAAGTGAGGAACCCAGAATTCTTACGAAACACCCAGACTTCCCAGGGCTTACCCAGGCTTTGTAGACTTTCTAGTGAGTAACAAAGAATTCTTATGAACTACCCATGCTCCCCAGAGTCTATCCCAAACCTCCCAGAGGTTACCCAGGCTTTCCAGAATTCCACGTGGGGAACCGAGAGTTCTTACGAAATACCCAGACTTCCCAGGGCTTACCCAGGCTTTCCAGACTTCCAGTGAGGATCCCAGAATTCTTAAGAAATACCCAGACTTCCCAGGGCTTACCCAGGCTTTCCAGACTTCCAGTGAGGAACCCATAATTCTTACGAAACACCCAGACTTCCCAGGGGTTACCCACACTTTCCAGACTTCCAAGTAAGGAACCCAGAATTCTTACGAAATACCCAGACTTCCCATGGGTTACCCAGGCTGTGCAGACTTCCACGTGAGGAACCCAGAATTCTTACGAAATACCCAGACTTCCCATGTATTACCCAGGCTGTGCAGACTTGCACGTGAGGAACCCAGAATTCTTACGAAATACCCTGACTTCCCAGGGATTACCCAGTCTTTCTAGATTTACAAGTTGTGAACCCAGAAATCTTAGATACACCCAGGCTTTGCAGACTTTCTAGTGAGTAACCCAGAATTCTTATGAAATACCCATGCTCCCCAGAGTCTATCCCAAACCTCCCAGAGGTTACCCAGGCTTTCCAGAATTCCACGTGGGGAACCCAGAATTCTTACAAAATACCCAGACTTCCCAGAGCTTACCCAGTCTTTCCAGACTTCCAACTGAAGAACCCAGAATTCTTACGAAACACCCAGACTTCCCAGGGCTTACCCAGGCTTTGTAGACTTTCTAGTGAGTAACCGAAAATTCTTATGAACTACCCAGACTTCCCAGGGCTTACCCAGGATGTGCAGACTTCCACGTGAGGAACCCAGAATTCTTACGAAATACCCTGACATCCCAGGGGTTACCCAGGCTTTCCAGACTTCCAAATGAGGATCCCACAATTCTTATGAGATACCCAGACTCCCAAGTGGTTACCCAAGCTTTCCAGACTTCCTAGTGAGTAACCCAGAATTATTATGAACTACCCATGCTCCCCAGAGACTAACAAAGTCGTCGCAGAGGTTACCCAGGGTTTCCAGACTTCCAAGTGGGAAACCCAGAATTCTTACGAAATACACAGACTTCCCATGGGTTACCCAGGCTGTGCAGACTTGCACGTCGGGAACCCAGAATTATTACGAAATACCCAGACTTCCCATGGGTTACCCACTCTTTCCAGACTTTCTAGTGAGTCACCCAGAATTCTTATGAACTACCCATGCTCCCCAGAGTCTTTCCCAAATCTCCCAGAGCTTACCCAGGCTTTCCAGAATTCCACGTGGGGAACCCAGAATCCTTTCAAAATACCCAAACTTCCCAGGCTTTACACAGGCTTTCCAGACTTACAGTGAAGAACCCAGAATTCTTACGAAACACCCAGACTTCCCTGGGCTTACCCAGGCTTTCCAGACTTCCAGTGAGGATCCCAGAATTCTTACGAAACACCCAGACTTCCCAGAGGTTACCCAGGCTTTACAGACTTCCATGTGAGGAACCTAGAATTCTTACGAAATACCCAGACTTCCCATGGGTTACCCAGGTTGTGCAGACCTGCACGTGAGGAACCCAGAATTCTTACGAAATACCCAGACTTCCCCGGGCTTACCCAGGCTTTCCAGACTTCCAGTGAGGAACCCAGAATTCTTACGAAACACCCAGACTTCCCAGGGCTTACCCAAGCTTTCCAGACTTCCTAGTGAGTAACCCAGAATTATTATGAACTACCCATGCTCCCCAGAGACTAACACAGTAATCCCAGAGGTTACCCAGTCTTTCCAGTCTTCCAAGTGGGGAACCCAGAATTCTTACGAAATACCCAGACTTCCCATGGGTTACCCAGGCTGTGCAGACTTGCACGTCGGGAACCCAGAATTATTACGAAATACCCAGACTTCCCATGGGTTACCCATGCTTTACAGACTTCCACGTGAGGAACCCAGAATTCTTACGAAATACCCAGACTTCCCATGGATTACCCAGTCTTTCTAGATTTCCAAGTGGTGAACCCAGAATTGTTAGATATACCCAGGCTTTGCAGACTTTCTAGTGAGTAACCCAGAATTTTTATGAACTACCCATGCTCCCCAGAGTGTATCCCAAACCTCCCAGAGGTTAACCAGGCTTTCCAGAATTCCACGAGGGGAACCCAGAATTCTTAGAAATTACCCAGACTTCCCAGAGCTTACCCAGTCTTTCCAGACTTCCAAGTGAGGAACCCAGAATTCTTACGAAACACCCAGACTTCCCAGGGCTTACCCAGGCTTTGTAGACTTTCTAGTGAGTAACAAAGAATTCTTATGAACTACCCATGCTCCCCAGAGTCTATCCCAAACCTCCCAGAGGATACCCAGGCTTTCCAGAATTCCACGTGGGGAACCCAGAGTTCTTACGAAATACCCAGACTTCCCAAGGCTTGCCCAAGCTTGCCATACTTCCAAGTGAGGAACCCAGAATTCTTACGAAACACCCAGACTTCCCAGGGCTTACCCAGGCTTTCCAGACCTCCAGTGAGGAACCCAGAATTCTTACGAAACAGCCAGACTTCCCAGGGATTACCCAGGCTTTCCAGACTTTCAGTGAGGAACCCAGAATTCTTACGAAACACCCAGACTTCCCAGGGGTTACCCAGGCTGTGCAGACTTCCACGTGAGGAACCCGAATTCTTACGAAATACCCAGACTTCCCAGGGCCTACCCAGGATGTGCAGACTTCCACGTTAGGAACCCAGAATTCTTACGAAATACCCAGACTTCCCAGGGGTTACCCAAGCTTTCCAGACTTCCTAGTGAGTAACCCGGAATTATTATGAGCTACCCATGCTCCCCAGAGACTAACACAGTCGTCGCAGAGGTTACCCAGGGTTTCCAGACTTCCAAGTGGGAAACCCAGAATTCTTACAAAATACCCAGACTTCCCAGAGCTTACGCAGTCTTTCCAGACTTCCAAGTGAGGAACCCAGACTTGTGACGAAACACCCAGACTTCCCAGGGCTTAAACAGGCTTTGTAGACTTTCTAGTGAGTAATCCAGAATTCTTATGAACTACCCATGCTCCCCAGAGACTAACACAGTCGTCGCAGAGGTTACCCAGGGTTTCCAGACTTCCAAGTGGGAAACCCAGAATTCTTACGAAATACCCAGACTTCCCATGGGTTACCCAGGCTGTGCAGACTTCCACGCGAGGAACCCAGAATTCTTACGAAATACCCAGACTTCCCAGTGGTTACCCAGGCGTTCCAGACTTCCATGTGAGGAACCCAAAATTCTTACGAAATACCCAGACTTCCCATGGATTACCCAGGCTGTGCAGACTTGCACGTGAGGAACCCAGAATTCTTACGAAATACCCAGAATTCCCAGGGATTACCCAGTCTTTCTAGATTTCCAAGTGGTGAACCCAGAATTCTTAGATATACCCAGGCTTTGCAGACTTTCTAGTGACTAACCCAGAATTCTTATGATCTACCCATGCTCCCCAGAGTCTATCCCAAACCTCCCAGAGGTTACCCAGGCTTTCCAGAATTCCACGTGGGGAACCCAGAATTCTTACAAAATACCCAGAATTCCCAGAGCTTACCCAGTCTTTCCAGACTTCCAAGTGAGGAACCCAGAATTCTGACGAAACACCCAGACTTTCCAGGGCTTACCCAGGCTTTGTAGACTTTCTAGTGAGTAACCCAGAATTCTTATGAACTACCCATGCTCCCCAGAGTCTATCCCAAACCTCCCAGAGGTTACCCAGGCTTTCCAGAATTCCACGTGGGGAACCCAGAGTTCTTACGAAATACGCAGACTTCCCAGGGCTTACCCAGGCCTGCCATACTTCCAAGTGAGGAACCCAGATTTCTTACGAAACACCCAGACTTCTCAGGGGTTCCTAGGAGCTACCCAGGCCCTCCACGGCCTAACCTAGACTTCCCAGAAGTTCCCCAGTCTTAGCAGACTTCCACGTGATGAACCCAGAATTCTTACGTAATACCTAGACTTCCCAGAGTTTACCCAGTCTTTCCAGACTTCCAAGTGGGAAACCCGAAATTCTTACGAAATACCCAGACTTCCCATGGGTTACCCAGGCTGTGCAGACTTCCACACGAGGAACCCAGAATTCTTGCGTAATACCCAGACTTCCCAGTGGTTACCCAGGCTTTCCAGACTTCCATGTGAGGAACCTAGAATTCTTACGAAATACCCAGACTTCCCAGGGCTTACCCAGTCTTTCCAGACTTCCAAGTGAGGAACCCAGAGACTAACCCAGACCTCCCAGAGGTTACCCAAGCTTTCCAGACTTCCAAGTGGGGAACCCAGAATTCTTACGAAATACCCAGACTTCCCAGGGGTTACCCAGTCGTTCCAGACTTTCTAGTGAGTAACCCAGAAACCTTATGAACTACCCATGCTCCGCAGAATCTATCCCAAATCTCGCAGAGGTTACCCAGGCTTTCCGGAATTCCACGTGGGGAACCCAGAATCCTTACAAAATACCCAAACTTCCCAGGGCTTACCCAGCTTTTCCAGACTTCCAGTGAGGAACCCAGAATTCTTACGAAACACCCACACTACCCAGGGCTTACCCTGGCTTTCCAGACTTCCACGTGGGGAACCCAGAATCCTTACAAAATACCCATACTTCCAAGGGTTTACCCAGGCTTTCCAGCTTTCCAGTGAGGTACCCAGAATTCTTACGAAATACCCAGACTTCCCATGGGTTACCCAGGCTGTGCAGACTTCCACGTGAGGAACCCAGAATTCTTACGAAATACCCAGACTTCCCATGGGTTACCCAGGCTGTGCAGACATGCACGTGGGGAACCCAGAATTATTACGAAATACCCAGACTTCCCATGGGTTACCCAGGCTTTACAGACTTCCACGTGAGGAACCCAGAATTCTTACGAAATACCCAGACTTCCCATGGATTACCCAGGCTGTGCAGACTTGCACGTGAGGAACCCAGAAATCTTACGAAATACCCAGACTTCCCAGGGATTACCCAGTCTTTCTAGATTTCCAAGTGGTGAACCCAGAATTGTTAGATATACCCAGGCTTTGCAGACTTTCTAGTGAGTAGCCCAGAATTCTTATGAACTACCCATGCTCCCCAGAGTCTATCCCAAACCTCCCAGGGTTAACCAGGCTTTCCAGAATTCCACGAGGGGAACCCAGAATTCTTAGAAAATACCCAGACTTCCCAGAGCTTACCCAGTCTTTCCAGACTTCCAAGTGAGGAACCCAGAATTCTTACGAAACACCCAGACTTCCCAGGGCTTACCCAGGCTTTGTAGACTTTCTAGTGAGTAACAAAGAATTCTTATGAACTACCCATGCTCCCCAGAGTCTATCCCAAACCTCCCAGAGGTTACCCAGGCTTTCCAGAATTCCACGTGGGGAACCCAGAGTTCTTACGAAATACCCAGACTTCCCAGGGCTTACCCAAGCTTGCCATACTTCCAATTGAGGAACCGAGAATTCTTACGAAACACCCAGACTTCCCAGGGCTTACCCAGGCTTTCCAGACTTCCAGTGAGGAACCCAGAATTCTTACGAAACACCCAGACTTCCCAGGGCTTACCCAGGCTTTCCAGACTTTCAGTGAGGAACCCAGAATTCTTACGAAACACCCAGACTTCCCAGGGGTTACCCAGGCTTTCCAGACTTCCAAGTGAGGAACCCAGAATTCTTACGAAATACCCAGACTTCCCAGGGGTTACCCAGGCTTTCCAGACTTCCGAGGTAGTAACCCAGAGATCCAAGGAGCTACCCAGGACCTCCACGGCCTAACCTAGACTTCCCAGAGGTTTCCCAGTCTTAGCAGACTTCCACGTGATGAACCCAGAATTCTTACGTAATACCTAGACTTCCCAGAGTTTACCCAGTCTTTCCAGACTTCCAAGTGAGGAACCCTGAATTCTTATGAAATACCCAGACTTCCAAGGGGTTACCCAAGCTTTCCAGACTTCCTAGTGAGTAACCCAAAATTCTTATGAACTACCCAGACTTCCCAGGGCCTACCCAGGATGTGCAGACTTCCACGTTAGGAACCCAGAATTCTTACGAAATACCCAGACTTCCCAGGGGTTACCCAAGCTTTCCAGACTTCCTAGTGAGTAACCCAGAATTATTATGAATTACCCATGCTCCCCAGAGACTAACACAGTCGTCGCAGAGGTTACCCAGAGTTTCCAGACTTCCAAGTGGGAAACCCAGAATTCTTACAAAATACCCAGACTTCCCAGAGCTTACGCAGTCTTTCCAGACTTCCAAGTGAGGAACCCAGAATTCTGACGAAACACCCAGACTTCCCAGGGCTTACCCAGGCTTTATAGACTTTCTAGTGAGTAATCCAGAATTCTTATGAACTACACATGCTCCCCAGAGACTAACACAGTCGTCGCAGAGGTTACCCAGGGTTTCCAGACTTCCAAGTGGGAAACGCAGAATTCTTACGAAATACCCAGACTTCCCATGGGTTACCCAGGCTGTGCAGACTTCCACGCGAGGAACCCAGAATTCTTACGAAATACCCAGACTTCCCAGTGGTTACCCAGGCTTTCCAGACTTCCATTTGAGGAACCTAGAATTCTTACGAAATACCCAGACTTGCCAGGGCTTACCCAGTCTTTCCAGACTTCCAAGTGGGGAACCCAGGATTCTTACGAAATACCCAGACTTCCCAGGGGTTACCCAGTTGTTCCAGACTTTCTAGTGAGTAACCCAGAAACCTTATGAACTACCCATGCTCCCCAGAGTCTATCCCAAACCTCCCAGAGGTTACCCAGGCTTTCCAGAATTCCACGTGGGGAACCCAGAATTCTTACAAAATACCCAGACTTCCCAGAGTTTACCCAGTCTGTCCAGACTTCCAAGTGAGGAACCCAGAATTCTGACGGAACACCCAGACTTCCCAGGGCTTACCCAGGCTTTCCAGACTTCCAGTGAGGAACCCAGAATTCTTACGTAATACCCAGAACTCCCAGAGTTTACCCAGTCTTTCCAGACTTCCAAGTGAGGAACCCAGAATTCTTACGAAACACCCAGACTTCTCAGGGCTTACCCAGGCTTTGCAGACTTTATAGTGAGTAACCCAAAATTCTTATGGGCTACCCAGACTTCCCAGGGCTTACCCAGGATGTACAGACTTCCACGTGAGGAACCCAGAATTCTTACGAAATACCCAGACTTCCCAGGGGTTACCCAGGCTTTCCAGACTTCCAAATGAGGAACCCTGAATTCTTATGAAATACCCAGACGTCCAAGGGGTTACCCAAGCTTTCCAGACTTTCTAGTGAGTAACCCAGAATTATTATGAACTACCCATGCTCCCCAGAGACTAACGCAGTCGTCGCAGAGGTTACCCAGGGTTTCCAGACTTCCAAGTGGGAAACCCAGAATTCTTACGAAATACCCAGACTTCCCATGGGTTACCCAGGATGTGCAGACTTCCACGTGAGGAACCCAGAATTCTTACGAAATACCCAGACTTCCCAGGGGTTACCCAAGCTTTCCAGACTTCCTAGTGAGTAACCCAGAATTATTATGAACTACCCATGCTCCCCAGAGACTAACACAGTCGTCGCAGAGGTTACCCAGAGTTTCCAGACTTCCAAGTGGGAAACCCAGAATTCTTACAAAATACGAAGACTTCCCAGAGCTTACGCAGTCTTTCCAGACTTCCAAGTGAGGAACCCAGAATTCTGACGAAACACCCAGACTTCCCAGGGCTTACCCAGGCTTTATAGACTTTCTAGTGGGTAATCCAGAATTCTTATGAACTACACATGCTCCCCAGAGACTAACACAGTCGTCGCAGAGGTTACCCAGGGTTTCCAGACTTCTAAGTGGGAAACCCAGAATTCTTACGAAATACCCAGACTTCCCATGGGTTACCCAGGCTGTGCAGACTTCCACGCGAGGAACCCAGAATTCTTACGAAATACCCAGACTTCCCAGTGGTCACCCAGGCTTTCCAGACTTCCATTTGAGGAACCTAGAATTCTTACGAAATACCCAGACTTGCCAGGGCTTACCCAGTCTTTCCAGACTTCCAAGTGGGGAACCCAGGATTCTTACGAAATACCCAGACTTCCCATAGGTTACCCAGGCTGTGCAGAATTCAAAGTAAGTAAAACAGAATTCTTACGAAATACCCAGACTTCCCAGGGGTTACCCAGTTGTTCCAGACTTTCTAGTGAGTAACCCAGAAACCTTATGAACTACCCATGCTCCCCAGAGTCTGTCCCAAACCTCCCAGAGGTTACCCAGGCTTTCCAGAATTCCACGTGGGGAACCCAGAATTCTTACAAAATACCCAGACTTCCCAGAGTTTACCCAGTCTGTCCAGACTTCCAAGTGAGGAACCCAGAATTCTGACGAAACACCCAGACTTCCCAGGGCTTACCCAGGCTTTCCAGACTTCCAGTGAGGAACCCAGAATTCTTACGTAATACCCAGAACTCCCAGAGTTTACCCAGTCTTTCCAGACTTCCAAGTGAGGAACCCAGAATTCTTACGAAACACCCAGACTTCTCAGGGCTTACCCAGGCTTTGCAGACTTTATAGTGAGTAACCCAAAATTCTTATGGGCTACCCAGACTTCCCAGGGCTTACCCAGGATGTGCAGACTTCCACGTGATGAACCCAGAATTCTTACGTAATACCTAGACTTCCCAGAGTTTACCCAGGCTTTCCAGACTTCCAAGTGAGGAACCCTGAATTCTTATGAAATACCCAGACTTCCAAGGGGTTACCCAAGCTTTCCAGACTTCCTAGTGAGTAACCCAAAATTCTTATGAACTACCCAGACTTCCCAGGGCCTACCCAGGATGTGCAGACTTCCACGTTAGGAACCCAGAATTCTTACGAAATACCCAGACTTCCCAGGGGTTACCCAAGCTTTCCAGACTTCCTAGTGAGTAACCCAGAATTATTATGAACTACCCATGCTCCCCAGAGACTAACACAGTCGTCGCAGAGGTTACCCAGAGTTTCCAGACTTCCAAGTGGGAAACCCAGAATTCTTACAAAATACCCAGACTTCCCAGAGCTTACGCAGTCTTTCCAGACTTCCAAGTGAGGAACCCAGAATTCTGACGAAACACCCAGACTTCCCAGGGCTTACCCAGGCTTTATAGACTTTCTAGTGAGTAATCCAGAATTCTTATGAACTACACATGCTCCCCAGAGACTAACACAGTCGTCGCAGAGGTTACCCAGGGTTTCCAGACTTCCAAGTGGGAAACCCAGAATTCTTACGAAATACCCAGACTTCCCATGGGTTACCCAGGCTGTGCAGACTTCCACGCGAGGAACCCAGAATTCTTACGAAATACCCAGACTTCCCAGTGGTTACCCAGGCTTTCCAGACTTCCATTTGAGGAACCTAGAATTCTTACGAAATACCCAGACTTGCCAGGGCTTACCCAGTCTTTCCAGACTTCCAAGTGGGGAACCCAGGATTCTTACGAAATACCCAGACTTCCCATAGGTTACCCAGGCTGTGCAGAATTCAAAGTAAGTAAAACAGAATTCTTACGAAATACCCAGACTTCCCAGGGGTTACCCAGTTGTTCCAGACTTTCTAGTGAGTAACCCAGAAACCTTATGAACTACCCATGCTCCCCAGAGTCTATCCCAAACCTCCCAGAGGTTACCCAGGCTTTCCAGAATTCCACGTGGGGAACCCAGAATTCTTACAAAATACCCAGACTTCCCAGAGTTTACCCAGTCTGTCCAGACTTCCAAGTGAGGAACCCAGAATTCTGACGAAACACCCAGACTTCCCAGGGCTTACCCAGGCTTTCCAGACTTCCAGTGAGGAACCCAGAATTCTTACGTAATATCCAGAACTCCCAGAGTTTACCCAGTCTTTCCAGACTTCCAAGTGAGGAACCCAGAATTCTTACGAAACACCCAGACTTCTCAGGGCTTACCCAGGCTTTGCAGACTTTATAGTGAGTAACCCAAAATTCTTATGGGCTACCCAGACTTCCCAGGGCTTACCCAGGATGTGCAGACTTCCACGTGAGGAACCCAGAATTCTTACGAAATACCCAGACTTCCCAGGGGTTACCCAGGCTTTCCAGACTTCCAAATGAGGAACCCTGAATTCTTATGAAATAACCAGACGTCCCAGGGCTTACCCAAGCTTTCCAGACTTCCTAGTGATTAACCCAGAATTATTATCAACTACCCATGCTCCCCAGAGACTAACACAGTCATCCCAGAGGTTACCCAGTCTTTCCAGACTTCCAAGTGGGGAACCCAGAATTCTTACGAAATACCCAGACTTCCCATGTGTTACCCAGGCTGTGCAGACTTCCACGTGAGGAACCCAGAATTCTTACGAAATACCCAGACTTCCCATGGGTTACTCAGGCTGTGCAGGCTTGCACGTGGGGAACCCAGAATTATTACGAAGTACCCAGACTTCCCATGGGTTACCCAGACTTTACAGACTTCCATGTGAGGAACCCAGAATTCTTACGAAATACCCAGACTTCCCATGGATTACCCAGGCTGTATAGACTTGCACGTGAGGAACCCAGAATTCTTACGAAATACCCAGACTTCCCAGGGAATACCCAGTCTTTCTAGATTTCCAAGTGGTGAACCCAGAATTGTTAGATATACCCAGACTTTGCAGACTTTCTAGTGAGGAACCCAGAATTCTTACGAAACACCCAGACTTCCCAGGGCTTACCCAGGCTTTCCAGACTTCCAGTGAGGAACCCAGAATTCTTACGAAACACCCAGACTTCCCAGGGCTTACCCAGGCTTTCCAGACTTCCAGTGAGGAACCCAGAGTTCTTACGAAATACCCAGACTTCCCAGGGCTTACCCAAGCTTGCCATACTTCCAAGTGAGGAACCCAGAATTATTACGAAACACCCAGACTTCCCAGGGCTTACCCAGGCTTTCCAGACTTCCAGTGAGGAACCCAGAATTCTTACGAAACACCCAGACTTCCTAGGTCTTACCCTTTGTAGACTTTCTAGTGAGTAACAAAGAATTCTTATGAACTACCCATGCTCCCCAGAGTCTATCCCAAACCACCCAGAGATTACCCAGGCTTTCCAGAACTCCACGTGGGGAACCCAAAGTTCTTGCGAAATACCCAGACTTCCCAGGGCTTACCCAAGCTTGCCATACTTCCAAGTGAGGAACCCAGAATTATTACGAAACATCCAGACTTCCCAGGGCTTACCCAGGCTTTCCAGATTTCCAGTGAGGAACCCAGAATTCTTACGAAACACCCAGACTTCCCAGGGCTTACCCACGCTTTCTAGACTTCCAGTGAGAAACCCAGATTTCTTACGAAACACCCAGACTTCCCAGGGCTTACCCAAGCTTTCCAGACTTCCTAGTGAGTAACCCAGAATTATTATGAACTACCCATGCTCCCCAGAGACTAACACAGTCTTCCCAGAGGTTACCCAGTATTTCCAGTCTTCCAAGTGGGGAACCCAGAATTCTTACGAAATACCCAGACTTCCCATGGGTTACCCAGGCTTTACAGACTTCAATGTGAGGAACCCAGAATTCTTACGAAATACCCAGACTTCCCATGGATTACCCAGGCTGTGCAGACTTGCACGTGAGGAACCCAGAATTCTTACGAAATACCCAGACTTCCCAGGGATTACCCAGTCTTTCTAGATTTCCAAGTGGTGAACCCAGAATTGTTAGATATACCCAGACTTTGCAGACTTTCTAGTGAGGAACCCAGAATTCTTACGAAACACCCAGACTTCCCAGGGCTTACCCAGGCTTTGTAGACTTTCTAGTGAGTAACAAAGAATTCTTATGAACTACCCATGCTCCCCAGAGTCTATCCCAAACCTCCCAGAGGTTACCCAGGCTTTCCAGAATTCCACGTGGGGAACCGAGAGTTCTTACGAAATACCCAGACTTCCCAGGGCTTACCCAAGCTTGCCATACTTCCAAGTGAGGAACCCAGACTTCTTACGAAACACCCAGACTTCCCAGGGCTTACCCAGGCTGCGCAGACTTGCACGTGAGGAACCCACAATTCTTACGAAATACCCAGACTTCCCATCTATTACCCAGGCTCTGCAGACTTGCACGTGAGGAACCCAGAATTCTTACGAAATACCCAGACTTCCCAGGGATTACCCAGTCTTTCTAGATTTCCCAGTGGTGAAACCAGAATTGTTAGATATACCCAGGCTTTGCAGACTTTCTAGTGAATATCCCAGAATTCTTATGAACTACCCATGCTCCCCAGAGTCTATCCCAAACCTCCCAGAGGTTACCCAGGCTTTCCAGAATTCCACGTGGGGAACCCAGAATTCTCACAAAATAGCCAGACTTCCCAGAGCTTACCCAGTCTTTCCAGGCTTCCAAGTGAGGAACCCAGAATTCTTACGAAACACCCAGACTTCCCAGGGTTACCCAGGCTTTGTAGACTTTCTAGTGAGTAACAAAGAATTCTTATGAACTACCCATGCTCCCCAGAGTCTATCCCAAACCTCCCAGAGATTACCCAGGCTTTCCAGAATTCCACGTGGGGAACCCAAAGTTTTTGCGAAATACCCAGACTTCCCAGGGCTTACCCAAGCTTGCCATACTTCCAAGTGAGGAACCCAGAATTATTACGAAACACCCAGACTTCCCAGGGCTTACCCAGGCTTTCCAGATTTCCAGTGAGGAACCCAGAATTCTTACGAAACACCCAGACTTCCCAGGGCTTACCCAGGCTTTCCAGACTTCCAGTGAGGAACCCAGAGTTCTTACGAAATACCCAGACTTCCCAGGGCTTACCCAAGCTTGCCATACTTCCAAGTGAGGAACCCAGAATTATTACGAAACACCCAGACTTCCCAGGGCTTACCCAGGCTTTCCAGACTTCCAGTGAGGAACCCAGAATTCTTACGAAACACCCAGACTTCCTAGGGCTTACCCAGGCTTTGTAGACTTTCTAGTGAGTAACAAAGAATTCTTATGAACTACCCATGCTCCCCAGAGTCTATCCCAAACCTCCCAGAGGTTACCCAGGCCTTCCAGAATTCCACGTGGGGAACCCAGAGTTCTTACGAAATACCCAGACTTCCCAGGGCTTACCTAAGCTTGCCATACTTCCAAGTGAGGAACCCAGAATTATTACGAAACACCCAGACTTCCCAGGGCTTACCCAGGCTTTCCAGACTTCCAGTGAGGAACCCAGAATTCTTACGAAGCACCCAGACTTCCCAGGGCTTACCCAAGCTTTCCAGACTTCCTAGTGAGTAACCCAGAATTATTATGAACTACCCATGCTCCCCAGAGACTAACACAGTCATCCCAGAGGTTACCCAGTCTTTCCAGACTTCCACGTGAGGACCCCAGATTTCTTACGAAATACCCAGACTTCCCATGGGTTACCCAGGCCGTGCAGACTTGCACGTGGGGAACCCAGAATTATTACGAAATACCCATACTTCCCAGGGATTACCCAGTCTTTCTAGATTTCTAAGTGGTGAACCCAGAATTGTTAGATATACCCAGGCTTTGCAGACTTTCTAGTGAGTTACCCAGAATTCTTATGAACTACCCATGCTCCCCAGAGTCTATCCCAAACCTCCCAGAAGTTACCCAGGCTTTCCAGAATTCCACGTGGGGAACCCAGAATTCTTACAAAATACCCAGACTTCCCAGAGCTTACCCAGTCTTTCCAGACTTCCAAGTGAGGAACCCAGAATTCTTACGAAACACCCAGACTTCCCAGGGCTTACCCAGGCTTTGTAGACTTTCTAGTGAGTAACAAAGAATTCTTATGAACTACCCATGCTCCCCAGAGTCTATCCCCAACCTCCCAGAGGTTACACAGGCTTTCCAGAATTCCACGTGGGGAACCCAGAGTTCTTACGAAATACCCAGACTTCCCAGGGCTTACCTAAGCTTGCCATACTTCCAAGTGAGGAACCCAGAATTATTACGAAACACCCAGACTTCCCAGGGCTTACCCAGGCTTTCCAGACTTCCAGTGAGGAACCCAGAATTCTTACGAAACACGCAGACTTCCCAGGGGTTAAAGAGGCTTTACAGACTTCCATGTGAGGAACCTAGAATTCTTACGAAATACCCAGACTTCCCATGGGTTACCCAGGTTGTGCAGACCTGCACGTGAGGAACCCAGAATTCTTACGAAATACCCAGACTTCCCAGGGCTTACCCAGGCTTTCCAGACTTCCAGTGAGGAACCCAGAATTCTTACGAAACACCCAGACTTCCCAGGGCTTACCCAAGCTTTCCAGACTTCCTAGTGATTAACCCAGAATTATTATCAACTACCCATGCTCCCCAGAGACTAACACAGTCATCCCAGAGGTTACCCAGTCTTTCCAGACTTCCAAGTGGGGAACCCAGAATTCTTACGAAATACCCAGACTTCCCATGTGTTACCCAGGCTGTGCAGACTTCCACGTGAGGAACCCAGAATTCTTACGAAATACCCAGACTTCCCATGGGTTACTCAGGCTGTGCAGGCTTGCACGTGGGGAATACAGAATTATTACGAAATACCCAGACTTCCCATGGGTTACTCAGGCTTTACAGACTTCCATGTGAGGAACCCAGAATTCTTACGAAATACCCAGACTTCCCATGGATTACCCAGGCTGTATAGACTTGCACGTGAGGAACCCAGAATTCTTACGAAATACCCAGACTTCCCAGGGAATACCCAGTCTTTCTAGATTTCCAAGTGGTGAACCCAGAATTGTTAGATATACCCAGACTTTGCAGACTTTCTAGTGACTAACCCAGAATTCTTACGAAACACCCAGACTTCCCAGGGCTTACCCAGGCTTTGTAGACTTTCTAGTGAGTAACAAAGAATTCTTATGAACTACCCATGCTCCCCAGAGTCTATCCCAAACCTCCCAGAGGTTACCCAGGCTTTCCAGAATTCCACGTGGGGAACCGAGAGTTCTTACGAAATACCCAGACTTCCCAGGGCTTACCCAAGCTTGCCATACTTCCAAGTGAGGAACCCAGACTTCTTACGAAACACCCAGACTTCCCAGGGCTTACCCAGGCTGTGCAGACTTGCACGTGAGGAACCCAGAATTCTTACGAAATACCCAGACTTCCCATTTATTACCCAGGCTCTGCAGACTTGCACGTGAGGAACCCAGAATTCTTACGAAATACCCAGACTTCCCAGGGATTACCCAGTCTTTCTAGATTTCCCAGTGGTGAACCCAGAATTGTTAGATATACCCAGGCTTTGCAGACTTTCTAGTGAGTATCCCAGAATTCTTATCAACTACCCATGCTCCCCAGAGTCTATCCCAAACCTCCCACAGGTAACCCAGGCTTTCCAGAATTCCACGTGGGGAACCCAGAATTCTCACAAAATACCCAGACTTCCCAGAGCTTACCCAGTCTTTCCAGACTTCCAAGTGAGGAACCCAGAATTCTTACGAAACACCCAGACTTCCCAGGGCTTACCCAGGCTTTGTAGACTTTCTAGTGAGTAACAAAGAATTCTTATGAACTACCCATGCTCCCCAGAGTCTATCCCAAACCTCCCAGAGATTACCCAGGCTTTCCAGAATTCCACGTGGGGAACCCAAAGTTCTTGCGAAATGCCCATACTTCCCAGGGCTTACCCAGGCTTTCCAGATTTCCAGTGAGGAACCCAGAATTCTTACGAAACACCCAGATTTCCCAGGGCTTACCCAGGCTTTCCAGACTTCCAGTGAGGAACCCAGAATTCTTACGAAACACCCAGACTTCCCAGGGCTTACCCAGGCTTTCCAGACTTCCAGTGAGGAACCCAGAATTCTTACGAAACACCCAGACTTCCTAGGGCTTACCCAGGCTTTGTAGACTGTCTAGTGAGTAACAAAGAATTCTTATGAACTACCCATGCTCCTCAGAGTCTATCCCAAACCTCCCAGAGGTTACCCAGGCCTTCCAGAATTCCACGTGGGGAACCCAGAGTTCTTACGAAATACCCAGACTTCCCAGGGCTTCCCTAAGCTTGCCATACTTCCAAGTGAGGAACCCAGAATTATTACGAAACACCCAGACTTCCCAGGGCTTACCCAGGCTTTCCAGACTTCCAGTGAGGAACCCAGAATTCTTACGAAACACCCAGACTTCCCAGGGCTTACCCAAGCTTTCCAGACTTCCTAGTGAGTAACCCAGAATTATTATGAACTACCCATGCTCCACAGAGACTAACACAGTCATCCCAGAGGTTACCCAGTCTTTCCAGACTTCCACGTGGTAAACCCAGAATTCTTACAAAATACCCAGAGTTCCCAGGGCTTACCCAGGCTTTCCAGATTTCCAGTGAGGAACCCAGAATTCTTACGAAACACCCAGACTTCCCAGGGCTTACCCAGGCTTTCCAGACTTCCAGTGAGGAACCCAGAGTTCTTACGAAATACCCAGACTTCCCAGGGCTTACCCAAGCTTGCCATACTTCCAAGTGAGGAACCCAGAATTATTACGAAACACCCAGACTTCCCAGGGCTTACCCAGGCTTTCCAGACTTCCAGTGAGGAACCCAGAATTCTTACGAAACACCCAGACTTCCTAGGGCTTACCCAGGCTTTGTAGACTTTCTAGTGAGTAACAAAGAATTCATATGAACTACCCATGCTCCCCAGAGTCTATCCCAAACCTCCCAGAGATTACCCAGGCTTTCGAGAATTCCACGTGGGGAACCCAAAGTTCTTGCGAAATACCCAGACTTTCCAGGGCTTACCCAAGCTTGCCATACTTCCAAGTGAGGAACCCAGATTTATTACGAAACATCCAGACTTCCCAGGGCTTACCCAGGCTTTCCAGATTTCCAGTGAGGAACCCAGAGTTCTTACGAAACACCCAGACTTCCCAAGGCTTACCCAGGCTTTCCAGACTTCCAGTGAGGAATCCAGAATTCTTACGAAACACCCAGACTTTCCAGGGCTTACCCAAGCTTTCCAGACTTCCTAGTGAGCAACCCAGAATTATTATGAACTACCCATGCTCCCCAGAGACTAACACAGTCATCCCAGACGTTACCCAGTATTTCCAGACTTCCAAGTGGGGAACCCAGAATTCTTACGAAATACCCAGACTTCCCATGGGTTACCCAGGCTTTACAGACTTCCATGTGAGGAACCCAGAATTCTTACGAAATACCCAGACTTCCCATGGATTACCCAGGCTGTGCAGACTTGCACGTGAGGAACCCAGAATTCTTACGAAATACCCAGACTTCCCAGGGATTACCCAGTCTTTCTAGATTTCCAAGTGGTGAACCCAGAATTGTTAGATATACCCAGACTTTGCAGACTTTCTAGTGAATAACCCAGAATTCTTATGAACTACCCATGCTCCCCAGAGTCTATCCCAAACCTCCCAGAGGTTATCCAGCCTTTCCAGAATTCCACGTGGGGAACCCAGAATTCTTACAAAATACCCAGACTTCCCAGAGTTTACCCAGTCTTTCCACACTTCCAAGTGAGGAACCCAGAATTCTTACGAAACACCCAGACTTCCCAGGGCTTACCCAGGCTTTGTAGACTTTCTAGTGAGTAACAAAGAATTCTTATGAACTACCCATGCTCCCCAGAGTCTATCCCAAACCTCCCAGAGGTTACCCAGGCTTTCCAGAATTCCACGTGGGGAACCGAGAGTTCTTACGAAATACCCAGACTTCCCAGGGCTTACCCAGGCTTTCCAGACTTCCAGTGAGGATCCCAGAATTCTTAAGAAATACCCAGACTTCCCAGGGCTTACCCAGGCTTTCCAGACTTCCAGTGACGAACCCATAATTCTTACGAAACACCCAGACTTCCCAGGGGTTACCCACACTTTCCAGACTTCCAAGTAAGGAACCCAGAATTCTTACGAAATACCCAGACTTCCCATGGGTTACCCAGGCTGTGCAGACTTCCACGTGAGGAACCCAGAATTCTTACGAAATACCCAGACTTCCCATGTATTACCCAGGCTGTGCAGACTTGCACGTGAGGAACCCAGAATTCTTACGAAATACCCTGACTTCCCAGGGATTACCCAGTCTTTCTAGATTTACAAGTTGTGAACCCAGAAATCTTAGATACACCCAGGCTTTGCAGACTTTCTAGTGAGTAACCCAGAATTCTTATGAAATACCCATGCTCCCCAGAGTCTATCCCAAACCTCCCAGAGGTTACCCAGGCTTTCCAGAATTCCACGTGGGGAACCCAGAATTCTTACAAAATACCCAGACTTCCCAGAGCTTACCCAGTCTTTCCAGACTTCCAACTGAGGAACCCAGAATTCTTACGAAACACCCAGACTTCCCAGGGCTTACCCAGGCTTTGTAGACTTTCTAGTGAGTAACCGAAAATTCTTATGAACTACCCAGACTTCCCAGGGCTTACCCAGGATGTGCAGACTTCCACGTGAGGAACCCAGAATTCTTACGAAATACACAGACTTCCCATGGGTTACCCAGGCTGTGCAGACTTGCACGTCGGGAACCCAGAATTATTACGAAATACCCAGACTTCCCTGGGCTTACCCAGGCTTTCCAGACTTCCAGTGAGGATCCCAGAATTCTTACGAAACACCCAGACTTCCCAGAGGTTACCCAGGCTTTACAGACTTCCATGTGAGGAACCTAGAATTCTTACGAAATACCCAGACTTCCCATGGGTTACCCAGGTTGTGCAGACCTGCACGTGAGGAACCCAGAATTCTTACGAAATACCCAGACTTCCCCGGGCTTACCCACTCTTTCCAGACTTTCTAGTGAGTCACCCAGAATTCTTATGAACTACCCATGCTCCCCAGAGTCTTTCCCAAATCTCCCAGAGCTTACCCAGGCTTTCCAGAATTCCACGTGGGGAACCCAGAATCCTTTCAAAATACCCAAACTTCCCAGGCTTTACACAGGCTTTCCAGACTTACAGTGAAGAACCCAGAATTCTTACGAAACACCCAGACTTCCCTGGGCTTACCCAGGCTTTCCAGACTTCCAGTGAGGATCCCAGAATTCTTACGAAACACCCAGACTTCCCAGAGGTTACCCAGGCTTTACAGACTTCCATGTGAGGAACCTAGAATTCTTACGAAATACCCAGACTTCCCATGGGTTACCCAGGTTGTGCAGACCTGCACGTGAGGAACCCAGAATTCTTACGAAATACCCAGACTTCCCCGGGCTTACCCAGGCTTTCCAGACTTCCAGTGAGGAACCCAGAATTCTTACGAAACACCCAGACTTCCCAGGGCTTACCCAAGCTTTCCAGACTTCCTAGTGAGTAACCCAGAATTATTATGAACTACCCATGCTCCCCAGAGACTAACACAGTAATCCCAGAGGTTACCCAGTCTTTCCAGTCTTCCAAGTGGGGAACCCAGAATTCTTACGAAATACCCAGACTTCCCATGGGTTACCCAGGCTGTGCAGACTTGCACGTCGGGAACCCATAATTATTACGAAATACCCAGACTTCCCATGGGTTACCCATGCTTTACAGACTTCCACGTGAGGAACCCAGAATTCTTACGAAATACCCAGACTTCCCATGGATTACCCAGTCTTTCTAGATTTCCAAGTGGTGAACCCAGAATTGTTAGATATACCCAGGCTTTGCAGACTTTCTAGTGAGTAACCCAGAATTTTTATGAACTACCCATGCTCCCCAGAGTGTATCCCAAACCTCCCAGAGGTTAACCAGGCTTTCCAGAATTCCACGAGGGGAACCCAGAATTCTTAGAAAATACCCAGACTTCCCAGAGCTTACCCAGTCTTTCCAGACTTCCAAGTGAGGAACCCAGAATTCTTACGAAACACCCAGACTTCCCAGGGCTTACCCAGGCTTTGTAGACTTTCTAGTGAGTAACAAAGAATTCTTATGAACTACCCATGCTCCCCAGAGTCTATCCCAAACCTCCCAGAGGATACCCAGGCTTTCCAGAATTCCACGTGGGGAACCCAGAGTTCTTACGAAATACCCAGACTTCCCAAGGCTTGCCCAAGCTTGCCATACTTCCAAGTGAGGAACCCAGAATTCTTACGAAACACCCAGACTTCCCAGGGCTTACCCAGGCTTTCCAGACCTCCAGTGAGGAACCCAGAATTCTTACGAAACAGCCAGACTTCCCAGGGATTACCCAGGCTTTCCAGACTTTCAGTGAGGAACCCAGAATTCTTACGAAACACCCAGACTTCCCAGGGGTTACCCAGGCTGTGCAGACTTCCACGTGAGGAACCCGAATTCTTACGAAATACCCAGACTTCCCAGGGCCTACCCAGGATGTGCAGACTTCCACGTTAGGAACCCAGAATTCTTACGAAATACCCAGACTTCCCAGGGGTTACCCAAGCTTTCCAGACTTCCTAGTGAGTAACCCAGAATTATTATGAGCTACCCATGCTCCCCAGAGACTAACACAGTCGTCGCAGAGGTTACCCAGGGTTTCCAGACTTCCAAGTGGGAAACCCAGAATTCTTACAAAATACCCAGACTTCCCAGAGCTTACGCAGTCTTTCCAGACTTCCAAGTGAGGAACCCAGACTTGTGACGAAACACCCAGACTTCCCAGGGCTTAAACAGGCTTTGTAGACTTTCTAGTGAGTAATCCAGAATTCTTATGAACTACCCATGCTCCCCAGAGACTAACACAGTCGTCGCAGAGGTTACCCAGGGTTTCCAGACTTCCAAGTGGGAAACCCAGAATTCTTACGAAATACCCAGACTTCCCATGGGTTACCCAGGCTGTGCAGACTTCCACGCGAGGAACCCAGAATTCTTACGAAATACCCAGACTTCCCAGTGGTTACCCAGGCGTTCCAGACTTCCATGTGAGGAACCCAAAATTCTTACGAAATACCCAGACTTCCCATGGATTACCCAGGCTGTGCAGACTTGCACGTGAGGAACCCAGAATTCTTACGAAATACCCAGAATTCCCAGGGATTACCCAGTCTTTCTAGATTTCCAAGTGGTGAACCCAGAATTCTTAGATATACCCAGGCTTTGCAGACTTTCTAGTGACTAACCCAGAATTCTTATGATCTACCCATGCTCCCCAGAGTCTATCCCAAACCTCCCAGAGGTTACCCAGGCTTTCCAGAATTCCACGTGGGGAACCCAGAATTCTTACAAAATACCCAGAATTCCCAGAGCTTACCCAGTCTTTCCAGACTTCCAAGTGAGGAACCCAGAATTCTGACGAAACACCCAGACTTTCCAGGGCTTACCCAGGCTTTGTAGACTTTCTAGTGAGTAACCCAGAATTATTATGAACTACCCATGCTCCCCAGAGTCTATCCCAAACCTCCCAGAGGTTACCCAGGCTTTCCAGAATTCCACGTGGGGAACCCAGAGTTCTTACGAAATACGCAGACTTCCCAGGGCTTACCCAGGCCTGCCATACTTCCAAGTGAGGAACCCAGAATTCTTACGAAACACCCAGACTTCTCAGGGGTTCCTAGGAGCTACCCAGGCCCTCCACGGCCTAACCTAGACTTCCCAGAAGTTCCCCAGTCTTAGCAGACTTCCACGTGATGAACCCAGAATTCTTACGTAATACCTAGACTTCCCAGAGTTTACCCAGTCTTTCCAGACTTCCAAGTGGGAAACCCGAAATTCTTACGAAATACCCAGACTTCCCATGGGTTACCCAGGCTGTGCAGACTTCCACACGAGGAACCCAGAATTCTTGCGTAATACCCAGACTTCCCAGTGGTTACCCAGGCTTTCCAGACTTCCATGTGAGGAACCTAGAATTCTTACGAAATACCCAGACTTCCCAGGGCTTACCCAGTCTTTCCAGACTTCCAAGTGAGGAACCCAGAGACTAACCCAGACCTCCCAGAGGTTACCCAAGCTTTCCAGACTTCCAAGTGGGGAACCCAGAATTCTTACGAAATACCCAGACTTCCCAGGGGTTACCCAGTCGTTCCAGACTTTCTAGTGAGTAACCCAGAAACCTTATGAACTACCCATGCTCCGCAGAATCTATCCCAAATCTCGCAGAGGTTACCCAGGCTTTCCGGAATTCCACGTGGGGAACCCAGAATCCTTACAAAATACCCAAACTTCCCAGGGCTTACCCAGCTTTTCCAGACTTCCAGTGAGGAACCCAGAATTCTTACGAAACACCCACACTACCCAGGGCTTACCCTGGCTTTCCAGACTTCCACGTGGGGAACCCAGAATCCTTACAAAATACCCATACTTCCAAGGGTTTACCCAGGCTTTCCAGCTTTCCAGTGAGGTACCCAGAATTCTTACGAAATACCCAGACTTCCCATGGGTTACCCAGGCTGTGCAGACTTCCACGTGAGGAACCCAGAATTCTTACGAAATACCCAGACTTCCCATGGGTTACCCAGGCTGTGCAGACATGCACGTGGGGAACCCAGAATTATTACGAAATACCCAGACTTCCCATGGGTTACCCAGGCTTTACAGACTTCCACGTGAGGAACCCAGAATTCTTACGAAATACCCAGACTTCCCATGGATTACCCAGGCTGTGCAGACTTGCACGTGAGGAACCCAGAAATCTTACGAAATACCCAGACTTCCCAGGGATTACCCAGTCTTTCTAGATTTCCAAGTGGTGAACCCAGAATTGTTAGATATACCCAGGCTTTGCAGACTTTCTAGTGAGTAGCCCAGAATTCTTATGAACTACCCATGCTCCCCAGAGTCTATCCCAAACCTCCCAGGGTTAACCAGGCTTTCCAGAATTCCACGAGGGGAACCCAGAATTCTTAGAAAATACCCAGACTTCCCAGAGCTTACCCAGTCTTTCCAGACTTCCAAGTGAGGAACCCAGAATTCTTACGAAACACCCAGACTTCCCAGGGCTTACCCAGGCTTTGTAGACTTTCTAGTGAGTAACAAAGAATTCTTATGAACTACCCATGCTCCCCAGAGTCTATCCCAAACCTCCCAGAGGTTACCCAGGCTTTCCAGAATTCCACGTGGGGAACCCAGAGTTCTTACGAAATACCCAGACTTCCCAGGGCTTACCCAAGCTTGCCATACTTCCAATTGAGGAACCGAGAATTCTTACGAAACACCCAGACTTCCCAGGGCTTACCCAGGCTTTCCAGACTTCCAGTGAGGAACCCAGAATTCTTACGAAACACCCAGACTTCCCAGGGCTTACCCAGGCTTTCCAGACTTTCAGTGAGGAACCCAGAATTCTTACGAAACACCCAGACTTCCCAGGGGTTACCCAGGCTTTCCAGACTTCCAAGTGAGGAACCCAGAATTCTTACGAAATACCCAGACTTCCCAGGGGTTACCCAGGCTTTCCAGACTTCCGAGGTAGTAACCCAGAGATCCAAGGAGCTACCCAGGACCTCCACGGCCTAACCTAGACTTCCCAGAGGTTTCCCAGTCTTAGCAGACTTCCACGTGATGAACCCAGAATTCTTACGTAATACCTAGACTTCCCAGAGTTTACCCAGTCTTTCCAGACTTCCAAGTGAGGAACCCTGAATTCTTATGAAATACCCAGACTTCCAAGGGGTTACCCAAGCTTTCCAGACTTCCTAGTGAGTAACCCAAAATTCTTATGAACTACCCAGACTTCCCAGGGCCTACCCAGGATGTGCAGACTTCCACGTTAGGAACCCAGAATTCTTACGAAATACCCAGACTTCCCAGGGGTTACCCAAGCTTTCCAGACTTCCTAGTGAGTAACCCAGAATTATTATGAATTACCCATGCTCCCCAGAGACTAACACAGTCGTCGCAGAGGTTACCCAGAGTTTCCAGACTTCCAAGTGGGAAACCCAGAATTCTTACAAAATACCCAGACTTCCCAGAGCTTACGCAGTTTTTCCAGACTTCCAAGTGAGGAACCCAGAATTCTGACGAAACACCCAGACTTCCCAGGGCTTACCCAGGCTTTATAGACTTTCTAGTGAGTAATCCAGAATTCTTATGAACTACACATGCTCCCCAGAGACTAACACAGTCGTCGCAGAGGTTACCCAGGGTTTCCAGACTTCCAAGTGGGAAACCCAGAATTCTTACGAAATACCCAGACTTCCCATGGGTTACCCAGGCTGTGCAGACTTCCACGCGAGGAACCCAGAATTCTTACGAAATACCCAGACTTCCCAGTGGTTACCCAGGCTTTCCAGACTTCCATTTGAGGAACCTAGAATTCTTACGAAATACCCAGACTTGCCAGGGCTTACCCAGTCTTTCCAGACTTCCAAGTGGGGAACCCAGGATTCTTACGAAATACCCAGACTTCCCAGGGGTTACCCAGTTGTTCCAGACTTTCTAGTGAGTAACCCAGAAACCTTATGAACTACCCATGCTCCCCAGAGTCTATCCCAAACCTCCCAGAGGTTACCCAGGCTTTCCAGAATTCCACGTGGGGAACCCAGAATTCTTACAAAATACCCAGACTTCCCAGAGTTTACCCAGTCTGTCCAGACTTCCAAGTGAGGAACCCAGAATTCTGACGAAACACCCAGACTTCCCAGGGCTTACCCAGGCTTTCCAGACTTCCAGTGAGGAACCCAGAATTCTTACGTAATACCCAGAACTCCCAGAGTTTACCCAGTCTTTCCAGACTTCCAAGTGAGGAACCCAGAATTCTTACGAAACACCCAGACTTCTCAGGGCTTACCCAGGCTTTGCAGACTTTATAGTGAGTAACCCAAAATTCTTATGGGCTACCCAGACTTCCCAGGGCTTACCCAGGATGTGCAGACTTCCACGTGAGGAACCCAGAATTCTTACGAAATACCCAGACTTCCCAGGGGTTACCCAGGCTTTCCAGACTTCCAAATGAGGAACCCTGAATTCTTATGAAATACCCAGACGTCCAAGGGGTTACCCAAGCTTTCCAGACTTTCTAGTGAGTAACCCAGAATTATTATGAACTACCCATGCTCCCCAGAGACTAACGCAGTCGTCGCAGAGGTTACCCAGGGTTTCCAGACTTCCAAGTGGGAAACCCAGAATTCTTACGAAATACCCAGACTTCCCATGGGTTACCCAGGATGTGCAGACTTCCACGTGAGGAACCCAGAATTCTTACGAAATACCCAGACTTCCCAGGGGTTACCCAAGCTTTCCAGACTTCCTAGTGAGTAACCCAGAATTATTATGAACTACCCATGCTCCCCAGAGACTAACACAGTCGTCGCAGAGGTTACCCAGAGTTTCCAGACTTCCAAGTGGGAAACCCAGAATTCTTACAAAATACGAAGACTTCCCAGAGCTTACGCAGTCTTTCCAGACTTCCAAGTGAGGAACCCAGAATTCTGACGAAACACCCAGACTTCCCAGGGCTTACCCAGGCTTTATAGACTTTCTAGTGAGTAATCCAGAATTCTTATGAACTACACATGCTCCCCAGAGACTAACACAGTCGTCGCAGAGGTTACCCAGGGTTTCCAGACTTCTAAGTGGGAAACCCAGAATTCTTACGAAATACCCAGACTTCCCATGGGTTACCCAGGCTGTGCAGACTTCCACGCGAGGAACCCAGAATTCTTACGAAATACCCAGACTTCCCATTGGTCACCCAGGCTTTCCAGACTTCCATTTGAGGAACCTAGAATTCTTACGAAATACCCAGACTTGCCAGGGCTTACCCAGTCTTTCCAGACTTCCAAGTGGGGAACCCAGGATTCTTACGAAATACCCAGACTTCCCATAGGTTACCCAGGCTGTGCAGAATTCAAAGTAAGTAAAACAGAATTCTTACGAAATACCCAGACTTCCCAGGGGTTACCCAGTTGTTCCAGACTTTCTAGTGAGTAACCCAGAAACCTTATGAACTACCCATGCTCCCCAGAGTCTATCCCAAACCTCCCAGAGGTTACCCAGGCTTTCCAGAATTCCACGTGGGGAACCCAGAATTCTTACAAAATACCCAGACTTCCCAGAGTTTACCCAGTCTGTCCAGACTTCCAAGTGAGGAACCCAGAATTCTTACGTAATACCCAGAACTCCCAGAGTTTACCCAGTCTTTCCAGACTTCCAAGTGAGGAACCCAGAATTCTTACGAAACACCCAGACTTCTCAGGGCTTACCCAGGCTTTGCAGACTTTATAGTGAGTAACCCAAAATTCTTATGGGCTACCCAGACTTCCCAGGGCTTACCCAGGATGTGCAGACTTCCACGTGATGAACCCAGAATTCTTACGTAATACCTAGACTTCCCAGAGTTTACCCAGGCTTTCCAGACTTCCAAGTGAGGAACCCTGAATTCTTATGAAATACCCAGACTTCCAAGGGGTTACCCAAGCTTTCCAGACTTCCTAGTGAGTAACCCAAAATTCTTATGAACTACCCAGACTTCCCAGGGCCTACCCAGGATGTGCAGACTTCCACGTTAGGAACCCAGAATTCTTACGAAATACCCAGACTTCCCAGGGGTTACCCAAGCTTTCCAGACTTCCTAGTGAGTAACCCAGAATTATTATGAACTACCCATGCTCCCCAGAGACTAACACAGTCGTCGCAGAGGTTACCCAGAGTTTCCAGACTTCCAAGTGGGAAACCCAGAATTCTTACAAAATACCCAGACTTCCCAGAGCTTACGCAGTCTTTCCAGACTTCCAAGTGAGGAACCCAGAATTCTGACGAAACACCCAGACTTCCCAGGGCTTACCCAGGCTTTATAGACTTTCTAGTGAGTAATCCAGAATTCTTATGAACTACACATGCTCCCCAGAGACTAACACAGTCGTCGCAGAGGTTACCCAGGGTTTCCAGACTTCCAAGTGGGAAACCCAGAATTCTTACGAAATACCCAGACTTCCCATGGGTTACCCAGGCTGTGCAGACTTCCACGCGAGGAACCCAGAATTCTTACGAAATACCCAGACTTCCCAGTGGTTACCCAGGCTTTCCAGACTTCCATTTGAGGAACCTAGAATTCTTACGAAATACCCAGACTTGCCAGGGCTTACCCAGTCTTTCCAGACTTCCAAGTGGGGAACCCAGGATTCTTACGAAATACCCAGACTTCCCATAGGTTACCCAGGCTGTGCAGAATTCAAAGTAAGTAAAACAGAATTCTTACGAAATACCCAGACTTCCCAGGGGTTACCCAGTTGTTCCAGACTTTCTAGTGAGTAACCCAGAAACCTTATGAACTACCCATGCTCCCCAGAGTCTATCCCAAACCTCCCAGAGGTTACCCAGGCTTTCCAGAATTCCACGTGGGGAACCCAGAATTCTTACAAAATACCCAGACTTCCCAGAGTTTACCCAGTCTGTCCAGACTTCCAAGTGAGGAACCCAGAATTCTGACGAAACACCCAGACTTCCCAGGGCTTACCCAGGCTTTCCAGACTTCCAGTGAGGAACCCAGAATTCTTACGTAATATCCAGAACTCCCAGAGTTTACCCAGTCTTTCCAGACTTCCAAGTGAGGAACCCAGAATTCTTACGAAACACCCAGACTTCTCAGGGCTTACCCAGGCTTTGCAGACTTTATAGTGAGTAACCCAAAATTCTTATGGGCTACCCAGACTTCCCAGGGCTTACCCAGGATGTGCAGACTTCCACGTGAGGAACCCAGAATTCTTACGAAATACCCAGACTTCCCAGGGGTTACCCAGGCTTTCCAGACTTCCAAATGAGGAACCCTGAATTCTTATGAAATAACCAGACGTCCAAGGGGTTACCCAAGCTTTCCAGACTTTCTAGTGAGTAACCCAGAATTATTATGAACTACCCATGCTCCCCAGAGACTAACACAGTCGTCGCAGAGGTTACCCAGGGTTTCCAGACTTCCAAGTGGGAAACCCAGAATTCTTACGAAATACCCAGACTTCCCATGGGTTACCCAGGCTGTGCAGACTTCCACGCGAGGAACCCAGAATTCTTACGAAATACCCAGACTTCCCAGTGGTTACCCAGGCTTTCCAGACTTCCATGTGAGGAACCTAGAATCCTTACGAAATACCCAGACTTCCCAGGGCTTACCCAGTCTTTCCAGACTTCCACGTGAGGAACCCAGAGACTAACCCAGACCTCCCAGAGGTTACCCAAGCTTTCCAGTCTTCCAAGTGGGGAACCCAGTATTCTTACGAAATACCCAGACTTCCCATAGGTTACCAGGCTGTGCAGAATTCAAAGTGAGTAAAGCAGAATTCTTACGAAATACCCAGACTTCCCAGGGGTTACCCAGTCGTTCCAGACTTTCTAGTGAGTAACCCAGAAACCTTATGTACTACCCATGCTCCTCAGAGTCTATCCCAAATCTCGCAGAGGTTACCCAGGCTTTCCGGAATTCTACGTGGGGAACCCAGAATCCTTACAAAATACCCAAACTTCCCAGGGCTTACCCAGCTTTTCCAGACTTCCAGTGAGGAACCCAGAATTCTTACGAAACACCCAGACTACCCACGGCTTAACCAGGCCTTAGAGACTTCCACGTGGGGAACCCAGAATCCTTACAAAATACCCATACTTCCAAGGGTTTACCCAGGCTTTCCAGACTTCCACGTGAGGAACCCAGAATTCTTACGAAATACCCAGACTTCCCAGGGCTTACCCAGTCTTTCCAGACTTCCACGTGAGGAACCCAGAGACTAACCCAGACCTCCCAGAGGTTACCCAAGCTTTCCAGACTTCCAAGTGGGGAACCCAGAATTCTTACGAAATACCCAGACTGCCCAGCGGTTACCCAGTCGTTCCAGACTTTCTAGTGAGTAACCCAGAAACCTTATGAACTACCCATGCTCCGCAGAGTCTATCCCAAATCTCGCAGAGGTTAGCCAGGCTTTCCGGAATTCCACGTGGGGAACCCAGAATCCTTACAAAATACTTAAACTTCCCAGGGCTTACCCAGCTTTTCCAGACTTCCAGTGAGGAACCCAGAATTCTTACGAAACACCCAGACTACCCAGGGCTTACCCAGGCTTTAAAGACTTCCACGTGGGGAACCCAGAATCCTTACAAAATACCCATACTTCCAAGGGTTTACGCAGGCATTCCAGCTTTCCAGTGAGGTACCCAGAATTCTTTCGAAACACCCAGACTTCCCAGGGCTTAGCCAAGCTTTCCGGACTTCCTAGTGAGTAACCCAGAATTATTATGAACTACCCATGCTCCCCAGAGACTAACACAGTCATCCCAGAGGTTACCCAGGCTTTGCAGACTTCCAAGTGGGGAACCCAGAATTCTTACGAAATACCCATACTTCCCATGGGTTACCCAGGCTGTGCAGACTTCCACGCGAGGAACCCAGAATTCTTACGAAATACCCAGACTTCCCAGTGGCTACCCAGGCTTTCCAGACTTCCATGTGAGGAACCTAGAATTCTTATGAAATACCCAGACGTCCAAGGGGTTACCCAAGCTTTCCAGACTTTCTAGTGAGTAACCCAGAATTATTATGAACTACCCATGCTCCCCAGAGACTAACGCAGTCGTCATAGAGGTTACCCAGGCTTCCAGACTTCCAAGTGGGGAACCCAGAATTCTTACGAAATACCCAGACTGCCCAGGGGTTACCCAGTCGTTCCAGACTTTCTAGTGAGTAACCCAGAAACCTTATGAACTACCCATGCTCCGCAGAGTCTATCCCAAATCTCGCAGAGGTTAGCCAGGCTTTCCGGAATTCCACGTGGGGAACCCAGAATCCTTACAAAATACTTAAACTTCCCAGGGCTTACCCAGCTTTTCCAGACTTCCAGTGAGGAACCCAGAATTCTTACGAAATACCCAGACTTCCCATGGGTTACCCAGGCTGTGCAGTCTTGCACGTGAGGAACCCAGAATCCTTACGAAATACACAGACTTCCCATCTATTACCCAGGCTCTGCAGACTTGCACGTGAGGAACCCAGAATTCTTACGAAATACCCAGACTTCCCAGGGATTACCCAGTCTTTCTAGATTTCCTAGTGGTGAACCCAGAATTGTTAGATATACCCAGGCTTTGCAGACTTTCTAGTGAGTATCCCAGAATTCTTATGAACTACCCATGCTCCCCAGAGTCTATCCCAAACCTCCCAGAGGTAACCCAGGCTTTCCAGAATTCCACGTGGGGAACCCAGATTTCTTGAAAAATACCCAGACTTCCCAGAGCTTATCCAGTCTTTCCAGACTTCCAAGTGAGGAACCCAGAATTCTTACGAAACACCCAGACTTCCTAGGGCTTACCCAGGCTTTGTAGACTTTCTAGTGAGTAACAAAGAATTCTTATGAACTACCCATGCTCCCCAGAGTCTATCCCAAACCTCCCAGAGATTACCCAGGCTTTCCAGAATTCCACGTGGGGAACCCAAAGTTCTTGCGAAATACCCAGACTTCCCAGGGCTTACCCAAGCTTGCCATACTTCCAAGTGAGGAACCCAGAATTATTACGAAACACCCAGACTTCCCAGGGCTTACCCAGGCTTTTCAGATTTCCAGTGAGGAACCCAGAATTCTTACGAAACACCCAGACTTCCCAGGGCTTACCCAGGCTTTCCAGACTTCCAGTGAGGAACCCAGAGTTCTTACGAAATACCCAGACTTCCCAGGGCTTATCCAAGCTTGCCATACTTCCAAGTGAGGAACCCAGAATTATTACGAAACACCCAGACTTCCCAGGGCTTACCCAGGCTTTCCAGACTTCCAGTGAGGAACCCAGAATTCTTACGAAACACCCAGACTTCCTAGGGCTTACCCAGGCTTTGTAGACTTTCTAGTGAGTAACAAAGAATTCTTATGAACTACCCATGCTCCCCAGAGTCTATCCCAAACCACCCAGAGATTACCCAGGCTTTCCAGAACTCCACGTGGGGAACCCAAAGTTCTTGCGAAATACCCAGACTTCCCAGGGCTTACCCAAGCTTGCCATACTTCCAAGTGAGGAACCCAGAATTATTACGAAACATCCAGACTTCCCAGGGCTTACCCAGGCTTTCCAGATTTCCAGTGAGGAACCCAGAATTCTTACGAAACACCCAGACTTCCCAGTGGTTACCCAGGCTTTCCAGACTTCCATTTGAGGAACCTAGAATTCTTACGAAATACCCAGACTTGCCAGGGCTTACCCAGTCTTTCCAGACTTCCAAGTGGGGAACCCAGGATTCTTACGAAATACCCAGACTTCCCATAGGTTACCCAGGCTGTGCAGAATTCAAAGTAAGTAAAACAGAATTCTTACGAAATACCCAGACTTCCCAGGGGTTACCCAGTTGTTCCAGACTTTCTAGTGAGTAACCCAGAAACCTTATGAACTACCCATGCTCCCCAGAGTCTATCCCAAACCTCCCAGAGGTTACCCAGGCTTTCCAGAATTCCACGTGGGGAACCCAGAATTCTTACAAAATACCCAGACTTCCCAGAGTTTACCCAGTCTGTCCAGACTTCCAAGTGAGGAACCCAGAATTCTGACGAAACACCCAGACTTCCCAGGGCTTACCCAGGCTTTCCAGACTTCCAGTGAGGAACCCAGAATTCTTACGTAATATCCAGAACTCCCAGAGTTTACCCATTCTTTCCAGACTTCCAAGTGAGGAACCCAGAATTCTTACGAAATACCCAGACTTCCCATGGGTTACCCAGGCTGTGCAGACTTCCACGCGAGGAACCCAGAATTCTTACGAAATACCCAGACTTCCCAGTGGTTACCCAGGCTTTCCAGACTTCCATGTGAGGAACCTAGAATCCTTACGAAATACCCAGACTTCCCAGGGCTTACCCAGTCTTTCCAGACTTCCACGTGAGGAACCCAGAGACTAACCCAGACCTCCCAGAGGTTACCCAAGCTTTCCAGTCTTCCAAGTGGGGAACCCAGGATTCTTACGAAATACCCAGACTTCCCATAGGTTACCAGGCTGTGCAGAATTCAAAGTTAGTAAAGCAGAATTCTTACGAAATACCCAGACTTCCCAGGGGTTACCCAGTCGTTCCAGACTTTCTAGTGAGTAACCCAGAAACCTTATGTACTACCCATGCTCCTCAGAGTCTATCCCAAATCTCGCAGAGGTTACCCAGGCTTTCCGGAATTCTACGTGGGGAACCCAGAATCCTTACAAAATACCCAAACTTCCCAGGGCTTACCCAGCTTTTCCAGACTTCCAGTGAGGAACCCAGAATTCTTACGAAATACCCAGACTTCCCAGGGCTTACCCAGTCTTTCCAGACTTCCACGTGAGGAACCCAGAGACTAACCCAGACCTCCCAGAGGTTACCCAAGCTTTCCAGACTTCCAAGTGGGGAACCCAGAATTCTTACGAAATACCCAGACTGCCCAGGGGTTACCCAGTCGTTCCAGACTTTCTAGTGAGTAACCCAGAAACCTTATGAACTACCCATGCTCCGCAGAGTCTATCCCAAATCTCGCAGAGGTTAGCCAGGCTTTCCGGAATTCCACGTGGGGAACCCAGAATCCTTACAAAATACTTAAACTTCCAAGGGCTTACCCAGCTTTTCCAGACTTCCAGTGAGGAACCCTGAATTCTTACGAAACACCCAGACTACCCAGGGCTTACCCAGGCTTTCCAGACTTCCACGTGGGGAACCCAGAATCCTTACAAAATACCCATACTTCCAAGGGTTTACGCAGGCATTCCAGCTTTCCAGTGAGGTACCCAGAATTCTTTCGAAACACCCAGACTTCCCAGGGCTTAGCCAAGCTTTCCGGACTTCCTAGTGAGTAACCCAGAATTATTATGAACTACCCATGCTCCCCAGAGACTAACACAGTCATCCCAGAGGTTACCCAGGCTTTGCAGACTTCCAAGTGGGGAACCCAGAATTCTTACGAAATACCCATACTTCCCATGGGTTACCCAGGCTGTGCAGACTTCCACGCGAGGAACCCAGAATTCTTACGAAATACCCAGACTTCCCAGTGGTTACCCAGGCTTTCCAGACTTCCATGTGAGGAACCTAGAATTCTTATGAAATACCCAGACGTCCAAGGGGTTACCCAAGCTTTCCAGACTTTCTAGTGAGTAACCCAGAATTATTATGAACTACCCATGCTCCCCAGAGACTAACGCAGTCGTCATAGAGGTTACCCAGGGTTTCCAGACTTCCAAGTGGGGAACCCAGAATTCTTACGAAATACCCAGACTGCCCAGGGGTTACCCAGTCGTTCCAGACTTTCTAGTGAGTAACCCAGAAACCTTATGAACTACCCATGCTCCGCAGAGTCTATCCCAAATCTCGCAGAGGTTAGCCAGGCTTTCCGGAATTCCACGTGGGGAACCCAGAATCCTTACAAAATACTTAAACTTCCCAGGGCTTACCCAGCTTTTCCAGACTTCCAGTGAGGAACCCAGAATTCTTACGAAATACCCAGACTTCCCATGGGTTACCCAGGCTGTGCAGTCTTGCACGTGAGGAACCCAGAATTCTTACGAAATACACAGACTTCCCATCTATTACCCAGGCTCTGCAGACTTGCACGTGAGGAACCCAGAATTCTTACGAAATACCCAGACTTCCCAGGGATTACCCAGTCTTTCTAGATTTCCTAGTGGTGAACCCAGAATTGTTAGATATACCCAGGCTTTGCAGACTTTCTAGTGAGTATCCCAGAATTCTTATGAACTACCCATGCTCCCCAGAGTCTATCCCAAACCTCCCAGAGGTAACCCAGGCTTTCCAGAATTCCACGTGGGGAACCCAGATTTCTTGAAAAATACCCAGACTTCCCAGAGCTTATCCAGTCTTTCCAGACTTCCAAGTGAGGAACCCAGAATTCTTACGAAACACCCAGACTTCCTAGGGCTTACCCAGGCTTTGTAGACTTTCTAGTGAGTAACAAAGAATTCTTATGAACTACCCATGCTCCCCAGAGTCTATCCCAAACCTCCCAGAGATTACCCAGGCTTTCCAGAATTCCACGTGGGGAACCCAAAGTTCTTGCGAAATACCCAGACTTCCCAGGGCTTACCCAAGCTTGCCATACTTCCAAGCGAGGAACCCAGAATTATTACGAAACACCCAGACTTCCCAGGGCTTACCCAGGCTTTCCAGATTTCCAGTGAGGAACCCAGAATTCTTACGAAACACCCAGACTTCCCAGGGCTTACCCAGGCTTTCCAGACTTCCAGTGAGGAACCCAGAGTTCTTACGAAATACCCAGACCACCCAGGGCTTACCCAAGCTTGCCATACTTCCAAGTGAGGAACCCAGAATTATTACGAAACACCCAGACTTCCCAGGGCTTACCCAGGCTTTCCAGACTTCCAGTGAGGAACCCAGAATTCTTACGAAACACCCAGACTTCCTAGGGCTTACCCAGGCTTTGTAGACTTTCTAGTGAGAAACAAAGAATTCTTATGAACTACCCATGCTCCCCAGAGTCTATCCCAAACCACCCAGAGATTACCCAGGCTTTCCAGAACTCCACGTGGGGAACCCAAAGTTCTTGCGAAATACCCAGACTTCCCAGGGCTTACCCAAGCTTGCCATACTTCCAAGTGAGGAACCCAGAATTATTACGAAACATCCAGACTTCCCAGGGCTTACCCAGGCTTTCCAGATTTCCAGTGAGGAACCCAGAATTCTTACGAAACACCCAGACTTCCCAGGGCTTACCCAGGCTTTCCAGACTTCCAGTGAGAAACCCAGATTTCTTACGAAACACCCAGACTTCCCAGGGCTTACCCAAGCTTTCCAGACTTCCTAGTGAGTAACCCAGAATTATTATGAACTACCCATGCTCCCCAGAGACTAACACAGTCTTCCCAGAGGTTACCCAGTATTTCCAGTCTTCCAAGTGGGGAACCCAGAATTCTTACGAAATACCCAGACTTCCCATGGGTTACCCAGGCTTTACAGACTTCAATGTGAGGAACCCAGAATTCTTACGAAATACCCAGACTTCCCATGGATTACCCAGGCTGTGCAGACTTGCACGTGAGGAACCCAGAATTCTTACGAAATACCCAGACTTCCCAGGGATTACCCAGTCTTTCTATATTTCCAAGTGGTGAACCCAGAATTGTTAGATATAACCAGACTTTGCAGACTTTCTAGTGAGGAACCCAGAATTCTTACGAAACACCCAGACTTCCCAGGGCTTACCCAGGCTTTGTAGACTTTCTAGTGAGTAACAAAGAATTCTTATGAACTACCCATGCTCCCCAGAGTCTATCCCAAACCTCCCAGAGGTTACCCAGGCTTTCCAGAATTCCACGTGGGGAACCGAGAGTTCTTACGAAATACCCAGACTTCCCAGGGCTTACCCAAGCTTGCCATACTTCCAAGTGAGGAACCCAGACTTCTTACTAAACACCCAGACTTCCCAGGGCTTACCCATGCTGTGCAGACTTGCACGTGAGGAACCCAGAATTCTTACGAAATACCCAGACTTCCCATGGGTTACCCAGGCCGTGCAGACTTGCACGTGGGGAACCCAGAATTATTACGAAATACCCATACTTCCCAGGGATTACCCAGTCTTTCTAGATTTCTAAGTGGTGAACCCAGAATTGTTAGATATACCCAGGCTTTGCAGACTTTCTAGTGAGTTACCCAGAATTCTTATGAACTACCCATGCTCCCCAGAGTCTATCCCAAACCTCCCAGAAGTTACCCAGGCTTTCCAGAATTCCACGTGGGGAACCCAGAATTCTTACAAAATACCCAGACTTCCCAGAGCTTACCCAGTCTTTCCAGACTTCCAAGTGAGGAACCCAGAATTCTTACGAAACACCCAGACTTCCCAGGGCTTACCCAGGCTTTGTAGACTTTCTAGTGAGTAACAAAGAATACTTATGAACTACCCATGCTCCCCAGAGTCTATCCCCAACCTCCCAGAGGTTACCCAGGCTTTCCAGAATTCCACGTGGGGAACCCAGAGTTCTTACGAAATACCCAGACTTCCCAGGGCTTACCTAAGCTTGCCATACTTCCAAGTGAGGAACCCAGAATTATTACGAAACACCCAGACTTCCCAGGGCTTACCCAGGCTTTCCAGACTTCCAGTGAGGAACCCAGAATTCTTACGAAACACCCAGACTTCCCAGAGCTTACCCAAGCTTTCCAGACTTCCTAGTGATTAACCCAGAATTATTATCAACTACCCATGCTCCCCAGAGACTAACACAGTCATCCCAGAGGTTACCCAGTCTTTCCAGACTTCCAAGTGGGGAACCCAGAATTCTTACGAAATACCCAGACTTCCCATGTGTTACCCAGGCTGTGCAGACTTCCACGTGAGGAACCCAGAATTCTTACGAAATACCCAGACTTCCCATGGGTTACTCAGGCTGTGCAGGCTTGCACGTGGGGAATACAGAATTATTACGAAATACCCAGACTTCCCATGGGTTACCCAGGCTTTACAGACTTCCATGTGAGGAACCCAGAATTCTTACGAAATACCCAGACTTCCCATGGATTACCCAGGCTGTATAGACTTGCACGTGAGGAACCCAGAATTCTTACGAAATACCCAGACTTCCCAAGGAATACCCAGTCTTTCTAGATTTAGAAGTGGTGAACCCAGAATTGTTAGATATACCCAGACTTTGCAGACTTTCTAGTGAGGAACCCAGAATTCTTACGAAACACCCAGACTTCCCAGGGCTTACCCAGGCTTTGTAGACTTTCTAGTGAGTAACAAAGAATTCTTATGAACTACCCATGCTCCCCAGAGTCTATCCCAAACCTCCCAGAGGTTACCCAGGCTTTCCAGAATTCCACGTGGGGAACCGAGAGTTCTTACGAAATACCCAGACTTCCCAGGGCTTACCCAAGCTTGCCATACTTCCAAGTGAGGAACCCAGACTTCTTACGAAACACCCAGACTTCCCAGGGCTTACCCAGGCTGTGCAGACTTGCACGTGAGGAACCCAGAATTCTTACGAAGTACCCAGACTTCCCATCTATTACCCAGGCTCTGCAGACTTGCACGTGAGGAACCCAGAATTCTTACGAAATACCCAGACTTCCCAGGGATTACCCAGTCTTTCTAGATTTCCCAGTGGTGAACCCAGAATTGTTAGATATACCCAGGCCTTGCAGACTTTCTAGTGAGTATCCCAGAATTCTTATCAACTACCCATGCTCCCCAGAGTCTATCCCAAACCTCCCACAGGTAACCCAGGCTTTCCAGAATTCCACGTGGGGAACCCAGAATTCTCACAAAATACCCAGACTTCCCAGAGCTTACCCAGTCTTTCCAGACTTCCAAGTGAGGAACCCAGAATTCTTACGAAACACCCAGACTTCCCAGGGCTTACCCAGGCTTTGTAGACTTTCTAGTGAGTAACAAAGAATTCTTATGAACTACCCATGCTCCCCAGAGTCTATCCCAAACCTCCCAGGGATTACCCAGGCTTTCCAGAATTCCACGTGGGGAACCCAAAGTTCTTGCGAAATGCCCAGACTTCCCAGGGCTTACCCAAGCTTGCCATACTTCCAAGTGAGGAACCCAGAATTATTACGAAACACCCAGACTTCCCAGGGCTTACCCAGGCTTTCCAGATTTCCAGTGAGGAACCCAGAATTCTTACGAAACACCCAGATTTCCCAGGGCTTACCCAGGCTTTCCAGACTTCCAGTGAGGAACCCAGAACTCTTACGAAACACCCAGACTTCCCAGGGCTTACCCAGGCTTTCCAGACTTCCAGTGAGGAACCCAGAATTCTTACGAAACACCCAGACTTCCTAGGGCTTACCCAGGCTTTGTAGACTTTCTAGTGAGAAACAAAGAATTCTTATGAACTACCCATGCTCCCCAGAGTCTATCCCAAACCTCCCAGGGATTACCCAGGCTTTCCAGAATTCCACGTGCGGAACCCAAAGTTCTTGCGAAATGCCCAGACTTCCCAGGGCTTACCCAAGCTTGCCATACTTCCAAGTGAGGAACCCAGAATTATTACGAAACACCCAGACTTCCCAGGGCTTACCCAGGCTTTCCAGATTTCCAGTGAGGAACCCAGAATTATTACGAAACACCCAGACTTCCCAGGGCTTACCCAAGCTTTCCAGACTTCCAGTGAGGAACCCAGAATTCTTACGAAACACCCAGACTTCCTAGGGCTTACCCAGGCTTTGTAGACTGTCTAGTGAGTAACAAAGAATTCTTATGAACTGCCCATGCTCCTCAGAGTCTATCCCAAACCTCCCAGAGGTTACCCAGGCCTTCCAGAATTCCACGTGGGGAACCCAGAGTTCTTACGAAATACCCAGACTTCCCAGGGCTTCCCTAAGCTTGCCATACTTCCAAGTGAGGAACCCAGAATTATTACGAAACACCCAGACTTCCCAGGGCTTACCCAGGCTTTCCAGACTTCCAGTGAGGAACCCAGAATTCTTACGAAACACCCAGACTTCCCAGGGCTTACCCAAGCTTTCCAGACTTCCTAGTGAGTAACCCAGAATTATTATGAACTACCCATGCTCCACAGAGACTAACACAGTCATCCCAGAGGTTACCCAGTCTTTCCAGACTTCCACGTGGGGAACCCAGAATTCTTACAAAATACCCAGACTTCCCAGGGCTTACCCAGGCTTTCCAGATTTCCAGTGAGGAACCCAGAATTCTTACGAAACACCCAGACTTCCCAGGGCTTACCCAGGCTTTCCAGACTTCCAGTGAGGAACCCAGAGTTCTTACGAAATACCCAGACTTCCCAGGGCTTACCCAAGCTTGCCATACTTCCAAGTGAGGAACCCAGAATTATTACGAAACACCCAGACTTCCCAGGGCTTACCCAGGCTTTCCTGACTTCCAGTGAGGAACCCAGAATTCTTACGAAACACCCAGACTTCCTAGGGCTTACCCAGGCTTTGTAGACTTTCTAGTGAGTAACAAAGAATTCTTATGAACTACCCATGCTCCCCAGAGTCTATCCCAAACCTCCCAGAGATTACCCAGGCTTTCCAGAATTCCACGTGGGGAACCCAAAGTTCTTGCGAAATACCCAGACTTTCCAGGGCTTACCCAAGCTTGCCATACTTCCAAGTGAGGAACCCAGATTTATTACGAAACATCCAGACTTCCCAGGGCTTACCCAGGCTTTCCAGATTTCCAGTGAGGAACCCAGAGTTCTTACGAAACACCCAGACTTCCCAGGACTTACCCAGGCTTTCCAGACTTCCAGTGAGGAACCCAGAATTCTTACGAAACACCCAGACTTTCCAGGGCTTACCCAAGCTTTCCAGACTTCCTAGTGAGTAACCCAGAATTATTATGAACTACCCATGCTCCCCAGAGACTAACACAGTCATCCCAGACGTTACCCAGTATTTCCAGACTTCCAAGTGGGGAACCCAGAATTCTTACGAAATACCCAGACTTCCCATGGGTTACCCAGGATTTACAGACTTCCAAGTGAGGAACCCAGAATTCTTACGAAATACCCAGACTTCCCATGGATTACCCAGGCTGTGCAGACTTGCACGTGAGGAACCCAGAATTCTTACGAAATACCCAGACTTCCCAGGGATTACCCAGTCTTTCTAGATTTCCAAGTGGTTAACCCAGAATTGTTAGATATACCCAGACTTTGCAGACTTTCTAGTGAGGAACCCAGAATTCTTATAAACTACCCATGCTCCCCAGAGTCTATCCCAAACCTCCCAGAGGTTATCCAGCCTTTCCAGAATTCCACGTGGGGAACCCAGAATTCTTACAAAATACCCAGACTTCCCAGAGTTTACTCAGTCTTTCCACACTTCCAAGTGAGGAACCCAGAATTCTTACGAAACACCCAGACTTCCCAGGGCTTACCCAGGCTTTGTAGACTTTCTAGTGAGCAACAAAGAATTCTTATGAACTACCCATGCTCCCCAGAGTCTATCCCAAACCTCCCAGAGGTTACCCAGGCTTTCCAGAATTCCACGTGGGGAACCGAGAGTTCTTACGAAATACCCAGACTTCCCAGGGCTTACCCAGGCTTTCCAGACTTCCAGTGAGGATCCCAGAATTCTTAAGAAATACCCAGACTTCCCAGGGCTTACCCAGGCTTTCCAGACTTCCAGTGAGGAACCCATAATTCTTACGAAACACCCAGACTTCCCAGGGGTTACACACACTTTCCAGACTTCCAAGTAAGGAACCCAGAATTCTTACGAAATACCCAGACTTCCCATGGGTTACCCAGGCTGTGCAGACTTCCACGTGAGGAACCCAGAATTCTTACGAAATACCCAGACTTCCCATGTATTACCCAGGCTGTGCAGACTTGCACGTGAGGAACCCAGAATTCTTACTAAATACCCTGACTTCCCAGGGATTACCCAGTCTTTCTAGATTTACAAGTTGTGAACCCAGAAATCTTAGATACACCCAAGCTTTGCAGACTTTCTAGTGAATAACCCAGAATTCTTATGAAATACCCATGCTCCCCAGAGTCTATCCCAAACCTCCCAGAGGTTACCCAGGCTTTCCAGAATTCCACGTGGGGAACCCAGAATTCTTACAAAATACCCAGACTTCCCAGAGCTTACCCAGTCTTTCCAGACTTCCAACTGAGGAACCCAGAATTCTTACGAAACACCCAGACTTCCCAGGGCTTACCCAGGCTTTGTAGACTTTCTAGTGAGTAACCGAAAATTCTTATGAACTACCCAGACTTCCCAGGGCTTACCCAGGATGTGCAGACTTCCACGTGAGGAACCCAGAATTCTTACGAAATACACAGACATCCCAGGGGTTACCCAGGCTTTCCAGACTTCCAAATGAGGAACCCACAATTCTTATGAGATACCCAGACTCCCAAGGGGTTACCCAGGGTTTCCAGACTTCCAAGTGGGAAACCCAGAATTCTTACGAAATACACAGACTTCCCATGGGTTACCCAGGCTGTGCAGACTTGCACGTCGGGAACCCAGAATTATTACGAAATACCCAGACTTCCCATGGGTTACCCACTCTTTCCAGACTTTCTAGTGAGTCACCCAGAATTCTTATGAACTACCCATGCTCCCCAGAGTCTTTCCCAAATCTCCCAGAGCTTACCCAGGCTTTCCAGAATTCCACGTGGGGAACCCAGAATCCTTTCAAAATACCCAAACTTCCCAGGCTTTACACAGGCTTTCCAGACTTACAGTGAAGAACCCAGAATTCTTACGAAACACCCAGACTTCCCTGGGCTTACCCAAGCTTTCCAGACTTCCTAGTGAGTAACCCAGAATTATTATGAACTACCCATGCTCCCCAGAGACTAACACAGTCTTCCCAGAGGTTACCCAGTATTTCCAGTCTTCCAAGTGGGGAACCCAGAATTCTTACGAAATACCCAGACTTCCCATGGGTTACCCAGGCTTTACAGACTTCCATGTGAGGAACCCAGAATTCTTACGAAATACCCAGACTTCCCATGGATTACCCAGGCTGTGCAGACTTGCACGTGAGGAACCCAGAATTCTTACGAAATACCCAGACTTCCCAGGGATTACCCAGTCTTTCTAGATTTCCAAGTGGTGAACCCAGAATTGTTAGATATAACCAGACTTTGCAGACTTTCTAGTGAGGAACCCAGAATTCTTACGAAACACCCAGACTTCCCAGGGCTTACCCAGGCTTTGTAGACTTTCTAGTGAGTAACAAAGAATTTTTATGAACTACCCATGCTCCCCAGAGTCTATCCCAAACCTCCCAGAGGTTACCCAGGCTTTCCAGAATTCCACGTGGGGAACCGAGAGTTCTTACGAAATACCCAGACTTCCCAGGGCTTACCCAAGCTTGCCATACTTCCAAGTGAGGAACCCAGACTTCTTACGAAACACCCAGACTTCCCAGGGCTTACCCAGGCTGTGCAGACTTGCACGTGAGGAACCCAGAATTCTTACGAAATACCCAGACTTCCCATCTATTACCCAGGCTCTGCAGACTTGCACGTGAGGAACCCAGAATTCTTACGAAATACCCAGACTTCCCAGGGATTACCCAGTCTTTCTAGATTTCCCAGTGGTGAACCCAGAATTGTTAGATATACCCAGGCCTTGCAGACTTTCTAGTGAGTATCCCAGAATTCTTATCAACTACCCATGCTCCCCAGAGTCTATCCCAAACCTCCCACAGGTAACCCAGGCTTTCCAGAATTCCACGTGGGGAACCCAGAATTCTCACAAAATACCCAGACTTCCCAGAGCTTACCCAGTCTTTCCAGACTTCCAAGTGAGGAACCCAGAATTCTTACGAAACACCCAGACTTCCCAGGGCTTACCCAGGCTTTGTAGACTTTCTAGTGAGTAACAAAGAATTCTTATGAACTACCCATGCTCCCCAGAGTCTATCCCAAACCTCCCAGGGATTACCCAGGCTTTCCAGAATTCCACGTGGGGAACCCAAAGTTCTTGCGAAATGCCCAGACTTCCCAGGGCTTACCCAAGCTTGCCATACTTCCAAGTGAGGAACCCAGAATTATTACGAAACACCCAGACTTCCCAGGGCTTACCCAGGCTTTCCAGATTTCCAGTGAGGAACCCAGAATTCTTACGAAACACCCAGATTTCCCAGGGCTTACCCAGGCTTTCCAGACTTCCAGTGAGGAACCCAGAATTCTTACGAAACACCCAGACTTCCCAGGGCTTACCCAGGCTTTCCAGACTTCCAGTGAGGAACCCAGAATTCTTACGAAACACCCAGACTTCCTAGGGCTTACCCAGGCTTTGTAAACTTTCTAGTGAGAAACAAAGAATTCTTATGAACTACCCATGCTCCCCAGAGTCTATCCCAAACCTCCCAGGGATTACCCAGGCTTTCCAGAATTCCACGTGCGGAACCCAAAGTTCTTGCGAAATGCCCAGACTTCCCAGGGCTTACCCAAGCTTGCCATACTTCCAAGTGAGGAACCCAGAATTATTACGAAACACCCAGACTTCCCAGGGCTTACCCAGGCTTTCCAGATTTCCAGTGAGGAACCCAGAATTATTACGAAACACCCAGACTTCCCAGGGCTTACCCAGGCTTTCCAGACTTCCAGTGAGGAACCCAGAATTCTTACGAAACACCCAGACTTCCTAGGGCTTACCCAGGCTTTGTAGACTGTCTAGTGAGTAACAAAGAATTCTTATGAACTGCCCATGCTCCTCAGAGTCTATCCCAAACCTCCCAGAGGTTACCCAGGCCTTCCAGAATTCCACGTGGGGAACCCAGAGTTCTTACGAAATACCCAGACTTCCCAGGGCTTCCCTAAGCTTGCCATACTTCCAAGTGAGGAACCCAGAATTATTACGAAACACCCAGACTTCCCAGGGCTTACCCAGGCTTTCCAGACTTCCAGTGAGGAACCCAGAATTCTTACGAAACACCCAGACTTCCCAGGGCTTACCCAAGCTTTCCAGACTTCCTAGTGAGTAACCCAGAATTATTATGAACTACCCATGCTCCACAGAGACTAACACAGTCATCCCAGAGGTTACCCAGTCTTTCCAGACTTCCACGTGGGGAACCCAGAATTCTTACAAAATACCCAGACTTCCCAGGGCTTACCCAGGCTTTCCAGATTTCCAGTGAGGAACCCAGAATTCTTACGAAACACCCAGACTTCCCAGGGCTTACCCAGGCTTTCCAGACTTCCAGTGAGGAACCCAGAGTTCTTACGAAATACCCAGACTTCCCAGGGCTTACCCAAGCTTGCCATACTTCCAAGTGAGGAACCCAGAATTATTACGAAACACCCAGACTTCCCAGGGCTTACCCAGGCTTTCCAGACTTCCAGTGAGGAACCCAGAATTCTTACGAAACACCCAGACTTCCTAGGGCTTACCCAGGCTTTGTAGACTTTCTAGTGAGTAACAAAGAATTCTTATGAACTACCCATGCTCCCCAGAGTCTATCCCAAACCTCCCAGAGATTACCCAGGCTTTCCAGAATTCCACGTGGGGAACCCAAAGTTCTTGCGAAATACCCAGACTTTCCAGGGCTTACCCAAGCTTGCCATACTTCCAAGTGAGGAACCCAGATTTATTACGAAACATCCAGACTTCCCAGGGCTTACCCAGGCTTTCCAGATTTCCAGTGAGGAACCCAGAGTTCTTACGAAACACCCAGACTTCCCAGGACTTACCCAGGCTTTCCAGACTTCCAGTGAGGAACCCAGAATTCTTACGAAACACCCAGACTTTCCAGGGCTTACCCAAGCTTTCCAGACTTCCTAGTGAGTAACCCAGAATTATTATGAACTACCCATGCTCCCCAGAGACTAACACAGTCATCCCAGACGTTACCCAGTATTTCCAGACTTCCAAGTGGGGAACCCAGAATTCTTACGAAATACCCAGACTTCCCATGGGTTACCCAGGCTTTACAGACTTCCAAGTGAGGAACCCAGAATTCTTACGAAATACCCAGACTTCCCATGGATTACCCAGGCTGTGCAGACTTGCACGTGAGGAACCCAGAATTCTTACGAAATACCCAGACTTCCCAGGGATTACCCAGTCTTTCTAGATTTCCAAGTGGTTAACCCAGAATTGTTAGATATACCCAGACTTTGCAGACTTTCTAGTGAGGAACCCAGAATTCTTATAAACTACCCATGCTCCCCAGAGTCTATCCCAAACCTCCCAGAGGTTATCCAGCCTTTCCAGAATTCCACGTGGGGAACCCAGAATTCTTACAAAATACCCAGACTTCCCAGAGTTTACTCAGTCTTTCCACACTTCCAAGTGAGGAACCCAGAATTCTTACGAAACACCCAGACTTCCCAGGGCTTACCCAGGCTTTGTAGACTTTCTAGTGAGTAACAAAGAATTCTTATGAACTACCCATGCTCCCCAGAGTCTATCCCAAACCTCCCAGAGGTTACCCAGGCTTTCCAGAATTCCACGTGGGGAACCGAGAGTTCTTACGAAATACCCAGACTTCCCAGGGCTTACCCAGGCTTTCCAGACTTCCAGTGAGGATCCCAGAATTCTTAAGAAATACCCAGACTTCCCAGGGCTTACCCAGGCTTTCCAGACTTCCAGTGAGGAACCCATAATTCTTACGAAACACCCAGACTTCCCAGGGGTTACCCACACTTTCCAGACTTCCAAGTAAGGAACCCAGAATTCTTACGAAATACCCAGACTTCCCATGGGTTACCCAGGCTGTGCAGACTTCCACGTGAGGAACCCAGAATTCTTACGAAATACCCAGACTTCCCATGTATTACCCAGGCTGTGCAGACTTGCACGTGAGGAACCCAGAATTCTTACTAAATACCCTGACTTCCCAGGGATTACCCAGTCTTTCTAGATTTACAAGTTGTGAACCCAGAAATCTTAGATACACCCAAGCTTTGCAGACTTTCTAGTGAATAACCCAGAATTCTTATGAAATACCCATGCTCCCCAGAGTCTATCCCAAACCTCCCAGAGGTTACCCAGGCTTTCCAGAATTCCACGTGGGGAACCCAGAATTCTTACAAAATACCCAGACTTCCCAGAGCTTACCCAGTCTTTCCAGACTTCCAACTGAGGAACCCAGAATTCTTACGAAACACCCAGACTTCCCAGGGCTTACCCAGGCTTTGTAGACTTTCTAGTGAGTAACCGAAAATTCTTATGAACTACCCAGACTTCCCAGGGCTTACCCAGGATGTGCAGACTTCCACGTGAGGAACCCAGAATTCTTACGAAATACACAGACATCCCAGGGGTTACCCAGGCTTTCCAGACTTCCAAATGAGGAACCCACAATTCTTATGAGATACCCAGACTCCCAAGGGGTTACCCAGGGTTTCCAGACTTCCAAGTGGGAAACCCAGAATTCTTACGAAATACACAGACTTCCCATGGGTTACCCAGGCTGTGCAGACTTGCACGTCGGGAACCCAGAATTATTACGAAATACCCAGACTTCCCATGGGTTACCCACTCTTTCCAGACTTTCTAGTGAGTCACCCAGAATTCTTATGAACTACCCATGCTCCCCAGAGTCTTTCCCAAATCTCCCAGAGCTTACCCAGGCTTTCCAGAATTCCACGTGGGGAACCCAGAATCCTTTCAAAATACCCAAACTTCCCAGGCTTTACACAGGCTTTCCAGACTTACAGTGAAGAACCCAGAATTCTTACGAAACACCCAGACTTCCCTGGGCTTACCCAAGCTTTCCAGACTTCCTAGTGAGTAACCCAGAATTATTATGAACTACCCATGCTCCCCAGAGACTAACACAGTCTTCCCAGAGGTTACCCAGTATTTCCAGTCTTCCAAGTGGGGAACCCAGAATTCTTACGAAATACCCAGACTTCCCATGGGTTACCCAGGCTTTACAGACTTCAATGTGAGGAACCCAGAATTCTTACGAAATACCCAGACTTCCCATGGATTACCCAGGCTGTGCAGACCTGCACGTGAGGAACCCAGAATTCTTACGAAATACCCAGACTTCCCAGGGATTACCCAGTCTTTCTAGATTTCCAAGTGGTGAACCCAGAATTGTTAGATATAACCAGACTTTGCAGACTTTCTAGTGAGGAACCCAGAATTCTTACGAAACACCCAGACTTCCCAGGGCTTACCCAGGCTTTGTAGACTTTCTAGTGAGTAACAAAGAATTCTTATGAACTACCCATGCTCCCCAGAGTCTATCCCAAACCTCCCAGAGGTTACCCAGGCTTTCCAGAATTCCACGTGGGGAACCGAGAGTTCTTACGAAATACCCAGACTTCCCAGGGCTTACCCAAGCTTGCCATACTTCCAAGTGAGGAACCCAGACTTCTTACGAAACACCCAGACTTCCCAGGGCTTACCCAGGCTGTGCAGACTTGCACGTGAGGAACCCAGAATTCTTACGAAATACCCAGACTTCCCATCTATTACCCAGGCTCTGCAGACTTGCACGTGAGGAACCCAGAATTCTTACGAAATACCCAGACTTCCCATGGATTACCCAGGCTGTGCAGACTTGCACGTGAAGAACCCAGAATTCTTACGAAATACCCAGACTTCCCAGGGATTACCCAGTCTTTCTAGATTTACAAGTTGTGAACCCAGAAATCTTAGATACACCCAGGCTTTGCAGACTTTCTAGTGAATAACCCAGAATTCTTATGAAATACCCATGCTCCCCAGAGTCTATCCCAAACCTCCCAGAGGTTACCCAGGCTTTCCAGAATTCCACGTGGGGAACCCAGAATTCTTACAAAATACCCAGACTTCCCAGAGCTTACCCAGTCTTTCCAGACTTCCAACTGAGGAACCCAGAATTCTTACGAAACACCCAGACTTCCCAGGGCTTACCCAGGCTTTGTAGACTTTCTAGTGAGTAACCGAAAATTCTTATGAACTACCCAGACTTCCCAGGGCTTACCCAGGATGTGCAGACTTCCACGTGAGGAACCCAGAATTCTTACGAAATACACAGACATCCCAGGGGTTACCCAGGCTTTCCAGACTTCCAAATGAGGAACCCACAATTCTTATGAGATACCCAGACTCCCAAGGGGTTACCCAGGGTTTCCAGACTTCCAAGTGGGAAACCCAGAATTCTTACGAAATACACAGACTTCCCATGGGTTACCCAGGCTGTGCAGACTTGCACGTCGGGAACCCAGAATTATTACGAAATACCCAGACTTCCCATGGGTTACCCACTCTTTCCAGACTTTCTAGTGAGTCACCCAGAATTCTTATGAACTACCCATGCTCCCCAGAGTCTTTCCCAAATCTCCCAGAGCTTACCCAGGCTTTCCAGAATTCCACGTGGGGAACCCAGAATCCTTTCAAAATACCCAAACTTCCCAGGCTTTACACAGGCTTTCCAGACTTACAGTGAAGAACCCAGAATTCTTACGAAACACCCAGACTTCCCTGGGCTTACCCAAGCTTTCCAGACTTCCTAGTGAGTAACCCAGAATTATTATGAACTACCCATGCTCCCCAGAGACTAACACAGTCTTCCCAGAGGTTACCCAGTATTTCCAGTCTTCCAAGTGGGGAACCCAGAATTCTTACGAAATACCCAGACTTCCCATGGGTTACCCAGGCTTTACAGACTTCAATGTGAGGAACCCAGAATTCTTACGAAATACCCAGACTTCCCATGGATTACCCAGGCTGTGCAGACTTGCACGTGAGGAACCCAGAATTCTTACGAAATACCCAGACTTCCCAGGGATTACCCAGTCTTTCTAGATTTCCAAGTGGTGAACCCAGAATTGTTAGATATAACCAGACTTTGCAGACTTTCTAGTGAGGAACCCAGAATTCTTACGAAACACCCAGACTTCCCAGGGCTTACCCAGGCTTTGTAGACTTTCTAGTGAGTAACAAAGAATTCTTATGAACTACCCATGCTCCCCAGAGTCTATCCCAAACCTCCCAGAGGTTACCCTGGCTTTCCAGAATTCCACGTGGGGAACCGAGAGTTCTTACGAAATACCCAGACTTCCCAGGGCTTACCCAAGCTTGCCATACTTCCAAGTGAGGAACCCAGACTTCTTACTAAACACCCAGACTTCCCAGGGCTTACCCATGCTGTGCAGACTTGCACGTGAGGAACCCAGAATTCTTACGAAGTACCCAGACTTCCCATGGGTTACCCAGGCCGTGCAGACTTGCACGTGGGGAACCCAGAATTATTACGAAATACCCATACTTCCCAGGGATTACCCAGTCTTTCTAGATTTCTAAGTGGTGAACCCAGAATTGTTAGATATACCCAGGCTTTGCAGACTTTCTAGTGAGTTACCCAGAATTCTTATGAACTACCCATGCTCCCCAGAGTCTATCCCAAACTTCCCAGAAGTTACCCAGGCTTTCCAGAATTCCACGTGGGGAACCCAGAATTCTTACAAAATACCCAGATGTCCCAGAGCTTACCCAGTCTTTCCAGACTTCCAAGTGAGGAACCCAGAATTCTTACGAAACACCCAGACTTCCCAGGGCTTACCCAGGCTTTGTAGACTTTCTAGTGAGTAACAAAGAATACTTATGAACTACCCATGCTCCCCAGAGTCTATCCCCAGCCTCCCAGAGGTTACCCAGGCTTTCCAGAATTCCACGTGGGGAACCCAGAGTTCTTACGAAATACCCAGACTTCCCAGGGCTTACCTAAGCTTGCCATACTTCCAAGTGAGGAACCCAGAATTATTACGAAACACCCAGACTTCCCAGGGCTTACCCAGGCTTTCCAGACTTCCAGTGAGGAACCCAGAATTCTTACGAAACACGCAGACTTCCCAGGGGTTAAAGAGGCTTTACAGACTTCCATGTGAGGAACCTAGAATTCTTACGAAATACCCAGACTTCCCATGGGTTACCCAGGTTGTGCAGACCTGCACGTGAGGAACCCAGAATTCTTACGAAATACCCAGACTTCCCAGGGCTTACCCAGGCTTTCCAAACTTCCAGTGAGGAACCCAGAATTCTTACGAAACACCCAGACTTCCCAGGGCTTACCCAAGCTTTCCAGACTTCCTAGTGATTAACCCAGAATTATTATCAACTACCCATGCTCCCCAGAGACTAACACAGTCATCCCAGAGTTTACCCAGTCTTTCCAGACTTCCAAGTGGGGAACCCAGAATTCTTACGAAATACCCAGACTTCCCATGTGTTACCCAGGCTGTGCAGACTTCCACATGAGGAACCCAGAATTCTTACGAAATACCCAGACTTCCCATGGGTTACTCAGGCTGTGCAGGCTTGCACGTGGGGAATACAGAATTATTACGAAATACCCAGACTTCCCATGGGTTACCCAGGCTTTACAGACTTCCATGTGAGGAACCCAGAATTCTTACGAAATACCCAGACTTCCCATGGATTACCCAGGCTGTATAGACTTGCACGTGAGGAACCCAGAATTCTTACGAAATACCCAGACGTCCCAGGGAATACCCAGTCTTTCTAGATTTCCAAGTGGTGAACCCAGAATTGTTAGATATACCCAGACTTTGCAGACTTTCTAGTGAGGAACCCAGAATTCTTACGAAACACCCAGACTTCCCAGGGCTTACCCAGGCTTTGTAGACTTTCTAGTGAGTAACAAAGAATTCTTATGAACTACCCATGCTCCCCAGAGTCTATCCCAAACCTCCCAGAGGTTACCCAGGCTTTCCAAAATTCCACGTGGGGAACCGAGAGTTCTTACGAAATACCCAGACTTCCCAGGGCTTACCCAAGCTTGCCATACTTCCATGTGAGGAACCCAGACTTCTTACGAAACACCCAGACTTCCCAGGGCTTACCCAGGCTGTGCAGACTTGCACGTGAGGAACCCAGAATTCTTACGAAATACCCAGACTTCCCATCTATTACCCAGGCTCTGCAGACTTGCACGTGAGGAACCCAGAATTCTTACGAAATACCCAGACTTCCCAGGGATTACCCAGTCTTTCTAGATTTCCCAGTGGTGAACCCAGAATTGTTAGATATACCCAGGCTTTGCAGACTTTCTAGTGAGTATCCCAGAATTCTTATCAACTACCCATGCTCCCCAGAGTCTATCCCAAACCTCCCACAGGTAACCCAGGCTTTCCAGAATTCCACGTGGGGAACCCAGAATTCTCACAAAATACCCAGACTTCCCAGAGCTTACCCAGTCTTTCCAGACTTCCAAGTGAGGAACCCAGAATTCTTACGAAACACCCAGACTTCCCAGGGCTTACCCAGGCTTTGTAGACTTTCTAGTGAGTAACAAAGAATTCTTATGAACTACCCATGCTCCCCAGAGTCTATCCCAAACCTCCCAGGGATTACCCAGGCTTTCCAGAATTCCACGTGGGGAACCCAAAGTTCTTGCGAAATGCCCAGACTTCCCAGGGCTTACCCAAGCTTGCCATACTTCCAAGTGAGGAACCCAGAATTATTACGAAACACCCAGACTTCCCAGGGCTTACCCAGGCTTTCCAGATTTCCAGTGAGGAACCCAGAATTCTTACGAAACACCCAGATTTCCCAGGGCTTACCCAGGCTTTCCAGACTTCCAGTGAGGAACCCAGAATTCTTACGAAACACCCAGACTTCCCAGGGCTTACCCAGGCTTTCCAGACTTCCAGTGAGGAACCCAGAATTCTTACGAAACACCCAGACTTCCTAGGGCTTACCCAGGCTTTGTAGACTTTCTAGTGAGAAACAAAGAATTCTTATGAACTACCCATGCTCCCCAGAGTCTATCCCAAACCTCCCAGGGATTACCCAGGCTTTCCAGAATTCCACGTGCGGAACCCAAAGTTCTTGCGAAATGCCCAGACTTCCCAGGGCTTACCCAAGCTTGCCATACTTCCAAGTGAGGAACCCAGAATTATTACGAAACACCCAGACTTCCCAGGGCTTACCCAGGCTTTCCAGATTTCCAGTGAGGAACCCAGAATTATTACGAAACACCCAGACTTCCCAGGGCTTACCCAGGCTTTCCAGACTTCCAGTGAGGAACCCAGAATTCTTACGAAACACCCAGACTTCCTAGGGCTTACCCAGACTTTGTAGACTGTCTAGTGAGTAACAAAGAATTCTTATGAACTGCCCATGCTCCTCAGAGTCTATCCCAAACCTCCCAGAGGTTACCCAGGCCTTCCAGAATTCCACGTGGGGAACCCAGAGTTCTTACGAAATACCCAGACTTCCCAGGGCTTCCCTAAGCTTGCCATACTTCCAAGTGAGGAACCCAGAATTATTACGAAACACCCAGACTTCCCAGGGCTTACCCAGGCTTTCCAGACTTCCAGTGAGGAACCCAGAATTCTTACGAAACACCCAGACTTCCCAGGGCTTACCCAAGCTTTCCAGACTTCCTAGTGAGTAACCCAGAATTATTATGAACTACCCATGCTCCACAGAGACTAACACAGTCATCCCAGAGGTTACCCAGTCTTTCCAGACTTCCACGTGGGGAACCCAGAATTCTTACAAAATACCCAGACTTCCCAGGGCTTACCCAGGCTTTCCAGATTTCCAGTGAGGAACCCAGAATTCTTACGAAACACCCAGACTTCCCAGGGCTTACCCAGGCTTTCCAGACTTCCAGTGAGGAACCCAGAGTTCTTACGAAATACCCAGACTTCCCAGGGCTTACCCAAGCTTGCCATACTTCCAAGTGAGGAACCCAGAATTATTACGAAACACCCAGACTTCCCAGGGCTTACCCAGGCTTTCCAGACTTCCAGTGAGGAACCCAGAATTCTTACGAAACACCCAGACTTCCTAGGGCTTACCCAGGCTTTGTAGACTTTCTAGTGAGTAACAAAGAATTCTTATGAACTACCCATGCTCCCCAGAGTCTATCCCAAACCTCCCAGAGATTACCCAGGCTTTCCAGAATTCCACGTGGGGAACCCAAAGTTCTTGCGAAATACCCAGACTTTCCAGGGCTTACCCAAGCTTGCCATACTTCCAAGTGAGGAACCCAGATTTATTACGAAACATCCAGACTTCCCAGGGCTTACCCAGGCTTTCCAGATTTCCAGTGAGGAACCCAGAGTTCTTACGAAACACCCAGACTTCCCAGGGCTTACCCAGGCTTTCCAGACTTCCAGTGAGGAACCCAGAATTCTTACGAAACACCCAGACTTTCCAGGGCTTACCCAAGCTTTCCAGACTTCCTAGTGAGTAACCCAGAATTATTATGAACTACCCATGCTCCCCAGAGACTAACACAGTCATCCCAGACATTACCCAGTATTTCCAGACTTCCAAGTGGGGAACCCAGAATTCTTACGAAATACCCAGACTTCCCATGGGTTACCCAGGCTTTACAGACTTCCATGTGAGGAACCCAGAATTCTTACGAAATACCCAGACTTCCCATGGATTACCCAGGCTGTGCAGACTTGCACGTGAGGAACCCAGAATTCTTACGAAATACCCAGACTTCCCAGGGATTACCCAGTCTTTCTAGATTTCCAAGTGGTTAACCCAGAATTGTTAGATATACCCAGACTTTGCAGACTTTCTAGTGAGGAACCCAGAATTCTTATAAACTACCCATGCTCCCCAGAGTCTATCCCAAACCTCCCAGAGGTTATCCAGCCTTTCCAGAATTCCACGTGGGGAACCCAGAATTCTTACAAAATACCCAGACTTCCCAGAGTTTACTCAGTCTTTCCACACTTCCAAGTGAGGAACCCAGAGTTCTTACGAAATACCCAGACTTCCCAGGGCTTACCCAGGCTTTCCAGACTTCCAGTGAGGATCCCAGAATTCTTAAGAAATACCCAGACTTCCCAGGGCTTACCCAGGCTTTCCAGACTTCCAGTGAGGAACCCATAATTCTTACGAAACACCCAGACTTCTCAGGGGTTACCCACACTTTCCAGACTTCCAAGTAAGGAACCCAGAATTCTTACGAAATACCCAGACTTCCCATGGGTTACCCAGGCTGTGCAGACTTCCACGTGAGGAACCCAGAATTCTTACGAAATACCCAGACTTCCCATGTATTACCCAGGCTGTGCAGACTTGCACGTGAGGAACCCAGAATTCTTACTAAATACCCTGACTTCCCAGGGATTACCCAGTCTTTCTAGATTTACAAGTTGTGAACCCAGAAATCTTAGATACACCCAGGCTTTGCAGACTTTCTAGTGAATAACCCAGAATTCTTATGAAATACCCATGCTCCCCAGAGTCTATCCCAAACCTCCCAGAGGTTACCCAGGCTTTCCAGAATTCCACGTGGGGAACCCAGAATTCTTACAAAATACCCAGACTTCCCAGAGTTTACCCAGTCTTTCCAGACTTCCAACTGAGGAACCCAGAATTCTTACGAAACACCCAGACTTCCCAGGGCTTACCCAGGCTTTGTAGACTTTCTAGTGAGTAACCGAAAATTCTTATGAACTACCCAGACTTCCCAGGGCTTACCCAGGATGTGCAGACTTCCACGTGAGGAACCCAGAATTCTTACGAAATACACAGACATCCCAGTGGTTACCCAGGCTTTCCAGACTTCCAAATGAGGAACCCACAATTCTTATGAGATACCCAGACTCCCAAGGGGTTACCCAGGGTTTCCAGACTTCCAAGTGGGAAACCCAGAATTCTTACGAAATACACAGACTTCCCATGGGTTACCCAGGCTGTGCAGACTTGCACGTCGGGAACCCAGAATTATTACGAAATACCCAGACTTCCCATGGGTTACCCACTCTTTCCAGACTTTCTAGTGAGTCACCCAGAATTCTTATGAACTACCCATGCTCCCCAGAGTCTTTCCCAAATCTCCCAGAGCTTACCCAGGCTTTCCAGAATTCCACGTGGGGAACCCAGAATCCTTTCAAAATACCCAAACTTCCCAGGCTTTACACAGGCTTTCCAGACTTACAGTGAAGAACCCAGAATTCTTACGAAACACCCAGACTTCCCTGGGCTTACCCAGGCTTTCCAGACTTCCAGTGAGGATCCCAGAATTCTTACGAAACACCCAGACTTCCCAGAGGTTACCCAGGCTTTACAGACTTCCATGTGAGGAACCTAGAATTCTTACGAAATACCCAGACTTCCCATGGGTTACCCAGGTTGTGCAGACCTGCACGTGAGGAACCCAGAATTCTTACGAAATACCCAGACTTCCCCGGGCTTACCCAGGCTTTCCAGACTTCCAGTGAGGAACCCAGAATTCTTACGAAACACCCAGACTTCCCAGGGCTTACCCAAGCTTTCCAGACTTCCTAGTGAGTAACCCAGAATTATTATGAACTACCCATGCTCCCCAGAGACTAACACAGTAATCCCAGAGGTTACCCAGTCTTTCCAGTCTTCCAAGTGGGGAACCCAGAATTCTTACGAAATACCCAGACTTCCCATGGGTTACCCAGGCTGTGCAGACTTGCACGTCGGGAACCCAGAATTATTACGAAATACCCAGACTTCCCATGGGTTACCCAGGCTTTACAGACTTCCACGTGAGGAACCCAGAATTCTTACGAAATAGCCAGACTTCCCATGGATTACCCAGTCTTTCTAGATTTCCAAGTGGTGAACCCAGAATTGTTAGATATACCCAGGCTTTGCAGACTTTCTAGTGAGTAACCCAGAATTTTTATGAACTACCCATGCTCCCCAGAGTGTATCCCAAACCTCCCAGAGGTTAACCAGGCTTTCCAGAATTCCACGAGGGGAACCCAGAATTCTTAGAAAATACCCAGACTTCCCAGAGCTTACCCAGTCTTTCCAGACTTCCAAGTGAGGAACCCAGAATTCTTACGAAACACCCAGACTTCCCAGGGCTTACCCAGGCTTTGTAGACTTTCTAGTGAGTAACAAAGAATTCTTATGAACTACCCATGCTCCCCAGAGTCTATCCCAAACCTCCCAGAGGATACCCAGGCTTTCCAGAATTCCACGTGGGGAACCCAGAGTTCTTACGAAATACCCAGACTTCCCAAGGCTTGCCCAAGCTTGCCATACTTCCAAGTGAGGAACCCAGAATTCTTACGAAACACCCAGACTTCCCAGGGCTTACCCAGGCTTTCCAGACTTCCAGTGAGGAACCCAGAATTCTTACGAAACACCCAGACTTCTCAGGGGTTCCTAGGAGCTACCCAGGCCCTCCACGGCCTAACCTAGACTTCCCAGAAGTTCCCCAGTCTTAGCAGACTTCCACGTGATGAACCCAGAATTCTTACGTAATACCTAGACTTCCCAGAGTTTACCCAGTCTTTCCAGACTTGCAAGTGGGAAACCCGGAATTCTTACGAAATACCCAGACTTCCCATGGGTTACCCAGGCTGTGCAGACTTCCACACGAGGAACCCAGAATTCTTGCGTAATACCCAGACTTCCCAGTGGTTACCCAGGCTTTCCAGACTTCCATGTGAGGAACCTAGAATTCTTACGAAATACCCAGACTTCCCAGGGCTTACCCAGTCTTTCCAGACTTCCACGCGAGGAACCCAGAATTCTTACGAAATACCCAGACTTCCCAGTGGTTACCCAGGCTTTCCAGACTTCCATTTGAGGAACCTAGAATTCTTACGAAATACCCAGACTTGCCAGAGCTTACCCAGTCTTTCCAGACTTCCAAGTGGGGAACCCAGGATTCTTACGAAATACCCAGACTTCCCATAGGTTACCCAGGCTGTGCAGAATTCAAAGTAAGTAAAACAGAATTCTTACGAAATACCCAGACTTCCCAGGGGTTACCCAGTTGTTCCAGACTTTCTAGTGAGTAACCCAGAAACCTTATGAACTACCCATGCTCCCCAGAGTCTATCCCAAACCTCCCAGAGGTTACCCAGGCTTTCCAGAATTCCACGTGGGGAACCCAGAATTCTTACAAAATACCCAGACTTCCCAGAGTTTACCCAGTCTGTCCAGACTTCCAAGTGAGGAACCCAGAATTCTGACGAAACACCCAGACTTCCCAGGGCTTACCCAGGCTTTCCAGACTTCCAGTGAGGAACCCAGAATTCTTACGTAATACCCAGAACTCCCAGAGTTTACCCAGTCTTTCCAGACTTCCAAGTGAGGAACCCAGAATTCTTACGAAACACCCAGACTTCTCAGGGCTTACCCAGGCTTTGCAGACTTTATAGTGAGTAACCCAAAATTCTTATGGGCTACCCAGACTTCCCAGGGCTTACCCAGGATGTGCAGACTTCCACGTGAGGAACCCAGAATTCTTACGAAATACCCAGACTTCCCAGGGGTTACCCAGGCTTTCCAGACTTCCAAATGAGGAACCCTGAATTCTTATGAAATACCCAGACGTCCAAGGGGTTACCCAAGCTTTCCAGACTTTCTAGTGAGTAACCCAGAATTATTATGAACTACCCATGCTCCCCAGAGACTAACGCAGTCGTCGCAGAGGTTACCCAGGGTTTCCAGACTTCCAAGTGGGAAACCCGGAATTCTTACGAAATACCCAGACTTCCCATGGGTTACCCAGGCTGTGCAGACTTCCACACGAGGAACCCAGAATTCTTGCGTAATACCCAGACTTCCCAGTGGTTACCCAGGCTTTCCAGACTTCCATGTGAGGAACCTAGAATTCTTACGAAATACCCAGACTTCCCAGGGCTTACCCAGTCTTTCCAGACTTCCAAGTGAGGAACCCAGAGACTAACCCAGACCTCCCAGAGGTTACCCACGCTTTCCAGACTTCCAAGTGGGGAACCCAGAATTCTTATGAAATACCCAGACTTCCCAGGGGTTACCCAGTCGTTCCAGACTTTCTAGTGAGTAACCCAGAAACCTTATGAACTACCCAAGCTCCGCAGAGTCTATCCCAAATCTCGCAGAGGTTACCCAGGCTTTCCGGAATTCCACGTGGGGAACCCAGAATCCTTACAAAATACCCAAACTTCCCAGGGCTTACCCAGCTTTTCCAGACTTCCAGTGAGGAACCCAGAATTCTTACGAAACACCCACATACCCAGGGCTTACCCTGGCTTTCCAGACTTCCACGTGGGGAACCCAGAATCCTTACAAAATACCCATACTTCCAAGGGTTTACCCAGGCTTTCCAGCTTTCCAGTGAGGTACCCAGAATTCTTTCGAAACACCCAGACTTCCCAGGGCTTAGCCAAGCTTTCCGGACTTCCTAGTGAGTAACCCAGAATTATTATGAACTACCCATGCTCCCCAGAGACTAACACAGTCATCCCAGAGGTTACACAGGCTTTGCAGACATCCAAGTGGGGAACCCAGAATTCTTACGAAATACCCAGACTTCCCATGGGTTACCCAGGCTGTGCAGACTTCCACGTGAGGAACCCAGAATTGTTACGAAATACCCAGACTTCCCATGGGTTACCCAGGCTGTGCAGACATGCACGTGGGGAACCCCGAATTATTACGAAATACCCAGACTTCCCATGGGTTACCCAGGCTGTGCAGACTTGCACGTCGGGAACCCAGAATTATTACGAAATACCCAGACTTCCCATGGGTTACCCAGGCTTTACAGACTTCCACGTGAGGAACCCCGAATTATTACGAAATACCCAGACTTCCCATGGGTTACCCAGGCTGTGCAGACTTGCACGTCGGGAACCCAGAATTATTACGAAATACCCAGACTTCCCATGGGTTACCCAGGCTTTACAGACTTCCACGTGAGGAACCCAGAATTCTTACGAAACACCCAGACTTCCCAGGGCTTACCCAGGCTTTCCAGACTTCCAGTGAGGAACCCAGAATTCTTACGAAACACCCAGACTTCCCAGGGTTTACCCAGGCTTTCCAGACTTTCAGTGAGGAATCCAGAATTCTTACGAAACACCCAGACTTCCCAGGGGTTACCCAGGCTTTCCAGACTTCCAAGTGAGGAACCCAGAATTCTTACGAAATACCCAGACTTCCCAGGGGTTACCCAGGCTTTCCAGACTTCCGAGGTAGTAACCCAGAGATCCAAGGAGCTACCCAGGACCTCCACGGCCTAACCTAGACTTCCCAGAGGTTTCCCAGTCTTAGCAGACTTCCACGTGATGAACCCAGAATTCTTACGTAATACCTAGACTTCCCAGAGTTTACCCAGTCTTTCCAGACTTCCAAGTGAGGAACCCTGAATTCTTATGAAATACCCAGACTTCCAAGGGGTTACCCAAGCTTTCCAGACTTCCTAGTGAGTAACCCAAAATTCTTATGAACTACCCAGACTTCCCAGGGCCTACCCAGGATGTGCAGACTTCCACGTTAGGAACCCAGAATTCTTACGAAATACCCAGACTTCCCAGGGGTTACCCAAGCTTTCCAGACTTCCTAGTGAGTAACCCAGAATTATTATGAACTACCCATGCTCCCCAGAGACTAACACAGTCGTCGCAGAGGTTACCCAGAGTTTCCAGACTTCCAAGTGGGAAACCCAGAATTCTTACAAAATACCCAGACTTCCCAGAGCTTACGCAGTCTTTCCAGACTTCCAAGTGAGGAACCCAGAATTCTGACGAAACACCCAGACTTCCCAGGGCTTACCCAGGCTTTATAGACTTTCTAGTGAGTAATCCAGAATTCTTATGAACTACACATGCTCCCCAGAGACTAACACAGTCGTCGCAGAGGTTACCCAGGGTTTCCAGACTTCCAAGTGGGAAACCCAGAATTCTTACGAAATACCCAGACTTCCCATGGGTTACCCAGGCTGTGCAGACTTCCACGCGAGGAACCCAGAATTCTTACGAAATACCCAGACTTCCCAGTGGTTACCCAGGCTTTCCAGACTTCCATTTGAGGAACCTAGAATTCTTACGAAATACCCAGACTTGCCAGGGCTTACCCAGTCTTTCCAGACTTCCAAGTGGGGAACCCAGGATTCTTACGAAATACCCAGACTTCCCATAGGTTACCCAGGCTGTGCAGAATTCAAAGTAAGTAAAACAGAATTCTTACGAAATACCCAGACTTCCCAGGGGTTACCCAGTTGTTCCAGACTTTCTAGTGAGTAACCCAGAAACCTTATGAACTACCCATGCTCCCCAGAGTCTATCCCAAACCTCCCAGAGGTTACCCAGGCTTTCCAGAATTCCACGTGGGGAACCCAGAATTCTTACAAAATACCCAGACTTCCCAGAGTTTACCCAGTCTGTCCAGACTTCCAAGTGAGGAACCCAGAATTCTGACGAAACACCCAGACTTCCCAGGGCTTACCCAGGCTTTCCAGACTTCCAGTGAGGAACCCAGAATTCTTACGTAATACCCAGAACTCCCAGAGTTTACCCAGTCTTTCCAGACTTCCAAGTGAGGAACCCAGAATTCTTTCGAAAAACCCAGACTTCTCAGGGCTTACCCAGGCTTTGCAGACTTTATAGTGAGTAACCCAAAATTCTTATGGGCTACCCAGACTTCCCAGGGCTTACCCAGGATGTGCAGACTTCCACGTGAGGAACCCAGAATTCTTACGAAATACCCAGACTTCCCAGGGGTTACCCAGACTTTCCAGACTTCCAAATGAGGAACCCTGAATTCTTATGAAATAACCAGACGTCCAAGGGGTTACCCAAGCTTTCCAGACTTTCTAGTGAGTAACCCAGAATTATTATGAACTACCCATGCTCCCCAGAGACTAACACAGTCGTCGCAGAGGTTACCCAGGGTTTCCAGACTTCCAAGTGGGAAACCCAGAATTCTTACGAAATACCCAGACTTCCCATGGGTTACCCAGGCTGTGCAGACTTCCACGCGAGGAACCCAGAATTCTTACGAAATACCCAGACTTCCCAGTGGTTACCCAGGCTTTCCAGACTTCCATGTGAGGAACCTAGAATCCTTACGAAATACCCAGACTTCCCAGGGCTTACCCAGTCTTTCCAGACTTCCACGTGAGGAACCCAGAGACTAACCCAGACCTCCCAGAGGTTACCCAAGCTTTCCAGTCTTCCAAGTGGGGAACCCAGGATTCTTACGAAATACCCAGACTTCCCAGGGCTTACCCAGCTTTTCCAGACTTCCAGTGAGGAACCCAGAATTCTTACGAAACACCCAGACTACCCACGGCTTAACCAGGCCTTAGATACTTCCACGTGGGGAACCCAGAATCCTTACAAAATACCCATACTTCCAAGGGTTTACCCAGGCTTTCCAGCTTTCCAGTGAAGTACCCAGAATTCTTACGAAACACCCAGACTTCCCAGTGCTTAGCCAAGCTTTCCGGACTTCCTAGTGAGTAACCCAGAATTATTATGAACTACCCATGCTCCCCAGAGACTAACACAGTCATCCCAGAGGTTACCCAGGCTTTGCAGACTTCCAAGTGGGGAACCCAGAATTTTTACGAAATACCCAGACTTCCCATGGGTTACCCAGGCTGTGCAGACTTCCACGTGAGGAACCTAAAATTCTTACAAAATACCCAGCCTTCCCAGGGCTTACCCAGTCTCTCCAGACTTCCACGTGAGGAACCCAGAGACTAACCCAGACCTCCCAGAGGTTACCCAAGCTTTCCAGTCTTCCAAGTGGGGAACCCAGGATTCTTACGAAATACCCAGACTACCCAGGGCTTACCCAGGCTTTCCAGACTTCCACGTGGGGAACCCAGAATCCTTACAAAATACCCATACTTCCAAGGGTTTACGGAGGCATTCCAGCTTTCCAGTGAGGTACCCAGAATTCTTTCGAAACACCCAGACTTCCCAGGGCTTAGCCAAGCTTTCCGGACCTCCTAGTGAGTAACCCAGAATTATTATGAACTACCCATGCTCCCCAGAGACTAACACAGTCATCCCAGAGGTTACCCAGGCTTTGCAGACTTCCAAGTGGGGAACCCAGAATTCTTACGAAATACCCAGACTTCCCATGGGTTACCCAGGCTGTGCAGACTTCCACGCGAGGAACCCAGAATTCTTACGAAACACCCAGACTTCCCAGGGCTTACCCAGGCTTTGTAGACTTTCTAGTGAGTAACAAAGAATTCTTATGAACTACCCATGCTCCCCAGAGTCTATCCCAAACCTCCCAGAGGTTACCCAGGCTTTCCAGAATTCCACGTTCGGAACCGAGAGTTCTTACGAAATACCCAGACTTCCCAGGGCTTACCCAAGCTTGCCATACTTCCAAGTGAGGAACCCAGAATTCTTACGAAATACCCAGACTCCCCATGGGTTACCCAGGCCGTGCAGACTCGCACGTGGGGAACCCAGAATTATTACGAAATACCCATACTTCCCAGGGATTACCCAGTCTTTCTAGATTTCTAAGTGGTGAACCCAGAATTGTTAGATATACCCAGGCTTTGCAGACTTTCTAGTGAGATACCCAGAATTCTTATGAACTACCCATGCTCCCCAGAGTCTATCCCAAACCTCCCAGAAGTTACCCAGGCTTTCCAGAATTCCACGTGGGGAACCCAGAATTCTTACAAAATACCCAGACTTCCCAGAGCTTACCCAGTCTTTCCAGACTTCCAAGTGAGGAACCCAGAATTCTTACGAAACACCCAGACTTCCCAGGGCTTACCCAGGCTTTGTAGACTTTCTAGTGAGTAACAAAGAATTCTTATGAACTACCCATGCTCCCCAGAGTCTATCCCCAACCTCCCAGAGGTTACCCAGGCTTTCCAGAATTCCACGTGGGGAACCCAGAGTTCTTACGAAATACCCAGACTTCCCAGGGCTTACCTAAGCTTGCCATACTTCCAAGTGAGGAACCCAGAATTATTACGAAACACCCAGACTTCCCAGGGCTTACCCAGGCTTTCCAGACTTCCAGTGAGGAACCCAGAATTCTTACTAAACACGCAGACTTCCCAGGGGTTAAAGAGGCTTTACAGACTTCCATGTGAGGAACCTAGAATTCTTACGAAATACCCAGACTTCCCATGGGTTACCCAGGTTGTGCAGACCTGCACGTGAGGAACCCAGAATTCTTACGAAATACCCAGACTTCCCAGGGCTTACCCAGGCTTTCCAGACTTCCAGTGAGGAACCCAGAATTCTTACGAAACACCCAGACTTCCCAGGGCTTACCCAAGCTTTCCAGACTTCCTAGTGATTAACCCAGAATTATTATCAACTACCCATGCTCCCCAGAGACTAACACAGTCATCCCAGAGGTTACCCAGTCTTTCCAGACTTCCAAGTGGGGAACCCAGAATTCTTACGAAATACCCAGACTTCCCATGTGTTACCCAGGCTGTGCAGACTTCCACGTGAGGAACCCAGAATTCTTACGAAATACCCAGACTTCCCATGGGTTACTCAGGCTGTGCAGGCTTGCACGTGGGGAATACAGAATTATTACGAAATACCCAGACTTCCCATGGGTTACCCAGGCTTTACAGACTTCCATGTGAGGAACCCAGAATTCTTACGAAATACCCAGACTTCCCATGGATTACCCAGGCTGTATAGACTTGCACGTGAGGAACCCAGAATTCTTACGAAATACCCAGACTTCCCAGGGAATACCCAGTCTTTCTAGATTTCCAAGTGGTGAACCCAGAATTGTTAGATATACCCAGACTTTGCAGACTTTCTAGTGAGGAACCCAGAATTCTTACGAAACACCCAGACTTCCCAGGGCTTACCCAGGCTTTGTAGACTTTCTAGTGAGTAACAAAGAATTCTTATGAACTACCCATGCTCCCCAGAGTCTATCCCAAACCTCCCAGAGGTTACCCAGGCTTTCCAGAATTCCACGTGGGGAACCGAGAGTTCTTACGAAATACCCAGACTTCCCAGGGCTTACCCAAGCTTGCCATACTTCCAAGTGAGGAACCCAGACTTCTTACGAAACACCCAGACTTCCCAGGGCTTACCCAGGCTGTGCAGACTTGCACGTGAGGAACCCAGAATTCTTACGAAATACCCAGACTTCCCATCTATTACCCAGGCTCTGCAGACTTGCACGTGAGGAACCCAGAATTCTTACGAAATACCCAGACTTCCCAGGGATTACCCAGTCTTTCTAGATTTCCCAGTGGTGAACCCAGAATTGTTAGATATACCCAGGCTTTGCAGACTTTCTAGTGAGTATCCCAGAATTCTTATCAACTACCCATGCTCCCCAGAGTCTATCCCAAACCTCCCACAGGTAACCCAGGCTTTCCAGAATTCCACGTGGGGAACCCAGAATTCTCACAAAATACCCAGACTTCCCAGAGCTTACCCAGTCTTTCCAGACTTCCAAGTGAGGAACCCAGAATTCTTACGAAACACCCAGACTTCCCAGGGCTTACCCAGGCTTTGTAGACTTTCTAGTGAGTAACAAAGAATTCTTATGAACTACCCATGCTCCCCAGAGTCTATCCCAAACCTCCCAGAGATTACCCAGGCTTTCCAGAATTCCACGTGGGGAACCCAAAGTCCTTGCGAAATGCCCAGACTTCCCAGGGCTTACCCAAGCTTGCCATACTTCTAAGTGAGGAACCCAGAATTATTACGAAACACCCAGACTTCCCAGGGCTTACCCAGGCTTTCCAGATTTCCAGTGAGGAACCCAGAATTCTTACGAAACACCCAGATTTCCCAGGGCTTACCCAGGCTTTCCAGACTTCCAGTGAGGAACCCAGAATTCTTACGAAACACCCAGACGTCCCAGGGCTTACCCATGCTTTCCAGACTTCCAGTGAGGAACCCAGAATTCTTACGAAACACCCAGACTTCCTAGGGCTTACCCAGGCTTTGTAGACTTTCTAGTGAGAAACAAAGAATTCTTATGAACTACCCATGCTCCCCAGAGTCTATCCCAAACCTCCCAGGGATTACCCAGGCTTTCCAGAATTCCACGTGGGGAACCCAAAGTTCTTGCGAAATGCCCAGACTTCCCAGGGCTTACCCAAGCTTGCCATACTTCCAAGTGAGGAACCCAGAATTATTACGAAACACCCAGACTTCCCAGGGCTTACCCAGGCTTTCCAGATTTCCAGTGAGGAACCCAGTTTTATTACGAAACACCCAGACTTCCCAGGGCTTACCCAGGCTTTCCAGACTTCCAGTGAGGAACCCAGAATTCTTACGAAACACCCAGACTTCCTAGGGCTTACCCAGGCTTTGTAGACTGTCTAGTGAGTAACAAAGAATTCTTATGAACTACCCATGCTCCCCAGAGTCTATCCCCAACCTCCCAGAGGTTACCCAGGCTTTCCAGAATTCCACGTGGGGAACCCAGAGTTCTTACGAAATACCCAGACTTCCCAGGGCTTACCTAAGCTTGCCATACTTCCAAGTGAGGAACCCAGAATTATTACGAAACACCCAGACTTCCCAGGGCTTACCCAGGCTTTCCAGACTTCCAGTGAGGAACCCAGAATTCTTACTAAACACGCAGACTTCCCAGGGGTTAAAGAGGCTTTACAGACTTCCATGTGAGGAACCTAGAATTCTTACGAAATACCCAGACTTCCCATGGGTTACCCAGGTTGTGCAGACCTGCACGTGAGGAACCCAGAATTCTTACGAAATACCCAGACTTCCCAGGGCTTACCCAGGCTTTCCAGACTTCCAGTGAGGAACCCAGAAATCTTACGAAACACCCAGACTTCCCAGGGCTTACCCAAGCTTTCCAGACTTCCTAGTGATTAACCCAGAATTATTATCAACTACCCATGCTCCCCAGAGACTAACACAGTCATCCCAGAGGTTACCCAGTCTTTCCAGACTTCCAAGTGGGGAACCCAGAATTCTTACGAAATACCCAGACTTCCCATGTGTTACCCAGGCTGTGCAGACTTCCACGTGAGGAACCCAGAATTCTTACGAAATACCCAGACTTCCCATGGGTTACTCAGGCTGTGCAGGCTTGCACGTGGGGAATACAGAATTATTACGAAATACCCAGACTTCCCAGGGGTTACCCAGACTTTCCAGACTTCCAAATGAGGAACCCTAAATTCTTATGAAATAACCAGACGTCCAAGGGGTTACCCAAGCTTTCCAGACTTTCTAGTGAGTAACCCAGAATTATTATGAACTACCCATGCTCCCCAGAGACTAACACAGCCGTCGCAGAGGTTACCCAGGGTTTCCAGACTTCCAAGTGGGAAACCCAGAATTCTTACGAAATACCCAGACTTCCCATGGGTTACCCAGGCTGTGCAGACTTCCACGCGAGGAACCCAGAATTCTTACGAAATACCCAGACTTCCCAGTGGTTACCCAGGCTTTCCAGACTTCCATGTGAGGAACCTAGAATCCTTACGAAATACCCAGACTTCCCAGGGCTTACCCAGTCTTTCCAGACTTCCACGTGAGGAACCCAGAGACTAACCCAGACCTCCCAGAGGTTACCCAAGCTTTCCAGTCTTCCAAGTGGGGAACCCAGGATTCTTACGAAATACCCAGACTTCCCATAGGTTACCCAGGCTGTGCAGAATTCAAAGTGAGTAAAGCAGAATTCTTACGAAATACCCAGACTTCCCAGGGGTTACCCAGTCGTTCCAGACTTTCTAGTGAGTAACCCAGAAACCTTATGAACTACCCATGCTCCTCAGAGTCTATCCCAAATCTCGCAGAGGTTACCCAGGCTTTCCGGAATTCTACGTGGGGAACCCAGAATCCTTACAAAATACCCAAACTTCCCAGGGCTTACCCAGCTTTTCCAGTCTTCCAGTGAGGAACCCAGAATTCTTACGAAACACCCAGACTACCCACGGCTTAACCAGGCCTTAGATACTTCCACGTGGGGAACCCAGAATCCTTACAAAATACCCATACTTCCAAGGGTTTACCCAGGCTTTCCAGCTTTCCAGTGAAGTACCCAGAATTCTTACGAAACACCCAGACTTCCCAGTGCTTAGCCAAGCTTTCCGGACTTCCTAGTGAGTAACCCAGAATTATTATGAACTACCCATGCTCCCCAGAGACTAACACAGTCATCCCAGAGGTTACCCAGGCTTTGCAGACTTCCAAGTGGGGAACCCAGAATTTTTACGAAATACCCAGACTTCCCATGGGTTACCCAGGCTGTGCAGACTTCCACGTGAGGAACCTAGAATTCTTACAAAATACCCAGCCTTCCCAGGGCTTACCCAGTCTCTCCAGACTTCCACGTGAGGAACCCAGAGACTAACCCAGACCTCCCAGAGGTTACCCAAGCTTTCCAGTCTTCCAAGTGGGGAATCCAGGATTCTTACGAAATACCCAGACTACCCAGGGCTTACCCAGGCTTTCCAGACTTCCACGTGGGGAACCCAGAATCCTTACAAAATACCCATACTTCCAAGGGTTTACGGAGGCATTCCAGCTTTCCAGTGAGGTACCCAGAATTCTTTCGAAACACCCAGACTTCCCAGGGCTTAGCCAAGCTTTCCGGACTTCCTAGTGAGTAACCCAGAATTATTATGAACTACCCATGCTCCCCAGAGACTAACACAGTCATCCCAGAGGTTACCCAGGCTTTGCAGACTTCCAAGTGGGGAACCCAGAATTCTTACGAAATACCCAGACTTCCCATGGGTTACCCAGGCTGTGCAGACTTCCACGCGAGGAACCCAGAATTCTTACGAAACACCCAGACTTCCCAGGGCTTACCCAGGCTTTGTAGACTTTCTAGTGGGTAACAAAGAATTCTTATGAACTACCCATGCTCCCCAGAGTCTATCCCAAACCTCCCAGAGGTTACCCAGGCTTTCCAGAATTCCACGTGGGGAACCGAGAGTTCTTACGAAATACCCAGACTTCCCAGGGCTTACCCAAGCTTGCCATACTTCCAAGTGAGGAACCCAGACTTCTTACGAAACACCCAGACTTCCCAGGGCTTACCCATGCTGTGCAGACTTGCACGTGAGGAACCCAGAATTCTTACGAAATACCCAGACTTCCCATGGGTTACCCAGGCCGTGCAGACTTGCACGTGGGGAACCCAGAATTATTACGAAATACCCATACTTCCCAGGGATTACCCAGTCTTTCTAGATTTCTAAGTGGTGAACCCAGAATTGTTAGATATACCCAGGCTTTGCAGACTTTCTAGTGAGTTACCCAGAATTCTTATGAACTACCCATGCTCCCCAGAGTCTATCCCAAACCTCCCAGAAGTTACCCAGGCTTTCCAGAATTCCACGTGGGGAACCCAGAATTCTTACAAAATACCCAGACTTCCCAGAGCTTACCCAGTCTTTCCAGACTTCCAAGTGAGGAACCCAGAATTCTTACGAAACACCCAGACTTCCCAGGGCTTACCCAGGCTTTGTAGACTTTCTAGTGAGTAACAAAGAATTCTTATGAACTACCCATGCTCCCCAGAGTCTATCCCCAACCTCCCAGAGGTTACCCAGGCTTTCCAGAATTCCACGTGGGGAACCCAGAGTTCTTACGAAATACCCAGACTTCCCAGGGCTTACCTAAGCTTGCCATACTTCCAAGTGAGGAACCCAGAATTATTACGAAACACCCAGACTTCCCAGGGCTTACCCAGGCTTTCCAGACTTCCAGTGAGGAACCCAGAATTCTTACTAAACACGCAGACTTCCCAGGGGTTAAAGAGGCTTTACAGACTTCCATGTGAGGAACCTAGAATTCTTACGAAATACCCAGACTTCCCATGGGTTACCCAGGTTGTGCAGACCTGCACGTGAGGAACCCAGAATTCTTACGAAATACCCAGACTTCCCAGAGGTTACCCAGTCTTTCCAGACTTCCAAGTGGGGAACCCAGAATTCTTACGAAATACCCAGACTTCCCATGTGTTACCCAGGCTGTGCAGACTTCCACGTGAGGAACCCAGAGTTCTTACGAAATACCCAGACTTCCCATGGGTTACTCAGGCTGTGCAGGCTTGCACGTGGGGAATACAGAATTATTACGAAATACCCAGACTTCCCATGGGTTACCCAGGCTTTACAAACTTCCATGTGAGGAACCCAGAATTCTTACGAAATACCCAGACTTCCCATGGATTACCCAGGCTGTATAGACTTGCACGTGAGGAACCCAGAATTCTTACGAAATACCCAGACTTCCCAGGGAATACCCAGTCTTTCTAGATTTCCAAGTGGTGAACCCAGAATTGTTAGATATACCCAGACTTTGCAGACTTTCTAGTGAGGAACCCAGAATTCTTACGAAACACCCAGACTTCCCAGGGCTTACCCAGGCTTTGTAGACTTTCTAGTGAGTAACAAAGAATTCTTATGAACTACCCATGCTCCCCAGAGTCTATCCCAAACCTCCCAGAGGTTACCCAGGCTTTCCAGAATTCCACGTGGGGAACCGAGAGTTCTTACGAAATACCCAGACTTCCCAGGGCTTACCCAAGCTTGCCATACTTCCAAGTGAGGAACCCAGACTTCTTACGAAACACCCAGACTTCCCAGGGCTTACCCAGGCTGTGCCGACTTGCACGTGAGGAACCCAGAATTCTTACGAAATACCCAGACTTCCCATCTATTACCCAGGCTCTGCAGACTTGCACGTGAGGAACCCAGAATTCTTACGAAATACCCAGACTTCCCAGGGATTACCCAGTCTTTCTAGATTTCCCAGTGGTGAACCCAGAATTGTTAGATATACCCAGGCTTTGCAGACTTTCTAGTGAGTATCCCAGAATTCTTATCAACTACCCATGCTCCCCAGAGTCTATCCCAAACCTCCCACAGGTAACCCAGGCTTTCCAGAATTCCACGTGGGGAACCCAGAATTCTCACAAAATACCCAGACTTCCCAGAGCTTACCCAGTCTTTCCAGACTTCCAAGTGAGGAACCCAGAATTCTTACGAAACACCCAGACTTCCCAGGGCTTACCCAGGCTTTGTAGACTTTCTAGTGAGTAACAAAGAATTCTTATGAACTACCCATGCTCCCCAGAGTCTATCCCAAACCTCCCAGAGATTACCCAGGCTTTCCAGAATTCCACGTGCGGAACCCAAAGTTCTTGCGAAATGCCCAGACTTCCCAGGGCTTACCCAAGCTTGCCATACTTCCAAGTGAGGAACCCAGAATTATTACGAAACACCCAGACTTCCCAGGGCTTACCCAGGCTTTCCAGATTTCCAGTGAGGAACCCAGAATTCTTACGAAACACCCAGATTTCAAAGGGCTTACCCAGGCTTTCCAGACTTCCAGTGAGGAACCCAGAATTCTTACGAAACACCCAGACTTCCCAGGGCTTACCCAGGCTTTCCAGACTTCCAGTGAGGAACCCAGAATTCTTACGAAACACCCAGACTTCCTAGGGCTTACCCAGGCTTTGTAGACTTTCTAGTGAGAAACAAAGAATTCTTATGAACTACCCATGCTCCCCAGAGTCTATCCCAAACCTCCCAGGGATTACCCAGGCTTTCCAGAATTCCACGTGGGGAACCCAAAGTTCTTGCGAAATGCCCAGACTTCCCAGGGCTTACCCAAGCTTGCCATACTTCCAAGTGAGGAACCCAGAATTATTACGAAACACCCAGACTTCCCAGGGCTTACCCAGGCTTTCCAGATTTCCAGTGAGGAACCCAGAATTATTACGAAACACCCAGACTTCCCAGGGCTTACCCAGGCTTTCCAGACTTCCAGTGAGGAACCCAGAATTCTTACGAAACACCCAGACTTCCTAGGGCTTACCCAGGCTTTGTAGACTGTCTAGTGAGTAACAAAGAATTCTTATGAACTGCCCATGCTCCTCAGAGTCTATCCCAAACTTCCCAGAGGTTACCCAGGCCTTCCAGAATTCCACGTGGGGAACCCAGAGTTCTTACGAAATACCCAGACTTCCCAGGGCTTCCCTAAGCTTGCCATACTTCCAAGTGAGGAACCCAGAATTATTACGAAACACCCAGACTTCCCAGGGCTTACCCAAGCTTTCCAGACTTCCTAGTGAGTAACCCAGAATTATTATGAACTACCCATGCTCCACAGAGACTAACACAGTCATCCCAGAGGTTACCCAGTCTTTCCAGACTTCCACGTGGGGAACCCAGAATTCTTACAAAATACCCAGACTTCCCAGGGCTTACCCAGGCTTTCCAGATTTCCAGTGAGGAACCCAGAATTCTTACGAAACACCCAGACTTCCCAGGGCTTACCCAGGCTTTCCAGACTTCCAGTGAGGAACCCAGAGTTCTTACGAAATACCCAGACTTCCCAGGGCTTACCCAAGCTTGCCATACTTCCAAGTGAGGAACCCAGAATTATTACGAAACACCCAGACTTCCCAGGGCTTACCCAAGCTTTCCAGACTTCCTAGTGAGTAACCCAGAATTATTATGAACTACCCATGCTCCACAGAGACTAACACAGTCATCCCAGAGGTTACCCAGTCTTTCCAGACTTCCACGTGGGGAACCCAGAATTCTTACAAAATACCCAGACTTCCCAGGGCTTACCCAGGCTTTCCAGATTTCCAGTGAGGAACCCAGAATTCTTACGAAACACCCAGACTTCCCAGGGCTTACCCAGGCTTTCCAGATTTCCAGTGAGGAACCCAGAATTCTTACGAAACACCCAGACTTCCCAGGGCTTACCCAGGCTTTCCAGACTTCCAGTGAGGAACCCAGAATTATTACGAAACACCCAGACTTCCCAGGGCTTACCCAGGCTTTCCAGACTTCCAGTGAGGAACGCAGAATTCTTACGAAACACCCAGACTTCCTAGGGCTTACCCAGGCTTTGTAGACTTTCTAGTGAGTAACAAAGAATTCTTATGAACTACCCATGCTCCCCAGAGTCTATCCCAAACCTCCCAGAGATTACCCAGGCTTTCCAGAATTCCACGTGGGGAACCCAAAGTTCTTGCGAAATACCCAGACTTTCCAGGGCTTACCCAAGCTTGCCATACTTCCAAGTGAGGAACTCAGATTTATTACGAAACATCCAGACTTCCCAGGGCTTACCCAGGTTTTCCAGATTTCCAGTGAGGAACCCAGAGTTCTTACGAAACACCCAGACTTCCCAGGGCTTACCCAGGCTTTCCAGACTTCCAGTGAGGAACCCAGAATTCTTACGAAACACCCAGACTTTCCAGGGCTTACCCAAGCTTTCCAGACTTCCTAGTGAGTAACCCAGAATTATTATGAACTACCCATGCTCCCCAGAGACTAACACAGTCATCCCAGACGTTACCCAGTATTTCCAGACTTCCAAGTGGGGAACCCAGAATTCTTACGAAATACCCAGACTTCCCATGGGTTACCCAGGCTTTACAGACTTCCATGTGAGGAACCCAGAATTCTTACGAAATACCCAGACTTCCCATGGATTACCCAGGCTGTGCAGACTTGCACGTGAGGAACCCAGAATTCTTACGAAATACCCAGACTTCCCAGGGATTACCCAGTCTTTCTAGATTTCCAAGTGGTGAACCCAGAATTGTTAGATATACCCAGACTTTGCAGACTTTCTAGTGAGTAACCCAGAATTCTTATAAACTACCCATGCTCCCCAGAGTCTATCCCAAACCTCCCAGAGGTTATCCAGCCTTTCCAGAATTCCACGTGGGGAACCCAGAATTCTTACAAAATACCCAGACTTCCCAGAGTTTACTCAGTCTTTCCACACTTCCAAGTGAGGAACCCAGAATTCTTACGAAACACCCAGACTTCCCAGGGCTTACCCAGGCTTTGTAGACTTTCTAGTGAGTAACAAAGAATTCTTATGAACTACCCATGCTCCCCAGAGTCTATCCCAAACCTCCCAGAGGTTACCCAGGCTTTCCAGAATTCCACGTGGGGAACCGAGAGTTCTTACGAAATACCCAGACTTCCCAGGGCTTACCCAGGCTTTCCAGACTTCCAGTGAGGATCCCAGAATTCTTAAGAAATACCCAGACTTCCCAGGGCTTACCCAGGCTTTCCAGACTTCCAGTGAGGAACCCATAATTCTTACGAAACACCCAGACTTCCCAGGGGTTACCCACACTTTCCAGACTTCCAAGTAAGGAACCCAGAATTCTTACGAAATACCCAGACTTCCCATGGGTTACCCAGGCTGTGCAGACTTCCACGTGAGGAACCCAGAATTCTTACGAAATACCCAGACTTCCCATGTATTACCCAGGCTGTGCAGACTTGCACGTGAGGAACCCAGAATTCTTACTAAATACCCTGACTTCCCAGGGATTACCCAGTCTTTCTAGATTTACAAGTTGTGAACCCAGAAATCTTAGATACACCCAGGCTTTGCAGACTTTCTAGTGAGTAACCCAGAATTCTTATGAAATACCCATGCTCCCCAGAGTCTATCCCAAACCTCCCAGAGGTTACCCAGGCTTTCCAGAATTCCACGTGGGGAACCCAGAATTCTTACAAAATACCCAGACTTCCCAGAGCTTACCCAGTCTTTCCAGACTTCCAACTGAGGAACCCAGAATTCTTACGAAACACCCAGACTTCCCAGGGCTTACCCAGGCTTTGTAGACTTTCTAGTGAGTAACCGAAAATTCTTATGAACTACCCAGACTTCCCAGGGCTTACCCAGGATGTGCAGACTTCCACGTGAGGAACCCAGAATTCTTACGAAATACCCAGACATCCCAGGGGTTACCCAGGCTTTCCAGACTTCCAAATGAGGAACCCACAATTCTTATGAGATACCCAGACTCCCAAGGGGTTACCCAGGGTTTCCAGACTTCCAAGTGGGAAACCCAGAATTCTTACGAAATACACAGACTTCCCATGGGTTACCCAGGCTGTGCAGACTTGCACGTCGGGAACCCAGAATTATTACGAAATACCCAGACTTCCCATGGGTTACCCACTCTTTCCAGACTTTCTAGTGAGTCACCCAGAATTCTTATGAACTACCCATGCTCCCCAGAGTCTTTCCCAAATCTCCCAGAGCTTACCCAGGCTTTCCAGAATTCCACGTGGGGAACCCAGAATTCTTTCAAAATACCCAAACTTCCCAGGCTTTACACAGGCTTTCCAGACTTACAGTGAAGAACCCAGAATTCTTACGAGACACCCAGACTTCCCTGGGCTTACCCAGGCTTTCCAGACTTCCAGTGAGGATCCCAGAATTCTTACGAAACACCCAGACTTCCCAGAGGTTACCCAGGCTTTACAGACTTCCATGTGAGGAACCTAGAATTCTTACGAAATACCCAGACTTCCCATGGGTTACCCAGGTTGTGCAGACCTGCACGTGAGGAACCCAGAATTCTTACGAAATACCCAGACTTCCCCGGGCTTACCCAGGCTTTCCAGACTTCCAGTGAGGAACCCAGAATTCTTACGAAACACCCAGACTTCCCAGGGCTTACCCAAGCTTTCCAGACTTCCTAGTGAGTAACCCAGAATTATTATGAACTACCCATGCTCCCCAGAGACTAACACAGTAATCCCAGAGGTTACCCAGTATTTCCAGTCTTCCAAGTGGGGAACCCAGAATTCTTACGAAATACCCAGACTTCCCATGGGTTACCCAGGCTGTGCAGACTTGCACGTCGGGAACCCAGAATTATTACGAAATACCCAGACTTCCCATGGGTTACCCAGGCTTTACAGACTTCCACGTGAGGAACCATTCTTACGAAATACCCAGACTTCCCATGGATTACCCAGTCTTTCTAGATTTCCAAGTGGTGAACCCAGAATTGTTAGATATACCCAGGCTTTGCAGACTTTCTAGTGAGTAACCCAGAATTTTTATGAACTACCCATGCTCCCCAGAGTGTATCCCAAACCTCCCAGAGGTTAACCAGGCTTTCCAGAATTCCACGAGGGGAACCCAGAATTCTTAGAAAATACCCAGACTTCCCAGAGCTTACCCAGTCTTTCCAGACTTCCAAGTGAGGAACCCAGAATTCTTACGAAACACCCAGACTTCCCAGGGCTTACCCAGGCTTTGTAGACTTTCTAGTGAGTAACAAAGAATTCTTATGAACTACCCATGCTCCCCAGAGTCTATCCCAAACCTCCCAGAGGATACCCAGTCTTTCCAGAATTCCACGTGGGGAACCCAGAGTTCTTACGAAATACCCAGACTTCCCAAGGCTTGCCCAAGCTTGCCATACCTCCAAGTGAGGAACCCAGAATTCTTACGAAACAGCCAGACTTCCCAGGGATTACCCAGGCTTTCCAGACTTTCAGTGAGGAACCCAGAATTCTTACGAAACACCCAGACTTCCCAGGGGTTACCCAGGCTGTGCAGACTTCCACGTGAGGAACCCGAATTCTTACGAAATACCCAGACTTCCCAGGGCCTACCCAGGATGTGCAGACTTCCACGTTAGGAACCCAGAATTCTTACGAAATACCCAGACTTCCCAGGGGTTACCCAAGCTTTCCAGACTTCCTAGTGAGTAACCCAGAATTATTATGAACTACCCATGCTCCCCAGAGACTAACACAGTCGTCGCAGAGGTTACCCAGGGTTTCCAGACTTCCAAGTGGGAAACCCAGAATTCTTACAAAATACCCAGACTTCCCAGAGCTTACGCAGTCTTTCCAGACTTCCAAGTGAGGAACCCAGACTTGTGACGAAACACCCAGACTTCCCAGGGCTTACCCAGGCTTTGTAGACTTTCTAGTGAGTAATCCAGAATTCTTATGAACTACCCATGCTCCCCAGAGACTAACACAGTCGTCGCAGAGGTTACCCAGGGTTTCCAGACTTCCAAGTGGGAAACCCAGAATTCTTACGAAATACCCAGACTTCCCATGGGTTACCCAGGCTGTGCAGACTTCCACGCGAGGAACCCAGAATTCTTACGAAATACCCAGACTTCCCAGTGGTTACCCAGGCTTTCCAGACTTCCATGTGAGGAACCCAAAATTCTTACGAAATACCCAGACTTCCCATGGATTACCCAGGCTATGCAGACTTGCACGTGAGGAACCCAGAATTCTTACGAAATACCCAGAATTCCCAGGGATTACCCAGTCTTTCTAGATTTACAAGTGGTGAACCCAGAATTCTTAGATATACCCAGGCTTTGCAGACTTTCTAGTGACTAACCCAGAATTTTTATGATCTACCCATGCTCCCCAGAGTCTATCCCAAGCCTCCCAGAGGTTACCCAGGCTTTCCAGAATTCCACATGGGGAACCCAGAATTCTTACAAAATACCCAGAATTCCCAGAGCTTACCCAGTCTTTCCAGACTTCCAAGTGAGGAACCCAGAATTCTGACGAAACACCCAGACTTTCCAGGGCTTACCCAGGCTTTGTAGACTTTCTAGTGAGTAACCCAGAATTCTTATGAACTACCCATGCTCCCCAGAGTCTATCCCAAACCTCCCAGAGGTTAAGCAGGCTTTCCAGAATTCCACGTGGGGAACCCAGAGTTCTTACGAAATACGCAGACTTCCCAGGGCTTACCCAGGCCTGCCATACTTCCAAGTGAGGAACCCAGAATTCTTACGAAACACCCAGACTTCCCAGGGCTTACCCAGGCTTTCCAGACTTCCAGTGAGGAACCCAGAATTCTTACGAAACACCCAGACTTCTCAGGGGTTCCTAGGAGCTACCCAGGCCCTCCACGGCCTAACCTAGACTTCCCAGAAGTTCCCCAGTCTTAGCAGACTTCCACGTGATGAACCCAGAATTCTTACGTAATACCTAGACTTCCCAGAGTTTACCCAGTCTTTCCAGACTTGCAAGTGGGAAACCCGGAATTCTTACGAAATACCCAGACTTCCCATGGGTTACCCAGGCTGTGCAGACTTCCACACGAGGAACCCAGAATTCTTGCGTAATACCCAGACTTCCCAGTGGTTACCCAGGCTTTCCAGACTTCCATGTGAGGAACCTAGAATTCTTACGAAATACCCAGACTTCCCAGGGCTTACCCAGTCTTTCCAGACTTCCACGCGAGGAACCCAGAATTCTTACGAAATACCCAGACTTCCCAGTGGTTACCCAGGCTTTCCAGACTTCCATTTGAGGAACCTAGAATTCTTACGAAATACCCAGACTTGCCAGGGCTTACCCAGTCTTTCCAGACTTCCAAGTGGGGAACCCAGGATTCTTACGAAATACCCAGACTTCCCAGGGGTTACCCAGTTGTTCCAGACTTTCTAGTGAGTCACCCAGAAACCTTATGAACTACCCATGCTCCCCAGAGTCTATCCCAAACCTCCCAGAGGTTACCCAGGCTTTCCAGAATTCCACGTGGGGAACCCAGAATTCTTACAAAATACCCAGACTTCCCAGAGTTTACCCAGTCTGTCCAGACTTCCAAGTGAGGAACCCAGAATTCTGACTAAACACCCAGACTTCCCAGGGCTTACCCAGGCTTTCCAGACTTCCAGTGAGGAACCCAGAATTCTTACGTAATACCCAGAACTCCCAGAGTTTACCCAGTCTTTCCAGACTTCCAAGTGAGGAACCCAGAATTCTTATGAAATACCCATGCTCCCCAGAGTCTATCCCAAACCTCCCAGAGGTTACCCAGGCTTTCCAGAATTCCACGTGGGGAACCCAGAATTCTTACAAAATACCCAGACTTCCCAGAGCTTACCCAGTCTTTCCAGACTTCCAACTGAGGAACCCAGAATTCTTACGAAACACCCAGACTTCCCAGGGCTTACCCAGGCTTTGTAGACTTTCTAGTGAGTAACCGAAAATTCTTATGAACTACCCAGACTTCCCAGGGCTTACCCAGGATGTGCAGACTTCCACGTGAGGAACCCAGAATTCTTACGAAATACCCAGACATCCCAGGGGTTACCCAGGCTTTCCAGACTTCCAAATGAGGAACCCACAATTCTTATGAGATACCCAGACTCCCAAGGGGTTACCCAGGGTTTCCAGACTTCCAAGTGGGAAACCCAGAATTCTTACGAAATACACAGACTTCCCATGGGTTACCCAGGCTGTGCAGACTTGCACGTCGGGAACCCAGAATTATTACGAAATACCCAGACTTCCCATGGGTTACCCACTCTTTCCAGACTTTCTAGTGAGTCACCCAGAATTCTTATGAACTACCCATGCTCCCCAGAGTCTTTCCCAAATCTCCCAGAGCTTACCCAGGCTTTCCAGAATTCCACGTGGGGAACCCAGAATTCTTTCAAAATACCCAAACTTCCCAGGCTTTACACAGGCTTTCCAGACTTACAGTGAAGAACCCAGAATTCTTACGAAACACCCAGACTTCCCTGGGCTTACCCAGGCTTTCCAGACTTCCAGTGAGGATCCCAGAATTCTTACGAAACACCCAGACTTCCCAGAGGTTACCCAGGCTTTACAGACTTCCATGTGAGAAACCTAGAATTCTTACGAAATACCCAGACTTCCCATGGGTTACCCAGGTTGTGCAGACCTGCACGTGAGGAACCCAGAATTCTTACGAAATACCCAGACTTCCCCGGGCTTACCCAGGCTTTCCAGACTTCCAGTGAGGAACCCAGAATTCTTACGAAACACCCAGACTTCCCAGGGCTTACCCAAGCTTTCCAGACTTCCTAGTGAGTAACCCAGAATTATTATGAACTACCCATGCTCCCCAGAGACTAACACAGTAATCCCAGAGGTTACCCAGTATTTCCAGTCTTCCAAGTGGGGAACCCAGAATTCTTACGAAATACCCAGACTTCCCATGGGTTACCCAGGCTGTGCAGACTTGCACGTCGGGAACCCAGAATTATTACGAAATACCCAGACTTCCCATGGGTTACCCAGGCTTTACAGACTTCCACGTGAGGAACCATTCTTACGAAATACCCAGACTTCCCATGGATTACCCAGTCTTTCTAGATTTCCAAGTGGTGAACCCAGAATTGTTAGATATACCCAGGCTTTGCAGACTTTCTAGTGAGTAACCCAGAATTTTTATGAACTACCCATGCTCCCCAGAGTGTATCCCAAACCTCCCAGAGGTTAACCAGGCTTTCCAGAATTCCACGAGGGGAACCCAGAATTCTTAGAAAATACCCAGACTTCCCAGAGCTTACCCAGTCTTTCCAGACTTCCAAGTGAGGAACCCAGAATTCTTACGAAACACCCAGACTTCCCAGGGCTTACCCAGGCTTTGTAGACTTTCTAGTGAGTAACAAAGAATTCTTATGAACTACCCATGCTCCCCAGAGTCTATCCCAAACCTCCCAGAGGATACCCAGTCTTTCCAGAATTCCACGTGGGGAACCCAGAGTTCTTACGAAATACCCAGACTTCCCAAGGCTTGCCCAAGCTTGCCATACCTCCAAGTGAGGAACCCAGAATTCTTACGAAACACCCAGACTTCCCAGGGCTTACCCAGGCTTTCCAGACCTCCAGTGAGGAACCCAGAATTCTTACGAAACAGCCAGACTTCCCAGGGATTACCCAGGCTTTCCAGACTTTCAGTGAGGAACCCAGAATTCTTACGAAACACCCAGACTTCCCAGGGGTTACCCAGGCTGTGCAGACTTCCACGTGAGGAACCCGAATTCTTACGAAATACCCAGACTTCCCAGGGCCTACCCAGGATGTGCAGACTTCCACGTTAGGAACCCAGAATTCTTACGAAATACCCAGACTTCCCAGGGGTTACCCAAGCTTTCCAGACTTCCTAGTGAGTAACCCAGAATTATTATGAACTACCCATGCTCCCCAGAGACTAACACAGTCGTCGCAGAGGTTACCCAGGGTTTCCAGACTTCCAAGTGGGAAACCCAGAATTCTTACAAAATACCCAGACTTCCCAGAGCTTACGCAGTCTTTCCAGACTTCCAAGTGAGGAACCCAGACTTGTGACGAAACACCCAGACTTCCCAGGGCTTACCCAGGCTTTGTAGACTTTCTAGTGAGTAATCCAGAATTCTTATGAACTACCCATGCTCCCCAGAGACTAACACAGTCGTCGCAGAGGTTACCCAGGGTTTCCAGACTTCCAAGTGGGAAACCCAGAATTCTTACGAAATACCCAGACTTCCCATGGGTTACCCAGGCTGTGCAGACTTCCACGCGAGGAACCCAGAATTCTTACGAAATACCCAGACTTCCCAGTGGTTACCCAGGCTTTCCAGACTTCCATGTGAGGAACCCAAAATTCTTACGAAATACCCAGACTTCCCATGGATTACCCAGGCTATGCAGACTTGCACGTGAGGAACCCAGAATTCTTACGAAATACCCAGAATTCCCAGGGATTACCCAGTCTTTCTAGATTTACAAGTGGTGAACCCAGAATTCTTAGATATACCCAGGCTTTGCAGACTTTCTAGTGACTAACCCAGAATTCTTATGATCTACCCATGCTCCCCAGAGTGTATCCCAAACCTCCCAGAGGTTAACCAGGCTTTCCAGAATTCCACGAGGGGAACCCAGAATTCTTAGAAAATACCCAGACTTCCCAGAGCTTACCCAGTCTTTCCAGACTTCCAAGTGAGGAACCCAGAATTCTTACGAAACACCCAGACTTCCCAGGGCTTCCCCAGGCTTTGTAGACTTTCTAGTGAGTAACAAAGAATTCTTATGAACTACCCATGCTCCCCAGAGTCTATCCCAAACCTCCCAGAGGATACCCAGTCTTTCCAGAATTCCACGTGGGGAACCCAGAGTTCTTACGAAATACCCAGACTTCCCAAGGCTTGCCCAAACTTGCCATACCTCCAAGTGAGGAACCCAGAATTCTTACGAAACACCCAGACTTCCCAGGGCTTACCCAGGCTTTCCAGACCTCCAGTGAGGAACCCAGAATTCTTACGAAACAGCCAGACTTCCCAGGGATTACCCAGGCTTTCCAGACTTTCAGTGAGGAACCCAGAATTCTTACGAAACACCCAGACTTCCCAGGGGTTACCCAGGCTGTGCAGACTTCCACGTGAGGAACCCGAATTCTTACGAAATACCCAGACTTCCCAGGGCCTACCCAGGATGTGCAGACTTCCATGTTAGGAACCCAGAATTCTTACGAAATACCCAGACTTCCCAGGGGTTACCCAAGCTTTCCAGACTTCCTAGTGAGTAACCCAGAATTATTATGAACTACCCATGCTCCCCAGAGACTAACACAGTCGTCGCAGAGGTTACCCAGGGTTTCCAGACTTCCAAGTGGGAAACCCAGAATTCTTACAAAATACCCAGACTTCCCAGAGCTTACGCAGTCTTTCCAGACTTCCAAGTGAGGAACCCAGACTTGTGACGAAACACCCAGACTTCCCAGGGCTTACCCAGGCTTTGTAGACTTTCTAGTGAGTAATCCAGAATTCTTATGAACTACCCATGCTCCCCAGAGACTAACACAGTCGTCGCAGAGGTTACCCAGGGTTTCCAGACTTCCAAGTGGGAAACCCAGAATTCTTACGAAATACCCAGACTTCCCATGGGTTACCCAGGCTGTGCAGACTTCCACGCGAGGAACCCAGAATTCTTACGAAATACCCAGACTTCCCAGTGGTTACCCAGGCTTTCCAGACTTCCATGTGAGGAACCCAAAATTCTTACGAAATACCCAGACTTCCCATGGATTACCCAGGCTATGCAGACTTGCACGTGAGGAACCCAGAATTCTTACGAAATACCCAGAATTCCCAGGGATTACCCAGTCTTTCTAGATTTACAAGTGGTGAACCCAGAATTCTTAGATATACCCAGGCTTTGCAGACTTTCTAGTGACTAACCCAGAATTCTTATGATCTACCCATGCTCCCCAGAGTCTATCCCAAGCCTCCCAGAGGTTACCCAGGCTTTCCAGAATTCCACATGGGGAACCCAGAATTCTTACAAAATACCCAGAATTCCCAGAGCTTACCCAGTCTTTCCAGACTTCCAAGTGAGGAACCCAGAATTCTGACGAAACACCCAGACTTTCCAGGGCTTACCCAGGCTTTGTAGACTTTCTAGTGAGTAACCCAGAATTCTTATGAACTACCCATGCTCCCCAGAGTCTATCCCAAACCTCCCAGAGGTTAAGCAGGCTTTCCAGAATTCCACGTGGGGAACCCAGAGTTCTTACGAAATACGCAGACTTCCCAGGGCTTACCCAGGCCTGCCATACTTCCAAGTGAGGAACCCAGAATTCTTACGAAACACCCAGACTTCCCAGGGCTTACCCAGGCTTTCCAGACTTCCAGTGAGGAACCCAGAATTCTTACGAAACACCCAGACTTCTCAGGGGTTCCTAGGAGCTACCCAGGCCCTCCACGGCCTAACCTAGACTTCCCAGAAGTTCCCCAGTCTTAGCAGACTTCCACGTGATGAACCCAGAATTCTTACGTAATACCTAGACTTCCCAGAGTTTACCCAGTCTTTCCAGACTTGCAAGTGGGAAACCCGGAATTCTTACGAAATACCCAGACTTCCCATGGGTTACCCAGGCTGTGCAGACTTCCACACGAGGAACCCAGAATTCTTGCGTAATACCCAGACTTCCCAGTGGTTACCCAGGCTTTCCAGACTTCCATGTGAGGAACCTAGAATTCTTACGAAATACCCAGACTTCCCAGGGCTTACCCAGTCTTTCCAGACTTCCACGCGAGGAACCCAGAATTCTTACGAAATACCCAGACTTCCCAGTGGTTACCCAGGCTTTCCAGACTTCCATTTGAGGAACCTAGAATTCTTACGAAATACCCAGACTTGCCAGGGCTTACCCAGTCTTTCCAGACTTCCAAGTGGGGAACCCAGGATTCTTACGAAATACCCAGACTTCCCAGGGGTTACCCAGTTGTTCCAGACTTTCTAGTGAGTCACCCAGAAACCTTATGAACTACCCATGCTCCCCAGAGTCTATCCCAAACCTCCCAGAGGTTACCCAGGCTTTCCAGAATTCCACGTGGGGAACCCAGAATTCTTACAAAATACCCAGACTTCCCAGAGTTTACCCAGTCTGTCCAGACTTCCAAGTGAGGAACCCAGAATTCTGACTAAACACCCAGACTTCCCAGGGCTTACCCAGGCTTTCCAGACTTCCAGTGAGGAACCCAGAATTCTTACGTAATACCCAGAACTCCCAGAGCTTACCCAGTCTTTCCAGACTTCCAAGTGAGGAACCCAGAATTCTTACGATACACCCAGACTTCTCAGGGCTTACCCAGGCTTTGCAGACTTTATAGTGAGTAACCCAAAATTCTTATGGGCTACCCAGACTTCCCAGGGCTTACCCAGGATGTGCAGACTTCCACGTGAGGAACCCAGAATTCTTACGAAATACCCAGACTTCCCAGGGGTTACCCAGGCTTTCCAGACTTCCAAATGAGGAACCCTGAATTCTTATGAAATAACCAGACGTCCAAGGGGTTACCCAAGCTTTCCAGACTTTCTAGTGAGTAACCCAGAATTATTATGAACTACCCATGCTCCCCAGAGACTAACGCAGTCGTCGCAGAAGTTACCCAGGGTTTCCAGACTTCCAAGTGGGAAACCCAGAATTCTTACGAAATACCCAGACTTCCCATGGGTTACCCAGGCTGTGCAGACTTCCACGTGATGAACCCAGAATTCTTACGTAATACCTAGACTTCCCAGAGTTTACCCAGTCTTTCCAGACTTCCAAGTGGGAAACCCGGAATTCTTACGAAATACCCAGACTTCCCATGGGTTACCCAGGCTGTGCAGACTTCCACAAGAGGAACCCAGAATTCTTGCGTAATACCCTGACTTCCCAGTGGTTACCCAGGCTTTCCAGACTTCCATGTGAGGAACCTAGAATTCTTACGAAATACCCAGACTTCCCAGGGCTTACCCAGTCTTTCCAGACTTCCAAGTGAGGAACCCAGAGACTAACCCAGACCTCCCAGAGGTTACCCAAGCTTTCCAGACTTCCAAGTAGGGAACCCAGAATTCTTACGAAATACCCAGACTTCCCAGGGGTTACCCAGTCGTTCCAGACTTTCTAGTGAGTAACCCAGAAACCTTATGAACTACCCATGCTCCGCAGAGTCTATCCCAAATCTCGCAGAGGTTACCCAGGCTTTCCGGAATTCCACGTGGGGAACCCAGAATCCTTACAAAATACCCAAACTTCCCAGGGCTTACCCAGCTTTTCCAGACTTCCAGTGAGGAACCCAGAATTCTTACGAAACACCCACACTACCCAGGGCTTACCCTGGCTTTCCAGACTTCCACGTGGGGAACCCAGAATCCTTACAAAATACCCATACTTCCAAGGGTTTACCCAGGCTTTCCAGCTTTCCAGTGAGGTACCCAGAATTCTTTCGAAACACCCAGACTTCCCAGGGCTTAGCCAAGCTTTCCGGACTTCCTAGTGAGTAACCCAGAATTATTATGAACTACCCATGCTCCCCAGAGACTAACACAGTCATCCCAGAGGTTACACAGGCTTTGCAGACATAAAAGTGGGGAACCCAGAATTCTTACGAAATACCCAGACTTCCCATGGGTTACCCAGGCTGTGCAGACTTCCACGTGAGGAACCCAGAATTCTTACGAAATACCCAGACTTCCCATGGGTTACCCAGGCTGTGCAGACATGCACGTGGGGAACCCAGAATTATTACGAAATACCCAGACTTCCCATGGGTTACCCAGGCTGTGCAGACTTGCACGTCGGGAACCCAGAATTATTACGAAATACCCAGACTTCCCATGGGTTACCCAGGCTTTACAGACTTCCACGTGAGGAACCCAGAATTCTTACGAAATACCCAGACTTCCCATGGATTACCCAGGCTGTGCAGACTTGCACGTGAGGAACCCAGAAATCTTACGAAATACCCAGACTTCCCAGGGATTACCCAGTCTTTCTAGATTTCCAAGTGGGGAACCCAGAATTGTTAGATATACCCAGGCTTTGCAGACTTTCTAGTGAGTAGCCCAGAATTCTTATGAACTACCCATGCTCCCCAGAGTCTATCCCAAACCTCCCAGGGTTAACCAGGCTTTCCAGAATTCCACGAGGGGAACCCAGAATTCTTAGAAAATACCCAGACTTCCCAGAGCTTACCCAGTCTTTCCAGACTTCCAAGTGAGGAACCCAGAATTCTTACGAAACACCCAGACTTCCCAGGGCTTACCCAGGCTTTCCAGACTTCCAGTGAGGGACCCAGAATTCTTACGAAACACCCAGACTTCCCAGGGCTTACCCAGGCTTTCCAGACTTTCAGTGAGGAACCCAGAATTCTTACGAAACACCCAGACTTCCCAGGGGTTACCCAGGCTTACCAGACTTCCAAGTGAGGAACCCAGAATTCTTACGAAATACCCAGACTTCCCAGGGGTTACCCAGGCTTTCCAGACTTCCGAGGTAGTAACCCAGAGATCCAAGGAGCTACCCAGGACCTCCACGGCCTAACCTAGACTTCCCAGAGGTTTCCCAGTCTTAGCAGACTTCCACGTGATGAACCCAGAATTCTTACGTAATACCTAGACTTCCCAGAGTTTACCCAGTCTTTCCAGACTTCCAAGTGAGGAACCCTGAATTCTTATGAAATACCCAGACTTCCAAGGGGTTACCCAAGCTTTCCAGACTTCCTAGTGAGTAACCCAGAATTATTATGAACTACCCATGCTCCCCAGAGACTAACACAGTCGTCGCAGAGGTTACCCAGAGTTTCCAGACTTCCAAGTGGGAAACCCAGAATTCTTACAAAATACCCAGACTTCCCAGAGCTTACGCAGTCTTTCCAGACTTCCAAGTGAGGAACCCTGAATTCTTATGAAATACCCAGACTTCCCATGGGTTACCCAGGCTGTGCAGACTTCCACGTGAGGAACCCAGAATTCTTACGAAATACCCAGACTTCCCAGGGGTTACCCAAGCTTTCCAGACTTCCTAGTGAGTAACCCAGAATTATTATGAACTACCCATGCTCCCCAGAGACTAACACAGTCGTCGCAGAGGTTACCCAGAGTTTCCAGACTTCCAAGTGGGAAACCCAGAATTCTTACAAAATACCCAGACTTCCCAGAGCTTACGCAGTCTTTCCAGACTTCCAAGTGAGGAACCCAGAATTCTGACGAAACACGCAGACTTCCCAGGGCTTACCCAGGCTTTATAGACTTTCTAGTGAGTAATCCAGAATTCTTATGAACTACACATGCTCCCCAGAGACTAACACAGTCGTCGCAGAGGTTACCCAGGGTTTCCAGACTTCCAAGTGGGAAACCCAGAATTCTTACGAAATACCCAGACTTCCCATGGGTTACCCAGGCTGTGCAGACTTCCACGCGAGGAACCCAGAATTCTTACGAAATACCCAGACTTCCCAGTGGTTACCCAGGCTTTCCAGACTTCCATTTGAGGAACCTAGAATTCTTACGAAATACCCAGACTTGCCAGGGCTTACCCAGTCTTTCCAGACTTCCAAGTGGGGAACCCAGGATTCTTACGAAATACCCAGACTTCCCATAGGTTACCCAGGCTGTGCAGAATTCAAAGTAAGTAAAACAGAATTCTTACGAAATACCCAGACTTCCCAGGGGTTACCCAGTTGTTCCAGACTTTCTAGTGTGTAACCCAGAAACCTTATGAACTACCCATGCTCCCCAGAGTCTATCCCAAACCTCCCAGAGGTTACCCAGGCTTTCCAGAATTCCACGTGGGGAACCCAGAATTCTTACAAAATACCCAGACTTCCCAGAGTTTACCCAGTCTGTCCAGACTTCCAAGTGAGGAACCCAGAATTCTGACGAAACACCCAGACTTCCCAGGGCTTACCCAGGCTTTCCAGACTTCCAGTGAGGAACCCAGAATTCTTACGTAATACCCAGAACTCCCAGAGTTTACCCAGTCTTTCCAGACTTCCAAGTGAGGAACCCAGAATTCTATCGAAACACCCAGACTTCTCAGGGCTTACCCAGGCTTTGCAGACTTTATAGTGAGTAACCCAAAATTCTTATGGGCTACCCAGATTTCCCAGGGCTTACCCAGGATGTGCAGACTTCCACGTGAGGAACCCAGAATTCTTACGAAATACCCAGACTTCCCAGGGGTTACCCAGGCTTTCCAGACTTCCAAATGAGGAACCCTGAATTCTTATGAAATAACCAGACGTCCAAGGGGTTACCCAAGCTTTCCAGACTTTCTAGTGAGTAACCCAGAATTATTATGAACTACCCATGCTCCCCAGAGACTAACACAGTCGTCGCAGAGGTTACCCAGGGTTTCCAGACTTCCAAGTGGGAAACCCAGAATTCTTACGAAATACCCAGACTTCCCATGGGTTACCCAGGCTGTGCAGACTTCCACGCGAGGAACCCAGAATTCTTACGAAATACCCAGACTTCCCAGTGGTTACCCAGGCTTTCCAGACTTCCATGTGAGGAACCTAGAATCCTTACGAAATACCCAGACTTCCCAGGGCTTACCCAGTCTTTCCAGACTTCCACGTGAGGAACCCAGAGGCTAACCCAGACCTCCCAGAGGTTACCCAAGCTTTCCAGTCTTCCAAGTGGGGAACCCAGGATTCTTACGAAATACCCAGACTTCCCATAGGTTACCCAGGCTGTGCAGAATTCAAAGTGAGTAAAGCAGAATTCTTACGAAATACCCAGACTTCCCAGGGGTTACCCAGTCGTTCCAGACTTTCTAGTGAGTAACCCAGAAACCTTATGAACTACCCATGCTCCTCAGAGTCTATCCCAAATCTCGCAGAGGTTACCCAGGCTTTCCGGAATTCTACGTGGGGAACCCAGAATCCTTACAAAATACCCAAACTTCCCAGGGCTTACCCAGCTTTTCCAGACTTCCAGTGAGGAACCCAGAATTCTTACGAAACACCCAGACTACCTACGGCTTAACCAGGCCTTAGATACTTCCACGTGGGGAACCCAGAATCCTTACAAAATACCCATACTTCCAAGGGTTTACCCAGGCTTTCCAGCTTTCCAGTGAAGTACCCAGAATTCTTACGAAACACCCAGACTTCCCAGTGCTTAGCCAAGCTTTCCGGACTTCCTAGTGAGTAACCCAGAATTATTATGAACTACCCATGCTCCCCAGAGACTAACACAGTCATCCCAGAGGTTACCCAGGCTTTGCAGACTTCCAAGTGGGGAACCCAGAATTTTTACGAAATACCCAGACTTCCCATGGGTTACCCAGGCTGTACAGACTTCCACGTGAGGAACCTAGAATTCTTACAAAATACCCAGCCTTCCCAGGGCTTACCCAGTCTCTCCAGACTTCCACGTGAGGAACCCAGAGACTAACCCAGACCTCCCAGATGTTACCCAAGCTTTCCAGTCTTCCAAGTGGGGAACCCAGGATTCTTACGAAATACCCAGACTACCCAGGGCTTACCCAGGCTTTCCAGACTTCCACGTGGGGAACCCAGAATCCTTACAAAATACCCATACTTCCAAGGGTTTACGGAGGCATTCCAGCTTTCCAGTGAGGTACCCAGAATTCTTTCGAAACACCCAGACTTCCCAGGGCTTAGCCAAGCTTTCCGGACTTCCTAGTGAGTAACCCAGAATTATTATGAACTACCCATGCTCCCCAGAGACTAACACAGTCATCCCAGAGGTTACCCAGGCTTTGCAGACTTCCAAGTGGGGAACCCAGAATTCTTACGAAATACCCAGACTTCCCAGTGGTTACCCAGGCTTTCCAGACTTCAATGTGAGGAACCTAGAATTCTTATGAAATACCCAGACGTCCAAGGGGTTACCCAAGCTTTCCAGACTTTCTAGTGAGTAACCCAGAATTATTATGAACTACCCATGCTCCCCAGAGACTAACGCAGTCGTCGCAGAGGTTACCCAGGGTTTCCAGACTTCCAAGTGGGAAACCCAGAATTCTTACGAAATACCCAGACTTCCCATGGGTTACCCAGGCTGTGCAGACTTCCATGCGAGGAACCCAGAATTCTTACGAAATACCCAGACTTCCCAGTGGTTACCCAGGCTTTCCAGACTTCCATGTGAGGAACCTAGAATTCTTACGAAATACCCAGACTTCCCAGGGCTTACCCAGTCCTTCCTGACTTCCAAGTGAGGAACCCAGAGACTAACCCAGACCTCCCAGAGGTTACCCAAGCTTTCCAGACTTCCAAGTGGGGAACCCAGGATTCTTACGAAATACCCAGACTTCCCATAGGTTACCCAGGCTGTGCAGAATTCAAAGTGAGTAAAGCAGAATTCTTACGAAATACCCAGACTAGCCAGGGCTTACCCAGTCTTTCCAGACTTCCAAGTGGGGAACCCAGGATTCTTACGAAATACCCAGACTTCCCATATGTTACCCAGGCTGTGCAGAATTCAAAGTAAGTAAAACAGAATTCTTACGAAATACCCAGACTTCCCAGGTGTTACCCAGTCGTTCCAGACTTTCTAGTGAGTAACCCAGAAACCTTATGAACTACCCATGCTCCCCAGAGTCTATCCCAAACCTCCCAGAGGTTACCCAGGCTTTCCAGAATTTCACGTGGGGAACCCAGAATTCTTACAAAATACCCAGACTTCCCAGAGCTTACCCAGTCTTTCCAGACTTCCAAGGGAGGAACCCAGAATTCTGACGAAACACCCAGACTTCCCAGGGCTTACCCAGGCTTTCCAGACTTCCAAGTGAGGAACCCAGAATTCTTACGAAACACCCAGACTTCTCAGGGCTTACCCAGGCTTTGCAGACTTTATAGTGAGTAACCCAAAATTCTTATGGACTCCCAGACTTCCCAGGGCTTACCCAGGATGTGCAGACTTCCACGTGAGGAACCCAGAATTCTTACGAAATACCCAGACTTCCCAGGGGTTACCCAGGCTTTCCAGACTTCCAAATGAGGAACCCTGAATTCTTATGAAATACCCAGACGTCCAAGGGGTTACCCAAGCTTTCCAGACTTTCTAGTGAGTAACCCAGAATTATTATGAACTACCCATGCTCCCCAGAGACTAACACAGTCGTCGCAGAGGTTACCCAGGATTTCCAGACTTCCAAGTGGGAAACCCAGAATTCTTACGACATACCCAGACTTCCCATGGGTTACCCAGGCTGTGCAGACTTCCACGCGAGGAACCCAGAATTCTTACGAAATACCCAGACTTCCCAGTGGTTACCCAGGCTTTCCAAACTTCCATGTGAGTAACCTAGTATTCTTACGAAATACCCAGACTTCCCAGGGCTTACCCAGTCTTTCCAGACTTCCAAGTGAGGAACCCAGAGACTAACCCAGACCTCCCAGAGGTTACCCAAGCTTTCCAGACTTCCAAGTGGGGAACCCCGGATTCTTACGAAATACCCAGACTTCCCATAGGTTACCCAGGCTGTGCAGAATTCAAAGTGAGTAAAGCAGAATTCTTACGAAATACCCAGACCTCCCAGGGGTTACCCAGTCGTGCCAGACTTTCTAGTGAGTAACCCAGAAACCTTATGAACTACCCATGCTCCTCAGAGTCTATCCCAAATCTCGCAGAGGTTACCCAGGCTTTCCGGAATTCCACGTGGGGAACCCAGAATCCTTACAAAATACCCAAACTTCCCAGGGCTTACCCAGCTTTTCCAGACTTCCAGTGAGGAACCCAGAATTCTTACGAAACACCCAGACTACCCACGGCTTACCCAGGCCTTCCAGACTTCCACGTGGGGAACCCAGAATCCTTACAAAATACCCATACTTCCAAGGGTTTACCCAGGCTTTCCAGCTTTCCAGTGAGGTACCCAGATTTCTTACGAAACACCCAGACTTCCCAGGGCTTAGCCAAGCTTTCCGGACTTCCTAGTGAGTAACCCAGAATTATTATGAACTACCCATGCTCCCCAGAGACTAACACAGTCATCCCAGAGGTTACCCAGGCTTTGCAGACTTCCAAGTGGGGAACCCAAAATTCTTACGAAATACCCAGACTTCCCATGGGTTACCCAGGCTGTGCAGACTTCCACGCGAGGAACCCAGAATTCTTACGAAATACCCAGACTTCCCAGTGGTTACCCAGGCTTTCCAGACTTCCATGTGAGGAACCTAGAATTCTTATGAAATACCCAGACGTCCAAGGGGTTACCCAAGCTTTCCAGACTTTCTAGTGAGTAACCCAGAATTATTATGAACTACCCATGCTCCCCAGAGACTAACGCAGTCGTCGCAGAGGTTACCCAGGGTTTCCAGACTTCCAAGTAGGAAACCCAGAATTCTTACGAAATACCCAGACTTCCCATGGGTTACCCAGGCTTTCCAGACTTCCATGTGAGGAACCTAGAATTCTTACGAAATACCCAGACTTCCCAGGGCTTACCCAGTCCTTCCTGACTTCCAAGTGAGGAACCCAGAGACTAACCCAGACCTCCCAGAGGTTACCCAAGCTTTCCAGACTTCCAAGTGGGGAACCCAGGATTCTTACGAAATACCCAGACTTCCCATTGGTTACCCAGGCTGTGCAGAATTCAAAGTGAGTAAAGCAGAATTCTTACGAAATACCCAGACTAGCCAGGGCTTACCCAGTCTTTCCAGACTTCCAAGTGGGGAACCCAGGATTCTTACGAAATACCCAGACTTCCCATATGTTACCCAGGCTGTGCAGAATTCAGAGTAAGTAAAACAGAATTCTTACGAAATACCCAGACTTCCCAGGTGTTACCCAGTCGTTCCAGACTTTCTAGTGAGTAACCCAGAAACCTTATGAACTACCCATGCTCCCCAGAGTCTATCCCAAACCTCCCAGAGGTTACCCAGGCTTTCCAGAATTTCACGTGGGGAACCCAGAATTCTTACAAAATACCCAGACTTCCCAGAGCTTACCCAGTCTTTCCAGACTTCCAAGTGAGGAACCCAGAATTCTGACGAAACACCCAGACTTCCCAGGGCTTACCCAGGCTTTCCAGACTTCCAAGTGAGGAACCCAGAATTCTTACGAAACACCCAGACTTCTCAGGGCTTACCCAGGCTTTGCAGACTTTATAGTGAGTAACCCAAAATTCTTATGGACTCCCAGACTTCCCAGGGCTTACCCAGGATGTGCAGACTTCCACGTGAGGAACCCAGAATTCTTACGAAATACCCAGACTTCCCAGGGGTTACCCAGGCTTTCCAGACTTCCAAATGAGGAACCCTGAATTCTTATGAAATACCCAGACGTCCAAGGGGTTACCCAAGCTTTCCAGACTTTCTAGTGAGTAACCCAGAATTATTATGAACTACCCATGCTCCCCAGAGACTAACACAGTCGTCGCAGAGGTTACCCAGGATTTCCAGACTTCCAAGTGGGAAACCCAGAATTCTTACGAAATACCCAGACTTCCCATGGGTTACCCAGGCTGTGCAGACTTCCACGCGAGGAACCCAGAATTCTTACGAAATACCCAGACTTCCCAGTGGTTACCCAGGCTTTCCAAACTTCCATGTGAGTAACCTAGAATTCTTACGAAATACCCAGACTTCCCAGGGCTTACCCAGTCTTTCCAGACTTCCAAGTGAGGAACCCAGAGACTAACCCAGACCTCCCAGAGGTTACCCAAGCTTTCCAGACTTCCAAGTGGGGAACCCCGGATTCTTACGAAATACCCAGACTTCCCATAGGTTACCCAGGCTGTGCAGAATTCAAAGTGAGTAAAGCAGAATTCTTACGAAATACCCAGACCTCCCAGGGGTTACCCAGTCGTGCCAGACTTTCTAGTGAGTAACCCAGAAACCTTATGAACTACCCATGCTCCTCAGAGTCTATCCCAAATCTCGCAGAGGTTACCCAGGCTTTCCGGAATTCCACGTGGGGAACCCAGAATCCTTACAAATTACCCAAACTTCCCAGGGCTTACCCAGCTTTTCCAGACTTCCAGTGAGGAACCCAGAATTCTTACGAAACACCCAGACTACCCACGGCTTACCCAGGCCTTCCAGACTTCCACGTGGGGAACCCAGAATCCTTACAAAATACCCATACTTCCAAGGGTTTACCCAGGCTTTCCAGCTTTCCAGTGAGGTACCCAGATTTCTTACGAAACACCCAGACTTCCCAGGGCTTAGCCAAGCTTTCCGGACTTCCTAGTGAGTAACCCAGAATTATTATGAACTACCCATGCTCCCCAGAGACTAACACAGTCATCCCAGAGGTTACCCAGGCTTTGCAGACTTCCAAGTGGGGAACCCAGAATTCTTACGAAATACCCAGACTTCCCATGGGTTACCCAGGCTGTGCAGACTTCCACGTGAGGAACCCAAAATTCTTACGAAATACCCAGACTTCCCATAGGTTACCCAGGCTGTGCAGACTTGCACGTGGGGAACCCAGAATTATTACGAAATACCCAGACTTCCCATGGGTTACCCAGGCTTTACAGACTTCCATGTGAGAACCCAGAATTCTTACGAAATACCCAGACTTCCCATGGATTACCCAGGCTGTGCAGACTTGCACGTGAGGAACCCAGAATTCTTACGAAATACCCAGACTTCCGAGGGATTACCCAGTCTTTCTAGATTTACAAGTGGTGAACCCAGAATTCTTAGATATACCCAGGCTTTGCAGACTTTCTAGTGAGTAACCCAGAATTCTTATGATTTACCCATGCTCCCCAGAGTCTATCCCAAACCTCCCAGAGGTTACCCAGGCTTTCCAGAATTCCACGTGGGGAACCCAGAATTCTTACAAAATACCCAGACTTCCCAGAGCTTACCCAGTCTTTCCAGACTTCCAAGTGAGGAACCCAGAATTCTGACGAAACACCCAGACTTTCCAGGGCTTACCCAGGCTTTGTAGACTTTCTAGTGAGTAACCCAGAATTCTTATGAAATACCCATGCTCCCCAGAGTCTATCCCAAACCTCCCAGAGGTTACCCAGGCTTTCCAGAATTCCACGTGGGGAACCCAGAGTTCTTACGAAATACGCAGACTTCCCAGGGCTTACCCAGGCTTTCCAGACTTCCAGTGAGGCACCCAGAATTCTTACGTAATACCCAGAACTCCCAGAGTTTACCCAGTCTTTCCAGACTTCCAAGTGAGGAACCCAGAATTCTTACGTAACACCCAGACTTCTCAGGGCTTACCCAGGCTTTGCAGACTTTATAGTGAGTAACCCAAAATTCTTATGGACTACCCAGACTTCCCAGGGCTTACCCAGGATGTGCAGACTTCCACGTGAGGAACCCAGAATTCTTACGAAATACCCAGTCTTCCCAGGGGTTACCCAGGCTTTCCAGACTTCCAAATGAGGAACCCTGAATTCTTATGAAATACCCAGACGTCCAAGGGGTTACCCAAGCTTTCCAGACTTTCTAGTGAGTAACCCAGAATTATTATGAACTACCCATGCTCCCCAGAGACTAACACAGTCGTCGCAGAGGTTACCCAGGGTTTCCAGACTTCCAAGTGGGAAACCCAGAATTCTTACGAAATACCCAGACTTCCCAGTGGTTACCCAGGCTTTCCAGACTTCCATGTGAGGAACCTAGAATTCTTACGAAATACCCAGACTTCCCAGAGCTTACCCAGTCTCTCCAGACTTCCCAGTGAGGAACCCAGAGACTAACCCAGACCTCCCAGATGTTACCCAAGCTTTCCAGACTTCCAAGTGGGGAACCCAGGATTCTTACGAAATACCCAGACTTCCCATAGGTTACCCAGGCTGTGCAGAATTCAAAGTGAGTAAAGCAGAATTCTTACGAAATACCCAGACTTCCCAGGGGTTACCCAGTCGTTCCAGAGTTTCTAGTGAGTAACCCAGAAACCTTATGAACTACCCATGCTCCTCAGAGTCTATCCCAAATCTCGCAGAGGTTACCCAGGCTTTCCGGAATTCCACGTGGGGAACCCAGAATCCTTACAAAATACCCAAACTTCCCAGGGCTTACCCAGCTTTTCCAGACTTCCAGTGAAGAACCCAGAATTCTTACGAAACACCCAGACTACCCACGGCTTAACCAGGCCTTCCAGACTTCCACGTGGGGAACCCAGAATCCTTACAAAATACCCATACTTCCAAAGGTTTACCCAGGCTTTCCAGCTTTCCAGTGAGGTACCCAGAATTCTTACGAAACACCCAGACTTCCCAGGGCTTAGCCAAGCTTTCCGGACTTCCTAGTGAGTAACCCAGAATTATTATGAACTACCCATGCTCCCCAGAGACTAACACAGTCATCCCAGAGGTTACCCAGGCTTTGCAGACTTCCAAGTGGGGAACCCAGAATTCTTACGAAATGCCCAGACTTCCCATGGGTTACAGAGGCTGTGCAGACTTCCACGTGAGGAACCCAGAATTCTTACGAAATACCCAGACTTCCCATGGGTTACCCAGGCTGTGCAGACTTGCACGTGGGGAACCCAGAATTATTACGAAATACCCAGACTTCCCATGGGTTACCCAGGATTTACAGACTTCCATGTGAGGAACCCAGAATTCTTACGAAATACCCAGACTTCCCATGGATTACCCAGGCTGTGCAGACTTGCACGTGAGGAACCCAGAATTCTTATGAACTACCCATGCTCCCCAGAGTCTGTCCCAAATCTCCCAGAGCTTACCCAGGCTTTCCAGAATTCCACGTGGGGAACCCAGAATCCTTACAAAATACCCAAACTTCCCAGGCTTTACCCAGGCTTTCCAGACTTCCAGTGAAGAACCCAGAAATCTTACGAAACACGCAGACTTCCAAGGGCTTACCCAGGCTTTCCAGACTTCCAGTGAGGAACCCAGAATTTTTACGAAACACCCAGACTTCGCAGGGGTTACCCAGGCTTTACAGACTTCCATGTGAGGAACCTAGAATTCTTACGAAATACCCAGACTTCCCATGGGTTACCCAGGTTGTGCAGACCTGCACGTGAGGAACCCAGAATTCTTACGAAATACCCAGACTTCCCAGGGCTTACCCAGGCTTTCCAGACTTCCAGTGAGGAACCCAGAATTCTTACGAAACACCCAGACTTCCCAGGGCTTACCCAAGCTTTCCAGACTTCCTAGTGAGTAACCCAGAATTATTATGAACTACCCATGCTCCCCAGAGACTAACACAGTCATCCCAGAGGTTACCCAGTCTTTCCAGTCTTCCAAGTGGGGAACCCAGAATTCTTACGAAATACCCAGACTTCCCATGGGTTACCCAGGCTGCGCAGACTTGCACGTGGGGAACCCAGAATTATTACGAAATACCCAGACTTCCCATGGGTTACCCAGGCTTTACAGACTTCCACGTGAGGAACCCAGAATTCTTACGAAATACCCAGACTTCCCATGTGTTACCCAGGCTGTGCAGACTTGCACGTGGGGAACCCAGAATTCTTACGAAATACCCAGACTTCCCAGGGATTACCCAGTCTTTCTAGATTTCCAAGTGGTGAACCCAGAATTGTTAGATACACCCAGGCTTTGCAGACTTCCACGTGAGGAACCCAGAATTCATATGAACTACCCATGCTCACCAGAGTCTATCCCAAACCTCCCAGAGGTTAACCAGGCTTTCCAGAATTCCACGAGGGGAACCCAGAATTCTTACAAAATACCCAGACTTCCCAGACCTTACCCAGTCTTTCCAGACTTCCAAGTGAGGAACCCAAAATTCTTACGAAATACCCAGACTTCCCATGGGTTACAGGCTGTGCAGACTTCCACGTGAGGAACCCAGAATTCTTATGAACTACCCATGCTCCCCAGAGTCTATCCCAAACCTCCCAGAGGCTACCCAGGCTTTCCAGAATTCCACGTGGCGAACCCAGAGTTCTTACGAAATACCCAGACTTCCCAGGGCTTACCCAGGCTTGCCATACTTCCAAGTGAGGAACCCAGAATTCTTAGGAAACACCCAGACTTCCCAGGGCTTACCCAGGCTTTCCAGACTTCCAGTGAGGAACCCAGAATTCTTACGTAGTATCCAGAACTCCCAGAGTTTACCCAGTCTTTCCAGACTTCCAAGTGAGGAACCCAGAATTCTTACGAAATACCCAGACTTCCCAGGGCTTACCCAGGCTTTCCAGACTTCCAGTGAGGAACCCAGAATTCTTACGAAACACCCAGACTTCCCAGGGGTTACCCAGGCTTTCCAGACTTCCAAGTGAGGAACCCAGAATTCTTACGAAATACCCAGACTTCCCATGGGTTACCCAGGCTGTGCAGACTTCCACGTGAGGAACCCAGAATTCTTACGAAATACCCAGACTTCCCATGGATTACCCAGGCTGTGCAGACTTGCACGTGGGGAACCCAGAATTCTTACGAAATACCCAGACTTCCCAGGGATTACCCAGTCTTTCTAGATTTCCAAGTGGTGAACCCAGAATTGTTAGATATACCCAGGCTTTGCAGACTTCCACGTGAGGAACCCAGAATTCTTATGAACTACCCATGCTCCCCAGAGTCTATCCCAAACCTCCCAGAGGTTAACCAGGCTTTCCAGAATTCCACGAGGGGAACCCAGAATTCTTACAAAATACCCAGACTTCCCAGACCTTACGCAGTCTTTCCAGACTTCCAAGTGAGGAACCCAGAATTCTTACGAAATACCCAGACTTCCCAGGGCTTACCCAGGCTTTCCAGACTTCCAGTGAGGAACCCAGAATTCTTACGAAACACCCAGACTTCCCAGGGGTTACCCAGGCTTTCCAGACTTCCAAGTGAGGAACCCAGAATTCTTACGAAATATCCAGACTTCCCATGGGTTACCCAGGCTGTGCAGACTTCCACGTGAGGAACCCAGAATTCTTACGAAATACCCAGACTTCCCATGTATTACCCAGGCTGTGCAGACTTGCGCGTGAGGAACCCAGAATTCTTACGAAATACCCAGACTTCCCAGGGATTATCCAGTCTTTCTAGATTTCCAAGTGGTGAACACAGAATTCTTAGATATACCCAGGCTTTGCAGACTTTCTAGTGAGTAACCCAGAATTCTTATGAACTACCCATGCTCCCCAGAGTCTATCCCAAACCTCCCAGAGGTTACCCAGGCTTTCCAGAATTCCACGTGGGGAACCCAGAATTCTTACAAAATACCCAGACTTCCCAGGGCTTACCCAGTCTTTCCAAACATCCAAGTGAGGAACCCAGAGGCTAACCCAGACCTCCCAGAAGTTACCCAAGCTTTCCAGACTTCCAAGTGGGGAACCCAGGATTCTTACGAAATACCCAGACTTCCCATAGGTTACCCAGGCTGTGCAGAATTCAAAGTGAGTAAAACTGAATTTTTACGAAATACCCAGACTTCCCAGGGGTTACCCAGTCGTTCCAGACTTTCTAGTGAGTAACCCAGAATTCTTATGAACTACCCATGCTCCCCAGAGTCTATCCCAAACCTCGCAGAGGTTACCCAGGCTTTCCAGAATTCCACGTAGGTAACTCCTTACCAGACTTACCAGACTTCCAGTGAGGAACCCAGAATTCTTACGAAACACCCAGACTTCCCAGGGGTTACCCAGGCTTTACAGACTTCCATGTGAGGAACCTAGAATTCTTACGAAATACCCAGACTTCCCATGGGTTACGCAGGTTGTGCAGACCTGCACGTGAGGAACCCAGAATTCTTACGAAATACCCAGACTTCCCAGGGCTTACCCAGGCTTTCCAGACTTCCAGTGAGGAACCCAGAATTCTTACGAAACACCCAGACTTCCCAGGGCTTACCCAAGCTTTCCAGACTTCCTAGTGAGTAACCCAGAATTATTATGAACTACCCATGCTCCCCAGAGACTAACACAGTCATCCCAGAGGTTACCCAGTCTTTCCAGTCTTCCAAGTGGGGAACCCAGAATTCTTACGAAATACCCAGACTTCCCATGGGTTACCCAGGCTGCGCAGACTTGCACGTGGGGAACCCAGAATTATTACGAAATACCCAGACTTCCCATGGGTTACCCAGGCTTTACAGATTTCCACGTGAGGAACCCCGAATTCTTACGAAATACCCAGACTTCCCAGGGATTACAAAGTCTTTCTAGATTTCCAAGTGGTGAACCCAGAATTGTTAGATATACCCAGGCTTTGCAGACTTCCACGTGAGGAACCCAGAATTCTTATGAACTACCCATGCTCCCCAGAGTCTATCCCAAACCTCCCAGAGATTAACCAGGCTTTCCAGAATTCCACGAGGGGAACCCAGAATTCTTACAAAATACCCAGACTTCCCAGACCTTACCCAGTCTTTCCAGACTTCCAAGTGAGGAACCCAGAATTCTTACGAAATACCCAGACTTCCCAGGGCTTACCCAGGCTTTCCAGACTTCCAGTGAGGAACCCAGAATTCTTACGAAACACCCAGACTTCCCAGGGGTTACCCAGGCTTTCCAGACTTCCAAGTGAGGAACCCAGAATTCTTACGAAATACCCAGACTTCCCATGGGTTACCCAGGCTGTGCAGACTTCCACGTGAGGAACCCAGAATTCTTACGAAATACCCAGACTTCCCATGTATTACCCAGGCTGTGCAGACTTGCGCGTGAGGAACCCAGAATTCTTACGAAATACCCAGACTTCCCAGGGATTACCCAGTCTTTCTAGATTTCCAAGTTGTGAACCCAGAAATCTTAGATATACCCAGGCTTTGCAGACTTTCTAGTGAGTAAGCCAGTATTCTTATGAACTACCCATGCTCCCCAGAGTCTATCCCAAACCTCCCAGAGGTTACCCAGGCTTTCCAGAATTCCACGTGGGGAACCCAGAATTCTTACAAAATACCCAGACTTCCCAGAGCTTACCCAGTCTTTCCAGACTTCCAAGTGAGGAACCCAGAATTCTTACGAAACACCCAGACTTCCCAGGGCTTACCCAGGCTTTGTAGACTTTCTAGTGAGTAACCCAAAATTCTTATGAACTACCCAGACTTCCCAGGGATTACCCAGGATGTGCAGACTTCCACGTGAGGAACCCAGAATTCCTTGAAATACCCAGACTTCCAAGGGGTTACCCAAGCTTTCCAGACTTCCTAGTGGGTAACCCAGAATTATTATGAACTAACCATGCTCCCCAGAGACTAACACAGTCATCCCAGAGGTTACCCAGGCTTTCCAGACTTCCAAGTGGGGAACCCAGAATTCTTACGAATTACCCAGACTTCCATGGGTTACCCAGGCTGTGCAGACTTCCACGTGAGGAACCCAGAATTCTTACGAAACACCCAGACTTCCCAGGGCTTACCCAAGCTTTCCAGACTTCCTAGTGAGTAACCCAGAATTATTATGAACTACCCATGCTCCCCAGAGACTAACACAGTCATCCCAGAGGTTACCGAGGCCTTCCAGACTTCCACGTGGGGAACCTAGAATTCTTACGAAATACCAACACTTCCCATGGGTTACCCAGGGTTTACAGACTTCCATGTGAGGAACCTAGAATTCTTACGAAATACCCAGACCTCCCATGGGTTATCCAGGTTGTGCATACTTGCACGCGAGGAACCCAGAATTCTTACGAAATACCCAGACTTCCCAGGGATTACCCAGTCTTTCTAGATTTCCAAGTGGTGAACACAGAATTCTTAGATATACCCAGGCTTTGCAGACTTTCTAGTGAGTAACCCAGAATTCTTATGAACTACCCATGCTCCCCAGAGTCTATCCCAAACCTCCCAGAGGTTACCCAGGCTTTCCAGAATTCCACGTGGGGAACCCAGAATTCTTACAAAATACCCAGACTTCCCATTGGTTACCCAGGCTGTACAGACTTGCACGTGAGGAACCCAGAATTCTTACGAAATACCCAGACTTCCCATGGATTACCCAGGCTGTGCAGACTTGCACGTGAGGAACCCAGAATTCTTACGAAATACCCAGACTTCCAAGGTGTTACCCAAGCTTTCCAGACTTCCAAATGAGGAACCCTGAATTCTTATGAAATACCCAGACTTCCAAGGTGTTACCCAAGCTTTCCAGACTTCCTAGTGAGTAACCCAGAATTATTATGAACTACCCATGCTCCCCAGAGACTAACACAGTCGACGCAGAGGTTACCCAGGGTTTCCAGACTTCCAAGTGGGAAACCCAGAATTCTTACAAAATACCTAGACTTCCCAGAGCTTACCCAGTCTTCCCAGACTTCCACGTGAGGAACCCAGAATTCTTACGAAATACCCAGACTTCCCATGGGTTACCCAGTCTTTCTAGATTTCCAAGTGGTGAACCCAGAATTCTTAGATTTACCCAGGTTTGCAGACTTTCTAGTTAGTAACCCAGAAATCTTATGAACTACCCATGTTCTCCAGGGACTAACCCAGACCTCCCAGAGGTTACCCAGGCTTTCCAGACTTCCAAGTGAGGAACCCAGAATTCTTACGAAACACCCAGACTTCCCAGGTCTTACCCAGGCTTTTCAAACTTCCAAGTGAGGAACCCTGAATTCTTATGAAATACCCTGACTTCCCAGGGGTTACTCAGGCTTTGCAGACTTACTAGTCAGTAACCCAGAGCTCTTGTGAACTACCCATGCTCCCCAGAGTCTTACCCAAACATCCCAGACGTTACCCAGACTTCCAGACTTCCAAGTGGGGAGCCCAGGATTCTTACGAAACACCCAGACTTCCCAGGGCTTACCCAGGATTTTCAAACTTCCAAGTGAAGAACCCAGAATCCTTACAAAATAAACCAGGCCTCCTAGCGTGTACCCAGACTCTCCAGACTTCCAGTGAGGAACCCAGAATTCTTACGAAACACCCAGACTTCCCAGGGGTTACCCAGGCTTTCCAGACTTCCGAGGGAGTAACCCAGAGATCCTAGGAGCTACCCAGGCTCTCCACGGACTAACCTAGACTTCCCAGAGGTTACCCAGGCTTAGCAGACTTCCACGTGATGAACCCAGAATTGTTACGTAATACCCAGAGTTCCCAGAGTTTACCCAGTCTTTCCAGACTTCCAAGTGAGGAACACAGAATTCTTACGAAACACCCAGACTTCCCAGGGCTTACCCAGGCTTTTTAGACTTTCTAGTGAGTAACCCAAAATTCTTAAGAACTACCCAGACTTCCCAGGGCTTACCCAGGAAGTGCAGACTTCCACGTGAGGAACCCAGAATTCTTACGAAATACCCTGACTTCCCAGGGGTTACTCAGGCTTTGCAGACTTACTAGTCAGTAACCCAGAGTTCTTGTGAGCTACCCATGCTCCCCAGAGTCTATCCCAAACATACCAGACGTTACCCAGGCTTAGCAGACTTCCACGTGATGAACCCAGAATTGTTACGTAATACCCAGAGTTCCCAGAGTTTACCCAGTCTTTCCAGACTTCCAAGTGAGGAACACAGAATTCTTACGAAACACCCAGACTTCCCAGGGCTTACCCAGGCTTTTTAGACTTTCTAGTGAGTAACCCAAAATTCTTAAGAACTACCCAGACTTCCCAGGGCTTACCCAGGAAGTGCAGACTTCCACGTGAGGAACCCAGAATTCTTACGAAATACCCTGACTTCCCAGGGGTTACTCAGGCTTTGCAGACTTACTAGTCAGTAACCCAGAGTTCTTGTGAGCTACCCATGCTCCCCAGAGTCTATCCCAAACATCCCAGACGTTACCCAGACTTCCAGACTTCCAAGTGAGGAACCCATAATTCTTATTAACTACCCATGCCCCCCAGAGACTAACCCAGACCTACAAGAGGTTACTGAGGCTTTCCTGACTTCCAAGAGGGGAGCCCAGAATTCTTACGCAACACCCAGACTTCCCAGGGCTTACCCAGGATTTTCAAACTTCCAAGTGATGAACCCTGAATTCTTATGAAATACCCTGACTTCCCAGGGGTTACTCAGGCTTTGCAGACTTACTAGTCAGTAACCCAGAGCTCTTGTGAACTACCCATGCTCCCCAGAGTCTTACCCAAACATCCCAGACGTTACCCAGACTTCCAGACTTCCAAGTGGGGAGCCCAGAATTCTTACGAAACACCCAGACTTCCCAGGGCTTACCCAGGATTTTCAAACTTCCGAGGGAGTAACCCAGAGATCCTAGGAGCTACCCAGGCTCTCCACGGAATAACCTAGACTTCCCAGAGGTTACCCAGGCTTAGCAGACTTCCACGTGATGAACCCAGAATTGTTACGTAATACCCAGAGTTCCCAGAGTTTACCCAGTCTTTCCAGACTTCCAAGTGAGGAACACAGAATTCTTACGAAACACCCAGACTTCCCAGGGCTTACCCAGGCTTTTTAGACTTTCTAGTGAGTAACCCAAAATTCTTAAGAACTACCCAGACTTCCCAGGGCTTACCCAGGATGTGCAGACTTCCACGTGAGGAACCCAGAATTCTTCCGAAATACCCAGACTTCCCAGGGGTTACCCAGGCTTTTCCAGACTTACAAATGAGGAACCCTGAATTCTTATGAAATACCCAGACTTCCAAGGGGTTACCCAAGCTTTCCAGACTTCCTAGTGAGTAACCCAGAATTATTATGAACTACCCATGCTCCCCAGAGACTAACACAGTCGTCGCAGAGGTTACCCAGGTTTTCCAGACTTCCAAGTGGGAAACCCAGAATTCTTACAAAATACCCAGACTTCCCAGAGCTTACCCAGTCTTTCCAGACTTCCAAGTGAGGAACCCAGAATTCTGACGAAGCATCCAGACTTCCCAGGCTTACCCAGGCTTTGTAGACTTTCTAGTGAGTAACCCAGAATTCTTATGAACTACCCATGCTCCCCAGAGTCTATCCCAAACCTCCCAGAGGTTACTCAGGCTTTCCAGACCTCCAAGCGGGGAACCCAGAGTTGTTACGAAATGCCCAGACTTCCCATGGGTTAGCCAAGCTTTCCGGACTTCCTAGTGAGTAACCCAGAATTATTATGAACTACCCATGCTCCCCAGAGACTAACACAGTCATCCCAGAGGTTACCCAGGCTTTCCAGACTTCCAAGTAGGGAACCCAGAATTCTTACGAAATACCCAGACTTCCCATGGGTTACCCAGTCTTTCTAGATTTCCAAGTGGTGAACCCAGAATTCTTAGATGTACCCAGGTTTGCAGACTTTCTAGTGAGTCACCCAGAAATCTTATGAACTACCCATGTTCTCCAGGGACTAACCCAGACCTCCCAGAGGTTACCCAGGCTTTCCAGACTTCCAAGTGAGGAACCCAGAATTCTTACGAAATACCCAGACTTCCCATGGGTTACCCAGTCTTTCTAGATTTCCAAGTGGTGAACCCAGAATTCTTAGATGTACCCAGGTTTGCAGACTTTCTAGTTAGTAACCCAGAAATCTTATGAACTACCCATGTTCTCCAGGGACTAACCCAGACCTCCCAGAGGTTACCCAGGCTTTCCAGACTTCTAAGTGAGGAACCCAGAATTGTTACGAAACACCCAGACTTCCCAGGGCTTACCCAGGCTTTTCAAATTTCCAAGTGAGGAACCCTGAATTCTTATGAAATACCCAGACTTCCCAGGGGTTACTCAGGCTTTGCAGACTTACTAGTCAGTAACCCAGAGTTCTTGTGAGCTAACCATGCTCCCCAGAGTCTATCCCAAACATCCCAGACGTTACCCAGACTTCCAGACTTCCAAGTGGGGAACCCAGAATTGTTACGAAATATCCAGACTTCCCATAGGTTACCCAAGCTTTCAGACTTCCAAGTGAGGAACCCATAATTCTTATTAACTACCCATTCCCCCCAGAGACTAACCCAGACCTACAAGAGGTTACCGAGGCTTTCCTGACTTCCAAGAGGGGAGCCCAGAATTCTTACGCAACACCCAGACTTCCCAGGGCTTACCCAGGATTTTCAAACTTCCAAGTGATGAACCCAGAATCCTTACAAAATAAACCAGGGCTCCTAGCGTGTACCCAGACTCTCCAGACTTCCTGGTTAGTAACCCAGGGTTCCTAGGAACTGCCCAGACTCTACACGGACTAACATACAATTCTCAGGGGTTACCAAGGATTTCCAGACTTCCACGTGAGGAACCTGAATTCTTACGAAATATCCAGACGTCCCATGCGTTACCCAGGCTATGCAGACATCCAAGTGAGTAAAACAGAATTCTTACGAAATACCCAGACTTCCCAGGGGTTACCCAGGCTTTGCAGACTTTCTAGTGAGTAACCCAGAATTCTTATGAACTATCCATGCTCCCCAGAGTCTATCCCGAACTTTCCAGAGGTTACCCAGGCTTTCCAGACTTCAAAGTGGGGAACCCAGAATTGTTACGAAATGCCCAGACTTCCCATGGGTGACCCAGGCTTTGCAGACTTTGTAGTAAGTAACCCAGAATTCTTATGGACTACCCATGCTCCCCAGAGGCTATCCCGAACTTCCCAGAGGGTACCCAGGCTTTCCAGACTTCCAAGTGGGGAACCCAGAATTGTTACGAAATGCCCAGACTTCCCAGGGGTTACCCAGGCTTTGCAGACTTTCTAGGGAGTAACCCAGAATTCTTATGAACTATCCATGCTCCTCAGAGTCTATCCCGAACTTTCCAGAGGTTACCCAGGTTTTCCAGACTTCAAAGTTGGGAACCCAGAATTGTTACGAAATGGACTTCCCATGGGTGACCCAGGCTTTGCAGACTTTGTAGTAAGTAACCCAGAATTCTTATGAACTACCCAAGCTCCCCAGAGGCTATCCCGAACTTCCCAGAGGGTACCCAGGCTTTCCAGACTTCCAAGTGGGGAACCCAGAATTGTTACGAAATGCCCAGACTTCCCAGGGGTTACCCAGGCTTTGCAGACTTCCATGTGGAGAACTCAGAATTCTTACGAAATACCCAGACTTCCCAGGGCTTGCCCAGGCTTTCCAGACGTCCAAGTGAGGAACCCAGAGTTCTTACGAAATGCCCAGACTTCCCATGGGTGACCCAGGCTTTGCAGACTTTGTAGTAAGTAACCCAGAATTCTTATGAACTACCCATGCTCCCCAGAGGCTATCCCGAACTTCGCAGAGGGTAAACAGGCTTTCCAGACTTCCAAGTGGGGAACCCAGAATTGTTACGAAATGCCCAGACTTCCCAGGGGTTACGCAGGCTTTGCAGACTTCCATGTGAAGAACCCAGAATTCTTACGAAATACCCAGACTTCCCAGGGCTTGCCCAGGCTTTCCAGACGTCCAAGTGAGGAACCCAGAATTCTTACGAAACACCCAGACTTCCCAGAGCTTACCCACACTTTCCAGACTTCCAAGTGAGGAACCCAGAATTCTTATGAAATACCCAGACGTCCCAGAGCTTACCCAGACTTTCCAGATTTCCAAGTGGGGAACCCAGAATTCTTACGTAATATCCAGACTTTCCAAGGCTTCCCTAGTCTTTCCAGACTTCCTACTGAGTAACCCAGAAGTCTTATAACTATGCATGCTCCCCAGAGTCTATCCCAAACCTCCCAGGGCTTACCTAGGCTTTCCAGACTTGTAAGTGAGGAACACAGAGTTCTTACGATACACCCAGACTTCCCAGAACTTACCCAATCTTCCAGTCTTTCAAGTGAGGAACCCAGAATTATAATGAAATACCCAGACTTCCCAGGGGTTGCTCAGGCTTTGCAGACTTTTTAGTGAGTAACCCAGAATTCTTATGAAATACCAATGCTCCCGAGAGTCTATCCCAAACCTCCCAGAGGTTACCCAGGATTTCCAGAATTCCGCGTGGGAAACACAGAATAATTACAAAATACCCCGACTTCCCAGGGCTTACCCAGGCTTTCCAGACTTCCAAGTGAGGAACCCAGAATTCTTACGCAACACCCAGACTTCCCAGAGCTTACCCAGACTTTCCAGACTTCCAAGTGAGGAACCCAGAATTCTTATGAAATACCCAGACTTCCCAGGGGTTACTCAGGCTTTGCACACATTCTAGTGAGTAACCCAGAATTCTTATGAACTACCCATGCTCCCCAGAGACTAACCCAGACCTCCCAAAGTTTACACAGGCTTTCCAGATTTCCAAGTGGGGAACCCAGGATTCTTACGTAATATCCAGACTTTCTAAGGCTTACCTAGTCTTTCCAGACTTCCTAGTGAGTAACCCAGAATTCTTATGCACTACCCATGCTCCCCAGACGCTAACCCAGACCTCGCAGAAGTTACCCAGGCCTTCCAGACTTCCAAGTGGGGAACCCAGAATTCTTACGAAATACCCAGACTTCCCATGGGTTACCCAGGTGGTGCAGACTTCCAGGTGAGGAACCCAGAATTCTTACGAAATACCCAGACTTCCCATGGTATACCCAGGCTGTGCAGACTTCCACGTGAGGAACCCAGAATTCTTACAAAGTACCCAGACTTCCCAGGGGTTACCCAGTCTTTCTAGATTTGCAAGTGGTGAACCCAGAATTCTTAGATGTACCCAGGGTTGCAGACTTTCTAGGGAGTAACCCAGAATTCTTATGAACTACCCATGCTCCCCAGAGTCTATACCAAACCTCCCAGAGGTTACCCAGGCTTTCCAGAATTCCACGCGGGGAACCCAGAATTCTTACGAAACACCCAGACTTCCCAGGGCTTACTCAGGCTTTCCAGACTTCCAGTGAGGAACCCAGAATTCTTACGAAACACCCAGACTTCCCAGGGTTAACCCAGGCTTTCCAGACTTCCGAGGGAGTAACCCAGAGACAATAGGAGCTACCCATGCTCTCCACGGACTAACCTAGACTTCCCAGAGGTTACCCAGGCTTAGCAGACTTCCACGTGATGAACCCAGAATTATTACGTAATACCCAGACTTCCCAGAGTTTACCAAGTCTTTCCAGACTTCCAAGTGAGGAACCCAGAATGCTTACGAAACACCCAGACTTCCCAGGGCTTACCCAGGCTTTTTCGACTTTCTAGTGAGTAACCCAAAATTCTTATGAACTACCCAGACTTCCCAGGGCTTACCCAGGATGTGCAGACTTCCACGTGAGGAACCCAGAATTCTTACGAAATACCCAGACTTCCCAGGGGTTACCCAGGCTTTCCAGACTTCCAAATGAGGAACGCAGAATTCTGACGAAACACCCAGGCTTCCCAGGGCTTACCCAGGCTTTGTAGACTTTCTAGTGAGTAATCCAGAACTCTTATGAACTACCCATGCTCCCCAGAGCCTATCCCAAACCTCCCAGAGGTTACCTAGGCTTTCCAGACTTCCACGTGAGGAACCCAGAATTCTTACGAAATAAACACACTTCCCATGGGTTACCCAGGCTTTACAGACTTCCATGTTGGGAACCTAGAATTCTTACGAAATACCCAGGCTTCCCATGGGTTACCCAGGTTGTGCAGACTTGCACGTGAGGAACCCAGAATTCTTACGAAACACCCAGACCTCCCAGGGGTTACCCAGGCTTTCCAGACTTCCGAGGGAGTAACCCAGAGATCCTAGGAGCTACCCAGGCTCTCCGCGGACTAACCTAGACTTCCCAGAAGTTACCCAGGCTTAGCAGACTTCCACGTGATGAACCCAGAATTCTTACGCAATACCCAGACTTCCCAGAGTTTACCCAGTCTTTCCAGACTTCCAAGTGAGGAACCCAGAATTCTTACGAAACACCCGGACTTCCCAGGTCTTACCCAGGCTTTTTAGACTTTCTACAAAGTAACCCAAAATTTTTATGAACTACCCAGACTTCCCAGGGCTTACCCAGGATGTGCAGACTTCCACGTGAGGAACCCAGAATTCTTACGAAATACCCAGACTTCCCAGGGGTTACCCAGGCTTTCCAGACTTCCAAATGAGGAACCCAGAATTCTGACGAAACACCCAGACTTCCCAGGGCTTACCCAGGCTTTGTAGACTTTCTAGTGAGTAATCCAGAATTCTTATGAACTACTAATGCTCCCCAGAGCCTACCCCAAACCTCCCAGAGGTTACCCAGGATTTCCAGAATTCCACGTGGGGAACCCAGAGTTCTTACGAAATACGCAGACTTCCCAGGGCGTACCCAGGCTTGCCATACTTCCAAGTGACGAACCCAGAATTCTTACGAAACACCCAGACTTCCCAGGGCTTACCCAGGCTTTCCAGACTTCCAGTAAGGAACCCAGAATTCTTACGAAACACCCAGACTTCCCAGGGCTTACATAAGCTTTCCAGACTTCCTAGTGAGTAACCCAGAATTAGTATGAACTACCCATGCTCCCCAGAGACTGACACAGTCATCCCAGAGGTTACCGATGCAACAATCCTTTAAGCTAAAGTTAAAGAGTGTTGGGGTTACCTAGGGCTTAGCTCCTTGCGAGGGTGTGGGTCAGTAAACTCATATAATTTTTGGGCAACAATAAAAATAAAAACTGTAAATAATATTTCAACCAAAGAATTATTTATTATATAACAAAACTGGGTTACTATTTCAATAATAGATAATAATAATATTATTAATTACAGCAAAATAATAGGTGATAAAACTCAAAATGAATAACTAAACAATTAGTTGTACCTATTAAAGATTAAAGGCAATCAAATTAATGACCATCAAGAGGAAAGCAGGGTTGCGAAGTGGCAAAAATAAATTAATAATACTGCAAGAATTAACCCTCGGACGGCGGAAATAATTTCATAACGCGGAAGGCGGAAATGGGTCTCTAGTGACCCGACTCGTATTTTTTTGGTTTTATATCAATTCAATTTCGAAAAACTAATATGGTTACATTTCTAATAAAGGCTTGCACATGATACTTAATACTATTTTGTATAGTTCACCTGCAAAAAAAATAGGCAATAAATTCGACATCTACAAATAATGAGTTAAATTTTTTTTTTTTTATCGATATTTATTCTTCATAACATATTAGAGGAATACACAAACACCCACAGCGGTATCTTGGAGAACGGCGGAATTATATAGAAAAAATGAAGGTCCGGGTCACTTGAGACCCGGTTTCAGTCGTCCGAGGGTTAAAAAAACGTAGCGTTACCGACGACTGTTGAAAGCGCTTTCAAACCGTACAATACCGCTCGCATAAATTGTTCATACAATTGATAATAACAAACGGCAGCGTTCGCAAGATTGTCCTACTTAACTAAAATAAAACCAAAAAGTACTACGAACTGCTTATTATCTTACAGTGTAGTTTATATTGTGAATGCACCTTTAAATTAACTTAAGTAGTAGATCACTTGCCTTTAAGAAGCCAATACAGTAGTGGTAACTAATTATAAGCTTTATAACCTATAAACCAGGTTAAATAACAAGACCATGAAACACAATGATTACAATATTTACAGGCTATATACGTTATACACTCGGTAAGTAGAAATACTGAACCAATTTACTCTAATTAGCAAATACAAACTACTTGCAGTGATAACTCCAAAAAGTAAGGGGATAAACTTATAAAAAAATAGCAAATTGAGGTGGATCTGACCTTGACTCCTTTTAAGAAAGTACTTGGAAACTCTGAAGGCACGCAGATGGTAAACTGGTTTTCGGCCTGGGTGATTATGACTTAACCACGACTTGCTACTAGGTGATCGCCTGAATGGAAGCCGAAACTTCGCCAAGCTCTGGATATCATATGCTAACAATTCCAACGTAGCAACCAACCGACTCGAGGTAATAATTCTGACATCTCCAAAAATATCGAGATAAAATTCTCCTATATTTCAGTTAAATCCACCATTATACTTCAAATATAAAAGTAACAAAACTTCCATACAATAGGGAAGCTACTGGTATAAAGAAGCTGCCTAAAATAAAACTAAAACTTTTAGTAAAAGAAAAGCAAACCTCATGGCAACGTACCTGAAATCCCCCAGGCAGCTTTAAATGGATGGTATATAAATAGATAATATAAATTATCTATCAAATCCTTCCAATGAAGTAAAATGGAATATACCCCAAAGGTAACGAAGGTATCACTTATTAACCAGATTAATAAAATCACAGGATGACCCTTAATTTTCCAGAAAAATGGCTGGTCTAAAATGTACAAATCGGTCTCAAGACCTCTTCCTGAATGCAAGAGAAACAAGGCCAAGAGGACACTATTCTGCTCATGACAGGAAATTACAAAAACTTTGAAAATACTACAGAATAAGAACTTAAGAAAATCTAGAAGTATGCAACCAGATATATACCAGAGTAGAATTAAAAGACAACTTTGTAGGCAAATTTCCCACACAAGGAGACACAATTAAATATACTTCCCCATAAAATTTACTAAACTATCATATTTATAGAAAACTAAAACAATAACGTACTTTTATCATTACCTAAAAGTAAAACGTTACACTACCCCCTCGCCACATCTAAAAACCTCTTCTGAACCTAAAAAGGGCTTTAAATCTTTAATGTGCCATATGCCAACATTTTTATTCTCGGTATAAGACTTCAGCCGGGCCAGTAACTTCAGCCACTTTACACTTGACGTATTTCGGGGCCAGTTTTTATTAAAAGATTTAGTAGCGTCGGATAAACAATAATTCTTCTTCCATACTACCTGGCCTTTCGTAAATCTTAGCGGTCGCTTCCGTAAATTATAAAATTTTGCAGTTTTATGGTAGGCTTGGTTAAGCTTTTGTATCACTTCGTGATGGATTAGAGACAGTTCATTCACATCTTTTACAAGGCTTTCTCGTTTTCCAATACATAACTCTTCTTCAATTAGGTCTTTAAGATTTCCATAGTAATTCCCAGATATAAGAACCGAACGTCCGAAAGTAAGAAAGGAAGGAGTGTATCCAGTAACCTCATGTACCGCATTTCGAATGGCATGGGCAATCTTATAAATTTCTCTATCCCACTCTCTGTGATTTTCCTTAATATAAGCGCGGATCGCTGTACCAATGACACGATTGACCCGTTCTACAAAGTTAACCTGTGGATGGTAATGAGCATTGTACCAAACATGTGGAACATGATAATTATTTAAAAATTTCTTGAAGTTTGAACTTATAAACTGGGGTCCATTGTCCAACATACAAATTTGAGGTACCTACCCCATAAATTAAAAACACATCGTTTTCTAAAAAATTGATGATACTGTTGGTAGTAGCTTGTCTAAGAGTTCGAACAAGTACAAACTTAGTTAACCAGTCGCAGACCACAAGTAAATGAGTGTTTCCGTTTTTGGATCTAGGAAAAGGTCCCATAAGGTCAATTGATATGCATTGAAAGGGATACTGCACTTTCTTTTCTCCGCCTAGCAAACCTGGTCGTAACTTCTGTAATGGTTTACTAGCGGCACAAACTTCACATTTTCCAATATATCTGGCAATATCGGATTTCATTTTTGGCCAGTAAAAATTTTCCGCAATTTTGCAAAACGTCTTGTAAACTCCAAAGTGAGCAGAAGTAGGGTCGTCATGACACCGTCTTAATAGTTCATTTCGTTTGGACGATGGCACGACTTGCTTCCATTCTAATAAATTTGCAGTAATATTATGCCTAATTGGCACAAATTTAAATAATACATTGTCTTCTATTCTCCAATCGGGATATGATTTAGGGTCATTTTTAATTCGCTCTATCATTTGAAGGTACCAGGAATTTTTATGGATTTGTAGAGAATGAATTTCAATTGGGGCGCGAGACAAGGCATCGGGAACTATATTCTGCTTTCCTTTTCGGTGTTTAATTGTAAAATTATATTGAGCTAGACGCATGCTCCATCTTGCAAGTCTGCCAGTTGGTTCTTTTATATTATTAAGCCATAATAAGGAGTAGTGATCAGTAAGGATTGTAAAATGAGTACCTTCTATATAGGGCCTAAATTTTTCTATACCATGAAGAACAGCTAAGCATTCCCGCTCGGTAACACTATAATTACGTTCGGTTCTACTTAAAGTCCTAGCTGTATACGCAATGACTTTTTCCTGTTCATCCTCTCCTTGTGATAATATACAGCCAACACCATAATCAGAAGCGTCGCATTGAATTCGAAAAGGTTGAGAAAAATCAGGGCTTGATAAAATGGGTGAAGAAATTAAAAGAGTTTTGAGTTTTTCAAAGGAATTTTCAGCTTCCTTCGTCCATAGAATTTTTTGTTTCTTGGAGCGACCGTTTATTAAAGTCGAAAGAGGAGCCGCTACGGTTGCAAAATTCTCCACAAATCTCCTATACCACGAGGCCATTCCTAAAAATCGTTTTACTTCAGTGACAGTGGTAGGTTTTGGATACTGAGAAATAGCTTCTATCTTTTGAGGATCAGTGTGCAAACCATTTTGATCAATAACAAACCCTAAATAAGATAAACTAGGTTTACAAAAGTAACATTTATCAAAATTAATAGTGAGATGAGCTTCTTTCAACCGTTTATGAACTTCGCGGAGCATTTCTAAATGGTGTTTAAAAGTATCCGATATGATAATAATATCATCTAGATATACAAAAATGTTTTCTCCTAAGAGGGAACCAAAACCGGGAACCGTTGTAATGTGGCGGGAGCATTTGCGATACCAAAAGGCATGACCACAAATTCAATTAATCCTCGTCGAGGTACAGTAAAGGCGACCTTCTCACAAGAGTCTGGATGCAATGGAATTTGATGAAAAGCTTGTTTTAAGTCAATAGTAGTTAGATAGCGGGCATCCCGAAATTTGTCGAGAATAGTATTCAAAAAGGGAAGGGGGTACGCATCTTTCTTGGTTACTTCATTAAGTTTACGTCCATCAAAGCATAGACGATAGGAATCTTTTTCTTTTTTCTTAACGAGGACCATGGGGGATGACCAAGGAGAGTTAGAGGGACGAATTAAACCCATCTTTAATAAACGGTCCAATTCTTTGTCAGCATGAACTTGCATGGCTGGAGATAAAGGAAAATGCCTCTGTTTTATAGGTCGAGTATCACCTGTATCGATAAAATGCATGACTTTATTTGTTTGACCTATAGACTCGGCGGAAAGTTCTTTAAAGAGTTCAATTGTTTCGTCAAAGGCAATTTTTTTATGAGGTTCTAAATCATTAACAGACCGAATAGCTTGCAACGAGTGAACTTCGGAGACGGTAAAACAATCTTGAATAAAATCTGTCTTAATACCAAAAGCATAGCAAAAATCTACTCCCAAAGTTAAACAAGCATCGATGCTATTAGAGACTATGGCAGTAATGTTTTTAGTTATTCCTTCAACAGAAATATTTAATTCAACTGTGCCTATGACGGATTGAGAATAGCCATCAGCAGTTTTTAATGAAGTAACAGCATGATGTCTTTTTAACGGAAGATCGTAGTGAACAATAAGATAAAAACCTTTATTTCCTAAAACGGATTGGGTTGCTCCAGAATCAAATAAAGCATTAATCTTATTGTCAAATATATGAATGGATATATATGGACGACGGTCTTGGCAAGGATGAGAAAAAGTAGCAGAAATAGTTTTCGAGGATTGGTAAAATTCTCGCACGGTCTTTAACCAAAGGGGCCAAGATAAAGAGTCAGCCTGAAAGAAGTTTAATGATGAAGAGGGGTGGCTGAAACGCCCTTTCCTGTATTCACGTTTTTTGAATGACATTTTGGACATTGGGAAAAGTAGGTATCAGGGTGCCCACAAACATAGCAAAATATTTTCTTTTCAGCACTACAAGTATGGTAACTATGCCCTCTGTTTTAACAATTCCAGCATAAAGTGGTGGCTTTTGCAAAATTAGAAGATCGTCTAATTCCCGAAGAATTTCCACTGACGCTGTCTGTATTTTTCTTAGCTGGAGCTTGAATTTGCTCTTTAACTGTATTAATTTCAGGTTTCTTAGTAGAAGGAGGATGGTACATTAAATCAGGTTCTAACTGTACTGAAGGCCCGGCTGAAGGATTGCGATATTTTAAATTTTGCATTTTTGTTTCTTCTAACCGTTTACATAATGAAGTTAGTTGATCGATGGAAACGATAGGAGTTAAAGACAGTTGAGTAGCATAAAATGGTTGTAAATTGCGAATAATAAATTTTAGTTGTTCAGATTCAGACGGATGGTGAGTGAGTCTATCAAATAAATTTTGCATAGTGGCAATCAATATAGCAGGTTTTTCATTTTGACCCTGTCTACGTAATTTAATTTCCTCCCACAGAGCATCGTCGAAATCTGAGGGTAAGAAATCAGATCGCAACTTATTAACTAATTGTTCCCAGGTAAATACGCGGTTTCTAATAGCCCTCAACCATACAAGACCTTGGCCAGTAAATAAATCTACAGCACTATCAAAAAGTTCTTGTTTCGTAACTTTACGAGCAATTCGTAATTCTTCAACTCTTTGTAAAAATGAGTTTACTCCAAAAGTAGAAGTATCTCCCGAAAATGATAAGTTCCATTTACATACAGGAACTGATTTAATACTATACTTTGCTACTGAATAACTGGCGTTAGCTTGAGATTCATTGATAAGCTTCTCTAATTCTTTTTGTAAATGATTAATTCGGAGGTCTACGTGAGATGACTGCGGAAATTCAGGTGGTTCTTCATAGGGAGAAGGTTCGTGAAAGGGTGATTGAACATTTGTATTTCCTGAAAATGAAACGCGACTACGAATTGTAGAATGACCTAATGGGTGGCTATTATCCTCATTGGTAGGGTTTACATTATCTTGTTCAACTTCCTTTGGTTGTTTGACGTCGGTCACTTCGCGATTTTCAAGAAGATTGCCTAAAATATCGATCATATCGACACAACCCGCAACAGCGTCTGCATGTTCTTTAGCTAAATCTTGTTCCGGTTCTAATCGATTAAGCCGACCGAATAAATGAGTTAAACGAGTATTTAATTTATATATATCTACGTCAGCTGCGTCCTCATAAGAAGTTTGCAAAATTTTGTCAAATTCCTCTAGCTTCTTCTTACAGACATCTAATTCTAACCTTACGTCATATTCTACAGGTGTATAAGAATTAACTAAAGATGAATTCAGTTTTTCCAGAGTAAGTTTTGCCCTTAAAGTTTTACGTTTTTGATCTACAGACATATTCTCAGAATCTACATTACGAAATAATAACTCATATGCCAACTCATCACTCCTCAAAGCATTAACATTCATGTTGAAAAAAATTCACTAAATAAACAACTAAAATAAATTTAAATAATACAAATTCTGGGGGCGCCACGATCGGGCGCTAGTGCAACAATCCTTTAAGCTAAAGTTAATGAGTGTTGGGGTTACCTAGGGCTTAGCTCCTTGCGAGGGTGTGGGTCAGTAAACTCATATAATTTTTGGGCGCCAATAAAAATAAAAACTATAAATAATGTTTCAACCAAAGAATTATTTATTATATAACAAAACTGGGTTACTATTCCAATAATAGATAATAATAATATTATTAATTACAGCAAAATAATAGGTGATAAAACTCAAAATGAATAACTAAACAATTAGTTGTACCTATTAAAGATTAAAGGCAATCAAATTAATGACCATCAAGAGGAAAGCAAGGTTGCGAAGTGGCAAAAATAAATTAATAATACTGCAAGAATTAAAAAAACGTAGCGTTACCGACGACTGTTGAAAGCGCTTTCAAACCGTACAATACCGCTCGCATAAATTGTTCATACAATTGATAATAACAAACGGCAGCGTTCGCAAGATTGTCCTACTTAACTAAAATAAAACCAAAAGGTACTACGAACTGCTTATTATCTTACAGTGTAGTTTATATTGTGAATGCACCTTTAAATTAACTTAAGTAGTATATCACTTGTCTTTAAGAAGCCAATACAGTAGTGGTAACTAATTATAAGCTTTATAACCTATAAACCAGGTTAAATAACAAGACCATGAAACACAATGATTACAATATTTACAGGCTATATACGTTATACACTCGGTAAGTAGAAATACTGAACCAATTTACTCTAATTAGCAAATACAAACTACTTGCAGTGATAACTCCAAAAAGTAAGGGGATGAACTTATAAAAAAATAGCTAATTGAGGTGGATCTGACCTTGATTCCTTTTAAGAAAGTACTTGGAAACTCTGAAGGCACGCAGATGGTAAACTGGTTTTCGGCCTGGGTGATTATGACTTAACCAAGACTTGCTACTAGGTGATCGCCTCAATGGAAGCCGAAACTTCGCCAAGCTCTGGATATCAATATGCTAACAATTCCAACGTAGCAACCCACCGACCCGAGGTAATAATTCTGACATCTCCAAAAATATCGAGATAAAATTCTCCTATATTTCAGTTAAATCCACCATTATACTTCAAATATAAAAGTAACAAAACTTCCATACAATAGGGAAGCTACTGGTATAAAGAAGCTGCCTAAAATAAAACTAAAACTTTTAGTAAAAGAAAAGCAAACCTCATGGCAACGTACCTGAAATCCCCCAGGCAGCTTTAAATGGATGGATAATATAAATTATCTATCAAATCCTTCCAATGAAGTAAAATGGAATATACCCCAAAGGTAACGAAGGTATCACTTATTAACCAGATTAATAAAATCACAGGATGACCCTTAATTTTCCAGAAAAATGGCTGGTCTAAAATGCACAAATCGGTCTCAAGACCTCTTCCTGAATGCAAGAGAAACAAGGCCAAGAGGACACTATTCTGCTAATGACAGGAAATTACAAAAACTTTGAAAATACTACAGAATAAGAACTTAATAAAATCTAGAAGTATGCAACCAGATATATACCAGAGAAGAATTAAAAGACAACTTTGTAGGTAAATTTCCCACACAAGAAGACACAATTAAATATACTTCCCATAAAATTTACTAAACTATCATACTTATAGAAAACTAAAACAATAACGAACTTTTATCATTACCTAAAAGTAAAACGTTACACCGATGCTTTCCAGACTTCCACGTGAGAAACCCAGAATTCTTACGAAATACCCACACTTCCCATGGGTTACCCAGGCTTTACAGACTTCCATGTGAGGAACCTAGAATTCTTACGAAATACCCAGACTTCCCATAGGTTACCCAGGTTGTGCAGAATTGCACGTGAGGAACCCGGAATTCTTACGAAATACCCAAACTTCCCAGGGATTACCCAGTCTTTCTAGATTTCCAAGTGGTGAACCCAGAATTCTTAGATATACCCAGGCTTTGCAGACTTTCTAGTGAGTAACCCAGAATTCCTATGAACTACCCATGCTCCCCAGAGTCTATCCCAAACCTCCCAGAGGTTACCCAGGCTTTCCAGAATTCCACGTGGGGAACCCAGAATTCTTACAAAATACCCAGACTTCCCAGGGCTTACCCAGTCTTTCCAGACTTCCAAGTGAGGAACCCAGAGACTAACCCAGACCTCCCAGAGGTTACCCAAGCTTTCCAGACTTCCAAGTGGGGAACCCAGGATTCTTACGAAACACCCAGACTTCCCAGGGCTTACCCAGTCTTTCCAGACATCCAAGTGAGGAACCCAGAGGCTAACCCAGACCTCCCAGAAGTTACGCAAGCTTTCCAGACTTCCAAGTGGGGAACCCAGGATTCTTACGAAATACCCAGACTTCCCATAGGTTACCCAGGCTGTGCAGAATTCAAAGTGAGTAAAACAGAATTCTTACGAAATACCCAGAATTCCCAGGGGTTACCCAGTCGTTCCAGACTTCCTAGTGAGTAACCCAGAATTCTTATGAACTACCCATGCTCCCGAGAGTCTATCCCAAACCTCGCAGAGGTTACCCAGGCTTTCCAGAATTCCACGTGGGGAACCCAGAATCCTTACAAAATACCCAAACTTCCCAGGGCTTACCCAGCTTTTCCAGACTTCCAGTGAGGAACCCAGAATTCTTACGAAACACCCAGACTTCCCAGGGCTTACCCAGGCTTTCCAGACTTCCACGTGGGGAACCCAGAATCCTTACAAAATACCCATACTTCCCAGGGCTTACCCAGGATTTCCAGATTTCCAGTGAGGAACCCAGAATTCTTACGAAATACCCAGACTTCCCAGGGGTTACCCAGGCTTTCCAGACTTCCAAATGAGGAACCCTGAATTCTTATGAAATACCCAGACTTCCAAGGGGTTACCCAAGTTTTCCAGACTTCCTAGTGAGTAACCCAGAATTATTATGAACTACCCATGCTCCCCAGAGACTAACACAGTCGTCGCAGAGGTTACCCAGGGTTTCCCGACTTCCAAGTGGGAAACCCAGAATTCTTACAAAATACCCAGACATCCCAGAGCTTACCCAGTCTTTCCAGACTTCCAAGTGAGGAACCCAGAATTTTGACGAAACACCCAAACTTCCCAGGGCTTACCCAGGCTTTCCAGATTTCCAGTGAGGAACCCAGAATTCTTACGAAATACCCAGACTTCCCATGGGTTACCCAGGCTGTGCAGACTTCCACGTGAGGAACCCAGAATTCCTACGAAATTCCCAGACTTCCCATTGGTTACCCAGGCTGTGCAGACTTGCACGTGGGGAACCCAGAATTACTACGAAATACCCAGACTTCCCATGGGTTACCCAGGCTTTACAGACTTCCATGTGATTAACCCAGAATTCTTACGAAATACCCAGACTTCACATGGATTACCCAGGCTGCGCAGACTTGCACGTGAGGAACCCAGAATTCTTACGAAATACCCAGACTTCCCAGGGATTGCCAGTCTTTCTAGATTTCCAAGTGAGGAACCCAGAATTCTGACGAAACACCCAGACTTCACAGGTCTTACCCAGGCTTTGTAGACTTTCTAGTGAGTAACCCAGAATTCTTCCCAGAGGTTACCCAGACTTTCCAGAATTCCACGTGGGGAACCCAGAATTCTTACAAAATACCCAGACTTCCCAGAGCTTACCCAGTCTTTCCAGACTTCCAAGTGAGGAACCCAGAATTCTTACAAAATATCCAGACTTCCCAGAGCTTACCCAGTCTTTCCAGACTTCCAACTGAGGAACCCAGAATTCTGACGAAACACCCAGACTTCCCAGGGCTTACCCAGGCTTTGTAGACCTTCTAGTGAGTAACCCAGAATTCTTATGAAATACCCATGCTCTCCAGAGTTTATCCCAAACCTCCCAGAGGTTACTCAGGCTTTACAGAATTCCACGTGGGGAACCCAGACTTCTTACGAAATACCCAGACTTCCCAGGGCTTACCCAGGCTTTCCAGACTTCCAGTGAGGAACCCAGAATTCTTACGAAACACGCAGACTTCCCAGGGGTTACCCAGGCTTTCCAGACTTCCGAGGCAGTAACCCAGAGATCCTAGGAGCTACCCAGGCTCTCCACGGACTAACGTAGACTTCCCAGATGTTACCCAGGCTTAGCAGACTTCCACGTGATGAACCCAGAATTCTTACGTAATACCCAGACTTCCCAGAGTTTACCCAGTCTTTCCAGACTTCCAAGTGAGGAACCCAGAATTTTTACGAAACACCCAGACTTCCCAGGGCTTACCCAGGCTTTGTAGACTTTCTTGTGAGTAACCCAGAATTATTATGAACTACCCATGCTCCCCAGAGACTAACACAGTCATCCCAGAGGTTACCCAGGCTTTCCAGACTTCCAAGTGGGGAACCCAGAATTCTTACGAAACACCCAGACTTCCCAGGGCTTACCCAGGCTTTGTAGACTTTCTAGTGAGTAACCCAGAATTATTATGAACTACCCATGCTCCCCAGAGACTAACACAGTCATCCCACAGGTTACCCAGGCTTTCCAGACTTCCAAGTGGGGAACCCAGAATTCTTACGAAACACCCAGACTCTCCAGGGCTTATTCAGGCTTTGTAGACTTTCTAGTGAGTAACCCAAAATTATTATGAACTACCCATGCTCCCCAGAGACTAACACAGTCATCCCAGAGGTTACCCAGGCTTAGCAGACTTCCACGTGATGAACCCAGAATTCTTACGTAATACCCAGACTTCCCAGAGTTTACCCAGTCTTTCCAGACTTCCAAGTGAGGAACCCAGAATTGTTACGAAATACCCAGACTTCCCATAGGTTACCCAGTCTTTCCAGACTTCCAAGTGGCGAACCCAGAATTGTTACGAAATACCCAGACTTCCCATAGGTTACCCAAGCTTTCCAGACGTCCAAGTGAGGACCCCATAGTTCTTATTAACTACCCATGCCCCCCAGAGACTAACCCAGACCTACAAGAGGTTACCGAAGCTTTCCAGACTTCCAAGAGGGGAGCCCAGAATTCTTACGAAACACCCAGACTTCCCAGGGCTTACCCACGATTTTCAAACTTCCAAGTGATGAACCCAGAGTTCTTACGATACACCCAGACTTCCCAGAACTTACCCAGTCTTTCCAGTCTTTCAAGTGAGGAACCCAGAATTCTAATGAAATACCCAGGCTTCCCAGGGGTTGCTCAGGCTTTGCAGACTTTTTAATGAGTAACCCAGAATTCTTATGAAATAATAATGCTCTCGAGAGTCTATCCCAAACCTCCCAGAGGTTACCCAGGCTTTCCAGAATTCCGCGTGGGAAACCCAGAATTCTTACAAAATACCCCGACTTCCCAGGGCTTACCCAGGCTTTCCAGACTTCCAAGTGAGGAACCCAGAATTCTTACGAAACACCCAGACTTCCCAGAGCTTACCCAGACTTTCCAGACTTCCAAGTGAGGAACCCAGAATTCTTATGAAATACCCAGACTTCCCAGGGGTTACTCCGGCTTTGCAGACTTTCTAGTGAGTAACCCAGAATTCTTATGAACTACCATGCTCCCCAGAGACTAACCCAGACCTCCCAAAGGTTACCCAGGCCTTCCAGATTTCCAAGTGGGTAAGCCAGGATACTTACATAATATCCAGACTTTCTAAGGCTTACCTAGTCTTTCCAGACTTCCTAGTGAGTAACCCAGAATTCTTATGCACTACCCATGCTCCCCAGAGGCTAACCCAGACCTCGCAGAAGTTACCCAGGCTTTCCAGACTTAGAAGTGGGGAACGCAGAATTCTTACGAAATACCCAGACTTCCCATGGGTTACCCAGGCTGTGCAGACTTCCAGGTGAGGAACCCAGAATTCTTACGAAATACCCAGACTTCCCAGGGGTTACCCAGTCTATCTAGATTTGCAAGTGGTGAACCCAGAATTCTTAGATGTACCCAGGTTTGCAGACTTTCTAGTGAGTAACCCAGAATTCTAGTAGTTATGAACTACCCATGCTCTCCAGAGTCTATCCCAAACCTCCCAGAGGTTACCCAGGCTTTCCAGAATTCCACGTGGGGAACCCAGAGTTCTTACGAAATACTCAGACTTCCCAGGGCTTACGCAGTCTTGCCATACTTCCAAGTGAGAAACCCAGAATTCTTACGAAACACCCAGACTTCCCAGGGCTTACCCAGGCTTTCCAGACTTCCAGTGAGGAACCCAGAATCCTTACGAAACACCCAGACTTCCCAGGGGTTACCCAGGCTTTCCAGACTTCCGAGGGAGTAACCCAAGAGATCCTAGGAGCTACCCAGGCTCTCCACGGACTAACCCAGACTTCCCAGAGTTTACCCAGTCTTTCCAGACTTCCAAGTGAGGAACCCAGAATTCTTACAAAACACCCAGACTTCCCAGGACTTACCTAGGCTTTTTAGACTTTCTAGTGAGTAACCCAAAAATCTTATGAACTACCCTTGCTCCCCAGAGTCTATCCCAAACCTCCCAGAGGTTACCCAGGCTTTCCAGACTTCCGAGGGAGTAACCCAGAGATCCTAGGGGCTACCCAGGCTCTCCACGGACTAACCCAGACTTCCCAGAGGTTACCCAGGCTTAGCAGACTTCCACGTGATGAACCCAGAATTCTTACGTAATACCCAGACTTCCCCGAGTTTACCCAGTCTTTCCAGACTTCCAAGTGAGTAACCCAGAATTCTTACCAAACACCCAGACTTCCCAGGGCTTACCCAGGCTTTTTAGACTTTCTAGTGAGTAACCCAAAATTCTTATGAACTACCCAGACTTCCCAGGGCTTACCCAGGATGTGCACACTTCCGCGTGAGGAACCCAGAATTCTTACGAAATACTCTGACTTCCCAGGGGTTACCCAATCTTTCCAGAATTCCACGTGTAGAACCCAGAATTCTTATGAAATGCCCAGACTTCCCAGAGCTTACCCAGGCTTTCCAGCATTCGAAGTGAAGATCCCACAATTCTTACGAAATACCCAGACTTCCCAGGGCTTGCCCAGGCTTTCCAGACGTCCAAGTGAGGAACCCAGAATTCTTACGAAATACCCAGACTTCCCAGAGCTTACCCAGACTTTCCAGACTTCCAAGTGAGGAACCCAGAATTCTTATGAAATACCCAGACTTCGCAGGGGTTACTCAGGATTTGCATATTTCCAAGTGGGGAACCCAGGATTCTTACGTAATATCCAGACTTTCCAAGGCTTCCCTAGTCTTTCCAGACTTCCTACTGAGTAACCCAGAATTCTTATAACTACGCATGCTCCCCAGAGTCTATCCCAAACCTCCCAGGGCTTACCTAGGCGTTCCAGACTTCCAAGTGAGGAACCCAGAGTTCCTACGATACACCCAGACTTCCCAGAACTTGCCCAGTCTTTCCAGTCTTTCAAGTGAGGAACCCAGAATTCTAATGAAATACCCAGGCTTCCCAGGGGTTGCTCAGGCTTTGCAGACTTTTTAGTGAGTAACCCAGAATTCTTATGAAATACCAATGCTCCCGAGAGTCTATCCCAAACCTCCCAGAGGTTACCCAGGCTTTCCAGAATTCCGCGTGGGAAACCCAGAATTCTTACAAAATACCCCGACTTCCCAGGGCTTACCCAGGCTTTCCAGACTTCCAAGTGAGGAACCCAGAATTCTTACGAAACACCCAGAATTCCCAGAGCTTACCCAGACTTTCCAGACTTCCAAGTGAGGAACCCAGAATTCTTACGAAATGCCCAGACTTCCCAGGGGTTACCCAGGCTTTGCAGACTTCCATGTGAGGAACCCAGAGTTCTTACGAAATACCCTGACTTCCCAGGGGTTACCCAATCTTTCCAGAATTCCACGTGTAGAACCCAGAATTCTTATGAAATACCCAGACTTCCCAGAGCTTACCCAGGCTTTCCAGCATTCGAAGTGAAGAACCCACAATTCTTACGAAATACCCAGACTTCCCAGGGCTTGCCCAGGCTTTCCAGACGTCCAAGTGAGGAACCCAGAATTCTTACGAAACACCCAGACTTCCCAGAGCTTACCCAGACTTTCCAGACTTCCAAGTGAGGAACCCAGAATTCTTATGAAATACCCAGACTTCCCAGGGGTTACTCAGGATTTGCAGATTTCCAAGTGGGGAACCCAGGATTCTTACGTAATATTGTCACGTTATAAATTAGTGACTGTCTGGATTGAAACACATCATTCATTAACAAGATTATATTTAGCAAAGATTACAAGTTTAATAATTTGCACCATTAAGGTGAGCTTACACAATTGTAGCAATCAGAGTCCAATAGATCATAATGGTAGAGCAAGATGGTGTTCTGTGGCTGTCAGAGTCCTGTAGATCGGGTTGATAGAGCGAGATGATGTTCTTTGGTCTTCTTGTTAAGGGTTCAACCCTAGCACGGGTTAAACCCTGGTCAGGCCTGGCTTGGCTTGGTAGCTTGAGTGTGATGACTTGAACGTGATGTCTTGACTTCTTGGCTGGTAGTTGAACACTGAGCTAGTATGAAAGCTCGTTGTGCTTTTATACTAGTTTGAGCTTCCAAATATGGACATAATGGACTTAACCTTTGGTTGTTCTACATTCACCAGCTTTCTCATGAAACCTTGTGAGTCGCCAGGTTTACATTGTGAAAGTATAATGTCAAGTCTAATGTCCAAGTGTTACAATAAACTGGCAGGTGATACCAGCATGCTAGCACGTGATGGTGGCATGTTTAGTTAACATTGATTTTATAAAGCTTATTCCAGGAATTCGTAATAAGTATTTAAAGCACTTCATGACAATATCCAGACTTTCAAAGGCTTCCCTAGTCTTTCCAGACTTCCTACTGAGTAACCCAGAATTCTTATAACTACGCATGCTCCCCAGAGTCTATCCCAAACCTCCCAGGGCTTACCTAGGCGTTCCAGACTTCCAAGTGAGGAACCCAGAGTTCTTGCGATACACCCAGACTTCCCAGAACTTACCCAGTCTTTCCAGTCTTTCAAGTGAGGAACCCAGAATTCTAATGAAATACCCAGGCTTCCCAGGGGTTGCTCAGGCTTTGCAGACTTTTTAGTGAGTAACCCAGAATTCTTATGAAATACCAATGCTCCCGAGAGTCTATCCCAAACCTCCCAGAGGTTACCCAGGCTTTCCAGAATTCCGCGTGGGAAACCCAGAATTCTTACAAAATACCCCGACTTCCCAGGGCTTACCCAGGCTTTCCAGACTTCCAAGTGAGGAACCCAGAATTCTTACGAAACACCCAGACTTCCCAGAGCTTACCCAGACTTTCCAGACTTCCAAGTGAGGAACCCAGAATTCTTATGAAATACCCAGACTTCCCAGGGGTTACTCAGGCTTTGCAGACATTCTAGTGAGTAACCCAGAATTCTTATGAACTACCCATGCTCCACAGAGACTAACCCAGACCTCCCAAAGGTTACCCAGGCTTTCCAGATTTCCAAGTGGGGAACCCAGGATTCTTACGTAATATCCAGACTTTCTAAGGCTTACCTAGTCTTTCCAGAGTTCCTAGTGAGTAACCCACAATTCTTATGCACTACCCATGCTCCCCAGAGGCTAACCCAGACCTCGCAGAAGTTACCCAGGCTTTCCAGACTTAGAAGTGGGGAACCCAGAATTCTTACGAAATACCCAGACTTCCCATGGGATACCCATACTGTGCAGACTTCCACGTGAAGAACCCAGAATTCTTATGAAATACCCAGACTTCCCAGGGGTTACCCAGTCTTTCTAGATTTGCAAGTGGTGAACCCAGAATTCTTAGATGTACCCAGGTTTGCAGACTTTCTAGTGAGTAACCCAGAATTCTAGTAGTTATGAACTACCCATGCTCTCCAGAGTCTATCCCAAACCTCCCAGAGGTTACCCAGGCTTTCCAGAATTCCACGTGGGGAACCCAGAGTTCTTACGAAATACTCAGACTTCCCAGGGCTTACCCAGGCTTGCCATACTTCCAAGTGAGAAACCCAGAATTCTTACGAAACACCCAGACTTTCCAGGGCTTACCCAGGCTTTCCAGACTTCCAGTGAGGAACCCAGAATCCTTACGAAACACCCAGAATTCCCAGGGGTTACCCAGGCTTTCCAGACTTCCGAGGGAGTAACCCAGAGATCCTAGGAGCTACCCAGGCTCTCCACGGACTAACCCAGACTTCCCAGAGTTTACCCAGTCTTTCCAGACTTCCAAGTGAGGAACCCAGATTCTTACAAAACACCCAGACTTCCCAGGGCTTACCTAGGCTTTTTAGACTTTCTAGTGAGTAACCCAAAATTCTTATGAACTACCCTTGCTCCCCAGAGTCTATCCCAAACCTCCCAGAGGTTACCCAGGCTTTCCAGACTTCCGAGGGAGTAACCCAGAGATCCTAGGGGCTACCCAGGCTCTCCACGGACTAACCTAGACTTCCCAGAGGTTACCCAGGCTTAGCAGAATTCCACGTGATGAACCCAGAATTCTTGCGTAATACCCAGACTTCCCCGAGTTTATCCAGTCTTTCCAGACTTCCAAGTGAGTAACCCAGAATTCTTACGAAACACCCAGACTTCCCAGGGCTTACCCAGGCTTTTTAGACTTTCTAGTGAGTAACCCAAAATTCTTATGAACTACCCAGACTTCCCAGGGCTTACCCAGGATGTGCACACTTCCGCGTGAGGAACCCAGAATTCTTACGAAATACCCAGACTTCCGAGGGGTTATCCAGGCTTTCCAGACTTCCAAGTGGGAAACCCAGAATTCTTACGAAATACTCAGACTTCCCAGAGCTTACCCAGTCTTTCCAGACTTCCAAGTGAGGAACCCAGAATTCTGACGAAACACCCAGACTTCCCAGGGCTTACCCAGGCTTTGTAGACTTTCTAGTGAGTAATCCAGAATTCTTATGAACTACCCATGCTCCCCAGAGGCTATCCCGAACTTCCCAGAGGGTACCCAGGCTTTTCAGACTTCCCAGGGGTTACCCAGGCTTTGCAGACTTCCATGTGAGGAACCCAGAGTTCTTACGAAATACCCTGACTTCCCAGGGGTTACCCAATCTTTCCAGAATTCCACGTGTAGAACCCAGAATTCTTATGAAATACCCAGACTTCCCAGAGCTTACCCAGGCTTTCCAGAATTCGAAGTGAAGAACCCACAATTCTTACGAAATACCCAGACTTCCCAGGACTTGCCCAGGCTTTCCACACGTCCAAGTGAGGAACCCAGAATTCTTACGAAACACCCAGACTTCCCAGAGCTTACCCAGACTTTCCAGACTTCCAAGTGAGGAACCCAGAATTCTTATGAAATACCCAGACTTCCCAGGGGTTACTCAGGATTTGCAGATTTCCAAGTGGGGAACCCAGGATTCTTACGTAATATCCAGACTTTCAAAGGCTTCCCTAGTCTTTCCAGACTTCCTACTGAGTAACCCAGAATTCTTATAACTACGCATGCTCCCCAGAGTCTATCCCAAACCTCCCAGAGGTTACCCAGGCTTTCCAGAATTCCACGTGGGGAACCCAGAGTTCTTACGAAATACCCAGACTTCCGAGGGCTTACCCAGGCTTGCCATACTTCCAAGTGAGGAACCCAGAATTCTTACGAAACACCCAGACTTCCCAGGGCTTACCCAAGCTTTCCAGACTTCCTAGTGAGTAACCCAGAATTATTATGAACTACCCATGCTCCCCAGAGACTAGCACAGTCATCCCAGAGTTTACCGAGGCTTTCCAGACTTCCACGTGAGGAACTCAGAATTCTTACGAAATACCTACACTTCCCATGGGTTACCCAGGCTTTACAGACTTCCATGTGAGGAACCTAGAATTCTTACGAAATACCCAGACTTCAAATGGGTTACCCAGGTTGTGCAGACTTGCACGTGAGGAACCCAGAATTTTTACGAAATACCCAGACTTCCCAGGGCTTACCCAGTCTTTCCAGACTTCCAAGTGAGGAACCCAGAATTCTTACGAAACACCCAGACTTCCCAGGGCTTACCCAAGCATTCCAGACTTCCTAGTGAGTAACCCAGGATTATTATGAACTACGCATGCTCCCCAGAGACTAACACAGTCATCCCAGAGGTTACCCAGGCTTTCCAGACTTCCAAGTGGGGAACCCAGAATTCTTACGAAATACCCAGTCTTCCCATGGGTTACCCAGGCTGTGCAGACTTACACGTGAGGAACCCAGAATTCTTACGAAATACCCAGACTTCCCATTGGTTACCCAGGCTGTGCAGACTTGCACGTGGGGAACCCAGAATGGTTACGAAATACCCAGACTTCCCATGGGTTACCCAGGCTTTACAGACTTCCATGTTAGGAACCCAGAATTCTTACGAAATACCCAGACTGCCCATGGATTACCCAGTCTTTCTAGATTTCCAAGTGGTGAACCCAGAATTCTTAGATATACCCAGGATTTGCAGACTTTCTAGTGAGTAACCCAGAATGAACCACCCATGCTCCCCAGAGTCTATCCCAAACCTCCCAGAGGTTACCCAGGCTTTCCAGAATTCCACGTGGGGAACCCAGAATTCTTACAAAATACCCAGACTTCCCAGGGCTTACCCAGGCTTTCCAGACTTCCAAGTGAGGAACCCAGAGACTAACCCAGACCTCCCAGAGGTTACCCAAGCTTTCCAGACTTACAAGTGGGGAACCCAGGATTCTTACGAAACACCCAGACTTCCCAGGGCTTACCCAGGCTTTGTAGACTTTCTAGTGAGTAACCCAGAATTCTTATGAATTACCCATGCTCCCCAGAGTCTATCCCAAACCTCCCAGAGGTTACCCAGGCTTTCCAGAATTCCACGTGGGGAACCCAGAATTCTTACAAAATACCCAGACTTCCCAGTGCTTACCCAGTCTTTCCAGACTTCCAAGTGAGGAACCCAGACACTAACCCAGACCTCCCAGAGGTTACCCAAGCTTTCCAGACTTCCAAGTGGGGAACCCAGGATTCCTACGAAATACCCAGACTTCCCATAGGCTACCCAGGCAGTGCAGAATTCAAAGTGAGTAAAATAGAATTCTTACGAAATACCCAGACTTCCCTGGGGTTACCCAGTAGTTCCAGACTTTCTAGTGAGTAACCCAGAATTCTTATGAACTACCCATGCTCCCCAGAGACTATCCCAAACCTCGCAGAGGTTACCCAGGCTTTCCAGAATTCCACGTGGGGAACCCAGAAACCTTACAAAATACCCAAACTTCCCAGGGCTTACCCAGCTTTTCCAGAGATCCAGTGAGGAACCCAGAATTCTTACGAAACACCCAGACTTCCCAGGGCTTACGCAGGCTTTCCCACGTGGGGAACCCAGAATCCTTACAAAATACCCATACTTCCCAGGGCTTACTAAGGCTTTCCAGATTTCCAGTGAAGAACCCAGAATTCTTACGAAACACCCAGACTTCCCAGGGCGTAGCCAAGCTTTCCAGACTTCCTAGTGAGTATCCCAGAATTATTATGAACTACCCATGCTCCCCAGAGACTAACACAGTCATCCCAGAGGTTACCCAGGCTTTCCAGACTTCCAAGTGGGGAACCCAGAATTCTTACGAAATACCCAGACTTCCCATGGGTTACCCAGGCTGTGCAGACTTCCACGTGAGGAACCCAGAATTCTTACGAAATACCCAGACTTCCCATTGGTTACCCAGGCAGTGCAGACTTGCACGTGGGGAACACAGAATTATTACGAAATACCCAGATTTCCCATGGGTTACCCAGGCTTTACAGACTTCCATGTGAGGAACCCAGAATTCTTACGAAATACCCAGACTTCCCATGGATTATCCAGGCTGTGCAGACTTGCACGTGAGGAACCCAGAATTCTTACGAAATACCCAGACTTCCCAGGGATTACCCAGTCTTTCTAGATTTCGAAGTGGTGAACCCAGAATTCTTAGATATACCCAGGCTTTGCAGACTTTCTAGTGAGTAACCCAGAACTCTTATGAACTACCCATGCTCCCCAGAGTCTATCCCAAACCTTCCAGAGGTTACCCAGGCTTTCCATAATTCCACGTGGGGAACCCAGAATTCTTACAAAATACCCAGACTTCCCAGAACTTACCCAGTCTTTCCAGACTTCCAAGTGAGGAACCCAGAATTCTGACGAAACACCCAGACTTCCCAGGGCTTACCCAGGCTTTGTAGACTTTCTGGTGAGTAACCCAGAATTCTTATGAACTACCCATGCTCCCCAGAGTCTATCCCAAACCTCCCAGAGGTTACCCAGTCTTTCCAGACTTCCAAGTGAGGAACCCAGAATTCTGACGAAACACCCAGACTTCCCAGGGCTTACCCAGGCTTCGTAGACTTTCTAGTGAGTAATCCAGAACTCTTATGAACTACCCATGCTCCCCAGAGTCTATCCCAAACCTCCCAGAGGTTACCCAGGCTTTCCAGAATTCCACGTGGGGAACCCAGAGTTCTTACGAAATACCCAGACTTCCCAGGGCTTACCCAGGCTTGCCATACTTCCAAGTGAGGAACCCAGAATTCTTACGAAACACCCAGACTTCCCAGGGTTTACCCAGGCTTTCCAGACTTCCAGTGAGGAACCCAGAATTCTTACGAAGCACCCAGACTTCCCAGGGCTTACCCAAGCTTTCCAGACTTCCTAGTGAGTAACCCAGAATTATTATGAACTACCCATGCTCCCCAGAGACTAACACAGTCATCCCAGAGTTTACCGAGGCTTTCCAGACTTCCACGTGAGGAACTCAGAATTCTTACGAAATACCCACACTTCCCATGGGTTACCCAGGCTTTACAGACTTCCATGTGAGGAACCTAGAATTCTTACGAAATACCCAGACTTCAAATGGGTTACCCAGGTTGTGCAGACTTGCACGTGAGGAACCCAGAATTTTTACGAAATACCCAGACTTCCCAGGGCTTACCCAGTCTTTCCAGACTTCCAAGTGAGGAACCCAGAATTCTTACGAAACACCCAGACTTCCCAGGGCTTACCCAAGCATTCCAGACTTCCTAGTGAGTAACCCAGAATTATTATGAACTACGCATGCTCCCCAGAGACTAACACAGTCATCCCAGAGGTTACCCAGGCTTTCCAGACTTCCAAGTGGGGAACCCAGAATTCTTACGAAATACCCAGTCTTCCCATGGGTTACCCAGGCTGTGCAGACTTACACGTGAGGAACCCAGAATTCTTACGAAATACCCAGACTTCCCATTGGTTACCCAGGCTGTGCAGACTTGCACGTGGGGAACCCAGAATGATTACGAAATACCCAGACTTCCCATGGGTTACCCAGGCTTTACAGACTTCCATGTTAGGAACCCAGAATTCTTAGATATACCCAGGCTTTGCAGACTTTCTAGTGAGTAACCCAGAATGAACCCCCCATGCTCCCCAGAGTCTATCCCAAACCTCCCAGAGGTTACCCAGGCTTTCCAGAATTCCACGTGGGGAACCCAGAATTCTTACAAAATACCCAGACTTCCCAGGGCTTACCCAGTCTTTCCAGACTTCCAAGTGATGAACCCAGACACTAACCCAGACCTCCCAGAGGTTACCCAAGCTTTCCAGACTTCCAAGTGGGGAACCCAGGATTCCTACGAAATACCCAGACTTCCCATAGGCTACCCAGGCAGTGCAGAATTCAAAGTGAGTAAAATAGAATTCTTACGAAATACCCAGACTTCCCTGGGGTTACCCAGTAGTTCCAGACTTTCTAGTGAGTAACCCAGAATTCTTATGAACTACCCATGCTCCCCAGAGACTATCCCAAACCTCGCAGAGGTTACCCAGGCTTTCCAGAATTCCACGTGGGGAACCCAGAATTCTTACAAAATACCCAGACTTCCCAGGGCTTACCCAGTCTTTCCAGACTTCCAAGTGAGGAACCCAGAGACTAACCCAGACCTCCCAGAGGTTACCCAAGCTTTCCAGACTTCCAAGTGGGGAACCCAGGATTCTTACGAAACACCCAGACTTCCCAGGGCTTACCCAGGCTTTGTAAACTTTCTAGTGAGTAACCCAGAATTCTTATGAATTACCCATGCTCCCCAGAGTCTATCCCAAACCTCCCAGAGGTTACCCAGGCTTTCCAGAATTCCACGTGGGGAACCCAGAATTCTTACAAAATACCCAGACTTCCCAGTGCTTACCCAGTCTTTCCAGACTTCCAAGTGAGGAACCCAGACACTAACCCAGACCTCCCAGAGGTTACCCAAGCTTTCCAGACTTCCAAGTGGGGAACCCAGGATTCCTACGAAATACCCAGACTTCCCATAGGCTACCCAGGCAGTGCAGAATTCAAAGTGAGTAAAATAGAATTCTTACGAAATACCCAGACTTCCCTGGGGTTACCCAGTAGTTCCAGACTTTCTAGTGAGTAACCCAGAATTCTTATGAACTACCCATGCTCCCCAGAGACTATCCCAAACCTCGCAGAGGTTACCCAGGCTTTCCAGAATTCCACGTGGGGAACCCAGAAACCTTACAAAATACCCAAACTTCCCAGGGCTTACCCAGCTTTTCCAGAGATCCAGTGAGGAACCCAGAATTCTTACGAAACACCCAGACTTTCCAGGGCTTACGCAGGCTTTCCAGACTTCCACGTGGGGAACCCAGAATCCTTACAAAATACCCATACTTCCCAGGGCTTACTAAGGCTTTCCAGATTTCCAGTGAAGAACCCAGAATTCTTACGAAACACCCAGACTTCCCAGGGCGTAGCCAAGCTTTCCAGACTTCCTAGTGAGTAACCCAGAATTATTATGAACTACCCATGCTCCCCAGAGACTAACACAGTCATCCCAGAGGTTACCCAGGCTTTCCAGACTTCCAAGTGGGGAACCCAGAATTCTTACGAAATACCCAGACTTCCCATGGGTTACCCAGGCTGTGCAGACTTCCACGTGAGGAACCCAGAATTCTTACGAAATACCCAGACTTCCCATTGGTTACCCAGGCAGTGCAGACTTGCACGTGGGGAACACAGAATTATTACGAAATACCCAGATTTCCCATGGGTTACCCAGGCTTTACAGACTTCCATGTGAGGAACCCAGAATTCTTACGAAATACCCAGACTTCCCATGGATTATCCAGGCTGTGCAGACTTGCACGTGAGGAACCCAGAATTCTTACGAAATACCCAGACTTCCCAGGGATTACCCAGTCTTTCTAGATTTCGAAGTGGTGAACCCAGAATTCTTAGATATACCCAGGCTTTGCAGACTTTCTAGTGAGTAACCCAGAACTCTTATGAACTACCCATGCTCCCCAGAGTCTATCCCAAACCTTCCAGAGGTTACCCAGGCTTTCCAGAATTCAACGTGGGGAACCCAGAATTCTTACAAAATACCCAGACTTCCCAGAACTTACCCAGTCTTTCCAGACTTCCAAGTGAGGAACCCAGAATTCTGACGAAACACCCAGACTTCCCAGGGCTTACCCAGGCTTTGTAGACTTTCTGGTGAGTAACCCAGAATTCTTATGAACTACCCATGCTCCCCAGAGTCTATCCCAAACCTACCAGAGGTTACCCAGGCTTTCCAAAATTCCACGTGGGGAATCCAGAGTTCTTACGAAATACCCAGACTTCCCAGGGCTTACCCAGGCTTGCCATACTTCCAAGTGAGGAACCCAGAATTCTTACGAAACACCCAGACTTCCCAGGGCTTACCCAGGTTTTCTAGATTTCCAGTGAGGAACCCAGAATTCTTACGAAACACCCAGACTTCCCAGGGGTTACCCACGCTTTCCAGACTTCCGAGTCAGTAACACAGAGATCCTAGGAGCTACCCAGGCTCTCCACGGACTAACCTAGACTTCCCAGTGGTTACCCAGGCTTAGCAGACTTCCACGTGATGAACCCAGAATTCTTACGTAATACCCAGACTTCCCAGAGTTTACCCAGTCTTTCCAGACTTCCAAGTGAGGAATCCAGAATTCTTACGAAACACCCAGACTTCCCAGGGCTTACCCAGGCTTTTTAGACTTTCTAGTGAGTAACCCAAAATTCTTATGAACTACCCAGACTTCCCAGGGCTTACCCAGGATGTGCAGACTTCCACGTGAGGAACCCAGAATTCTTACGAAATACCCAGACTTCCCAGGGGTTACCCAGGCTTTCCAGACTTCCAAATGAGGAACCCTGAATTCTTATGAAATACCCAGACTTCCAAGGGGTTACCCAAACTTTCCAGACTTCCTAGTGAGTAACCCAGAATTATACTTTAGTACCTTACCCGAATGATCAGATGTAGTACTCTTTCTCGCCGCCGTGCGATGCCACAAGTTTAAACTAGAAGAAAAACCTATGAGCGCCCTTCTAGCTTGCGGTAATTTCTGCTACTTAAGTCATTCTTTTTTTTGTGCGCGTCGAAACCACAAGTGTTGTTGCGACATCAGCGAAATCATCTTAACTTAATCGTGTTAATAAGTGAATTCCTTTAGTTCAACATGGGAAAACGTACTTCATATAATTACAATAGAACTTCAATTAAGGTAAGTTCGTTTAATTGAGTAATTATTATGAACTACCCATGCTCCCCAGAGACTAACACAGTCGTCGCAGAGGTGACCCAGGGTTTCCAGACTTCCAAGTGGGAAACCCAGAATTCTTACAAAATACCCAGACTTCCCAGAGCTTACCCAGTCTTTCCAGACTTCCAAGTGAGGAACCCAGAATTCAGACGAAACACCCATGCTCCCCAGAGTCTATCCCAAACCTCCCAGAGGTTACCCAGGCTTTCGAGAATTCCACGTGGGGAATCCAGAGTTCTTACGAAATACCCAGACTTCCCAGGGCTTACCCAGGCTTGCCATACTTCCAAGTGAGGAACGCAGAATTCTTACGAAACACCCAGACTTCCCAGGGCTTACCCAGGCTTTCCAGACTTCCAGTTAGGAACCCAGAATTCTTACGAAACACCCAGACTTCCCAGGGCTTACCCAGGCTTTGTAGACTTTCTGGTGAGTAACCCAGAATGCTTATGAACCACCCATGCTCCCCAGAGTCTATCCCAAACCTCCCAGAGGATACCCAGGCTTTCGAGAATTCCACGTGGGGAATCCAGAGTTCTTACGAAATACCCAGACTTCCCAGGGCTTACCCAGGCTTGCCATACTTCCAAGTGAGGAACGCAGAATTCTTACGAAACACCCAGACTTCCCAGGGCTTACCCAGGCTTTCCAGACTTCCAGTTAGGAACCCAGAATTCTTACGAAACACCCAGACTTCCCAGGGGTTACCCAGACTTTCCAGACTTGCGAGGGAGTAACCCAGAGATCCTAGGAGCTACCCAGTCTCTCCACGGAGTAACCTAGACTTCCCAGAGGTTACCCAGGCTTAGCAGACTTCCACGTGATGAACCCAGAATTCTTACGTAATACCCACATTTCCCAGAGTTTACCTAGTCTTTCCAGACTTCCAAGTGAGGAACCCAGAAATCTTACGAAACACCCAGACTTCCCAGGGCTTACCCAGGCTTTGTAGACTTTCTAGTGAGTAACCCAAAATTCTTATGAACTACTCAGACTTCCCAGGGCTTACCCAGGATGTGCAGACTTCCACGTGAGGAACCCAGAATTCTTACGAAATAACCAGACTTCCAAGGGGTTGCCCAAGCTTCCCAGACTTCCTAGTGAGTAACCCAGAATGATTATGAACTATCCATGCTCCCCAGAGACTAACACAGTCGTCGCAGAGGTTACCCAAGGTTTCCAGACTTCCAAGTGGGAAACCCAGAATTCTTACGAAATACCCAGACTTCCCAGGGCTTACCCAGGCTTTCCAGACTTCCAGTGAGGAACCCAGAATTCTTACGAAACACCCAGACTTCCCAGGGGTTACCCACGCTTTCCAGACTTCCGAGGGTGTAACCCAGAGATCCTAGGAGCTACCCAGGCTCTCCACGGACTAACCTAGACTTCCCAGAGGTTACCCAGGCTTAGCAGACTTCCACGTGATGAACCCAGAATTCTTACGTAATACCCAGACTTCCCAGAGTTTACCCAGTCTTTCCAGACTTCCAAGTGAGGAACCCAGAATTCTTACAAAACACCCAGACTTCCCAGGGCTTACCCAGGCTTTTTAGACTTTCTAGTGAGTAACCCAAAATTCTTATGAACTACCCAGACTTCCCAGGGCTTACCCAGGATGTGCAGACTTCCACGTGATGAACCCAGAAATCTTACGAAATACCCAGACTTCCCAGGGGTTACCCAGGCTTTCCAGACTTACAAATGAGGAACCCTGAATTCTTATGAAATACCCAGACTTTCAAGGGGTTACCCAAGCTTTCCAGACTTCCTAGTGAGTAACCCAGAATAATTATGAACTACCCATGCTCCCCAGAGACTAACACAGTCGTCGCAGAGGTGACCCAGGGTTTCCAGACTTCCAAGTGGGAAACCCAGAATTCTTACAAAATACCCAGACTTCCCAGAGCTTACCCAGTCTTTCCAGACTTCCAAGTGAGGAACCCAGAATTCTGACGAAACATCCAGACTTCCCAGGGCTTACCCAGGCTTTGTAGACTTTCTAGTGAGTAACCCAGAATTCTTATGAACCACCCATGCTCCCCAGAGTATATCCCACACCTCCCAGAGGTTACCCAGGCTTTCGAGAATTCCACGTGGGGAATCCAGAGTTCTTACGAAATACCCAGACTTCCCAGGGCTTACCCAGGCTTGCCATACTTCCAAGTGAGGAACGCAGAATTCTTACGAAACACCCAGACTTCCCAGGGCTTACCCAGGCTTTCCAGACTTCCAGTTAGGAACCCAGAATTCTTACGAAACACCCAGACTTCCCAGGGGTTACCCAGGCTTTCCAGACTTGCGAGGGAGTAACCCAGAGATCCTAGGAGCTACCCAGGCTCTCCACGGACTAACCTAGACTTCCCATGGGTTACCCAGGCTGTGCAGACTTCCACGCGAGGAACCCAGAATTCTTACGAAATACCCAGACTTCCCAGAGGTTACCCAGGCTTTCCAGACTTCCGAGTGAGGAACCCTGAAATCTTATGAAATATCCTGACTTCCCAGGGGTTACTCAGGTTTTGGAGACTTTCTATTGAGTAACCCAGAATTCTTACGAACCACCCATGCTCCCCAGAGTCTATCCCAAACCTCCCAGAGTTTACCCATACTTTCCAGACTTCTTAGTGGGGAACACAGAATTCTTACGAAACACCCAGACTTCCCAGGGCTTACCCAGGCTTTGTAGACTTTCTATTCAGTAACCCAGAATTCTTATGAACTACCCATGCTCCACAGAGTCTATCCCCAACCCCCCAGAGGTTACCCAGGCTTTCCAGAATTCCACGTGGGGAACCCAGAGTTCTTACGAAATACACAGACTTCCCAGGGCTTACCCAGGCTTGCCATACTTCCAAGTGAGGAACCCAGAATTCTTACGAAACGTCCAGACTTCCCAGGGCTTACCCAGGCTTTCCATAGTTACAGTGAGGAACCCAGAATTCTTACGAAACACCCAGACCTCCCAGGGGTTACCCAGGCTTTCCAGACTTCCGAGGGAGTAACCCAGAGATCCTAGAAGCTACCCAGGCTCTCCACGGACTAATCTAGACTTCCCAGAGGTTACCCAGGCTTAGCAGACTTCCACGTGATGAACCCAGAATTATTACGTAATACCCAGACTTCCCGCCGGGTACCCAGGCTTTCCAAACCTCCTAGGTAGTAACGCAGAATTCCTAAGAACTACTAAGTCCCTCCACGTACTAACCTGCACTTCCCAGGGCTTACCCTGACCTTGACAGACTTCCTAGTGAGTAATCCAGAATTATTATGAACTACCCATGCTCCCCAGAGACTAACACAGTCGTCGCAGAGTTTACCCAGGCTTTCCAGACTTCCAAGTGGGAAACCCAGAATTCTTACGAAATACCCAGGCTTCCCATGGGTTACCCAGATTGTTCAGACCTCCACGCGAGGAACCCAGCATTCTTACGAAATACCCAGACTTCCCAGAGGTTACCCAGGCTTTCCAGACTTCCACGTGAGGAACCCTGAAATCTTATGAAATATCCTGACTTCCCAGGGGTTACTCAGGCTTTGGAGACTTTCTATTGAGTAACCCAGAATCCTTACGAACTACCCATGCTCCCCAGAGTCTATTCCAAACCTCCCAGAGTTTACCCAGGCTTTCCAGACTTCGAAGTGGGGAAACCAGAATTGTTACGAAATACCCAGGCTTCCCATAGGTTACCCAAGCTTTCCAGACCACCAAGTGAGGAACCCAGAATACTTATTAACTACCCATGCTCGCCAGAGTCTATCCCAAACCTCCCAGAGTTTACCCAGGCTTTCCAGACTCCCAAGTGGGGAACCCAGAATTGTTACGAAATGCCCAGACTTCCCATGTGTTACCCAGGGTTTGCAGACTTCCATGTGAGGAACCCAGAATTCTTACGAAACACCCAGACTTCCCAGGGCTTACCCAGGCTTTCCAGACTTCCAAGTGGGGAACCCAGAATTGTTACGAAATGCCCAGACTTCCCATGTGTTACCCAGGCTTTACAGACTTCCATGTGAGGAACCCAGAATTCTTACGAAATACACAGACTTCCCAGGGCTTACCCAGGCTTGCCATACTTCCAAGTGAGGAACGCAGAATTCTTACGAAACACCCAGACTTCCCAGGGCTTACCCAGGCTTTCCAGACTTCCAGTTAGGAACCCAGAATTCTTACGAAACACCCAGACTTCCCAGGGGTTACCCAGGCTTTCCAGACTTGCGAGGGAGTAACCCAGAGGTCCTAGGAGCTACCCAGGCTCTCCACGGACTAACCTAGACTTCCCATGGGTTACCCAGGCTGTGCAGACTTCCACGCGAGGAACCCAGAATTCTTACGAAATACCCAGACTTCCCAGAGGTTACCCAGGCTTTCCAGACTTCCGAGTGAGGAACCCTGAAATCTTATGAAATATCCTGACTTCCCAGGGGTTACTCAGGTTTTGGAGACTTTCTATTGAGTAACCCAGAATTCTTACGAACCACCCATGCTCCCCAGAGTCTATCCCAAACCTCCCAGAGTTTACCCATACTTTCCAGACTTCTTAGTGGGGAACCCAGAATTCTTACGAAATACCTAGACTTCCCAGGGGATACCCAGGCTTTCTAGACTTCCAAGTGATGAACCCAGAATCCTTACGAAATAAACCAGACTTCCTAGCGGGTACCCAGACTCTCCAGACTTCCTAGGGAGTAACCCAGATTTACTAGGAGCTGCCCAGACTCTCCACGGACTAACGTAGACTTCCTAGGGGTCACCCAGGCTTTCCAGACTTCCACGTGAGGAACCCAGAATTCTTACGAAATACCCAGACTTCCCATGGGTTATCCAGGCTGTGCAGACTTCCAAGTGAGGAACCCAGAATTCTTACGAAACACCCAGACTTCCCAGGGCTTACCCAGGCTTTGTAGACTTTCTATTCAGTAACCCAGAATTCTTATGAACTACCCATGCTCCACAGAGTCTATCCCCAACCCCCCAGAGGTTACCCAGGCTTTCCAGAATTCCACGTGGGGAACCCAGAGTTCTTACGAAATACACAGACTTCCCAGGGCTTACCCAGGCTTGCCATACTTCCAAGTGAGGAACCCAGAATTCTTACGAAACGTCCAGACTTCCCAGGGCTTACCCATGCTTTCCATAGTTACAGTGAGGAACCCAGAATTCTTACGAAACACCCAGACCTCCCAGGGGTTACCCAGGCTTTCCAGACTTCCGAGGGAGTAACCCAGAGATCCTAGAAGCTACCCAGGCTCTCCACGGACTAATCTAGACTTCCCAGAGGTTACCCAGGCTTAGCAGACTTCCACGTGATGAACCCAGAATTATTACGTTATACCCAGACTTCCCGCCGGGTACCCAGGCTTTCCAAACCTCCTAGGTAGTAACGCAGAATTCCTAAGAACTACTAAGTCCCTCCACGTACTAACCCGCACTTCCCAGGGCTTACCCTGACCTTGACAGACTTCCTAGTGAGTAATCCAGAATTATTATGAACTACCCATGCTCCCCAGAGACTAACACAGTCGTCGCAGAGTTTACCCAGGCTTTCCAGACTTCCAAGTGGGAAACCCAGAATTCTTACGAAATACCCAGGCTTCCCATGGGTTACCCAGATTGTTCAGACCTCCACGCGAGGAACCCAGCATTCTTACGAAATATCCAGACTTCCCAGAGGTTACCCAGGCTTTCCAGACTTCCACGTGAGGAACCCTGAAATCTTATGAAATATCCTGACTTCCCAGGGGTTACTCAGGCTTTGGAGACTTTCTATTGAGTAACCCAGAATCCTTACGAACTACCCATGCTCCCCAGAGTCTATTCCAAACCTCCCAGAGTTTACCCAGGCTTTCCAGACTTCGAAGTGGGGAAACCAGAATTGTTACGAAATACCCAGGCTTCCCATAGGTTACCCAAGCTTTCCAGACCACCAAGTGAGGAACCCAGAATACTTATTAACTACCCATGCTCGCCAGAGTCTATCCCAAACCTCCCAGAGTTTACCCAGGCTTTCCAGACTCCCAAGTGGGGAACCCAGAATTGTTACGAAATGCCCAGACTTCCCATGTGTTACCCAGGGTTTGCAGACTTCCATGTGAGGAACCCAGAATTCTTACGAAACACCCAGACTTCCCAGGGCTTACCCAGGCTTTCCAGACTTCCAAGTGTGGAACCCAGAATTGTTACGAAATGCCCAGACTTCCCATGTGTTACCCAGGCTTTACAGACTTCCATGTGAGGAACCCAGAATTCTTACGAAATACCCAGACTTCCCATGGATTACCCAGGCTGTGCAGACTTGCACGTGAGGAACCCAGAATTCTTACGAAATACCCAGCTTCCCATGGGTTACCCAGGCTTTACAGGCTTCCATGTGAGGAACCCAGAATTCTTACGAAATACCCAGACTTCCCATGGATTACCCAGGCTGTGCAGACTTGCACGTGAGGAACCCAGAATTCTTACGAAATACCCAGACTTCCCAGGGCTTACCCAGGCTTTCCAGACTTCGAAGTGAAGAACCCAGAATTCTTACGAAATACCCAGACTTCCCAGGGCTTACCCAGGCTTTCCAGACTTCGAACTGAAGAACCCAGAATTCTTACATAATACCCAGACTCCCTAGGGATTACCCTGGCTTTCTAGACTTCCAAGTGGGGAACCCAGAATTCTTACGAAATACCCAGACTTCCCAGGGCTTACCCAGGCTTTCCAGACTTCGAAGTGAAGAACCCAGAATTCTTACATAATTCCCAGACTCCCTAGGGGTTACCCAGGCTTTCCAGACTTCGAAGTGAAGAACTCAGAATTCTTACGAAATACCCAGACTTCCCAGAGGTTACCCAGGCTTTCCAGACTTCCAAATGAGGAACCCTGAATTCTTATGAAATACCCAGATTTCCAAGGGGTTACCCAAGCTTTCCAGACTTCCAAATGAGGAACCCTGAATTCTTATGAAATACCCAGATTTCCAAGGGGTTACCCAAGCTTTCCAGACTTCCTAGTGAGTAACTCAGAATTATTGTGAACTACCCATGCTCCCCAGAGACTAACACAGTCGTCGCAGAGGTTACCCAGGCTTTCCAGACTTCCAAGTGGGGAACCCAGAATTCTTACGAAATACCCACTCTTCCCATGGGTTACCCAGGCTGTGCAGAACTCCACGCGAGGAACCCAGAATTCTTACGAAATATCCAGACTTCCCAGAGGTTACCCAGGCTTTCCAGACTTTCTAGTGAGTAACCCAGAGTTATTATGAACTACCCATGCTCCCCAGAGTCTTTCCCAAACCTCCCAGAGCTTACCCAGGCTTTCCAGAATTCCACGTGGGGAACAAAGGATCCTTACAAAATACCCAAACTTCCCAGGCCTTACCCAGGCTTTCCAGACTTCGAAGTGGGGAAACCAGAATTGTTACGAAATACCCAGGCTTCCCATAGGTTACCCAAGCTTTCCAGACCACCAAGTGAGGAACCCAGAATATTTATTAACTACCCATGCTCGCCAGAGTCTATCCCAAACCTCCCAGGGCTTACCCAGGCTTTCCAGACTTCCAAGTGGGGAACCCAGAATTGTTACGAAATGCCCAGACTTCCCATGTGTTACCCAGGCTTTGCAGACTTCCCTGTGAGGTACCCAGAATTCTTACGAAATACCCAGACTTCCCATGGATTACCCAGGCTGTGCAGACTTCCATGTGAGGAACCCAGAATTCTTACGAAACACCCAGACTTCCCAGGGCTTACCCAGGCTTTCCAGACTTCCAAGTGTGGAACCCAGAATTGTTACGAAATGCCCAGACTTCCCATGTGTTACCCAGGCTTTACAGACTTCCATGTGAGGAACCCAGAATTCTTACGAAATACCCAGACTTCCCATGGATTACCCAGGCTGTGCAGACTTGCACGTGAGGAACCCAGAATTCTTACGAAATACCCAGCTTCCCATGGGTTACCCAGGCTTTACAGGCTTCCATGTGAGGAACCCAGAATTCTTACGAAATACCCAGACTTCCCATGGATTACCCAGGCTGTGCAGACTTGCACGTGAGGAACCCAGAATTCTTACGAAATACCCAGACTTCCCAGGGCTTACCCAGGCTTTCCAGACTTCGAAGTGAAGAACCCAGAATTCTTACGAAATACCCAGACTTCCCAGGGCTTACCCAGGCTTTCCAGACTTCGAAGTGAAGAACCCAGAATTCTTACATAATACCCAGACTCCCTAGGGATTACCCTGGCTTTCTAGACTTCCAAGTGGGGAACCCAGAATTCTTACGAAATACCCAGACTTCCCAGGGCTTACCCAGGCTTTCCAGACTTCGAAGTGAAGAACCCAGAATTCTTACATAATTCCCAGACTCCCTAGGGGTTACCCAGGCTTTCCAGACTTCGAAGTGAAGAACTCAGAATTCTTACGAAATACCCAGACTTCCCAGAGGTTACCCAGGCTTTCCAGACTTCCAAATGAGGAACCCTGAATTCTTATGAAATACCCAGATTTCCAAGGGGTTACCCAAGCTTTCCAGACTTCCTAGTGAGTAACTCAGAATTATTGTGAACTACCCATGCTCCCCAGAGACTAACACAGTCGTCGCAGAGGTTACCCAGGCTTTCCAGACTTCCAAGTGGGGAACCCAGAATTCTTACGAAATACCCACTCTTCCCATGGGTTACCCAGGCTGTGCAGAACTCCACGCGAGGAACCCAGAATTCTTACGAAATATCCAGACTTCCCAGAGGTTACCCAGGCTTTCCAGACTTTCTAGTGAGTAACCCAGAGTTATTATGAACTACCCATGCTCCCCAGAGTCTTTCCCAAACCTCCCAGAGCTTACCCAGGCTTTCCAGAATTCCACGTGGGGAACAAAGGATCCTTACAAAATACCCAAACTTCCCAGGCCTTACCCAGGCTTTCCAGACTTCGAAGTGGGGAAACCAGAATTGTTACGAAATACCCAGGCTTCCCATAGGTTACCCAAGCTTTCCAGACCACCAAGTGAGGAACCCAGAATATTTATTAACTACCCATGCTCGCCAGAGTCTATCCCAAACCTCCCAGGGCTTACCCAGGCTTTCCAGACTTCCAAGTGGGGAACCCAGAATTGTTACGAAATGCCCAGACTTCCCATGTGTTACCCAGGCTTTGCAGACTTCCCTGTGAGGTACCCAGAATTCTTACGAAATACCCAGACTTCCCATGGATTACCCAGGCTGTGCAGACTTGCACGTGGGGAACCCAGAATTATTACGAAATACCCAGCTTCCCATGGGTTACCCAGGCTTTACAGACTTCCATGTGAGGAACCCAGAATTCTTACGAAATACCCAGACTTCCCATGGATTACCCAGGCTGTGCAGACTTGCACGTGAGGAACCCAGAATTCTTACGAAATACCCAGACTTCCCAGGGGTTACCCAGTCTTTGCAGACTTTCTAGTGAGTAACCCAGAATTATTATGAACTACCCATGCTCCCCAGAGTCTTTCCCAAACCTCCCAGAGCTTACCCAAGCTTTCCAGAATTCCACGTGGGGAACAAAGGATCCTTACAAAATACCCAAACTTCCCAGGCCTTACCCAGGCTTTCCAGACTTCCAGTGAGGAACCCAGAATTCTTACGAAATACCCAGACTTCCCAGGGGTTACCCAGTCTTTCCAGACTTTCTAGTGAGTAAGCCAGAATTATTATGAACTACCCATGCTCCCCAGAGTCTTTCCCAAACCTCCCAGAGCTTACCCAGGCTTTCCAGAATTCCACATGGGGAACAAAGGATCCTTACAAAATACCCAAACTTCCCAGGCCTTACCCAGGCTTTCCAGACTTCCAGTGAGGAACCCAGAATTCTTACGAAACACCCAGACTTCCCAGCGCTTACCCAGGCTTTCCAGACTATCACGTGGGGCACCCAGAATCCTTACAAAATACCCACACTTCCCAGGGCTTACCCAGGCTTTCCAGACTTCCAGTGAGGAACCCAGAATTCTTACGAAACACCCAGACTTCCCAGGGCTTACCTAAGCTTTCCAGACTTCCACGTGAGGAACCCTGAAATCTTATGAAATATCCTGACTTCCCAGGGGTTACTCAAGCTTTGGAGACTTTCTATTGAGTAACCCAGAATTCTTACGAACTACCCATGCTCCCCAGAGTCTATTCCAAACCTCCCAGAGTTTACCCAGGATTTCCAGACTTCGAAGTGGGGAAACCAGAATTGTTACGAAATACCCAGGCTTCCCAAAGGTTACCCAAGCTTTCCAGACCACCAAGTGAGGAACCCAGAATACTTATTAACTACCCATACTCGCCAGAGTCTATCCCAAACCTCCCAGGGCTTACCCAGGCTTTCCAGACTTCCAAGTGGGGAACCCAGAATTGTTACGAAATGCACGTGGGGAAAACAGAATTATTACGAAATACCCAGCTTCCCATGGGTTACCCAGGCTTTACAGATTTCCATGTGAGGAACCCAGAATTCTTACGAAATACCCAGACTTCCCATGGATTACACAGGCTGTGCAGACTTGCACGTGAGGAACCCAGAATTCTTACGAAATACCCAGACTTCCCAGGGCTTACCCAGGCTTTCCAGACTTCGAAGTGAAGAACCCAGAATTCTTACGAAATACCCAGACTTCCCAGGGCTTACCCAGGCTTTCCAGACTTCGAAGTGAAGAACCCATAATTCTTACATAATACCCAGACTCCCTAGGGATTACCCTGGCTTTCTACACTTCCAAGTGGGGAACCCAGAATTCTTACGAAACATCCAGACTTCCCAGGGCTTACCCAGGCTTTCCAGACTTCGAAGTGAAGAACCCAGAATTCTTACATAATACCCAGACTCCCTAGGGGTCACCCAGGCTTTCCAGACTTCGAAGTGAAGAACTCAGAATTCTTACGAAATACCCAGACTTCCCAGAGTTTACCCAGGCTTTCCAGACTTCCAAGTGCGGAACCCAGAATTCTTATGAAATACCCAGACTTGCCAGCGCTTACCCAGGCTTTGCAGACTTTGTCGTGAGTAACCCAGAATTCTTATGAACTTCCCATGCTCCCCAGAGGCTATCCCGAACTTCCCAGAGGTTACCCAGGCTTTCCAGACTTCCAAGTGGGGAACCCAGAATTGTTACGAAATGCCCAGATTTCCCATGTGTTACCCAGGCTTTGCAGACTTCCATGTGAGGAACCCAGAATTCTTACGAAACACCCAGACTTCCCAGAGCTTTCCCAGACTTGCCAGACTTCCAAGTGAGGAACCCAGAATTCTTATGAAATACCCAGACTTCCCAGGAGTTACTCAGGCTTTGCAGATTTCCAAATGAGGAACCCTGAATTCTTATGAAATACCCAGATTTCCAAGGGGTTACCCAAGCTTTCCAGACTTCCTAGTGAGTAACTCAGAATTATTGTGAACTACCCATGCTCCCCAGAGACTAACACCCTCTGGGAATTCTGGGTTCCTCGCGTGGAGTTCTGCACAGCCTGGGTAACCCACGGGAAGAGTGGGTATTTCGTAAGAATTCTGGGTTCCTCACTTGGAAGTCTGGAAAGCCTGGGTAACCCATGGGAAGTCTGCGTATTTCGCAAGAATTCTGGGTTCCTCACTTGGAAGTCTTGAAAGCCTGGGTAACCCCTTGGAAGTCTGGGTATTTCGAAAGAACTCTGGGTTCCTCACTTGGAAGTCTAGAAAGCCTGGGTAACCCATGGGAAGTCTGGGTATTTCGCAAGAATTCTGGGTTACTCACTAGATAGACTGCAAAGCCTGAGTAACCCCTGGGAGGTCAGGGTATTTCATAAGAATTCAGGGTTCCTCACTTGGAAGTTTGAAAAGCCTGGGTAAGCACTTGGAAGTCTGGGTGTTTCGTAAGAGTTCTGGGTTCCTCACTTGGCAGTCTGGAAAGCCTGGGTAATCACTGGGAGGTCTGGGTTAGTCCCTGCAGAACATGGGTAGTTCATAGGAACTCTGGGGTACTCACTGGAAAGTCCGCAAACCTTGGTATATCCAAGAATTCTGGGTTCACCACTTGGAAATCTAGAAAGACTGTTTAACCGCTGGGAAGTCTAGGTATTTCGTAAGAATTCTGGGTTCCTCACGTGGAAGTCTGCACAGCCTGGGTAACCCATTTGAAGTCTGGGTATTTCGTAAGAATTCTGGGTTCCTCACTTGGAAGTCTGGACAGCTTGGGTAACCTCTGGGAGGTCTGGGTTAGTCTCTGGGGAGCATGGGTAGTTCATAAGAATTCTGGGTTACTCACTAGAAAGTCTGCAAAGCCTGAGTAACCCCTGGGAATTGTATGTTAGCCCGTGTAGAGTCTGGGTGGTTCCTGGGAACCCTGGGTTACTGCCTAGGAAGTCTGGTGAGTCTGAGTACCCGCTAGGAGGTCTGGTTTATTTTGTAAGGCTTCTGGGTTCATCAATTGGAAGTTTGAAAAGCCAGGGTAAGCCCTGGGAAGTCTGGGTGTTTCGTAAGAATTCTGGGCGCCCCACTTGGAAGTCTGGAAAGCTTCGGTAACCTCTTGGAGGTCTGGGTTAGTCTCTGGGGGGCATGGGTAGGTAATATGAATTATGGGATCCTCACTTGGAAGTCTGGAAAGCTTGGGTAACCTATGGGAAGTCTGGGTATTTCGTAACAATCCTGGGATCCCCACTTGGTAGTCTGGAAAGCCTGAGTAACCCCTGGAAAGTCAGGCTATTTCATAAGAATTCAGGGTTCCTCACTTGGAAGTTTGAAAAGTCTGAGTAAGCCCTGGGAAGCCTGGGTGTTTCGTAAGAATCCTGGGTTCCCCACTTGGAAATCTGGAAAGCCTGGGTAAACTCTGGGAGGTCTGGATTAGTCTCTGGGGGGCATGGGCAGTTAATAAGAATTATGGGATCCTCACTTGGAAGTCTGGAAAGCTTGGGTAACCTATGGGAAGTCTTTGTATTTCGTAACAATTCTGGGTTCCCCACTTGGAAGTCTGGAAAGCTTGGGTAACCTCTGGGGGGTTTGGGATAGACTCTGGGGAGCATGGGTAGTTCACAAGAATTCTGGGTTACTCACTAGAAAGTCTACAAAGCCTGAGTAACCCCTGGGAAGTCAGGGTATTTCATAAGAATTCAGGGTTCCTCACTTGGAAGTTTGAAAAGTCTGGGTAAGCTCTGGGAAGTCTGGGTGTTTCGTAAGAATCCTGGGTTCCCCACTTGGAAATCTGGAAAGCCTGGGTAACCTCTGGGAGGTCTGGGTTAGTCTCTGGGGAGCATGGGTAGTTCATAAGAATTCTGGGTTACTCACTAGAAAGTCTGCAAAGCCTGAGTAAACCCTGGGAAGTCTGGGTATTTCATAAGAATTCTGGGTTCCTCACCTGGAAGTCTGGAAAGTCTGGGTAAGCTCTGGGAAGTCTGGGTGTTTCGTAAGAAGTCTAGGCTCCTCACTTGGAAGTCTGGAAACCTGGGTAAGCCCTGGGAAGTCTGGGTATTTCGTAAGAATTCTGTTGTACTCACTTGGATGTCGGCACAGCCTGAGTAACCCATGGGAAGTCTGGGCATTTCGTAACAATTCTGGGTTCCCCACTTTGAAGTCTGGAAAGCCTGGGTAACCTCTGGAAAGTTCGGGATAGACTCTGGGGAGCAAGGGTAGTTCATAAGAATTCTGGGTTACTCACTAGAAAGTCTGCAAAGCCTGGGAAACCCCTAGGAAGTCTGGGTATTTCGTAAGAATTCTGTTTTACTCACTTGGATATCTGCACAGCCTGGGTAACCCATGGGAAGTCTGGGTATATCGTAAGAATTCTGGGTTCCTCACGTGGAAGTCTGGAAAGCCTCGGTAACTTCTTGGAGGTCTGGATTAGTCTCTGGGGGGCATGGGCAGTTAATAAGAATTATGGGATCCTCACTTGGAAGTCTGGAAAGCTTGGGTAACCTATGGGAAGTCTTTGTATTTCGTTACAATTCTGGGTTCCCCACTTGGAAGTCTGGAAAGCTTGGGTAACCTCTGGGGGGTTTGGGATAGACTCTGGGGAGCATGGGTAGTTCACAAGAATTCTGGGTTACTCACTAGAAAGTCTGTAAAGCCTGAGTAACCCCTGGGAAGTCAGGGTATTTCATAAGAATTCAGGGTTCCTCACTTGGAAGTTTGAAAAGTCTGGGTAAGCTCTGGGAAGTCTGGGTGTTTCGTAAGAATTCTGGGTTCTTCACTTGGAAGTCTGGAAAGCCTGGGTAACTTCTGAGAGGTCTGGGTTAGATCCTGGCGAACATGAGTAGTTCATAAGAATTCTGGGTTACTCACTGGAAAGTCAGAAAATCTGCAAACCTGGGTATATCTAAGAATTCTGGGTTTCTCACTTGGAAGTCTGGAAAGCTTGGGTAACCCCTGGGAAGTCTGGGTATCTGGTGAGAATCCTGGGTTCCTCACATGGAAGTCTGCAAAGCCTGGGTAACCCATGAGAAGTCTGCGTATTTTGTAAGAATTCTGGGTTTCTCACTTGGAAGTCTGGAAAGCTTGGGTCACCCCTGGGAAGTCTGGGTATCTGGTGAGAATCCTGGGTTCCTCACATGGAAGTCTGCACAGCCTGGGTAACCCATGGGAAGTCTGGGTATTTCGTAATAATTCGGGGTTCCTCACTTGGAAATCTGCAAAGCCTGGGTAACCCATGCAGACTTCCCATAGGTTACCCAGGCTTTGCAGTCTTCCATGTGGGGAACCCAGAATTCTTACCAAATTCCCAGACTTCCCATGGGTTACCCAGGCTTTCCAGACTTCTAAGTGAGTAACCCAGAAACCTTATGGACTACCCATGCTCCCCAGAGTCTATCCCAAACCTCCCAGAAGTTACCAAAGTTTTCCAGACTTCCAAGTGGGGAACCCAGGATTCTTACTTAATACCCAGACATCCCAGGGGTTACCCAGGCTTTGCAGGCTTTGTTGTGAGTAACCCAGAATTCTTATGAACTATCCATGATCCCAGAGTCTATCCCAAACCTCCCAGAGGTTACCCAGGCTTTCCAGACTTCCAAGTAGGGAACCCAGAATTGTTACGAAATGCCCAGACTTGACATGGGTTACCCAAGCTTTCCAAACTTCCAAGTGAGGAAAAGAATTCTTATAAACCACCCATGGTGGTAACCCAGAGGTCCTATTAACCACTCAGACTCTCTACGGACTAACATACAATTCCCAGGGGTTACCCAGGATTTTCAGACTTCCTAGGGAGTAACCCAGGGTTACTAGGAGCTACCCAGACTCTACACGGACTAACATACAATTTCCAGGAGTTACCCAGGATTTCCAGACTTCCACGTGAGGAACCCAGAATTCTTACGAAATACCCAGACTTCCCAGGGGTTTCCCAGGTTTTGCAGACTTTCTAGTGAGTAACCCAGAATTCTTATGAACTACCCTTGCTCCCCAGAGTCTATGCCGAACTTTCCAGAGGTTACCCAGGCTTTCCAGACTTCAAAGTGGGGAATCCAGAATTGTTACGAAATGCCCAGACTTCCCATGGGTGACCCAGGTTTTGCAGACTTTGTAGTGAGTTACCCAGAAATATTACAAAATACCCAGACTTCCCAGCGCTTACCCAGGCTTTACAGACTTTGTCGTTAGTAACCCAGAATTCTTATGAACTATCCATGATCCCAGAGTCTATCCCAAACCTCCCAGAGGTTACCCAGACTTTCCAGACTTCCAAGTGGGGAACCCAGATTTCTTACGAAATACCCAGACTTTCCATGGGTTACCCAGGCCTTGCAGACTTCCATGTGGGGAACCCACAATTCCTACCAAATGCCCAGATTTCCCATGGGTTACCCAGGCTTTCCAGACTTCCAAGTGAGTAACCTAGAAATCTTATGAACTACCCATGCTCCCCAGAGTCTATCCCAAACCTCCCAGAGCTTACCCAGGCTTTCAATACTTCCACGTGGGGAACCCAGAATTGTTACGAAATACCCAGACATCCCAGGGGTTACCCAGGCTTTCCAGACTTCCAAATGAGGAACCCTGAATTCTTATGAAATACCCAGACTTCCAAGGGGTTACCCAAGCTTTGTAGACTTTCTAGTGAGTAACCCAGAATTCTTATTAACTACCCACGCTCCCCAGAGTCTATCCCAAACCTCCCAGAGCTTACCCAGGCTTTCAATACTTCCACGTGGGGAACCCAGAATTCTTACGAAATACCCAGACATCCCAGGGGTTACCCAGGCTTTCCAGACTTCCAAATGAGGAACCCTGAATTCTTATGAAACACCCAGACTTCCCAGGGCTTACCCAGGCTTTGTAGACTTTCTAGTGAGTAACCCAGAATTCTTATGAACTACCCACGCTCCCCAGAGTCTATCCCAAACCTCCCAGAGGTTACCCAGGCTTTCCAGAATTCCACGTGGGGAGCCCAGAGTTCTTACGAAATACCCAGACTTCCCAGGGCTTACCCAGGCTTGCCAAACTTCCAAGTCAGGAACCCAGAATTCTTACGAAACACCCAGACTTCCCAGGGCTTACCCAGGCTTTCCAGACTTCCGAGGGAGTAACCAAGAGATCCTAAGAGCTACCCAGGCTCTCCACGGTCTAACCTAGACTTCCCAGAGGTTACCCAGGCTTAGCAGACTTCCATGTGATGAACCCAGAATTCTTACGTAATACCCAGACTTCCCAGAGTTTACCCAGTCTTTCCAGACATCCAAGTGAGGAACCCAGATTTCTTACGAAATACCCAGACTTCCCAGGGCTTACCCAGGCTTTTTAGACTTTCTAGTGAGCAACCCAAAATTCTTATGAACTACCCAGACTTCCCAGGGCTTATCCAGGATGTGCAGACTTCCACGTGAGGAACCCAGAATTCTTACGAAATACCCAGACATCCCAGGGGTTACCCAGGCTTTCCAGACTTCCAAATGAGGAACCCTGAATTCTTATGAAATACCCAGACTTCCAAGGGGTTACCCAAGCTTTCCAGACTTCCTAGTGAGTAACCCAGAATTATTATGAACTACCAATGCTCCCCAGAGACTAACACAGTCGTCGCAGAGGTTACCCAGGGTTTCCAGACTTCCAAGTGGGAAACCCAGAATTCTTACAAAATACCCAGACTTCCCAGAGCTTACCCAGTCTTTCCAGACTTCCAAGTGAGGAACCCAGAATTCTGACAAAACACCCAGACTTCCCAGGGCTTACCCATGCTTTGTAGACTTTCTAGTGAGTAACCCAGAATTCTTATGAACTACCCATGCTCCCCAGAGTCTATCCCAAACCTCCCAAAGGTCACCGAGGCTTTCCAGACTCCCAAGTGGGGAACCCAGAATTCTTACGAAATACCCAGACTTCCCATGGGTTACCCAGGTTGTGCAGACTTGCACGTGAGGAACCCAGAATTCTTATGAACTATCCATGCTCCCCAGAGTCTATCCCAAACCTTCCAGAGGTTACCCAGGCTTTGTAGTTTATCGTCCACAATAACACCCAAATATTTTATTGATTTTACTTCATCTATCACTTGCCCTCCAATTTCTACCTTAAAATTATACTTAACTAAGTTATCCTTTCTATTACTAATCCACATATACAGGGTGATCAAAAATGATGGAACGTGCCGCTTCATACTGACTTTTTGTTGTCCGCTTACTGCTGCTGTAGGTACTTAAATAACCTTGGTAATTTCAGTGGTGTAGACATTGTAATTTAAATGACAGATGGAAATGACAGATAGAAAATAATGCGCAAGACACTGAACAGATGGAAGGATAAATTCTTTTAACTTTGTTTTAAATAATTATATTTTTCTATTCTGTCATTTATCTGTTTCACTACTGAAACATAAAATTGTGTGTTAAAATAGGCATAAGTCAGAATTATACAAGGGTTTCATTAAGAAGTGATTATTATAATCATTTTATTTAAATCAATTACCTATTTCTATTTGGTACTATTAATTATAGCCTTCAAGTGCTATAATTGTTTGCTTTAATCTCAACTGTATAATAACTTGATTTATGTTCCTTTTCTTTTAGAGAGTTGCACTAACCTTTTTTCTATTTTGTTTGTGTTATTTTTGTGTTTTTCTTTGAGATATTTATCTCAGGTTTATTTTGTGTAATTTGTAATTCTGTTTTACTTGGGATTAAGCTGTTTCAAGTCGAATTAGACCTAATAAGTCTTTAATTCAACTTTGTATTATTTGCAACTATTTTTATTGTAATTTTGGATTGATTTGCAATCATTTATGTTATTAATTGGGTTAGTTGAAGATTTTAGTGCAATTCATTAATATCAGGGTGTAAACTGTCTTATATTCTTTCAATTAATTTTCTTTATCAATAAACTTTGTTTTGGGTTGATCTTGATTTTCATTTGATTGAGTTTAGTCAGGAAAGAAATTCTTATAGTTCTGAGTACGAATCTCACTGGACCCGTCATAGCTGGTCAACTCCGCCGAACGCACGCAGTCTTAATAGTTAAAGAAAGGTGGTAACACGGAAGTATTGAGCTTAACAAGTTCAATTCCGCCAAAAGTTACCTGGTGGCAGCATACCGTAGGCCGGGCCATCAACAATCTGTCAATTTTTTAGTTCCTAAAAAAATGACTGAAACTTGTACTAAATAATTGAATGTTACAAACGGGCTTTACCGACAACTACTTGCCTAATTCAGTGTTCAATAGTTTTAATTCATATTATAAACAGTCGAACAGAAGTGTTGATCCACGATGAGTGACGGTAGAAAAAAACTGAGTGGTGCAAAATACAGAAAAGTCAGCGGCAACACAATATTATAGAAAACTGTGCAAAACTAGATGCGTTTTTTAAAAAAACTACCGATAGTGTTTCTGTCGACAGTGAGCAATCTACTTCCGCAGCGGGAAGACCGAATATCAGTGATATTAATATTTTTTCTGCTCAAATATTATACAACTCTAACCTCGCCCGGCAAGCGGAGCTACAATCTGACATAGCCACAAGTCCAATCAGCTGCAACAGCAATAACAATGGTAAATCTAATATTCTCATTCAGGATGAAGTCACAACTTGTACGGACGACACAACCATACCTAGTACTATTACAATTTCAAATGATCCAGCGCTGTGGGTCATAGATGAAGTTACACGGAACTATGTGTTGAAACACGGTATAAGGCAGGATATACATCAAATAAATTTTCATAAATCGAAAAGAACATTTGGCAATCAATCCAGATATTCTTCTCCGAATTTGTTTAACACTGTGCTGGCAAACGACGAAAAAACAAAAAGAGTTTACTTAGTTTACTCGCAAAGTACTGGTTACATTTTTTGTGTGCCGTGTCGACTATTTGGAGGAACTACTAAAATAGCAACACAAGGGTTTGACGAATGGAAACATGGCAACGAAGCATTAAGGCACCATGAAAATTCCTCTGAACACAAATCATGCGTTTTATCGATGAAAATGAGAGTCCCCTCTTGGGAAAATAGACACGTTGTTTTCTCATCAAGTTGACGAAGAAAAAAGGTACTGGCGTAATGTTTTACAACGGGTTACTGCAGTTGTTCGATCACTTGCATGTAACGGTAGCATTTAGAGGGCATATCGAAAAAATTTCTTCTACAGAAAATAGTGGAAATTTCATAATGGCAATGAAATTGATAGCTGATCCATTTCTGGCACAACACATTGACAAATACGGCAACCCTGGAAAAGGAAGAACATCATACTTATCCGCATTCATATATGAACAATTCATCAACTTGATGGCTGAAAAAGTTACTACACACATAATTGAAGATTTAAAATCTGCGAAATATTATTCGATCATTGTCGGCTCCACTCCAGATATATCACACGTAGATCAGCTTTCCGTAGTATTCAGATATGTGAATTTAGAAGGTCGTCCGGTAGAAATATTTCTGTGTTTTCTTTCCCAAGTTGGGCACAAATCAGAAGATTTATACAGGGTGTGTAAAAATGTTCGTGCAAGCTTCAGGTAAAGTTATTCCTTGGACAAAAATAAGGCAAAAAGCTTATTTGAAAAAAGTTCTTAGGCGCATGGCTACCCCTCACCATAACAAATTAAGAAATGTCAATTTGGCAACCTTGTATTTTAAAACTACAAAATCAACCAGTCCATGGACCTTGTTTTACTAAACTGCTAGGCTATATTTTAGTTTAGAACAAGGTGGGCTATCATTATTAATTTGCAATATTGCCAAGCGTATTTTTTACGCATTTACAAAAATTATATGATTGGAAATAATGAAAATGATTAATATCCTATTACTTTTAAACGATCAATAGCAATAAATTCTAGTTATTATCACTAAAAGTACGTAAGCCTAAATAAAATGTTCAACAAGGTCGAACAATAACTTTAGATTAGAGAGAGTAACAAAATCACTAACCAAGAACTCTGTTTTTTATGAGGGAGTTAAGGCCTACAATGATCTTCCAGACGAAATTAAAGCAGCACAGTCAGTCAGGATGTTTAAAAGGAAATACTTAAAGTATTTAAAGAATTGAAATAAAATTAAGGGGGAGATGCCAACAAGGTTAAACAATTCCTTCATACAACTCACTGTCATATTATATTTATATTTACTCCTGTGTTTTTTTTATTTAAATTTGTATATACGTGTATTTTACTTTTTGTGTAACAGGTGTAAACATGTATAACATTTGTTTTTTGTTTTTGTTCGAATTTTTTGTATAGGTATAGGTAATAGTTATAAGTATGTATAGCATTTTTTTTGCTAAAATAAATCTACTACTACTACATTGTAGCTTCAAATGGGCAAAATGTGATTAGATTATAACACAGTAAAATCCTTGTCTAACCCACGAATTGTTTGTAGAAAAATTGAAGGAAATTTATTAACGTTTGCGCTGAGGTTAGCCCAGCATCTTTATACAACGACAACAAGAACAAAATTAATTAAAGAGTTAAGAACCCATATCACAAAGTGAAAAACAGTTGTAAACCCAACTTGGCAATATATATATATATCATAAAGAACACTAATTAATGAAGACAAAAGGTTGGAAAACCCCGACCGCGAGATTTGGAAGAGCTACCCATCGAAATCTCTTTTAAAACGTATGCAGCATCCACTTTACCAGTTGCCCTCAAACTCATTTGTGCCGCGTAAGTGAGTTCTTCGCTGGGAATTTTCGCACGTATGTCTTCTGTTCCTCTGCGTTTCGAACGTTCACTATGTCATTGAAGCTGCATGACGGACGTCCTGCTGCAGTTGTGGTGTCCTTCAATAGTGAATAAAACCGAGCTGCTGAGTCAGTTTTGATTATTTGTTAAATAAAACGACCAGAGCACCTAATGTTGATTTTTTTAATTGTAACATAAAAGTTGTTAATAGTAGAGTGCACGGCGAGCTCTAACTTGACAGTCGTGGGACATTAGAGGTAAAAAGCTATGACCTAGCAAAAAATGTTCCTTATGCCCTAAGGATTCAAAATCTGCAAGTCGTCAAAAGATCGTCCTGTGCAAAACGGCACTAGACAAAATTTTCGAGTTAGTGTCACAGCAAGAAACTTCGGTATTAGAAGTAGCTGTCAAAAAAAATTCAAAAGGTTTTCTGTGGCCTTTCTATTTTTAAAAATTAATTAAACTTTGACAAATGCACGGCCCCTTACGGAGCTAAAATAATAAAAACGCGATTATCTCCGTTCGAAAGTACACAAATTTCTAATTATTTTCAAGCTCTTTGCGGTTTACACCGCGATATAATCTAAAATACAACAGCTATGAAAAAATCGATTGGTGATCAATTGTAGGTTGATTCATGCCGATTCTCATGGTGTATATTACATAATTATAGCCATTGCAATAATCACACAAATAACATAAATAGAGCGAGGTGCAAATAATGGAATTCGTCGTTTTGTGGCTGCCGCATGTCCCGGTCTTGGTGAGTCACGTTGCTTGTGTTTTAAAAAGATATTTATTCCAAAATCTGATAAGCGACTGACCTCCGACGGGTTGACTGGGGCCAGCTGCTTCACGCAGTGTTAAAATAATAGAATCAAGGAGTTACTATATTTTGCATTTGTTATAATATTTTATATAGCTTTTGACAATGGCACAATGATGCCGAAATACGTATAAAGCGAATAAATCTTGTTATTTCCCGTTGAAATCGATATTTTATTTAATATTTATTATTTATATAATCATGGATTTCAACAAAGTGACGCTTGAGAATGTCAATAGAATAATAGGGGGCTCGATAGTTCAGATTCTGGAAATGACAGTGAAGAAGAAAGAGACCGTAAGAAGTACAATACAAGACAAGTTTTCACTGATAAAGAGGAAGCAGAACTAAAACAATACATATTAAGGTCCTCAGATATACAATACAGCTTAACTCTTAAACAGGTGCGAGACCTAGCATTCAACTACGCAAAGCGTTTGCAGAAACAATATCCTACAACATGGGATACGAATGGCATTGACTGGGTTCAATCTCACATGAAACGACATCCCGATTTGGCGTTACGTAAGCCGGAAAACACAAGTCTGGCTCGAGCGACGTCATTTAACCGACATAATGTAAATGCTTTTTTTGATAACTATTTGAAAGTCCTTACCCAATACAAATTTAATGCCGAAAGTATTATAAATTTGGACGAAACCGGCGTTACGACGGTGTTGCAAGCACCAAGGGTGGTAGCTAAAACAGGAAAAAAACAGGTCGGACAATGTGTATCTGGAGAGAGAGCAGAACTAGCTACTTTCTGCGGAATTATTACAGCATCGGGTAGGTCTCTTCCACCTGTATATATATATTTCCACGCGTAAGGATGAAAGATGTGTTTCTTAAAGGATGTCCAGAAGGTTCAGAAGCATATGGTTCAAAATCCGGTTGGATGACAACAGAGATTTTCGTAAAATTTTACAGCATATAAAACACCATACCCATTGCTCCCGAGAAAACAGAATACTAATTCTTCTTGACAACCACGAGACGCATTCTTCACTGAGTGCGATAATGTATGCAAGAGAGAATGGAATGATTATTTTGTCATTTCCTCCACACTGCTCGCATCGATTGCAGCCACTCGATGTGGGCGTGTTTGGGCCTTTTAAAGCAAAATATAAAATCTCCTTCAATGACTGTATGGCTTCAAATCCTTCCATTCCAATAACTATATATAACATTGCCTCCCTAACTTGTCAACCATACCTTCAATCATTTACTCAAATATTACACATTCATTCATAAAACCAGGTCTGTGGCCACTGAACAGGCTTGCATTTACAGAAGAAGACTTTGCGTGCTCATATGTAACGGACAGAAATGAAGAGCTATGTCAGCCGGTTGCCTCTTCGTCCAAAGAACCGGTTGCCTCTTTGTCCAAAGAACCGGTTGCCTCTTCGTCCGAAGAACCGGTTGCCCCTTTGTCCAAAGAACCGCTTGCAACTTCGTCAAAAGATCGTCCAACAACACCTGTAGTTTTGACAAAATCGACATTAAATTTTGTTAGCCCTGAAGATGTACGCCCGTTTCCAAAGGCAGGGCCCAGGAAAGCAGCTCGAAATAATAGCCGCAAAGGAAAGTCCAGAATTTATACAGACACGCCTGAAAAAGATCG